>CM062568.1:130299699-131575268 GCA_031468815.1 Morus bassanus | reverse complement strand
ATTAAGTGTGCTAGGACAGCACTAAAAAGAGGCTTTTGAAAAGAAAACTGGTCTAGCTGCTCAGCTATAGAAATAATGCAAAGCAACACAGTGCCCTTCTAAGATGATCCCTGATTGCCTGCTTTAAACCTCTTTTGGAGGTTGCTGCCACGACTGGGACTGCTTATGCCAAGTGGTCAGACAGCTGTCCTCTCAAGTGCTAAATTCTGTTAACTCAAGTACTCTGCACCCGTTACTGCCCTGTTTTTGACAGCTCCAGTAGCTTATGAGGTGGACCTGTCAGAGAGGCCCTGCTAAGCCACCAAACTTAAGAAGCAAAAGCTTCTGATGGGAGAAGTGACCAGTAACAGCACCAGAGAGCTTAAGCGCTAATTAGGGCAGTAATTTCTTGTTGCTCTGAACAGAAAGTTTGTTTAAATCTAATGGTGGCTGAGCCAGTCTTGGTGTTTCACTGTGTCAGTACTTTCTGCTTATCTGGACCAACCAGTCTGGTGTCTACTTCTCTATATCTAAAAGCAGCAGTTAAATTTTGCATAGCGGATTTATCATCTTTGCCTGCAAAAGAAATGCTTTGTGATTTTAAAAGAATATACATTTTGCCTTTTTGTGGTAGGGAAATGAGTATTAGTTATGATAGCCCCTCAGCTGGTATAAATCAGTGTAGACCAAGTGTTCTACATTGATTTAAGAAAGAAAATATGCAGGATTGTCTGCTTTTGTTCTGCATTCCATCTCCCTTTGCCCACCAATTTTTCTCTGAAGAGACGTTACTACATGAGCAGCCAGCATTAGGGCATACTTCTCCGAAACTACAGTTTAGACACTCCACCGTAGTCTTTCAAACCATGAGAAGTATTTTGAACAAACAGAATACAACCGCTGTAATCGGAATTCAGCTCCGAAAGCTTGGGCTAACGTTCTGCTGCCTATGAGAACTGTGTTATGATCCAGATTATACATAGTCGCTACCTGAATTTTATGCAAAAAGCACCCAAACTCAAACCCCTTCACCACTGCTGTGGCTTCTTCTCTAAAACTGTAGTGAATTAATGTCCTTAGTTCTTGAACAATTCCTGTAGCACTCACGATTTTCTTTGAAAATTTTCCTTCTGAATGATAATCAGATGCAATGTTTCATCTTTTACAAGATCCAGTGGAATTTAGATTTGAGATAATATGATTGATTTTTCAGAACAAGATTTCAATTTAAAATTCATTAGTAGAAAGTTACTGTTTGCAGTGAGAGTATTATTAAATTACACTAAAACAAGAAAGCTATACACATAATTGCCAATTATGAAATATTTCTTCACTAAATAAAGCATAAGTGAAAGTTGCCAAGCTTTATAAATGAAATTCAATCTTTTTCAGGGATACAGCAGCCAGCCAAGAATATGCCTGCTTTTAAAAAAAGGTAACCCTCAATAGCACCACAAGAAGCATACTTAAAAGTACATGTATTTTAAAAATATTGTGATTGTAGATGCAAATAGGGCACTTCTTTCCTCAGTGGTTAATTGCATATATGGACAACTCATCTGCATGAAGAGTTGTGATAAATTAAGTTATGCAAAACACTATTAGCATGTTTACAAATCAGTTGCTGTTGTTAGGGAACAGTGATGTGCATCCACCATTCTGATCTGATTTTATGAGTGGGGTCATTTTAATCATGCTTTGCTGCAGGTGTTTTTACAATATGTACCTAACGTACATATTTTATATATTTAAAAAATGTATGGAATTTTAGAATATGAATCCAGATTTGGTTTCTTTAATTATTAGTAGTTTGACGGTGTAACCAGTAGGCTTGCCACTTGTGCATTATAAAAGCAAGGGAGAAATGAGAATGAGCAAATGTCAGGAGAGAGTTTCTAATTGACATAATATGTTCTGATCCAAATACCTGATCTGTAGAAAGACAGAAGCAGCTATGCTTGTTTTCTACAGAGTTGGAGCAGAAGCACAGATGTCAGGGAGCAAGAGTACTAATAGACTGAGCTCCAGAGCAGTACTAGTCATGCCTACAACAGTCCGAATGTCTGATCCATTCTGTCCTTGAAGTTGTCTTACAGAAAAGATTAATTTAGCGCAGGAAATTGGGAGAAAGCTTACACATGTGTCTTCCTGATTGCATTTCTGAGCAGTTCAAATCTAAGAGGAACTGACATGCTGCTGGATGCAGCTCCATACCTGGTGAACCTGTGCCAGCTCCATCTCTAGCCTCGCTGATCTTTTAATAAATCCAGTCTTAGTGGTAGTGTACTTAGGTTTTGGTGCTTTAACCTTGACCTGGGTGACAGAATCTGGGAGAGATGCTTCCAGTTCACACAGTCCTAAGAAATACAAACAACAATTAAGTCATGGAGTGGTGGGGAGAGAAATTTGAGTTTTGTTAATATTCTAAGTAAATATCTCATACAAACTAAATTTTCCAAAATGTCTTACCTGCAAAGGTGTTAAGATAGAAGTTTTTTACCACATAGCGTTCAGAATGGTTGTCTGGGAAATAACCAATTCTTGACAAAGGAGCATATGTTTGTGATGCAAAGTCAGTATACTCTTTGATGATATCTCGTCTCTCCAGCTTCCCCATCATGTTCTTCCTCTTAGCTATCAGTTTCCTGAGCACTGAAAAGGAAATACAAATGTGAGAAGGTTCTTCATACAATTAGTTCTAAAAAAACTCTATCTTTGGAAATTCACAAGAGCTTTTGCTGGTTAATATAAAAACATGACCTGTTTGACCAGAACAAATGCTGGCCATGCGTATCTATATTGTGGATGTAACCTGGTTCATCTTGAATAAAGACTGCAACCTTGTGAAAATGGAAATGGCTTGTATGAAAACTAAATCTCATACTGCTCTCTCCCTGTCTTTCAAACTTACTCAGTTCACAGTCATGCGCTCTTTTTTTCATTTTCTCTTCTTTAGCCTTCTGATGATTTTGCCAGTGGTCATCCAAGCGCTTGGCATCCAGCTCATTCTGATTCTTCTCTCGCCTCCGCAGCATCTTCTTTAAGACTTCCAGTCGAACCTCCTGCAACCTGCAAGGAAAGAAAAGGCCAGGTATGACCTACTGTGCTCTGCAGCGTTCAGTGCCCTGATCATCAAATGCTACATTCCAACTGACTACTTTACACGTAGTTCATATTGCATATCTTGTATTCAATCTTTCATTTTAAAAAGTGAGATTAGCCTGGTGAAAAGTATTGTGGTAGCAGTCTTTTATATTAAATTTAACAAAAATATCCCTTCCCAAAATCAGGGGATTTTCACAGAAATAAAAGGCTTGTACTGTTCAGCCAATGCCCTAAACCTTCTTGTTCCTTCTCTATTCAGCCACTAATTAAAAGAAATAGAGTATAATTGGACTCCTACTTTTCTATTTCCTGTTCTCTAAAGGCCCACTCCTTCCTCTCCATATCATCCATCATTTTCCTCCTCTTCGCGATTTGTGAGGCACTGTCCATGGCTGGAAGAGTTGCTTCCCATATACGTTTTTCCCGGGCACGTTCAATCATCTCCACCTCGGCTAGTCCTGCTGGTAGCCCCCGACCTTACAGGAACAAGAAGCAGCAGCTCTTTAGGAAAATGGTGAATCCAGCAAATAACCACCACCAGGAAGTATTAGAGGGCTGGATGGGCACAAGCCCATGGGTTAAATACAAACAGAACTGTCAATAGCCAGAAGCAAATACTTCAAAGCCCAGTAAAACTCTGCAGAATGAGGCATGGTAGGACCTGCAGTTGCTATAGATTAGTTGACATTTAACACTAGCACTTCATTCCTCTACTGCAGGCTGCAAAGGAGGAAAAACTTTTCCAAGAAGATACTTTCTGAGAATGAGCACTATCTTTGGCATGTCCAGTGTCAATCACTATTGCAGGTATGACACCAGGAGATTTAAGGCCATAGGTGTATTCTGGGGCAGCAGTGTTCACACTATTTTTTTACTGATGTCTAACTCAGAACAGCTGAAGAACAGCAGGTAAATGGAAAACTGCTACTAGTTCGTATTTGTAAAACATATGACCTTTTTATATTGAATGATCTCAAAACTCTTGATGAAATGCCGCAGAATAGTGCTATTAAGTAGGTAAATATCATACCTACTTTAGAAATAGATAAAATAATGTGCCTCAAAGGAAGACAACAAAGGACTGCCAAAGCTGGCAATAGACTTGCAACTTGACATTGAAAAAAAAGAACTTCCTGCTAAAGAGGGGACATGGTTATTATAATTTATCTTGGTTTCACAACTCACCCCAAGTGAGTGTAGCAAGTGTCAGAAGTTCAGGGACTGAGCCACTGGGAACTACATATTCAGGGGAATAGGGATCCGTCTGGGCTTCACCATCTCTGTAATCTGTCTGTGTGCCCAAAGTTCGTAACTTGGGACCGAGGACCTTGCTGTCTCTTGTAACTGAATGGACATAAGGCTCTGTCCTAAAAAGAGACGGAATATGGAAGAACATTTGTCATATTCATTAAAAAAAAACAAAACAAATACACAACAATAAGTCAAAGGTAGGATATCCAAATGTGACTTATCTTAACATTGCTCCCATTGATGTTAACTCCATCATCTTTAGTAAAAGCACACTGAGGCTATGCTGAGTCCTCTGAAACCTCCCTCCTTAGGTAAGCAGTCTAGAAATCTGGTTTCAGCTCTCACAGTTATTACATGAAAATCTTCCCTATGTATCCATTCTAAAGCATTGCTTTTAATGGGCATAAAAAGTACCTCATGGCTGAGTGTAAAATGAAGTAGGACTGCTTCAATTTATATTATGTTTGTCTTTCCAACATTTCCAGAACAAAAATTCAATTCTGATGTAAGCATGTGCAACTTCCATTGACTCTACTAGGAACTGAATCTTCTTATGTCCCCTCAAAATTTGATCCCCACTGAAAAACCACACTAGACTACTTCATGGCTGCTCTACAGCACTGAACAGTATTGCAACTATCACAGAGACTGTAATAAAATATAAGAACATTTTCCAACAATACTGCTGTATTGGAAAATATTCTTTGCATTGGTATCTCTTCTAGGATTCAGAGACACTTGGCTTTCTGTTTCAGGCCTCATAACACACTTGAGGCACACGTCCTTTACCCACAAAGTACTACTTATATACTGCAAGCAAATTCTGAAACAGTCAGTCACCTGCTTCCTCAGGAATTCTCAGTGGTGAACAAACCCTTACTGCTTAACAAGTTTTTCTTGTTGGTTCATTATGAAAAATATTGGTCACCCACTATATAGTTACCCAATCTTTTTCTGGTGAGATGTGACCCATTACAACAGTAATGTTCCAGAACTCACTACTTACTTTGCCATTGGGTAAGCAACATTTGGTGGAAGCAACTTATTAGAAGGGATGAGAGGTCTGAAAAGAGAGAATGCAGATGTAAGACAACAACCATGAGCATAAAAGATCATTACAGTTTAGACAAACTGCAGTCCACTAACTTCAGTGGAGTTACACTGATTTTTCACAACTCAGGTTCTGTAGTTGCATATTTAAGATTTGTGCCTGAATATTAAATAATTATTTCATAGCTAAGAAACAACAGAGAAAGTTTCACCAGTTGGAGTGAGTGTTATTATTCTGTCAAAGCAGAAAGTGGAATTGCAAAACAAGACAATAATTAAAAGAAGTTAGTTTTGAGTGTGCTCACATTTTGTGTATGTTTCACTAATTAGTTTACTTTTTTCACTTCGAGATTTTGAGAGAGTTTTTTTAAATAACTTGAAATCCCGAAATGATTTCCTACAATTGGTTGGTAAGGTAAATTGTTTTGGACTTATCTAATTTGATTGTTTCCTTATTTGCAGTATTTTATGAAGTATCTTGAAAGTGGTATGGGCTCAACAACATATTAATAATGCCTTTTTAGGCATTCTTTTAGTTCGCATATTGCAGTTCACTATCAATTTCCCTTAGCCTCTGAGAGACTTTAAATCTTAATTTCAAATTGCAGAAGATAACATCATCTTTGTCCTTTTTTTTTGTTGTTAAAGGACCCATAAAGAACTTCAATTTATTAAACTTGGTGATTTTTTTATATCTAAAGTGGACATATTGGCCAATAGCTGCTGACTATAATAGTGAATGTCATTCAGAGTATATGTGTCTAAGTTGAGAATGTTTGTATGCTAGCTGTTGGTTCAGATCTTGAGTCCATTGCTGACCTGCAGTGTCATTCTGGAAGGAACAGAGTACAAAAAGTTAATCAAGGATTCCCTTTACTCTCTCTCTGCTCTTGGCAGAAACTGGGAGTTAAAAGGTTCCTCCTTAAGAAGGAGCCTTTTCAGGAGTCTGGAGAACCACAATGGCTTTGTGAGCATCTTCTTCCTCTGTGTAGGAGAATCTACAGCCCAAAGCTTTCTACAAATAATTATTAAGTACAGAATGCCCGGTACATTTGCTTATATGATAACTCATTACCTGAAAATTCTGGCATAGTGTGAATTTTAAAAGACCTTGTGATTTAAGATTTGGTTACTATTTAGATATTCTATAGCTGTGATCAAAGAACCAACAGAAAACACAGTCTCTGGCATATATTCAGACGCTCTTTAAACTGCACAAAAGCAAGCTTCTGAACTCTGTTTCAAATCAGTTCGTTCCTTACCGTGCAAAGTATTTGTAGCGATTCCTTCCACTAACTTCAGGATCTTCGTACACAATTTGAGGTATTTGAAGGGAAGGTTGAGCTCTAAAAGCCAAAACACAGGATTCCTTACTATCACTTAAGAAGTACATTCAGAGCAGTTCTGATCTTTTTTTCTTATGCTTTTCTTTCCCCCCGCTTCTCTCTCCACTTCTCTGGTTGCACAATCAAACATACGCACTGCAAAGTCCACAAAATCCCTACACTTATACAAGCAATTATATTTTGCTTTTTTCATACTTGTATACATCGCAAGACAGTTTGATGCTTTATGCATATTCCCCACTATGTGTGGGCAAGAAATGGTCATTTGCTGCCTTTAATAAAACTTTCTTATGTGCTTGTCATGAAAAGAATTGGCCACTTGTAAATGCTTGACCTTGTAAACTAAACTACTTTTACTGGGAGCGGCGGGGAGCAAGCTCATTTCCTTAAGAGTGAAAAACTTTCCATAACAGAAAGTATGTGTAAAGGAGTATAAGGAACAAAGGGGAAGACTACCACTTTCCACCTTTCAAACATAGCTAGAGTTTTTGAGCAAATGTGGAAAATTTTAGAATCAGCAATTTCAGTTTGAATTCTCCAATAGAGGAGAAAAATTAGGCTGACCGTGTGAATGTTTCAAAACCTATGCTGGAACAAGGTTCCAGCTTTCTTTGGCAAGAACATTCTTTCTTCATTTTTTTCCCCCATTTTGAATTTAAAGTAGGCAGACTGTTTAAATTTTTCACTATAACATCTTGGAGGGTTTATTTTAAAGCTTTGGAAGACCATGAGGTAGACCTCATTAAGGCAGTCAGTGAATGGATAGGTATAATTGGGTCCTTTGAAAGCTATGCATCAGGATTGCTATTTGATTTCACAACCACTTTATGCTTCAGTCTTACTCTGGACAAGGCAGGAAACAGAAGTTCTTTAAGAAAAAAAAAAAAAAAGAGTCCATGTCATGCCATTAAGGTAAGTAATTTCCTTAAGCTATACATATGGCAAGTCCTGAAGGTCATGTTTTCATAAGACCGTTTTTGGCAACTTGTACGAATCCCGACCTCAGATGTATGGGATTGTGGGTGCTGGAGTTGGTTGCTGCTGCTGCCTGATTTTAAATACAGAGGCATATTTACAGAGATATGGTTAACAATACACAATATTGCGCGACAGCTGGGATCAAACCGAAGGCTTGCACGCTAAGATCAGTTGTCTTCAAAGACCCCATCTAAGCCCCGTGAGCTGCACTGTGGAACTTGGGGAGCCACAGTATGGCTACCCACTACAGCAAAGCCTATAGAGAGATGCTTCATTAACCTCCTGTGACACACAATTTACTGCAAAGGCAAGTTTAAAGTCATCTCTTCCCAGTGCTTTCAGCCATATCACATAACAAAAGAGAGGGGAAGGTTTCGAGATGCAGCCGGGTAACCTGAGAGACTTGCTCAGCACTAATCAACCTATTATTGTGAAGTTCTGTTTGTAATTCAAATGAGTTAATTGAGCTGATGGCTAGTTCCACTAGTGACTCTTTACACATCAGACTGTTGCTCCATCCAGATGGATTTGTGTTTCATTCAGCACAGGTGGGCACTTATTCTTATGATCTAACTTTATTAGCATAAACTGTTCATCCTATTATGGTACAGTTATAGGCACAATGGGAACCCAGTGCAATAGGCCCTTTTATTCCACAGATCCTGCCTCTTGCGTGTCCTTGACTTACATTTGCTGACTTTGCTGAAATAAATGAGCATTTATTCCTGATAACCTTGCAGAGGCAATGCAACTACTGAAAAGACAGCTGGGAAATATTCTGTCTTCTGTATCAGCAACACTGTCAATCAGCGCAGGTTGAAACAGAGGGGATGTATTTCTCATTTTTTGTTAATTGCAAGACTCTTTGCAAATACATGTTGTTGAAATGTAAATAAATTTTAAAGCAGCACAGGCATCAAATAAGTTCTTGTTACAAAATATCAGGCAACATAAAAGAAGCCAATGAGGTTTTCATGTGCTGAGGACAGTTTGAACTGCTGAAAATAGGAAGAAGAAAAAAAAGGCTGGCTCCAAAATTCATATTTTATTGTGGAAGTGAGAAGAATATGTTTCTGAAACTGAACAAAACCAGGTGTGAAATCCACTGTATCACTCTTAACCATCTTTGATTACTGTCTGGCATGTGGTAGAACTCAGTTACCAGCAACCCCAGAGCACGCATCATCTGAAAAGCCCACAGTCTAAAGTTAGCTTGTTAATGCAGCAAAAACCTCTCAAAACAGCTACCTAGGCTGATGCCTGCAGTCTTGAATACAGCTACAAGAGGACTCCAAAAAACACATGGTGTGGCAAAACACGTAAACTTTTTTTAAATATTTGCTGAATCAGAAGCCCAAATTGTGATGCCAGGAGAAAGTTCAGCTAAGAAACCCCTGCACTAAAAATGTGGTGCCATGGTTCAGGCCCCATACACCCCTGAATGAGCAGCAAAAGCAATCTAAGCAGCTGCAACCGCATGGGACTAAACGGAAACAGCTCCCGCTGAAGTAACACACGAGTCACTCAAGTCTTCATAACTTGTCTGATCTATAAGAGGTTGAAGTAACTCTCTTCTCTTTCCTGGTAACCGCTGCGAAGCAGATAGCACAGGGATGAAGGAATGTGCAACATCCATCCTGTAAGAAACAGATGGGCAACCATACTCCACAACAGCTGCAATCTCTTAATTTCAAGGGAAATGTAAGTAGGAGCAAATTGCAGGCATCTCCACTTCACTGTGCATGGGTTTTTGTTGGTTTTGTTTCTATGTTTGTTTTAAATTATCCAACCATAGAACACTTACGCAGCAAGCTGCTGAAGAGCCTCCAGGCGCTGCTGAGCCCGCCCTCTCCATCTTCGCTCAATAAATGGAGGCACTGGATCTTTGCCCTCCAAGCACAGACTGTAGCCCGGGAAACAGATCAAGCTACTCAACATACTTCTGAATATTGGTGCTTTTACCTAATGTTTGCACGGACATAAAGAAGAGAGGCCGTGATTTAGTGATTTCAAATAGCATTAAAGGGATCAGAATTTCAGCTTGCTGTGATTTACAGGACTGCACATTTGGGATGGGGAAAGAAGGCGGCATACATATGCTAATGATGTCAGCTGGTTAGATGGTACGTCTCAAGATGTGGAGCATACCAGACTAGCAGCAGATGCACAGATATGTCTTCTGGCTGTTTTCCAGTGTCTAAACTTATACTTAAATTCGAGGGGTCTCATGGCTTGTTACATAAAGAAGTTAGTGTGCAGTAACTGTGAATGTGCAGTAATGTGAACTTCTAGCACATTACTCCCTCCTATTTCGTGTGCTCTAGAAATGAGGTAACATAGTCCACTTACAGAGTAAAGTTACATTATTTTATACTGTAACAGTTTTAGCATGTGTTTAAAACTATCTCGATGGCAGTTAGCACACAAAAATCACATTAAAAATCCACACCCTTCCTTCTAAGCACTAATTTCCCAGGGGAGATATGCCTTAAATCCCTAATTTGCGGTTACAGATAAATTTTTGCAATTATGACTCAAGTATAAGTGATATAGCTACATTGGCTTGAGCTTCTGTAAAGCCTGAAATCAGATCTGAACTGTGAATCGCCCCTTTCATTTCAGAGGGTGCTAACTCAGATGCATGTAGGGTAGTGGTGACATTTCAAGTACACTAAGTCACTGGAGTGTAAGAGAATGTCAGATGATGAAGAAGATCTAGGCACCCTACTATGAGTAGCTGCTTGCTGTGCGTCAGACTGCATTTTTGTTTCATTTCTCTTCAAAGGGAATTCAACTTTCAGGAGTTTGGAAAACCCTGTAAACTAATATTATCACAACCCCTGGCCACGCCATTTTGTGATGCTATAGGTTAAGAATTCAAAGTTGTACTGTTTTGAATTGCACATTATGCACTTGCTGATTCATATGTTTAAAACATGTTTTATGCAAGTCAGAGTCTGTCACCATACCTATCCGCAACATCACACCTACGATGTGACAACATTAGTTACAGCAGGCCTGCTCACTTTGTCTGGCCTGAACTGTTAACACAGCCATGTTGATGCAGGGATCTCTATGATGACCCGCAATGTTTCCCAGCTCCATTTGTATGTCTCCCTACAGAGAGGCAGACAAATGCACATTTTTTTCATGTTCATATAAGAAAAAGTCTGAGGTAATGGGTTAAGAGACATCCAGAAACATTCTTCAAAAAAATGTTTCTCGATTCCATTGTTGGAAAGCTGCTCCGGGATTTTCTCCTCGCTGTACAGCAATGGAGTTTGAGAGTTCAAAATATCTGCCTTGCAGGCTCAATCAAACGCATAGCTTCAGGAGCTTTGTTTAAAATCCAATTCATTGTGCTGTTGTACCAAGTCTGTTTTCCTTTGGCATTCTACCTATATGCAGCCTGTCCAGCCATCAATCACTGCTGTCTGAAGCTGTGACTGCAACTCCAACGGACAAGCCTTAGCTGGTTTTAAACTAGCTAGGGTGAATAGTGATAGCAGGGAAGCAAATGCAGTAGGGAGCTAAGCACGGGCTGACTAGCTAAGGGCTTAGCTAGGAAGTTAAATTGCACTAACCTAGCATGAAGAATCAGGATGGGTTTGCAATCTTGACAGGCTGCTTAGCCGTTGCTACCTAGTTCATTCTAAACTAAGTATGCTACCTTGAGTTGTTGTGTAAGTATACGCCAAGGTAAGTGAGGAGGCACCATGTGAAATAACACATTTTAACAGCTCTGCCTGAACAACAGCCCAGCAACCGTCCAGTTCTTTTATTAGATCTTAATAACATATACAACCTATAGTTAACAGCATTTGGAGATATTCTATTAAAAATACTGATACACAATTTAGGAAATTACTCAGGACATGAAACTGGGCATTTCTAGGCTGCTGCTAGAGTCACCCTAGGCCAGCAATCATGGTTACTCGCTGTGTTAAGTCTCATTTTAGATAAAATTGCTTCCTTTGCTTTGTATTTTGCTGTTTTAAGGGTGCAGCTTAGACCCGAAACACAGTTTCCACCCACGTGCACGCACACACACGAAATATAAGGTGCACGTGAGCTGTCTTTGGCCAACACGTACCACTTTATCGCTGACAAGTTGAACATGGACATTTGATTTTGAATGGTCCCTCTCACTTGACAGCCTGTACAGAGGGTCTGAAAGGTAGATGAACAAATGGAACTAGTTACATCTTCGAGGAATCAGCATGAATCATCAGTCAGGCTCCACTTCCCTCTTCAAAAGTCTGTCCATAAGAGTATAAAACAAATTAGGAAAGAAAAAAACCCTGAAATACATGTCTCCATATGAAAGAAACTCCACCATCGCACAAATGAGTCTCAGAGCTGAAATACCACTGTTCTGTGGAACATGCACAAGGACTGAAGAAAAATGTACTTTCTTTGGAAGCACTGCCAACTTAAATAGCAAACGAAGAAATGAAACAGAAAAAAAGCAAGCACAGTGCAATGGTAATAGCGGAAACATCATACTGTACACGATGCTTCCCTCTGGGGTATCGATTTGGCGCTGCCTTTCCTCCACCTTGCAAACGTTTCACAGCCCCGGGGCGCTCTCGCTGCCGGTGGCCCCCGTTACTGCCGCCAACCCACACGCTCCGTGGTTCTGCCCTGCTCCCGGCGCCGGGCCCACCCGCCCGGCTCCAGACCCGCCTTCCCCGCCTGGCTACCTGCCGCTCGCCCACCGACGGCCCCTCGGCCGGCCGCGGCCGCGCACCTCGCCTCGCACGGCGGCGGGGGGACCCGCCGGTGCGCTCCGCCCGGCGGGGGAGGCGCGGGGATGGCGGGAGGCCCGAGCGCTTCACGACCCGCACCCCCCCACTCCCCCCCAGCACCTAACCCCCGCCCCGGGCCCGGCCGGCCCCGCTGAGGGTGTCGGGCCTGGCCGCGCCGGTGCGCGTCCCCCAGCCCGGGGGCTGCGGGCGGCGCGGGGAGGATGTTGCCCTCTCCCGGCCGGGCCCGGTACCGTAGAGGCGGTCGAAGGTCCGGCCGGGAGCCATTTGGCCGCCCCCGAGGAGCGGGGCCCGCACCGCGCCGGTCACCGTGCCGCTCATGGCGCCGCCGGCTGCCGTCCCCATGGCGACCGCCGGCGGGCGGGACTGGGGAGGCCGCGCCCCCAGGGCGGGCCGTTACCGGGGGGCGGCGGGGGTTTCTCGGGCCTTTCCCCGGGGGCTGCCGCGGCCCCCGGGTTTTCCCGCGCTGCTTCCTCCAAGTCCCCGTGGCCAGGGCTCGCCGCTCCCCCGCGGGCCCAGGTGCCCGCAGAGCGCCGGGGCCTGTGGGGCGGCGAGGCCCGCCCGCCTCCATCTTGTGCCGCCGCCGCCCGGGTAGCGGGAGGCTGAGGCGGGGAGGGGGCCCCGCCACCTCCCGCTCCGGCGCGGAAGACGGGGCCCGGTGAAGCAGGCGGAGGGGGGTTGTCTGTAGTTTGAGGAGGGCAGGGAATGACGGGATGATCGCCTGGGGGCGGGGAGCAGGGCCCAGGCATTTTTGCTTTCCAACGGCTCTTGCTGGAGTTTTATGTGATGCTCTCCAGTTCCCCTACATCCTCACTTAGGGCTTAAGAAAACCGGTTTAGCAATTACAGCGGGGACTGGATCCAAGCCTGGATATTACTATTCCTGGCTCTGCTTGTTACTGCTTAGGGCTTCTGCCATGAAGTGGTGAAAACAGGCTTGGTATCTGCCTCCCAGAGAGGCTGTAGGTAGTTCTGCACTTGTAAAGCACCTGGGGAGACTGCACAAAGCATTACCAATAAACATCACACTGTTATTAAGATGCATTGCTGTTTTTGCAAGGAGGAGGCCATCATCTAAAGTGGGAACTGAAGTTGGAAGGTTCTTCGTGCTGTTAAAGAGGAAGGGCCGATGCTTTTGTCAGCCTAAGGGCATTTGGAAGCAATGCTGTCAAGACCTTTGGAACAGGACGTAAAAAGCAGCAGAACTGCAAGTGGGCACTCTCCTCTGCCTATGATCTTGAAGCAGGTCCCTTGTGTTAGTTATTTCATGTATAAAACCGTGTGTATCAAAGAATTCTTCACAGCTTGCTACATCTGACAAAATTTTGGGCCCTCAGTGCTTCATCACAGGGGAGCAATGTTAGGATCATGGTTCCAAATTTCTTGGCTCTGCGAATTTACACATAAACATTTCATTCAACTTTGAATGCTGGTTTACTTTCTTAAAGGCCCATCACTTGTTTGAAGCAACGCTTTCTTAGGGTAGTTGATCAAAATGGGTCAGTTGAAGGCTCAGATGTGGGTCTAAACTAAGAAATGCTGTCGCAGCTTTGTTGTTGACTGACATTTGTAGGGTACTGCTTTCCACAATGGATCGATCCATGCTGTAACAATACCCAACAGGCTGTAAAAGCCCTCGTTTTACTGAAGAGCTTTACAAAGTGATACCTTAGAATTACTGGCAGGGGCCGCGAAGGTCACTTGTTAATAGAATTGCCCAACATTCCTCATGATCAAGTTCAGTTTTCCTTTTTTGTATCTCATTTCATTAGAACTTCATAATTTCCATGGTGAAATTTTCTGTGCTGGACATCTGCCTTGAGGTAACGAGGTGTGTAAACTGTATGTTGGCCAAAAAATTATTCTTCATCAGCTCCACCCTGTCATGTTTTTCCACTTTAAGGTTTTTAGAGATGACTGGATACAGGTGGCCTGGACTTCTGTTTTTCTGATGAGGAAAGGAACCAGATGGAAACCAGGTAGAGAAAGAGCACTGGAACAGTTACAGGAGTTCTTGACAGAGTACAACAAAACACCAGGGCATAGCCTAACAGATGAGTACTCTCTGGAGTTGTGGAAGATCAAAAAGGTGCAGTCCCACTATTAATTTTAACTGCGTTAAACCGGACTAAATGTAAGATGTTGCCACCTTCTTCTTTGTTCACCATGAGCCGCGTGGCCCCACTGCCGCCGATCTTTTGGTGTTGGCAGCTGAAAGACTATGTGGGGAACTGTCTCAGGAGACTGACATGGCTGAAAACTAACCTGTCAGAAAATAAAAGGTAAGTTTTCAGGTCACCGCATAGCTGCCTGAAGACTAGTACTCGCTCACGGGAGGTGACAACTATATGTGGCTGAGCTAAAAAGCTCAAGGTTCAGGTTCATGGAGCTCGCTTAGATTAAATTAGCATGTGTGTGTGTGAAATCTTGGCTTATATTTAACATTTCTGAGAAATCTCTGTGAATTACAGATGTGGGCAGCGAACAGCCTTAAAAGTCTTGAAAGATGTGTTGATTATTATTATCTTGAAGTTGTCTTATTCCTGTGGACCTGCAGCTGGAGTGAAACCTGGCCAGGGCCCCTGGCACACTGTGCAAAGCGGTGAGGTTTGGTCTCAGTCGGTCTGTCTTTTTTTTTTTTTTTTTAATGCAGATCAGCCACTTTCAAAGAAGAAGATCCCAAAACACAAATGGCTCTCGGAAAATGTTTGATCCAGGCAGTAAACTCTGGCAATCTTGTCTCTCACCAGCACTTTGGAAAAGGGACTTCAAAGCTTATCTGGCAGGTCTGTCCACGTCAAGGACACATCCTGCCACTCTGGTGAAAGTGAGCTGAAGGCAACTAAACCGTAAGAAATCAAAAAAGATTCCTGTTTCTTAGCTATAGTTTTCAAGGAACTTGACTGATGGGCTTTTTCCTCAGAGCTGCAGGCCTTAGCATGATTTTTTGGGTTGGGGTGGGTTGGTTTTTTTTGGGGTTTGTTTTTTTTTTCAGTAATAGTTTTTCCAGAACATGACCATGTAGCTGAGCTGCGGTGCTGTCTATCTGATAATTTTTTTTTATAGCCACTTGGCTCTGAGGGGACACCAGGTGCTCAGACATATGCGTAAACTGTCCACACCTTTGTGAGTTACTGTGCAGTGACTGAGTGGACTAACTCTGTGCCAATGCTTAGCATGTTGCAAAATTGTGGTAAAGTGTGCTACTTTAGCTGCCCATGAAAGAGGCTGAGTCAAATACATTTGAGATAAAATGGTGTAATTTGCTGCAAGACGAATTACTGCTATTCTGTTGGTGGACTTCTTATGCTGTGATTACTTGCTGATGTGTTTGAACTGTAAAATGAGACAAAGAGAAGTGGAAAATTTAAACAAGGGGCGTGGGATTACGCATTAGTTGAGAGCAGAATAGTGGCTGGACAATGAGAAGATGGATTGGACATGAAAATGTGGTTATATAGGAGAAACTTGGCTGGCTGAGCAAAGAAAAATTAGTAGGAGAGTGGGTGGTAGAGAACCAGTGTGCAGAGGGAGGAGGGAGAGACAGGATGAGCAGCCAGTAGAGCAGAACCGAAGTGGTCTGGACAAGAAAATGGGAGACCTAGATAAGGAGCTGAAAAAGTGGGGAAGGGTGTGGCAAGGCAGGACTGGGGGGGAGAAGGCAAAGAAGTTGAGCTAAACCAATGATGAGCCTCTCTACTCTGTCTTCCTTCTGTCCTCCAAAGCATGGGAGGGATCTGGGTTTCTGGAACGTGATTTTCCCTCTGCAGTCCACGAGGATTTGTGAAACCCCAGGCAAGATGACATCCATCTGGCTTTAAGCTTAATTATGTAGATAGTCCTTCTCTGCTCTCTGTTTGTGAGCAGTGACAGCACTGTTGTGGTGCTGGGTGCATGTGATGCTTCGTGGCAGCTTTTTTCTAGTTATTAAAAAAATTTGTTACAGGCAACAAAGTTATAGCATTAAAAGCACTGTTGAGGCTTTGATGGCAGGAAATAAAAAGACATCCATTTAAAATTAGTAACCGTTAGGGTGCCATTTCCCATTGTTGCCACAGGATGTCACAATTTCTCCATGTATGGTCCATCACGGCCTTTAACCTGGGTGGTGCTAGTTCACCACTTCTATTAAATGTGAAATGATATAAAATTAATTTGGCTCTTGGACCCATCCAAGGTAAGCCCTAATTTCCATTCCCTGTCTGACTGCCATATGGTTTACTAACTGTGTATAATAAACACCTCTTTCCAGATGTGTGATTCAGAAGGAGCAGGAAAGCAGCAGCACAAGGCTGCAGTCAATGTGGTTGCTAGGTTTTTAATCCAGGAGAAGGGGGCCTTCCTCCTAACCCATCAGAAGAGACAGTGAAGAAGAGTGAGGAAAAGTGGAGGAAGAGGAAGATGTGGTCACTATTCCCATCAGGAAGCAGAGGTAAGTCTCAAAAAGATGTGAGAAGACAGATGCTGTGAAGTCTGATGTTTTGTGGATCCAGGCCTTGTCTCCCTGCTGGATTTTGACTATATTAAGGCATTATATCCACTGTGGAGTACTGCACTTGTAACTTGTGACACCTTTTGTAAAAATGGCCTTGGAGTACTGATTGTGGTAAATGGAGCTTTGCCAGGGTGAAGTATTTGGTTTCTTTGTGCTGTTTTTACTAAGAGCTCTGCTAAGACAGGCATCTTGAGATACAACTACTGAAATGGAAAAAACAGATGAAAGTCTATAGGAGACCTGTTCTGTCTTGCTTTTCTTTTCTTAGTATGACTGTTGGCACATTTCCTGTACTAAAAGCAATCTACAGATGCAGATAGCCTGAAAAGTCAAAGTTCAAAGAAAATGAAGTAGTAGTACTTTGTGATCACAGTTAAAGGATTAACTTCAAAGTCTGCTGAAAGACTTCTGTAATGGTTTTGATTAGTACTTAAGAAAAAAAAAAAGAAAAGAAAAGGAAGGCGGAATTACAGACATTTTCAGCCCATGGTTCAGAGAAATCCAATTTGTGACAAAACCCCAAGTTTACCAATACTTTAGGCATCCGCTGAAGGACATTCATTTACTTAATTTCACTTGGATAAGCTTTGGATGAGCTTCTTAATGAAAAGGGACGACATTTGAATGATTTGCCGGCCGAAGTCAGGAATGTTGTTGTCTCACCTCTGTAGGAAAGGGATCTTGGATTGAACTCCTTGGGGAACTAGTGAATTCCTAGTGCTCTCACTCCCATGCAATACTCAGAGGAATAAATGGCAATGCCAACATGTTAGCTTGCAGCTTTCAAGTTCCAGTGTGTTAAGACATTTCTTTTCAAAATTAAACCTTAGATTCCCTCTGTTCCTTGCTGCCCCAGTCAGTGGTTAAATCAGCAGGAGAGATGCTACATCCTAGTCAGAGCACAAGAGATAAGAGAACAACCAGAGGAACAATTTGATGGAAGGGGAATATTATATTGACTTAACAGACAGGATTTCATCCCATATTTCTGGTTTAGAAGTTGGGATGAGCTTGTATCTCCAATCCAACTGCTTCTTGCTTCTGGAGACCTGGATGAGAAATGTGCTTATAGCCGGGTTGTGATCGGATTCCATATCTGCTTTTCATGAGGGTTTGGCTCCAGCCTTATCATCTGTTTGTCTATTTAAAAAGTAAATAAATTAACAACTGTATTTGCTGGTAGCTGCCTGTTGAGCTGGGGGGAAGAGAGAAAACCCAGTGACTGGGAAAAAGGAGGTCCAAGTGCAGGGAGGGAGGGAAGGAAGGCAGGAGGCAGCTGTAATTAGAAGGAGCTTGAGGAGGGATGGGAGAGGTTTCAGGGAATGGCAGGGGTTCCAGCCACCACTGAGTTGTGATTCTGGTGATGTCCATTTCTGTCAGCTCCATGCTAAGCTGAGAGAGGAGAGTTCTTTCTTTAAAAGGGCAATCCTAAAAACTGTTTGGAGCCTGTTAATAGTCTGGGTGGGACAGATGTGAATTGCCCTATTTTACGCAGCCAAGCGTGAGCAGAGGCCCTGCTGAAGCACTGATCTCCCTAACACTTGACTGGTGGTGCCCGTTCAGCCTGCAGGGATGCCGGGAGGGTGCTGTCACCAGCAACGACCATCCTGGCCTGGCCAATCCATCGTGCTTTCCGACTCCACTCTCCCCCAGACTAGGCAGGGGGCCGGCATGACTAAGAGAGGTGGTGACTCCCTAAGAATGCCAAGGGCTGTAGAGAGAAGGTTGTTGCCTTGAGCCATGGAGACCTCTCTTCCCAGAAGCTCAGGAGTTCACTAGCTGGATTTTTACTGGCTGCTTGATGGATGGTTTGTACTAAAGCCCACAGTAGTGCAGGGTAGCTTAACAGTTCAGCAGATAGGGAGACATGTAGTATGTATTTATCTGATGTGTCAAAAACTATAAGATGGAGTGCCTTGCTGACCTCTGCAGCGTTTCTGCTCTCCTTGCTCTTTCTGCTTTTGTTTGCCAAGGTGCCTTGTCAAGTCTGGCTTCCAACGAGTTGGAAAACTTTTCCAGGCAGTGAATGTTTGTGTTTGCCTGATCTGAAGGGAGGACATCAGGGATGCTTGATTTTCTGTGACCATTTTAGCCACTCTCTTCATGGAAATTAAATAGCTGGACAGAAGTCCTATGGAGTCTCATTTCAGCTTGTTATTATAATACAATATAATTCTACGATACACTACACTCTTGTTTCCTCTTAAACAATTAGTGCGACATGATCTTAATCCTGTCTATTAAACCTTTAAAAAAAATTTACTTATCCTTTAATTGCAGTCACTGGATGGAGGTCAGCTGAGGGCTAGCATACATCCAAGGGCGCAGGGGAGGCCTACCAGAAGTAAAAGGGTGAGACAGCAGTGACAGAGCACTCAGGCCATGGGAAGAAAAAAGCTAGAATGGGACGGGGGCTGAACAGAGCCCTTTCAAGGATTGAGGAAGGATGCATAAGTATCAATTCCCTCGTGTAAGAAAACAAAGCGTGTGCTCTTTTCAGTCTTGAAAGTTCCCCCATCTTTCCCCTCTGTCTTTGCCTGCACCCACATAGCCCTTCCCACACCGCTTTCCGGTCTCAAATGGTGGAGACTGAACAGGACACAGTACAGGGTCTAGAGCACATCACTGGTGTCTTGATATATCAACTGTGAGAGCACGACAGGAACTCAGCATCTAGCGTGTTGATCTGGAAACATCCCTTCTTTGATCCTGAGTAAGTTTTTGGATGGACCCCTAGACCTGGAAGAATCCATTCTGGGTTTTAAATGAGGGACTGGAGTAGTTGGAGTTAATGATGTGCCAGTCCAGACAGGATGCGTTGAGTAAAATTTAGTGTTTGTTACACAGAGTAAGTACCAACCCAAGACACTCAGTACTTGGAGAAAATACCGCACAGCATACTGCACGGCATATTGAAAACCAGGGCAAAATAGTCAGGATATGGGCTTGAGCTGAAGGTTTAGATGAAATTTTCTGCCATGTAGATGACTTGTGTTCCCATGTCACTTTTTCAAAAAATAATTGTATTCCAGCTACATAACATATTTAGGAAGATGTCAATGTAAATAGGCTCTCTTGAGAATCCCTCCACCTGCATATGGAGATGCCCTAATGCTTCTTAAAGTCTGACCCTTAAGCACTTGATAGTCAAGTCCAATTGATTTTTGGTCAGAATAAGGATTCTAAAGATCTTTCAGAAAATGCCAATAATGCTCATTGGACTCACTTAGAAATTCTTCTCCTGGATCAACAATAAGAAAAGCAGAAGAAAACAAGTGCAAGAGAATTAAGTGATGAAAGTCAAAGCCTAGCTTGACCACTGATGTGAAAGGAACGGCTTAAAAGCGACTGAATTTTTCTACATTCATTTGTAACTTTGTGAGTAACAGCTGTGGGGATTCTAAATGGGTTCAGGAGATATGTAGTGTTGCAGGCTCTTTAGAAGCAGCTTGCAGCACTGTACAGCATATGTCTTGATGCAATATTTAAAAGGAGTGAGATGCTGGGATGTGAGTAGATAGAAGTACGCCGCTACAATCAGTGTCATCTCAAAAATGGGATGACTCATGTATTTGTAAATACTAATGATTCCTTCCAGGCTTCCAGTTAGCTCCCATAGTTTGTTGTGAATGTTAAGCTATTTGCTATAGTGGAGCTTCACATGTCATAAAACATGATCAGGAGAGACTTGAATAGATTCAAACAAGCCAGATTTGCTACCAATGCAAACATCAAAATGGCATTCCACCAAGCAGAATAAAATTCTTAATAGCAGCAACACTGGGGGGGGGGCGGGAAAGGATGACTGGAATGTGTGCAGTGGAAAAGAAGTGGACCTACTCTGCTTCGCAGTTGATCGACAGCTTAGCATCATTCATCCCAGTTGTTCAGAAACACTGCCTGGTGTGCAGCAGAACTGATCAAGGTTTGAAGTTGGTATTATAGAGTATTTTACAGAGCTACAGTGAGGCATTTTTCTTCAATACACAGGCAAGTGGACTTGGGTTCTAAACAAGATTTCCTGTAATGCATGAGCACAGACCTTAGGCAGCATTTGATTTTTGTGGGATGACTAATCAGAGATCATCCATGCATGCATGTGGTGCTATCTTAACAGTGGCTCAGCTGTCTGCTTGCTTGGGGTCACATTCTGATCAGTTCTGACAATTCATACAGGGGTTATGCAGAAGTTTGTAAGCCTTACTCTTTCAAGTCATGAGAAGTGAGAATGAAAGAGGTTTCTTGTTTGGAAAGAACTATACAGGCAGCTGTCTTGGTTAACTCTGCAGTGGAGGAAAAAAAAACATCTGAGGATAGCAAAACTTCCCCCTGAGTGACTAGTGTGTGTCTTCTTCATGTCTAAACACTTTTAAACCTGGGCTATTTTTTCCTGATTTTTAACTGAAAACAGAGAGTCTAACTGCAGCAGAGGGTCAGACCTTTGCAGATTCATGGTTTTTGGAGGATTAGTTATGTTATTTTCCAAATACAGGTTGGGATTTTCTGAGTTACTAAGCGTAGAGACTGTTAGACAATACACACGTCTTCTTCAGCCATGCTCTTCTGTTGTGTTGGTAGCATGTGCAGCCATTTGAGTGCAAAGACCTGGCCTTTCCTTCCCACCAGTCTACGCAATGGGATCTATTCCAGAGTGCTTGGATTTCTGTGGGTGTTCTCTCCACAAAAGGGAGCAGCTGATCAGTCATCCCAGCAAGCACTGAAGTAAGCCTGACTAGGCCTTAAATGCACATCCAACATCAGCTGCTGCACATTTGCAGCGGTGGAAAAGCTGCCCTGTTGCCAGAGCCTCAGTTGTTTTTGCCTCCAGTGCATGTGGAACAGGCAGGTTACTTTGTAGCATGGTACCAAATGCCAGCTTCCTTCTTTTGTCGTGTTTCCAGGGAGATTGCATACTGAATTTGCTGAGCTAGCTTTTGCAGTGTTGCATGCATGGCAAATTCATAATCTTTACTAATATGTTTGGATATACTTTCAGCAGGCAGTGAAAAGAAGCAGCATAGCATGGAAGTGATGATAATTATAATCTTAGCACAAACTGGGGAGAGATGTGCAGAAAAAAATGTGAGAAAGACATTAATATCCTTCAAGTTTATACCAAAAACAAGCACTGGTGTCCTTTTTTTTTTTTTCCTCCCTGTACCAAGGGCCAGATTTCACTGGAAAAATCATTCATCGCTGGAAACAGTGTCTCAACTGTGCTATAAAAACATTGGTTTCTTAGCAAAAGCAAGCAGTGGTGGCAATTCTTGAAATTAGTTTTGCTGCAAATTTTGGTCTGGGCAAGAGTTTCTGCTCTGCCTGTTCTTGTAGGAGGGTCGCTATCTTCTTTACTGTGGAGGCCTAGGCCACAGTGGCACAGAGTCCTGGTCCCAGCATGAGACTCCAGAATTTCTGGGATGCTGTGGGCTGAGTCCTGCAATGTCAGAGACAGCAGTTCTGGTTCTAAAGTGGAAAGTGACTGCAATCTTGCAAACTACATTCCACCTCCAGCCTCTGACACTCTGAAGATTTGGCCGAGTTTCTGGCAAGAGATGATCCGTTGCAGTACTAGCTTGTAGGGCATTCAGACAGACAGAAATGTCTTAAAAGTAATCTTGATTCTACTCTTGTTTCTTTAAGGGCTTGTTTGCCAGTATGGAAGGAGACTCCCTCAATGCAGCCTTCCATGGTGATCTCCCGGGAGGGGATGGTTCAGTCCTGTGGTACAGCATCCCTGCATACAGAATTAATACTGTAGTCCTGAAATATGGGGATTCGCCTCTTCAGCCTGGGAAAAGACTGGCACATCACTTCTTGAGGCGATTTTAGCCCAGTGAGCCACCTGCCTTCACCTAAAGGTGGAGTTTGAAGCTTAAAGGGGAAGTAATCCAGCACCTTAGAGTCTCTTCCATTGTCCTAGACCAGAGCAAAGATCCTTCTATCCCGGCATTCATTCTCTCTCAGGCACGCTGCTGAGCTGATACTATTTGGTAGTTGCCGGTCTGCAACTGTGATTGAAGAGAGAATCTCTATCCTGTGCTTGGGCAGTTAATATCATAGGCAACAGGGCCCTGACAAGTCATCTTGCTCAGAGGTTTGAAGTAATTTTTTTCCCTGTGTGTATCTAAACGTTGACCGAAACCACAGCCAACTTCTTTGACAATCAAACACAGTGTATGGTTGACTGGGCTGCTGGAGGACTGGCTGTCTCATGTTTATACTAAGGTAAAGACAAAAATATTTCTGTAGACAAGTATTAAACAGGTTTCTTTTCTCAAGATGGTAAAGGGTTAGTGGTTTGCAGAATAGGCACTATGTGGAAAATATCAAAATACCTTCAGCTCTGTTTCACCACACAGATTTTCCACAGCTAAATTTACCTTCTATCACGTATACCAAGAGTGTGAGAAATCTGGAAAACCCCAAACTACCCCAGACTGCTACTTTCAACTGACATTGATAGGGGCTTACCCTACCTAACAATAACAATGAATGTAAATGTATTTTTGAGGTTCCTTGAAAAGTCTGTCCATTTGAGTCTCTCTTAACAGACAAGTACATCTCTTTTTGGACAACCATTCTTTTAGTGGGCTGAAACTGAAGATCCAGGAAGCCAATGGCAATGACTGCAGTGCTACTCTGATGTTTATACATCAGGAGTCACTGCTGTTATGTTTTTTAATTCTGATAAAGGGCTGTACAGGGAAAATAGTTTGGAACCCCATGGCAACTAGGCAGTCTCCCCCTATTTCACCCATTACTCCTCTAAACCCAGAGCTGCAAATGTCCGGTGGTATCTGTAGTCCTTGCACTCCCACATGTGGCACCAGGCTGCCAAGTGACACGGTGGATTAAGGGAGGGTCTTTTTTCATTATCTCTTTCAGAGACTCTGAGATTTTCACTGAATCTCCTTTCCTGGGTATGGGATCTGACATTTTTCCAGCACTCTCAGCTCAGTAGCCTGCCCTCAGATAATCCTCTTTGACTGGTAGATAAATCTGTTCATCCTGACCTGTACTCTTTAATATAATTCTCCTGCCACTGTCAGCAGGCAGAGGACAAATGGAAAACAAAAAGCACCAAGTTAACAATCAATCCTTACGCACAATGTAAAGTCAGAAGAGGAAAGGCTGTGATCTCCCCCCTGCACTGTACTCCAAATTGGTGCAATTGGTATGAAAATGTGTTCACTGTGCTTTAACGGCAATTCCCTTCTCTTCCCTCCCAACCCCTGCCCCTTCATCCCACCAAGAAGTGATTCCTTCTTCCAGGGTGATTCTGTTACAAACTACTACCATGCAGGCACCAGGACCAAAATAGCAGTGCTCCTCCATAAGCTATTTGGAAAGCTGCTTGGGTTAAAATGGAGTGCTGCTCGCAGAGATGTTTAGTCTCCACAGACCATACTTTTGTGCAGACCCTTTTGAAGTCTTCTCCCAAGATGACTAAATTTTAACCTTCCCTGCCCTTGGTATTCTGTAACTCCGGCAAGAGTATAAAATGTGTTTTGTTTGGTCATTTTCTGGTTTCTACAGGCCAAATCAATCTCATGCAAACTCTTTTTTTAAATAAAAGATACTATTCGCTTGCAGACTTGGGAAACCCCCTTTGAGGTTTTTTTTTTTACCCCAGATTTTCCCTCAGAGTTTGTGTTGCTATCACCAGCTCTATCTAGGCCTTTGGAGAGTGGCCAGCAGACAAAGCTTTAGGAAGAAAAGACAAAGCTAGTTAACTTGAAAGGAAAACATGCTTAATATGTTAAAAAAACTAACAACAAGGTACTGCTTTGGAAGGCTGATGCACGCTTTCAGTAGGTGTTTCAATCTCAGCTGCATCTTGCAGCATGTTTGCCTACAGTTGGGAAAAGCATATTCTGGTCAATGTACGCAACCTGCACATCTTCCAGTTCATCGTGCCCGGCCACACGGCCTCACAATGAGCGCGTGCTGAACCGGGAGACCGCGTGGGCATAGGTCAGCCTGAACAACCTGCCCAGCCAAATGGGATAGCTGGGGACAGGCTACTGAGCTGGGATTCTTCGATAATTAAGTAGGCGGCTGATTAGGTGCGTGTTACGTGACACCATTTCAGAGGTAGGATGGCAACACATAGGCAGTCTCCTCAGGAGCCTGCGTTTCAAGGAGTCGCGCTGTCAGGGTGCCACAGAGGTGCCTCGATGGTGAAAATGGGAGAGCCTCATCTAGCCGTGCGATGGAAATGTGCGGCTTTGGACTTCTGGGAAAGAGCTAGGTTCTACTTCTTGTCTCTCTTTCTGAGAATGAGGGGATCGAAAAAGGATCCTCCGCTATCATTTACTCATTCAGGTAGCACGAGTCAGTGGTGTTGGTATTCTCCTTGGTGATCCAGAGAAACAGAAGAGCAAAATTGTTCAACAGAGAATGATCTCATTTCTGGCCTGGCTTATTGGAAGGGTAAATTCTGAAAATAATGAAATAATTGTCTCTGTCTTGCCCAGGGCTCGTGAAAACAACAGAGTTGTTGGCATTTCATGCCTTGTATAGTACAGGACCCTTTTCAGTCTTTTACCTGACTGGAGTGTTCAGTTCTCAGGCAGATATTTTGAGCTCCTAAGTTTTGCTGTGACTGAGAGCGTGTAACCTGTTTTACAGGAGCTACTACTGCGATTTACTCTTCATCACAGGCCAAAATAAATACCTTTGTGATTGACAAATGTGATTGATAATCTGCCTCAAGGGTAAAAAGTGTAAAAAACTGATCCTGAAAGTCAGAAATTAATTAAATACCTAAAATACAGGCTTTCTGCCCCTCCAAATCTTGTCAGTGTTCCTGCAATTTTGCATCCCCTTAGTACCTGATACAAGCTGCCAGTTCTTCTTCGACTCCTGCTACACCCCATTAAAAGGCACAGCAGCTGCATCCCATGGGGCATATTATTCTTTTCCTCTTCCAAGCTCTCAGCGGTGTCACATCTACTGATGTGCAGCCCTTCCCACGTCGCCCGTGTGGGGCGTCCCTTTGCTCTGCAACCTACCTGCCAGTCTATACGTGTGCAAGAACCTGTCATCATCAGGGCTGGTTGCAGGCACGGGTGTAGCATGCAGTCGCCTTAGGGAGCTGACAGATTGCAGTAAAACAGCCAAGGTGTTCTGTACGTGGCAGACACCTGGGAGGCAAGAGTGGCTGCTGCCTGGGTTGGGGCAGACTACAAAGGAAAAGCAGCTCTGTATCTTTTCCCTTATTGCCCACGGCAGGGACGGGCCAGGCTGGCTCCTGGCTGTGAAACAGCAACGTTTTGTGTTGCCAGTGGGACGGCTACGCTCACGCGCAGTACCTGCATAGCCACGTGTTCCTCGCTCCCACGGATCTCCGGTTTTCTGTGCACAACTGCGATAAAGAACTAAGACCCCATTTTTCCCAATGTTTGAGTAGGATAAAAAGAGCTTTAGGGATTTCCGCTAGGCGCATGTGGAAAATGGTATCAGGGCAACTACAAATTATTGAAAGAACTTGGGACTCTCTCGTGCCCAGCAGGAAAAGTTGGCTCGTCGATTATCGAATCGAGCACGATTTTCTTCAGCGGACATTACGCATACGTTTGCTAGTAAAGCAAGAAGCATTGTAAAATCTTAAATGTTCGATTGTAAATCTGTTGTGTGATGATTTATAAATAAACTGACCTTTCCTCTCTATCTGTCTGAGGCGAGAGCCAGATCGCCCCAGAGCTGCCAGCAAAAGCTTGTGATAATGAGGGCGACGGTAAGCAGGGACGAACTGGGGCTCCGTATCACGACATGTCACCGCTCCTGCCAAGAAGACAATTATCACTGGTCTTTACCAAGGAGGACGGGCCACCTATACGTATCCCGGGAAAGCAATGTGTGTGCAGCGATAGACGTGCGATGAACAGCAGGCTACAACTTCCTGGTCACGGAGCCCGGCCCTGGCAGAACTGAAATCCGCGCAGTTGCCGCTCCTGCCAATGACGCCATTTTTCACCCTCCTTCCCTTTTCCTTCTGGCTCGATGAGCACCGAGCGTTCCCGAGAACGCCTCTGTCGACACGTTGAGTGATTGTTACAGAACGGGGCGGGGGGAGGGAATCCGTTGCCGTTAACGCCCGCCCTCGCGCTGGGATAACGCTCAACCCCGCCGGGAGAGGCGGCGGGAGCGCGCGGCCGGCGGCAGCGCATGCGCGCCCGCCCGCCCCGGTGCGGGGGGGGGGGGGGGGGGGGGGAGGGCCGCCGAACTACACCTCCCGGCGTGCCGCGGGCCGGCGGCGGGGAGGGTGACCCGGAACCGACAGGGGCCTCAAGGCCGCGAGCGCCTTGACGGGAGGATCGCGGCGGCGTCTCTCCGCTCTCGCGCCGGGCAGGCAGGTAGCGGCGCGCGCCGGGGGCGGGGCGGGGCCGGCTGGCGCGCGGGGGGTCCGCTAACGGTCGCTCTCCCCACCCCCCACCCACCCCCCGCAGGCTGTGGCTGCCGAGGAGCCGCCCGCCATGTCGACGGTCGCCGCCGCCAGCTGCGACACCAAGGGCACGGGGGAGGCGGGGGAAGAGAAGAAGCCGCTGAAGCCCTGCTGCGCCTGCCCCGAGACCAAGAAAGCGCGGGACGCCTGGTGAGGGCCCCAACCGCCGCCGGCGGCTGCCGCCTCAGGGCAAGGCGGGGCGGGGCGGCCCCCGGTGTCACCGAGCTCCCTGGGGCGGGTGGCAGCAGCTGCGCGGGTATTCCCCTCCCTCCGCAGGCTGGGCCCGTCGCCGAGCTGCTGCGGGGTTTGAAGGGCTGCTCCGCCCGCGCCCGGCCCGGTGGATCCTCCCTCCCCCCCGCCCCTCCTTGGAGTGTCTGCCCCTGCCAGGGTGCCGGGGTGATTTTGGGAACACCCCCCCCCCACACACACACCGGACCGAGGGTGTTGGAGCGTCCAAGAGGGGTGGGAGAGGGAGGAGGGAGAGTGCGGAGGAGGAGGAGGAAATATCTTAAAAGGATAAATTAGAAATGAAGAGATTAATACCTTATAGCCCTAGTTTAAAGCAGGTTTCAGAGATTAGCTTTTAGTGCTGCTCACAAATCTTCACTACTGTTGACTGACTGTAGCAACAAGTACCAGCAGGTAGCAACATTTTTATTGCTTAATTGATTGTAAATGCTGTTCTCTTTTCAATAAAACAAAATACTTAGGTGTTTAGGTCTCAGAGGATGACGTGTCTCCCAGAGGTGCAAAATTTGACAGTGTTGTGTATAGCTGCGTTTGCAATTACAGGCTTAGTCATGATCATGGGACCTATCAAATAGCATAAATGCACCCCTAAAATAGAGTTCCTTTGTCTGTGACAGTAAATTGCTTTAGTCTGGCAACCAAACTGCCTTTTTTTTACCTGACCAGTGGTACAGATGCTGTTCAGTAGGTGACATAATACTGGACACCATATTCTTGCTAAAGTTGAGGGGGGGTCTAGTTACGTGGTAGAGTGAAGGGCCCTCTGAGAAAAGGGTGGTGGGATGCAAATCCCAGGTCAGATGGAGTTGCCCTGGGCGGCTAGCAGACATGTCCGTACTCACAGTAATAAAACTTAAATGATTACCAAAGTCAGATATTTTAGTTATTTGCAATTTGGTAGTTTCTTCCTTTGGCAGCAAGAATAGCATAACGTGGCAGATGAGGTTGGTCAGACCTGTGCTCTGCAGCGTGCTGGAATCCTCACCTCTGGGGACAGGAAGCGCTCTGCCAGTCAAAGAGCGAGTCTGAACTGCTTTTGCGGTATACATGATATACCAACAATGGTAGGCTCTTGCCACTATTTGAATATGTATTAGACACTTGGATGCATGAGTAACATCAAAAGTTGCCATATGTGGTAAATCATGTTTTTAAGAGTAGCTGGACATGTTTTTTTGCTTCAGGTTCCCTAAATACCAACTGGAGCTGGACTAAAACGTCATTTACTGGTCAACCTATTCTGTATCGGTCTCTTACTGGAGAAATGTTATTGCTTCTGTACCAAATGATTGGAAACTGGTTGCTGATGAGATCAGTGTACTTGATGACGCGATGCAGCAGCCTTGTGTTGTATAACAAATCCCTGTCTAGACTTGCCCAGAATAGACCCTGGCCTCTTGGTAGGAAATTCTGTTACGCATTTCATCAGAGTTCTAAGTGCACAGCTCCAGACTTGGGCACCTTTCTGAGAGAGTATTATATTTTCCAAAACAGTGTTACCCAGGACAGGATAGGCAAAAAGATCTCCGGAGCCTAATAGGGGTTTTTGATTGTCCCCAACAGCTTGTCAGTTCTGTGGCTTTGACTAATAGTGAGAAAACATTTTGTTGTTGAACCTTGGAAATCTTTTTCTTTTGCAGCATCATTGAGAAGGGGGAAGAAAATTGTGGGCACCTAATTGAAGCTCACAAAGAGTGTATGAGAGCGCTGGGCTTCAAGATATGAGTGTGATGAGCAGGACTGTGAGTGCGGTGAGTATCGCCTTCAGGACCTCTGCCTCTGAAGTGCCCTGGCACCTCAGCTGGTGCCACTGGAAGGCCCAGAGTACTGTTCCCGATGGCAAAGGTGTCTTCCTTATGAGAGGGAGGGCAAAGTAATCCTGACTGACACCAGGGTAAGTGCTGCTGTCCTCGTGGGGGTGGCAGTACGCAGCCTTTGTGAGTAGCTCTTCAGCAGCAGAGGATGGCTCTGCCTCTGTTGGCTTCTGATCGATCCGAACTTCAACTTAGATTGCTAATGGAGGGGCAGTATGGTGGCTGGTTCTTGTGGGTTTGCTGCTGGGGGTTTTTTGTTGGTTGTTGAACTGTCCCTCAATATCCAGTGGAAATCCATGTTTTGTGAAGCTGTCTTTCCTCTCTCTTCTAGATGATGTCTGTGGTGTGACTGTGTTCTGGAAAGCTGCAAAGTAAATTATTTCTGCAAGTTACTTCAAAGAGCAAATATAAACAAAAAATCTATTTATAAAGAGTCTCTAATGATAGACCGTGCATCACGTCTGTGGCTTTTCCACTGTTAGCTCTTGACCGCTGCTATAGAAAATATATTTTTTTTCCTCTTAATAAAAGTCTGAAAATGACCAGCATTCCTGACTTCTGTTTCTTTCTGAGTAAAGAAATGACAGTGCCCTCCTCACTGAAAACACTGTGCTGAGAGAATGAGAAGAGCCTGCTTGCTCATTGACACGAGAATGTTGATTACTCTGGTGGTGTGGTTGAACAGATGGGCCTTCGGTGGGATTTCCCGCTGATGCAAATTGGGAAATCGAGCTAGTAATTGCCCTGTTACTGCTTTCAGCAAAGTCATGCCGAAGCTTGTGCTGTTTGTGACAGTAGGTGTAACTGTGTTTGTACAGACGACCACAGCCTTATGAAATGAACTTTCCTTGGAGTCAAAACTGGATTCGCTTTCCCCTGTTAGAATTCTTCCAACTTTTTTTGAATAGCTTTACCCTAGGATTCAAGCTTCATTCTTTAGTATGAAGAATTAAGTACTTTCCGGATCAAACTCAAATTCTTGAGCCAGTAGTTCTTCAAGGAAAAGGGAGCAGAGGACTGCAAATGTATGTACGGGTCACTTGCCTGAAAGAAAAACTGCTTTTTTTTTTTTTTATGCCCGGTTTTTGTTGTATTGGTCTTATGCGAGGCATGCGTGGGCTTTTGTTTTCTGGCTTTTTTTTCTCACCTCTGTGGCATGACAGTGGGAAGGTGGTTGTGGCCTTTGATTCTACAGCAAAAAAAGTACAGTTGGTTGTTACATATGTGAGAGCGGTTTCACACTGTGTCTCTGTGCAACCCTAACATTGTTCTTCCTTTGACGAGTTGACTTTGCTTAAGATGGCATCACTGATTACTTCCTCTCCTCCTGCTGAGTTTTCTTTTCAGAAATTGAAGATATGAGATCCGTGCCTTGTCTTGATTCTTCTCTTGGCTTTGAGCCTGTTGGAGGGATGGGTGCAGTCATGATCGTTTCTCTGCCTCCTGGGCCCTGCATATTCTGAGCTAGCAGTGAGTTGGCTGTGAATGTTTCGTGTGTGACACTTGGTACCGTCTCTGCTGAGACTCATCAGTTGTGTGAGGAGAGTTTAGACTCTGTTTCCGGGAATGTTTCATGAAGTTCATGGAGTCTGCAGAAATGTATGCTAAAATGGTTGTGGGGGACAAGCTGGGCTGTTAGATTTGGCTCTACACTGCTCACCTACTCTCCTGTCCTGAGGAGAGAGTTGTGCTCACGTTGGCTTCCAGCCTGAGAGAAGGGACGCAGGTGTAGTTCTGGCAAAAAGCGTTGAAAGCCGGCGGCGGCGCTGTAGCTGGCTGGAGAGCAGGACCTGGTGCTCCACTTGGCGTTTGTTGTCTGGAGGGAGAAACTTGAATAAGGTCATTTATTGTTGAATCAGTGCGTGTCAGAGCCTGAACTGAAGAGAACATTAAATGGTGGATGAGCACCAGCTTTGTGGCAGCATGTCCAGTCTGGATAAACTGTGGAAATGGTGCCACAGAGTAAAGAGCAGAGCAGAGGTTGGCAGTGGTCAAGTGAGAATGGAGTGCTATTTAAATCAGGTCAAGAAAAGAAAAAATGGGCTCCCGTACAATTTTAGACAAATTCTATAAACTTAAGAAATGGGACATCTAGGCCTGCATGGTAGACACTTTAGCAAGTTTTTGGAAGGAAGACGATGAGTGGGATGCTGTGATACCTGTGTGCAACAGATACAGAAAGGATACCGGGCAACTCTATACAAAGCAACAATGGGAAAACCTTGTTGTCAATCACATTTCTTGCTGAGCGGCTTCATTTGTTACTACAGGATTCCTGTGGAGCGGATTCAAGGCTTGATCCGGGGGGTGAGAGTTACTGGCACTGCGTTACTACTTACCGATGGCGCTGGTGACAGACGTTGCCCTGCGCGGGGTGTTCAGTGTACCTGCGAGGGCGTGAGACGTGGCAGTAGCAGGAAACTTGACTAGACTATCTAGCAGTACAACTAAATACAGTACGTGCCGTCTTTGTCCCTTTGTAATTCACCGTGAGCTTGTCTGGAGCAGGCTTTAGACCTTTCCCAACAGTTGTAAATCGAATGTGACTTGAAACACCAGGTGGATATTTTGGAGCTACAGGCTTTATTAGTGAGCAAGTAATGGTTTGGCAGACTAATACCCGCGATAGTCTATATAATAAATCAAAAAGGAGGTGTCTGATTATGCCCTCTCTGACTTGAAGCCACCAAGGTCTTGGTGTCCTCAACACAGGTGTTTGGACTAGTTTTCAGCTTATGGGATCAGTAGTGAACCTGTAGACTTCCCAAGGATGGGCAAAATAGCCAGTCATTTAGCTGCTGTGGGGTTTGGAGCTGGCACTCTCTCAGTGCGGTGCTGCTCTCAAGTAAGAGAACTTACTTGCCAACCATAGCGCAGGCTGCACCTGGATTGCATCATCGCATGGGGCTAAATATTAAGTGCTACTTGTTGAATTTCTTGTAAGTGGGGAAATCAGTGGAGTATCTGTTCACACCCTGCCAGTTTCAGCGCTGAAAAGCTTGACATGTCTATTTTTTCTTCTTTACAGACTCATTTTGTCGTAATGCCTATGTGCCGCATTCCAGGGAGGAGTCTTAATGCTGCTGAGGTGTTCACTATGCACTTGCTCTCTTGACCCCAAATTGGTTTGGGCCTTGGCCTCTCCCTTTTAATACTTGTGTGTCTTTCCCCTTGAACCAGTTTTGGCTTTTGAACACACATCTCGGATGAATCCCAGCATCCCTGGATGGAAGGCATGTATTCTAATTCAAGGCAAGGCATGAAAATAAACTTTCTCTTTGGAAAATCAAGAGCTTTTTGAACTCTTGCTGGGTGGAAAACTGGAAGTGCTGTGAAGAGGGTCTGTATGGCCACGGTACTCTCAAGGGAGAAAGGAAGATTTGAGCCTTGGTGGTTCAACTACTTTACAAATCTCCCTTTTAAAAAAACGGCCTGAAAACACCTAAATTAATCTCTAGCGTGTGCTCAGAGATCTACCTTTCAAAAGGCTATATTGTTCTCTTTACAATGTCACGTTCAGCCCCAGCAGAGAAGTTAAGTTAGTCTCTAACGAGAGCTTTGTGTTGCGACTGTTGTGGGTTTAAAACTTCCTGTCTGCCTTCGGCAGGGAAGTCACAACGGGCCCTCCTCACCCGCAGCGCTGGCCCCGGCAGCGCTGTGACCCCGGCACGTGCCTCTGGGGTTACTGCAACGCCGCTGTCCGTGTTCGGGAAGATGCCAGAGGAAGCACCTTCTTTGTCCTAATGAGTCGTTAACATTGTGCCCAGAGTATTTTCTAGCTCAGGAATTTACCTAACTGAGGAGTGAAATTCATATCCTTTTTTGGTGGCTTTCTTTGATGTTGCTGCAAAAGTTTTTTTGGTAGGACAGAAAGGTGGGAGAAACTGCAATGTTGCTTCTCAGAATGCTACCTCTAATGTAGTTCTACATTGCTATTCGTAGCAGTTCCGTTCTGTCTCACAGATCTTATGTAAAGTATCTATCTCGTAAGTGTTCCCAGTCTTGATATCCCAGCTCCCCATTAGATCAAACCTCAGCCTATCTTGGAAAGAGAGCTCCTTATACCGATTTTCTGCAGAGGCCTGAAGGTAGACAAGTTGTTGGGATCATCTAGCAAGGACGTGGCAATGGTATGAAAAACAGAAGTTGGCTCCCAAGATTTTTATTTTAGTGCTTTGGCTATAAGATCGTCCTTCCCTCTTTGCAGAGAAGGTCAAGAGAAATGAAGTTCTTCATTTCCCGTTACCTCTTGCAGCTGAGCCTTGTTCTGCTTCAGTCGGTAGGATTTATTTCCTCACTTAAATAAGGGGCCACTGGAAACAAGGTTCCCTGTTTCGCTTCACCCTTAACAGAAAGCGACTTTCTGAGTGGATCGTAGTCACTCCCAGTGCAAAGCTTAATTTGTCTTCTTTCCTTCCCACATGGCAACCTGTCAAGATGGCGTAGCCTTTGCTGCTCTTAGGAGTTGTACTGCTCCGTGTTGCACGTGGGCTCATCGTTGTAGAGATAGATTGTACTGTCCAAGACCGTGATGAATTCTTTAAGGTTGCCATAAAGCATTGCTCCAGCCTCGCCCAGTAGACAGTGTTATTCCAGAGCGCTATTAGTAGAAGAGGCGATTAGTGTGTCTTTAAGTGAACGGTGCCAATGGGTATGGCATGTTAGGCAGGGCAGCTGCGACCTCGGCCTGAAACACGACCACCCTTGAAACCCTATCCCTACTCCACTGACCCATGCAGGCTGACTTCGTACTGTTGACTGACCGTGTGGGTTGTGTCAATGCCTGAAATGTAACTGCTTCCTGGCAGCGGGGCAGATCCTGCCTGTATGACTGATAACGTCTTACTCGAAGCAGGGGAGAAATTGCATTTATGCATCTTTTCTGTAGCTGACCGCGGAGGACTGAACTTGGTGGGTCCCTCTCATGCCTGTGTCCCGGGTTACCCAAGTAGAAAGTGTTCGCTTTCCTCTTCGTGCTAAATGAAGGTCTGGGGGGTTCCAAATAGCTATAAAAAAAATGAAAATGTGAGATGACGTTTCCCAAGGATGCTTCCCAACAGAGCCTGTTGTCTGTGGGGTGGGAGAATCCTCTCTCAACTAGGATTTCCCAGCAAAGCACACTTCCAAGTGTTACACTCCCGAAGTTTTAGGCAGGATAGTCTCTTCTTCGTGACAGATGAAGCTGGGTCCTAGTGGCTCGTTTACTCCAGCTTTATCCCTTGCAGTCACAACTGTCTGCCCGTGCAGAGCTTCACCTCGTGCCCCTTGGCCTAAAACGCCCCACGAGATGGAGCTCCCTGGAGCAAGGGGAGGCTGTGCTGCAGCGCCCAGAAAGCACTTCTCGAGAACGAGCCTTTCTTCTTTTGCTAAGTCCCTGCCACTGCTACGAGCCACAGTGGGAGAAGTGGGTGACCTTTTTCCTTTTTTGTGCTGCGTGAAAGCCACTGTCTCGCAGGAGCACAGAGCGGTGCGGAGCCCTGCATGTGGCTGGAGCTCGCCACGATAAGCTGGTTGTTTTCCCCTTTCCTTTCCCCTCCTCGCGCTGCGCCGGGCTTATCTGGGTGCCTGAGTTATGTTAAGTAGCGGGTGCGTGCCTGCTCTCTGTTCTCCTCGCTGCTTTTGCTCCTTGGATTTCAATTCCAAACATGGTTATCCATTTGGGGTCTCTCTCCTTTCCGCTGCCGAGTGATACACATTCCACACTCAACACCAGCTCCCTCCACTGCTCTCTCACGGTCGCTATTTCCAGTGCTGGAGGGCAGGCGAGAGAGGCAGTGCAACCGAGCTCTCTGTCCAGTCTGTGAGTTTTCCAGCTAATGGCCTCTACTCTTTCTTTGACTGAGCTCTTTTGGCCTCATATTTGCCAGCTCCTTTTCTCACTGGTGTGGCTAAGGAGGGGGCCAGCTGCCGGTTTGTGAGTGAGTCACGGAGAGGAGAAACGAGCCCTTTGGGGATTTTTCGGGCACAGAAACGTTCGGCGGCACTTTAACATGTCGCTCTGAAGCGCGCTGCTGTGGGACCGGCCGGTGCTCAAGAGGAGGAGGAACAACAACAACAGCCTCCCAGCAGCTCTGCTTTCAGACCTCTGCAGCACCCTTTGCGTATGACAATTCGTTTTGAGCGCAGGATGGCCAGGGAGGGTGGGGAGTGGGGAAGGATGAGCACAAGCAGCCTCTCTTGGGACCAGGCTGTTCTCCAGCCTCCCGTGTGTGATGCCTGGAAGGAGATCATGGAGGGAGCAGCCTACCAGCTGGCCAGCTGCATCGTCCTCCTGGGTTACATGGGGGGAAGTGGCATCTTTGGGTCCCTTTATATCTTTGGCCTCCTGGCCCCAGGCTACTTCTGCTATGCTCTGTGGGGCTGGCTGAGTGTCTGTGGGCTGGATATCTTCATCTGGAACATGCTACTCGTCCTCACCTGCTTGCTTCAGCTGGCTCACCTGGCTTACCGGCTCCGCAGAGACACCATCCCGGAAGAGTTTGACCTCCTCTACAAGACCATGTACCTGCCCTTGCAGGTGCCCCTGGAAGTCTACAAAGAAATCGTGAAGTGCTGTGAAGAGCAAGTCCAGTCGCTAGTCAGAGACCAGAATTATGCAGTGGAGGGCAAGACGCCCATTGACCGCCTCTCGTTGCTGCTGTCTGGCAGGTAAAGCCTCTCCTGTTTCTGAACAAAGTCTGACAGCAAAGTGCTGTCGCTTATTGTTGTATTTTCACCCTCTGTAGAAACTGGGGTGAGGATTGTTTCCTTCCTCTGAAAGGGCTTTGAGATAGGCCTCTGTTTGTTGGGGAGGGGAGTAATTTGCTTTTGAGGGTTGTTTTTGTTTTCTTTGGTTTTTCTAAATTACAATATTTCAGGGAACGGTTTGCAGAGTCAAGGTGTGTGCAGTGAAATGGCCAGCTCAGCCTTGCCTGTGATACTGTTGGGGAATCCTTACCTCTTTCTCTGTCATTTTAAAGTGATCTTGTTTCTGATGGGAGCAGACTGGCCGTGAGAGTGTGTTTCTCAAGGCAGGAAGACAGTGTGTCTGGACCTGTGGTCTCTGGGGGTACCAGAAACACCTCTGTGATGTGAACAGCTGTGCACTGAGTACGCCGAGTCCTCAGTTCACCTGAAGCTCCCCCTGGCCAGCAGTGTTCAGGGAGAGGTTCCATCCCTGTTCCCAACACCTCAACCCTCAAGGCTCTGGGATTTTTCACTTTGAGGGTTATTTCATCAAAAGAGAGAGAGCTCTCCTGTGATGTATCCCACCTCATCGGGCCTCTTTCTTTCCCTGTGCTGTCATGGACTCATGATATTCCTTCCTCTAGACCACCAAGGAGGACCTCAGGGACCTCTAGATAGTCAGACTGGGGATTTGATTATTGAGTGAACTATGCTGATGAAGTACTGGCATTCGTTCACCTGAGATCCTGTGGCATGCCTTTATGACCATATCTCTTAATGATTTGCAAAATCCAAATGCATGCGAATAGTAATAATACTGGCTTCCCAGCTGCTGCCAGGCGCTTGGCACTAATGTCAAGTGAGAGTGGGAAAGGAAGGAGAGTATGATGAAAGGATGAGAGATGGTGAGAATGCTCCCATCTGTAAATGGGAGCAGTGCTGAGCTGTAGGGGGTGTGTCTCACAAGGGTTTTCCTTTGGGAAGACAAACCCAGCATCACCTGGGGTTCGTGTTTTACTGCAGTGGTCCAGCCTCCCTGGTGAGAGGGTCTGTAAAGAAGGGCTGTCCTTGCTTTTTTTGGTCTTTGTCCCTTTTCTAGGATGTTAAGAGCATCCTGGGACCACTGAGCAGTGCTGAATGGCAAAGCATTGGGAGGAAATTGGGTACGTGTGTTTCCATTAGGTGTCTTTCCCCTTACCAAACGTCGGCGCTGAGCAGCCTGCTCTGAAGTTTACTGTATCTGCAAATAATGTTAGTAGGGAAGAGTCTGTGCTGTCTTGCCCTGCACTGGGTAATCTGATGCTGCTCTGTGGGCACAAAAGTGCTGCAATGGACAGTAAGCCAGTGCTGGTGGGGTAGTTGTTCTGCTTGCTTTTGCAGTGGGAAGTATGCATCTTGGCTGGTATAGGATGCTCTGTAGAGACGGGTTTGGATTTGCATTTCCTGGTACCCCCTCTATTGCCTTGTGAGGTGCTTGCTGACCCAGCAGAGCATTGCTACTATTATGGTGCCCCCTCTTAAGCTGGACAATAGCAAGACAAGCGGGGCTTAGAAATGCAGAATGTGCCTGGATCGGGAAACCTGCCTTGTGATCCCTGACCCTTCCAGGCAGCACTCCCAGCTGACTGGAAGCCAAGAGTTTAACTCCTGAAAGCAAGAATTGCCTTTGTGCATCGTACAACAGGGGAACGTGGTGACAGGGAGGCAAGAGGCCCCAAATCTGGTGGTGCAGAGCTATGAATAGAGCTCCAGAGCGCCCTGCCATTGCCCCAGGCCTGTAGAGCTCTCCTTCTGCTCCCAGAGCAGAGCTGAGTGCAAGTTCGACCGTGACATTGGTAGGCAATTGTAGCAAAAGTAGGGGAGAGGGGCACTTGGGAGGCCAAGAGAGATTGAATGGTAATGTGCAGCAAACTATGAGCTCACAGTGTGATGTGTCAGGAACGATGGCCAATGTGATTTTTGGGGGTTCTGGGTGTAACAGCTTCCCAGCATCAAGGCAGGGAATGCCCTCGTGCAACCCCGAGGACAGGAAGAAGATGCAAGGACAAAGAGCCACAGACTGGCTTAGAAGTACCTGAAAAGCAGCAGCAGTCTTGTGGGCTGAGAAGTCCTGGTTTACGACCAAGCTTTGCACCTGTGAGGGTGTCTTTGTAGCAGGAAACAGAAAACAGATGGAATATGGGGAAGTGGCAGGAAATATCATTTCCCACAGAGAAAGGAGGGACAGCCCCATAGGCTGGAGCATCTGCAGCTGTCCCAGAGAGGGTGTGAGACGTGTGAGATGAGGAGAATTCCCTTCCTCTCTGGTGGGTCCGGCTGCCTGCACATTGTGTGAGCTGATCAGGTTTGTGTGACATCCATGTTGTGGCCTAAGCCTGTGCGCCTCACCTGTCCTCTCTGCAGGGTCCGAGTGAGCCAGGATGGACAATTCCTTCACTACGTCTTTCCGTACCAGTTCCTGGACTCTCCAGAATGGGAGTCGCTGCGACCCTCTGAGGAAGGAACTTTCCAGGTAACGCCCCACGGCCCCGCAGCAGCCCAGCTTTGCTCCTCGCTGTTCTGTTGCATGTCTGAGAAGGGGACGGACGGGGCTCGTTATGCCATTGAAAGCTAACCGGGAATACTTTCCTCCCCTTCCTCGTGGTTTAGCCAGCACAGGATGGTGCGATCAGCTGTGTTATCTTTTTTTCTACCTTCCTCTGAAGTCCTCAGTCTTCATTCCTATTATCAGCTGATAGCAGGGAGGGTGGAGCGTGGTGCTCCTTCCAGTTGAGCAGGGAGACAAGGTATTGGATTGCTGTCTGTCTTCCATTACAGCATTCCCTAGTACCTGTACTGATGCATTTGCCCTGCACGCTGCTAGCAGAGTGCGTCGTTCCAGCATCAGGATGGCAGCCATGGCAATATTCAGCGGTGATGTAAATCCATAAATATCCTGTTCCTCACAGAAGTTTCTGATGGTGATGTGTTTGGGGTGGAGAAGCAGAAAGGATGATTCACACCCGAATATGGTTCTTTCTGAGCAGAAGAATCCCTTGCTGAGAGGCCAGACCAATTCTTCTCTGCAGCAACTGAAAAGATTTTGCTCTTGCTGTCAACACCCCACAGTATTTGTTTGGCTTTCCTTCTGAAGGAGATTACTTAAGCCCACATCTTTCTGCCTTTAACTCACATCCCAGGACAGGCTGATCCCTGTCAGGGTGTCAATCTAGAATATGTCAGTTAAGGCATATGAGGAGGGATTTTGCTAATCCCTTGGGAGCGTAGGACAGTCATGAGGGGATGATGATGCTTTCTCATGAGGGCAGCCACATTCAGACTTGGTGAAACCAGGACAGCTTTCCGAATCTGCTTTCTTTGGGTCTGAATTTGGCCCATGTGTGAAAGGGTCATGGCGGTCGCTCCTGAAAGCTATGCCATCGCCAGTGGTTACAGCCTTGCAAGAGGAACAGTTGCAGGAGACGGCTAACTGTGTTACCGTGGCACAAGGCTACAGCTCATGAGCAGAAGTAGGGGTGCCAGGCCAAGATAATGGGGTAGAGAAGGCAACAACGGCATGGTTGTGCAAGGGGTGAGGGTATCTCATGTTTTGCACAGGGCTTCAATCCGGCAGCAGGTTGCTGTTAGCTCCTGGACTGTATTTGCCTAAGGGTCGAGCAGAGAGAACGATGGCTGCCTGGTGCTCCTGGCAGGGGAATGGCCATCTGGATGGCATGCAACCTGCAAAGACACCTGCAGTGTTTTCTGAGCTAATTTCTGTGCAACTGAAGGTTCCCAGACCTCCAGAGTGTCTTTATCTGTGGTGCATGAGACAGCTCGGGAGCAAGCTGGTGCCAGGCTGCACCGGCCCTGCCAGCACCACGCTCTTGGCCCCTCCTGCTCCGTGAGACAGGGCTGGTCAGGGAGATCGGCTGCGCCTGGCACCCAGATGGGGAGCTCGAGTCCTAGGCGGGGAAAGGCTGCAGACATGTGCTGGAAACGCCTAAAAGCCGTGTCTGCTTGCTGAGGAGCATGAAGAAGTAGCAGCCTGTGTGAGACCAGCATTCAGCGGGTGAGACTTGACCAGTGCATGTTCCTGGCAGGACATTACTCTTGATGACTGTGCTTAGCCATAGTGATGTGCTGCTTCTGGCAGCTGTTTAGCCCACTAGTCCCTCTTACCCGAGGAGTTAATAAAACTCTGTGGCATATCTCAACCTTATTCCCAGCATCACAATCGTTTGGTTAAAAAAGTGCATGCTTGACTCTGGACTTTGCTGGGGGAGGGCATGGAAGGATTTTGTTGCCCATGTTTTCCCCATGGCTCTCAGGATTGAGCAGTTTCAATCCTGAGCTCACTGAAAAAGGGCAGAAGCACAACTCAGTCTACAAGGAAAGCCGGTTTCCTTGAGCTTTCTGCTTTGGCCGTGTCTTCTTCCCATGGGACTGCTGGCTCCCAGTACCTGAAGGAGCTGGGTTTCAGGGCTGGCACTTTCCCCTGGAAGGCTGGGTTATGGGCTCTGCCGATGCCGGAGCACTTCTGTTGGGGGGATTCATGACTGAAATCTGTCCTGCTGCTCTGGTTAGGAGGCAGGTTTTCTTATTATGTCTCACTTAATCCCTCATTAGAAGAAAAGACTTTCAATTGCTGTGCCAGAAATTGGTTAGGAAAATGAAATTCTGGTCATTTCAGTTTCTGTGTGACCCTTCCTCTCGCTCACCTCGGCCTGGGAAAGTTCTCAGGTTTTATCTCCTATATTTCTTTCATAAGGCAGCTGCTTGCATGGCAGTGGCATTAAATATCAAACCCAAGGACACACACATGCAGCCAAGCCGCGTTCAGCTTCCCAGTGGCCCTCTGCCATGGTGGCTGGCCAAGGAGACCCCTGGATATAGAGTGAAAGGGAGCCCCCGGCATATTTTGGCTCTGGCACTTGTTCACATACCGGCGTCTCCATTACACTCGGATGTTCTTCTTTGGCCCAAGGCTGTTTGACCCTTCCTGTGTTTCTTACCTTTTATTATTACTATTAAATTTATATATTACAATATACACTGATGTATTGTATAATGCTGTTTATTATTAATAGTTTGGTCTTACAGCTAGGGGGAAAAATGTCTCTGCAAGCGAAACAAAATGTTCTCTAAAATCAATTTTAGAGTTTTTCAATTTCAGTTTTCAAAATCAGGTTTTTTTTCAATTAACTCAAAAAACCCAGTAAAACCTCGAGTGAATTCCCTACCTACACACAAACACAGTAAACCCCTTTTATTTCTTCTCTTGCTGAGCTGTGCCATGCATCCTTCAAGGCCATTCAGCCCTACAGCGCCTGGCAGAGCTGATGAGACAGGATGTCCCTCTGGCACAGGGTGACCAGGCAAGCCTTCCAGGTGGCCCTTCCCATACTCAGAGCCTTCTTGGAGCAGGGGCTGTGCGACCCAGCGGCGGGACAGGGCGGCAGCCTGCTGCAGGGCTACCCACTGGTGACTTGGACCAGCTGGGCACACAGAAACGCTCCCCTCCATAATGTTTCTGTAGAGGAATAAGGCCATCTGTGCCACCCCGCTCATCTCAGCTACATCGCTCAGGTGTCAACAGGGAACATCATCTGAAAGTGAGAGGGTGAAATGTAGCTAGTCGTGTGGCTAGATTAAGCAAGGGCATGCCGCTAATTGCATAGGAAAACCTGGTCTCTGGCTCCCTGGGGAGAGGAAGCAGAGGCAGGTGAGGATTTAGCTGATCGTTTGGTTTGGGCGATTTGGCTCTCCAGCTCCACCGTCTCCAAGGAGGGCAGGTGTCAAAAGGGCTGGGATCCTTCACTGGAGAGAGGTACGCAGCCCCAAGGCGGGCGACCCCTACCCGGGTAGTAGGGCTTACTCTGCTCCCTCCCTGCCTCACAGGTCACGCTGACAGCCGAGACTGACTGCAGCTTCATCACCTGGCCGAGGAAGAAGCTGTATCTCCTCCTGAGGAAGGACCGCTATGTTGCCCGTCTCTTCTCCTCCCACCTGGGCTATGACATCTCGGAGAAGCTTTACTCCCTCAATGAGAAGCTCTTCGCCAAGTTCGGCCTTCGCTTCGACATCCGCTTGCCCAGCCTCTACCACGTCCTCGGGCCAGCCTCCTCTGAGGGGGAGTCAGAGGACTGCGAGGAGCCACCACCTACCTCTGGCCAGGCTGGTGCCTCCGAGCCCCCTCCGCAGCCACCGCCGCCGCCACCGCCGGCTCCGCGCCCCCGGGCATCCCGGCCTGACAGTGACCTGCTGGGTGAGGACTCCACCAGTCTTGTCTTGGAAGATTTTGCTGAGTTGCCGGGGTCTTTTATGGACTATGTGAGCGAAGGGGAGTATATGAAGTGAGGGCACTCCTGGCACAGGCACGCCTCACCCTGTGTGGGACCCCCGCGTAAGTACCGGCTTGGGGAAGCAAGTCCTTCCCGCGATGCAACTGCCCAGGCAGAGCGGCAGCCCCCAGCCTCTCACCCTCGTTTGCCATGGGCTTGCTCCTCCGTAGCGTTTTTTTGCCTGCTGCCCCAAGGAATCCTGGGAGGTGGGCTCTAGCTGTGCGATTTTCTTAAGGAAAAGCAGCAGGGTGGAGGCTTGACTGCAGGCATCAGCTGCACCGTGGGGTGGCAGGGCCAGTAACTCGGCCATAGGAAGCTCTTCCCTGCCCTGTCCTTTTCCCATCCCTCAGGGGAGGCAGAGAAAATGAAATGGTATCCAGGCTGGCAGGCGGCACATGAGCGCCCGCCGATATCCCACAGGGCTCAGCCTGGCTCACCATGAGGTGGAGCTGTGCCTGGAGATACTCCAGTATTGGGCTGAGGAAGACATCTCCACGTGAGAGAGGAGACAATCCAGGAAATGCTCACAGGGGTAGAAACAGCTCCAGGGTTTACAGCGGATTGATAGTGGGGAGTTGCTGTACACCTTGCAAGTGCTCAATCTGGGCAGGGGGAGAAAGCCCTTCCTCCCCCTGCCCACCACAGCTCATCCCAGCATTTGCTCTGTCCTCCTTTTTGCTGCTGAGCTTCGGCTCAGCCAGACCAGTAAGGTATTGAAAAGACTGCCCTGTGTGGTGTAGCTCTTGCCTCCACTGACCCTGGGTGGACTGACAGGCTAAACATTGTTTTAACACATCCAAAACTCTGCTTTGCGGTGGGTAGGAATGAGATGCTCTCTTCCAAAATGCCAACTCTTTACTCTGCAAGGGAAAAATTCCTGGGCGTGGTGGATATTGGGGCAGAGGAACAATGCAGGCAAACAGAAATAGTCAGGAGGGTGGCTTGTGCCTGAAATTCATATCCAAGTGGCCAGGAGAGAAATTCCACACTGAGCTACTTTTAGCCAGCCACTGCACACCAGCTGCTGCACACCAGCTGCAGACCCCAAAATGTGCATTCCTGCCACTGCCCCTTAATAGCTGTTTTCTGGCATCCAGCTGCCAGACACCAAGCCTGGGACTGGGATTTCTGTCCTAGAAGCGACCACTGCCTGTGTCCCAATTGGGTCTGCGTGGCAGGGAGGAAGCTGCAGGGCTGGGCTGCAGCTGGGGACACCATCTTCCAGCAGGCATCCTTGAACATGGTGCACCGTCGCACTCTCGTCTTCTCTGTGCCCTTCTTCTGGGCTGCAAATGCTTGGGCTGTGGACTTGCTGGCAGGGAGCATGAAGCAGGACACCATGACTCCCAGCACAAGCCCTGACAAGTCTGCAATAATCTTCTCTACCCTGCAGTGCTTGTGCACAAGCCTCACCGCTGTGATGGCAAGGGGACTGTCCCTCCTAGGTGCTCTAAATGAAAAGGCTGACTGTGTCAGACAGCACTTGCTATTTGCGTTAGGCCTCTGGTGGAAGAGGGCTTTTCTGCTGTTTCATCCTGTTGCTGTTCTTAGTTTTTGAAAACAGTGGAACTGGAATGTCTTCCTGATTTGTACAGTTCTGCTGTGAATTGAGTCATGTGCCCGTTCCTATGCTGCTTCCATGCCTCCAAACTTAAAAACTGGGATATGCAGAAACTGGCCAGGGAAGGAACAAGTGTATTTGGGTTTGCTTGAATCAGACAAAAAGTCAGCAAGAGTTTTGCTTAGTTGTGGTTTTTGGTTTTTTGTTTTTTTTTAAAAAGGAGGCAGAAAGAGAAAAAGAAAAAAAAAATCTGTATTTGTTTTCTAGCTTAGAAGTCCTGGGAATGTGAAGTCCCTGGTTTTGCTGGTAGACTGCTGGAGATATGAATTTGCAGCTTTTTCAGTCCTTACTTGGAGAGGCAGGAACACTGAATCATTTATGAGACAGCCATCCTCCTAACTGTCAGGCTTGTCTGTTGAATAGATGCAACCAAAAGCGAATGCACTAGTGTTGTAAATATGGTGAAGTCACTTTGTCTATGCTTTGCTTGTATTCAGTCTTCTCAGAAGGCATATCCGTTCTCAGGTCATTGGCAGAATTCTCCTGGTTGATCAAGCTCAATAAAATCAGGACTTCAAATGCAATTCAAAAAGGAAGGAGGCAAGGAACACTGTAGCTTTTTTTGAATCGTTTCCACCTGTTTTTGGTAATGAGTCAATACTGTAAATTTACACATAAGAGAGAGGTGTGTGTGCGTGTGTTGGGGAAAGCTTGTGCTACAGAGCACAAAGCTATTCTTTCTTTCACACAGTTCTTTTAAAACATGTTGGAAGCTGGAAGCTTTTGTCTTTCTAGATCTTGTGAATGAGGCAGTATCATGGTGTGCTGATACTTCCAGTAGAGACCCGCAATAAAAGCCCAGATGTTTTAGAAGCCAGTATTTGGGGTGGGCAAGGAGGATCATCTTCCTTGTCTGTTAGTCTGGGGACAATAGCCAGTGTGGTGTTTTGATTTCTAAGGCACTTAGATGAGATGCCTTGGTATCCTAATCACATCACATCCCAGTCGCACAACAGCAATTGTCGCATCTGGACAGTATTCCACAGCAACTTGAGTGCCTACCCACAAAAATCAGTGATATAGAGTTTCCCCTTCTGGCCAGGCACTTGTCACAGCTCAGCAGATGATCTGAGCAGGTCTGCCATGGCCCAGGAACAGCAATTTCATAACTTTCCCTTAGAAGTGGTGAAAACATCCTCAGTAAACAGGGACATTCCCTGCAGTGTCATTGTTCGAAGCAAGGATAGCTGTGGTCCCAGAGATCAGAGTTCCCCTGAGGCTTTCCCCAGGCCTGTGCTCTCATCTCCTTCCCCAGCAGCTTCCAACCTGGGTAATCACCTTCCAGTTCTCGAAATTCCCTGTGCTGAAGTGTTTCCATGAATCACATTCCTTTTCATTTTCTGTTGCTGCAACGGCCGCCTTGCAGTGCCACAGTGCAGGAGGGCAATTCTTGAATGCCCGAAGTGCTGCAAAGATCATGCAGAAGAAAATATTCCTGGGAGATATATTGGCCTACTAGTCTTATGATCTAGTTCCTTGAAAGAGTTTCTAGTCTGCTTACAAGCAAGACAGACTGTGATAACCCACTGATGAACATTCTTCCTCTGAGGAGGAGATATTTCAGTAACTTACAGGCTGCCTGTTTAAAAGAAGCAGGTTCAAAGGTTCTGTTCAAAACTCGCTTTAACAGTGTACTGCTGTATAGCTCAATGCTCCGTAGCAAACTAAGCTTTAGTCCTTGCATGAAAAGTCGAACAACCAAAAGCCACCTGCTTTTTCCCCTTTTCATATTGCATTTGCTCTAGTTTGTTGCTATCAAGTGCTTGCAAGATGTGGAGCTGTTGCTACTTAGTTTTGCGCAGTTACATCTGGGGGCTAGCTTTCTATCTGGTGGGTGAGATGGATGGATGGATGCTTGATGGCCTGTAGCTTGGTATCTAAGTTAGTAGGAATTGGTTTATACCTGCTTTGAGAGCAAAATCAAAGGAGCTGTGGGCTTTTAACTGGTATTACAGAAGGTGCTTTGAAGGAGTTTGGTTTTGCTGCCTCAGGATGGGTGAGTAACTCCATTTTCTGAATTATCACATGTTGAACAATTGCGTAGTTTTGCATGCTAATTTAGGAGGGGAGAAGAACAGGTAACAGTGGGCTCCTGGAGGTTTGTGTCTTGGAAAAGTTTGGAAGTAAGAATTACTCCCGCGATAATAACGATGCTCTCTTTATCTCTCCCTCCCTCCCTCTATCTCTCTCTCTGCTCTCATTTTCCTCCTGCAGCCTCTGGAAACCTTCTCTGGAGTTCCCCCCACCCTCTCTGCAAAGGACGAGCCCCTCTGGCTCCCACTCAGACCCCCGAACTCTAGGGAACAACAGACTGTTTTGATCCCAAAGCCCCTCCGAGGGAGCGTAAGCTCACACAGGTTTCTGACCAGAGAGACACTCTTTAGCAAGCACTGAGATGTCTGCCTGCAGACGTGTACACCCGGGAGCACATGAAGCACACGCGTGACACTGCGGTATGACACTCCAGCACCTCCCACCCCACGGTTGTTCACCAGAGCTGCCTGCCCCAGCATGCCTCCCCGGTTTGTTTTCTAGTCCTGCCCCTCTGAGGTGTGTCGGCAGCTCTGATACCAAGGTGCACCGATATCGCTGCAAGCGGTACCAGCCTGCTTGCAGAATCTGTGTTCCCTTTCATGTAATGATTCCCATTAAACTCAGAGATGAAACTACTGGTGTTTGAGGATTTGGAGAGGGAGATAACACTGTCTGAAAGGCTTGAGGTGATCTCAAGGCACGGGGCGGGGGTGAAAGGACAGGGGAAAATGGGCTGCCTGATGGTTTTGGTAATGGGCATGTAATGGAGAGCATGATATGGAGATCTGCTGTCAGGCATCCCACTGGGCATGCACTGTATTAAGACAAGAAATTCCTTTTCCAGGGGTTAGGATTTCTCGTTTATGACAAGCACAACTTCTCAAAGAAGTTACTGACTTATGGTGAAAGGTTGGTTGTTTGAATTGATATATCTGGAATAAGAAAGAAGAGGAATTGGGACTGGGGGCAGGTGTAGGCAAGAAGGAGAGCCTGAACCCTTTTTTTGTTTTTTTGGGCTCAATGGGGGATGACCTCAGGGTGCACACACTGAGTGAAGAAGTGAACGAGTACAAAACACCTCTGTGGAGAGCAGCCACTGGCAGGGAGAAGTGCAGTATCTTAGATGAAAATAGTGTGGAGATGCAAGGCCTCTTCCATAGTTCAGTTGGAACAGGCTGACAAGCTACCCCAGCCATTTCCTCTGTCAGGGAGTCGGAGATGGCAGCCCCAGTGGAGGAATCCTCTGTTCCACAGAGCCTGGTGCAACCAAGCGGGGCGGTGAGGGTAGCAGCGTCTCCGGGGCAGATATCCACGGGAGGAGCAAGGAACGTCAACCCCTCCATCAGCATGCACAGGGCAGGGCATTCTTCAGTGCTTCTTGGCACAGACGCGCAGGGGCGCAGCCATCCTGCGTGTAGGGCTGGCTCTGTGTCAGCCCCGGCTGGTGGAGGCAGCCCTACCTCCCTTGTGCTGCTCACACAGGGGCTACGGCCCAGAGACCGGTTTGGCATGTCTCGCAAGTCTTTGCTGGGCGAGATCCACACGCTAGGGATCTGGCACTCTTCCTGAGGTCTGGAGAGACTTCTTAACTGGTGAGTAAGAGGGATCCATGGTGTACAACGCTCTTCGCGCTGCTCACCTTTGCCCGTCGCCCCAAGGCAGGGGAACGGGGCTGCCCCAGGCCTGAGGATCATTCCGCTAATGGTTGTCACCGTGCTCTGTTGCTGCATTCTTGCTTCAGCCTGACCGCGTTGCCCTTCACAGCTAGGAAATGTCTCCAGCAAATTAACACGAGAGCTGCTGGAGCCCCTTCTGCAAAGGAGCCGAAATGCACAATGAAACTGACTCTGTCGTGGTGCTTTATACACCTCCCTGAAGCAGTGGACCGGGTTGGGCTGAATTACACACTGCCCTTCACAGGTGCCTGCTGAGGTTATATTCCAGTTTTCAGGAAGAAGCTCCCTGGAAACCCTTTAGTCATGGCACCAACTAACCCGCACCTCTGTCAGGTTGTCAGAGCCCAGCTCTAATCCTCTCCTGAGTGTATGCTGGAGATGGTGTTTGTTAGCTGGTCTTCCAAACAGCCACATGGCAGGGACCAAAAGCTTGGACGTGAGCTGAAAGCAGGCACTAACTCTGCAGTGACACTGTCTAGTGGAGCAGTAGTGACAGCTCATGCCAAATGACAGAGGCTTCCTCACAGCAGAAGTGCCTTTAGTATGCCCGTCTCCTGACCATGGTGTTCCTGGCGCACTTTTCTATCACCCAGTGAAGCCAGTCCAGGGGACCAGAGAAAATGATCTACAGAAGATGTGGTTTGTCAGCAGAGTGATGTCAGACTTTCTCCTCTTTAATTTGCATATGCATCAAGGTGGTGGAAAACGTGTGGATGGGTGAGGGCTGTGTCGATGTATGTGTCTCTCATATTGTAATCTTTCACCAATTCTTTCCAAATCTCGGCTACTTTTCCAGGTCTGAAAGGCTGTGCTAAGTTCCTGGGACTAATTTGTGTTAGGTGGCCCTGTAGCTACAATGCTCCATTCTTCTCCTATTACCTTCTATTCTGGGCAGTTGTTCAAAGCAATGCAAAATTGGATGCAAGAGCACTGCCGTGCTCCTGGTGTCTGTTTCGCTTCATGTGAGCTTCAAAGAGAACAAGCCAAGGGCCAGAAGAGCTGCTCCAGGCCTGTCACAGGAAGGAGATTCATTCTGATTATTTAGCAGGAGCACTAACATGAAATCAATAGGATCTCGCTCTGAAAGTGTTGCGTAGATAGGACTAGTGAGTTTCCCATTGGAGCTTTGGCCAAGAATGACTCCTTCCTGTGCCAAACCTGAACCACACTGTTTTCCCCTGATGAGGAAAAATAATACTTCTCATCTTTAATATGAAGTTCTCAGGACACTTTAATGTAAACCACAAATGAATCATCCCACTACTCCTGTTGTAGGAAGAATGATATTATCTTCTTCTTTCATACAAATCTGAACCTTGAGATTAAATGACTTGCCCGTCTCACTTTCAGAGCTGGCTACAGAATCCCTAAGATGCAAGTCCCAATCCAGTCTTTTAACTGAGAGGTCTTGATGTAACTGATCTGCTGCACAGTTGTTTTCCTTGACATCCTGTCCCTAATGCGGGAAGTAAAAAACCCATCCGGTTTTGTGGTGGAAGTACCATCTGTGAGCAGCGAGCAGCAATAGGTTTAGGGCTTCTTTCCAGTTTTGGGTATGCCTGCATGCAGTGCTAGGCACAAGCAAGAGGCAGCTCGTAGGAGATGTCCATGTTGCTGAGGAGGGTGAGGTTCCAGGGCAGGCACGACATTGTCCTGCTGTAGGAAGAGCACAGGGAAGTCAGGCTGTGCATTAACAGGCGGAGGTTGCTGTCCTAACACAGAGGCAAGCAAGCTGCAGATGGACCTTGTGCTGCTTCGCAAGGGTGTGATAAACAGGGTGCTGTGCCCTGGCTGGGATGAACTGGCTGGAGGGGCGTGTATGGGGTCATGTCCTTCCCCCTTCTACCACCTCCTCCTAGCAGTACCATTGTTGCTCTGAGTGCTCGCGGTTTAGTGATAAAAGCATAGCTGTGCAACTCTACAGCTTTCTACCTGAACCACAGCCAAGTCCAGTGCTCCCAGGGGTGCAGGTTAGCACACCTTTAAGGCAATGTGCCATGCTGTTCCATTCATAAGTGATAAAAAGGCACGTTTCTGCACATCCATCACAACTTTGGAGTGCTTTGCTCTGCAAATTACGCTACTAAGGAATACCCCTTACGCTCAAGGGTGTGCCTGGTATTTACATAGGAATGCCTCTTTTTTTTTTTTTTTTCCCTCTCTGGGCCTACTAGATGTATTTTTACTGCCTTGTGCTCGAGTCTCCTTACTGCCCATCAGAACAGAATTTGAATGGGAGCCGAGTCTCCCTTCTGCTTCTGGTTTTCCCTGCTTTGGAGTACCCACTAGCTTGCTTCAGCCTGGAGCCAGCATAAGAGTCAACTCAGAAACAATGTGGGCAGAGTTTAAGGTGTCAGTATAGACACAGCTATTTCTTCCTGCCTGCAAGAACTCTGGATCTGCAAAACTCCTGGCAATAATATTGTATTATGGAGAAGACCATTATCTCTCTCGGGATGAGAAGGACTTGGCTGCTTCTACTCTGGATAAAGTAATTATGGCTGAAGGCATATACTCTCCAATGCCTGGCCCAGAAAATGCCACAATGGTTGTCTTTGGCCTTAGCGCTTTATAAACCTGTGCAGTATAAGAAGGAGAAATGTATTACTGGTCTTCTGTTGTCTCATCCTGAAAAATATGCATCTGTCATATTTCAAATGTGGGCCCATTGTAGACGGGGGGAAGATGGAGAGAGCAAGCAAGGAAAAAAGGAACAAAATATAGTTAGTACAAGCTTTTGCAATGGTTTGTGACTTAAGCATCTTCAAGGTGATGTGAGTTGCAGCCATTTTCCTTCCATGGCACAACACTTTTATCCTGGGGAAAGAATCATAGAAAACTCCTAGAAAACTACCTTGGAAGTTTTTCTCTCTAACAGGTAGAAAATTATTTACATAAGGGACACAGAGGGGATGGCAGAAACCTCTTTACATGTTTATCCCCATGGGAGAGTGTGGGGTCCCGACCCTGGGACCAAACTAATGTCGGGGGTCTGCTGAAGAGGGGACGCCACAATGAGGCCAAGGTGAGGGGCGGAACTAGGTGAAGACTTAGTAGTCGCCCCTTGCTTAGCCCCACAGCCTCAGCTGTGCAGACTCCAATAATATGCCTCTGCTATTCCGTACACTGCTTGTCAGCTGCCAGAAAATTAGGCCTAAACTTATGTCAAGAGCCTAGACAGTTTCTAACAGAACACCCTGGGGGAAGTATTTAAACCAAATCAAGAAGCTGTCACCCACTTCCAACTAAACACTAATCACAAGCACAACTCGTGGTTGAGGGTTTAGTTGTGTGGCTCTTTTAAATTATAGAAGCGTGAACATTTTCGTTGAACCATGAGGCCTTCCTCCCTCCTCACCCCTCATTTATCTCCCCAAACAGCGCCTGTTCAGCTCCAAAAGTCGTAGCAGGGTGTGCTGCGACAATTAAGACTCTGGATACAAAGATATGTGGGGACTAGGGGCTTCACACCAGCTATAAAATTGGAGAACGGGAGTAACTTGGTGGAGCTCCTGCTCAGCTGGTCTGAGACCCCCATCACCTTTGACCTTGCTGCGGACTACTGGAACACCGAACAGGTCGTATCCCCCTTCCCACAATTTCATGTATCTTGCTCTAGCAATTTCTGTCTTATTATGTATTGGGCTTACTATATAGGTTAAAGTGACTTGCTTAAGGACAGTGGAAAACTTAAAAAAATTGTTCTATATGTTAACCGCCCGGCATCTCATCAGTGAAGCACGTTAACAGACAGAATCTGTCTCGCTGCGGATAAGAATCCGGGAACAGTGCATGACAGAGAGAGAACGCATTGTTTCAAACCACAGGCTGCATCCACAGGCTCAGTGGATCCCTGTAAGGTATTCCTGTGACTTACTTGCTATCAAGAGGCAGCGGGGCTGCACAGAACTTGCCGACAATGACTGACTCATCCTTCTTCCAAAAATGATTCTTGGAGAGATACTTCAGTGTCACGCTGTTTATCTGGCAGAGGGGAACTCTGTGGGCCAGCAGCCGTTTGCCCATCTCCTGGTGCTTAGGTCTGCAAGGCAGGATGAGAGATATGGGGGGGAACATTCAATCAACCTGCAGATGCAGGCCGTATGCAGATGTGTTGAAACACTGAAGGAACGAGGGTATTGTTGTGAAGCTCTCACATACTAAAATGAAGTGAGAAGACTCATCTGTCAAAACAGGGCATTGCATGAGAGTCTTATTGGCTGTCTGTCCATGTTTTATCTCTAAAGTCAGGAAAATTTCTGTATAAATATCCTTCCTTCCGTCACACAATTACAACAACTCTTCTTGCTGTTGCATATAGATTGAAACACCGCCCAGATTGCTACAGAGAGGTAAGTGGTAGATAAGGTCAACATCTATGAAATCATGAATGGCATGGGTAGGGATCGGTTGTTCACCATTTCTTTCAGTGCAGGAACTAGGGGTCATCAAAGAAAGCTAACAGGTGGTAGGCTCAAAAAAGATTGCACACTGCACAGAGTACCATTCCTTTTAAGCTGTTAAAATCCTTGCTGTGGGTGTTGTGGGTGCTTGAAAGTTTACACGACTGTACAAGTCATGGGAGGGGGGCTGGACAAGTTTGTGGAAGGTAAAAGCATTGGGAGCTAGTAAGGACAAAGATCTCACCTTTGGCTCTGAAAGTCCCTGAGATGTAATGTCAGACACTAGGAAACTATCTGGGGGAAGTATTGCTACATGCTTATGCTGCCTTTTTTTATACTCTTCTCTAGGGATTTGCTTTTGACCATGCTGAACGTGGGATGCTTGGACAGAGGGACGTTTTTCTGTCCCTGTGCTCTTACTCAGGTAACATGAACTGAGAAATGCCAGAGGTTGGGTAATCAGCCAATGATCAGAGCCCCGTTGGTCGTGTGCTACGAAGGGGTGCTGCCCAGCCATTTTACATAGGTGGGCCACCTCTCTTCTGTGGAGTCCGTTCAATAGGCCTCCTTATGCTTGATCTACATGGCACCTCTAAGAGCCAGAGATCATCAATTTCCTTGTGTTTATGAAGAATATGTGTGTAGCTGACTCAGCGCAATCACAGAAGCACCTGAGTGACTGCCTGATCAGAAACGTAATGGTAGGGAAAGGGGAAGAGGTGACAAAAGGGTCAGGAAAAGCCTACAATTCTGCTAACCAAAATTGCTCCCAGGAGCAGGCTTACAGCTGCACTCAGCATCCTCTGAGGCCAGAGTGGCCAATCCAAACCGGTACATCCCGTACCTCCTTTACACTGCAGTAGTAGATGCTGCAGGTTTTGTGTGTCTATGTCTGACTGTGCCTGGCTTGAAGCTGCCAAAAATAGGAAGCGTCATGGAATTGTGGTTATAACGGTGAATAATGGATAGCAAATGGAAAACAGAGGGGAGGCCATCTGCCTACTGCATATCATCCATGGGCAGGATCCAGCCCTGCCCTAGGACAGAGGAACACAATAAGGTTAAGCAGGTTGAAGAAAGTCACTCCAGGGAACGACATTTGGTCCAACCCCGTACAACCTTTGGACAGATGTAGGACTCTTGGCTGGCTTCAGACGTATGTTTTCTTGGATATGAGGGATGATGTCGTGCGATGTGTAAGCAATGGCAATGCAGCTGGGAAGTGTGCTGTGTAACAAGCTCCTTGCTCTCTCAGCCCCATGGCACCTATGGGGCTTGGGGACATGTCCCTTGGGGCACTCTGAGCAATGTGTGGGGTATGGCATCCTGAGAAGTGAGAATGGAATTTGTGTTTGGGGGAGGAGAAGAGAAGGGAGAAGAGAATGTGAGGGAAGACACAACCGTGTGAGTCACTTGCTGAAGGTATGAGACTGGCTGAACACTCCCAAGTCCCTGTGCACTTCTGGGGAACTGCAGGATGACGTGCATGTTAGATCACCTGAAATAAGTCAGTGATCAATCAGTGTCTGAACTGCGATGTGAGAATCTATGTTTAGATGCTTGTTCAACACTCTGAGCTTGTCTGCACTGGAGGGCTGAGCTTTGCCTAGAGCAGGGAAGTTTCTTTGCTACAGTGTGAATTAAAAGGGATATCTTCAATTTTATACTCTCAAATCTGTAGGTATATTGCTGGAAGCAAATTTTTCAGTTTAGCCTTGTGCTTCTTAGGAATGAAATTAAATGAAACACAGCTGCTGTTCTCCCAGGGTAAGGGTATCTCTGGATAGGTCACCCTGCTACAACTCTACTGTCTCATTAGAACTTGAGGGTACAGCAAAGCCTCGGGATTGCCTGCCTGTCTCACTTCCCCAGGCAGCCTTTCTCTCCAGCACTCACATGCCTCCTGCTGGGTACCTATCAAACCTTGTGTCCGACATTGCAAAAGGAAGCGCTGCAAGTCTTCCTGAGCAAATCATGGGACCCGTCTTGACCTAGGTGTTACAATTTCCTCCCCCCTGCAGCTTTGGAAAAGGCGGATTTGGCTTCCAAGTCAGGGAGAGGTTGAACAGACTGTGCTCCACCAGGCTGCAATATAAACTCCAAATTGCGGTGCCTGGCTGGAAATCTGTGACCAAGCAGCTATGTTACACTGGAGAGTGCCCTGGAGAGCGGCTTCCCCTTCCCTGGTTCTTACCTCTACCTCCTGGTGCCCAGGACTGAAGCAGCAACACAATTAGCTTCAGGTCACAATGTTTTGGCTTAGCAGCAAGGACTGTGTGGGAACCAGCACTGGCACTCCTCTGATCCTAGGAGAGCTGGCTGGGGCTCTTTAGCGGACTGCTTTCCTGCTTCCTAGGCAGCCAGCAGCATGAGCTAGCTGCTTGCTTATATTGCAGTTCTCAGCCTGCAGCAGAGGACAGGAAGGTGTACGAAGACGTGAGGAAGACTTCTTTTGGGGAACTTCTCTGTGGTGGGGAGATCCCCCTGAGGCAAGGGCTCTGGAATAGGAGTCTGAATCTGGTTCTTTAATTCAGATACGGTTTGGAAGAGGGTGATGCTTTCAAGAGAGATCTGTCTGTCTACACACGTGGTCTTGGTCCCCTGTCCCCTGGACTTTTCCCTCAATGGGAACCTGAGAGCTTTGCTGCATTACTGCAGTGGCAACAAGCTACTGAACACATTTCTGACTGTGCAGAGATGCACTTGTCTCCTCTTTGCAACTGCTATCCTATTGGGCATCAAGAGAAATGTCTAAGCCATCAAGTCCATCAGTCTGGAACCTCTGGTTGATGGGGTCTTGCTGTAGCCATCTCCCTTTGGCAGAGTAGAGCTAATAACTATCTGACAGTGACTGAGGTTTGAATTGGCACCAGGCAAGGGTATGGTGTAGAAAAGGAACCAGCACAGCAACACAAAAGTATGCAAATCTGGGGATCCCAGACTATACCTACTGCTTTGTGCACTCAGGGAAGAGGTAGACCTAGGCAGGGTTACTAAGTAATGGTAGCACATGCCCAATTCTTGAGAGCATTTAAGGTAAATGTGGAGGGACTCAGGAAGAAAGGTTGTGGTTCATCACACAATGACTGCTCTCAGGGAGATATGCTATCGTTGTGCCTTTCCTGGATTGGTATAAACATCCTTATACACGAAGCTGGGATAAAACAGGCCAGAAGCATTTACTGTCACTCACATGATGATCTTTGCTGTGTCCTTGGTGCTGTTGCTGCAGAAAGTGATCTCAATGCTCGTGACTATGTTTCTTTTCTTCTGCAAGTGGAACTCAACCACGCTGTGATGGACTAAGCAAGAGGCAAAGTATGTGGGAGTGAGGGCAGGTACTATCAATTGGACCTTCCCCTGCCAAAAGAAGGCCTCTAGCATTCATCTCTGGCCCCACCAGCAGAAACAAGAAAACAGCATAAACAGGCATAAGAAAGAAACTAGTCTCTGTGGTATGAGAGGCACAGTGGGCAGGTCTGCACAGTTCAGTCTAAACAGACAGGCATTTTCACTACCCTTTACTTCAGTCCTGAAGCCATGTGGCTGTCTTAATCCAGGACTGTGCCCACACTAATAAACCCATTGGAAAGGGCTTTATGGGGGAGATGTGCAGGGTTTATTGCTCTTCAGCTGTGTGTGTCAGACCGTCTGGGACACAGCAGCTGATTGCAATGGGGATGGTGGGTTGTAACTATCTGGCCTCCCCAGAGGATCTGCCTCATTTGGTCAACACCCTTCTGACTCATTTTTTTCTCATCACTACTTACCACAGAAGGGGGCTGAGGGACTGGTCATTAAATAAACTTTCACTTCCTTGGGCAGCTTTCTCATGTTGACACCTGCCTGCTCCAGCAGGCCTGCAGGAAGAAATGAAGCCAGTGCAGGGAAAGCCATGAATGACCCAGAACAAAAATATAATTGGTCCCGATTCAGCTCCACTCAACCCGCCCGACTCTGCTGTCTTGGAGGACAGACCCTTTTTTATACCAGTGTAAATCAGAACAAGTACAGGTTTGTAGTGTCTGTTTTGACAGGTTAACATTCCCTCGGAAAACTATTCTGGCTACCCCAGGTCATCATCATCAGAGTACCTCTTGGTGGCTTTGTTTCATTCCTCTGCTAACAAACTGTCATCAGTGTGCAAAATGAGCAGGACTAAAGACTACCAAGTCAGGAAACTTAGTGCAGATGTAAATGACAATGCAAACACAAAGTGCTGGGAAATTGATTTTCTTGGTCAAGTGAGAAGACCACCATAACTTGAGGCCTGCACCACTGACTAGCTGACAATGTGGCTTGGTGAGATGGGGAAGGGGTGGCTGATCTGAGAGCACCTATACCAAAAGAGGCCTCTCTTTATATTCCTCCAGTACCAGACTGCAAATAGCACCGGAGGACACTTCCTCTCCTTGTGCCACAGCCCAGTTTCAGAAGCCTAAAAGAGGCAACTATTACCTTCTCCCAGTCCAGGGAGTTAATCTTTGGGGAGGCCATGGCAGGAATTCATGAGAAGGAGGTGACACAGCAACAGTGAGCGGTCTGTAGAAGAAGGGGACTTCAGGCTTGGTCTAAAATTTCCAGCTGCCTCTCTAAACAAGACACTTTTTGAGCTAATTGCCCACTTGTTAGGCAGGGGATTCTGGAGACTCTCTTTCAACTCATTTGTGGGCCCTATGAAACATTTAAAGATCAGACATGTTCACGATTTTCATGTTCTACCTTGGGCAGTATATGAGCTTTTAGAACTTCTCTATACAAGCCTGAAAACGAAACAGCTTCTCACTATCCCCAAAGAGACCTAAGGCAAATCCTGCTCAGAGAAACCTGAACTGAGTACTGTGCTCTGCACTGACACCCATCAGGAATGTATTGTCATCTGCTCCAGGAAGGTCTCATGCTGGTACTGTACCTATTCTGGGACAGGAGAAGAGGAAGGGGTCAACACAGTCCAGGCAACGACCGTTTAAAAACTCCTGATGACTCGCACAGGGGAACGCCATGATCGGACAGGAATGTTTCAAGGCACTGACATAGAGATGTACTGCCCTCATGTGATCACAGATCAGATACTTATAGCCTGCAAGAAAAAAACGCACCCAGAGAAAAGCAGCCATGAGCCTTTCTGTTGGCTTCAGTCTTTTTGCATGTTCCCAAGGAACTGAGAGTCAAGAAACACTCTTACTGATTCTGTAGCGATCCCTTCCCATTAATAACATTTTGCAGTGCATTTCTGTGACTACCAGCCCAGATCCCACTGCAAGAGAAGTTACGCAGGAGGTTAGAAGTGTATCTCCCAGACTAACAGAGTCCCTCAGAAGAGGGGGACCACAGGCCTGCCATGTCTCCATCAGTGTACCATCGATGAGGCCCCAAGCTCTCTGCAAGGGGATGCAATAGCTTTGACTCCCACCTGCACTGGGACCCCAGCTATGGGAAGTGAGGTACCGTAGGTGTCCCCTGTAACCTGACCCTCAGTACAGCTGGCTCATCCAGAACATATCTGAATATTTATCCATACTATGTACTGTGTAAAGTCCTATTCTCTAGAAGGAAAGGGCAGTAATCATACAAGCTGTCTAACTATAGACACAGCTTGCAGCATGAAAACAAAAAGAAGCTTTTGCTCGTAGTACCTAAGAGCCTTTCTAGCAAAAAATGTTTTCTTTGTTGATACAAACTCTACTGATGCTAGCGTTTTGGCTCATACAGAAGTGTCACCAAAATCACGTCTCTTGACAGTGGTGCTGCCAAGACACTTGACCTGTATGTGATTTTAATTTCAGCTGCTTGTTGTACTGCTGAGAGGGGATGTGGGCCACGAATGTCTGCTGCCATATGTCTTTACAAATACACGTTGTCTCCCTTTGATGTCTGCCCTGACTGTAGCAGGAGCTGGTTGCCAAACAGCATTTTCACAGGCTGCTAAACGGCCCTGAAAGCCCTTTGCTTGGCCACAGAGTGTTCTCACCTGCAGAAATGAATCGGGGGCATCCTGGCTGGTCTTTGCCTCCGTTGACAAAATAATCGATGTGGCCTACAGGAATTCGGATCCCGAAATCTGAAAGGAGGTGAAATGCCACTTCATTCTTACGCTTGGCTCTTCTGTAGGCTTTACCCTACATGGTGTATGACAGGCCCCAATAATTGGTTGAATATCAGTAGTGCTGGACCCAGCTCCAGTGCTGGAGACAGCAAGGATGGATTTCCTATTCTTACACGCCTGCGTCGTGCAGGTTTGCTGCATGGGGCAGAGAGTGCTCCATGCCCTGCCATCAAAATGACTGGGAATTGCAGCTTAATCACCAGCTCTGTGACTCAGGTTCTTGATTCTGTGTAAAGGAGAACAAAACTGACCACAACCTTAATGGGGGATTATGAGGCGTGAGTAAGAGTTGTGTTGGAGAGATTTTCGTGATCTCCAGACAAGAGGTGTGACTCAAAGGCACCACATTATTCTGCAGCAAATGTTCTGCCTACCTAGACCCCAACTGCTTTAGAAAAGTTACTCTGTTGTTGCACCAGCTGTTGGTTTGACTCTGTTACTTTCTGCCGGCACTCACAGTGGCACCTTTCCTAAGTCAGGCAGGAAAAAGCAAAGTGAGAATAGATGTAAGTTACTTCCAGGCGGTAAAAGCCACGCTGAGCTGGTTCTGCATAAATTCACCCTGCTGGTTAAGGAAGAACGATTTGCTGGAAGATTGCCCTCTGCCTAATCTCCACCTGTCTGTTGCTTGAAGTGCTCTAGAGTATGGATACCGGCCAATGAATTCATCGTTAAAGCCTATGTAATCAAGAAACTTCCTCAGAGTGAACCTGAACTCATGGTAATCTGGCAAAAAAAGGGACAATGATCTACAGACTCCTTAGCAATAATGACAGCAGAAGGACCAGAAGCACAGGCCAAAGAAGATGGAAGCCAGCTTACTGTCAGCATCGGTATGAATGGCTTCCACGAAAAGGGCATCCCCAGGATCCAGGCGTTCCTCAGGGCTGGCTCTGGTGTACTTAGGGCCTGCAGGATCCAGGCCTGTAATAAAATCAAATGCCTCAACATCAAGTGCTCTTCAGCCCTTCTCTTTCTTATTTCTGGACCAGTTTTTTTATCCAAAACTTTAAAAATGTTGCTAGGCAAAAGTGATAAATTATTCCCAGGTCGCACTGATTATGCTCCAGAATGGAGCATACTTTCACTACAGGTTCCTTATCTTGTCCTCCACTGTTCTGCTCCCCTTAGCAGTTTTGTACCTCAAGTTTCTAGTCTGTAAAGCCATGGCTGACCTTCAAATACTTCTGACAGAGCGGGTGCAGAGTGTCTTTTGGATTTTTGGTGAAAGAGAATCAAACTCGTAACACCTTCCCTAATTGTACTGTCATCTGTATTAACACTACAGTCTGAGAAATGTCACTGAAGATCATCATTCAGGTGATGAATTCAGCATCCCAGGCATTAACCAATCCAAGCATTAGAAAGGTTTGATACTATCAAACATCCTTAAAGCAAACAGGCTTCTAAGCCCTCTCCCCACAAATATAATTGAGTCCTTAAGCAGCCATCTACATTTTTGCCTAAAACTTGGTCCCAGAGCAATTTCTGGAAGCCGAAGGAATACAGAAAATTATCCTTGGCAATACCAAGGAACAGATTAAAAATCTTTTTTTTTTTTTTTTTTTGTTCTGGCTGAGGTTTATCTTGTTCAGTTTTTGTAGAGGAGTAATCTCACAAGGTTTTTTTGCACTCCAAAGGCAACAACAGTTTAAGAAGCAGCTCTGCTCCACATGCCACTTAGCCTCAGAGCTGCCCAGTTTCACTGCCTTAGAGTCAGTCCCATTAATTCTCTACAGAGAAGGCAATATCAACAATATACAAACGGATGTGTCTGCATTTGTGAGGGGTGAGTGAAGGAGGAAAAGGGAAAAAAGGAGAAAAAAAAAAATCTTTCCTATTCTTTCTATAAATTAAAGCTAATAATGGGGCAAGTTGTCAGAAGAATTTACTGCTTTAATTTTTCTTCTGTGTTCTTTAATCTTGACACATAAAAAAAGCTGAGAGTGTCCCCACCCACTTCGACAGACCAAGTTTTAGTTAAAGGCTTTAAGAGATACTGAGAAGTGTTACTCGGTATAGCTTAAAGTTCTTCCTGAGGAGAGAGAAACACCCAGTATGAGCAGCAGTCAATTCTAGCACAGCTCCAAGGCAAGCGTGTTTCTACCCTCTATTCTCTATGCCTACCTCCTCCAAGCACAAGCTGCGTAAACTCCATTGAGAGGTTACATCCTCAGCAGCTAAGAAAACCCCTCACTGAAGCTATACGGTATGCAACTGAATTCCTTCAGGCTTTTTCATTTCCTCTGCAAGTATTGAAACAATTGCTCTTCAGCAATTTTGGATATGGGCTGTTCATTCCAGTTCCTGAACCATTTGCTTTCCTGCACGGGGAGATATCCACAGGAACAGGCATGGGTTAAAGAAACTCTCTTCGCAAAAACAAAGTCTCTGCTCTCATCTCCAAGACTCACTCTGGTTTTGCTCCACAGCTCTTTTTAGGTGATTGAAAACACTTCAGCAAATTATGGCTCTGGGATCACATTCCTCTGTGTGTGTATGCATGTGTGTGAGGAGGCAATAGATGAGATCAGACATATCTTGGGTCTAATTCCACCTGTCTTCAGGCTCCTAAATCTGAACTGGAACCTGCAATGCCCAGTGTGCCTATGAAATCATAAGGCAGTCAAGAGTGTAGAAAAAGGGTTGTCTTCTAGCAGAGTTAAAAATTAATGGAATAAATAAACCTACAGAACTTTTATTACATGTAGACAACATAAAGGGGAAGAGTCTCTGACTCTGAAGTTAATTACCATGGTTTCCTGGGAATGTGTCTGCTTCTGCTCATCTGAGGATGTTGCTGATCCTAAAATCCTGATGCAGGAGAGCAGTTACTCCAAGTCCCTCCTAATGTAAACTTTGATTCACTGCTTAAAAAAGGGCCCAGCATGAAACTCAGCTCCTGTTAAGAAATACCTGTATTTCATGCAGTGTGGGTAGCTGTGACCTGTGTAGGCTGAACCAACATTTCTCTGGACTGCCCTGCTGAGTGTGCAGTGAGACCCTCCTTCAGGATACCTCTGTGAGACAGACCAGGATGGGCTGAGGCAGACTAAGAGCTGTGGTCACTCTACTAGAGCCTTTATGTCTGTTCCTTCTTGGTGGCATTTTCCCTCCTATCAAAACGAATCTCCTCCCCCGGGGATTGCCAGAACTTGACAAGACCCTCGACAACCTGATCTGACTTAGAAGGCAGCCCTGCTTTGAGTGGGGCTGGGGTGAACTAGAGACCTTCCAAGGTCTCTTCTTACCTAAATCATTCTGTGACTCTACTTACGCTCCATACCTAAAGGCTGACAAGGCTCTGAGTGAACCAAAAGCTCTAAATGCCATGATTAGCCTCTAACCATCTTTATCTGTAATTCCCCCCCTGCAACCTCTTCCTCACACCCAAGAGTCTGGCTCTCTGTGTTTAAGGTCAGCTCTGACTTGACACAACTGGGTGGCCTTAGACCAGTCTACTGTGAAAACAGCTGACTTGTGGGAGAGAACAGCAAGAAGCCTGATCTGGGGCCTCCCAACATTGGCTCAGGCTCTTGCCTTTGGTCTTTGCCTGAGCTGTGTTGTAGGGACGCCATGCCCAGCCCTGTGACTTGCTGGTCCTACTTTTATCTTGCTGACTTGACTTCCCGGCTCGACCTTGGGCTTGCCTCATCACTACAGACTTGCCTGGTGATCACTGGACTGTGGATGACCCTGGTTCCTGTCACTGGACCTACTCTGCTCTTCTTGGCCAGATATGGTAGGACTGTGTCCCTTGTCGGTGAGGCCACTGCCCCTGCCTACTTTGTTTTCCCCTCGGCTCTCAGCTCACATTTTGCTGCAGAGCAGCTCTCTCTTGCTGCTTCCCCATAATGACATGCATCGTGAACTTTAATTTTAAGATCCACAGAGGTAAACTATAAAGTGGAAGCAAAGCATGTGGGTGTTGTGGGTTTTCATTAGTCATGAGGCCTCATATTCTTTCAAGCTGGCGCCAGTTTGAAGAGTGGAGCAGAGGCAGAAGGACCCTTTTGCAACCACATGCATTCTTTTGGTGGCGTGGAGGGGACTGATGGCTGGAAAGGCATTGTCAGGCTCTTCTGAACCTAGGAAGAAGCCCATAAGCTTGGATCTAATGAGCCTTTATGCCATTAAAAGACCGCTATGGATGACTCCCCTTCCTTGCTCTTTCATTCTCTTCCTTGAAGAGCAGGTGAGGACCCCAGACTCAGTTTTATGATACCTGTTATCCGTCCCAGCTGACCGCCATGGAAGTGCCCCACCAGGCCCCCGACATGCGCACCGAGGCTTACCCCAATGATGTGGATGGATGTCCCTGAAACTCCCAGGGCCTGCAGATTGGTGATAATACAAATTAATGTTTCTGTAGCAGAAAGGTAAAATACCCTGTCCCAGCCCACACAGCAGCTCTGTAATTCTTCTAATATAGGATTGCTTTTGAGGTGTATGGTGGAGAACTAAATAGATGTGGGAATGATGGGTATTGCCCTTTGTTTTGCAGAGTCTTTCTTCAGGTCAACAGATGCAAACCCAACCCTAACCAGGGTGGTCAGATGCTCCTGTCCGTAACTACATAGCCTGTAGCTTCTCTTTCCACAGCTTGCTTCAGACTGAATTTCCCTCTCTCAGCTGAGTGACCCATGTCCACCATGTGAATAATCTTTTTCTCAGTAAAGCAGAGATTTTTTTTTTTCACTTTTATACCACCATTGTACCAATATCCCGATTAGTATTTTAAGATTATATTTTCAGAGATTAAGGATTTGTCCATGGGCTGAACTGCCAGGTAAAGCACAGCCACTCAGACCTGATGTGAGATGACCTCATCCACAGGAATCCAGCTGCCTGCAGGCTGAACTGCGTGAGGCAGTACCATACAATGGGGGAGCATACGGTGCACGAAGGCATGGGGCAAGATGAAAAATCCTGACTCTGAAATGTATGAGGCCATATCCTGGAGCAGTACTGAGGCTTATGAGAAGAGAATATAGTCTTCTGTGGTGTAGTGTTGCAGGAGAGGCTGGACAGAAAAAGCCCTTAAATAGCTGGACTAGAGCTGAGCACAGACATGGAATGAGTGGTGGGGACACTGTCCAGCTCAGTCATTTGTTCACTGTATGACCTAATCAGTAATGAGGGGTGACCGTCCTCTCCCCCTCTACCCCATTCCCCATCCCCATCCTTCTAATGACACAGTGGCTCCAAGGGTTGCCATATTTCTGGATAGGAATGTGTGACTGTGCACAACGTGGTGCATACGCCGAAACTCCCATGCTGTGCAGCCTGGGTCTGCGGAGCAAATGAAGATTTTACACATAGCTCATTAACACAAAGATTTATCACCCTAATTGCATAAGTGTTGTTCAGCTGCGCTGTGCACGAACTGAGACACATCTGGGGAATTTCCAGCTACTGAGAAGTATATCTGAAGCTTAAAGCAAATATAAAATAGCCTCAGATCCCACCCCCTCCAGCTCCCTGGACAAAATTTCTGGGCAGAAGAAGACTGTCCAGTGAAGCATGGACCTGAGAAAACCCAGGGCTGGAAAGGCAGCTGACAACTGGGATGTTTTTTCCAGAAAATGTCAAAACTCAAGAAGAGAAAGAAGGAAAACAGTGGCATGCTCAAGCCTGGACAGAGAGATGGAAAAAAAACCTCTCTCTAGTGCTACACAGCACTTACTCTGGAATAAAGAGCCTGCTTGTCCAGCTCCTGCAGACAGCAGGTTGGGAGCAGTTCTCCGGATTGTTTGCATGAATAACGTTCTCTGGCCATGCTCCCCCATCCAACTGGAAATGCACAGTAGCTTACCAGGAGCTTGCTGATGAATTGTGAGATGGAGAGGGCCAGCTGTGTGACATTTTCCACTGCAGAGGGATAGGCTCCTGTAGACCCATAAATCCAGTCTACTGCGATCACATTCACCTGGCTTGTGTGCAGTATGGCATGGACAAGCCCTTCAATCCAGGAAGGTTTGGTACCCAAAGCCCTGCGGAGTCATCAGAAACAAATATGTTAGGTGTCTTCCAAAGTAGGGCATGTGCCAATATATTTTTCACTGGTGCTGGAGCTTCACATGTCTCGGAGGAGGCTGTCAGACAGTTGCTGAAAGTTTTTTCTGGTGCCAGACACCCACACCTGGCAGTTCTTTGTGGTAGTGTAACAACACTTTCCAGAATGGGCTGATTCAGAAGGGAACCAGATATTTTAATGAAGATAATTTTAACGAGATCATATTTGCAGGGCTCAGGCTGAGATCTCAGTCTTGCTGTGGTGCTTCAGCTAGCCACCACAGAGCCCATGTGGAGTGAGTGAGCTGACCAGGAACACCTGGATCCTGCTCTGCTACCAACTGTCAGGAAGTCCTTGGTCAAATCACCTAAACATTCACTCCTACATTTCCTCATCTGCAGACAATTAAAAAAGAAATTCTATACCCAAGAATTCAAGGAAAACTGAGGAGGCTCTGTCCTACGCACTTCTCCTAACCCTAATACCACCTGGTGGATAGTGTGCTATGTCACGTTAGGGCAACAGCCAATTTTCTGAAAAGATCCTGCAACATCTTCTGTGGTTTCATCCTGGTCTTCTATGCACTTTCCATTCTGGCTTTTGCACATCGAAACAAATAATGTTATATGGTCACACCTGGCTGAAAAATGGCACAGTAAAATAAGCTTGCAGAATGGTGACAGCTTAAAAAAAACCCGGCTCAAATCCTACAATTTCAAGAATAGAAGTATGATATGTCTGGCAGGGCTCCTAAATGGCTGACTAATCCAGGCTGTTGACAAATCAGGACATGAGCTCCAGGGAGACAATTTAAAGGGACAAGAATCTTGAAGAAAAGACTCCTTAAATAAAAAGGTTGAAAGAAGGAAAGAAAAGGAAAGAGGTAAAGGAGGAGAGAGTGAGAGAACAAATGAGAAAGCAAGAGAAACAAAGCAGGAAAGAAAGAAAGAAAGATTAATTATAATTTCCTAACACTTTTTACGCTCAAAAAATGTGAAATGCATACGAAATAGGCAGCTGGTCACAAACTAAAGGACTTCAAGGTTGTGTTGTAATGAGGGTTGTCAGCAGCATTTTCCATGCCTCTGGCCCTGGCCCACCAACAGTCTCCCAGACAATTCCCAGGTCTGGTTTGGGGCTGAGCACTCCAGACTCTGTTCTTAGCAAGTGTTTTGCATGCGGCCGCTCTGCTGGGGAGACTAAGAAGGTCACACGAACAGGGGGTTTCTGTGCCAGCCCCACCCAGTGCTGGGATTGCCCCAGCAGTGTTTAATTTACCAGTAAAAACTTAGTCACAGTGCTCTTCTTTCTCTCACCGGAAGCCATGGATTATGATCTTGGTTTCCAGGCTGCTGTTGAAGCTCGAGTTTTTGATGCCATCATTAGCTAAAATCAGCTCACCACAGCTGGGGCTTGAGGAGGTGAATAGAAGAAACTGGACCTTAAGTTTACTGCCCTGTAGGATATTTGCTGTCTGGAAGTCAGTGCAGCGATGCCCCGAGAGTCTGTCTGTACCCCCTGCAACGAGAGGGAGTGAAGAGCGTATTTGGTCTGCGTCTGTGCAATGTAAAAAAAAAAAACTCATTCTAATTCATTAGGCAAATGAAGGTAGCAACCTTGCTTCTATTGATAAAGTTTAAAAGGATAGAACATAAATTAAAATCAGCCTATTCTGTAAACTTTATCTGTGGGATAAAGTTGTTTCTTTCCTTTGATGGAATTCCAGCACTGGCTGGGGAAAATAACTGTGGATGTCATGGTAGCTTTGACTTCTGAGAGTTGTTTTACTGAGACACGAATGACATTTTGTTGGGTTTTTTTTTCCAAATCAGCCACACATGCCAGCTGCTAAGTACATTTATGAGCTGGCTATTAGATCTTTAAAAAAATGGTTGCCAACAGGTAGTCACCACGGAATGGGGATATTTCTATTCAAATTCTGGTAGGCTTAGAAGAAGGTACAAGTCTAATTGACAATTGTATCAAAAATCCAGAAATAAATATGAGAATGCTGATGACAAAATGTGTCAATGATAATTTCCTGATTGATTCAGTCTGGAGAAGAGGAGGCTGAGGGGAGGTTGTAGTGAGGTGGGTGTCAGTCCCTTCTCCCAGCTAACAAGTGATAGGATAAGAGGGAATGGCCTCAAGTTGTGCCAGGGAAGGTTTAGATTGGATATTAGGAAAAATTTCTTTACTGAAAGGGTTGTCAGGCACTGGAACAGGCTGCCCGGGGAAGTGGTTGAGTCACCATCCCTGGAGGTATTTAAAAGACATGTAGATGTGGTGCTTAGAGACATGGTTTAGTGGCAGTGCTGGGTTAACGGTTGGACTTGATGATCTTAAAGGTCTTTTCCAACCTCAATGATTCTGTGATTTACTGGATGAAAATGCTTTATGGGAAGGAAAGGGCAGCTACTGGAAGGCACTTTGATCTCGATGGAAAAAAAAAAATCTCAAACTTGCAGCTAGTAAAAAACTGAGCAAATTTAGGCTAGCAAGCAAGCCTAGAAGTTCAACAGTATGTATGGCTAGCAGTATGTTTAGCTAGGTTAGAAGAGCTGAAGAGCTGGATTCTCCATCTTTTACCATTTCAGAGGACTGGCTGCTATTTTGGAAGGCCTGTTGAAGGTAAATTGTTGGATTTACTGAAGGAGTGAAGGTGAAATTTATTAACCTGCAATGTGCAGGAAGCCAAATAATTGATTAAATGATCCCTTCTGACCTAAAAAATGTTACTTTATGAACTGGCATAGTTGCATCCTGCTGCAGTGACAATGCATGCACCTTCCCTTTCTGGACTGGAGGAAGTGAAACAGCCTTGAATTTGCATGTACAATAAATAAAAATTAAAAAAATTAAAAATCAAACAACCAGCTTCCTAACTGCTGGCTGTTCCCACAGAATATACTTTACAGTAGCTAGGCAGAACATGGCCTAAGGGTCAGCACAAAGAAGTGAGATTCAACATTCAGATTCCCCCTTGTGGGATGTGACTATCCCTTACTGGTCTTTATTTTGGTCTCCCTGTGTACTGAAGGCAAGAGAGAAAGAATCATAGAATCATTAAGGTTGGAAAAGACCTCTAGGATCATCAAGTCCAACCATCAACCCAACACCACCATGCCTCCTAAACCATGCCCTGAAGTGCCAGTACACGTTTTTTGAACCCCTCCAGGGATGGTGACTCCACCACCTCTCTGGGCAGCCTGTTCCAATGCCTGACCACTCTTTCAGTAAAGAGATGTTCTCTGAGAACAGTTTGGAAAAACCACAGCTCATGACCCAGCTTAACTAGCAAGGGCAGGTTCAGTGCAAGCACAGTGCACGTCAGAAATGGCATAAGATGAGGGGGATCGTGCAAAAAGGTCAGGCAGAAGGTGCATTGCTGTGAAGCTGCAGGTGATGTGGGACAGTACTGATGGTCAGAAAAGCAGTTTCATTGACAGTACAATTAAAGAAAGAAACAGAAGCGTGGTGTCTGTTTATTTTCTCTCAGCTACTGCAGGTTACACTTGCTAAGCTTTCAAAGCAGGAGATGCCAGTGCCAGAGGTCAAGTGATCTCTTTTCCGCTTCCTTACTCTTCAGGGTAAACCCAGATCATTCTTTTAAATCAGGTTAGCGGAATTAAATCACTGAGATCAAAGTGTGGGAGAAGAAAGGACCATTCTTGCACTACCCTTTCTCCTGGCACCTAACTGGATTATAGCAAGGACCTCTTGACTCATGGGTTGTTTAGGGAGAATTGAATTCAGATCCTTCTACGTAAAACTTTCAATCCCTTGCCAGGCACTCAGCTTTTTCTTACCTGCTTGTGCTGAGCTGAGCAGCAAGAGGACAGCAAGAACAATGAGCGGCTTTCTCATCGGATCCTCCACCATCTTCCTGTAAGTCCACGGCAGGTACAGGGATTGTACAGGGAAAAACAGCTGTGGTGGGCTGCTCAGTCAGTTTGACTCTGTTAATGATCAACCAGCCTGTGCTCTTTTGGGAAAAAAGGGTAGGGGCAGTCACCTCTGCTCTTACTTGACCATTAGCCAAAGTCTGTGTCAGCAGAGGGCTTCACTGACTTTTTGATTAAAAAAGAGGCTGATACCCCTTTCCTTCCTACCTCCCTTTCCTCAAGGCAAACTTCTCACTTCAGAAATCAGCTAGTGAAACCAGTCCCAGCAAGTGACAGAGTTACAGTGCTTTGTCCTTGCCACCTAGAGCTGTCTGCCAACTTCTGACTGGGGACACTGATTTGTCACAAGGCTTCACAGTAAGTCCATGCCAGGAAGATTCATACCAGCCTCGTATCTATTGCATTGCTGTCTCTTTCCTCTCTTTCTACTTTTGGTCAGATTCCTGTAACTGGCAAAGGAACAGATTGCTTCTGAAACTGAGGGGAAAGACAGGCTAAAAATGTAGTGGCCATACAGTGGTCATATTGCTCTGATACACGCAGACTGTACATTTCTTAGGGCAGGGACACTCTCCCTTTGGAGATGGCATTTCAGATACTACAGGAAATAAAAGGACGATCTCAGTAATGCACCAGTATCATAAGCATGCAAATAGTTCAAACAGATCTTTGAATAAAAAACTTTACTGCTTTGGTGTAAACAGATGGAGAAGCGTAAGCACACAACCAAACGTGTACCTAGGAGTCTGTCACACGACATTCATGAGATGGTGGTACCATCTCTCTGCCTGCGTCGGACTTTCAGGTGAGGGCACACCTGCTTCCTAAGTCTCACTGGTGCATGTTGGTCCTTCTTGCAGAAGAACAAGGCAGCTTTGTCCTTGACTGTGTTAAATAGTAAGAAGTGGAAGGAGTGAAGGAGCGTTCTCTGTCCAGGCACTATTCTACAGCTGCTTTATTTGAACAACAAAACGTAGAGATTGCTTCAGTCTGATCAGAAAGATGACTAAATACCTTTCCCAAAGCATCGGACATTATTTTCCTTTACAGTTATGGGCAAGAGCAGCCATTTCCTTATCCCGGTTTGCTCCAGCCAAAGGCTTTGGGGCTGTTTTAGGCAGAAGATCTTTTTTATTTCCAAGCCACTCCTGAGAGAAATTTCTCCAGTTCTCACAGGGAAGTTAGGCAGCATCAGCTGCCTGGCCTGGAGGGCTACCGAAGCCCTGTCCCATCTGCATCCTCCCAGAGACACATATACAGATACATTCTGATCCTGAAATACTTGGCTCCACGATCAAGCTGGCTTATTGTCAGAGAAGTACATTCTTAGTGTCTCTTCAAATATGCGATTGAGTTTGTCAACCCAGTCAATTTTCCAGGATTGAAAGCTGCAATACGAATAGCGAACTCCTGGCTGCCAGCCCACTCCTCATCTTTCCAGCACTAGACTCACATTGATTCACAGATTGTAAGACAAAAGCCCTTTGGCTGCAACGGGCCCACTCCTTCTTCATTACACCCACAAATCCCACTGATCTGGATAATCTCTCAATCAAGAAAGAAGGAAGTAAACTTGTGAAATCATACCAATAAGCAGTGACGTTTCCATGTTGCCTCTAGAGCAACAGCGTAATTGTGAAAATCACAAATTCCTTAGACTAAAACAAATTGGAGCACCTAAAGAAAACTGGCAAACACTTCTTTCCATTTTTTATTTAAAATTATGGTAATAAGCTCTACTCTTTGTAGCAGGATGCAACTGTTACTCATTGCCAAGTTCTATGGAAATTCTGAAATGCCATGTAACATAAGGCAGGCACCGGTATTACAGCCTTACAGTAAAACAAACTTGTGGCCAAGGTGTGCAGATCTGGTTTAGTTTTGTGCTGTTATATGTATTTGCAGAGTTGTTAAACAACATCCCGGTATGCTAAAAAAAAATATGCCTTCATGAAATTGAAAATTCTGTTTCCTGAGCAGTTTTTTTTCTGTAATCTCAGATTTAGTAATTCCAGGAAATTTTTGATTACCTCAATACACTGTAGTGGTCCCTCATGCAAACAGTGAAAACCACTCAGTTCCTCTATGCTTAAAATGCTTTTACCAGTAAAACTATTTTGGTATGAAGGGTTTTGTTGGTTTTTTTGTTGTTGTTGTTTGTGAACTTAATTACTCAGTAAGTACAATTATATTAGTTCAGAAACTTAATGTTGGTGCCACTGACTTTACTTCCCAATGGGAATGATTATAATGGCAATAGGAACACTGTTGCAAAGACTTTCAAACCACATCAGGTTTAACAGTTCCTTACAACGTACGATCGCAAACCACAGTGTGATTCACTTGAGAACAAGTCAGAGATACTGAAAGCAAACAAATTTGATTTTATGCACAAACTCTTTTCATTAAAAGGTTGAAAAAAAAAAATCGCGCTGTCTGCACATTCAAGCAAATGCTGAAAGTGCCCAACTCAGCTGAAAATGTCGTCTCCCCACCCACAAAGCAACAGCTGGCAGAGGCATATAACCACTGCAAACACCCAGTAGTCAAGTGGAAATCTGATCACAGGAAAATTCACTTAGGCTGGAAAACTGTTCATTGATACCAGAAACAATGCAGTTGGGGTAGCAGGGCAGGACCTTGGAGGAAACCAAGTGTGAGCTAAGCAAATGACGACTATTTAAAACCACTCCCTGTGGTCTTCGCATTCAAGGGAGGGCATGAAATACATGCAGAGCTTAGCTCACTGTACATCAAGACCTGGATCCGTTACATTCTTCTTGGATGAAATGGAATAGCGCAGGAGTTATTAGTAGTTAAGAAAGGATCACAGTTAGGAGTGGAAACTAACACCTCAGAATTTTAGAATATTCAAGGTTGGATAAGGCCAGATAAGAGGGTATTAGCAATGAATGCCTCATTAACAAGAACCTCCTCAAAAGAATACAAATCAGCAGAACTTCAAGGACTGATAGTGGAAACATCCTGCTACAAAGAAGGTTGTGAAGATAAGGGAAGGCCACAAATCAGTCAGCAGTGATAAAAGGGAACCTCTTGCCCCGGAAGGTGCTGAAAAACTGGACAATTGCTGAAGCACAGTAACTGGGGGAAAGGTAATTTCGGCTGGGGGAGATTGCAACCACCAACTCAATTGAGGGACGAAAGGACTACCCTCACCCACTCCTCTTGAGCGTGCGCAGTGAATTAAAATCACACTGTAGCTTTAAACTTAAGCGAAGAAAATACAGGCCAACAGAAGAAGAGGATACTCAGTCAGGTCAATGATTATGTATTAGATAAGCATGGTATGTTAACTTCCATGTATAAATGTCAAAAAGGCATTACAGTAGGTGTGCATGTTAGCTAGCGGAGAGATCCCCCATGCACCCGGTGCCAAATAAAGTAATGCCTGCTCTTTAATATGCCCAGTGTTAAGGAGTTTTATTCCCGGTTTTAGGTGACAATTTGGGGACCCAGATGGGACACTTCCTTTGAAGCTCGAGGGATCCACGGGGTCGAGAGGACTCCGGTGCCACCGAAGGCTTTTTGGGGAGATCCTCTGATCCCCTGGTCCGGTGAGTTCAGGGCAAGGCCCCTGGGATTTGTTAAGGCATTACTGAGGGTACACCCGTCCATAAGTCGGGAAGTGATTCCTGCCGGATTGGGTTATAAAGGGATATAAAAGGAGAACCCGGGTAAGGGAAGGCTTGTTTGCATGAAGTGCCAGCCGTAAGGGCTTGTTTGCATGTAGTGCCAGCCATATGGGGGGGGTGTGTGTGTGCGCGCGCGCGTTTTGTGTTTTGTGTTGATCAGTCGATCAAGGGGGGATTCTGTTGTTACTCTGATCCACCCTACTGCTGGAATACTGGGTATCACAGCTCCTGTATTTTCTGTCCTTTGCCTGTGGAGTAGAAACCATGGCTTTATGTTAAGCATCTAGGCTCCTATGTATTGTTCCCAGGATTGACAGAGGAACTGGGTTTAGTTTCACCTCAACAAGAAACGATTCAAATTCCTGACTTTCAGAAGGGTGTCCTACTATGAGACAGTAGGAAGAAAACATTTGACTTGGCAACTGAGGAAGGAAAAACCTGGGCAAGTCTGTTGGGGTACTCAGGAAAGGAGGGAAACCAGTCATTTTCTTGAGTCTTTCACGAGTATTTTATGGACCTTCTACCCAGTTTGACTGTATAAGCATGCACAAGAAGGCAGAATGCATCCTTGCCACGTATCCCTGTAGTCTCCCCAAAATAGAGGAACCTAGGTGAGGGCACCTGCCACCAGGCTAAAGTTTCTCTCTCACTTTCTCTGCCCTGTGAAGCCCTAATCATCCTCTACAACATAAGCAGCTCGGTAGGAAGAACTTAGCCCTGCTTTGAATGCATGTGGGTGACCTGTGGTTCCTTCCAACCTAAAATAATCTGTTTCTAAGTGAAAGTGTCAGTCCCTGCTTCAGGGTTCTCTCTGCTAGTCCTGAAGGTGTCATGACCTACAGGAAAGTTGTAGCATGCAAGGTGGGAGGTGGCATCCTCCCAGCAACAAGGTTCAATCCAAAGTCTCTGACATCTTGGGAGGACAATTTACCTGACAAGAGGACTAGTCAGCAGCAGAGAACAGCTGCGCCTGCCACCAGGATGTGGCAGGAAGATGGCCACATTACATTTCTGGTGTAAACACTGTGACTTGGAGCCTTTACAGGGTAGGGAGCTCCCTTTGACACTTGACAGAGATTGAGAATGGAGGAGGAAAGGGAACAGAGGGACACAAAGGCTTGTTGTGGGTTTCTGTCACTGAGCAAAAGGAATTTATGGGGTGGGCCCGACTCCATTTGGAAGCCATTTATGTGCAATGTCATTCCAAACATAGCTATGGACAGTAGATCGGTATGATTCTGATTTTGTAAGAACTGAATGAGACAGCATTGTTCAGCCCAAGGTGCGGTGTCAGTCTAGCTCATGCTGCAACCTGCAGTGGTGAGGCAAGGGAGCTTCCAGCAACTCCTAGAAGGAGGGAAAAAACCCCACTCAGTGTTGGAACATCTTCAGTGTTGATTTTGGAAGGTCCTCTGGTTAGAGATCTCCACGGTCGCCTTTTTGTTTTTTTCTGAACTGCTGCGGGCACTGTTGTGTGAAGAGCAGAGCTGACGTTGCTCCAAGTGGCAGCAAATAGCCGGACACAGCTGCTGGGCAGTGAGCGTGTGGGCCAAGCACACCGGGAGAGAGCCAGCCAAGGGCTGGACCTGTGGAGAGAGCCTTCCCATCCAGCCCTAGTGCTGTGCTGGTCTCCCCGGGACAGTCAGCCGAGGTCCTGGGAACTGAGCGTGCTTTGAGGCTGTAAAGCCTGCAGCCGGACCTGCTGGCAGCTGGATTCTTCTCAGCCAGGATAACACACTGCGAGTGGGATGCAGACAAAGGAAGATGATGATTCCACTCACTCCCATGGGAGGAAAGCTGACTTATGGCTGCCACAGGAGTATTTGGCAGAGTAGCAATTTTTCAATAGCTGACGAGTATTTGTTTCCCAAACTGTCCTGGTATTTTCCCTTTCTTCCTCAAAAACACTCTGTAGTATCAAGAGGCCAGTCATCCACAAAAGGGAATGTAATGTTGTTTTAGTTTTGTGAATGGGCTTCTGGGCAGCTGGTTCCAAAGAAAACCCTTTTCCTCTCAGAGCAAAGGGTTTGTCAGTCTTGAAAGTCAGAGCTGGCTTCTGTTTTATTTTTTTTCCTTCACTGAGGCAGAAGGGTCACCCCCACAGAGGCCAACCCAGCCTTGGCTGACACAAATGAGCACGGCCAGGCTCAGCCTCCAGCCCACCCCTCAAACGGAGACATTGCCAGGTGTCCCCCAAAGAGAACAGTGGGCATTCTGGGGAGCATCGGTGTCAAACACCAGCCTCCGGGGAGTACTAGGTTTAGATGACCATAATTTTCTGAGGCGGTGAGCTGCACGTTTATCTGTTCTCCCCCTAACCTGTGGGGCTCCCGCTCCACGTTAATTGATTTACTTTCAGCTTTTCAACTAGCAGAGCTGAAACTTCCCTGCTGCAAGAGGAACACGAGGATTTCTGCTGCCAGTGCTCGCTGGAGTTACGCCCCACGAACCAGAAACCCCCTTCGCAGCATCACCTCACACCCCAGCTCCTCTCCGGCAGCCGCAACCCACCGGAACACACCGGGACCGACAGAAAAGTCTGAAACTCCCTGTCCTAACGGAGGCCCGGGGTTTCCAGAGGCACCCCGGTGACTCAGCACCGCTCAGGGCCCTTCCCCCCCGGGGCCCCGCCGCGGCGGGAGGCCCGCCCGGACGCCTTAGGGCGGGGCGGCCGGGCTCCGCTTTCCTTTTTGAGCGCGGAGCGGACGAGCTGCGTGACGGGAGCGCAGCGATGAGGCTGCCGGCTTGGCTGGGGATCCTGTTCTTTGACCTCTTCCTAGGTAAGTCGTGAGGTGGGCGGCGGCGACGGGGACCCTTCCCGAGCCCTCCGCTCCACCCCGCCGCCCGGCTCCCCTCACCGGTGCCGGGGCGGGAAGCGAGGGCTCGCGGCGGCGCCGTGGGCAGCGCCCCCGCTCCCGCCAACCGTCCCTCCCCGGGGAGCGGCGAGGGCGGCGGCCTCGCGGCCGCGGTTCCGGTTCGGCAGCGGCGGCGGGAGCCGGGCGGCGGGAGCCGGGCGGCGGGAGCCGGGCGGCGGGAGCCGGGCGGCGGGAGCCGGGCGGCGGGAGCCGGGCGGCGGGAGCCGGGCGGCGGGAGCCGGGCGGCGGGAGCCGGGCGGCGGGAGCCGGGCCTGGGGCTCTCCCCTCAGGGCCTCCGGTGTGGCTCTGCGCGCGGCGCTGGAGAGCGCTGCCCCTGGCCGCTTGTTCTCCGTCCTCCTTAACCGTGAAACCATAGCATCACCGAGGTTGGAAAAGACCTTTAAGATCATTCGAGTCCAACCGTTGACCCAGCACTGCCAAGCCCACCGCTAAACCGCGTCCCTAAGCACCACATCTACACGCCTTTTGAGCACCCCCAGGGATGGTGACTCGACCAGTTTCCCGGCAGCCTCTTCCCGGTGCCTGCCAACCCTGTCAGTGAAGGAATTTTTCTTAATATCCAATCTAAACCTCACCTGGCACAACTTGAGGGCATTTCCTCGTGTCCTATCACTTGTTACTTGGGAGAAGAGACCAACCCCCACCTCACTACAGCCTCCTTTCAGGTGGTTGTAGAGAGCGATAAGGTCTCCCCTCAGCCTCCTCTTCTCCAGGCTAAACCCCCCCAGCTCCCTCAGCCGCTCCCCATCACACTTGTTCTCCAGACCCTTCCCCAGCTCCGTTGCCCTTCTCTGGACACGCTCCAGCAAAGGACCGAAAGAGAGCTGCCTGAACACAGCCTCGCTCAGTGCTTGTTCGTAGTTCCCTCTCGCTCCCTGCCCGTGTCTCTGCTGCTTGGAGCCATCCCTTCTTCTCTGTCCCCACGTCTCCTCCCTGGCACTGCTCACAGAACCCCATTTTACCTGCTGTGTGCTCAGCTCTGCCTTGCAGATGCCTCCTGGCAGCAAGGCGCTGCTCAGGAGCGTCTCTGTGGTAGTAGGCAGAACCAAATAGCTGCCTTTCCCCCACATTTAACACTAGAATTTCTTCAAACGTGTGTAAATGGGAAGGTTACAGTGGGAATGGGTCTGACTTTTATAGTACAGCTCTCTTCCTGCCCAAGTGAAATTACTCTGCACTATGGAGGTAGTGCATCCGCATGAGGGGGGACCTCGTACTCCCAAAGCACGTTTGTCTCCAGTTCCTAAGGTGTTAAGGAGCTTAGGAAAGTAGCTTTTATTGTAAAAATATTCTTGTCATCTCTGTATATGAAAGTGCTGTTTATTTTGTATTCTGTGTTACTTCTTGCTCAAGGAAAAATCATCTAAGTTCTAATGGTTTGGTTTTGTGTTTTTTTTTTAATGGGTGGGGCTTTTTTCTAGAAGTAAATTATTAATATTCACTTCTGGTGAAATATTAAACAAAGGCCTTCCTAATTCAAATTCTACCAGTGTACCTGAGGAGCATAGCCAGCATGTCCATAGCCCTTGCATAGGGCTACGAACATGAGAAGTAGAAACAAAACTTGCTTATTTTTGAAATTGAAGACAGATATACAAACTTTCATATTTTCATCAGGAATAGCTGCTATTGCTGGATAAGCCAAGCAGCATGGCTTGCTGTCTGTAGATCTTATCATTCCTCTAGTCTAAGGAATTTCTCAGTGGATTTTCTGTTGCTTTGGGAGTTTCCCGGATGTGCCTAAAATAGGACCTATTATGTCCCTTTTTTTAAAAAAAGAACAGTCTCCCTTTGCTTGTCCTGAAGGCTTTAAGCAGCTGGTTCTGTTACTGAGTGTTCAGAACAACTCCCTGAGATTTCCTCCCGTATTGTTCCAGAAGTCTTCATCTTGTTTTGTTTAATTAAGATTGTGAGATGCTGTTCTGCAGCCAAGACCGTAAGTGAGCTTTGGGACCAGGTGTGTGGAGAAGCTAGGACTCTGCATACCTGCGTGAGCCAGTCTGCCTATGTTCAGCCTTAGATGCAATTTCTTCATCTCACCTGCGCTGCTTTTGCAGATAGTTCTAAATGAGTTAGTAATGCATTATTAATTGAGTATCCTCTTCTAACTTTCTGTGTGTGCAAAAGCACTCTGTTACCTTACATTACGTAAGTTGGCATGCTGCTGCTACTCTGAGCATCTGAGTCTAGGTGCTGTGGACTTACCCAGGAAATGAGATTCCAGGTTCCAAACAACGTAAGAGTTGAAAGGGAGAGATGATAGTAATTGGGCAACTGGAGAGGGTAATTGTGGCTGCAAGTATCATAATATCCTCCTTTAACAAAAAATTAACTAGCTCTGTTGTCTTTTCCTCTCTATAAAACTTTGATTCTGCGGTGGTTGATTAGGGTAGGAGTTCGGGAATACAAATACAAACTCTTTACTGTTGTTCACTAAACTAAATCAGCAAGATTTCACACCCTCTTTGTTTGCATGCTTGCATTATTGCTGATATGTGTGTGGATGCCAATGTGTAAATGTTCTTATGTTGATTTTTATCAACGTAAAATAATCTGTCATCTCTTTATGAGAAAATCAAAACTCTGAAAGTCAGACCGATCTGCCCAAGTGCATAAAGTACATCAGTAGCAGTTTGACTTGGCATGCAAGTTTCTAGCCTTGCAAACACCTGTGGTAAACACCGGGATGCTGTTGGTAGATCCTCATCCTCTGTCAGCCTTCCCCTCCTGGATCCCTGCCTTCCCAGCCTCCCTGCTTCTCCACCCAAATGCAAAACACTCCACCTATCTCAGTCTCATGTCGTTGAACGTGTGGAAAGGGGTGTGTGGGGGGGAGAAGCACATGGCATAGTCCATCCTGAAGATGTGTTTCTTCGTTCTCCTGTGGGAACCTGTGACATGCAGAAGCTGCAGTGTAGCTTTGGCATCTTCAGAATCCCTACTCACCATGTAGGGATTGCTGCTTTTCACAACACCCTGCCAGGTCAGGTTTTTGTCTGATAAAATCTCAGACTGGCAAATACAATGCTTAAAGTGTACAGGTCACACTGCGGCTATGAAGGACTTTGATTTCAGACCTACAAAGGCCATGCTCCTTCAGTCACTGGAAATTCAAGCCAAAACTGTGTTCAGTTTTGGGATCCTGGAGTCTGTCTGTGGGTGGGGGGAAAAAGGTCAACGCAGTATCTGTGGCACAGTTTGTTGAAGGAACCCACAGAGAGATCTTTGCACCCTCCCTGTGTGAGGGGTGCAGGAGGAGGATCCCTCCTCTTCCTGTAGAGGTATACGTACGTCTATACCAGCAGGAGGATCGCAGTGCCAGCCACACTGGTGGGGACGTTCTGCCGCGCTGCAGATGGCAGCCAAACTCCTAGTGACTTCAGTAGAGTCAGGACTTCCTCCCCCCCCCTCCCCAAAAGCAGAGGGGATAAGGGAGGTAAGCTGGATGAGTGAACTAGAGCACCTAGAAGCATTTTGCGTCTGTAGTGAAGGCTCATGTGAAAGCCAGGGAACTCTTTCAGTCACCTGAGCATCAACTCATTTTTAAGCAGTACTGTTGCCTTCTAGTTCTTGCATATTTTGCTGGTTCCTTAATGCTTCATTTCCCAGTTCAACTTCTTCCATAAAAATTGAGTTAAGGGCAGACAACCTGGTTCACCTAAGAGCAGAAGTTACCCTATACAATGTTGAGCATGGGCTGACAGAAAGACATTTGTTAGCAACTCTGATGTTTTCTTTCTGACTTCTTCTAAAAGTGACCAACACAGAAAACAAACTTGCCTTAATGTGGCTTTTTGTTTCTTTCACATTAGGCAGTTTGACAGGTTTGGGCTAGTTTTTGGTTTTGTTTTAAAATTCCCTCCCTTTCTTTCTCTACACACAGAAATATATGCTCCTTTCTACATTTTTGCTGACTGTAAAAATACCAGGTTTGCTCAATGTTTTTTTTCCTGTGTCTTTCCACCTGTGAGAGATGTCATGGGAACTACATCACAAGGCATTGGGATGGATGGGGGGAAGTCTGGACACCTAACAAATTCCGGTTACTTGTAGAATGTGTTTGGTTTGGTTGGTTGCTAATAGAAATGTTGAACACAGTTTTAAATGGTATGAATGGAAAAATCTTTTCCAGTCATCAGCTGTATGAAGCTGACACCTGATTGCGTTGTCCTGCTGCCTTACTCTCGAACCTTCCTGAATAAACAGAGGAAGTTGTGAATTTCTCGCAAAGAAAAAAAAAAAATCCTCTGCCCCCTGCTTAAAAACTCTTGATAAATCTTTGCCTCCAGAGCTGTGGCTGTTATATCATATTAAAACCAAAAAGAAACAAATAATTTTTTGCCATTGATATTTAACAGTACAGGATGAGCACAGACTGAAAAATGTTACTGTTAGTTTCTTGGCTTAATGTGATTCATGGTCTTAGTCCTTAGACAGCCAGGATCATCTCTGGACTACATGCACAGACCCCTTTGATTTTGAGAGTTCACAATGTGGTTAAAGGTGTTTGTAACAACAAAAACAAAAACAAACAAACAAACAAACAAACAAAAAAAAAAAAAAAAACAAAAAAAAACCAAAACCCACACCCCAAAACAAAAAAAACCAAACCCAAAAAACCCCACCCAAACCCTGTGTTCAGTTTTGGGCCCCTCAGTACCAGAAGGATATTTAGTTGCTGAGTGTGTCCAGAGAAGGGCAACGAAGCTGGTGAAGGGTCTGGAGAGCAGATCTTACGAGGAGAGGTTGAGGGAACTGGGGTTGTTTAGCCTACAGCTACCTGAAAGGAGGTTGTAGTGAGGTGGGGGTTGGTCTCTTCACCCAAGTAACTTGTGATAGGACATGAGGAAATGCCCTCAAGTTGTGCCAGGTGAGGTTTAGATTGGATATTAAGAAAAATTCCTTCACTGACAGGGTTGGCAGGCACCGGAAGAGGCTGCCAGGAAACTGGTCGAGTCACCATCCCTGGGGGTGTTCAAAAGGCGTGTAGATGTGGTGCTTAGGGACGCGGTTTAGCGGTGGGCTTGGCAGTGCTGGGTCAACGGTTGGACTCGAATGATCTTAAAGGTCTTTTCCAACCTCAATGATGCTATGGTTCTAACTGCAAAGACTGTCTGGGTGAAAATGAACTCAACTGAAGGAAAAAAGTTATTGAGACAGATAGTTTTCTCAGTCCTCTTGATCATATAGCTACATATTGTGCTAGTACAGCATAGAAGTGCTGTCTGGATGTTGGGAGTAGGTGGCCATAGGAGTTGAATTGCTTTTTTTTCTGGCAGTTCAGGGTAGGCTTAAATGCAAGTCAGCTCTGTCCCTAAGCAAAGTCCAAAGATTGAAAATAATCAGTTTCCTGCAAGACATAGTGATCCTCTCTAATAGTTCACCATTGCCAAAATGGGGATTCCCAGTTCTCCCCCTCCCTTCCTCGCCTCACGCTGCCATGTGTTGGCCTGGGCATTCACTGGATTTAGCTCATTACATTAATGGCAATGTAATTTGTCAGAAAAACCTATTAAATTAATGAACAGTGTTGGCTCAGTCCAGGGAGCATGCCAATGGAGCAGGACCCTGAGACTGCAAGAAGGAGGGCAAAAGCAGGTGGAAGGCAGGGAGTGTGGGATGGCCACACACACCTACCCACCATGAGTGGGCTCAGGTGTTTGCTTAATTGCCCTGAGCTAATCAATTGTCCAGGGCAGAGGGCATAAAATTTTTAGAATAGGAGTTCTCACATTGCAGCCTGCTCCTATGTGTGACCTGAAGAAGGGCCTCGTTGGTTATGTTTTTGACATGGGTTGCCTCAAAGTACACGCAGTCTGTAGTTAACTACAGCTAGTCTACTATATAAACCTTTCCAAAGCTGTGGTTAAGTGACTAGGTTATCTTCAGTTTGTATATGCAGAGCACGTGATGCTACAACTACAGAACATACAAGTATGATTTTATGTGCTCTCTTCCCACCATTAGCCCTATATGGTGCCTCTTAACAGCAAAAGAAGATTTGGAAACCATGGTCCTGCAGTAAACCTTCCTCTGCATGGTGAATTCCTTGGAGTACTGCTCTGTTAGTGGACTTTGACTTCCGCAGGATAGATGAAGTTTCCCTGATCTAGAACAGCACGTAAGAAAGACTCTTGTAAGGCAGGGATCAGTCTTTCTTTGCCTCCTAGAGAATGTCTTGCACTTCCATAGTTTGTTATAGTAAGACGGGTTAAATCAAGGATCAGAATAACTGTGACTGAATAATTATTAATAAAGTGATAATGCTGCTCAGAGGTAATTTCTGGGGACTGAGGCTTGGGAGGTAGAAGGACTATACAAAGCTAAAATCCTTGGGTTGTAAGGCTGCATTACTATCAGAGTGATAGGAATGATGGAGGCGAATTCAAGTTTGTGCTAGACGGGTAGTAAGAAGTAGCGTGACAAACTGCATGTGGCTTGCTTAGCAGAAGTGAAAACTCTCTACTTAATCCAGGGTGATGATAAGCGCTGTGAGTAGGTGAAGTTTGCTAATAATGTCACGTGTATCTAGGCCATTGCATCAGAAACTTCCCCTTGCTGTTGATGGAGCGCAACATAACCAAGTATGAGAGAGGTGCGAGTGCAGGTTGGCGGTACTTGAAAGGTAGAGGTGCTACGCTAGCTAAAATACCAGTAGCTTTGTGAAGCTTTTTCTCTTGCTGCTACCTTTAGTGTGGCCCTGGTAACACTGTACACACACCTTTATCCTGGTGTATGAACAGGTGGACTTGCTAGAGATGAAATATTTTTGTTGATGTTTGTTTGGTATGAAGTGAATAGACTTACCTAAAACTAACCTAAAGCAATGCTTTGGCAAAAAGAAAGCACCCAAATCAAGAAGGTGCCACAAAAATGAGAGCCCACACATTTACATTCAGAGAGAGGAGCATCCTTTCCACTTGGAACTATAGCCCAGTGGATACTTCTAATATGAAGTTTATTTAAAGGCATCTCCTCAGAGTTGCTTTTATATCAAAAGTTGTAAAGCTTAAGAAAATTTGCCGGAGCTGCACAATCAGTATCCATACTGAGATGTGCACCGTGCTGGGCTCAGAGCTTCCATTTTGGATCGTTGAAGAAGCAGGCCTGAGCTGCAAAATTTTGGATTGGACAGATTCTGTCCTTAATTCAAAGGCAAAGACACCAGGATTTCAGGTACATTGTTGTGAACCAGATCCTTCTGGCTCACAGGAGAGTCAGAGGTGGGTAGAGATCTGGAAACAAGTTGTGAAGCCCAACCCAGTTACTCGCTTGCTCCCTCTCAGCAGGATAGGGTAGAGAGTCAGGAGGGCAAAAGCATGAAAAACTCATGGGTTGAGATGAGAATTTAATAAGTGGAGGAGGGAAAACAAAGAGGGGGGGGGAACCAAGTGATGGAAAAGCAAGCACTCGCCCCTTCCCACCAGCAGACTTTTTTTGAGCAACAGCTACTTTGGAAAAACACTCCTCCCCCCTCACTTTTATTGCTGAGCATGACATATGATAGGGAATATCTCTTTGATCAGTTGGGGACAACTGTCATGGCTGTGTCCCCTCCCAATGACTTGCCCAACCCCAGCCTACTTCTAGGATTGGGCAGAATGAGCAAGAGAGAAGGTCTTGATGCTGTGCAAGCACTGTTCAGTAATAGTTAAAACATTGGTGTGTTATCAACACTGTTTTGGTCACAAATCTAAAACATAGCACCATGAGGGCTACTACGAAGAAAATTAACTCCATCTCAAGCAGACCTAGTACACAAGTGCATGGCAGCAGTGACCATGGCAAGTAGTAGGAGGAGTAAGACTGGCAAGTAGAGGACAAGGGGAGTGGAAGAGGCTTGGGCAGGAAGCAGGGTGAAGTGAGCTAGAGAGATCTGTGACGTTCAGCAAATGGAAGAGAGATGTAAGTGGGAACAGGGCAGAGGAACTGAAAATTCTAGCTACTTAAAATAATCTTTGGAACTAAACTTAAAAAAGTTGTTGAAGATTTGCACCTTCTTCCCAATTCTGGTGTCAGAGTCAGCTGGCATCTGATCCTGGTGGCACCTTTATTCCTGCGGAGCTGATGTTTTGGTCCTCAGTTTTCCCTATTCCTCAACTTCTTTCCTTGAAAGTATCCAGGATTGCCTAGTCCTTGTCATAGCCGAGCTTTTCTGCATCGTGCTTGTACCTAAGCTCTGCTGGGATCCACCTAGTCCTTCTGAGATTCGTATAATGAGGTTTTGATAACCCTACCATAGGCTTCCCTGAGCTGTGCGGTGGAGCGTGCTCATTCTTTCTCCTCTTCAGGCTGTGCCTGAAGACTCTACACGAGGGAATTATAATGCAGCTGGGCCCAAGAGGGTCTGGTCTGGTCAGGACACTAGTCAGAAGTTTTTAGGCTCTTCTTTAGTTGACTGCATTTTATCTCTTTAACACAGGGAAATGTCTTGAACATTTGGTTTGACTAGTGAGTTACTGGAGAAAGGGGAGGCAACATCTCCATCTCTGATGGCATTTTTTGAAGGCTTTACCTCTGTCCTAGGAAGGTTTAGGGCTGTGAATCCAGAGTGGAGAGAGGCAAGTGCCCTCAGTGAAGTGGGTAGTCACGAGGGACTGGATTTAAGGTGCAGCTTATCATTTTCTGGTAGCTGTTTTCGGAAGTCTGCTCCAGGATGTGGGTGCAGTCACTGCATTCCGAGTCAGGCCTGTGCTGCTCGCCAAAGGGGCAGTCTTACTCACGTTCTTCACCAGTTTGCTTGTTTCTGCTCCCTCCCATGCCCAAGCACCAGTGTTCCTACAGTGAGTCATATCCCGGTGTTCCTACGGTGAACCATGTCTGGGAATTACAGTCCTTCTGTGTGTTTTTTTTTTTGGTTTGCGGGGTTTTTTTTTTGTTTGTGGATTTGTTTTTTTTTTTGTTCTTAGAGTAGGGGTGTGTGTCAAGTTAGCTTTCAGCAGATTGTACACTCTGCATGACTATTTCCTTGTGGGGACAGGCAGACAAAAACAAAGGAGAGGGAGGAGTGGGTAGGTCATCCCCACTGACTGTCAGCAGCATAGTTTTAAAATGACTGGGTAACCTTTGCATGGGGATGCTCCCTGTTGTTAGGCCCGTGCTGAGGGATATAACTGAAGGTACGGATTTTGTGGTGGGGAGGGACCCAGGCTTGTTGGTGGGTGCCACCCTTAGGTCCTGCCTTTGCTGACCTGTAGACCTCTGTAAACGCAGGCAGCCTCATATTGTCCAGGCGTAGCAACACATACCGCTGTGAACTTGCTGTGGTATGCAAGTGAAAAACTCTGCTTTTGATGTTACATGTAAGATTTGCAGTCATCCCTGCACGAATCTGATTTTCTCTTGCAACAGCTGGGGATGTTGCTACAGCTAACTGTCCGTTCTCTCTCCTGGTTGTAGCTTTTGCCTGTGCTTTTATACCACAGGTCTAAGTGCCTTCTTACTGGAGCTTGGGAAGTGGGTCATGTTTGTGGCCTGTGGGGGAATTAGGAGGACTATGAGTGAATATTCTGATAGTCCTTCTGGAACGAACATTTTTTTCAGGGTTCTCTGCAGCTGGTGACTTTGAGGGTTAGGAGGGAACAGAACTTTGCTGCTTACAGTTGCTGGGGAATTTCCCAATTTATAAAAAAAAAAAAAAAGCCTCAAAAAGGGGTAGTTGGGAAGTTACAAAAAAATAGAACAAAAATCCACTCTTTAGAAAGCCCAACTCCTTTGGCAAACAGTTCCTTGCTATAAGCTAATCAGTGCTCTTCTACCCAGCTTCAGCAGGTGGAATGTTAATGTCTTAATGGTAATATGGGAGCCTAAGTGCTGCTTGTATAGACCTAATGTATACATATGCATTTCAAATAGGTAACTGAGGCCAAAAAGGATTATAATGATAGCATTAAAAATAAAAAGAGAATTAGCTTACAGAAGTTCTCCAGAATAACTAAGCCTTACATCAGCTCCAAGAAAAGTAGTGAAGAAAATTGGATCAGGTAGACAAATACAGTAATAAAGCATTTATTGTTGATAAATGGAGCATTCAATTCTACTTACTCAGTCTGAACAGAACATGTGGATACCTTTAGCCTGCTTAAATTCTTAAAGAGTCAGAATTATTCAGGTGAACATTAAAACTCGAGTATAGTACACTAGGTTGTATGGGTGACCTGTTACTCTGCGAGTGAAGGACTGTGCCCTGTCTTGCGTAGGCTGCAATCCAAGCTCTGCATTCAGAGATGTGATTCGGTTAGCATGGGGTTCCAGGCTATGTGCATTAGCTGAGTTGTTGTCAAACATGAGAAAATCTGAAATGTTTTCACGTAATGCAAACCAGGCAAAGATTCATGGCTTGCTGTTTGCTGCAGGCCAAATCTGTGCACCCATGCTGTTGTCATGGTTCAGCTGATGCATGGTAGGCAGAACGCTTGATCGTGACTCTGAGTCCTGGGTAGGATGAGAAGGTTGTGTAGGCAAAGGTATCTGGCTGCTGGAGAAGAGGGAACAAAGGATGGTGTAGATGAGATGAGGTGGTGGGTTTGCAGAAGAGGCTCTGCTCGCACAGTGTTAGCTTCTCTTTATCGCCAACATTTTCATTATGTGATTTGTTTGGAAGGATAGAACACGAAGACACGGCATAAGAAGGAATTTGGAGTGGATTGAAGGAGATACAAGAGCAAGTAGTCTGATGGTTTCTGCAGAGGCTACTGGAGGCATTAGCGCAGCACTACTCTGTTGTGTGAACTTTACCTTGGAATAATCGCTACAATAAGGAGAGAGGGAGAAAGCAGAGACACATAATTCTTATTTCTAGCCTTCCAGAAAGAGCGTATGAGAAAGTGTTTGGCTGTTACTTCCTCTTTGTTCACAGCAGAGAAGTTAACTGCTGTGGAACGGGAAATCTGTCTCTATATTAAATGAAGTAGAAAAGGGGGAGAAGGGTTCCTTGGAAATTTAGAAAACATATGATGACACATGCTTTCTTTAGAAGCTGAAAGATACATGGTGGAGACCTAATGCAACATTTCTGTATGATGTATAATTTCCTTGAAAAAAGAAGTTGACAGCGTTGAGTTGGAGGTTTCCTCACATTTTCACTAGAGCAGTGAAGCAGGGAAGTAGAAGTGTCCGATACCTGGTTTTAGACAGGAAGAGATGACGGTTATCCTGAAAGGATAACCTTTTCCCTGTCTTGCTCCTGGGAGCCTTGAGTGTCCTTGGGCAGGAACTCTTCAGCTCCTTGCTGCTAAGCCTTTGTTTCACCAGCCAGCAAGAACAGAGTGTGCTGAAAGAGGGCGGCACTCTCCTATGCCCAGCAGAAGTTGTGGAAGGAAAATGTGTTTTCTTTTCAGCTCTGCTTTCCTCCAGTCTCATTTCTGGGCTTGAAGAAGAAACAATCTTGCCCTTGGAACTCCGGCCTAGCTCTTACGGCTAACTGAAAGAGAGCAAAAAGACATGGAGAGTTTACACGCATCAGCACCCAGGCTTGAAGTTGTTAGTGGTTGGCTGAGCAGTGGTGGCTGTCCTTGCTCATGTTCTTAGCCCCCAGCAAATGGCTGCTTTCCTCCCAGAAGGCAGACATGTTACCTTGCTCTTGTCAACAGCCTCTGTGGCTTGGTGATGCATGGTGATGTTAAGCCACCACAGCTTGCTGTGTCTGTGAGTCGAAGTTACTGAGAGGTAGAATTTGACAGTGGCTACAGCAGGGAGTCTTTCTCCATGCTGGAAATACTGTGGGTCCCTAGGCAGTGAGAGATGACTTCTTGAGGAAAATGCACTCCTAGAAATTGTCTTTATGAAAAAGTCTCTAACAAGACTCCAAGCTGCATCAGATCTAAGCAGTGTTTCATCTTGCCTGGCGTCCTGCCCTCTTGCGGTCTCCAAACACAATGTTTGAGCTCCTGGGTTCTCATCTTTTCTGGAAATTGTTAATTGAGATGGGTGGAAAGAGATGCTGTCGTGGTTTAGCCCCAGTTAGCAACTGAGCACCACACAGCTGCTTGCTCACTCCCCCCACCCCAGTGGGGTGGGAGAGAGAACTGGAAGAGCAAAAGTAAGAAAACTCTTGGGTTGAGATAAGAACACCTTAATAGGTTAAGCAAACCAGTAATAGTAGTAGTAATAATAACAATGTAATGAAAAGGAAAAGCAAAACCTGCGCATGCAAGCGAAGCAAAACAAGGAATTCATTTACCACTTCCCATCGGCAGGCAGGTGTTCAGCCATCTCTAGGAAAGCAGGGCTCCATCACGCGTAACGGTTGCTTGGGAAGACAAACTGGCATCGCTCTGAATGCCTCCCCCCTCCTCCTCCTTCCCCCAGCGCTATATGCTGAGCATGACGTCATATGGTGTGGGATATCCCTTTGGCCAGAGCATGGGAAGCTGGAAAAGTCCTTGACTAGTGTAAGCACTACATAGTGACACTTAACAACTCCTTAACAACTGAAACATCAGTGTGCCATCAACGCTATTCTTACACCAAATCCAAAACACACTATAGCACCTACAGTGAAGAAAATTACCTCTATCCCAGCCAAAACCAGATGCTCATAGTGGAGCAGCAGGGGCAAGTGAGATGTTTAAAGCTATCTGAACAGGATAGAAGACAAAGAAAGGTGGGTGGGTTGTATTGAAAAGATGTGAGAGTGATAGCTAAGCCCTCTCTACTCTGTTTACTTTTCTAGTTACTGTGCTTGGAAAAGGCCACAGCATAAGTGCAGACAAGACTGTAATGGCATGAGAAGAGTACTTTAATGGGTAGACTGCAAACAAATTGCATAGTCCATGAGATGTAAGGCATGGAGAAGATCTTCTGTTTGTGCAGTTCTGTACCCAGGCACACAGAATTGTGTTTCCCATTGCTTACCTTCAGTCTCCTGTCTGAGAAAGTCTTTGTTTCTATGGTGTGGCACCAGGCAGAACAGCAGGACACAGTATGCTGATGAGCATTGTTCTTTGCCAATGGGGAACCACATCTTCTTAATGACTGGTCTGGCAGGCCTCCTGGCTGCTTTCATATGGAAAGGAGGTAGGATATAGAGCAAGATGGGCTATAGTTTGTTTTCTGGACTCACGTACAGTGAAGGGAGGTGATTTGTTTTGATGTGATAAAGCTGTAGTATCCCCATTGATTTATGAACAGTAGTAAGCTTTCATACAATGATGACATGAGAAGCAAGGGAAGCACAGAATGATATACAGATTGTGGTAGGTTCACGCTTTGACACCATTTAGGAATCAAAAAAAAAAAACCAACTCAAAATAAACTCAAAATAGCAGCTGTCACTTGGGAGCAGTTGGCTTGAGGAGTAAGCTTCTGAAATATTTCTCTTTCACCATGCACAGTTACTGTTTAAAGGGAAGTTTTCCATGGTGCATTTTGGGAATCTGGCCTTAATATGAGGCCTCATTTATGCCGTAATCATGCCCTTCCTTCAACTTAGTAGTAAAAAGTTACCAGCTACCATGGAGTGGAATTGAGTCCTTAATGCAAGTGTAACTTGAACTCAGTGTTGATATGCTTTTGTCTGTGTCTACATACACGTCTGCCATGGCAATAACATTGCAATTTTTTTAAATTTTTTTTTAAGAGCCATTCAGAGATATTCGGAAGTAGGAGATGATTCCTGAAGACTGAAGCAGGGACACAGAGATGCTAATGTTTTACAGTATCCCTTCCCCACAGCAGAATTTGGTCTCATCTGTTAGATCCGTAGATTTTTTTTTTCCCCCACACATGTAGCTGTTTTTAATAAACACTAGAGAAAATATCTTATGCCGCCTCTTTTTTTGTTGTTGTTTGTTTATTTATATTGAATGTCTGGGCCTTTTTTAGCAGAATATGATTGATTCAAAACTGATAGCAGTTAAGGTTTCTGGACAGCTCCCATTTCTTGTTTGCAGCTCTGCTAGATCTTAGAGGTTGGGGTGCTATTTCACATACATTGGCTGTGAAATAAACTTGCTTAAGTGACATTTCAAAAGGAAATTCCTAGCATCCCCATGATTTCAGAGTAGGCGCTTTGAACCGAGTAGCAATTTTGAGTCAGAAGTGTGATTTTTTGCTAACTCTGAATATTCATGCTGGAAAAATGCAGTTTATTTGCTCAACAGGAGCTTCATTCTGGACATTCTGCAATAAGATGCTGAGATAGATTTTGCTGGTGACAACAATTCTTCGTTTCATCTTTTTCATCAGACTGTGGGCAGGATGCCTAATTGAAGTGAGCAGAGGGAAAGTACTGGGGATAGAGGAGCTTAGGATAGGGAAGATCAGGACAATGATTCTACCTGGAACCAGAATGTGGAAAGTGGATCTCTTTGTGGTGCCTATCACATGATTGTGCAGACAGGCTCGGTTTGGGTAATTCTTAACTGACACATGCCTTACTTTGCAACGTTGTGATGTGCTTCTAACCTAAATTTGAATGTATCTGATAGTGCATACAGCATTAGTCAAGCAATAGTTTATAAAACAGTTGTTAAAGTAACCTTTTTTCTTTTTTTTTTTCCCTGTAGCACACATCCACTGTGAGGACGTGTCTGGCATCGTGGGAGAAAATTTTACTTTTCCAGTAAAAATAGACAACAAATTTGCGGAAATTACTTGGACGAAAAACAAGGATAAAGTGGCTGAATGGGAAGTGCTAACCGAAACGACATATTTTAATTCGCTGTGTAACAGAGGCTTGCTTAACAAGGAGAATGGGTGCTTGACTATATTTAACTTGCAGAACAATGATTCTGGCACTTACATGTTAGACTATGTGGATTCTCAGAAAAGAAGTCATGTCTTAACCTTCACACTTGCTGTGTTAGGTAAGTAGTGGAAGAACTGCATAAAGAATGTGCACCACTTTATTCACTTTAAGAAGGCTAGAAAGGGGATTGTTTATTTGTCAGGGCAGCAAACAAACAGAGGGAGGCTGTTCTTTGGCTCTATTGTTAAGTTGCTTAGGCATTTTAAACAAACAGTGTGTCATCTAATTTGTGTGCCCATCATTACTCACCTTGGAATGACTTCTAGAATGTGTAGATGGCACGCTATGTAGTTTCAGGTAGATAGTCAAACTCTTTGGGCAAGCTGACCCAAGTTATCCCAGGCATTATGTATCTACTAAAAATGCTCCTGCCCCAAGTTATCCCAGGCATTATGTATCTACTAAAAATGCTCCTGCAGGTATATTATACATGCCTGAATATCTGTGGCATCATCCTGGGCAGATCTACGCAGCTTCACTAGTTGTCTTTGGGAAATATATTTGACCAGTGTGTATATTAGTCCTATTGACAGGGAACCATGAGGAGTCTCAGACTAGGCACTGAAGAACCACAAACAGGGCCACTTTCAGAAATACATTTCTCATATGCATGCACACGCGCGCGCACACACACACCTTACACATACATTTCTATCTATGCACTTTCCTGCTGCTTTTGTTGCTCCAGCCCTTGTCCCATGCTAAAATTCAAGGCAGTTTATAACCAAAGTAATACAGAATGTTTTCTCTCCTTTCAGCTCCCCCTTCAGAACCTGAAATAAGTTGCAACATCAGTGGTGATAACCTTATGTTAAAATGTACAGCAGATTTCCCGAAGCCTCTGAATTACACCTGGAAGTTCAGTAGCAAAGGAATCGTGTCTCAGACTCAGGAAGTTTTAATCCCTAAGAAGGATGTTGATGCTTCTGAGAAAGCTTCATGTTTCATTACATTCTCTCAAACGGAACAGAGCTCTGAAATCTCTTTGACTCGGTGCTTTCCAGATGAAAAAGGTAATGAATGGGTCAGGTTGTATATGCAAGTCTGAGAGGCTAGGTTGGGAAGCAACATGGATTTTGACTGTAAGATTTCTACTGACTTCTCAGGAAGTTAAAGAGTAAAAAAGCATCAGAAGTGATTTGTGTGCTAAAAGTGTGTTTAAGGTTGGTGAAAAGTATGAGGCTGACAGTTTGATCCCCCTGAAAGATACTTTTTTCAGGGATCTCAACAGAATACAACCTTCAGCTGTGACTTGAAATGAGTAATAATAAAGATGGAGACACACTTAGATCTCTTCTGAACTTTCTGGCCTTGTGTAATTAATGCTAATGACTATTTTGCTCTTTGTACTGCTTTCCATGAATTGAGATGAAACTATTCAGTCATTTTAAGTGAGTCATCTAGCAGCCATTAGATAAAATTATTTCTTATCTAGCTTTTGCATGAGTCAATGAACATACTTCTTTTCCTCCTTCACAGACAGATATAAAAAGGAGAAAAAAGAGTGTTCCTGTTCTTGCTTATTGCTTTGGGACAGCCTCAGCTGAGCTTCAGGAGCTGGGTGTTTTGTTTGTTTGTTGAGGTGGTTGTTTTTTAAACACAGGATGAGAACATGTTTGGAACCCTCTGTTTTGTAGGATGTGTAAGGCAGTCCCTAACTGCCAAAATTTCCTACTTCTGCACAGAAGTCATTTACTGGTAAACCATGAATAGATCTTCCTCCTTCATTGGAATTATGTGTTAGAAACTTATTAGAAATGAGGCATGTGGTGGGTTGACCTTGGCTGGCTGCTAAGTGCCCGTCAAGCTGCTCTATCGCTCCCCCTCCTCAACAGGACCACGGGAAGAAAATATGACAAAAGCCTTGTAGGCTGAGATAAGGACAGGGAGATCGCTCAGCAGTTACCATAATGGGCAAAACAGACTTGACCTGGGGAAAATTAATTTAATTTATTGCAAATCAAAATCAGAGTAGGATAATGAGAAACAAGAACAAATCTAAAACATCTTCCCCCCAACCCCTTCCTTCTTCCTGGACTCAACTTCCCTCCTGCTTTCTCTACCTCCTTCCCCTGAGCAGCGCAGGGGGACAGGGAGTGGGGATCAGCTCATTTTGCATTGTCTCTGCTGCTCCTTCCTCCTCATGCTTTTTACCTGCTCCAGCGTTGGGTCCCACCCACGGGAGGCAGTGCTCCATGAACTTCTCCAGCATGGGCCCTTTCCATGGGGTGCAGTCCTTCAGGAACAGACTGCTCCAGTATGGGTCCCCCACGGGGTCACAGGTCCTGCCAGCAGAGCTGCGCCAGCATGGGCTTGTCTCTCCACGGGCCACAGGTCCTGCCACGAGCCTGTACAGCGTGGGCTTCCCACAGGGTCACAGCCTCCTTCAGGCGCATCCACCTGCTCCGGTGTGGGGTCCTCCACGGGCTGCAGGTGGATATCTGCTCCACCGTTAGCCTCCATGGGCTGCAGGGGAATCTCTGCTCCGGTGCCCAGAACACCTCCTCCCCCTCCTTCTTCACTGACCTTGGTGTCTGCAGGGCTGTTTCTCACATATTCTTACTCTTTTCTCCCAGCTGCTGTTGCACAGCAGTTTTTACCCTTTCTTAAATATGTTATCGCAGAGACACTACCACTGTTGCCAATGGACCCAGCCTTGGCCAGTGGTAGGTCCGTCTTGGAGCCGGCTGGACCCAGCTCTGTCTAACATGGGGGCAGCTTCTGGTGTCGTTTCACAGAAGCCACCCCTGCAGCCTCCCCACTACCAAAACCTTGCTGTGCAAACCCAATACCAGATATTTACTGAAATTTCATTTGGCTGAGAAGTGGCTCAGCCTTTCACAGGCCAAAAAATGGAATAGCTGTCACCTTTCAAATGGTGACGTGCCTTCACTGAACTAAGGTACTTACCATGTAACTTTCCTGTAGCTGGCTTAGGGTTTTACTAGTAACTGGCTCTGGTGCATTAACGTGTTGAGGTTACTTTTTTTAAAAACAAATAGCTTATAAAACATAGTCAGGGTTGTATTTCTACTGAAGTAGTATATCACACAGTTGCTTTTTAACTAACCAATCATTATCTATTTTATTTTGCTAGAGCAGACAGCTATCACAGAAGACACAGAGGTGGTTTTATTGCATTTGTGGTTTTGGCTGTCGTAATTGTAGTTGCAGGAATACTGGGATGCCTATGGAGAAACGGTATGTATAGCATTTCCTAATTGAGCTTAACATGCTTCAAGATTATGCTGATTTAAGGTTCTGTAGAATGCATGAAAGTTTCTGACCATGGATTGTATTGTAAATACAGCAGTAGAAACAAGTAAAACTTAGGCAAAGGCTAATAGATTTGAAGGAAATAATATACTGAACTTTCTTGCTCTCGGACACTGGGCTCTGTGTGCTGGGAAGCACTGTAGTTTCTATCTGCTTATTTCTCCTTCAGACTGGGTGGTTTATTTACTGTGTGTTTCTACTCACCAAATACCTATGGCCTCTCCCATTTCTACCTGAGTGTGCTTTCACTGCCTTTTTTGAGGGCATCATACATAAAGTTGCCCTCAAGATCAGATTTATTGTTGGGACAGGCTCATACCAGAGCCTGTGGAATACCTTATGCTGAGTCTAATCTAGCAACTCAGTGTGCTCAACTGATGCATAGCGGCTTCTGTGCCTCTGTCAGCCTGTATTGCCATCATCTTAGAGTTCGAGACTTGTTTCTTGATCCATCCCTACACTGAATTCAAATATCTTTTTTTGTAAATCTGACAGCTTATTCAGAAATGTTAATTGTAGGCTATCACTGTGTATCTCTTGGTGCCACCTTTTTAGGTTTATGTGTCAGATTGTATTCTGGCTTGAAAAAGAGGTGTGCACCATCTCTTCTTCCCTTTGTGTTTGAGAGAGTCCCAAACAGGAATACATTTCTTCATCCTAAGAGTACTTTGCATGGAAAATTCCTGTTGGCTTCCGGGTGGGGTCTCGGGTGGCAGCAGGGTGAAGAGCATGGGATGCATCTCCTATCTGGGAAGGACTAATTGATGATATTCTGGAGGGAGGCTCTGATCAGAGCATATATAGATGTATATTGCATGTGGACTTTATGCTTTCCTGTTCATTCTCCATTTATGATTCCATGCCAACAGAAACTAAAATAAACTAGGTGGGAAGGGATCTCTGGATGTTTCATCCAACTTGCTGCTCAAAGCAGGACCAACTTCAAAGCTAGATCAGGTTGCTCAGCGCCTTGTCCAGTCAAACTTTGAATAATTCCAAGGATGGAAATTCCCCAGTCTCTTTCAGCCTATGTTCAAGCACTGATTCACCCTTGTGGGGAAGGATATTTTCCTTATTTCTGTTAGGGATTTCCCTTTTGCAGCTTGCAGCCGTTGCCTCCTGTCTCTTTGTTCTGTAGTTTTGAGAGGAGTTTCCTTTGTTTTCTATGTAAGTTAGTTGTAGACTGCAATTAGCCATCCCCTTAGCCTTCTTTTTCTTCAGGCTGAACAAACCCAGTTGTTTCAGCACCTGCTTGCAGAACTCCTGCCCCCTAAACATCTTGGTGGATATTTTCTGGACTAGCTTCAGAGTGTCAGTGTTTTTTCATGAATTGGGAACCTAAAACTACACAAAGTACTCCACATGTGGTGTCACAAATACGGAACAGTGGGGAAGAATTATTTCTGTTGATGGTCTGACTACAGTTCTGCTGACATTGCCTAGTATCTGGTAGACTTCCACGGCAGGGGCACATTTCTGACTAACATTTAACTCATTGTCCACCAGGGCTTCCAGGTCCTTTTCTGCAGAGCTGTTTTCTAGCCAGGCGCAGAGCTCAGCCTGTACTGCTCCATGGGGTCATTTCAAGAGGTGCAGGACTTTACGTTTGCCTTTGAACATCATGTCTTTTTTTGCCAGCACATTCTTCCAGGTTGTTGAAGTCCCTCTGAGTGGCAGCCCTGCCCTTCAGTATATCCCCTACTCTCCTCAGTTTGATGTCATCTGCAAGCCTTCTGAGGGTGCCTTCTGTGCCCTTGTCCATGTTGGTGGTATTGAACAACACTATGCTTGGTATCAACACATGAAGAATGTCACTTATAACTGGCCATCAGTTAGACTCGAAACAATTCAAATACTTCTCTTAAAACAGTGAAGGTTTGACCATGCTAGAAAATAAACTTGTTATACCTCAGTAGGATAAGCACTGCATATAGTCAAACAGAAGATGTGTTTTGCTGATGTAAGAACAAGACTCAGTCATGAACTGCTAAACTCTGCTTTAGATTTTGTTAGATGTGTCCTGACTTCTTGTTGTTGCAGGAGTCCCATTTTGTTGATCTCTCATGGATTGATTTTGCCCCAAAACAGTATTTCACTGTTTCTTCTTTCCCCAAGTCAAGTATTCAGTTGCACGTCCTCAGTGAATTTTTTTTATTTGGGTTGGGGGGTTGGGGAATGGATAGAGATTGTCAGCTAGTTTACAAAGGCACAAACCTTTATTTCGGAGTAATTTCTCCAGGTATTCTATTTGTTTTGGTGCAGCTAGAACTAAACTTGGAACACGAAGAGCTGCTCAGAAAAACAGTCCAGCGTGTAGCTCAGGTAAGAAAGCTGGAGTATCACAAATGTGTGGAAATCAGACTATTGCTTTAATTTGGTCTAGGCTTGTAAATTTTTTTTTCTCTGTGGCAGTATAGTCTTTCATTGGAGAGGTGAAAGGGTAAGTTTTCTTTCAGGCCTTAGTTGTTTTACAGAGTGTAGTTATTTTTTCCAGGTCATTAATACATACTTTCAAAAATAAATAAATTTCATTATAGGAGAACATCAGCCATTTTGCTCTCCGGATGGCCAAGAACAGCCTAACTCAAGAGGTAAGAAACCTGTATTGGGTGTAGATGTTTTTAAACATCTGCTGTTGGTTGGAGCAAGGAGTCTGATCTGCTCTTTCTTTTTTTGCAGTGTGTAAACTTTTCAGTTGATTTTCAGTGTATGCACATGCGGCCTTAAAGTCTCATTTGAGGTCCAATATTGGATAATGATGGGGACCTGCATTTAGTGGGTATGTTAGTGGGGCTGGCAGAATTACTGACAGTGAATGGCCTGAGATTTGCCTGGTCAGCAGCTCTCTTTGGAGGTGAATTCTGCTTCTGACAATGGAGAATGGGGGCTGGCCTCAGGATGAGGGCTGGAAAAGTACACACTATAGGGCAACCTCTCTGTTGGAGAACTTACTCTTTACCTGTTTGGTTAGGGCTGGTTTACATGCTGAAATGAGGTTAATATTTCTTCCATCTCTTTTAATCTTACTTGCCTGTCCCATTTATACAAACTTCTTTCAGAAATCTGGTTGATTATTTTTCTAAATCCAGTATTGATATCAAGTGCCTAAGGCCGGGCATGAATATAAGACATTGCTCATTCCCAACGTCGCCCATGGCAATTTCTTGCTGGCCTATCTTGGAAATTGGGCAGCTAGCCTTTTTCCCTGTGTATGGAACTTGACTTGGAAAGCTGGTGGTTCCAGTGGGTGGGGGTTGATGCTGTGCATGTAGCAGTAGATTTCATGGATGACCACTGAAGGTATTATCACATTGGACTGGCAGGAGTTTGCTGTTAGTTTACCTTGGTCATATCTTGAAAATCCATCCAAGACTGATGAAGACAGGCATTTTGCTAGTCTGGTGTGCAGAACTCTGGTCTTTGCTTTTGGTGCATGACTCTGGTGCATGCTTACATCCTGTGGGTCAAGTTGCAATTTGTCTCCTTTCCTTTCTCTAACGCCTTTCAGTTGTTTCAGGAAAAAAATCTGTTAGCAGCACCTTTTGATTCACCTTCCTCCGTTTTGCAGGCCTGTGTTCTCCTTGTAATAGTCAAGATGAGGGAAGGAAACAGTCAGTGGAGGAACTTCTCACCTCTTTCCATTAGTTACCTGTCTGCTGCCCACCCATGATTCCTTTACATGATGCCTCTCTGCAGGCAGTACAGATTCTCAGGGTTGTCTGCATTCCTGTCTTCCTGTCCAGATCTCCACTTGTGCTTCTGCTGTCCATTCTAATCCTGCTGCCTTTTTTTTTTTCCCCTACTTAAATTTGCAGCAAAATTGCTCGGTTCTCTGGTTTGTGGGTCTGTGTGTTGAGGTGTGGGAATCACTCTGTACAGTGAGCAGCTAGGGAAGGGGACTGCTCCTTTAGTCTGTGCTCCTTTCACAAGGGTGAATGAGGCTAACGTGTTCCAGCTTTAACATGTATGCGTCTTGTTGCCAGGACCACTGTGATCTGTTCTTATGAACCAAACTAAATCAGGCGGTCAAGCAGATTAGGGAGAGCTGGGGAAGACTCTTAAAAAATACTTTGTTGTGGAGGTCACCATACCAAATACGGTTTCAGTGGGGAATGGCCAAAGCTCCTGCCATCAGATACGAGCTCCGTGCCCTGTTGGAGTCTTCTGGTGTTGAACTAATGGTGGCTTCATGTGGGATACCTGGTCTGGTATCTTATACGAGCTGCTGGAATTAGCACAAGGCTGGAGCAGGATGTTTCTTGGACTGCAAACTACTGTGTTGCCTTTGCAGACATTTTCTGATGTTTAATTTAATTTCTGAAGTTCTTTAATTTCTGAAGTTTAATGTTTTTATGGGTTTGGAGGTTAAAAAAATGTGATGAGGTCCTTGGTGATGGGCCTGGAAGAGATGCCACAGGTAGGGGGGCAGCGCTATGAAAGCAGGTTCTTGAGGTTTTTTTGTTGTTGGGTTGGTTTGGGGTTTTTTCCTCCCTTTCTACCTGCCCTGCCCCAGCATATCAAAGTCTTATGAGCTTTTTAGCAGGATTTTGGATAAAGAACTTAATTTTTCTTCTGATATTTTCATGCATTTGTTAAAGCTGTGGTTCTAGCCCATGATTCAGAGATTGAAGGCTAGAGACTACAGATGGATTTGAAAGTGAAAAAAGGAGAATGACGGCAGGGGGGGAAAACCCCCAATAAAAAAACCTTCCTTTTGGTACTGTACCTAAATTTTCTTTAGAATGGCCGTGTTTCTATTAGAGATTCTTTAAGGTCGGCGAAGAGAAAGGATTTAAAATCACAGTGTTAGTGCAATGCATAGATGAAGTAAAAAAATAAGATGTGGATTCTCTTCTCAGCTGTCTCTGGCTTTTTATAGCAAGTCTGTGCAGCTTTATAACCTTAAGTAAACCCACTTCAGAAAGAAAGCTGTAGGCATAAGTATAGATAATGTTGTTTATGGTCTGGGACCTTAAGTGCTTGCTGGAGGGAGGTTGAAGTTGAAATTAATTGTGAGTCCTTCAATAAAGTGGCATAACATACTGGTTCTCAGGAGTATCTGCTAAAAGTGTTAGCCTTGAAGTGACAGTTTCATTATGAGTTGCATATTTTGCAGACTGTTGCAGACTACCTCCATACATGTTTCTAAAAAGGATTTCTGCTTGCTTGCAGCTGCACCTCCACAAGCGGTTGATGATGAGAATGAAAAGCCTGAAGCAGGTAACAAGTGAGATGGTGCCCTAAAACAGGAGAACATGAGGGGGGGAATTAATTTTGCACATGGCCTTTTGCAGTCCGAAACATATTAGAGTGTTCTCAGTGTTAGAGTTTACCATTCCCCTGTTGGCCTAGAATGACCAGTTGCCTTGGGAACAGTAAAAGTTGATGGGTAGATCACTAGATGAGAAGTCAGAAAGACCTGGATCCTTGTGTTTTGATAAACAGCACTGAGCAAATACCTTCTTGGGGCTTTAGCTTCCCTCTTGATATAAGAACGATGCTGCATGCTGTGTTTGCGAATCACTTTACCATCTGTGGAAAGAAGAGCTAAGCGTGTATTAGGGAACACCCTTTATAGTAAATAAGCAAATTACCCTTTTGTCTAATGTTACCTTTTATTTGCATGCAAAGGAGCGCAAGGATATTTTTATAGTATGTCCTCATGGGTGGGTGATCTTTGCTTTCTGCTGGAAAGAAACCCTCAAGCAGGACCTAAGATAATAAAATGCTACGACTTCAAAGCTTTGTGTTGTATTGATGGCAAATAGATCTGAGCCTCAACATGCCAATTTAGAGATGGGATGCTTACAAGGTTGCAGAATGCTAATTTGGGAGATACAGCAGGGTTCTTTCCTTAGTGAAGCACCATTTCTGGTTGCAGTATCTTCCACTTGCTTTATGTTCTTGGGAAGTCTTTTGACTGCATTCATCAGGCAGGTGAGCAAAGCCCCAGTTTTGTTTTCTTAGTAGAGGCAGTATAAATTTCAAGGAAATTCTGGGACCTGTATTTTTTTCTAGAACTTCCTTTTACTCCAGAGAGATAGTGAAATATGAACATCACAGTTCAAGTCAGCAAAAAAAATGTGGTTTTTCCCCAGGCTGTTGCACTGATGATTTTCCACAAGTAGCTGATAATAAGGGGGTTGGAGAAGGCAGAATTTTGTCCTGATTAAGGGAAAAATCACTAATTATGACAATAAGGAAAAGGAAACCCAGAAGCCCCTGGGGTTTGCTGCTTATTCTTCCTGCAGGAATTGTAATGGGCGTAGAACAGCTTTCCTCATCTGAAGAAATAGGGGTTGTGTAGCTGATGGTGAAGGTGTCGTGTACTGTGGGATTGTCCTATCACTTGTGTAACTATTTCCACATACATAGACATGGATATAAGAGAATGAGGTGTTTTTTATGCCTGTCTTATGGAAGAAAGGAGGGAAACGTACCGTTCAGGCAAAAGAGAATCAGGTCCATAGATAAAGGTAGTCTGTTTGGACACTGGAGGAACAAAACAAAATACTTTATTTTGTTGCAGTATAGAGTGAGAACTTCAGGAAGGGGTGTCAGCGCACCTTTGTGCGGTACACCCTGCAGCACCTAGGTAGCATGCAATCACTGGTGTACAGACGATAAACAGCAGGCAAGGCTATGATGTTCTCTGAAATGTGTGTGCAAAGCAATTTTAAATAAGGCTTCTTCTGGTAGCACAGCAGTCCGTAACAATTGCAGAGGAGAAGGTGTGCTGCTGAGCTCTGGACAGCACAGAGCAATAAGCTATGCTGGTGTGGGAAAGCAGCAATGGACTGTGCTCCTGAGGGACTGTAGCTCTTCTCTGATCTCTTTTCAGACAAAGAATTGAACAAGGAGGACAGTGCCCTGAAAGACAAGCAGACAGTTAACAGTGCTGTAAATCAGGAAAGTAAGTGCCTGTTCTATGGAGCAGTCAGTGCTAATGACCCAGTGGGCAAACTGACCAGGATCCCTTAGAGTTGAAGGCTCAGAGTAACTTCTGTGTAATGCTTCTCAATGGTGGTGCTGAGGGGGATTGTGCCACGAATGCTGAATACCTGTCCTGTGTGCAGGAGTTTCAGGAGCAGAGTTAACCAGCTTTCAGGCTGTAGCCAAGAGCAGCTGTTTTATGTTCTGCTAGGACAGAGCGAGTCCTGCGTTTTTACCACCCTTGGAAATAACCCCAGTAGAGCATACGGGCTTGAAGGAAGTGTGTTCTGGAGATCAGTGGGGTTTAAAAAAAAAAAAAAAAATCCTGGTCAGACTGAGATGAGAATACTGGTACAGTGGCAGTCCCTGCTGAAGTGCTGGCTTCTGGTCTTCTGGTTAATGCTGCCTGTTGGGAGATCTCTGCAGGGGGGCCTCCAGTCCCCCAGTGCGTGCACATGAAGCACTTAATGAGGAGCAAGAGTTGATGTGACAAAGAGGAAGCTTTGCCAGCTCCAGGGTTTGCAGTGATAGCTACTCTGTGAAATGGAGTCAGGCTGTCCATCGTTGTCTCTGGTTGAAGACAGTACTCCGTGTGTGTCTGTCTTTAACCTCCTTGACATCAGCTGGAAAGGCAACACAGCAATTCAAGCAGTCAGGAAGATTTCTGGGCAGCATCAGGGACAACTTCTTCACACAAGCTACCAGATGCACCAGCAAGGGCTGATGTGCAGCTCGATGTGCTGCTCACTAACCAGAAAGGATGTGGTCATGGATGGGGGTGTGGTCACAAATGGCTGCCTTGGCTGTAGTGGCCAAGAAACAGCTCCAGATCCCGAGAGGAGTGAGGAAGGTAAGCATCAGAGTACAGGCCTTGCGCTTTCAGAGAGCAAATTTCTGCTTTTTCAAGAAGATGGTAGGCAGGGTCTCATGGGAGACAGTTCCAAAGAGCAAAGGAGCTCAAGACCTTTAAGGAGGACTTTCTCTCCAAGCGTGAGCACAGGCCATCCCCATACTCAGGAAAACAGGCAGGCAAAACAGAAGATCAGCTTGGCTAAGCGGGGAACTCCTGACATAGCTCCAGTGCAATAACTGCTTACACTAGATGTGGAGGCAGGGACGGGCTCCAGTGTATGAATTCAGGAACACTGCCCAGACAGGTAAGGATGGTGTCGCAAAGCCAAGGCTCGGGGAGGCTGTGGGATGACCGGGACAATGAGAGTATAGCTTCTGCTGCTAGGTTCTCTATAAAAGAATAAACGAGGAAAATGTGGGCCTGTTGCTGAACAGGGGATTGATTTAGTGGTATACGATGCAATACGGTGACGTATAGGCTAGATGAGCAGAGAGTGAGGTGGACTGAAAACTAAACATGTTTCTGGTCACAGGAGAAAGATGGTGACCGGGAGCAAGCAGGATGGTTTTACCAAGCATAAATCACAGTTGACCAGCTTGACAACGTTTTTTGGATGAAGTGGCCAGATCTGTGGATGAGGGGAGAACGAGGAGTGTCATATACCTTGACTTTCGCAAGGCTTTTTATGCAGCGTCCCACAGCATCGTTGGGGTCCTAAGCCGAGATGTCCTTGTCTGGATGAATGTCTATCTACGTGGGTAGAAAACCTGCTGGATTGTTAGGCCTGCAGGTTGTGATTAATGGGTTGTACTCCACATGGATGCTGGTGGCAAGTGGAGTACTGCAGAGGTCTGGTTTTTTGGTGACCTGGACAAGGGGGAGAAGACAGTGTCATTTTGTTTATAGATGACAGAAAGATGTGCAGTGCAGTCAATCAGTATGAGGGCAGGACTGTCGTTCAGAGGGAGCTGGAAGGGAAGAGATCTGCATGAACTTCATGAAATTCTGCTGGGGCAATGCAGGGTCCTGCACCTGGATGGACCAGCAGCTTGCACTGGTGCAGAATGGGGGACTGACTGGCAGGCAAGCAGCTCTACTGAAAGATCCTGGGAGTTCTTAGGGACAGTACCCTAAGAGTCAACGGTGCTCCCTGGCAGCAAAGGCGGCTGATAGCATCCTAGGCTGTTTTAAGGAGTGCTTAAGCCAGTACATTGGAGGAAGTGGTTATTTTCCATTACTTGGCACTTGTTAGATGACATGTAGAGTATTATATCTAGTTTGGCCCATCCAGTGCTGGAAAAGTGCTGATAAATTTGTGCAAGTTCAGCAGAATGCCACTAACGTGGTCAGGGACTGGAGCACAGTTAATCTGTGGGGACACTGAAGAAACTGGTCTTGTTCAAGCCCAGAGAAGAGCAGGCTTTTGGGGTACATAACAGCAGCTGCCAATAGCTATGAGGATGTTGATAGGAAGACCAAGCCAGGCTGTTTACTACGGTGTATAGCAGGATATCAAGGTGATTGTCCTAAATGAAGCAGGGGAGATTCTGTGTGGGTACAAGAAAAAGATTTCTGCTTTCTAAGCATGACTAATCCCTAGGATAGGCTGCGTGGAGTCGTCATAGAGTCTCTACCCTTGGAGGTTTTTAAGACCTGACTGAAGAAGTTCTGGAGCAACGTATCTGGAAATGAATGTTGAGCTTTGTGAGGAGGGGGTTGGGTGAGACACCTGCTGGATTCTCCCCCTGAGCAAACCTGAATGATTATTATGATTCTTATGAATTGTAGCTAGTGACTCATCTCTAAGTAATGACTGATACCTCTGTGAGGTTAAGCAGTGGGATTTAGCTGTCCTGTGATCTCTTTTCAGAGCTCTCTACCAAGCAGAAGAGCACCCCAGTGTCCAACTGTGCAGTTGACCATGGTGTAACTGAGGGAGGTGTGTGCCTGTTCTGTGGTGGGGAGCTCTCTTGGGGGAAAAGTGTTAGCTTTTTGGTTTTAGCTGATGGCAGCATGTTGAGTTGTAGCTAGTAGCTCAATGGCCAGCTAGTAATGCAATGGCCAGTACCTTGAAACTGAGCAAGGCAGGGGACTGCAGTTGTCTTCTGATCTCTCTTCAGACACCTCTAAGGAGAACAGCAGCTCGCTGGCCAACCATCCAGATGACCATGGCATAAATGAGAGAGGTAAGTACCTGTGCTGTGGGGTGGTCTTTGTTCATTGTGACTTTTGCCTAACGCTTCTTGATGTGAAGTTATGGGTGGCACCATGGGTGCTGAGTGCCTTCTGTGCTTGGCCTTTGCAGGGTCTGGAAGGGAGCATGAGGACAGTGTGGATCCAGGTATGGAGGAGAGAGGGGATGTATGATGGCCCCATGGGGGTGGGGGATGTTGGTCAGGGCTACTATTGATGCCGAACAAATGGCCCAGCTCTCAGTCAGATTACTCTTGATCCATCTGGGCTGGGGAAGGGGAGTGTTGTGAGCTCCAGGATTGTCTGAGTTTTGCCTGTTGTCTTGGCAGAAATGACCCAGGATGCAGAAAGTGGAAACAGGGAGCACTCGAACAACTCTCCCAGCTCCCGTAAAGAAGGTATGTGAGGGTGAAGCTCCCTGTGTCTCGAGAGAGAGTGGAAGCTGTCAGAGGCTGGGAGTGGCAGTGCTGGGCCAGGCTATGTATGATCCTGACCCATTTTTGCTCAAGTAGAAAACAGAGTGAGAATTATTAGGAGGGAAGGGGTGTGTGTGTGGTGGGCACATGTGTGTGTGATGTGTGCTATGGAGTCAGATGTTTGTAATGGAAGTGTTCAGAAGACTGGCCAGTTTAGCCAGTTTAAAACTGTAGGATTAAATGTTAATGAATGTTAGTAACAACACACCTCTTGTTCATGCTTGCATTTTTACTTTATTCCATGCCTTAACAAGTGATAAAGGTTTATAGTGGCTGAGGTGTCAATAGGCAGTATGTTTTTGTGTCAGTAGATTTCTGAACTGCAATTCTGCCTTGTTAATTACGAACGCTGATGAACATCATTTCAAAGTAGAGAGATATTGTGAAACACTGAAGGGGTTTTTTAGTGCTTAGGTGTGCAGCTGTGTTTTCTTTGGTCACAAAGAATGCAGAGTTTACTTAATTTGTGTTTTTCTTGTGGTTGTTTGTTTTTTAAACCTACATGGACATGGTGGGAAAGCTCTTCTAAATAAACAGACCAGTGGGCCTGAGGACTGACACAAGGAATGAGAAAACTGATTATTACTCTGTATGGGAGAATAGTTGACCAACACTACATCTTATGGTTATTAGTGAAATTCAGGCTGCAAAGATGCAATGTTTCTCAACAATTGTTTCATATTCCATGAATTAGTTAAAACCTTTACTCAGTCATCAATTCTGTATGCTGCATTTTACTATGGAGGCATAACAGCCCCCCATTTACTAATCTCCAAAGATGTTTTGCCTTCTCAATGTGTTTTCTATGGTATGTGTGCAGACCAGAGCACCTGTGAGGTCACACAGCTGCTTCTTGGAGAACATCAACATGGAGAGTATCAAAACTCAGATTAGTCCTGTCCCAGATCTGATAACAGAAGGATATAAAGGCTATCCTTTGATAAACTGCACAGGCAGGAGCTTATATTGGTCTGTCATCCACCCAGACCAGAATACTGTTTCTGTAGAATTTTTCTGGAGTAGAGAAAGCCTGTGGGATGCTAACTGGTTTCACTGTTGTTACTAATTAGTTTCACACTGTGATTCCCAAGAAGTATTAAAGATCATAGGTTTGGAGCTGAGATCATTGACTTTTACTTTATAGTGAGAAGTCTTACTGAGACATCTAAATCTAGCAAAGAACACAAAAAGGTCAGGCCCACACCAACAGATCAGTTACTACACTGGCAAGTTAGGCTTCCAAAGCACCTGGTAGTATTGCAGAAAATTGTGCTTAACACTTACCTGTAGAAAATCCAAAGTTCCTGTCCATGAAACAGGAAGGTTCCAGGCAGAATAGCTGAAGCCATAGCATAGTGCTATATCTCAAAGTCTTTGGTCTTTGTGACAGCCAGGTGGTGGAGGTAGAAGTAATTTCCCAGACCTAGCAGATTCAATGGCAGCATGGAGAACTGAAATCAGCTGCCATCAATCATGAATTTCTCAGTTCCCAAGGGATATAGTTGAAGTGCATGACCTGCTTAGAAAGAATTTCACTGGAGTTGTGTAAGATTTTCAGAAGTAGAACTGTAGGTAAATATGTAATAAAACTTTCTCATTGCTGGTGTGTCTGCAAAGCTTACACAGATTAAGATGATACTAAGAACTGTTGCTGAACTTTGAATCCATCTAATGAGGGCAATCAACTTACCTGGGTTTGAGAGACTTGCTGTAGTTTACCGTAGTTCAGGCATGCTTTACTCTGACACTGGGGAGGTCTGTCTTTGCTGTGGATGGGTGCAAATTGTTCCACATGGACTATAATTTGTAGGATGGCTTGAACCAATCTGGCTGCTTACTCTCACTAAAAGTGGAGGTCTTGCTCTTTGGACCAGCTCTGATGTTCATCACACCCCTCTGTGAGCCAGTTTAACTACCTCATGTAGAAGGAAACTGGCCTAGCAGAAAATCTGGGTGGTTTTCTGCAGGACTAACAGGTTAAAACTCATCATAAAGGCCCTTTGGAGGGGAGGGGATGGGGTGGGGTGCTGGTCAGTGGTGGATTCAGAGGGAGAAGGAAGGGCAGGAGACAGGGAAGGGGCGGGGGGACTGTTGCAGTGATAGCAGGACAGGCTGAGATATGTGTGTAAAATGTATGTAGCATGAAGCTGTTACTTTCTCTCACCATAAAGCTTTGCTGTGCTTTGAGCATGCTGTAGAACAGCTGTAGTTTAACTGAGAATGAGCCCGGTGGTAGAGGGCATTAGTTGATTTCCCAGAGCTGAAGCCTTTGGTAGTGCTGGCTGTTCTACATAGAACGTAGCTAGTTAAAAAGTACTTGACAAATAAAACATCTGTGAAGAGACAAAGTTTTGGAGGGATGTGAAATTAGGTCAGCTGTAGCAAATAAACTGGGTGAGGGAAGAAAGGAATGGAAAAAGTTGTTCTGCTATTTGTGAAATCAAAAAGGGGTGATCTCCTCACAGTCTACAGCTTCCTCGACGCGGGCAGTGGAGGGGGACGTGGTGATCTCCACTCTCTGGTGACCAGCGATAGGACGTGAGGAAATGGAATGAAGCTGCGTCAGGGGAAGTTCAGACTGGACATTAGGAAAAGGCTCTTCACTGAGAGGGTGGGTGGCCACTGGGACAGGCTCCCCAGGGAAGTGGTCACAGCATCAAGCCTGTCAGAGTTCAAGGAGCGCCTGGACGACGCTCTTAGTCAGATGGGTTAGTTTTAGCTAGTCCTGAGAAAAGCAGGGAGTGGACTCGATCTGTATGGGTCCCTTCTGACTTAAGATATTCTATGATTCTATGAAAGGTTTTTTTTTTCCAGATTTATTAACTGAGTCACCAGAAACTTCTTGTTTTGAAATTTTTTCATCTGACTTAAATGTTTAAAAAGAAAACTTAAAAAACTTTTAGAAAATGTGTACTATAAACCAGTGTGTATCAAAGCATTTTTGTTTGGTAAGAAATGAAGTTTGCAGATTGACTGAAAGCAAATTCCTCAAAAGAAAAGGAAAAATGTTGTTTTGACTGTCATATAGCCCTTAGTTAAGTGGTGCCACTATAGGCATTTCATACTGGTTTCTGCTTTTTGTGTTGTAGATCAGTGGTCTCCAAACTTACTTGACTGTGCATGCCATCAGTAAAATATTTTGAACATACATACCCAATTTATGTATATTTATTTATAAATTATGTACATGTGCTACTGTACTCAAGTATTGTGTACATTATAAAGCATGCACAAAAATAGAAATTAAAGTTTAAGGATGAAGTAAACAGTATTTTAATTTTTTAATTTATTAACGGTGCAAAAATATTTTCTTCCCGCACTGCAATGGATTGCCTTGCACACACCCTGCTTTGGGGACCACTGATGCAGATAATCCAATTAAAGATTCCAAAATGCACAGGAATGCGGAAGCTAGTGGCACTTTACTGCTGCAGAGTTTTCTGTTCTGCCAGGTTTGATTCTTCTGTTGAATTATCCGCCAAGCAATCACATTCAGGTATTTGCTGAAAAAACAATGTTGAAAAGAGGAAAAAAAAAATCTCCAAATGCGAGAAAACATGGATGAGTGGAAGGGTGGGAGGGAGTTAGGGCTGAGTGTAAGAAACTTGAGTCTGTGATGCAGACGAAACTGCCAATGAAACTGTCATACAACAAAGAAACAGACTTGAAACAGCACTATATAGCTGAAGAGGAAGCTGTGGTATCTTGTAATAACTGAGTCAGATCCTGTTAGTTGCCAAGGAGTAGTACTGAAGACCAAATTAAGTAAGTCAGTGAATTATGCATGGCCCACATGACGTGGTGCTTTGCGAGGGCTGCTGTGCTCCTACGTCACGCTTAAAGGTTTAACATCTGAAATAGTTACGTTGTTAGGTCACGTCAAGACATCAGATGTAGCTTGGCTTTCTTTGGTGCTGTTTGCAAGCTGTGTGGAAACGGAGCATTTTGCATGTTCTGTGGGGAGTGTGGAACCTGATGCTTATCACCACAGCTATAAAATGAGAGGAGAACGCTAATTGCATATTCAGGCCTTCTGACTGCATAGACACAAGCAAATAGCAGCTCCCCCAGACTGGCTTCTCGATCACGTTCTTTAGTCTTGTCATCAAGCTGGCATAAGTCAGCCATAGGTAAAGCAATAAACCTGCTTGGATTTTAAGGATACAAATCATAAAAATACTTCAGGCCTATCCAGGAACCTTGTGAGAACCAGACTAGGGACATCCTTCTTTTTCTCACTGTCTACACATGCTGCTCTGCTAGACTGTCTCCTGGCATCTTATAAGCCTAGGTTGGAGTGATGCTGAGCTAGAGACTAGTGGAAGGGAGGGGTAGGGAGTGCTGTCAAAATAGGAGCAAGGACTGAGTGACACAGTGTCTTGGCACATCCGGTTGGTTCACCTTACACTGTTGCTCTGTGTGCACCGAGGTCGATGTAAGTGGGCCTTGTGTATGCTTTATTGGAAATCAGCCTGGTTAGAGGCTGATGCATGTTGCATGCAGTGAGTTAGTTAGGTTGGGCATGTGGTCTTGAACTTGCTGGATTGTAACTTCCTGCGCTGTAACTTCCCTTTGCCTTCAGTTTTCCTTGCTTGTCAAATAAGAGCTCTATTTGCAATTCTCAAAAGAGAAGGCTCCAAAATCACCTGGCATTACTGTGTGGAAGAAATAGCAGCAGGATCACATGCACGTGTGATGCACAGCTGATACTAAGATTATAGTCCTGAACCTTTGCATAGAAGTGGTGTCTTAAGTGCCTAGTTATGTGATCCAAAGTCATGGAGACAGAACAGCCTCACAGGTTATCAGCTGCTTAGGAGGCAGCTGGCAGTAAGTGATAAATACTCTTAACTTGTTCCAGCTGCAGAGGAATGTGTCTAACCATAAATAAATAAATAAATAGCCCAGATAATTTGGGTGAAATAGCTAGTGGCTATCAGATACCAGGGGTCGCATAGCGGCTGTAATTGGATTGTTTTGGATCACATAACAATGTCTTAATTCATCGACACGCTTTATTAGTATTTAAAGCCTGCAGTATTTTTGTATAACTAGTTCAATTTCTAGAAGAGAAGACATAATAATTTACCTGTGTGCTTTTCTTTTTCTTTTGCTTCAGATCTTAAATCACAACCAAATAATGGCTTTGTGGACCAAACAATGACAGAAGAGAAGCGGTAGAATTCAGTGGTGAAGGCGCTGCTATCTTTTGTCTTGGACGTTTTCCATCAGCAATGAAGTCACCTGTAAAGAAGCACTTGAAGACTAGCTTAGCTGGTTCCAGTGCCTGTTTTTCTTTTCCCAGAAGGGATATCCTCCTGATAAATAGGCCAAATCATGGACAAAATCCTTTTGTATTTGTTTTGTATCCAGTTTTAACAAACAGTGCTCTACTAACACAAAATATAAGAGCTAAGGCCTTTTTTGTAATTGGTATTTAGAGATTAACAAAGTCATATCCATTTGCATGAATGTGGATAAATCAAAAACTAATCAGCTTTCTCTGCCATTTTGGATCAGTACCTTCTTGCAGTCAGAAGAAAGATGGTACATTCTTCAGCAGTTCCACATGGATGGAAGTTTGCATTTACTAGTCTCAGTTCTCCAGCAGGAACTCAATGCTCCAGACAAATATTCTCCAAGATAGCAATCTCCTGGGGTTGGCAGAAGACTAGCTGATCATCTCCTGATGGTCGTTGACTGTGACAAAGCTACCACTCAGCTTCTGTTTTATTGGAACAAAGCTGCTGCTGTTAGCAGACTTTTGGGCTTTTTTCCCTGAGCTTTTGATATTTTTTGCACTTTTAGGGTGGTTCTTTGTCTTCGCTTCTGCTTCACATTATCTAACAGAATGTCAACCTACCCATTTCTAAAGAATAATATGTTTTTAGGTTGCTTGTGACTGGAAAGAAAGCTTGAAAACTGAGATCATATATGCATTGAAGCTTAAAAAGACTCAAACTAAAAAGAATACTGTGTATTAATGTTTTCAAAACATCAAGCTATGGAGTGTGTTTCTTGACTTCTGCATGCTGGTTGTTAATGAAACCTGAAAGCCAATTCAGTTGATTTTGAACTTGGTATGTGTAAAGAATCATGAAGGTTTGACAAGGATAACCAGAAATCAGAAACTCCTCCTCCATCTTACCTCTTGTTTCAGCTTATTCCTGTTATCTCTTGTTCTCCCACCAGGCACTACTATGAAGAAAGTGTCTCCATCTTCTCAATGATGAGCTTGTAGGTATGGGAAGGCTACTGTTAGGTACCCTCCCAAAGGCTACATACCTCCAGTGTAAGGGACGAAGCCCACGTGGCTGTACTGTGAACAGTGTCAGGGTGTGAATAGTGCTCCAGCCTCTGACCACATTGGGAGCATTCTACTGAACTTGCACAAATTTATCAGCACTTTTCCAGCACTGGATGGGCCAAACTAGATATAATACTCTACATGTCATCTAACAAGTGCCAAGTAATGGAAAATAACCACTTCCTCCAATGTACTGGCTTAAGCACTCCTTAAAACAGCCTAGGATGCTATCAGCCGCCTTTGCTGCCAGGGAGCACCGTTGACTCTTAGGGTACTGTCCCTAAGAACTCCCAGGATCTTTCAGTAGAGCTGCTTGCCTGCCAGTCAGTCCCCCATTCTGCACCAGTGCAAGCTGCTGGTCCATCCAGGTGCAGGACCCTGCATTGCCCCAGCAGAATTTCATGAAGTTCATGCAGATCTCTTCCCTTCCAGCTCCCTCTGAACGACAGTCCTGCCCTCATACTGATTGACTGCACTGCACATCTTTCTGTCATCTATAAACAAAATGACACTGTCTTCTCCCCCTTGTCCAGGTCACCAAAAAACCAGACCTCTGCAGTACTCCACTTGCCACCAGCATCCATGTGGAGTACAACCCATTAATCACAACCTGCAGGCCTAACAATCCAGCAGGTTTTCTACCCACGTAGATAGACATTCATCCAGACAAGGACATCTCGGCTTAGGACCCCAACGATGCTGTGGGACGCTGCATAAAAAGCCTTGCGAAAGTCAAGGTATATGACACTCCTCGTTCTCCCCTCATCCACAGATCTGGCCACTTCATCCAAAAAACGTTGTCAAGCTGGTCAACTGTGATTTATGCTTGGTAAAACCATCCTGCTTGCTCCCGGTCACCATCTTTCTCCTGTGACCAGAAACATGTTTAGTTTTCAGTCCACCTCACTCTCTGCTCATCTAGCCTATACGTCACCGTATTGCATCGTATACCACTAAATCAATCCCCTGTTCAGCAACAGGCCCACATTTTCCTCGTTTATTCTTTTATAGAGAACCTAGCAGCAGAAGCTATACTCTCATTGTCCCGGTCATCCCACAGCCTCCCCGAGCCTTGGCTTTGCGACACCATCCTTACCTGTCTGGGCAGTGTTCCTGAATTCATACACTGGAGCCCGTCCCTGCCTCCACATCTAGTGTAAGCAGTTATTGCACTGGAGCTATGTCAGGAGTTCCCCGCTTAGCCAAGCTGATCTTCTGTTTTGCCTGCCTGTTTTCCTGAGTATGGGGATGGCCTGTGCTCACGCTTGGAGAGAAAGTCCTCCTTAAAGGTCTTGAGCTCCTTTGCTCTTTGGAACTGTCTCCCATGAGACCCTGCCTACCATCTTCTTGAAAAAGCAGAAATTTGCTCTCTGAAAGCGCAAGGCCTGTACTCTGATGCTTACCTTCCTCACTCCTCTCGGGATCTGGAGCTGTTTCTTGGCCACTACAGCCAAGGCAGCCATTTGTGACCACACCCCCATCCATGACCACATCCTTTCTGGTTAGTGAGCAGCACATTGAGCTGCACATCAGCCCTTGCTGGTGCATCTGGTAGCTTGTGTGAAGAAGTTGTCCCTGATGCTGCCCAGAAATCTTCCTGACTGCTTGAATTGCTGTGTTGCCTTTCCAGCTGATGTCAGAAGTTTCCCCATATGAATCAGAGTCTGTGAGTCAGAGACTTCCTGAAGCTGTTTAGAGAAGCCTTTATTTCCTTCCTCACCCTGATCTAGTGGCCTGTAGCATGCTCTAATCGTGTCATCATCCCTACTGGCCTTTCCTGGAATCCTGACCCACAAGCTCTCAGCCAGCCTGTCACCTGCTCTGTATCAGAGCTCCATACATTCAAGCCACTCTTCCACAGAGAGGGAAGCCTCTCTTCTCCTCCTCCCTCCGTGACTTTCCTGTAGAACTGCTACGCATCCACTGCAGTGCTCCAGTCATGCAAGCTGGCTCACCATGTCTCTGTTATTCCAAGAATGTTCATAGAATCCTTAAGGTTGGAAAACACCTCTAAGACAAGTCCAACCGTCAACCCAGCACCACCATGCCTCCTAAACCATGCCCCAAAATGCCACGTCTACATGGTTTTTGAACACCTCCAGGGATGGTGACTCCACCACTTCCCTGGGCAGCCTGTTCCAATGCCTGACCAGTCTTTCAGTGAAGACATTTTTCCTAACATCCAATCTAAACCTCCCCTGACACAGCTTGAGGCCATTTCCTCTCATCCTATCACTTGTAACTTGGGAGAAGAGACCAACCCCCACCTCACTACAACCTCCTTTCAGGTAGTTGTAGAGGGTGATAAGTCTCCCCTCAGCCTCCTTTTCTCCAGGCTAAACAACCCCAGTTCCCTCAACCGCTCCTCATAAGACCTGTTCTCCAGACCGTTCCCCAGCTTCGTTGCCCTTCTCTGGACACGCTCCAGCACCTCAATGTCCTTCTTGTCCTGAGGGGCTCAAAACTGAACACAGGATTCAAGGTGTGGTGTTGTATTTCTGTGAACTCATGGAGAACTATAATTCTTCCTGCTTGCTTTCCATGTTGCACGTACTTGTGCATGTACCTTCATGCCTCCTTGTGCCATTCCTTTTTTTTTTTTAATTGCTTTTGAGGTATACTTTGTTCCTGTCTCCCTGTGCCCTTTGCTTTGGACCCCTGTCCACTACTACTTAACTGTGGGTTGTGATCTCCCTTCCCATTATTCCTACTCCAGAGCTTTCCTGATGAGGTTGGCCAGCCTGGTGACAATGATTTTACATTAGACAGCTCCGTAGGACATGTAAGCTACTCGTGTGTGCTTTTTCTGGTAATGAAACTTAACTAGGAGTTACTAACTGTATGAGAAGGATCACTGGTAACTTATGCCCATGCCCTGTCCTGTTGTAGGAAGTACAGACCCGACAGAAAACTTGAGATCTTTTGATATTGCTACACATACCATTTAAATGTTTACTTCCACTCACACAATTTCTTCTGCTCTTTGCAGCTGCACTGAAGGAGCGTTCAGCAGGTCCTTCTGTAAGAGCTAGACTCATACTGTTGTCTGTAAACACTTGCTCATAATTTATTAAAGAAAACTTGTGAAGATGTAAAAAACTTTGCAGTATTTTTTTGTAATATATATACCTACGCTTTTTGTTTAACGTTAAAAGTCAGTAACTGATCCCCAAAATAATCTTTAATCCAAAGTGATAAATATATATATTTAAGTCACACCTCCTAAGCCAAGTGTCCTTCTCTGTTGCACCTTCAACAGATTTATCAGGATGACACTGTCTACTTCTTAGTAACTTCTTAACAAGTTTTCACACAAAGATATCCTTTTCCATGTGTGCTGTGGTAAGGGTAAACCTGTAGCTTGTTTTCCTGCTTGGACAAAGGCTTGCTTTCTGTTATTAATATGAGAAATAATGGTCCAAAAAAAAAATGACTGTTTGGAGGACCTGGCTGAAATTGCTCCCAGAAACTATAACAGTTCATCTAATACACTGTGTTCATCCTGTGCAATTTAGTACTGAACAGCATGCAAGAGTCTCACATAGGGTGTGGTTTTGAAAATCCCTTGACACCTGATATTTGGTACCCCAGAAGGCTGTGCTGCCATGCAGCGAGACCTGGGCAGGCTGGAGAGCTGGGCCAAGGGGAACCTCATGGAATTCATCAAGAGCAAGTGTAAGGTCCTGCCCCTGGGGTGGAACAACCCCCCCGCACCAGTACAGGTTGGGGGCTGACCTGCTGGACAGCAGCTCTGCTGAGCAGGACCTGGGAGTGCTGGGGACAGCAAGTTGATCATGAGCCAGCAACGTGCCCTTGTGGCCAAGAAGTCCAACGGTGTCCTGGGGTGCATTAAAAGGAGTGTGGCCAGCAGGTCGAGGGAGGTTATTTATCCTCCCCCTCTATTCCGCCCTAGTGAGGCCACATCTGGAGCTCTGCATCCAGTTCTGGGCTCCCCAGTTCAAGAAAGACAAGGAAATGCTGGAGAGAGTCCGGTGGAGAGCTACCCAGATGATCAGGGGACTGGAACATCTCTCATGAGGAAAGGCTGAGGCCTGGGTTTGTTCAGCCTGGAGGAGAGAAGACTGAGGGGGGATCTTATCAATGCTTATAGGTATCTGAAGGGCAGGTGTCAAGAGGATGGGGCTGGACTCTTTTCAGTGGTGCCCAACGAGAGGACAAGGGGCAATGGGCACAAGTTGGAACACAGGAAGTTCCACCTGAATATGAGGAAAAGCTTCTGTACTGTGAGGGTGCCAGAGCAGTGGAACAGGCTGCCCAGAGAGGTTGTGGAGTCTCCTTCCCTGGAGACATTCAAACCCCACCTGGACGCGGTGCTGTGCCCCCTGCTCTGGGTGTACCTGCTCAAGCAGCGGGGGTTGGACGAGATGATCTCCAGAGGTCCCTTCCAACCCCAGCCATTCTGTGATATGGACTTTGTTTTCAAAGCAAAAGGCAACAGCCTTCAAAAATAGTAAGCAGTTGTGGTTAATTAACCACAATTGCTGGAAGACTTCAGTGTGATTCATAGCATTTAGGAGCTTTATCAGAAGTAGAAAACCCTACTTATATGGCAGGCTGACATAAGACCAAGAGCTACAGGCTCTATGGTGTCTCACTGCCTGCTTTCACCCACTCACTTTGCACAATGTCTGCTGTGCACAAGAAACATTTACCTGCCGGTAGAAGTACAGACTTTGCAGTTTTCAAAACAAGAGTGAAGCTCAGGGCTTTTTTTTATTGGTGGTATTTCTTTGGTTTTTGTGATGGGTAGATTTTTTTTTTTCCATAGGGATGTGAAGCCAGACATTTGGGAGAATAAATTGACCTGACTTCCTGCTAGTTTAGGTGATGGCATTTGCTGTGTTCCTCTCTGTCCCCATGTCCCTCTCTCCAAATGTCTCCTGCTGAATAACTAAAGGAAAGTTAATATTTTTTTTTCTGTGAAAAATTTGTGTCCAATCTTATCTTGCAGTGAATAGAAAACTAGGCACTTTTCAATAGCAAAGAGCAGAGGCTCACTCAGTTACTTCTGGCTCATGTACAACTTGACTCCAGGAAATGCTGACTGTATTCCAGGAAGCAAGCCTGCCCTCTGCCACATGGGAGTCCCAGCTCAAGCCGATGTTGAGACCTGACTGTTGCTAATAACAGAAACTCAGAGTGAGTAGAAGCTGCTTCTAAGTACTTGTGCTCATAAGACATCCCAATTGATTCCCTGGTCCTGACTCTCCTTTTCTTTCTACTAGCTTTAACCTACAGAAGCAGCGCCTGCAGGAGATGTTGTTCCTCATTTATCCCAGAATAAATGAGTCGGAGTTTGAGTGCTGGTGTAGTGATTTTATGGATTTTGGGCATCAGACTTGAACCACAGTCAAGGCAGCTTTGTGTTGTGCTGATGTGCACAGGCTAGCTTTCAGTTGTTTGCAAACACCCTGTCCTGGATCTAGCTGTGCTGGTTTAAAAGTTACACTGTCCTCACTTTATCCTTGGCTGTGGAACTGTTGGGAACACTCTGTGATAGACTGTAGTGTGAAAGCAGTCAAGTGAGTTGAAAGAGCCTTCGTGAGTGCCCAAGAGCCAGCGTCATATGGAGCTCCACAGGCAGAGTTGTGAGGACTGGCTTCCAGGAGCAGGATTGCAGGAAAAGCTAGGGACAGGAGGAACACCAACAGGCAGCACGGTTGTCTTTTGAGCAGACTTGTATCTATGCCTTAAAACCAGGGGCTGATAACACCTGGCAGACTGCAAGGAGGTGATGCACAGCCTATGTGGCACGCTGCTGCTGGAACACAGTGCTCTCTGAGCAGTAGCAGGTTAACTTACTAACACCCAAAACAGCAAAGAGGAGGTGAGCTTGTGTGCTCCCGCTGTCTCCAGGTACAGTTTGAACTGTGGCGTGGGTACAAGGATGTGAAACATTTCTGTGGACCCTAATGAGCATGTGAACAAAATTCTGAGGAGCTTTGCCTTGGGGTTGACCTCAAGGGGACTTTCCTCCTTAAAAGGTGGTGAGTTGAGCTGACTGTGGGGCACCATGTGGGCCACTGTATCTTAACTAGTGCAGTCATGGGAGAAATCAGTGTATCCTATGCCCAAGGACATATCTAAGTTTCTACTTCATCAAGTTTTATATGACCCAAATACAAAACTTGGGTATGATGCAGCTTCTGCTTCATCCCTGCTGGATGTCTGAGGACAGGCCTGTGAGTCCTAAAACTTGTCACTTTTTTCTAGTTAGAGAGATACAGAGAAAAACTGTCTCTCTACTTAGAAAAATTCACTCCTAGCCTTACGAATCTCAAGTTTCCTTCCCATTTAGACTGTGTTTTCTATCGTATCCAGTTGTGCTTGTTTGCTATTCCTCTTCATTGGGGGATTCAGTGCTCTTCGAGGATGTATTTTTGATCCTTGTTTGGTTCCTCGGGGAGAGGGGGGAAAAGAGAGTGGAGAGTTGGACCAAGAAGATGGAACAGAGGGGAACTGAGCGATGAATGGTAGGTGGAGGTAAGTGTAAATAAGGTCCAGAAATTCTGTGTACAGTACTGCAAAACAGAGTGGGTTTTCAGGGCTCCAAGGGTAAATTCATCCGAGAATCACCCCTTGAAATGCTTGCCTTATGCTGCAATAGGCTTTGTCATGCAGTCCTGGCAACGGAGGAGTCATGCATTTCCATTGATATCAGCATTTCCCTGCTAGTTCTGGTTGAGAATTACATATTCAGAGGTTTCACTTCCAGTTGTGAGTTCTCAGTTTTAAGTGAATGATAAGCTAACCTAAGTAACTAATTTAACTAAACTAATCAGGGAAGGTCCTTGGTGGTGATTGTGTTTGTCACTCAAGCCAGAGGACTGTCCCAGGGAGACAACATTTGAAGAAGAGGCGAGAAGCTTTACGTGCCACGGTGGCAGCCTGAAGCTCTGGGTGTCCCAGTGGTGTTGCTTTGCCAGGGCAGGACTCACGCCTGGGCAGGACCTGGCAGTGTGTGGGGGTTTCCCCAGGTTCCCTCTGCTGTGTGGAAAGGGAGGGTTTCCAGGAAAGGCTGTTGATCTGGAGGGAGAGAAAAGGGCTCTTGAAGATGACTTACCTACGGATTAGCTGTTTTGCATTAAGCGCTGTAGGAGGCAGGTTGCTGCCCACTTACTCAGACAAAGGGCATTTGGTGAGCGTGGGGGTGGCTTACCCTGCGGATAGTTTGTTGCAGATTTTTTCGAAGCCCAATAATTTTTCTTTTGTCTAGAGGAATTAGAAATTGGCAAAGACATGTGAAGTATTTTTATTATCTTTAGAACGTCAGAAAGAGGGGCCTGGACCCTTGGTGGAAATGATCTCAGCAGCACCATCATGATTTAGGGTAATGCAAGGCCAGCAGACAGGATGGGCCAAAGTTTGGATTTGAGAAGAAGAAAACTATAAGAAACTGGCTGTGGGACTTGAGATTGAAGGCTTTTATGGCTGAGGGCCAGCCTGTGAGGGTGGGGGACTTGTTCCTTGTAAAAAGATGTTGTGACCCAGGGATGCTGTGGATCACAATTCCCATTACACGAGACTGCTGGTGTCCTGTGCTTGTGTGCTGGGCTCTGGGGACCCTTCTACTTCCCTTCCCCACCCCTTTTCCCCCTCAACAGCAGGAGGAGAAAAATTTTACCAGGGTAGCAGAATTTTACCACTGAGGAGTGGAGCGGGTTCCATGTAGAGTTCTGTTGCTCAATGTACTTGCACAGTTGCCAAATTACATCTGCTCTGAAGCGTGCCAGTGTCCTGAGAAAAGTTTTGCTAGCTTCCAGTGGGTGTGGACCTCATTGGTTCCTGTGGCAAATCTAGTAGGGAAAAAGGTCATAGGAAATAATACCTAATTTGGGACCACTGTTATACAATCCCCAAATACCTCAGTGCATGGAATGCAGCTAAACTGTTTACTGTTCTTTGGCTTTGTCATGGCTCTGAATCATGAGTTTTGCTCAACAGCACGGGTTAAATATGAAAGTTCTCTGGTTCAACTCTGCAGTATCCCAACCAGAACTCATTTAATACGCTTTTTCTAATCACTGTGGTATCACAGTAGTAACAAGTGTATGGTGAATTGAAACACTGTAATTGTAAGTAATGTGCTGTATATTAAGAATTATTTATTGTCTGTTTGTTTTTCAGTTCTCTATTTCTGAGGCCAAATAAATTATGACAGAAGTTAATTGTGGTGGCAAAATCAAACACTGAAAGATTAGAGAATGCTGAATTCAAGATTTTCTGCACAATCTTCCCTTATTCCCCTGGTACTTAATGCATTCTGAAAATAGACTGGTATTTTCAGCAGATTCCTGTGGCTGGTAGTAAATGGATCCTGCTTCAACATTTCATTTGATTTTTTGCATCAACTTTGTGTAGCCCCCTGGCTTTCTCTTTTAGGCACGGTCCAGGATATACTTTAGAGTAATTCACTTTCTTTCAGATGTTTTTGAGTTACAATGTTCACACCATAGCATCTGACCATTTCACAAACAAATTCTCTACCCTCCAAGACAGATGGTAGTACGGACCCTTTTTACAGATGGGGAAACTGACACACAGTGAAATTATGACCAAGTCTGTCAGATGTGTTCACTGATTAGGGAGCATACATGACTAAATCTTGGCTTTCCTGCATGCTTGCGTAGTCTTGGGGCCTCCGTATGGTTAAGGTAGATCTCCATTCACTCTCAGTTGCAGCTACAAGCTACTAGCAAGATCTTTTGTTGCACACATGGGGAAACAATGCACAAAGAGCTTTAGGATGGAAATCCATGTATGAATTCTGTTTGTGTGAAACTCCGTGTGTTTAGGCAGCAGAGAATATGGGGTTCCCTGTGCTCTTGTCCTTCCCTTCTGCTAGAAAGAGGAGAAAAATTGTTTATAAATGAGCTGTACAAGCTGGTGCTTTGACTTGTTAAGTAAAGACCAATGACGCCTGGAAATCTTGTGCTTCATGTGTGTGCAAATGTTTATGTTGTGTATACATGCATGAATGTGTGTGCATCTGTGTGTTGTGCACTGCTCGAACGGGGGAGGGAAGTGTGCTGAAAAGGTAAATTATTAGCCTCTTAGTGTGCTGAAGCTGTTAGAGTAGAAAGTATTTAAGTTACTACAGTATTTGCTAGTAGATCAGTGCTTGAGCGGGGATGTGAACTGTTTGGGGTCCGTTTTCCTTAGATGTAGCAGTCTCCACTGAATTGTGCTGGAGCGGATGTGGGGAGAGGAGTGCTTTCTTCTGCTGAAATAGTAGGATGGTTAAAATCTGTGCAGCTGCTGGCCCAGCACAGACATTTGGCCAGGGCCTTCCTTAAATATGCATTCAACTGAATGTTTTGGTTTATGTAGAGCATGGGGGAGTTCAAACAGCAGTACAGATAACATCCAGTTCTTCAGAAAGGCATTTAACAGCCTTACATTGTTTTCATCTGCCTGCCCACTCCCACCTACCTGCCCTGTTTATGCTGAGGATGTAAAATGTCAGCCTGACAGTTCAAGTGTGGCAAAATGGCAAACAAACGTGAATAACGGGAAATCTCTAGCTGAGGCTGCCTAACGTGGCACCACCTGCCATCAGCGAGAAAACATGGGTCTGTGATCGTTCAAGAAAAAGTTTGCTGTAGAGTTTCAGCCCCTGGAAGACCTGTGAGGATGGATGCATCCCTTTGCCATTACCAGTCTTATCCATTTTAAACTCCTGCCTTCGGAGCGGGGGGGGGGTGTGTGTGTATGGATAGGTGTGTGTTGTTACCTAGAAGAGCTGTAGGCTCAGGGGGATGTAATCCCAATCTTCTGGTAGAATTTTATATTCTTTCATGGTGTAAATTCAGGAACTACGTGATACACTACCTATTTTCTTTTGTTCATACCTAAATTGTCTCCAGAACCTTGGGCTGACGACAAAGTCCAGCATAATACATTGTTATACATCTGTGGGGATGGCATAAGAGTGCTACATTATGTCTCTGAAGATTATTTTTTTTGGATTTCATCTTTTTTGTATTCATGATTTTGTGAGCAGGCAAGACACTGCCTCTGTGACGAGAGCTGTTTCACCTGTAGCATCATTTCTCTCTCCCAGTACCTCATAAGGACAGTAAAAGGACAGTGGGTTTGGCATCCAGTTTGCCTAACAGCACCATTATTTGCATTTTGAGCATGTTTCTGTATGTAAAAGGTGTGTAAGATGTCAGACCTTTCAAAAGCTCTCAGTGATTTGAGGTGCCTTACGGTCTTAGCGTCCAACGTTAGACAGGCTAAGGAGCTTGCTGGGATGACACTGTCTAGAATCTGAACTTTCACAGGGAGTTGCGTTATTGAAACTGCATCAGTTATATCAAAGTCATAAAGTCATCTGTTACCTTGGGTTTGGCTTAAAAATTACAAAACCTTAAAGAGTACAGAAAGACAAGAAACGCCATGGGGCTGGAGGTCCGATAGAAGGAAATACCAGACTGATTCACAAAACTGGGACATCTTGCTTGCAGTGGGTTGCAACTTGGATGCCAGCTCTCTGGCAGAAACACGGCGGAGATGGACATGCAGCTCTTCCCTAGAAATGTTTTCCTGAACTTGGCTGCCGGTTCAAGGCTGTGGAAACATTTCCAAGTGCTTCTGATATGACCGGCCAGCAGGCACCGCTCTAGCATCAGCAATTACTTGGCAGCTGTGGCATCTGTTGGGGAAGTGCTCCTCCGGGTCCCTTCCAGCTCCCTTTCACAGGGGATTGGGGTGGCTATAGCTCAAGGCACCAGTTTGGCCCGAAAAGCTCAGGCATAGCCCGAGGGGGCTGTGAGCTGGGCGGTGAGTGTATTTACTTGCTTCCTGACACAGGGAAGAGGTTTCCACAAGGTTTGCGCTTGGTTACTGCAGGCAGTTCTTTGGCTTCTCCTGCGTTTCAGTACACCCTAGATGGAGCAATGATGTGTTACTGGCAGGTAGTTGGTCAGGAGGGAGGTAATTTTAACAGATTATTATTTAATACTCTGCACTTGAAGGTTTCTGGAGGAGCTACCTGCGTGGATTTTCAAAGAACTGGGAAAATAGATTTCCTAAGGAAAGGCTTTTGCTTACTGAGTTGGATTTTAGCCCTCAGAATCCCCGGTGACTTGCAACCAGGCACCCTTGTGCAAACAGAGATTGTGTACCCCTCAGCCACATCCAGGCACGACCTGTCCTAGTGCGTTTCTTTCAACACAGCTGCAGCTCCCCCCTCCTTGCCCCCCCACCCTTCCCTCCACCCTCTGGTCATACAGGTTTCGATCCAAGGCTACTAAAGCAGTACAAAGCCTGCCTACTGCAGACTAGCTGTAATTAAATCTCCCAGATGCAGAAGTAGTTTAAACAGGTACAGCTGGAACTGACTGAAATTTTTTTTTACTGCCTTCTGGGCTTAGACCAGAGCGGGGGTCCTGCTGCCTTCCTGGAACAGGTAGGGGAGGGAACTGTAGGAAGAGGGCAGAGAAAGACTGCAAAAGGGACAGCTTTGTCAGCTGGAAATGGACTGAGTGACCTTTCTGCTCTCTGGACTGAAGTGGGACGATTTCCTCTGTGTGCTGACATTTGCTCCAGCCCTGTCCTTCGGCGGCTTTCTCCACCTCCGCTTCACTTTGTAATTGCCTTTTGCATTGTTGGTTTACCCCACCCGTCCCCATGCTCCTTCCCTTCAGCACCTCCTCTCCAGGGATTCTTCTGCATGAACCTGGCCAACACAGAAGGCATAAAAAGGACAGCCATTGCTCTGCTTTTGTTGCCTGGTCCTTCCCTTTCCTGTAGGTTGGGTCTGTCCTATTTGAGACCTCATGCCATTTACAGCTTCTGTTTGAGAAGAAGAAGAAGATATGAGGATCCTTTTCTTTTTTCCTTTTCTTCTTCCCATGCAGATCTCCTGGGGTACTCAGAGTTTGACCTCTGTGGATTCTCACACCCTGGCTGGAGCTGTGGGAGAGTCAACTCTTAAACCGCACATCATTTCTTACTGATATTTTGTGCGTCATTGTGTTACTGTGTTTATGCAGTTGTTGCTTGCAAACAGCACTTTGTGACTTTGACTTGATTTCCCCTCCCCTCTCCTCTCCTCTGCTCTGTTCTTGCTCTCTTGTCTTTCATTTGTTCCTGCTTTTTTCATGCTCTAGGCTAGACAGACTGGAGACTTTTAGGCTCCCAAAGACCTGCATTTCTAATGTAAGAAAACAAGTGGAAAAACACTTAATCTTTTTCCCTTGGACTGAAATCCTACAGGCTCCTTAATCTACTACAAAGTCACATAAAGGACATAAGCAGCATTTCTTTCCCTTTGATGGTCATCTTTAGGGAGGGTGTGTGTGTGTGTGGAGGAAAGACAATTCAGTTGATAAAACAAGAAACCAAGAGGGAGGATTCCTGATTTCTGTTCTCAGAAGTCTTCTGCCACTTGTTGGCTGTCTCACTCAGAGCTTGTCACTTAAATTTTGTGTCAAAGTTTACCTAGCTGTTAAAGAATAGTTGTTGGTACATTTTCTCAGGCTCTCGCCTGCAGGGGGTGATTATGGAAAAGGTAACATTTCCCTTAACGGCTGAGCTGCAGTCGATTTAATTTGCAATTTATTACAAAATAGTAGGTATTGTTTTACCTTCCTTCATCCCCAGGCTCAGGGAATGGCACAGTGAGTTCCAGAGATAAATGGCCAGCCAAATAATTACAGGCCTGGCTCCTAGGGGTGGCCTGAGGATTAATGGCTTTCTGTACAGCACATGCAGATCCTTAGCTGAAATGTGCTTTTAACTCCGGAGCACTGTGGACTGGAGGTGATGGGTACCCCCAGGCTCTGGCAGAGGTCAGTCCTGGGAAGATATAAGATCTTTTGAAGCAGAGATGCAGGTCCAGGGGTGTGGCTGGACAGGCACAAGGGGAGGTTTATGTTAAACCTGGGAAATGCTCCTATGCACGGTGGGAAGGTGGGAGGGAGAGCCTGTCCCTTCAGGGTCGTTGCTTTTAAACAGACGTGGCTGCATGGAAGAGAGACGGGAGGAACAATACATCCAGTGAATGCTTCTCTAGCCATCTTTCTATTAACCACTAGTGTCCCAGCTGGTAAGAAGAAGTCAGTGCTCAGCTATCATGGATATAAGAAGAAAATAGCTTCAATTGCCTTCTGATGCCAGCCAGAGCCTCCTTGGTCTTTTCCCCTAAAAGGGTAAAAAATACCTTAATATTAAAAGGTAAATGGGTGACCTCTATAGGTTGCATTAGGCCAGAGCACTGCATTTCAAGTATTTTGGAGCTAATATGCCGCAAACGACCACGACTCGTCTAGGCTGAGACGCTCACTGTCATTATCACAAGTGAGGAAACTTTTCTGTCAGGTGCCTGCATAGTGTCGGAGTCCCAGCCTGGCTTTACCAGCCCTAGAAGGAAGTGCTGACTGCATTGCTTTCTAATCTTGCCAGGGAGATTTTCAGAGGGAAGGCTGTGCTGTGGGAAGCAGCGTAAGATACGGATGGATCCAGCCAGCTTGCGCTTGTTTGAGTCCACAAGCAGCTGCCAAGGGCCAGGCACCCGGGGAAAGTTCTCCCTGTCCCGTGGGAGGAGCACATGCCTTTGGAAAGATCCTTGAGTGCAGCAGCTATGGGTGGTGCAGGAGGGGAGAATTTCTCCCTGGGTCTCAGGAGTCCCTCGGGCTGGTGCAGGGAGCAGTCCAATGCTCCCAGCATCATCCTAAGCAGCAGCTGGTAGTGCTCTGTGACAAGGTTCTCCGGGCACCGAGGAACAGTGACTCTCAGGAGACTGAGTATGTTGGCAACTGCAGAGACCATGGGGAAACAGGCCAGCTCAGGTTATGGCTGGGAAGTCTGCACTGTGCAGATGCAGTGAGTTCATCCCAAATCCTTTGCTATTCACCCTATACTGTGGGGAAAGGGAGAACAGCTTTTCTCCTTCCCTCTGCAGCACAAGGTTTCAGGAGAACATCCAGCATCTCTGAGCTACAGAACACCCTCCTTTCTTTGTTGCCTTCCTGTAAGAGGCATGCTTTAACCTTCTGTGTGTTCAGTGCTCAGCCCACCACACAGCAGCAGCAAGTCTACGGCCCTTCATCTGGTAGGACTGTGTTCCTTGTGCTGAATGTCCCCTCCTTATTCAACCCCCCTTTGGGGTGTGGAGATGCCATTGATCCATGCTGTAAGTTCCTATCTTGCTAAAGCAGTACTCTCTGCAGTATGTCCAACATCTTCCTGCTAAAAAGCCTTTTAAAATGGCTGCTGGTAGTCGGGGACCTCACCAGTGTCGGTATTGTCCATCTAGTTGGGGAGAATTTGCTGGGCAGCAGACCTGTCATCTGATCTCTGTCAACTCTTTTTTTTTTCCTCTGGGAAACTTTGACTCCCGGTTACGGGTAATGCGGCTAAAAGTGTCCATCCCCACCACCCCTGCCTCTGGAGAGCCGCTTGCTGAAGAGGAATGAAAGGGCCATGGGAATACTAAGCATCATTTTATTATTATGACCTTTAAGAAGACAGTGGGAGGATGGAGGAGGAACACAAGGAAGACACTAAGACAAGACCACACAGACAGTGCTTATGAGGGGAGAGCAAACCCAAAGGGAGCTCGAGAGACGAACAGATGGGAGGGGAGGAAGAGAGATGGAAACAGGAGACCGAGTGAGACTGAGCAAGACTGGCAAGGAATGGCAGAGCCACCTTCTTCCAGTTTATCCAGGGAGCGGCAGGAGCAGACCTGGGGCTCTCTGTCCATGAAAAAACCAGCCTTCTGCTCACCATTGTCCCATTTTCCTGAAATCTCTGCTTTTGCTCCTCCAGGCAACCATTAATCTAATATTAAGCCCCTTAACCTCTCTAATTGTTCCCTTTCAGTGTCAGCTGGTTTCCTATTAACCTTTCAATCTCTCAGTAATGCAGTTACTTCTGACTCCAGCCAGCCCTGGCTCTAAAGATTTACCTCCGGCGGTGAATTTTCCAAGCTTTCACTTTTTTTCTCTTTCTTTTCTGTAATGATTATTACTGCTGTTAAGGAGCCAGTTTGAACCAGCCTCTAAGTGCACAGGGCTGAACCAGTTGGAGTCTATAAATAGCCCTTTGCTAACCTTGCTCCTTATTTCATTAACTTGATTGGCTTCTCTCTCTCCACTTCATTGCATCTCTGTCTCTCTCTACCCTCTCCATTATTGATGCTGGTTCTTTTGTTGCTATCTGAGACACCTGCTTGTTGCTAGCAGGGCTGATCAGCCCTAGGTTTTTCTCTCCCAAACAAAACAGCATTGTTGCTGCGGGAGCATCTCTAGTGTTTCGTAACAGAGGGAAAGCAGAGGGTGAGGCAGACCTGATACAGCAAGTCGTAAAATGTCCACACTGTGCAACAGGAAGTTGCACAGCTGAGCACCAGTCCCAGGGACAGAGTTTGCCACCTTTAGGCTGGGTTTCTCCTGTGACGCTCAATGCAGCTCTACTCAAATGCAGTCTCCTGTGCAAATCCCATTGTGCAATACTGAAACCAAGGTGTCTGCCTAAGGACAAATGGCACTGCAGTTCAAATCGAGAGTGCTGGCCTAAAGCAGACATACAGATCCCAGAACACAATGTGAACTCTCTGCTGCATCTAAGACAGGTCCTCTGGTGACTTCGACATCATTAATCAATATACTACTGCTGCTTGACCCTGTAACCTGGCATAGTCTGCGTCGCTGGCCATCGTCAAGTCGCAGCTCAACAGTGTACATTTGTAAAATGCCATGAATGTTTGCAGTGAAGACTGAGTTGGAGCACTTGTATGAAGTGAAATCTCTGGAGTCAGTGTAGATCACAGCTCAGCATTTTAAGGCTGGGTCTGAGTTGCACTTGCAAACTGCTTGTGCGCAGCGGCGCAGCGTGGCAAAGCATCTGCTGGTGCTTCACAAGTACTAAGGGTGTTACTGCAGTACCATAACAGGTTTTCTTTGATGGACCCAGCAACAGCAATGGCTTCTACAGGTAGGAAGCACTATCTCACCACAGAAGAGCGGGGTCAGGGATCCAGTCATGCCTCTGTTTTGCTGTGTGCCGAGGGGCAAGTTCTTTCCCCATGGAGCCTCAATTTTCCCCAAAGAAAGAAGAGAGAGACTCAGGGGAAGCTTTTCCAGTCTGTGCTTAGGCTGACGTTTACAGCCTTTTGCTTCAGCTTGGAAGAAGGATTTGTGTGTCTAAAAGCTCCTCTGTTTTTTCTATCTGTATCGTTTGTCTAACACCAGCTGTTACCTTTCCCTGAGAGTCCTGCCTCAAAGTCAACAGCGACTTACCAAAATAATAGGAGCTATTCTCTTCCGCTCTCTGTGCAGCTCTCTGTGTCCCTACTTGCCCACTTACTGCTATTCCTTGTTGTTGGAGGGCAGATTCTGGCAGCAACGAGCCTTTGTCTTATTTTCTGGCAAACGAACTGGGTCTGCAATAGGGCAGGAAAGACAAACAGCAAAGAAATGAGAGCTGGTAAAACTGTGGTTAAAAGAGAAGGTTAACTTCTGGGGACTTCTTTTTTAACAACCAAGTTTGGCAGGAAGAAAGGCTTGTAAAAGCCCTGCATGTGTGGAAAGCCATCCCCTCCCAGGGCAGCTGGCAGCTGGCACTGGCACCTGTTTAATAATACAGGTTCTCCAGGACGGCTGCACGCTCGCTTTCCGTCACAGCCTCCTTGCCTTCATGTTTATCCTTTTAAATCCTTGGGCCTTGCCTTCGCTCCCGTGCCGTTCGGGCGCCCAGGACCCACCAGGAGGAAGGAGGCTCGCCGGGTGCTGCAGCGGGGCGATCACTGGGGCAGTGCCTCCCTCCCGCCCGCCCCCCAGCCCTCCCAGCTACCGTTTTGGCTGCCGTTAGTTATGGAGGGAGCTCAGGAAACTCTTCACCTCATGGCTCTGGGTGTCTCATGGCTTACAAAGGGCCAGGTTCAAGCCCGGGATGTTGCCCCTCATTGGTGGGAGAAAGGGGGACCCAGCGGCCTCTCTGGTCCCTGCTGAAGTGTGGGGCAGCAGAGGATGATTGGGTGCTGCTTCCCTCTCCTGGGCCTGCCGGCAGGTGCCATCTCAGGGCAGACACCATCTTGCGATGTTGCCCTTAGCCCTGAGATGGTGCCCCAGTGGGGTCTCCGCGACCCGGCAGGGAAGAGGGTCTCCACAAGCTTTGTGGTCCACCGGTGAAGAAGGGCAGCCATCCTTTCTGAGGATGACCTCTCTCCCTGCTGAGAGCAGTCAGCACCCCCCTAACAGAGCCCCAGCGGAGCGAGGGGTGCAGCCTGGCCCCAGAGGAGGACTCGGGGGCTGAGCCGAGCTGGGTACCGCTCTGAGAGCAGGGTTTAGTTCCTCAGGCACCTATGCTGGAGGTAGGAGAGGAAGAAAACTCCCCCTGGTTACACCGGGAGTTGCCTGCTGTGGATGCAAATGAGCATTTACTTTAGCACAGCTTGTTTCCTCTCCACCTTTATACCCCCAGGAGGAGGAGGAGGTGCGGTGGTGGAGGGAAGGGTCAGGGAGTGTGGCTGGTACCAATCCCCCACCTCCCACCACTCCCGTGCCGGCAGGGTTTGAGGGTTGCTCAGAGCCCCTGCAAGACTCCCTGGTCTGCCTGCCCTTCACGGAGGGTCCCGTGCTGCCTACGGGAAAGTCAAAGCCCAAGGAGAGCCCATTTGACCTGCTGATGAGCATGCCGCCCTTCTGCAGCAGACGCTGTGCTGTCCCTAGCTGCCGGGAGAGGGGAGCAGGGCTGACTGGTGCTGGCAAGGCCTGGCGGGACGGTGTCACGTAGTCGCAGAGTGACACGGACTGCCTTGACGTCCCCCTGTCTTGCCTGCTGAAAATGCTGCCTTGCAGTGCAGGTGATCCGGAGTCCTGGGTCAGTGGTGCAGAGCACGCGTTCAGAGGGGAAGCCGATGGGAGATGTAACGCAAAGCAAAGCTACCCCTGTTTTTTTGATTTGCATTACGGCAGGTGAATGGTATCAGACCCTCCCTTAGCTACACCCCAGGTGCCCATTTCTCCTGGCTTCTCTGGTCCATCCCATCTACTCCCCTTCCCTGGAAAGCTTCCTAAATATTTACCCCAGTGATCAATCATATGACCCCACTGTGGCAATGTGATACGGCTTTAGCTGTGCTAATCAGCTTAGCTTGGGCCCCTGACCCCTGTCATCTTACTTTAGGAAAAAACTTTACACAGTGCCTGGTGAGGGCTGTTCAGTCCAGAGGATTTAAATCAAAAATGAAAAATAGCAACACAGGCTTTTGCTTTTTTATTTTGTAGCCAGAATTCAGTTTACCATCACAGCTTCTGATTTGTCATTCCTCCAGGAGGATTTGAGCTTTGAATAATACACAAAGCTTTCAACTGCGTGGTAAAACTTTTGACTCTTTTGCCTGCTAACGAGAAAATACCCCAAACAGTAAATGTTGAGTGCTTTGGCTGAAGCACTTAAGAGATGCTCAGTCATCCAAATGGACTTGGACACAGAATCACTTCCCTCCTTTCTCCTCCCAACTTTAAATGATGTGTCCTATCAAGCAAAATGGGCTCTAGAGAGAAGAATAGTGTTTGGTGCAGGGGACTGGAAACATTTACCTTGAACCTCAGGGGGGTTTGTGAGGGAGACACCAGAGGAGAGATGGGCCTAAAGATAAACATATTCTTGGAGTGTTTTTTTCTCCACAGAGAGACATCTCTACTCTGAAGCACCAGCAAAAGTCAGAGGTGAATGAGCAGCCAAGACCCCAGCTCATCAGCTGGTCAGCCAGTGATGCGGGTGGGAGAAATATGCTGATAGCTAAGTCTCCTTCCAAGGCTCCAGGAGCGTGGTGCAAGCCCTACAGACATTATAAGAAAATATGAACTACATCATGTCTGGAGAAGCTTGTTTTATGATAGAGATGAGTACTAACAACCTTCTCTCCACTGCATAATCTCTGAAGGGAACAGACTGGCTTTGTGAGGGAGAGACAGATGAGGGCAAATTAACTATACTGGGGTAAAAGAATAACTGGAAATAAGTTATTGTGTAAGAGGAGGGTCTGGCAGTAACTGAGCACCTTCCAAAGCCTGAGAACTACTCTCACTACTGACAACTTCTGTCATCTGCCCTGCACATGAACATCCCGTGTGCTGCCAGGCCAGGAAACATCTCCAGACCTGCCTGAGGGTTTGCCCAGCCCAGCCCAGCCCAACCCAGCTGCTGCAGCAGCCTCTGCTCCCAGGCTTCTGAAGCACCATCAGGATGCAACAGGAGGATTTTCAAACTCCCTGTTTGCCATATCTCCAGCCCTTCTCCCTCTCTGTGAAGCGTGTCCTTGAGTGAGTTAATCATCCTGCTTTCTCAGCAGGTGAAAAGATCCTTCTTTTTAGCATCCCAGGGGAGACATGGCAACTACCCAGATGTAGTAGAAGACTTTGAACATTGTCAAGGTTTCGAACTGTATCGTCCTCTTGACACCCATGACTTGAATATAGTCTGGAACTGATTAACTCGGCTGCTTCGATCTCTGGAAGGGAATGTTCTTCCTGCAGTTAAATATTTACACATCATTGCACATGGACCAGGCATTACAGAGGCTAGGGCTGCATTTGCATTTTCTCCCCATGAATTGGAAGAGAAAGGAGCATCCTCCAATATTTCAGTGCTGCCATTTCCATCCTTCATGGTAGTCTAGTCAGGCCCAGTTCAACCTAGCTATGCTGTTAGCTTCAGCAGCATTCCTAAACACTGTGGCCATGAGATTTGTAGCTGACGCCATGGGGAGCCCACATTGCACACCCAACAAATACCTCGGTTCCAAAGTGCATCCTCAGAGGACAGCATGAATCGCTTTTCTGAAAATCACGTGTCTCTAGCACTTACAAACGCCTTTGCATGACATTACTTCAGGAGCGGTAGAGCTCCCACCTCCCCAGCCTTCCACCGGCAGAAGGACTTTTATGGTAAAAGTAATTTCTGTCTTAAGCAGCACCACAGTGAAGTGGTTAAAATGGAAAAATCTGAAGCATCAGTATGGGCTTTTAGAAACACTGGCTTATCCCCATCTTCCCTCCAGCTTCTACCCACTGTAAATGCTGGTGTGTGTGCCTATGACATGCTGATATAGCCAACAGGTACCTATCACCCCCCCTCCAATGCTGCCCAGCATCAGACTGGGAGTCAGGAATTTACACTGCATTCAGAGGAAGAAGAACAGACCACATTCCCACGGCGGCTCTGGGGCATTGACTCCTTCCCTGCGAGCAGAGAAAAAACTGAAGAGCGCATGGAGGAAGTAACTGAGCTTACAGAGCACCCCTGACAGCACTGTCCATGGGCACTGTCCTCCTGGCTGCTCTCTCCTGACTGTGGCAGGGCAGAGAGAGCCACTTTCCAGCCCCAGGACTGGGTCTGGCTCCCAGGACACCCGCAGCTACTGGGTCTGTGGCAGGGAGAGAAGAGAGGCCGGGAGGTGTTTTGGCTCCACACAGGGCTGAGCAAATGCAGCAGATTTTGCCTGGGAGTAGCTGCAGTCCCTGGCTGCTGTGATGACGTCCCTGCCACTCTTCCTGGAAGAGGGAGTCTCCTGTTTCCTCTGGCTCATGCAGGGACTCCTTTTTTTTTCCCCCCATCTCCGTGGCACCCAGCTGTTAGCTTACCTTTTCAGGCACCAATGACAGCAATGAAAAAATAATACCACTGTACTCAGTTAATCCATAGGAAAATCCCACACTGGCACACAAAAGGAGGAGATGGCGCTTACGCATTTTCCCCCGAGGGCCTTGGGCAATGGAAATTTTCTCAAGCTCCATTCATTAATGAAATAGATGAGCAGTTATGTAAGGTCACGTGAGGGAAGTGGTTGGGCTTTGGTCAATGAAAGAGTTAGTCACACATCATCGAGCTTGATGGGACTGGGAGGAAACGTGGAGCCACCCTTTGCTTGTTCAAGGACTGAAGAGGGAGAATTTTAGCCATAAATCCTCATTACCCCCTCAGTTTGGGCACCACCTTTACAGACCAGGCATTGCAGAAGGCATGTGGTGGTGCTGAGCAAAAGCAGGGGGTTGAGATCCCCCCACCTTCCCCTTCCCAGATCACTCACCCCTCCTCTGAATGACTTAAGAAACCACCTGATGATTTCGGGGTGCAATTGTGCTGTTGTGCATCCTTCCAGCCAGTCTGTTCTGGAAGCACTCAGGGGGTAAGTAAAAGAACATACTATGATTCAGCGGTCACAGGGCAGATAAAATCTGCACTGGGGCTCTCAGGAACCACTAGGACATTACTAGGACATTTAGGTGGGGGAGGATTTTTAAGAATCTCTTCTGAAACCTGCCTGTTCCCAAAGTTTGTTCCTAGGTTGGAACTGTTGTCTCTCCAACTTTGAATCAAAGATGACACCCATCATATAGAATTACCCTTGGACTGGCTGCAGGAAGCAGAGAAGCTAGGGCACTGATTGGGATCCACACTTCAGTACCCAGTTAGATGTGGTCTGGAGTTCTCCCACTTCCCACTGGCTCTTGTCCTCTCTCCTGGGAGCCCAGCCAGAAGCCCTCCAGTCCTCTGAGTTTGGGTCACCTTTGTCCTTGGCTCTTCTTACCTTCTGCTTCGGGTCTTGCAGATTTGACTTTTAGTCAATGGTGTCTTGCAGAAGACAATCAAACCAGCTCTGTTTTCTCTCATTTGCTCTAATCCCTGGATGCTGGATAACCAGCACCTGCTTGTGTACTTTCACCTTGCAGGCAGTCTCTTGAAGGTCATTTCAGACCATTGGACTAGCAGCCCAGCAAAGCTTGGCTGGCAGCCTCCACGAAACGTGGAGCAGCAGTCACCTGGTACAAGCTATCAGCAGGACCCGTGGCCTGATGAGCATGGAGGGCGGAGGAGGCCTGGAAAGGGAACTCGTGTGGGGCAGGTAGGGAAGATGTGGGTGTCAGGGTGCAACCAAAGCATTGTTGGATGCCTGAAAACTGGGAATAAGTGGGAATTGCGTAAACTGAAGTCCCTCCCATGTTCACTGGTCTGTTCCAAGCATGAAACCCTGGAAACCTGCTGCAAGGAAGTGCTCACCCTGACAGCGCTGATCAGGGCATCCTGACTCACCCAGGAAGGGCTGCATTGCAGGGTGCAGATTCAGCCCTCAGTAAAAGCCCAGCTGTCTCCCCAAGCAGATGGTTTCCAGGAGGAGCCACATTCCCGACCATGAGGAGCTGAAAGGACTGCGTATGGGATATGCCTTAAAATAGACAGAGATATAGGAACAGAGTCCAGGTCCCAGGCAGCAGGGACTTGCTGGCATCTCAGGTGTTTGTTCACAAAGGCAAGCGCTGCTAAAACTACAGCTGCCTCAGCCTTGGCTGCAAGTGTCACTGGTAGCCCCAGGGTCATCTTCACTCAAGTAAAGGATTCTGGTTGAGATTTTCTTTTTTCCCCAGCCAAATTCCTTTCTGTTTTATTGTTTTCTGCTTCTCTAAAAGACAAGCTGAGTGGGAAATAGATTTCCCCTCTCCCAAATGTTTGAGGTATTGAGGAAAAATATATATCTTAAATTGGGAAAAAAGGTAAAAACACTAACTTTTTGAAGAATTTATATTTTGCTAGGAAAAAAGAGGTCTTCTTGAAATATTTGATTTCAGTAACCTTAAAATGTTTTCTTCTGGTTTTTAACAACTAAGTGCTTTAAATCTGTGATGATTTTTTTTTTTTTGCTTTAAAAATATCTAAATGTTATGACACTTAGAAAAGGGATCCCCTCGACAATATTTCAAGCTGAGAAGTTCCTTGAAAGCAGCTCTTCCCTGGAAATGGTTTTGTTGCGAGGAACCAGCATTAAAAGTTGAGAAAGGTTTGGCGACAGGTTTCCAGCAAATCCTCCTGAAATCTGTATCTTTGAGCTGTAAAGGCGCTCCTGGTGGTTTGCAAACCAAGCTGTGACGGTTGCAAGACAGAGCTTCTTGATGGCAACTGGAGAACTCAATGAGATCAATTTCTCTTGGCTTCCTTTCTTACTCTTGCTACATAGTTTGGCTTCACTCTTTGAAATAGCTGTTATACACCACCCCACCACCCCAAAGTAATAGACCGGTATTTGCACCAGTTATTTCTGTAAAATACTCCGAGTGTGCAGAGTCTGCCGAGTTCAAAGAGCTGTCGGGTCAGGGCACTGCAGGTAGGAAGAGCCAAGCACTGGCAGGTCAGGGCACAACATCAGTAAGAAGAAGAAGAAGAAATCAGTTTTTCCTCACTGCCCACCTCATGCTTAGCTCTCCAGCCGGCACCACCTGACTGCCTTGCAGCATCTGCTGGAACGTGTGGCACCAGGCGACTGCATGAGTTAATTATTAAACAAGATGGAGTCACTATTCCCTGTGCCACCACTGTTCCTCACATAAATCTGCCACACAGTAGAAAAACAATCCTGTGCAATGAGAACAAAGAAACCCTTTCAGGATGAGCAGACTTTCCTTTGCTGGAGAGCTGCTCCCACTTCACCTCCCTGGATCTAGAAGAGTGATGTACTTGGTCTCCATAAAGGTGAGGTTTGGGAAAGGCAGATGAAAGTGATACAGAGACTCGCAGCACTGATTTCCATCAATAATCTCCCCAGCTGTCAGCCTGGGTCCAGAGCCATTTCCTTATCAGAGAATACATTTCCACTAGCAACATTTCAGAGTCCGTAAGGAAATATTTTAAAGTTACCTTTGGTATTTCAAGGCTAGCACAATTTCCACCGAGCTTCTCTGGACCTCTAGATAAAATATTAACTCCTGGAAGAGGTGCAGAGGCCCCAGCCAGCTGTCAAGCAGCAGTACAAATGAGGAGACAGACTCTGGGACAGAGATGGTAAGATAGCATCCAGTACTTTAAAATCCATCTGTGACTAGTTTCACCTGACAGACACACAGGAAAAACCAGAGGCTTACAGGCGAGCTCCACAGATGCCAGCCACCCAGGAAGGGCTCCCCTTTGCCGAAATAGCTGGTCACCTTAGCTCTGGGAGGGGACAGCAGAGAGCCAGTCTGGTTTCTCTGCGGTGAAGTCTCTCTGAAGCTCCTTCTTTCACAGAGAGGTTCTCTCCTCTCCTGGTAGGGGTGGGAGGTCTGGGAAGGGCATGTGCTGGGGCAGGAAGGGTGCATGGGCTGAGACCCCTGCAGAGCTCCAGCATGCCTCTGGGCTGCAGGAGGACCCTGGCTGAGGGGTAGGCAGCCGAGATGCTGGCAGTGGGGTGGGTCAGGTCAAGGGACTCAGGCATTGCTTTGATGTTTGGCTCGTGTCCATAATGTGGCATTTAGGTGTCAAACTACTGTGAGGGGACAAATACCTGAGCCTTTCACCCTCCACCAGAGCAGCCCCATGGAGGCAGAGCACTGCAGGGTGGCTGGGAGGAAACAGATGGGCAACATCGTCTATTTCCCCAGGGATTTAGTTTCTGAGGACATGTGCTCCAAGCTCTTTAGCAGGCAGCCTCTGTACATGACACAGGCGTTACGCTCTCCCTGTCTTCGTTGGCTGGTGCCAAGCGGAGTTGGTCCTTTGCTGCTCTTCTTGAAAGGGGCAGACGTCTTGTGGAAGGAGTCCTCCCCCTTTGCACATACTGTAATAGCAGGGAAACAGAAACACAGAGGTCCTGTGGCCTAGGCAAAGCCAAAAAGCAAGGTGACTGGCAAGGCTGGCCGTGGGAGCCAGGACTCCTGGCTCCTGGGAGCCAGCTGCTGGCTTACATTGCTTCCCTGAGAGTTGTTTAAAGGGACAACAGCGAGCACATTCTTGCTCCTGCTGGGCTCAGTCAGATGTGTTTGTGGTGGCTCTTGAGCCACAAAAGCTTACCTTGGCTCTTTCCCTATCACTTCACTGGCACCCTGTTAAAGGACAGCAGCAACCCTGGTCATCCCCTGGATGCAGAAGGAGAGTCTGGAGCAGACAGAGGCGTCAAGAAATGTGCACGCTACAGGGCTGGCTACAGGCTGGCTAGCTGTTCTTGCAGGCTTGCTAATGCCCAGCCGTGGCTGAATGTGAGGCACACAGTGAGGTCCTGTCCCACTCCCTGCACGTATTGCACACCTCTGCAGTGCTGTGCTGTGGCCACAAGCTGCACGTGGCTGCCCAGCCTCCACTGTAGCCTCTTGGCTCTGATGTTGGGCATCATCACCGCTGTGGTCCTGGGTATCGCTGCCGGCCCAATGCAGCCCCTTTGATGAGGCACCTGCTTCACTGATGGCTCATGCCGCCAAAGCCACGTGCTCATACACCGCCTCTGCTTCAGGGATGCCGGTGCTGTGTGAGAGGTCTGCAGTAACCTGCAGAGAATGTTCAGCGGGCTGCTAAAGGAAAGGAAAGCTGATGGGAAAAGGGGTTGACACCTGGCTCTCCAGGGCTGTGTTGTCCATTTTATCACCGACTCTCCTTCACTCTGCTCCCCCATCCCCTTCTCCAGACAGCGTCACAGGGAAATGGTATGAAGGGGCCCACATCTGCAAACTGGGGGGAGCCTGGAGGAAAATAAAAGGTATGGCTGAAAGGCTGACCTGCTTCAGGGTCACTGCACTGTTTTGTTCCTCACTGAAGCAAGCAAGAACACCTCTCCACAGGGAGGGGGACAAAGCCCATCCCCTTGCCTGTGATCTGAGTTGGCTGGATGCAAAATAGCTCCAGTACAGAGGAGACATATGTGCACAAGAACCATGGCTGAGTTGTTGTACCCTGCCTCTTGGTGCCTGTAGTCAGCATGCTTTGCACTTCCGTATGTTTACTGCTGGCATGAGCCATAAGGGAGCTTTCCTCTCTTTCTCCTCTCTGTCTCTCTCTGAGCACTCAGAGGCTCTGTGTGACCAACGGGCTCTGGGCAGGAGCTAACTGCAAAATATATTAAATGAATGTTGGTCATCTATTTCCAAAATCGGCTGATCCAGAAAGCTGCAAGTACGCACGGCTAGGTCCCCTCTGGTGCCTTCCCCATTGGGGTTTCTTGAGAGTTCAGCTGCTTGAGGATACGGGGGGCAGGCTGGTCACTCTTAGGTCATTCTGGACTGGTTCACAGTGACACCCTGAGCTGCGCATCTCCCCTCTCCTCCTGCCTCCCCGCTTGTCAGAGTCTCAGTCTAACCCTTGCAGAGGAACAGACACCCCTCTGTAACTGGACAACCTGTCTTGCCTGCCTAGGACCAGGACCTTGCAACTGAGTGCTTTGTGGACTCTCAGCATCTCCGCTACTTCATGGCCAATAGGCATGCAAGCGGTTTCCCAGGACAGCTCTACATAAAATATTTACCGTCCCAGCAGGAGCAGGGTGTCTCCAGTACATGTCGTATCACTTAGGCTCAGCTTAGCCCTAAGTCACCGTTTACAGATGGATTTTGTTTACTTAGAAATGCAGGTGAATCTTGTCCATGGATAGAGTCAAGTTACAAAGAAAGTACACAAATGTCATGCAGAATTAGGATTACTCCCAGCAGAAAGAAGTCCCTTCAGGTGCTAAGGATCTTGGCTAACCTGTGAAGCTGACTGGTCTGTGCCCTAAATCAGGACTAAAATGCTGAGAGAGGTCCTAGAGCTTCATCTTTCTTGCCACTGGTGTTAAAGGTGACTGAGGAAATACCAGGGCTCTGGATACTGGCTCTGGGCAGCCAGCACCTTCTTTCTCCTAAAGGGGAATGGACAAGCCTTCTTCACTTGCCCCTTGTAAACCTTAGCTGTTGTGATGGGAAAACACATGGAATTAAGGCATTTTGTCTTCCCTCCTTCCCAAAGAGCCTTTATTTGTTGTTTCCACTTTACCTCTTGACTGAACGTTATTCCTGGATTCGGGTGTTAAAGTGTTTTCCCATGCCTGCAGCCTCCCTGTAACCATACAATCTACAGAGTAGGAGATACATATCGCAGGAGGGGATCTGGCAGTGTGCATCTTTCTTCCTCTGCTTGGAAAGAGCAGGGACAAATATTTGAGATGAAAGCGAATGTCTTCACTTTGTTAGGAACAGGGCACTGATAATAACTCTGCCTCACATGCTTGGCTAGCCTTGTGCCATGCCCTGGGAGGCTGCCAAACTTGCGTTCAGCTGATCCCTTGCTATCTGTGAGGGAAGGCAGAGCCAATGCCCACTCAACGGGACTTTGTCCTCCTGATGGCAGGCAGCTTATGAAACGTCAGTCTTTGCGTGCGCTGGCATGGCAGAAAGGCTCTGACCCTCACAATAGCAGCGTTCTCTGTGGACTCAGCTGGGAAAGGCTAGCAGGAAGTTAAACCTGAGCCCAGGCAGGCTTAGAGCACTTTGCAGCAAGATCTCACCAGTTATTGGCAGTACCCGAGGCAATGACTGCGGGTTGGATGGGCTTTCCACAGCATAAGTATATGAACAATGGTGTGTGCGTGCACATATATATGTCTATACTTGCATGCATTTTTCTGTACATGTAGACTAAAAGCCACAGACTTTAAGAGCTCTTAATAATCATCCACCATGTCTCATATATTCTATATATGGGGGACAGGGCAGGGGTGAGGCCGGTCCTGTCTTACGGAGGACCATACTATCCAGACACCATACCTTGGGCTGTTGCTATCATAGCACTCTGCGTGTTGCTGCCACAGCCCCTGTTTGCATGGAGCACATCTTTGCCAAAGCTATTAAGTCTTTCCTGTCCAGAGATGCTTTCAAACTGTGAGGAAATGTTGTTCTGGCTTCTGTAGTTCTTTCAAAGGGCAGGTTTAGCTGTTGTGTTGATGTCTTCATGTTTGGATCTGCTGCTGGCAGGATCAGGTGCAGCTTCTGAGCAGACATTGGTCCTATGGCTGTTGATAAGTAAGGGTTAATGAGGAGGTGGGGCTCTAAACAGTGTAGTCTCCTTCCTGACAACAGTCTAGGCTGGGAGACTTACCTCTAAGCTTACTTTGCACCTGCTGGTTGCAGAGGGAACTCTGCCTGCAACCTGACTGAGAGAGCAGGACAAGGTGCTTGAGGGAGCTCTCTCTGGCTAGTAGGAAGGTAATTCACCAGCATGGCTGTGGTTTCCAAAGCAATCTGCCCTTTTTTTGGAAATCAAACTAGCTGACACAGGCAAGGGGAAATGTTTGTTCAGTTTGAGATCAGAGGCTCTTGTTTTGAAAGCTCAGTTTTATCCTCAGTCCTAACTTCTCTCCATACAGCATTAACCACTAGTCTGGGAACAGAGGATTTGAACTGTCTCCAGAGCTATACAAGCAGATTTGGTCGCTCTCAGTAGTACTCTGTAAATAAGTCCCAGCAGGCAACTGTGTAAGTAAACAGCTTTTTGCGAGCACCAGTGCCTTTCTTCACAGGTTACGTTGTCTGGCAGAGGGTGCAATGGAAGGGCTCTGCTAGCTTTTGCAGGGACAGCCTAAGCATCACACACAACCAGCAGGGACAATCTGCAACTACCAATTGACAGTTTCACCACTTGCTTTGCTGCAGCTCAGCAAGAGCAGGATTTGTAACAGGGAGCCAGGAAACCAGCTGTGTTGCAGAAACAGCTGTGCCATGACATCATCTTTGTCCCTTGGTGTGTATGTGTTTCAACACAGGCTTTAATTACAAAAGCGTGAACTCGCCTTACCTACAGGGCCAGGTTTCTTACAAAGCAGTTTATGCCTGCTGGAGGAAAGGCATGGTTTTATGACAGATGAGTGAGGGACAAATTCTTTTAATGCTTCATGGTAGACTTCTAGAGCAGGGCATTCTGGTGCAACTGAGAGTAATATATGCCCTGAGACCTTGTCAATATTTTCTTGAATATTTTTCTTACCTTTATTGGACTGTGTGCATAGAATATTTCAGAAATTCTTTGTGCGCACATGTGTGTGGTTGAAAATTTATAGAAAATGAATGCATTTGCCTTTTGAAGTGTTCATTTCCATTAAAAGGCTATTTTTCTCTGAAGTAATACCTGTTGCGTTGTTGGTTTTTTTTTTTTCCAGCTGGACAATATTGCCTAGCCCTCGGCGGCCTGATGCTATCAGGCAAGACTCAAATTATTGAACCACCAAGGATATAAATACCTGCTGCTAAATGGTTTAGCTCAATGGCCTTTGCCCTTGCTGGGGATGGAGCTCGTCTTCCATCAATATGATTAGCAGAGGAGATTGTGTATTGATTAATTGTCCGGACTCATTTCTCATTAGCTGGCAGTAGCTTGTGATGCATGACCTTTTCCACTGAAGTCAAAGAAGCACATTTTACTTCCTGGTGGTTGGGTGCCCAAATCCCTCAAGCTCTCGAGGGCCCATGCTAACAGATTTGATAGCAGTCTCAGTGAGGGTAAACAACTGCCCAGTCTCCTCCAGGATGCGTCTGCGGCAGAGCTGAAGCTGCCTGGCAGGTGGGGGGAAAATGCCTTGCTACTCCCTTGTCTCTTTGGAGGAAAGCATCCCTAACGCGCAGACCTTTGCAAAAAAAGAAGCACAAAATACAGCCCGGAGTGCATTGGCCGGTGCATTGCTGAACCGGCTTCTTAATCACCCCGCCTGGGCATTGTCCGTAAATCAGTGTTTTCCTGCCGGGGCTGGAGCGCAGTCAGCTGGGCGTTGCTGCTTTCCCGGGGAGGAACTTGAAGTCCCATGGGCAGGGAGTGCTGGCGCAGCTGGATGGGGCCGTAGCGTTTCCAGCATAACGTGTCCCCAGGCCTCCAGACCTGGCACCTTGTGCTGCCTATTGTGTTAGCAGCTGGGGTTTCAGCATGAGTGTTAACCTGTTCTTGATCTTCACAATAACACCCAGGCACTGCTGCCACACTTGGATGGATATTGCTTTTTCCCAGCAGGCCCTGGCCCTGGGACAAGTGGGATAAGGAGGTGGCATTCACGAGCTCTATTCCTGTAACTGCCACGCGGCGTGACCTTGAGCAAGGCTGATGGGAGGCGAGGGGAGATGGTCCTGTGATGCTGCCGCCGTCCTTTGCTGTGCCGTAGCCGTCTGCTTCTCAGGCCAGCAAGTGGGAGCACCATGTCACTTGCCCCCGACAATGCAGCCTTGTCTGGGGTGGAAACTCAATGGAGGAAACACATGTGCTCCACCTGAGCGATGCTACCCAGCGTTGCTGTGCTGAACAGTGTGGTACCCAGGCGAAAGAGGCAGGGGAGCTGTGGGAAGGACTGTGGTTCAGGCGTTAGCAGAGGGGAGTGGGAGGTATGACGCTTGGACTAAGGTGCTAAAGATGTATCCATCATTTCTGCCTCCACCTAAGTTAATTGTCTATGACCAGGGAGTCTAGGCAACATGGTCAGGTGGAGATACCTACAACAGAGACATATAATCTGAGTCCCCCACTCCCCTTGGCAGCACTTTCCATCACCATGGTGTATGATGCGTGTAGTAGTAGCTGCCTACCTCCTGGGGAACTGAGATTCCCAAATCAAACTTGTAATGAGAATTGCTGTCTCAAGGTAAAGGCAGTTGCATGTTCTGGCCTTGTACTCCTGCAGCTCACTCCTGCTGGTTTAAGTCAGCATGCCGCTTCAGACCTGGGATCTGGGTAAGGCTAACTTAGGATTACAGCTTCTGTGCTGATGAAATCTCACAGGCCTTTTTGGGAGTTCAGGTTTTCAATATAGAGAGTGATGCACTCAGGTCATCCCTACAGTACCTTCTGAGCAAACATCAGAGCAGAGCTTATCAGTCATGTTAGCAAGTTCTTTCCTGCTACTGCATCATTTGAAGTTCAAGAAAAAGCTTGCAGACTGGGAATGCGGAGGAAAAGCAACAAGAAGAAAGGAAAAACTAAACCCAGCAGAGGATGAAAAGAGGAGATGGGGATGGCTTGAGGTTAGAGGCCAGGGAAGCCTGAGTCCAGGAACCTGCAAAGGAGGAGAGGCTGCAGGAGGAGCTGCAAAGGGCAAGGGGAAGGGACAAAATTAAGCTGGAGACCCCCAGGAGCACCAGGAAAGACAGGTCTGTGTGAGTGGGGATGCTTTAAGACAAATCATCACCCTGTTACAAAGGGGATCTGGAATCTGAAAGGAGCCTGACGGGAAGAGAGAATAATCCAGTGATTCCCTTCATGTTGAGACAAATGAAGGAGCCAGATTCCCACTGAAATGGAAGATGAGTGACTGCAGATACTGCTCAAGGCATTTTACATACCTCAGTGAAACATGTCCTAAGAGAAGAAGGCCAAATCCATGGCCCAGACATTACAGATGCCTTGGGAACTGCTGGCAGCAGAGTGTTGGCTCTTTGAAGGCACCCACAGAAAGAGGGCTCTCTTTGGCAACTTGGGTGTGCATGTGGAGGAACACAGTCTGCTAGGAGCGAGATGGCCAAGACAGGATTTAGACTAAGACATGGGGAGGAGGACTTGGGTTGTGTGGGCTTTTTAATAGGGACTTGTGTGGTTTCCATGCCTGCTTTTGATGTGTAGTTGAAGGAAGAGGATAGATACTAAGATACAGCGGTGACTAAAGGAACATATGAGAGCAGGAGTGTAATACTAGTTTGAGCAGGAAACTGATAACTCTATCCAAGATTATATAGCTAGTACATATGGGAAACTGGGAGAAACAAGGGAAGCGCCTGGACACTAAGACAAGGAGCTCAGGAGCAATATATAGGTGAAGCCACAACTAGGGTATGAAACTGTGTATGCCAGGGCTTTTGGAGGCAGGATGGGCAGCTGGCATGGCTGGACCACTGACACTGAAGGATTTGTGCTGCTCAGAAGAGCAAAGAAAAGTGGGGGGTGTGGTAGTATTGTCTGTTCGTGGTGTTGTTGAGTGTGAAGAAACAAGAAGCAGCAGAGGTGATAAAGCAGAGGCTGTTTGGGTTTAAAGCACCTCGAGGAAAGACAACTGTAGTTCTGCTGCAGTTATTCAAGGTTGCATCAGGATATTGATGAAGGTCTGTAATGTTTTTAGAAAGATATGCAGTACCAGGGATTGTCATTACTACAGGTTTTAACTTCTTATGTGGAGAATAATTGCTACTAGGATAGGCTGGGCCCAGGTATTCCTGGATGCACTGGTTGACATATTTCTTCACTAAAGAGGCAGCAAACTCATCAGAGCTGCTGTTGTGTTTGACCTGGTCTTGGCGACCAGTGAGATTTTACAGAACAATGTGGCAGAATATAACTTTTAACCTTGACTGGGCACAGACTGATTCTGTTTAAATTAAATGGAATAGTAAATATCATGGGGCCACAGCTAAGATTTTTCAGCTTCAAAACAGGAATGATCAGAGAAGCTATGGGACTGAAGGGATGAAGTGTTTCAGCTAAAAGTCACAAGTACTTGTATGTGGAAGACATTAATGCTCAGGACTGCAAAAGCTAACATGCTTTCCTGAGCAAGAGGACGGAGGGAGAGCAAATAGAAAAGGTGTCTCTCTCTGGAGCAAAAATTTCCTCAGTGAAAGATGGGAGAGGTCAGCAAAGAAATCTACATTGCAGAGGTCACAAAGTTTAGGGAGAAAGACACGTCAGCTGGCAGAAATCAAGATGAGATAGACCTGGCAGAGGAAGTCATGAGTTGCTGGAAGTTCTTTGTAAAGGTAAAAAGAACAAGGCACGAGATCAGACCTCTGTGCAGTGCGGCTAAGATCAAGGTATGCCTCAGAAAACAAAAGTTTTGCCTCACTTTGCAGGAAAGACAGTGTAGAAGAAGGGGATTACAAGTTGATGGCTAAAAGTGTCTGGAAATAGAAACAATCCCGTCAGAGGTCAAGGCAAAACTTGCAAGGTTTATTCAGATCAGAAGGTTTCCAGAGATACATCAAGTAGTAAATCCAATAGCATCGATGTTCAATCAACCTGTTCAACTGAAGGTTGGATGGAGACCACACAGTTGCATAGTATCAACAATTTTACCTAAATTTAATTAAGGAACAAAAAAGGGCTGTGGTTACTTACAGACCCGAGGGCTTAGAAGAACTTTTCTTTTTATGCTAGAACAAAGTAGGAATAATTAAAGATATTGATGTACATAGACAATGGGACAAAATTCAACATGGCTGTATGAAAGGGAGAGTATTTTTGATTATTTTTATGCTTGGGAGGAGAACAGATAATTTTTTAAACATCGGTTATGAGGTATATGAAATGTATCTAGTTTCACAGAAGGTGGTTGGGAAGTTGTGGAAGCAGGGGAGTACAGGGATTCACACTTGAACTGAAAAGTGGGTAACGAATTGCTTAATGAAGAGACCCTGAAACACAAAATAGTAGGTAACTGCTAATGAAATTCCTTAGGGACTGCTTTTGGCACCAGCTAATTTCATATCTTCACTGATGACCTTGGAGAAAAAATGTAAATGTTTTCTCAAGAGACAATACAAGGAGGCATTGCCAGTACCGAGGAGGAGAAAAGTACCTTCCAGAAGAGCTGGAAAAGGAGAGAGAATTTTGTAACAAGTGCAAAGAATGGCACTACAGTGATCTGGGGAAAAAAGAGAGAGATGATGGTAAGAGTCTCTGCTTTTTTTAGCCTAGCAAAAGGAATGTTAAGAGGGCACATGATTGCTGCCTATTAATACATCAGATGGGTAAATCCCAGTGAAAGAGAACTGCTATTTCAGCTAAAAGACTGAAGAGTACTGGCATGAGAACATATATGCATTACCTACTTAAAATAGAGGCTAGATACTAAGAGGTCATTTTAACCACAAAAACATAGAAGCTTCCTTCCAGCCACATGTAAACTGTTTTCAGATGTGTGCCATAAAAAACAGCTCTGGAGACAAACTCTAACTCTCTTTTGACCAATCTCAAATAAGCTTAAGTCCTTCCCCCTGCTCTGTTGTGGGAAACATTAGCTAAGCCATGCTGTAGGGAACTTGTACAATTCCTTGCTGCAGGAGGTCAATCCCCGCCAAATGTCATAGATTCAAGGGCATGTGGTTTTGCCCAGCTTCACTTGAGCTATGAAGTACAGTCCCTGGTCTCATTGCTCCTGGGATCTGAGTGCACGAGTGGCTGCTATTAGCATAAAGAAGAAACTTCTTTGCTGACCTCCCCAAAATGCACATATTTGGCACAGCCTTTACCATTGTGCATTCTCTGATACAACTGGACGTGTTACCACAGCTTCTCATGGGGCTCTGGACAGTAGCCCATGAGGTAAGGAAAATAAAGACATATGGGTTAAACAGGATGTCTTGCACCACAAAGCATCTTTTATCTTCCCTTTTAATTTTTCTCCTGAACTTACCCTACATATATGTAGAGTCATCTGGCCCATCCCTACTCTAAAAAACCGACAGCCCAGGACCCAAACCACAGAGAGGAATCTGAACTGTGTTCCTGGGCTGCCTGTGGAGGTCTCAGGACAGAGGCAGGTCTGTCCTCTTATGTGTGCGCCTGTGCCTGCTAGGCTTCATGTGAGTCGTGTTCCCTGTCTGATGGACACAGCCCAAAGGGGAAAAAAATTAGCTCCTGAGGAAGCATAAGGAGAGAGGAGGAGACCATTAGTCATGACTCCCTTGTTTTGACTGCTGTGGTCAGCTCCACCTGCTTAACTTCCACTCAGAAATGTTCGTCTTTCAATCAAGGAAGGCCACTCCTTGTAGTTGTGCTACCCTGTACAAATGTGACCCAGAGACACGACTTCCAAGGATATATTTGGGATCTCTTGACAGCAGGCATCTCCCAGTTGTGTGACCTGTGTGCAGACATGGTGGCCAGCATGCAATGTCCCTGCTGAGGTCTTTTCACACATCAAAACTAGATCGGAGGCTGTGGCACCTACGCTGGCTCCTCCATACATTGCTGTTTGTTAATTTCAGAGATAAAAAAGTTATTTCCCTGTTTACTGAAAGGGAGACACTGAAACATCAACTTCAAATCTAATGTACTGTACTGCTTTTGTCAGATTCCCTCGGGGGACAATGAGATGTAGGATTTCTTGTAAAGCCCTAGAGGATATCTGTCTGTCTGTCATTATCTCCACATGCTGTTCTTCTTGTCCATGCAAGATCCTTATTTTGGAAGTGGGTCTCTGTGTATATGCCTCCAAATGTGTCTTCGTGTATGTTAGAACCTATGCTCATCAAGGCATGGGCTCTGTTTTGTATCTCTGTATGTCTTTGTGCAGGTTTATCCCTCTGTACCAAGAACATGAGAAACGTAATGAATCCTTTTTCCACCAAGTTAAAGAGCACTAGAAACGTGGCTGGAATAATCCTGCCGGACTGATAGCTCAGACCAGAGCTGTGCAGCGTACACAGACTGGAAATACTGGGATCACATCAAATGGGCTTGCAAGTACACTCTCAGGTCTTCAGATATTGCCCCACTGCATGTGCTCTCCATGTACCACACACAGATGCCAGGAGGGGAGACTTTTACTGCCAGAGGATGACTGAACATGGGAAATATGTCTTCCAGCCAAGTCCCTTGTCTGGAAGAGTTCTGCCACCCACCAAAATGTCCTACAGACTCTTTCCCTCTGCCAGATGATGGGCACAGCTGCTTGCCAGAGATCACCAACTGAGAGGGTGCCTCTCCCTGGAAAAGCATGCACCACAGGCTGGAATTACACCAGCAGTGGTAATTTGCCCCTTCTCAGGTGCTGTCCAAAGCTTCTGAGATCTTTTCTTCCATGTGGGGGGAGAAAGAGGTCACCCTGGCCAATGCCAGCCAAGACTCACCAACACTACCTCCCTCTCCCCTGCGCTAATCTGCCGGGAGAAGCGCGAGAGCAGAGTGCCCAAGTGATCAAGTTTAGGAGGTGCTGAGGGTAACCAGGGAGATGAACCAGAAAGACATATGAGCACTGTGCACGCTCCTGGTCCTCTGTGGACCTGCTGGCTCAGGGTTTGTGGTCTGCCTGTGGTCGTGCTTAGTACTAATGGGCTTCTGGGAGCACACAGCTCCATCAAGCAATAAGAAGATGAGCCTTTGCCTATGGCCTCCACGGAGGGCACCCGTGCATGAGAGGAGCACCTCCCAAGGGGCAGGGGGGGTTGTGGTCCTGATAGGAGCCAGCTAAGGCATGCCACCCATAGCCAATACAGTCTTAAAACATGCACTGTTCCAACATGCCTATGAACAACTCAAGGGAGGTAAAGGAAAGAAGGGAGCCCTTTGTCACCACTCCGGGAACAAAGGCTGGTCTGTGAGACGGAGAGTAATACTGACCCAACCAGCATCAGCTGCCATTGTTTCTTCCGTCATGCTGACAATGCACAGTTGCAGGGTTTCTTTCCCTGCGAGGAGAATGGGATTTAGTGATACCATAAGTCAGCCAAACAGCAGCCAAGATACCAGTTCAAGTCCTGTTCAATGGATGCAGCCTTTGCTTTGTGTTGTTTTTCTCCCACTTCCTCTATTTTGCACCGAGACTCATTTCCTCTCTCTTTCTCTGTAGCACAAGCATCACAAATGTGCACACACTTTCACTCCTTTTGCTTCCATTTACCTCCTGTTTTGGAGGAAGCAGCTGTGTTATATTGCTAGAGAGATCAAATGTTTTTGCCAACACTGCCCTCAGAGAAGCAAACAATGTTAATCACTGAAATTAGCATCAGTGTGCACCAGTGGCGTCATGTCCACCCAAATGAGTGGGACAGTGTGCCGTGCTCTTTCAGGCTGGCTTTGCTGGGAGCTTGGGTAGACACTGGACCAGGGTCTTCCAGTAAGTTTCCTCTGGAGCTGGGAGAGAGGCCACAGCCGGTCCCTGCTGGCAGCTGGTCTCTGGGCAGGGAACACTGTCAAGGAAGCAAGGCTGTGACGTTGGATGCTGGACGTACGGACGTTGAATGGGTCTCGAGCGACGTAGCTTGGCTGCTGGCTGACGACCTTGTGTTGTCGTTAGATAACCCCTGGAACAAGAGCCAGCCAGGAGCCCCGTGTGCAGCAGCTAGCCCAGGTGAGCTGTCCCTGCCCTTGCCACCCATCCACCCTGCCTTCCCCCATCTGCTGAAAAAGGCAGTCCTGACCATGTGGCTCCCACCAGTCACTCTCGGCGCCCCACACAGCTGGTGTGGTGAGGGAGAGAGGGGACAGGTCGCAGGGCCATCTCACTGCCAGTGTCCTTGCAACTTGTGGCACCAGTAGCAGCGCACGCTTGGTGCCCAGAAGCAGCTGCTGAGTTACAGCTTCCCTTTTCTCTCAAGCTGTGATTCAAGTGCAAAGAGCACTCTCTAAAGTTTCCTTCTCCATCACAGATGTGCTTACCATCTGTATGGTCAGGAGGAAGGCATGCAGTCTGGCTAGATTTTGTCTCTGTCCACAAGCCACTTGCTTAACTGCTCCCCATTGCTACATATTCCTGTAAAATCAGGACAGTTCTGGCTGACTATCTGAAGTGCTAGAGATTGGCCATAGATAGAGAGACCAGCTGGTATGTGTTCAGGCTGAGCTGGGAAACCTCTGAAGGATCTCCCTGGTGCATCGTGTTCATGTATTTAAGGGTAAACCAGTGTTCAGATCTAAGCCAGCAAAAAAAAAAAAAAATCTTTGTTCTGGTCAGGTAGGGAAGAATTGTGGGAATGTGATTTGGTCCCCCAGGACTTCACGTGGCAGATCTAGTCCTGCTATTGCAAGGAGCTAGGAACTGGCAGTCCTGTGGCTTCCAGGCTTTTGTATTGAAGGGTGTCCATCAGTTATAGGTGCTGGGAAGCATTTCTTGGGACAGAAAAGGGGCAGAGTTTGCAAGTGATAAACAGAAAGGCACTTCCTTACTGACCACAGGCAGGCCCCCATGCTGCAAATTAATACCTGAATTATTGAGTAATCTCTGATGATCACACAGTGCCAGACATACATACAGAGAAAACATCAGAGCAGAAGGATGGAGCACTTAAAGCTCCACTGGAGCTCTGGGGCCCTGGGAAGCAGCAGAGGAAGGCCAAAGATTGTTTCACTCTGTCTGCACAAGGTGTGAGGAAATAAAAAGGCCTCAAAAAATAGTCCTAGTTCTTACACTGGCTGGCTCTGATGTGCTTGATAGGTTTGGTAGTTTTAGGGGAGGAGAAAGAAAAAGAGGAGCATAGCCAACTCCCTTAGAGGAGACCAGCCCATGGCTGGAACTGAAAACAAGAAGGACTGCTAGAGAGCCAGAACTAACCCCGGCTGTGCCAAGCAACACAGCACATCCCCTCCAAAAGCATGGCTATGGCTGGGCAAATAGGGTCCTGAAACTGTTTGTAGAGCTGGGAATCCACAGCACCGCAAGAAAGGGAGTTGGGACATGCAGAGCAAGGTGCATGGCTCAAGCATGACTGCACTCAGACCTGCGGGCCCTGGGCAAGCCATGCAGGCTACAAAAATATGAACGTGTCTGGATGTAGCTGATAATTGATGCTGTAATACGATAATGCATGAGACTGGCTACAGTTCAGTGGGTCTGTGGTACAGCAGTCTGCACAGAAGAGACTCAGACTGGTGGCTGCTGATGCCTATCATTGTCAATACAATGGAGGAATGGACAAAATGGAAAATAATCCTGCTTATTTTGAAAAAGACCCAAAGGGCCTAAACTGTCTCAGAAACTTGTCACGGAGCTCATCTCCCAGACACCCTGCTGTCACAGTTTCAAGGACGCTTCCATTGCAAAGCGCTGCAGACTTACTAGCAATGTGCGAGTATAGTGTCGTGTGTGTGAACTATAGTGCCGCTGTGAGTGACACAGATTACAGAGATATATGTATGGATATACACACACTCACAGGCAACGTGCATACAGTATACGTATTATATATGTTATAATATATATGTACAATAGAGCACTTAATGAAAAGTGTGTTTGCCTGCTGACATCACCTTCAACAGAAACCTGAAGAGAAAGACCCTGCTACCCAACACATGGGGGATTTGAAGCAGTACAAAGAGACAAGGAAGATGAAACAACACCCCCCCCAAGGATCTGAAGTTAGGGAGCAGGAAAGCGCTACAGGAGAATGAGATCCCTGAGCCCTGCAGGGGCTATGAAACACCCAGCTGAGGAAAACCTCTGCTCCTGGGGGCAGTTGCTAATGTCCTGGAGGAACCCTGCAAGTCTGAACAACGGCAGTGGGTGCTGCAGCAGCTGTCAGGCATTGCTCACCAGGTGGGTTGTTCTGGCTGTTTATAGTGATGCCCCGCACTAACAAGCTCTGCACTTGTTCTCCCATTTTGATCTGAAAAGGAAGATGTGGGACTGGGCACGGTACCTGCCAGATATAGCCCTGGTGGTTCAGGCAAGCTGCAGTGCGAGTTGTTGCCACACAGAAAAAGGCAGATCCCCTGCAAAAGGCCTGAGGCCCTGGGCAGCCCCAGGACTACCAACAGCCCCAGAGGAACATGGTCAGTGCCCCAGGGTGAGGGCGCTGCAAAAGGGAAGCCCCTGGGGTGCGTAGCCGAGGGCAGAGCAGCCCAGGGTAGGTTGAAGCCAGCTCTTCCTGGCCAAAAGTAACGTGCTCCTTGTTGCTTAATCTGTGAGGACCCATCCCAGAGAGTCCTGAAAAAGTCTCAAGCTGTGGTACGCATGGGTGGAGGGCATATAGGTAGAGGGCAGCACCTTGGTTGCGTTAACAGTACCATCATGTGTTACCATGGGCAACAGTGTGCTTTTGTCACCGTTATCACCAGGGTGTGATCACGTACTGGAAAGCTTTCTTATCCTGGAGCACAGAATCTACAGGGAAGCAGTTGGATTGCATCCCCAGCTCCCCTGGCTTCAGCACACATAACTGAGCTCCCCAAATATTGCTTTAGCAGAGTTGGACACAGAGCAGAACAAGGAGGGTGTCTCTCTCACACGGCATGGTGACACCGAGCCCAGTGTCACGTAGTTCAGCATAAAGGAAGAACAGCAGCAAAAGCATCCTTGAGATTTGGCCAAAATCCGCTCGGGGGGGAGCTTCAGGTGCCACTTCTGCTGGGAGGTCAGGCCGGTGTGTGCAAGGTCAGATTCCTGTCAGAGGCGGCTCTGTTGGCTGCAAGGTGATCCCCACATTAAGCCTGAAATGGTAGTGGGCAGCTGGCACAGCTCCACCTTGGCCAGCACTGCCAAGACAGCGGACACAGCGTCCATGTGGAAACTATGAAGCTGAGAGCATCCTCGAGCATAGGATGGCTTTCCTCAGTGGGAAGGGCAGACAAGGTTGTTCTCCTGCCATGGAGAGTTGGGGGGTCTGGAGCAAGGCACAGCCTCTCCCCACTCGCTGCCATGCCAGTCCCTGATGGCAGCCCTGCTCTGGCTGTGCCCTCCTGCCCCAGCTCCGAGCCTGCATGCTGGTCATGCTGGCCCTGCAATTTAAGGTTGGCTTGACCAGCAGGGAATGATGAAAGAGTGGTTTTGATCTTAAAGAAAAGGGGGGGGTAAGTCTGGGTTGTTTGTGGAAGAGGAGGTCAGACTGGACCAGGAGATTGGAGGAAGGATCTGGTCTGAGGTTCCTCATCTTCATGGAACTCAGGGTGGGTCAGAGCCATTAATGTAGAGGGCGGGAAAGAGGTTAAGTGAAGAAGAGTGGAAAAGGTAAAGCCACAAATTACCCCCATATGAAGGCCGGGAAGGAAACATTCTGCTTAGCTGCCTAGGACAGAGGTTTATGATTTTTTTTCTTATGCAGTTCAGTGGTGTTATCCACTGTGAAAAATCATTGGCCATAGAGATATCTGATAAGAACTGAGCTGGCATCAGCTGGGAGAACAAAATGTCAAGAATGTATTGGGCTGCACCCCCACTTTTACCAGCAGACAGGACATCGGGCTGGGAACAGCGTGTTGCTCACCTTTATCGCTAATTGTTCTGCCTGCCTAGCTTCTTTACTGCCTCCTAATGAGTGGAAATATGATGTTTTGAGATTTGATCCTCTCCTAAGAACACCTTCTCCTCCTACATCTCACCCCCCATCCTGTGTTCCCTAATGCATAGCCTTGGCTGGTGATGGGAAGTTTAGGGAGCTGGGAATGGTGTGAGTACAGAGGAATAACTCTAATTTGGCCAGCTCTGCACTTCTAGGCCAAGGGTGACATGGTTTTCCCCATTCAGCAACAAAAAGTTGCCTTTTATAGCGAAATCTCTCTGCTCCCAAGTGCTTTACAATGAAGGAAAGCAAAAATCCCCTTCCTCACTTTTTTTTGGCGAGAAAGGGGATACAAGCTATGGGTTGCTGAACAGCCTCAGCCTACACCACAACCATTCAGGGTGCACTGGAGATGTCCCACCGGCTGCCAGGGACAGGCACCAGGAAGAGGAACAGCTTCAAGGGGAACCAGTGGGCCAAGGTGGGACACACAGTGCACTCCCTTACGCGGCTGCTGCGGGGCCCAAGGGCTTTTCTTCTTCCCGTGCCACATTCTCTTCCATCTAACCTATCCCTCTGACTGGAAGGGGCAGGGAAGGTCCCATGCCTTCCTGGAAGCGTGGGACTCCCACCTCACCTCTGCGGGACTGGAGTGTTGTGTCCCCTCCATACTCAGTGAGCGCAGAAACTCATCCCACAGACGTGTGAAGAGCTCTTTGTCTAACAGAAACACAATGCATGGCATTCGAGGACACTTTTGTCCCTCAGCAAGGAGGGACAGGCCTTGTTAGAGTTGGATCACAGGTGTTAGCCCAAAACTCAGAGAAGGGCTGAGCTTCCTTTTCCTGCTCAAGGCTTGGTACGAGTGAGGCTGTGAAAGAAAAGGCTTTTCTGCAGTCTTTCCTTCCTCAAGCTTGACTCCAGCAGGGTGCCTTTCTCAAACCTGGCTTGGGAGGCTTTGCTTCCCCCCCATCCCTTGTGAGCCATCACATTCTTATGGCCCCACAAGGCACAGCCTAAGCGGCTCCCCAGGGCTACTGGCAATTCAGTTAATTTCTGTGAAACCTTGGGCAAAATACCTGCCTCTCCCTGTGTTTTCGAGGAGAGGATGCAAGACCTGTCCCTCCAGGCTGCTGCTGGAGGGTATCCAGAACCAGCTCTCTGCTTTCCTTTAGGGCATGGCTGGGATGCTGAGTGCTGGGGATCAAGCCCCACTGATACCCTGGGAGCAATAGCATTGCTGTGCTCTCCCTAGATAGCCTATTCAAGCCTGAAAGGTGGTCAGGCAAAAGAGCTGACAAATGTAGCTGTAAGACATCTGTGGTCATGTATTTAAACAACTATAGCTTGCCTGAGTGTTCAGGTGTTAGTATTCCACTGACGTGACTGGAGACAGGGCAATCCTTAAAGATAATATGAACAGAAAAGTCCTCTTAGAGCATGGTTGTTACTACCACCTGTGTGTGTTTTTGGGAGGTGGGTTCATGTGTGTTGGCTGAGGATCCAGCAACCACGTGCATGCAGCAGTGTCAGTGGAGACCTTCATGCGAGGGGCTAAGTTGAGGATGCAGCAGAAAGAGGAGGAAGGGATGCTTGGTGCTTCTTCCAAATTTGGTAGTAATCTGGGGATTCTCACAACCTCATTGATAAAATGAAACAAGCTACGTCACGAGGGCGTGAAAAGGGACCCTGCTGACCTCAGTGCAAGACCCTTGATGCCAGTAGTGATACATGGAGGTTTAAAGCCGTTGATGAGTTCAGACAGCTGATTACAAAATCACACTGAACTCCAGAATGAAAAAGAGGAAGGATCAAACTGTAGAACTCTGACTGCTTCCAGAGGAGGTAGTCAGGGTCCTGCCTTGACTGCTCTGTCCGTGACCAAAATAGATCTTCCCCAACAGATCCTGAGCATGCTCATCCCAGTATTAAGTTTTCTTCCCTATCATACCTTGACATTTCCGGGTGATCACACTGTTTCCAACAGCTTGCGCTGGATGCCAGCAGTGCAGCTGAGCTGTTCCTAACCCCTGGTCCAGAGTAATGAGAAGACTTTGCTTGAAGCCTGCAAGTGGTATCTGTTGCTTTGGGAGCAATTCATCCAAGATGGTCATTTTTCACCAAGGAGGAGAAAGAAGGTCACTCAGAAATATTCTTCTCTCCAAGGAAAAACTCTCTTAATTTTTATTTTAATGTCTCTGGGGATGAATCACCTCCTAAAAAAATGGGGAGAGCAGAGAAGTAAGAGCGTGTGAGCAAGCACATGTGAGAAAGAGGAGGCTGGGGACAACCACATTTCAGACTGGCTGTCGCAGTGATTTGCTTTTAGAAAGTATTTTTTAAAGGAAATAAAGAAAAAGAACAGGAAAAAAGTGCCTGGATGATTAGCTATAGTTACAACTGCAAACAAGAGGGGAAAATAGCTTAACTGGGGAAAAGAAAATGCAGCTGCTTGCTAAGCCTCTTCCCCCTCTCCTCTGCCCATGGGCCCAGCTTTGGGTGCTGGGGCAGCACCGAACTGCGGGGAGACTCTTCCCAGCTGGTTCAGGTTGTAGCTTGGCGATGTGGTAAACCTGACTGTAGGGCTCCTGACATCAGATCGAACACCCCGGCCATGAAATACACAGGGCAGATGGGTATAAACTTGTTGGTTCAAAATCTTTTGAGAATTTTTGAGACAATAATTCCTGCACAGCCAGGCTTCATACCTGTGCTGCTCTGTTTTTTTTCTGGATCAGGTGCTGCCCATCCTCCCACACGTGGGAAGAAGCCATCACAAGCACCATGCGGTGCTCTGGCTCATTTGACAGAACCGCAGCCCTGTTACCATGCCTCAGCCAGCCCAGCTTTATGGGGATGGGTAATGCAGGCATGCACTGGTTGGATGCAAACGATCAGATCCTCACTACCTAATACGTATCACCAAATATATGTGTGGATAGACAGGTAGGTGTTGGATGAATGAAGGGTTTCAGGGGGTTATTTGAAAGCCAGGTTCACCAAGTGGCATCACAACCTAGCTGGGTCAGTTTTTCTGAACAAGAATCCACAGCCAGAAGCTGCTTTGGTTGGTGCTGTTGCTGAGAAGTTGCGTGGAACTGCATCCCCTGTAACGGTGCTTCTGTCGACTCCTTGGCTGTCTCCCCATCGGGCCCAGATCTGTTTAGTTGTGAAACCAGAGCATAGTATCTTATGTCCACCAGGTATGAAGACCAAGGTAAATAACCCTCAATAGAAACCACACTTGTTAGGGAGAGAGTGCGTATTAAATTTCATACTTCACCTTGGGACTCATTCACCAACGGCTACTCTAAGCCCATTAGCGCTGACGTCTATTTTTAACCCTGATTCCAGTCAGCTGTGGGTCCCAGTCCATGCACGTGACATGCTGTCAAGAATCCTTTCTTTTTTTTTCTTTAACATTTAAAAACATACTGTGATTATTTTCTGCTGGCTGTTCAACCTCCTCTCTGCAGAAGTACAGGGAGGAGCTGAGCTGCTCTGCCTGCAGAAAGGTTTTCCTTTCCTCACAGCTGAGAGTTTTCAAACCATCCCTCACTTTCTGGCTTGTTTCTGTGCATTGGGAATCCAGTTTGGCAAGCACACTGGACGTGGGGGTGCCGGCCGGGCAAACCTCTGGGGGGTGACACTAACTTTCCCAGGCATAGGGACGAGAGTCCCGTGCCCCTTAGGAAGCACAGCTTTTTTCCAGCTATAGTAGGAAAGTTGTGGTGGCATTCCACTGGAGAGGTCTTTCGATATCTCCCTCCCAATCAGATCTCCCCTCTGGGCTATTTGAACTGGCTGTTTGCCTGACAGCAGCACAAGCCTCCTGGGGGCAGAGGGAATTTTTTTGTGCACCATGCAGGAAATTTGGGGCCTTTTAAAATGAAAGGAAGCCTAGACATGTAAGATCCCATTGCTGCTGTTACCAGAGCTGGGAGAACTGGCCATATTTGCTTTCCAGCCTTCTGGAGAGTCAGAGGGCTCAAAGGTTCATGCAAGTGAAGTTGTAACTGTGTTTGGGAAGCCAGACAAAAGGAGCAGGGAGACAGATGATCTCATGGGAGGGAAGACGAGTGTGATGAGAGGGATTTCCACCCCTCCCTATGGGAAGTAAAACCTTGCATAGATACAGACCCTCTGCCGTACTCTTCATCGGCAAAACCCAAGGGTCCAGAGTATCTTGGGGTGGCACTTGGAGTAAGGGGGAGAGAGAAGGAGGAGGGCTGCAGAGGCTGGAGGTGGAGAAAGGAGAGGAGAGGAGAGGAGAGGAGAGGAGAGGAGAGGAGAGGAGAGGAGAGGAGAGGAGAGGAGAGGAGAGGAGAGGAGAGGAGAGGAGAGGAGAGGAGAGGAGAGGAGAGGAGGAACACAGCAACATCTGAAGCAAGTGCAGGTAGGGTCTGAGCGAGCCTGCAGCAGGGAGCTATGGGAGAGCACAGAAGGGGCCCCAAATATCGGTCCTGCTTGGGAGCTGATGGAGTATGAAGCTGTGAATGGGAGCTACAGGAGGTCCCTTGGAGGTGTGTTCAAAGCCAGGCTCCTGGGGAGCCTATCCAAAAGGCTTTACTGAATATGTTTGTTTATATATTTCCATGTAATTGGGGTTAATCTGCTTTGTGTTTTGGCTAATCATCTGGTTCAGAGGCCTGATAGGCCTCTGGAAAGGGTTGTTTTGCCCTCCTCCTCTTTTCAGGCCATGGAGTCGGGGGAGAGCAAACTGCTGTGGAGGGGCTCAGAGCTGCCTGGTGTCAGGTCTGGCGGAAAAGTGCTTTATCCCTTGAGGAACGGCGCTGGGGAGCATGTCCCCAACAGGGACTAGTGCCTTTCTTCTTGCTAATTGGTTGGTCTTGTGAAAATGAAGGATTATTGGGGGAAAAAAAAAAAACCAAACCCAAATCACCTCAATGAGAGCCTGGCACTGAGAGGTAACTGCTCTGTAGGGGTCTGCTGGGGATCCCAAATCCTGTGGGCACCATGCCCAGCTGGCCCTGTGCCCTGCCCTCACCCTTCCTCCTCGGGGCCCCACCTTGAGCGAAGGAGATGCGTGGGTTGGGCACACGCCTCTGCTGTTCCTCTGTCCCCTGTGAACTTTGTCTTCTGGGAGCCCTTCTGTACCCATCTGCTCAGGGACTGTTGCTCTTTCAGGCCCCTTTGTTGGCTGGGAGAGAGTGAGTCATGGGCATCTCATGCAAAGTCTTATTGCTTTAGGTTGAAGGAGACGCTGTTGCCACCAGAAGCACATCCCACCCACTGAGAGTGGAAAAAGAATCAGGAGGATGAGCTCAGCCATGTGGCAAGAGCCCATTGCACTAAAGGGAAGCTGCTGCAAATGTTGCCCCTGCTGCCAGACCCGCGCGTAAAGTGCTTTTCGTGGGGGCTGTGGCATAGCCATGGGACATGCCAGTGGTGGCTGTTCCACCACTTTGGACCTCCTGAGCTCAAGGCTTGCCAAGCAGATGTTTGCTCTAACGCCTTTGTGCTTGCAAGGTCAAGGATGGGTCTGACCTTGCCACATGCCACACAAGGTGGTTTCCAAACTGGTCCCAAAAAAAAGCCTTAATTCCTCTAGAAAACTACTGCAACGCTCATCCCACAAGTCTCTCAGAAGAGACAACAGGTAGAGGGTCTCAGAAAGCTCTCAGGTCCTGGGTGGGAAATGAAAGGGAGCCCAGAGGCTTATTCAGAGTCCATAAGTTGCACAAAAAGAGGCAGAACAAAACCCGGGCTGCCTTCAGGGCCTCTTGCACTCTCTCTTCCTGGCAAGGTGACAAAGCAACACCAGTGATGTGATGACGCCCAGCTGACTGGCAACAGACACTCAAGGTCCGGTGTTGTTTAATCACAGCAAATGTGACCTTCCTGTTATTCAAAACCGTCCTTGTGCCAGCTCACCCCAAGCCGCCCTGGCCATCCCACAGCCCATGACTCAGCCCTGCCTCCCTTCCCTGACGGGGGCTGCCAAGGGACCCAGTGGGGACCCTCCATGGGTTTGCCAACCTGCCTGAGCATCGGGGAGGTAGGGCGTGTGCGCGCCTGTATACACACAAACTCTCCCAAAAAGGGCTGCCCTCAAAGCAAAACTCATCCAGGCTGGGAAGGAGCCTCTTGCCAAAGCCAAGGTCAGGGGAGCGAAGCAGCTCCAGCTTTTCCCCTGTACTGTTTGTGCAAGGTGCCTGCTGCTCATGCTTGGCCTGGCTGCCAAGCCCGTGGGGCAGTGATTAAACCTCCATGCCTGGCACCAGTGCAGCGAATTCAGGTGTTTTCCAGTTGGGCTTTTTCACCTCCCTTCTGCCGGTGAAGGTGGAGCATGCTGCTGCCACAGAGGTGGCTGGCCCTGTGCCTCTGCATGCCATGGGGCGGCCAAGCTGGCTTCCCAAATAAAGCAGGAGGGCTGTGAGACTTGAGCCAGGCTTCACAGGCAATGCCTCAGCCTGCAGGCATGAGGGGCACGCAGCAGCTTTGTCAGGGGCACACAGGAGGGTGGTGACTGGGTGCCACCATCACCCTTGAAGACACCTGGAGGCCACTGAGCCAAAGCCCCATCTCACCACCTGTCCGCCTCTGCGTGGGGTGACTGAGCAAAGTGGAAATACCCTCTGACTGGGAGCCCGTGCCGTGCCATGTTCTGGCAGAGGCCAGCTGGCATTGTGTCCTCTGGTGCTCCAAGTGCACCAGCAGCGATGGAGGTGGAGCGTGGCTCGGTTCAGCCATGACCATGAGCCAAGTGGTGGGGATGGTGCAGCCACAGCACCATGCTCCCACCCTGCAGGCCTGAAGGGCCAAAGGGCCCTGGACACCTTTGCTGACTCGCTGCTTTTGCTGTCGGCATCTGGATGGCAAGCCAACAGCAAGCACAACGCATAGGTGCTCTCCCAGCTGTGCCCAGTCCCCTGTGGTGCAGCCTGGGCTCATCACCTTCGTGACCATGAGTCTAGCTGATGATCCGTGCCTGCTGTCCGGGCTGGCACTGGGCTCTATCCAGACCTGTCCCATCCACGGTACCTTCAACATCAGGAACCAAAGGCCCCCACAAAGGTGGGTCTAGGCCTTGGGCCCTCTGCGGTCAGGCTGAAGGGAACCAGCATGGACTCAGCACGTGAGCAAAGTTAGCGTGCTCTTCTTCAGGAGCAACGTCATTTAGGCATCAGATGGCCAAGAGCCCGAAGATCCACCATCCATGACATGAAAGCACCATCAGGCTCTTCACTTCATTCACTCTTTGTCTAAACTGATCCTGGTCAGGAAGCCTTTCTAAAGGCTTTAAGGACCTGGCACTGGGAGCTCGAACATCACAGTGGCGTGAAGCCCTTGGAGCAGGGGGGACAGGTGAGCGCAAGTCTCGCAGCCCTGATGCTGCTCTGCTCAGCGCAAAGCAGCGCCGTTACCTCTGCCTGTGGCTTGGCAGCAGCTACCCAGTCCCACGCAATTGAAGCTGGCTCTATAAACATGAGCAGAACAGAGCAAATACTGTTACTGTGGTGGTCTCAGCACAGGGAAAACTGCTGAAATGAACTTGCATTCAAATAGTCATTCCACTTCTGCACCGTGATGGGAAGGAAGAGGGAAGGAAGTTTTGCCTGGCCTTGTTAACAGTTTTGTGACCTCCCAGGACCAGCTCTCCAAAGTGGTATGAGGAATGTGTACAGGTCACTTATTACAAAAACCTGTACTTTTTTTTAGCCCAAACCTTGTACTCCACCTTTGCTGCCATTTAATAATTTCAGTCTCTAATTGCTAGGTACTGCTTAGCTCGTAAATATTGACCAACAGCCAGGGTCAATATAAAACATCCTGTGTTGCCTTCACCACCACCCTGGCCCTGGTTACCTGCTCCCTTCCCCAGGCATCAGAGCCCAGTTTGCCCCAGTCCCAGGTCCCTCAGTCCCTTATCCAGGCAAGGACGTTAAAGCAGTCACAGGCACGTGAAGCTTTCCTTTAACATTAGCCAATACTTGCTCCAGGCTTGGCTTCAGAGTAGTTTTCTTTCAGGGGATCCCAACTAGACTGGCGAGTGACAGCACAGAATACAAGAGATGCTCCTGGACTGGCGTGAGACGTCCAGGTGAGGACATCCTGAGACACTCCTGAGCAGCAAGCATAGCCAAGAAGCGTTCCTGCAGGACGGGGCTTGGAATTGGCTGCAAAGGAGCCTCAGCTACACTACAGCACAAGGACAGCCTAGCTAGGAACTGTGTGGGCTTGCAGGGCATGGGTTCAGCTCTGGCGCAGGTGCTCAGAGGTGTGGGGCGCCCATCCTCCCTGCAAATATTCATACCTCAGCTCAACAAGGCCATCAGCAACCTGACCATGCTTTGAAAATAGCTGTGCTTTGAGCAGGCAGTTGGACCTTCAGAGGTCCCTTCCCACCTACATCTTTTATTCTAGCAAGAGGCCCGCTAAGGCTGTTTAAGGCTTAAATGCCAGGTTCCTTTTTTTTTATCCCCTGCATCAGAAAAAGCAAGTCTGATTTTGCAACTTCATTGCAGTGGGACTCCAAAGAAGTCTCAGGCACTAGTCAGAAAGCTCAAGCAAGTGTCACGCCTGGATGGAACAAACATCATTTCTATGTCACTGCTCCGCCACCATCAGATCCAGTAAAATTCATCCCACCTTCTTCCTTCCTCCCTTAGGGCAACTCATCTCCCCTTCCCAGCTAGGATCACCTCAAGCCCCATTGCATCAATTCAGCTGTTAGCATGGGCAGACTCCAACAAGTGGAAGACTTTATTATTGTTTTTTTTAAATGATCTCCAACGGGGGATTTCACATTAGTATCCAAGACAAGTTAAAACAGTTGCCACCCTCAGCCTCCCATTTTTTCCCTCCCTAGTGCTCTTTGTTATTTAGGTTTATATTGTTCAGGCCATAAGAGAAGTAACCTGGCTTTAAAAACAACACCTTAAAAAAAAAAGCAATAAGGAAGGAGGGATGACAACATGGAGTTTTAACTGCAGATCCTTTCAGTGCTGTGGTTTAGAGTGATCCTTTGCAGAGGTAGACACACATCTAAGAGGGGCACAGACCAGCAGTTCAGGAATAGGACCAAGGGCCTGAAGCATCTCCAGGTGGCTTTAGCACAACAGCACCAGGAGCATGAAGTTAGGACTTCATGGTGACTGCCCATGTGCAAAAGGCCAGCTCTCCCACCGAGTTCTTGGAAGTTAACCATAAAAGCATTAAACAGTAAATCAAAGCATACAGAAAACGGCTAGATATTCAGAGGGAAGCAGCATGACCCACTTCAGTCCACAGAGCCAACTTGGAGCCCAGACAACAGCAATGCTTTCTGAGGAAGTGGAAAATGTAGGATCCTGTACCCGTGATCAGCCTCTGTCCTCAGTCCATTGCAAGCACGAGCCAGTATCAGGATGGGGCAAGTGCCATGCTGGAACAAGTGTGTGCATGCACAGAGGACACTAGGAAACACTATCCCTTTCTTGGCAAAGCAAGCAGGAAAATCGGTGTCAGAATTTTGAGAACAAGGCTGCTTGGGGCTAAGTGCCATTCAGCGGAAGCCTGTTCTCATTCTGAACCCAGCAAGCAAGTCACAGCCTCTTAAAACAGGCCAGAGCAGACATCCAGCCACCAGCTCTTCTCTCCACTCAATGCTACATTTGCAGAAAGTAGCCAAGATGCATAGACAGAGGCCAGCAAGCTTCCTGAGCTTTAGGCTTTGAAATGCAAGCGCTTGCAAGCAGTTTGTCACATTAGGTACTGAGCTACAGAGTGGGATGCACCACAGCTTTTAAAAACTGCATATGCTGTTGTCTCTGGGTTAAGCAGCTCTGCTACAAAAATGGGAAGCCAGGGGCTAACCCATGCTGTCACCACCACACCCTAAAGCAGGGAGGGAAGGCTGCCCCTGAACCAGTTTTGCCTTGAGAAAAACATCCGCTAAGACCATGTGGGGCATCCTCTTATAATCCATCTTTATTTGTAAAAATCCACATAAAAAATCTTCAGTTGCCTTTTACAAAAACAAAAAGGCACATAAAACTGGTCAACTCATCCCCATGGACTGATGGTCAGACATTTCCCCCCACCCCAACCTCCCCCTCGCCATTCTCCTCCAGTCCATTTCTTCATGTTTCCTTTAGTTTCAGCTCACTCCTGCCCAGGCACAGTTCTGCGCTTGCAAAGATGAAGCACGCACACAGGGGAGATGGAGAGGTGGCACGGGCTGTGCGTGGAATGTTTTACAGGCGCTTTTTAGTAGTAAGTCTCTTTTTCCACCCAACCTAAAGGAAAAGGAGGGAGAAAGCAGAGTTAGTCTTACGGCAGACCAAGTATGAGGTTCATGAGAGCTCCTTTTAGGCTCTGAAAACTTGCACTGTAGCACCTGAGCTAGCAAGTGACCCGTCACAATGGAAAAATCTTGCCAAATTGTTGAGGCACTGCAGCTTTCAGGCCCTGATCCAGCATTCTAGAACTACCCAAGCATCAGTCTTTCCTATCTACTTCAGTGCATTGATACTTTCATATTCTGCGGGAGCATGCAGGGAGAGGGACAGATAAAGCCCTTAATTTGAACTAACTGCACTATTAAAGCTGAGGAAGGGAAAACACAGCAAAATACACCCCTGCATAGTGCTCGGCACTAGGGTCCCTGAGCACTGTCAGAGCTTCTACAGAGCTCAGCAGCATGAAGAGGTGGGGAAGGAAAACACACAGATTAGCAGCTTATTCTTACCGCCAGGGTTGCGTCTGATAATGAGCTTTCTGACTTCATCATACAGGAATATGAGGAGGGAGTATGGGAAAGCACAGAACCACCAGGTTGGCCTGTTTGGGAGAGAAGACAGTGAGAACACAGGCAGCAGAGATGCTCTTTGCCTAGCAGAGCTCTGACTTGATGGCACAGAAGAGTGCAGGAAGGCTGGCATGTCCCAGCTTGCCAACGTGCCAGCTCCCACAAGGCTGTGGTTCAGCTGAGAATCCTCCAAGCCAAGAATTACCACCAAGTTTTCTGCTGCAATAGGTTAATCCACTTTTGGATATTAATTCCAACATGACGTATGTCATAGCAGCTTTGTTAATCTCTGTACCAGCACCTCTCCACCTATTAGTCTAGTACTATTTCCTCTAAGTACACATAACCTTTGTGCCCACAGCCTTGCTCGCTTGAACTGCATTGGTTTCCCTTATGATTTACACGAGCTAACATCTAGCTGCTGCAGGCATTGGGCAGATGCCAGCTTTCTTGTTAGGAAATGCTCACACTTCAGCACCAAACTCCAGACAACACTTTTGAATGAAATGCAAGATGTACCAGGATTTTTTTTTGCCATGAAAATTACATGGCACTTAAGCCAGAGGACTGTTCGAAGTTTGAGACTAAACCCTGCCATGAAGTGTTGCAATGCTGTTGGGCAACACTTAAGATGTTGGCGCCCTCCCAACCATTAGGAAAGTTACTGTGCACCAGCTGGTCATCTGCACCTACGCAGCATCTTTCAAAAGACTTTACTACCTGTGCTATTTCTTCGGAAGGTAGAAAAAGGCACAAGATGTTATCACCAGTTCTTTAGTAAAGAAGAGTCACCTGGCCTACGTTTTAGAGCAATTCAACTGGCTTTCTGTGGAGGTGCAGCCCCCTATCCATAAAAACACCCCATGCAAGTAAGCACATGAGCAGCTGCACTACAGTACACTGGTACAACTGAAGTCGTGTTGCTAATTTTTAGTGGGGCACTGAACTGCAGGCTCCCCATAAGCATGCCCACAAGCAGTAAAGTAAAGCAAACCCCCAGCGTGCCACACTACAGCAAAGGATCACTTCTGCCCTCTAGCCTGAGCTCTTCTGGGTTAAGACTAGGTTTCATGCTCCACAAGCTCACAACTACTTGTATCCATCTTCCCACCCAAGCACTATCGTTCTGTGGTACAGTTTCTGTGCACAAAAACTGTGATGCAACTTACTTGAGAGGGTACATCCTCAGAGCAACATCCATCCCAGGGCAGTAAGAGAGGAAGGCAGCCAGAGCAGTCTCCTCAAAGAGACCAAATATTAAGATCTTGTTCCTAGTAGAAACAGGAAAGCAGTCAGGGACACAGTACTTTCACAGATGACATCCTAAAAAACACCTAGTTGCCACGTGGCAATGAATGGAAACAGACATTCTGGTCTAGCCCAGAAGTCCATCAGGTGGGGACTACCAGGCCATCCAAGCTGATGGCACAGGTGCCACGAGGGTCTTTTATGTCTCTAGACAGAGATATTCCAGTTTACAACTACGTCAATCAGCAACTGCTTTCATCACAAATTCAGACGGAGCCTGGGGTTCGTGCCACCAGATCGAGACATCAGCTGCTCTGCCGCCGCACAAGGCTGTGTGCTGGAGTACGTCACTGTCCTTTGAGGTGGGCTAGCTCCCACAGACAATGCCAGCAGAAGTCAGCATTTCTCTTTGTTTCAGCCTGACCACCGCAGCAGGTACTACAAGAAAGAGGACCCAGACCCTCTTTTATCCACTACCAAGGCATCAGACTGTTCAAGACTTATGCCAAGGTGCCCAGACACTGCTGGGACAAAGAACTAGAATGCCGTGTGCTGGAGAATACATGGAGTCCGATTCTAAATCCTCCTTGGACAGCCTTGACTTACTTCATCCCCTGCTGGAAGACAGAGTTTCTTCGGGTCTTACAAATGATCAAGTCTGCCCACTGCACAACCACAATGCTGACAAAGAAGGCTGTATGGCAAGTGAACTCCACTATCTTCCTCTGTTCGTAGGTCTAGGAAGCAGACAAAGCAGAGTGCATTCATTCAGACATGCTGCCTTTGCTCTCTGATGCTCACACCAAGTTCAGCAGGCTTTAGTATTTTGGCTAGCAGCCTCTAAGCTGCGCCTCAAAACTTACCCATTGCTGCCCATAGCTGTCTTCCACATCATTAACCCATCGGTCATCCCACTGAACTCTGACCCCTAGCAAGCCAGAAGGCCAGAACCCATTCTCTGCCATGATTACAAAATAGGTGAAGAAACCTCCAAGGGCCTGGATCATACCTGAACAGATTAAGAAAGGATGATAAAACTGATGAAGATGCTGTGCAGTGCAATTATAACAGAAGGCAGTTCGCAGGAGACCCCAACCACCTAAAAAATTACTCCTTGTGGGGCTCAGTTTCCCAAGCAGCAGCTATAGGAATAGTTCACACTAACACCAAACTGAGCTGTAACCCTTTTGCTGAGCAGCTCCTGCTCCCAACTTTATACAGAGTTACTTCCGTTCTGCCCTGTGCTGTGATGGCATGGTACTCAAGGACACAAGATAAAACTCCCTTTGTATTCTCATTAAGCCTTGCCCACCCTGAAACCTTGCAAAATACAGTCACGAAGGTTCCCAAGGTCTGCTGCAATTAAGCATGAGCTCCCGTCCTGTGAACTGGGCATGTCTCTGTGGCTGCCTTTAATCAAGGCTCCTAATGCTGTGTGTTTAGGGATACGCTGGAGAGAATCCTTTACTTTTAATTAAACTAACAATGGGATCTATGTTCTTGCTGAACAAGTTTGAACCAGAGGAGAGCTGGTTGTCAGCCAGTTCCTTTACAGCGCTATGCAATTAAACAAAATTACTGTGAAAGCGATTCAATGGATCAAGCTGCACAAGCCACCGCTATGTGCCATAGGGGCAGAATCACGGCAAGTTCTTAACAGCCTGAGGTTCTGGTTTACATATCCCAAACCTCAACCCTACCAAAATAAGCAGAATAGTCACTGACTCGGGATGGTGTATAAACCCAGATACCACCAAGTTCAAATCAGTGCCAGAGAAAACAGCCCAGCTTACCAATCTGCCCGTAGGCCATGCTGATCAGCCGTTCATTCACCAGCTTGTCTGTTTTTGGATTTCTGGGCTGCCTCTTCATGATGTCACTCTCTGCTTGCTCATATGCCAGGGAGATAGCAGGGACCTTTGGAGATGGTAGGACCGCTGTTAGAACTGTTTCAATTTTCCACTGTATATAGCCTTCCCCGCCCCATGTTTTCGGCCTGAGAAACAGCATTGCCCAAAAGCGGTTGCTGTAGTATTCGGGAAGGACCTTACCCCCTCCCCATCCCCACTTCGTCTTTACATGGAACTGAAGGATCCTCAGGCTCAAAGAGTCACAATACAAGGGAGTGTGGATTAAGGGAGTATCAGATGGTCACTTATTTTAAATCAGAACACTAGAGAAAACTGTATTTAAGCACTTTCCTTCTACTTGTCGTTTCTTTAGGATACCTAAGAACACCCACATTTCTTCTTGAGATAAAAAAAAAGAAAAAAGACATTCACCATGTCAGTGCCCAAGTCAATGCAGAGGATGGTGACTGTTCCCAGTGGAAGGGGTATGTTCGCAATGATGAAGATCAGGAACGGCGTGATTTCAGGAATGTTACTGGTCAAGGTGTAAGCAATAGACTTCTTCAGGTTATCAAAGATCAGACGCCCTGGGGCAAGGAAGAGAGAACAAGGTAACTCTCACTTATCAGCAGAAGGCAGCCAAGGAGCTCACAGGCAGCTTCAGTGGCAACACCAAAAGGCAAGATGCTAGTGCAGCAGATTGAAGAGCTCTCTTGCATGTACGGGTGAGACTGTGTGCTCCATGCACAGCATCACCTATACAGAGTAATATTTTTGGTCACAGCAATCACGGTTCACTGCATACAGCAGTAGGATACTAAGCCCTGGCTTCTGAAGATCAAGAGCCTCTGGAGGTACCCTCTGTCCTGCTCCTGTTTGAGAGCTACTGCTTCATCAGGGAGGAAAATGTGTCAGACTGCTGGCAAAGATGACTGTAGGGTCAGTGTCAGGCAAAAGCACAAAGTAGCTTTTGGTATTCCTACTGTTACCCATCCCAAAGGGTCATGCTGGTCCCATGGAAACAGAGAAGACTTTGAAGGGAGGAGGAAAGTGCCACCCTCCTTGAAAACACTTGTCAATAAAGGAGAGCCCTCTGGACACCTCTAGTTCAGAGGGAATCAGTAACATTGCTGAAGCATGCCACTTCACCACCACTGTGCACAAGTTATAAACTCACCTTCTTCAACCCCAGTGACAATGGAGGCAAAGTTATCATCCAGCAGAATCATGTCAGCTGCCTGCTTGGAGACATCTGAGCCAGCAATACCCATAGCAACACCAATGTCAGCCTTCTTCAGGGCTGGGGAATCATTCACACCATCACCTGTGACTGCTACAATGGCACCCTAGTCACAAAGAGAGGGATAGAAAGACTGAAGATATCATAGAAGATGTTTTGGGCAGAAAAGCTTTCTCCTGTCTTTCAGGAGAAGAAGCATAAAAAAAACCCCCAAACAAACTAAAAGACAAACTCTTTTCACTTTGCTGTAAAGAGACCTTAGTCTCTCCTTGTCGTCCCCTCACCCTTTTCCCCATTCTGATCAGGCTTATCAGAGAACCATGCTGCTCTCTCCAAAGGAGATAATGGACAACATATAAACATGTTGAATGAATCCTCCTCTTCCAAGCACCTCCAGAGCATTTAGGAATTAAGTGTGTTAAACATCCCAGGATCAGAAGAAAGCCTCAATACAAACTGAAGACGTTTTCCTGCAAGACCCTTGTAAATACATATTGTAGAGCAGCCTGACATCAGCAGCTGAAGGCTGCTGACAGACTGAGATGTAGTCTGGCCCTTTACCTGAGGGCACTAAGAAGACTAAGCCCTGCCACTTCAGAAGGCAGCACTGGTTTTTAGTTTATATATATGTCTGGGGAACTCTCCCATATGAAATCCTTGGACTCCCTCTCTTTACCTGTCGCTGACAGCCTTCCACAATTATAAGCTTCTGCTGAGGAGATGTCCTGGCAAAGACAATTTCTGTATGATGAATCAGGATGTCATCCAGTTGCTCACTAGTCATGTCCTTCAAATCTGAGCCATGAACAACACAAGCTTTGGCATCCCTACGATCAAGAGACAATATAATGTTTTACTTCACAAGTTAAACTAAGTTTCTCATTAGTTTTATTAGCCCCATAAAGCTATGGCTCTTCAGTGCTCTAGGGAAAGACCAACTCCTACTGTGACTAAATACTAATCCAGGCAGCCTCTGCACAGAAGTTTGATGCTCCAAGTTTAAGGTAGATGGGGAACACAAAGAAAAAGACAACAAGACAGCACCAAGCAACAGACAAAGAGCCCCATGAGCAGACTAATTCTTTCTACAGCTTTTTAAAATGCATCAAGGCAAAGACTAGTTGTTTCCACAGCTCTTGGCCCCTCTGCAAGTGAGGAACTTCTGGCTCAGGCAGTTGCTTCCAACATCACAAGAGATGCTGTGGTCTTCTGCAGGCAATCTTTTTGCAACAGACTGATGATCTGCACGTGACTCTCCACAAAGAGTGCTCATGCTATGCCTGTTCAGACTATTTTACACCCTTCAGCAACAAAAGCATGCAGCATTATATTTAGACTGGTTTGGTACCCTGCATGCTAAAAGCAAAATACCACCTCTCTAACCCAGCATACCATCCCTTATAGGTCTAGGAGGCTATCCACACAGCTCATGACACCACCCAGTTTAGACAGGGAAATTCCTTCCCCACCCTTATAGCCCAGCTGCTGACCTGCTCAGTCACACAGCCCAGCAATCCCTGGCCTGCATTGCTAGGTTGTGAAGTTACCCACCAAAAAAGAAAAATTTAATCCACAATACTTGTCTTCCCCAAGCAATTCATTCCACAGAGTGTCTCTATTCACAGTTCATAAGCTACATGGCTACCCTCCAGCCCAAATACAGGCTGGGTCAAGCTAAGCAATGCAGACAGCCCAGCCATTCTGCAAACAGTCCATTTATGCCAAAGCACATTTTCTGAGGATGCCTCAGTTCTGCATTAGGCTGTGAGGGCAAACATTAACCCCTAAGAGGAAGGAGTTTCGTTTTCACATTTATTCTGCTTGTAGCTGCTGTCTAGTGTCAAATCCTCTGCCCAGCCCAAGTCCTGCTCCCTTTGCCCTCCTGCAGTCAGACCCAGAAGAGAGTTAGAGTTTGAGAGCAAGGAGGACAAGACTGGGCTTTGAGTGATCAAGTTTATAGGTGGCATTTGAGCTCTTTTCTCTAAACAGTATAAAACAATTAAACAGAGTTTACTTTTGGTAGCCCATTCAGTCTGGATTGTGACTAACAAACTAGGCATTTTCTTTTTACCAGAGTTTTCCCATGAACCTGTAAGTTATCTTACTAATAGACCTAGCCTCTATTTAAAGACCTGGAATCACAGGAGTACAGTCTCAGGCTCTGCAGCAGCATTGTTTAAAACAGTCCCCAAACAGCCACCTCCCTCCCCCAGGCCACTTTAGACACTTTCTCCTGCCTGCTGCATTGGATGTGGTGCTTGAGCAGTGACATGAACCAGGCAGGGCAAATCCTCAGCTCGGGGCGGGGGGAGTTAGCTCCCAAAAGACTCCACTCAGCCAGCTGTTTCTTCCCCCCAGTGTGGGGGCAGACCATCAGGACAGGCAGCTACGGGGCAGAGAAAGGATAGAAGAAACTGCTCGAGTTTTCTATACAGGGCTTACTAACTACTTCCCATGCACAAGAGACCTGCACATTCAAGACAGCCTTGAGCATTCCTCACATAACTCATGATACACACTGAAGAGGCACAACATGCTGAGCTAAACAGATGCCAAGCTTTTCAAGGGAGTGATGCTGAGAGATTATCCAAGACAAGGAGAGAGGCAAGTGCTTAATTCTTTGAACAGTTCTGGCCTTCCCCACCAGTCAGTACCTAGGGTTGACCTGGCTGACAGGAATGTTGAGTCGAGCTGCAATATCTTCTACTGTTTCATTGCCCTCAGAGATGATGCCGACACCCTTGGCAATGGCTTTGGCTGTGATCGGATGGTCTCCGGTAACCATAATAACCTGAAACACAAACAGACTGCCATGAAAGCCTTGCCTGTACTACAGAGCAACACTGCCCAAGAGGCAGGGTCTCTTGAGACTGAAAAGGCCACATGGGTTTTGTTCTACTAGTGGGCCCTGGCACAGAGGGCACATGAGGTACAGGCAGTAACCTGTTACCAGTATGCAAGGGATTGAGGTGGATGGAAGACAAAGAGAATTGTTAATCCTGAGTCAACAGATCAAGCTCCATTTCCAGCTGTGCTTTACTCTCTCATCTCAGTCAGTACTGTGGGACATGCAGAACACACATGAGCCAAATCACATGCTCGGGGATACCATGCCATCAGCACCTGCCAGTGCCCTAGCAGTTTGGAGTCTAACTCATTTTTCAGTCCATTAACATACAATCACTTGTATTTAACTCAGAAATGAAGCCTGAAGTAATACTAGTTAAATCCTGATCAATACTCCTCTTCACTTGCTCACATTACAGCAAACACACAGGGTAAGGGAAGCCCTTCATATCCACAGGTATAGAGCAAGGCAATTTTCAACCCAGGAATAAACTACCTTGATCCCAGCACTTCTGCATTTGCCAACAGCATCTGGCACAGCAGCACGAGGAGGGTCAATCATAGACATCAGTCCTACAAAGCAGAGTTTCTCTACAGGAAAGTTCACGTCGTCTGTATCAAACTGGAAGCCTTCAGGGAACTGATCATCAGGCAGAGCCAAGTGACAGAATCCTGTAACACATCAAACCCCCGTTTACTCTGTTCCTTCATATCAGGAGGCAGAGTGCAAATGCTTATTGCTTCTGCAAACAGCTACGCAAGAATAACAGGGCAGTGTCAGAGTTTTAGCCAGGGCTATTGAGGCAGGAGTCATGCTCATATTCTGATAACTAGTAGCTGTTGCTAGGTGCCCAGACACAGCTCGGTTCACATGCAGTGGAGCAAATCTAATACCATGTGGCCCCATGGAGACCGAAGGTCCCAAATGTTTTGCTTCATTTTGATCTAGGCAACCCAGCTGCTGGGCAAGACAAGACCCTGCAGGCTGCCTTTCAGACTAAAGGCAGGACTGTTCCTATATGAATCGCTGAAGTGACCTTGAGTCAACACTATGGTTACACTGCAGGAAGAGAATACAATCCTCCACTTAGTCTGTCAGGACTCTGCACAGGAGCATGACGGACAAATGTTTTCCAATTTATTACAGCTGCTTTTCCTTACCTAACACTCTCTCTCCAAGGCCTCCCAACTCAAGGTAGGCATTCTGAAAAGCATCTTTCATTTCCTCATCCAGTGGTTGCTCTTTGCCATGAATAAGAATGGTGCTGCAGCGATCCAAGATCCTCTCTGGAGCTCCCTTCATCACCAGCAAGTAACGGGATTCTGATGGATTTGCATTTTTGTGGATAGACAGCTAGGACAGAAGAAATGAAACCGTTTTACAGACATGTACTGTGAAGGTCACGAGTAATCACCATCACTCAGCATTTTGTGACTACAGTAGCTCAGGACAGTTGGTGATATTTTGCTCAAGTTTTCATTTACTCACACATTAGAGAGGTTTACAAACTAAGGAATTACTGTGTATTCCTTAACATTAAAATAGAACCACAGATGTCGCAATGGCCTTTTTCTGTATCCAGGTTCCACCTGTTATGGTCATTTCCCAGCAGTTCATTCCTATTCCCAGAGTTGAGTTCTTCCATTCTCTGTGCGCTACTGCTGCACAGGCAGGAAGCATGTCTGGTCTCTCCTCAGCAGCTGACAGCTTAGTGTCAAGGCAGCTCCAGAAGCTCTTACACAGCATAACTAAGTATGATCCGTTAACTTAAATTTATGGTCTTCAGCAGTCTACAAGCAAGTAATGGCTAGACGAGATTTTGGTGCCAAAAAAAAGTTTTGAGGTACACTGCGTGCAAATTTACGTAAGTGCTTCACAGGGCAGCCTTCCCTCAAGAGGACACACGCTTACCTGGTACTTGTTGGTAGAGTTAAATGGTATTTCCACCACTTTGGGATACCTTTCTCTCATCTCCTTGACAGAACCACAGCACAATTCAATGCATTTCAGAAGGGCAGACTCGGAGGCATCTCCCGCAACTGCTCTCTGAGAAAAGAGACAACTATCAAAGCATATCTCCCAGGAAACTCACCACAGAAGATCAGATATTTAAAAAGACGTGTATTCATCTCAGCCCAGTCCCAGCTTCTACATAACATGATATGAGAGCAAAGAATAGATTATTCTATTACCTAGTACTGACAAATACTGCATTTCAGAATGCCAGGCCTCCCAGCCTGACAGAGTAGCAGTCTTCTGGTGCCAAAGTCAAGAAGCCCTTTTAAAGGGTGGAGAAAGTCAGATAACCAGGTACAGTCAGAGAAAGAGAGGCTGGAGGGTAAACTCTGAGAAGAACTGCTGTAAGTTGCTTGCCAGGAAGAACAGCAAATGCAAGTTGAAGACTGACGACATGCACACAGAAACACTTGCACATGCTCTCCCACCCCAACATATGATCAGCTTATCAAGCCTCTGGCAGAGAAGATTTAATCTTTCCATGCCTCCTCCCCCATAAGATCAGCACTGGGAGAGACTGTAGATGGGGGGTCTCAGCCCTGGAGATCTGTGTGGGCTCAATGTCCTGCTTATGTTTCCTTTGCTGCAATTTAAACCAAATATTTCTTGCACTTCTGGTCTCTTTGTCCAGAGAATTTTTTTTTCTTTTTTTTTTATAGTGCTTTTTGGTTTCTAAGGACTTTTCAGAACTCCCCCTCCTAAGTCTTCCTCAGATGGGAAGAACTCCAGCTCTTTATCTTAGGTCTAAAAAATATGACCTGAAGTTATAGTCAGAGGAGTGCTAGGGAAAAATAGTTTGTTCCATCATTTCTATTACCACAGCATCAGAACACCCTTGGGAAGAAGTTTACTAAGCAACTTGACTAATATTTGACAGATAAGCACTGTACAGTTAATTTCAGCCCTGGCTGGGTCACAGTTCAGAAGCAGGAATCTGAATTGATGTTATGCTGGCATTTGCACCAGCACAGGCTTAAAAAGCCAAGACTTGCCAGTGAGAACAGACTGGCCAAAGACAACGTCTCTCCAGCAACTGCTGCTCCCCCAGCTCTAGCATCTACTTTTCCCAGCTCCCAGAACCAGGTGTTTGTAGCTTTTAAGTGTACAAATGCCAGAGAGAGCAATTCTTGGAACAGCCAGACATTGGGAAATGCCTAGGACAGCTTTCTGGTCTTTCCCAGCCCCGTCTGAAGTATCTGACCTCCCAAACAGACTGTAGATGCTAGTAGATGGCAGGGAGTCTGCTGTGGGAAATGTGTCTTCCCAGTCCCATCTCCTCTGCCCATAGCACATCTCCTATAACAGTGCTATACTGCAGGAAAGATTGAGTGACAGATACCTCTACTTTGCAGGTTCTTGTGACCCACAATACATAATCTCACCACCATTATGGGAGGGGAGTGGTGGGGAACAGGTCAAACTTTCTTTTAGGAACTCACCTTAAGAATTGGTACATTTTCCTGGTTGGCCTGAAACACAGCACGGTTGCAGAGTCCTGCAACTCTGGACAAAGCAGTCCAAGTAGCTGAGCTCTTGTCAAAGGAAGCACCTGAAAGCAGAGGAATCATGACAAAAAGCTCCCCTCAACAACAATTAAAAAAAAAAATCACACAAGCCCAAAATCCCACAGGCTTAAGAGCAAGCAGCCTTTACCTCAGAAATAGGAAACACTTACAGCCTGTTAACACACTACATATCTTTCAAGCCTCCCTTCCCAGGTACTTGATAAGCAGCTGATTATTTTAAGACCTGAGGGTGAAATAGCAACAGTGCAAGAGAACACCTCTGCTTTCAAAATTCCAGTAACAGCTGCACCCAGCAGCAGCAGAGCCCATGCTGACAAAGCCAAAGGATTCTGGACAGTTAACGTTCTTTCAGAGGGGCTTGATTAAGGTATGCTGGGTTCCACCTCCATGTTGTCTCACTTTATCCATCACCCAGGAACAGGATAAAATAGCTCTCAAAGGAACAATGCTTCAGTAAAGAAAGCTACTGCTTCTCCTATGAAGGCTCTTAAGTTGGCTTCAAGGGAGATGAATTGAACAGACAGTAAGCTTTCCATGAAGTGAAATCTTCTAGGTTTATATCTACTACAGCCCAGCTAACCATTGCCAGGCCAAAATCGAGCGCTTCTAAACACTTTATTTATAGCTTGTTACTTTGCACTAGCATTAAACACCAAGAACAGTAAAGCAGCTTTTTTAAGTGGTTCAGACAAGCACAATGTTTTGGAGTGGTTGGGGGCAGGGTGCTCACTGGAAAAAGTTTACGCTAATTATGTGTTGCAAGCACAATATTTCACAAGGTAGATGACAGCTAGGAAACTCCTGCATTTGGTTGTACTAAACAGTTCTGGAGAGATAAGTATCTCTCTCAATTGCACAGCACACCGAGATTTCAGATTCTTATCAGTATCAAGAAGAAACTTCCTGCTGAAGTCTTCACTCATTGCTACTGCTCTGCAAACATAACCAGGATGTTCTGGGAAAACCCCTGTTCGAGGGCAGCCATCTAGTTCAACACAGGAAATTTCCACCTATGTCCAGTCTCAAGTAATTTCTTATCAGGGTCAACACCTCTGCTGTCCACATTTTGAGCAGACTTAAGATGGGGCAATTTCATCAGATACATTTTGCCAAAAATAATCAGGTACTCTGGAGCACAGAACGGCAAATATTTTTACGTACAGAACAAACATAAGGGGCTGAACATTCAAGAGGCTCAAATTCCAATGGAGTAATTCTGAGCAAAAGCAGCCTATATATGGAGTTTAAGGATTAAACAGAATTGTGGTACAGTGCAAAGCTTTCTGTGACACCTCAAGTCTTTTAATGCTCATTATAGACCATATGTTAGAAGTCCTTGCACTGTGAACTTCTCTTGGACTAGAGAGCTAGAAACACGCAAGACGTACAGGTGTACAGGAAGCCCTGGAAAAAGCCATTTTTTTAATGAGATGACTCAAGACCATCTCTTTGCACCTACCACTCTGGTTCTCTGTAGTATCAGCCTCATGAATCTGATTGTCAAACCACATGTGTGCAACCGTCATGCGGTTCTGTGTCAGAGTGCCTGTTTTGTCAGAACAGATAGTGGATGTGGAGCCCAGGGTTTCCACAGCTTCCAGGTTCTTCACCAAGCAGTTCTTACGAGCCATACGCTTGGCTGTTAATGTTAGACATACCTAAAGACAAGGAAGAAGATGACAGGTTAGATGTGCTTGTGCACTAATACACTGCTACTGAACTCATTGTGGGCATGGAACGACAACCAGCTTACCTGCCCTGCAGTGATTCCCTAACTCCATGCTCACCCTGCCAGCGTAAACTAAACAGCAACATTTAGGTCCAGCTGCTAGGTTTAAGTGACACATTTTCCTCAGCACAAAACCTCCAGGAGAGGACTTGCAAGGCTTCGGTCTTCTGCTTCTCAGTGCATTAGGATGGAAATAACATGCCCCGGACTAACATTTTTCATTAAAGTTATAGTTCCCTAACCATAGGAACTCTCAAAATAGGCAGAGGCAGGCCACATATGAGAAGGTCCAAAACAGCTCTGGTGATAGGGCTGCAACTTACTGGTGTATGAAGTGAGCAGCCCCGGCTACCCTTTTTCTTGCCAGAGGCTCTTATCTGGTTCCAGCTCCCACCTGTTCATTCCCCACCACAGCTGCTGCTCTGCTTCCTAAGGCTGCATGGACACCTCTAGCCCTGTCCACTACCACCCTCTATGCAGATGAGCATACCTAGATACTCTCACCATCTCTTCAGGAAACCAAAATTACAAGAATCTCTGCCAGGTCCCAGATCAAAAGCTGGGACTAGAGTGAAGCTTGCTGGATGCTCTGCCAGCCCTTCAGGGTTGGAAGGGCTGGCGTCCACGTGGGTGTAGAAACCCTGAATAGTTGTAACAGGAAGGCCCCTTCTTGCCACAGAAAAAGGCAAGACAAGTCCAGAACTCCTAGTCTTGCACGCTTCAACTCTACGATGCCAAGCCTCTGTGCAGGTCTAGCCTAGGGACCCACCTTCATTAGAAAAAGCTGCAGAACTTCATATGGATTCAGGCAACTAGTCTAACTACACTGAATTTATAAAATCTAGCCCTACACACTCATCACACAGAGTACCTTCCATTACTGTAATGTTTACCCCTGTGAATGCACACTGAGCACGAAGCACTCCACTTCCTTAAGAACCATATATGCAACTGATGCAATTTCCCCCCACCCCCCAACTTCACTCACCGTGACCGTTGCAAGCAGCCCCTCAGGGACATTGGCAACAATGATCCCGATGAGAAAGATCACAGCCTCCAGCCACGTGTACTCAAGAATGAGTGAAAGGATGAAGAAGGTGACACCCAGGAACACAGCCACTCCAGTGATGAGGTGGATGAAGTGCTCAATTTCCATGGCAATTGGAGTTTTCCCCCCTTCCAGTCCAGAAGCCAGACTGGCAATGCGGCCCATCACAGTGCGATCCCCAGTGCTAATGACAATGCCACGGGCAGTGCCTAGAAGAGAGACAGGTTTTAGAAAACGAAAACCCTTCCCAAAACACGCTAAACTGAGGTTGTTCAGCTTGTCCTAGAGTTTAAAAAGCTTTGCCCAAGACAATGCAAGCAAGCATTCCAATGGCCAGAGTCTCCCACCACGGCTTTTTTTTCCCAACACTCTAGCAGCACAAGAAATAAATGGAGATATGTGCTGCACAGAATTCCCATGTGACTAGCCAAGCTGTATGCCCACTCCCTTCTACCCCAGGGAATCAAGTGCCAATTGCATAGGGAATTAGAGGAAGCCATCTTCAACAACTAGACAGTGTCCTCTTCCCTCCTTTAAGGGGAGGCCCATTTTCTCTCCCCAGAGCTCTTGAAAAAGATCAAGAATTTCCCTCAATACTGCAGGGCTGGGTTTTTTGGGGGGAAGAAAGAGCAGGGGGCAGTTTACTGCTCAGAATCTGTCAGCAGAGGACACAATAGGAGTCAGGCAGAATTCCCCACCATCACTGAGCCCTTTACAAACCCTGCGGGTATGGAAAAGACGCTCTGGGCTTCAGCACAAAAAGTACCTACCACCATACTCTGAGCACCAACAGGAAGTTCTGCCAGAGATGTTTGGAATTCCTGCTTTCTGCAGCAGCTGTATTATTTCTTATAGCTCTGCCTAACCTTCTTGGTTCACATTACATTAGCTGCACTTTAACACTGCTGTAAATAAGGCAGTCATGCTCAAAGACACACCATATAGCTGCTCCTCTAGGAGGAGCAAGAAAGAAAAAAAACAGTTATTGCTGTGGAGTATTCTTTGCCCATTGTACAGTATTGCAGACTGAATGGGCAGAGCCGTCGCTGGGAACTTCCAGCCTGCTCTTGCATGGTAGGAGTAGGCTACCAACTAATACCCTAAACTTACACAGTGTTCACATTGCTTACCTATGCAGTTCAATCCCTAGCATTGTTAATACTTTAGAGAAGTAGGAGAGTCACATACCTTCCACACAGTTGGTGGAAAAGAAGGCAATGTTCCTCGTCTCCAGCGGGTTCTCATTGGAGAAGTCTGGAGACCTGGTCTGAGGCTCTGATTCACCAGTAAGTGAGGAGTTATCCACCTACATGGAAGAGAGTACTCTGTCATATACAAACCGGCAGATGTCTTCAGCAATGAAAGCAGGTAAAATGCTAGGCACTCCGCGCCTTCTCTTCCACTCCACCATCCATTCACAGCATAGAAGACATCCTTTGAAACCAGACTAATCCATCAACCTTCATAGTTAAGTTTTCAGACACCCTGTCACTTCTGTACCTTGCAACCATGTGCAGATATGATCCGAAGGTCAGCTGGAATTCTGTCTCCTCCTTTCACCTCCACTAGATCTCCAACTACAACACCTTCAGCATTTATGCTGATCTTCTCACCATTTCTGACTACAAGAGCTTGCTGAAAAACAGTAAAGAAAAGAGTTGCTTTTGACACAGGTTTTAAGAAGCAGTTTAAGAGATCCAAGTATCTTAATATAGTTGTTAGCATAGTTACTTAAGAGCATAAAGAGGAAGGAGTTTCATAGACCCCATAACATTAAGAGCTAGTAACCCACATTAACAGCTTGGCACAAGAGTCATCTTGTCTGCTGAAGGCCAATACATACCATTCACAACCAGGCCTTCTGCAATTGAAGCCCATGTTTAAAACAGTTAATAACCTTGAGCAAGCTACAGCTTGGCAGATCGCAAGTAAATGAGGTATTCCATACCTGAGGCACCATGTTCTTGAAGGACTCCATGATCTTGGAACTCTTTGCTTCTTGGTAATATGAGAAACAGCCAGTAATGATAACCACAGCTGCCAACACAACACCCAGGTACAGCTACAAGGAACAGAGAAAGTGAGTCAGAGGACAATCTGCCAGAAAGGTTTCCAGTTTGTCCAGATAAATTGCTTGGTATTTAAGTGCCCCATTACAAAGCGTGGAGGTACTTGCAGTCTCTGTACATTTTGTACACAAAGGCCGTCCACAAGCTAGTGTTGTTAACACAACACGAAGGAAGTCGGCTGTTCATTTCATTATGTGGAAGCACTCCAAGATGTATTAAGCTCACCCACTGAATATCCCGTGCTTATGGAAAAAGCTTCTGGACTGAATGCTTAGAGGAAGTTAATCTGCTTTGAGCCAAACAGGCTGCTCAGCCCGCCTTTGAGGTAAACCAGACATTTTTACTTACATTATCATTGTTGGGCTCCTCCTCCATCACACTTTGTATGCCGTAAGCCAGAAAACATAGAATAGCACCAATCCACAACAGGAGCGAGAATCCTCCAAAGAGCTGCCGACAGAACTTGACCCATTCAGGAGTGGTGGGTGGGGGCGTGAGGGAATTCGGGCCATCACGAGCCAAAATCTCAGCTGCACGTGCAGAAGTCAAACCCTAGAAGAGAGGTTCCTTTTATAGGCATTGTGGCAAGACTGACTGGGGAAGGTGGCTCTGAATTTGTTCATGTTCTGCTCGAGAAGGCAGGCAGAGCCCTGCCACAGCAATAAGGAGATGCCAACAGGTAATGGAGATATCCAGAGCTGCCAGGGCTCTGCAACACAAGTGCAGGATGTGAAAGCTGAATGCCAAAAGAGGAGCTATACAGGATATTGATGCTACTTGAGGAGCCTGCAGGCCACGGGGCTACTAACACTGAAGAAGGGCATGACAAGAAGGCTACAGCAGCAGACTTTGAGCTCTGAGGAACAGCCCAGTGCAATCCATCCTATCAAATTATGGAAAAAGTGAAAGCTGAGGCCATAAAGATGACACTTTGGAGTGGCCTTCCAGGAAGTTCAGCTTTCAGAAGCAAAGACCTCTGACAGAAATATGCAAATCCCTGTGCTGTTACAGATTAAGAGTAGACTTGTTGCTATATGCAATCATGCAAAAAACACATTATGCAAAACAAACAAGAGCAAAGGTGCAAAACCACTGCAGTGCTTCTGCACTGGACTTTGAGGCTAGCTAGGACATTTGCACACCTCTTACTATAAAATGGTAAAATTTAAACTGCTACTAGCCATTGTTAAGTCTCTGGGCATGTGCTGGCTCACTAGACTACATCTGCAATATAACAAACATTTGCCTTTATTACAAGCTCCTCTGGAAAAAAAAATAAATCCAGGAATCAACTTGACCTTGGAACAATTCATAGGCAGATAACAGTGACTTTGTTAGAAACAAAGTCACTAAAGTATTGCAGCCAGGCTGTACAGTGGGAGGATGAAGCGAAGTATTTGTGAGCTCAACAATCCTCCCAAAGCCTGGGAAACTTAACTGGAGGAGGGGAGATTAAACAAGAAAAAAACCCAGACCACCCAGATCTCCCTTCGTGAAGTGCTTTGAGCTGAGACTGTTCCTTTTCGGATATTGGCAAGGAGGGAGGGAAAACAAAGTCCACCTACCCGACTCAAGTCTGTTCCATATTTACGATGAAGTTCATCAAGGCTCAGCTTGTGGTCATCCTGAAAGACAAGAAATGGTTGCGGGGGCAAAGAGGTCACAGTCCCTGCAGGCTGATCAGCAAGAGCTCAGCAATTTGACCCCCCACCCCAGGTTTCCTATCTGTAACAGTTTAGTGAGATAGCAAGACTATCTAGCTCATCATCTCTGTGAAGAGAATCTCAATCTCATTCCGCAACTCAAAGTGGTCTCATCTTTAGTGTTCTTGTGACTATTTGGGTACAACACAACAGCTTTTTAAACGAACTCTGACTACATCTCAGTGCAGTCTTTACACTCCCATCAAATTCTGTGAAGCCTGAGTGGGGATTTTTTGGGGGGTGGGGAGGTGGGGGGCGGGGTGGCAAGCAAGGAAGGAAGGGAGAGGGAAGGGGTTGGGAAGGAAGGTAGGAATGTACAGAAGATTAACCCCATAATTTCACACATTTTTAAGTAATGCTGCCAGCTCAAGCAGTGTTTCTTCCCCCAAAGAGGAGAGGGAGCAGATGCTTTAACTTTAAGTTAAGCTTTAAGTTAGCATTGTTACTGAACACAAAATCTCATCTTGGAGCAAGCTTTAGTATCCCCTCTCCCTAACAGAGGGGGTCAAAAACATGAGAGCCCAGACTCAAATCCACAGCACAGGAACAAAACCTGCATCAACATCAAGGAGAGCAGATCTAAGTTGGATGATGTGCATAGACAGATGCATAGCATCGCCCAGCATTCACAGATGGGGATGGGAGACAGTCCCCACAGCCTCAAACATGATTAGAAGGAATAATAATACCAAGGTCAGTCTGAGCAGAGGCCAGCAGTAAGCGGAGCTGTACAGACTCAACTCCTCAGCTGGAATGAAAACAGCAGTCTCACTCACATGACAGCACACTAAGACCTGCAATGCTGCTGTCCAGATAGCGCTTGCCTGCGTGAGGAAATGCAGCTACACTGTGCTACGGATAACACAGGCAAGCAGAGACTTGGGTTCTGTGTCAAGTGCCTTTTGAGAAGTGATGTTTTCAGGGCTACTGCGTGATCATCTTGATGCTGAAACACTTGCAGCACATCTGGCTTGGAGACAGAGGGGACCAGAAGGGAGATCAGTGCCTTCAGTCACACCATGCTGTCAGCACACCAGCTCTTTCCTCTTTTAGTCAGAGGAAGCACAGGACTTTGGGGACAGTGAATATTCTTAAAGCTGCTCTTTCCAAGCCCTACACTCTTACCATTGAGACTTCCTTTTTAAGTTCATCCATGTCCCTCTCCTTCTTCCCCTTTTTCTTCTTATTTGTGCCATGCTCTGATGTAGCAGTAGGCTCATACTTGTCTCTTCCAACCTGCAAGAGAAGACACAGTACCATCAGTAACACCTTACAGTCAACTTCTACAGCACTAGACGTGAACTGTGCACACGAGACTGCCACGCAGACAAAATTCTTAAGGTTTATTAAAGTTATACCACTTCAATAAATAAAAAAAGAGCTAGTGAGCAGACAAGTCTGCTCAACAGCATCCCCGATACACAGATTACAGCCAGACATTGTGCAAGTCTAGCTAGGAGGAAAGCAAGCTACATGCTATTCAGTCAGTCTTGATGCGTGAGCCCCAGCTCAAGCTGAAAAGTGATGAAGAGCAGAAGAAACCAATTCCTGAGTGCATACGTATGTTCCCTTCAAGGCATTAACTCCTCCTCCCCCCTCTCAGTCTTCCGCATCCTCTGGCAAGGAGCAGCCTATCAACTGAAGATAAATAAGAGGTGGTATCTCTGACCGGTCAAATCTGGGGGATAAGCTCCAACACTTTCATTCTCAGTTTGGCACTCTAGCTGGCTGGTTATGCAACAGAAATCTGCTTTCAATTTATGGCAGTTTGACCAGCAAGAATGATATACAAAGCAGTAGTACACTTTTGCAGATTTGATCTGTGCTCAGTCCTGCCTACGCTTCACAGAGCGGATGATTTGCTTAAAGCCTCTTTATTCAGATGGATTTTCATTCACTTTCGTTATGGTTAATTCTACATGAAATCATGCAGAGATTTAGATCTTGTCATGATGGGGTAAACAAGCATGTAAGGACAAAGAAATCATGACATAGCACATATAAACGTCACTTGAAAGACAAAAAAAAAAGTAGAAGAGTTACAAGCAGAAATAATCCTGAACTGCAAGAAGTTTGGACACCCTGTAAGGTACTAAAACCAGGCACCCGTACAGCCTCGAAGTGCAGTTCCTCCTTAAGTACTCCATACATTTGCAGAGTCTCACAAGCCTCCAAGAGCAGCTTTCTCCCTCCCTTCTCTTCTGCGTGGGACCTATTACATCCCTGCCAAGTTTTATGCTATGACATTTTCACCCAATAAGATCCCTAAGAAGTTTTTTGAGATGAAACAGCAGTTAGTGGCACCAGAGTCAAACCATTAAGAAGATTAAGAAAAGGTTTCAAAGGCATCACCTTGCTTGATCTTTGCATGAGCACATCAAATCACAAACTGGATTCCTGAGAGTGATCTGGACACAGAAACTATGGTTAGGACCCAAGAACTGTCCTGTTGAACAGCAAGCACAGGAAATTTTTATTATTTACTCCAAGAAAAGTAGAAACCAAAACCAAAAGTGAAACTACATGAAAAAGGGAACCAAAATATGACTTTTCTAAAAGAATCTGTTAGTCACATCTAGGCAAGGATTTTTAATTGTTCTGAGAAAGCTCTGCGCACACCACTCTGCAGCCATAGTCATACACTTCTCGAGCACAGAAGCCCCTCTCTTGCTCTGTTCAGTGAAGGCAGGCTTTGCATCCCCCATATCCTTCCACGCAGCTACAGAGCTGTGCAGTGGAAACAGTTTTTTAATAAGTGGAGGGGAGCAGAGCTGTTTGCCTCCTCTCTTCCAGAAAAAGGACACAGAACTACAGACTATCAGCATTCCTGACATTCTCTTCCCTGCACCTAAACTCCCATTTCACTTCTTAAAAAAGCGAAAGCCACAGAACTTAAACCAGCACGGTCCTCACATTCCAGCATCACAAGAATTTGCCATGGGGCAATTCACAAAAAGTCACCATGAAGCATCTCTCTCTCTCCCCCCGCTTCAGTTTCTGAAGGAAACAACTTCGATTTCTCCTAGAGCTCTAGCAGACAAGTCCGAACATGGCCCTACACAAAACACGTGCTTCGTGATTACTGCTTGAGGTAAGAAACAATTTCTAAAGGTGAAGGAGCTAGTGCCTTGACTAGCAGTCCATCACCTCCAGCTTCACCCCTTCCCCCCAGAAAAGCTTGGCAAGCTCTTGCAGGTGATCTAAAAGCCTCCTGGTTCTTTGAAACTTCCGTGAGAAGTACAGTTACTTAGTGAGAAGTACAGTTACTTAGTTTATCAGGGGCAGCGGTGAACAGCCCAAGAATATGAGTGTTTAGCTCTTTCAGCTGCAGAGACAAAGGCTCACTGCCCTTGTTCAAGCATGATTTGCTTTAAAAAAACCAACTGAACAAAACACTCAGCCATCAGTTGCAATCAGGACAAAAAGCATCTAGTTACTCATTTCTTTAAACACCCAAGTATTTGGGTCTTAACTGAGTCCATCTTACCAAGGAGCTCAGAGTTCCTCAGTTTGGAAAAAAAAAAGAAACAAACAAACAAACAAAAAACCCACCATAAAGCACAAAATCTTCCCTTCTGTTGCTTTAGTACCGCATCCCACCCATACGGAAAAGGTAAGTCAGTAGCATTAGTTTCAGCTCTTGCTGTAGGACCATTTCATGCAGAGTCTGAACTTCCTGCTCCATCATTCAAATGTGAACTTGACACATAGATCAGAGTCAAAGTCCTGCCCCAGTTCTCTGCCTTCAGGGCCATTGCCTCTCTTCTATTCAACAAAGGCTTCTGCTGGCTGGGCTGCAAGGGGTTCATCCCACCCCTCAGTGCTGTAGGATTTCCCTGCTTTCCCCTCCTTTTCCTGCCGTACAATGAGAAGGTGGCTTACGGTGCTCCAGGTCCACATCTTATCAAGAATTAATCACATGGCCTGAACACAAAGGAAGGTCTGTCTCATCAGAAATGTCACCCCTGTTACTTGACTTGACCTAAGAACTCTGACTCATCAAAACTGCCACACAGTAAAACACACAGTTTTTTCCTCCATGCAAGATTCCCTCCCCCCCATTGGCTTAAGGTCAACATTTGTACACACCAGTATAAGAAGTTTTATACAGCCCCCAGAAAATCCTATTGTCTTTCGGATACAGCTTATACTTTTCCGCTCTGGACTAATTGAGCCATTCATGGCTGATGTTCCCAACACAAGCCATGATTGACCAGGAAACAGGAGGGGTGCAAATCAGCAGACAAGCTTAGAAGTACCCTATACTAACATCACCTAATCCAAGAAGAAATGTCTAGTAAGAGCCAAAATAAATTACAGTCTCTGGAGGCCTGGTCTGTTCTAGTACTTATGTCATTATAATCAACTGTGCAGAGAAAACAGAAAAGTTACTGTCCTGCTGCCTCATGAGACAGTCTTCAGTAAATATATTAACCAGATGAGTCACAATACAGGCTATGCCTATTGGCCTGGAAACACCACTCCATGACACTACGTAATCTCAGCAAGCGATGTGAATGCCTTCTCTGGATCCTTCTTACTCCCTCCCAAGAGCTGTGTTCAATCTCCTATCTTTAATCAAAAGTCTATAATCAACTGCATCAATTGGTCAGACTCTCAGCATCTAGGACAGTACAAAGCAGTTTTTACTCAACAGCTAGCAATTGCTCATCGTGAGCAGAGTGCTGTTTCCCAAATTATGGAAGGACAAGCTCTCCTCCCATGACATGGGATCAGGGTGAAAAAAGGGACCACCCACACACCTTAAGTCTTCTCTGGATATTAGGACAAGCATATCTGCTTCTCGTGGAGCTGCTTGAAGACCCAAGAGCAGAGCTAGCTTTCCAAATGCCACTGCAACCCTTCCTGTTTTTTGGTGCTGTGTCATCTCCCGCACTTCTTTGCCCGGACTATTAGTGCCATCTTTACCATCCATCCAGAAATCTCTAGTTGCTGTCAAGCACACGAAGATGAGTGGACTGGACACAGTTGTCCCCTAGAGGAGCTGGTGACTTCAGCTACCCCTTGAAAAGGCCTGGGTGAAACACGACCTTCTGCACTTTTCAGCAGGTTAGGATCCTACTGGGTTGTGCGACTGCAATCTGCAGGTACAGACCACTTGCCAGAGACCCTTCATCCTGGTACACCGCTTCTGCAAAAGCGTGCGTTGACTAGGTCCAGGGTTTTCTCTGGCAAAAGGAGTACCCTCTAGCCATAGTAATAAAAGGTGGAAATGAAAAAGATGGGGAAGGGGGGAGAGTAATATATTAAGATTTCTTAGTGGTACCAGATGACTGCTTTGATTTGCATAATTTCCCCTCCGTTGGTCCATTATGCAATAAACCTTCCTAGTTTCTGACAGGAAAAAACCCTTCACTGGGGTTCAGGCACTAGCACTGACCTCCAGAAGCGACTCAAAGCATACACTTCCAACTGCGTGCTACATGTGTGCGGCAAGGGAGATGGAGTGAAGCATGCCGCTGTCTGCAGACAGCTTTCAGGCAGCGCGGAACAGAAATGAAATCCCATCCACTTTCCTCCACTACACCCCCCCCCCTTGGATAATCTGCTTTTTGGGCTGAACGACGTACCCAGGCAGCTCGCGGCCCTCCTCTCGTCCTGTTACCATTTAAAGTAAAACAGATGCTCCGCTCAGCTTCTCCTCACAGCCGCAAAGCCAAGGAACTTGTTCTCTCACACTTACACTCTTACTTTCTCTTCCATCCCATGCTCTTATGGGAAAGAGGTTTCCTTTCTGGGCACCCTAACTCAGGGCAGGCACATGCTGTTCAGTGTTGCAACCACACACTGCCTTTTTCACAGCCTTGCTCTCTCACATGCCCATTTTCCACGGGGTCCCCAACTACCACATGCATTCTCACCGCTAAACGAACAAATCTTGTGACTTGCTACCAGAAAGCCTGAGGCAGCCGTACGCTGTTGCATTATCCCTCATGTCAGCGCTTCAGTTTCAGGCCAATTGCTTTATTATCCATGCAATGCATGAAATCTGAAATGGAAGCAAGACGGCTAACAGCCTTCTACATTAAAAAGTGTCTGCACCTCCCATCAGTCCAGCCAAGGCAGGCTAAGCCCCCAAAGCATTTTGCACTGCAGTCATACATACATGCACAACTCTAAGGCTTCTTTGATGATTCAAAGCATCCAGAAGACTGCAACACCACCAAACCTCCCCCTCAATGTTTCATCTCTCAGATGACCTCATATTGTGCAGGCTGCCTGTTGCCCACTGGCTTGAAAAACATCACGCCGGGCTGCCAAGCTTCAAAAGGGCTTCAGTGAGGGAAAAACCCACAAAAACATTTCCCAAAACCCACCCCCATGCACTCCTCAACCCCCTTCTCCGAGTAACTGTCCGTTCAGCCATGTTCTTGCAGCTCCCCTACCACTCATGCAGTTATGTCAACATTGCCGCCCCGCTGTGCAGCACGGATGAGGACAATGCAAAGTCAAGTCAATGTTTGAACAGCACTTGGGAAGCGCAGAACACCTGGAGGCAGGGACGACGCTACCACCTCTGCCTCTCAAGGCCCCGCGCCATCACGCTCTCCTTGAGAAGTGGGGGAATTTGGGAATTTTCCAGGAATGAGCCTAAACCAGAAGTAAATAAAAGTCTACACCCCCCCAACTACACAAGATACACAGGGAAGTATTTGAAGGGAAAAAAGCCAAACACCCAAACAACAATAAAACCCAGAAACTGGTCTGTAGTTTTTCAACTTAAAATCAAATCGGAGCAGCCAAAGAGGGGTTGGGATCGAACGCAGAGGCGTTCGATCACAACAGCCAACCTCAAGAAGTCTTCACTCCTGTTTTCAAGAGCTTTCACACACACTTTAGTTAAAGGATATGGTCCGAATTAAGGACACCTCCTCCTTGCGGGATCTAAGGTAGGAACAGCGCTGGTACAGGGCAGAAACCAGTGCAGGGCCTTCCAAGAGGTTTGTATCAGCCCATTTAAGAGGATAGACACGATACGGCCAGGGGCGATCCCCTCCCTCCGGCCACCAACCCCCATCACACCCTCACGGCTACCAATAGGCAAATTAGCCCTAATAAACCCTAATAATCCTGGCAACTCCCGTTCCCGCCCCCCCCCCCCCCCCCCCCCCCCGCCCCGGGGGCCCTCGTGTCTCAACAAGTCTAAAGTACTGCCAGGGGGAGACGGGGAGCAGCCGCGCTCCGCTCCAAAAGGGCATCAGATAACAGCCGCCCCGGGGGCTGCGGGCCCCACACGCCCGGCGGCGGGAGGCCCCTTTGCCGGGGTGGGGGGGGGACACTCAGCATCAAGGGGGAGGCGGCGGGGTTTGGGGTTTGGGCCCCCCCCCCGCCCTTCACGGCCGCCTTCCCGCCCGGGCTCACCGGCACAGGGCCGCCCCCCCGCCCCGCGGCCATGTCTGCGCCGGGCCGGCGGGGAGAGGCCGCCGGCGCCTCGGCCTGGGCCGCTCCCCCCGCCCCACCCCGCCCCAGCCCGTTACTTCCTCTGCCGGCGGCCGCCACAGCGCACGTTGCTCGGGGACAGGCGGCACCGGCGCCGCCCTCCAACGGCCGTTACCGCCTGCCCCGGCCCCGCCGCCCTCGCACACGACGCGTGTCTCCCGTCCCGTCCCCCCCCCCGCCAAGCCCCGCACGGACAAAGCGGAGCGCCGCCCGCCCCAGCCGGCGGGGAAACGGGCACCGTCCACCGTCCCGCTCCTTGAATTTCCCACTCCCGGCCGCACGCCCACGCCCCGGCCATGCGCCCCGCCCCAGCCCGCCCGCCGGGGCCCCGCCGCTCACCCCCTTGCCCATGGCGCCGGGCGGCCGCGGGTCGGGTCAGTCAGGCGGCTGGGGGCGACGAGCGGGGCTCAGCGGCGCCACGTGTCCCGGGCCGGCGGCAGGTACGGAACAATAGCAGCGCCCCGGCCGCCGCTCGCCTTCCTCTTCCTCCCTCCTCCTCCTCCTCCTCCTCCTCGGCGGCGGCTCCTCGCCTTCGCCTCGCCCCGCTCTGCCCCCGCCCGGCTCCCTCCTCTGTGGCCGCAGCCGACCGCAGCTCCGAGAGCCGCCGGCTTCCCGCCGCATAAAGAGCTCTCGCCGCCCCGCCCCGCCCCGCCCCGCCCCTCCGAGGCGGCGGCGGCGGGGGGGGGGGGGGGGGGGGCGGGACGCGACGGCGCTGTGGGCGGGAGCGGTGCCCGCGGGACCGGCCGCGGGGGTACCTCGGGGCTTCACCTCGGCCGCCCCAGCCGCGCCTACGCCCGGCGTGGGGAGAGGCGGGTCGCGACGCCGCGGCTCCTCCCGCCCCGGGCCGTGCCCCAGCGCCGCCGCCATGGCGGGCCTTTACCCCTCCCGCCCCCAGGGGTCGGCGGTCTCTCCTTCGTGACCGCCGCCCACGGTCACGGCGGGAGCGCCGCCGCGGCCGCCTTGCAGTCTCGGCGTGCCGCGGGGGTTTCTCGCGGGTCTCGCCGGCACTGCCGCCCCTCTCGGAGGGGGGGCGCAAGACCGCCGGGGGCCCTCTTCCACCCAAACCCGGGCCCCGTGCCGCTGCGTGGGGCAGGCGTGGGTGGCGTGGCGCCCGCCGTGCTGCGGGCCTTCCGCGCCCCGCGCGGTGGGAGATGTGTCCGAGCTTGCCAGAAACGGCTTCAAAGCGTGGCGATGGCTACGCTTGGTGATCGGGGACTCGGTGCGGAGTTAACAGGGCGCCGCTCGGTGCCCTCAGCGGCGCGGGGAGCCCGGCTAGGGGACCGTCGTCCTTCCCTTGCGGTTCAGGTCCTGGGAAAGGTGGGCGCAGAAGTTGTGGCTGCGTGTTTGATCACTCTCCTTCTTACTTCTGTCTAGATCCGCTGGCAAAGAAAATAATCTCCTGCTCTTTTTCATTCCTGACGGCTTAGTAGAACCTCCAGGACCCTGTATGAGCTCGGAAATGAGAAAGTGTTTCAGCAGCCTCTTCCCTGCAGGAGGCTTCGCCTGCCGAGAGCCCCAAAAATTAGCTGGGAGCTTTCTTGCGGAGGAAGAACATAGTTATGGCACTTCCCTGCTAAGCAGGGCTTGAAACTCCACAGCAGCAGACGAGAACGGAGGTCAGGCCGTAAACATCCTGGGCAAGGCTGTTGCCCGCGTAGCCGTGTATGTAAGGGGATGGGATGCCACTACAACCATCACAGCCTTTTAAAGGGTGGTGGAGGCACCACGCCGTCGGTGGAGCTTGGTCCTGTCACCGTGCTTACTGGGGCTGAATGTCGTGAACCAGCAATTAAAAACCAGCACTGAGCTCAGATGCAATTTTAGATGGCAGGCCAGCATTGCAGAGACACTCTTAGTCTTCTGCATAAGCCCCATTTTGTGCCTCTGCTGGTCTTCCTTGGATCTGGCACTGCGCTGACAGACTTGGAGACCGAAGCCTTCGGTGTACCTAGAAAATACATGGCACCTGGGCAGCCGTCTCCCGCCCAAGCTGCACTGTCCTGACCCTGAGGCAGTGCTCTCAGTTAGATCTCATTACTCATTTTTGAGGTTTTCTTTTAAGACTTCCCATGAAAGGCCTGGCTCTTGCCAGCGGGCGGGGAGAAGGGGATTTCGCATTAGGAACTAGGTAGAAATTTCAGAGCCTGAAATCACCTATTCATTTCATTTTCACTCCATAAGCAGCATTTCACTCCTTAAGAGCAATCCACCGTACCAAACTTGTGTTTCTTCCTATGGGGCAGTGAAGCATCATCGATAGGACATTAAAAGGCCTCCAGACAACTTCTGAGCCATGTTTCCCCTTGAAGTGCCACCTAAACAGTGTAGCTGAGTTGGCACACCATCCGTTTGATCCATCTTTTGCCTTGGGATAATTGACGCGTTGTCATTTCTTCACAACATGGAACTGTAGCGGGCTACTGTGGTGCTGTAAACTCAGACCTAGTGTCTCTTTCAGGAGAAAAATGCATCTCACTTCTGCTACTGTCAGTGATTTAAACAGAGAGTAAATCCCTATGGGTCAAAGGAAATCTTACTACATCAAACCACGCAGGGAGGGTAGAGTACTTGTGTTCTCCTCCCGTAATAGGTATCAGAGAGATTAGTTTAAGAAGAATCAGGAGAGTTCTGTTTCCAGTATCTACAGGCAATTACAAACCCTTTTCAATACCTTAGCAGGGCAGCTGAGAGAAGCAGAGATAACACACGGGGAACTTCACTCCTGCCAGCGGGTCAGATCCAAATCAGGTTTTAATACCTGAAATTTCCTGCTCTTTGGCTTGTGTGTCCCCGTCCCGGGAGTAATCGTGAATCGTTATTTTGGAGATTTGCAGCAACACACCGTTTTTCCCTTCAGACCGCTCACTGTTTGTGCTGCCGTTGCGGGCTGCTGATCAGCAGTTGAATTCCAGGGGTAGGTAGCACTGGACTCGATGAAAGGAGAAGGGTGGGCCTTTAGGTAAACAGTGCACGGCGTTATGTGAATGCCTGCTGCTGTGGACATCACACGGCCCTCCTGCAGCGTTTTTTACTTTGAGAAGCTGCGAGTGCTTTACAGCAGCGAGTTTTATTATGGCCATTGTAGGGACGGGAAAACAGAGTCACAGAGGGGGAAGGCAGGCATGCAGAAAAGCTTTAGCAGGTTCTAGGGAAGAGTCCAAGTGTCTGGAAGCGCTTTGTTCTTGCCGCTAGATATGACAGCTTCTGTTGAGGCATATTCCTGCTTCCAGTAACAGACTGCGTGTAGCTCGACACAGAGAAGCAAATCTTCTTTATCCCTTTGCAACTGCCACACCCTAGGGCTGCATTTCTGGGGAAAACTGGAATGTCAGATCCCAGCAGTGGACAGTACCCAGAATAGGACAGAATGTCATCTCCCGCCTGTTTTTTCTTTCTGTGACATCTCCCACGTCCACCAGCATTTTGCATGTGTTGCAACGAGAGCCATGGTTTGGCCTTCACCTGGAAAACAACATCTGCTTCTTCAGTGGCAATTAATATGTACACATTAATGTGCTCACATATGAACACAAGGGGCAGCTTGCTTGTGGGCAGGACAGTGCCCTTCACAGCAGAGGCTCCCACTTACTCAGCAAAAAACAGAATGGAGCTGGGCCCAAATACGCTGTTTTCTTTTACGCGCTTGTACCTTATCTCAGGAGTCTCCAGAGGATGGGGTTACCTACAGCAGACTAAAGCAGGCAACAAAAGTGGCAGCAGGGCAGATAAAGTGAGATGTGCTCCACCATGAGGTTTCTATCAATGGGGTTCAGAAAGGCAGTGAAAAGGGATTCATGCTTTCTGAAGGGTAATTCCCTTAAGAGGGGACCCAGAGAAGACGAGGTGATTGTACGTAACTGTATTTCTATAGACCTTCCAGCTGTAATTACAGGTCTCACACCCCCTCCTGTCTTGTCCCCTGCCTTTAATGAGATCACTTTAAGAGATAAGGCTGTGACTCCATTAAAGGGGGGGGGGGGGGGGAACAATATCGAACTACAGGGTGAGCAAAGATCAAGATCCACTACACCTGGTCAGGCTTGGCTAAGCTTCTTCCTGCACTTTTTTTTCCTCCCCCTTGCTGAGGGATACAAACATTTTGCATTTTTGACAGTATTTTGCATTTTTCTGAAGCCTTTCAAGTCAGCCATTCACATACTGTTGCGAAAACATGTCAAAGACTCCTCAAAGGCCCTGTGAAAATGAGGGCTCTAGCCTTTGCCACTGCACATAAATGGCATTACCTTCCTTCAGAGCGATGGCGTTGCAGGCTGCAGAGGCGAAGGGCAGAAACACGCAGTGTTCCCGTCATTTCGAGTGCCTCAGCGCTGTGACTGTACAAAATTCCTGGGCACTTGGCACTTCCGTAGGTGGGAACTTCAGCAGCTCAGCCTTTCTCAAAGTGCCTCAGCCTGAGAGCTTAAAAACTGTGGGGTTTTTGTGTTCTACTGGAGAGGAGGTGGAGGCTTAGAAGAGTCAAGCAGTGAATCAGATCAGCATGTGGGATTTAGGAGAGCATGGTTTCTGTCCGACTGCTAGGAGACGGATTTTTACTACTGGTTCACAAATCCCCAAAGACTACTTGGAGGGGGGTGTGCTGTGAGAACAAGAAAAGCAATGCCGTCGCCAACAGATTCAGATACACTGTTCAAGGATTTGCACTTCTTCAGGAAAAATGTTTAGGAATCCACAAATAATAAAAAAAAAGGTTTAAAACTCTTGCTCTGGACAAAACTTTAACATATATTTAAGTGACACTTCTTTTTTAAAGCCCATAATCAAATTATATCATTCCGTTTTTAGTTACCAACGCTGTTTTTACTTTGCCCTTCTTTGCCAGTGAGTTATCTGGGAGATAAAGCAGCTCTGAAATCCCTAGACTGCCTGGAACCACAGTGTATATCTGTGTGTGCACTTTGCCATTCCATGGCAGATAAACCGAGTGCCATGTAAGTTACGCCTTCTCTGCAAATTGTTTGAGCACTAGTGGTTGTATGGGAATATATTTAAAATAGCATAGGGTTGAGCTAAAAAATGTCTGCATGTACTCTTTTTTTCCCTTTCCCCTCTTTTGCACCTGCCTGTATTCCATGGCAGGGAGGTGATTGCATCTAAGTATATAGACGCTGGTGAAAAATGCCAGATTTCTTTTTTTTAATCCATACTTCCACTGGTTTTTTTACCTAGCTGAGAGGGCAAGTGGGTGTATTATTGATAAGTAAAAGGGAGTTGAAGATTGTTGCTCTAGAGTGGAGACAAGGAGAGAGAATAAAGTACATGGTGCCATATTAGAAACAGTTACGCTCTTTTTGGCATTTTACTATGCTACAGATAGGTTTTCATACATCTAAAAGATACTGATAACTTTCCATTAAAAATTTGTGTTAGAAAAATATGACGTTTCCAAAGAGAAACACCCCAAAGTCAGGTGTGCCAAAGTCCAACCTCTGTTCTCTCGGTCTGTCTGCATGCACCTTGGTGCAGCCTTCAGTTACAATGCACAGCTGCATTTAGCATTTCAGGTGAAAAGTTGCACAATGAATGAGAGGGGGCCAGCTTTAATAGGCTGAGGTTCATCTTCACCTGCCATAATGCTTCCTTTTCCAAGATGAATGTTCTCTGGGTTCAAGAGCCCCTTTTAGCAAGATGGGTGGAGATGTTAGAGGAGAGCAGGCTTTCGGGGACCCTTGCTGGCTGCAACCTCAGAGACTAAGGTCAGCACGAAGCTCAGTGCCCTGCCTGTTGACCAACGGCCAAGTAAGGGTGCGGGCAGGATCCTGAGACCTGTCTAGTGGCGCTCCACCGTGCCAATCATACCTTCTAGTATCTGATCTGGCCTACAGGAGGCCGTGCCTCACTTCCCCATACCTTACGCAGCCAATAGAGGTACTAAAGCTGGGCGTTCCTGGTAGGGAAAGAGAGGATATGCCTGAAACTTGTTGTTCTGAAATAGCCTGAATGTGACAAGTTTCTAAGCAAGCTACATGAGCCATCAAATTGACAGGGTGCTGGGGGAGGACTGAGAATATTCTTCCCAGCATGACAGGGATGGATTTTCTGGAGGTGGCTGCTTCTGTTCCCATACAAATGATTACTTTAATACAATAAAAAATTAACAATATGAGTTTGGGCATCTACAGCCTTAAATAGCCACATCTTTAATTTTCATTTAAGTCTGCATCCATCAATAAAATATTTGATATTGTTCGCTAGACAACTGAGTTCTGCACAAGATGTTCAGTCTGGCCCTGGTTCATCAAAACACTTAAGTGCTTTGCTGAATCAGGGACTTGCTTCTCATTAGAGCAGGCACTTTTTATTCAAGGAAGGAGAGAGCATGGTGCAACCTTACCTCACTGTGTGAGCTCTCTTGGCAAGTGCTGCGCACTGTAATAGGTTATGGATTAGGACCCTGTTCTCAAGCCCTGGACTCTCACTCTGGGTCTTCCAGCAGATGCATTTTTCAGCTGGTAGTTATCAAACTGGCAAGCCAGTGTCTGAGCTTTGGGAAGGAGCTAGCTGTTGGTTAGAAGTGGTACTGATTTGGGTTTTTCTTTTTTCCCCTGTAGCAGGGAAATTTTTCTGTACAGCCTCAGGATTACAGAGAAAAAGTTGAAAGTACTGGGCTCTGAAATGGAATCAGTCATTGAGCAGGTTCACTTTTGGGATAATCCAGCCCCCGTGAAGATTTTTCGTAAAAAGCTACAAACCCAGGTATTTTGATAAGGCAAATGCTACAGATCAGACATTTCAGTAGTGCCTCTATGTAGTTGCCTAAAAAGCAGTGCGTGGTAAGGAGGAAACCAAAATGAAAAAAGGCATATGCCCCAGGTACGTTCGAAGGATGTCTCACTAAGAAAGAGAGAGGGTAATCTCATCATTCAGGAGTCCGGGGCTGTGCCTGGATGTCCCAAAACATCCATCAGCGTTAGCAGGGCAAAAGCTTTGCCTCACCACCATAATTCCCTGTCCCTCCCTTCTGCTGCCCTGGCACTTTCCGTCCCTCCCAGCAGCTGTGTTGGCCCAAGTGCTGTGAAACAGGTTGGAGAACCAATCCCACTTGAAACAAACACGCAGAAAGCATCCCCCATTTTTTTTCCTTGGAGTCTTTCTTTTATTCGGGGATCTGCTCTCATATCAGGTCTGCACAAACAGCAGTGCCAGCACAAGGCAGCACTGCCGTAGAACAGCATTGCCACCACAGCGTGGGAGCCAGGAGCTCCCAGATTTGCTGGTAATCGAGTATAGTTCCTATATGGGTCCCATAGCTTATAACGGCCAAGTGCTGCACAGCTGTTAGGAAAAGCATCCTGCCCACCTGGAATTAGTAAGGAAATGCTCTTGTCTCCCTGAGGCACAGAGGTAGGGCCACAAGTAGGATGCCCCTGGGGTCCTGCAGAAGCGACAGAGCCAGGGAAGGTGCTAGGAAACACCCCAGTCTCACCCCAGTCTGGATTTGGGACAGTCTGAGAATGGTCCTAATCCCTGGCGCTCAGAAGTACTCCCGACTCCTGAGTTTACGCTCAGAGAAATTGCTTCTCTCCTTAGCTGAGATGCACCAGAAGGCTAGGAAAGAGCAAGGATGTCAGCTATACCAGCTGCAGTCAGCCAGCTCGGTGGCCAGAAGGTGCAGGCTCACAGTAGTTCTCCCAAACTGTATTTGTAGAGGGAGTTTTGTACCCTGGAAAACATGGAGCACGTACACATGATTGGTGTTTATATACAGGGCTATTTCAGGATAGTGTAGCTGCTGGGAAAAAGGATGATTTAAAAAAGATTTTGAAACAGACAAGATAGCTCCATAAAATCCTCCACTGCCCGAGACGGAAAGCCAGCAAAAATAAGCTTCACCAACAAATACGATTCATTCCAGCTCTTGTGGCGGGGAAATAAAACAAGAGAACTGCCAGAACAGTGGGTTGCAGTTCATGGTGTGAGTGCATCAGTATCATTATAGCCTTGAGATGAGCAGTTAGTCTTAGTAAGAAATGCACATTCAGCAGCAAAATTGTTCTATGCAGATGGGCTATAGCCCAAGGATGTGTTGTATTCCCAGAGTGTTTACTGCCCAGAGTAACTCAAATAGGCATGAGCAAGCAAAGCACTGACCAGCTATAGATTTTTGCTTCAAGTTTATGAGTCCTCCTTATCTGCAACATAATTTTAATTCAGCAACCAGTTCTGTTTGCAGAACATCTTTCACTTCAAGGATTTAAAAACCTACCTGTTTGCACTGATCACTGGTCTGGGGCAAAAGAAAAGAGCTGCTTATCAACACTCTGTAATATTACCCCATGGAAAAAGTAAGGAAATTAATTATGAGGGGAGAGAGAGAGAGAAAGGAGAGAAAGAGAACTCAGATGACAGGCATAGTTGACAAGGTTGCTGACTTTTACAAAAATGTAATTTTAAAAATTTTGTGCATATGTGTTCATAACCCAAATGAGAGAGCCTAAAAAGCAGCCTCGACTAGCAGTAATTGAGATCTTGAGATGGGTTCCTCTGCATGGTGGAGAGGGATAGCATCTCTTTGAAAGCAAATACTTAGAAATCTGTTCCGTCCTTTGTCAAAAGAGCTCAGCCTAAACCCCTCTCCTTCAGTGGTGTTACTTGGGATTTCTGGTGTCTGCAGGGACGAGTGCTAGCCCAGAGATTTTTTCCGGCAGAGTTTCACACAAATGCATGCATATATGTTTGCTTCATTTTTTAAATAAGCTGGGGATGGCTGCTTACTGCAATGGGAAGGACAAGATGTAGTTCCCCTACAGTTTCGGAAGGAACCTGCATAAACCTGCAGTTTTATCTTTACTGTGGATGATTTTCTTTAGACCTGGGAAAATTAGAGTGAAGTCGTAGCAAGTATTGTCTGTATTGCTGCTTACTCTGTGTAAAGAACAGAGGACACGGAGGCTCGTGTACTTTAATCAGCTTCCGCATGCGTTGCAAAGAAAGGGTTTGAATGGGCACGGACATGCGACATACCCACAGGAGCGTGTCTGGACACTGTCAGCCTAGCACCCCTGCGTGACTGTACGCTGAGCATAGCTGTGGTCTGACTGCAGACCAGAGCAGCAGGGAGCTCATCATCTTTCTAAAAGTTAGTGCAGAGCAGTGGTGGCTCAGACTCAAGCCAGGGAAGGACCCGCGTTGTCACCTCCGGGCGTGCAAGTCACAGGGTCCTTGTTGGCAGGGCAGGGCCAGCAGCTGAGGAGAAGCTCTGGGGAGGATGCTGCTCCATTTCTTCCTCCTCCCTCTCTGATCTTGCAGCTCTGCAGGCTGAGGGGATTTACAGCCCTGCTCTGAGATGGCCAAAAGGCTGCTCTGAGTTATCTGTCCAGATGTGCTTCTGAGTTACAACTTTTGGGCTGCCCCAGGCACTCCCCTGTACCAGCAAGGCACCTCGGCGGTCCCTCTGTGCTGCTGAGGGGAAGAGGGTGGCAGATCCTTTCATCCTGATGGGGGCTGCCCATCTCCACCCCATTGTACCAGGCAGACTATCATGTAGCCGTCACACTCTCGGGCAGCACTTCTGGCTGCCCTAGATAAGAGAGTTGCACAGCAGCCGGAGGCTGTGGTAGGCTCTGTCTGAGGGTTTACACCTAGATTAAGAAAAAGTGGTCCTGGGTTTAATCAAATCAGAAAAAGTCTGAAGTACGAGCTGGCAGCCAACAGCAGTGCAGGCCATGCACATGGGAACACACTATTGCTGGGGAAGATCACGTGGATTTATAATACATCAGTTCCTTTGGCTGCCCAGGGCAATGCCTGCTGAGGGGAGGATGCTGTCCATTTGCCATGAGTAACAAGAGCTGCACGTGGTATACCCTTCTGAGAGCTCGCTCGTGCTCTCATAGCCGCTTCGATGCATTGCATTAGCCACTTGTGGATTTATCCAGCTGGCAAACTGTATCTCCAAGTGTAGTCCCACACCAAAAGCCTCATCGTGCCATTATCTACATTGTACAGGAGGCAGAAAGAAACACAGCACAGAGGGGCAAGGGTAGGATTCCTGTTGTTTCCATACTTACTAGAAAGCACCTCTCCAAAGAGCAATTCGCTCTACCGACATTTGCCACTGAGGCTAGAGTGAGGTGAGTCCCTCTAGAAGTCCCCATGTTTCTCCACTGACTTTGGCCCTGTTAAAGACCTAAACATTTGAAGAAGATAAAGTTAGGGGCAGTGAATTACACCAAAACGTGTCTTGGCTGAGCTTCTCAGAAAGTTCACAGCAGAGCTAAGATCTGCCCATATTCTGTTTGGGATCCCAGTTCCAGGCTAACCTAAAAGCCCAGTCTCTGCTTAGGTGGATACCGGCTCTTCACCAGGACGCTAATGGATCTGTTCAATGTCTTTCTGGCACCAGCTGCTTTTGGGCAAGTGCAGCTTTACTTTCATGTAACACATACTTGTACCAGGACTGCAATGAAATTTTAGCAGTCCTTGAAATTGTGGCAAATCTGCTGACTTGTTGCTTGGGTTTTTTCCCCGATGAAGAGCGAAGTGCCTACTGCTGTTCTTTGCTCCCGGTGCTCTCCTGTTGCTCTCTTTGTTCTTTCCCACAGGCTGCTGAAAAAGCAGCGTTCCTTGGGGCCATAGCGTTAACATGTAGTACTCCAAGAGGCAATTACAGTGGAGACGGAAGACCAGGGGAGCAACTTGGAGGAATAGCATGTCCCAGAACGTGCTTTGCTCCTCCAATGACATTGCTCTGTACAGTGCACAGGTATCTGCCAAGTACATGCAGTACAGCAGCCCAGCTCCCTATCCCCCAGTGTGGGTTTTTTTTATGATTATATAGTGTTTAGATACGTTCAGACCTTGGCATGCCAGCACATAGCTATTGTCTGCACGGGCACGTCCTCAAGAAACAATGCAGAGAGCCCATTATGGTTAGTGATAGACCTGAGCTGCATAACAGAGATCCACCCTTAAGCCTCAAGATGTTCTGATCTAATGCTCAAATCCAGCAGATTCCTCTGTTGCAGATAAAAGCAAAAAACACCAGACCCAGCATTTCCAGAGCTGAATTTTTCCCAGTTCTAAAGAGCCTGAGGATTTTATTTTGTTTTGAGGGCTCGGTGTCAGAGTTCAGATCTTGTTCCCATATATGAGCATTCAGAAGGACTGCTGGATGCACTAGCTTGTTTCAAGCCTGGTCTCTAGTTATACTGAAAGTGTTTAGTTGGGAGAGGCTAATCATGAGTTGAGTGAATACCTGGGAAAACTAATTTTAAGACAGGTCTGTAAAAGTCTTTTTTTGTGCCAGAATAGCAATATTGTTAAGGAACATCTTTCCCCTCCCCTGGGTTTTTTTGTTTTGGGTGGGGTTTTTTTTGGCAGAGAAGTTGAAATTTTCATAACGGCAAAAACCTTAGTGCAAATGCTGTTGAATCCACTTATAAGTCTTTTTGCCAAAATATAGTCATTTTTGTTTCACTTATCAAAATCAGCTAAACTAACAGGACTTTCTTGTGACAGTAAAAGCAGGACTCCCACAAGGAAGGTTTGCTGGGATAGCTCCTCTGGAATACTTACACCTGGAAATTTTAAGAATAAGACTTCGCTGAAGTAAATATACATAAATATATATATTGCAAAGAGGCAGTGAGGAAAACAGCCTGAGTCATCTCCAGTCTATCCCAATGGACAGATGAGAAAGCTTTGCCTTGCTTCCAGCTCCTACATAAACAGTGGGAGCTTCCTCTCTGTTATTTATGCCCCAATGAGTAGGAAGAGGCCAGCAACAAACACCACCAGCCTTGTCCTCATTCTTAGCAGCTTATTACCCTCACAGTGTGCACACAAGCCTCTCCAAGGGCATTGCCAAACTCACCAGACAGCCTCCCTGAGGTATGTTTTGAAGAGCTAATGCACTGTCATGCCCATGCAATCCTCTTTTCCTGCATCTCCAGGCAAGGGCACGCACCGCCCATAAAAGCATGCAAATCATTCCCTAAGTATTGTACCAACTCGTAAAAGAAAGTATTTCCTTGCCCTGAGGAGGTCACTGGCAATGAAGAGATGGAAAAGACTGGGGAACAACTGGAGGGGGTCTGCTCTTCCCTAGCTGAAATAACAGGGTGCTGGAACAAGCTGGGTGATGGAGAAGCCAAAACTGCTGTGCCAGCTAGCAGGACTGGGGCGTGGGGCAGAGGGCTCCCCTCCTGGCTCAGCGCACCCTGAGCTGATGAGCTGCAACGGCTCTTGGATGGGCTCAGGGTGCCACTGATCCAGCAGGACCAGGGTGGCTGAGGCGCTGTGCCTGGCCAGGACCTGCCACCCAGCCTGAGCTAGCCTAGCTCCCTTGGCCATCGTGGATGTCTGCCCTTGGCCAAGGCCACCAGCTCAGAGCTAAAAGAAATATGTGACTTCTGGGGCCTGACTTAGTGCCCAGGGCACTGGCAGAAACACATTATTTCAGCTGACTGACCGAAGGAGCTGCGGTGGGCATGGAGGGGACTGCCTGCAAGCAGTTGACACTCTGCTGCTGGTCTTTACAGGCTGGAGCTAGTGCAGAAAGGGCCTCTCAAATTTTACAGATGTTTTTTAATCTTGCTTAACAGCTTGAAAAAATATCCTTTTTCCTCTTCCTTAATTTTTGGGGCAACATTTCCCAGGTATACTTACAAGCTCAAAACATAGGCTTCCTGACGCAAGCTGAGTGTATTGAGCAAGAAGCTGGCATTGCTAAGTTGGAGCAGTACCATCTTCTTCCCAAGAACCACAGTGGAAGAAACAGAAGATTTTGCAAACCTAATCAGCTAGCCCTACAGGAAGTCACGAGACCAACTCCTCTCAAGCCAAAGCACTGAATGCTTAAACAACAAATTGAGATGTTGATTAAAAGGAAAAAAGCCTTTTAAATCTATATTGGCCAATGCAGTTCAAAAGGGAGGTTTATTGTTGTAAGTGTATATACTATAAATAAGGGGGTTATTTGATGTTCTGAGACTTGCGCAACTGAGACTGTTTCATGCAATCTTTCAAGAAATGGTTTTAGCATGAGTGAGGTGGGTGGTTCTCTGAGGTGTTGGATTTCACAAATATGCTGAGGCTCTTGGGACAGCTTCCACCCTAAGAGAGATGGATCTGTCATGTTGGGTTTTCTGCCTCTCTCAGGTGACAGAGAACAGACAGGGTGATAAAAGGGCATAACCCCCTGGGAAGGGGGGGGTGGGGTGGGGTGGGGTGGGAAGGGAAAAAAAAGATTGTTCAGATAAAAGAGGAGAGGAGATTTGTTTATTGCTCTTCCAAAGAGTGAGTCTGCTCTGCATTTGAGTTTTGGAAATACTTTTTGTCCATGTTGCCAACACAGGCAGCAGCATATCAGGGGTCAGCTAGATTCTAGCAGTGCTTCCAGAGTCCTTGACAGCAAAACACAGGTGCCTTCGTGATCCATGGCCATCTAGCAATGCTGAAATCAGCTTATAAGATGGCAAGGAAAAAAGAAAAAAAAAAAAATCACAGCACAACAAGGACCAGTGTGCGATCACGGATGGGGACTCCAGGCAGGGTATCATGAGACAGCTGTGGCAAGCTGGAGCTCAGTGGAAAGATGTCAGCTCCCCTTCCTCACCTGAAGGTCTTCAGGACTGCAGAGGGACCTGGGCATGACTGGTACTCCACCTCATGCTGTTAACTTTTTAAGTTTTCACTCTCCTGTTGTGCCATGTGAGGCCTCATTTCCTCTGCTCAGGAACAGTGCAGTAGATTGCAAAAGGTCTCTCACAGATGCAACGCCATTAGCAGATGTAATGGTCAGAGAATGCTGAGGTGGAAAACAGCCGTGCAAGTGGATGCAGGTTACACCTCTGGTTCCTGCTGGCAAGTAGTGCTTGTGCCTCTGTTGATGCAGAATTTTTTTTGTTTGTTTGATGTGGTTGGGGCAGGAAAGCCAAGCTCCTTGCTGTCAGTCCACCCAAGTTAATGAGCATGAACTGGGTCATTGCCACTATAAAAGGGAATGCCTTGAAGGAAGATTGTAGTGTAATAAAAAAAAGGCAATCCAAGTACTGCACCTAATTCGGTGCTTAGCACTGTGTAGCTGAGATGCTCCTCACTCTTACTAGACCTTTACACCAATCTGACTGTGAGACTAGATTTATACCCTAAATCTGAAAGAAAAAGAAAAGTTTCATCCAAAGGGTAGGGTTTAGAGCTGAACCATGAAGAAGATCAAGCTGTAAGCTTCACTGCACAGGCATTGCCCCGCTTCTAGCCATACTTATGTCTAAAGCACCATGTACTAATTGGTGAGGATTCACCACGGAGCCTAGGAAACTCCAGCTACATCCTAAATGGAAAACTGTAGTTCCCCAGTGGGCCATGCGCTTGTGTACAAGGTGCCCCCATGCTTTCTCCTACAGTGGTACAGTGGGGAGATCTCTGCCTCTCATCACCCAGCTCCACACAGCTGACTGAATGCATACCACAAAAGCCGCCTTCTTCCAAGGAAAAAGGCCATGGGCCGTACCCAATTGCCTCACCGATTAGCTCATGCTGATCAAACCCACCCGTTGCTCTGAGACAGGATCAGGGATACCTACCCCACCCTGCCCGAACTGCAAAGACTTTTAAGAACTGATGGGTGGTAGCCCAGCAGCAGAGACTGTGGGTACTTACTGGAGGACTAGCAACCCTTAAAAACTTGAAAATATTTCCCCAATGCCTACCATAAATCATCCTTGTTGTAAATCAAGCCAGGCCTGCCTTGCCTCTGTGGACATGGAGAATAACGTATCACAACTTTTACAAAAAGGCAGGTTTTCTGGTCTCTCCCCAGTTGTTGTGTCCGGAGGAAGAGACGCCGGACTTTATCACATGTTCCTCAGAGGTCATGTTTTCTGAGCCCTCTGCCCAGCTTGCTGCTTTCTCTTAAAGTTCTTGCTCACCTCTCCGAGTCTTTAACCTGATGTAATGCAAACTTAATCTGAATTCTGACCCTCACAAAATTCCCCATGGCCCTAAGTGAACAATTTCCCTGGCGAGGAAATAGAAACAAAACTGAAACATGGATCCCATCCATCTATGAGGATACTTGTCCCTGGGTCATAACTTCATAGGGTCGTTTTTAAAAAAAGAAAGACTAAGCCAAAATCCTGCCTTTAGCCATCTCCAAACTCTGGATAAGCTTACACTTGAAATGAGCACTTGGGCCCATAAGCTGAGCCTGACCCACGTTAATTCCTGAGCAAAATGTTAATAATGCAGGAGAATTAGAAACTTGGGACACTCGGCTTGATTTACCAAAAAGGTTGCGCCCATGGATTGAATTGCAGGTCTTAGCACCAAAGTTTGCATGACTCCTCTGAGGCGGCAGAGGTGGAGGAGCCTTTGCAGGTGGCAGAAGGCACGGTGTGTGTTACTGATCTGGGTTTCAGCACATCTGCATGTGGTAACCAGAGAAGCTGTAGCAGAGCCAGGAGGAAGGCAAGCTGAAATCGATACAAGAAATGTGTAGTCCATCAGCTATCCTGTTGCAAATGCCACTGAGAGGGTGCCAGTACAGCAGTACTGGAGATTATTGAAGAACAGGCCTTTCACATTTTATGACTATAAAAAGCAAAATAAATGCAAACCCAACAAGTTTGCAGCTTATGCGTCCCTGTCTCTCAGAATCTGAGAGACCACGTGTAGGAAAGCGACGGCAAGAGAGCTGAATCTCACAGGTATCAGCTTGATCTCTGAAACTTAACATCCAGGAGGAAGACTCACGCATCTGGAGTGCCAGGTGATATATAGAAGAGGCCACTCCTGTCAAGCCAACGGTCTGGGTCTCAGCTGCATGGGAGCTCTGCCTGGCATGACTGCATCTGTGCGTTTCCCTCCTGGGATGGAGAGGAAGGAGTTAATAGTCTTATAGCCACCTACTACAGCCTGAAGGCACTGTACATGCACAGACAGAGAGGAGGAGAAGATTGACGGGGCCCTCAGGCTGCTTAGGGAAAGGGAGGGTTGCAGGGTGATGCCCTGGTGCTCTTGGGGAAGCACTCAGCAACACTGGTGCAGCTGCCTTTTTTACCAGTACAGCAAAGCCACCCCAGATCCCCAGGCAAAGCAGGCTGGGCTAGTAATGCTCAGAGAAAGCCATACCTGCCAGGCACCCAACTTGCCCAAAGTCTGTCTGTCCTTCCACCCCCAGCTGAACTGGTGAGGGGCATGGAGCCACCAGCAACATGTGATACCTTGCAGCCTTGCACCTGCCCGAGGAGCTGGGGCACGTGGTGCTTCACCCAGCATCCAGGTGGCTGCATTGGCACCTACCCACGTCCCCAGAGGGCTTCTGGACAGCCTGCCACGTCTCCAGGTGCTTAGGGCTCACCTCCCTCCTCCGGAGCTGGGGATGCCTCAAACTTCATACAGGGGGTATGAAATCCACATCCCTGCAGTCACCCACCTCTCCCACCATGCTGCAGGGCCAGTAGAAAACATAGCCCCAGTGCTGGGGCTTATCTCTAATTCCCAATGCCTCTCAGCTGTGTTCCATTAATCAGAAAAAGGCATGGTGCTTGGAAAGAGTCTGCTGCCAGGGCAGCCCTGGTGCTGCTGGAGCTCATCTCATGGGTGATATTGCCTGGAGGAGAGGGGAAGGTGGACTCTGATCAGTGACCTGACAAGGGGTCATGGGGTGGGGGACTGCCCCTCGTGCTTGCTGGTGTTGGGACTTCACTGAGGGGCGGCTCTGTTTGTAAAAACCATCGCTGGCAGAACTGCTCTGGAAGCTGTGCTTTTCCAATTGCATGTCACAGGGGCTATGTCCTCTCAAACCATGCCTCTTGTCCCCTTCACAACACACTAGAGCAATGAGATGAGAAACAAATCAGGTTGACACTCCTAAGGTCCTTCACCTGGGTTACCTGAAAAGCAATACCTAGATGACAAGTCCTGCTGCTGAGATGGGTTTTTTCTGGCTGACTTGGGCTGGACTTACTCCCGTTCTCCTCTGCTTTACCGTTCTCTGCCTCTTCAAATGACAAGAGTTAATGTCCGTATTCTCCCTAAGTTGGGCAAATATCCAGCTGGGCATGGAGAGGGAGAAAGGACAAGGGATCATTAGCAGCCTCAGAATAATATGTGGGAAATCGTGGGCTGTATCCATTGCTCAGCTCCACCACAGACACTGGGACTGGATCGACATTGTTTCCCCACTTGTAAAACAGACATAATCAATCTTCCCAAATCTGTTGCTGGGAGAAAGTTTGTTATTGCTTATTAAGCCCTTCGAGGTTGTTAAAGGGCAGGCTAGCTGGCCGAACTATGCGAGGTCTATCACCCGGCTGGAAGGCACTCTGTGACTTGAAATATAACAGCCCTTTGCAGGGGAGAGGATCATAAATTCCGCAGGGCACCAGATAAACCGGAGGAGGTGAAAAGACAAAGGGGCAGCTGAAGTTTCAAGTCCCTTCCCCTCCACTGCCTGCCTCCTGCTTCCCACCTTTGCCATGCCAACACAACAATACCGCTGTGACAGCCCACTCCATCATGCCTCGAGGGGGGCAAAAGCGGCATGCAGTTGTGCTTCACCAGGTCCTGCTGCCCATGCCACGTACCACGTCTCTCCTTCATCCCTGTTCCTCCTCCTTGGTCAGCAGGTGGACAGCCTGAATGGCTCCTCTCCTGGGAAAACAAAAAGAGGAATGGTGATGGAGGGGGAAGAAGGGTTGCAGTATGGGGCAGGGGGGAAAGCTGGAGCTGAGCAGAAGTAGAAAGTGGATATCTTGGGGTAAAAGAGGGAAGGGGAGAAAGGAGCACACAGACACCCTCGCAAAAGAAAGGCAATGGGTGGAAGTATGGAGGAGGGCCTGGCAATGGGCGCTGGTGTTGCACACATTTCCTGGCAAGAGGGAAAATATAGCAGAGACGAGAGGTCACACAGAGCCTCCTTCCCAGCACGTGCATCTCCAGGTAGGTGCCTTGCACACCCAGGAGGTAGCACTGATGAACACATTTAAGCAACCATCTTCGCCTGCCACTGCTGGAGTAGAGTTTCGGGACCAGATCACAGATCCACAAAAGTAATACCATCTTCATCTGGTCCAAGCAGTGCCCACTTCACCCAGCTCCAGCCCTGACTGTTTGCCTTCCCCGCTGCAGGGTGGTGATCAGTCGCACAGTGGTCACCCAACTTGTTCTACTGCTTTGGTTGGACAACACAGAACAGTTACAGGAGCCTGGAGAGTTCCTGTGAGGGTGAAGACAAGGAAAACGAGGCTGTACTTAAAAGTGTCACCAGTGTAATCACTTTGGAAGGGGACTGGGAAGATGAGGGAAGACAGCACTTTGTCAGAGCAGTAACCACCCAAGTATAGGTTCAGTTATGCTGCAAAAGAGCACTTTTATCAGGAAAGCTTATTTCACTTTTACAAGAAAAGCTTATTTCACTTGGAAATTCCTGCAAACAACACCAACAACTGCTTTGTATGGAGAAGTATGAATACAAGAGCCTAGATAGGCACCCAGCTTGCTGTGGCGTAGCAAACTCCTGCTCATCAGCTGCATATTGCCTGGGAACGAATATCTGAGTTCACAACATGTGCAGGGTCATTGAACATAGACAAACAAGGTACGATCATTATTTATTAGTAGTTTGTTACCATCAATACCTTGACAGTGTGTCTAAGCTCTAAAATGTATGCTGGAAAATGGGGGAGGAGGCCATATACAACTTTGGGGATAGCATGCTACTGACAAACCTCTTTGGTGAAGACAAAGTCTTCACCAGTTGTTTTTGATTGCACAGAGGAATAGCTACAGTAGCTATGCAGAAAAAGCCATGTCCACATTGCTGGGAGACTTCTCTGCTACAGCTTCCCAGGACAGGTACAGCCACAGGAAGGGAACAAAGCCAGAGAGGCTACAACAGCTAGATTGACTGAGTTCAGCCTGGCTCCTTATGCTCTTGGACTCGCCTCCAAACTCTCCCTCATCCAGAAACATTAACTCCAAACCCTCGCTGACTACATCCATTTTTCACAAGCAATGCATGCTCAGGCTTGGAAAAACACGGGTCATTAATGGATCCTACTGTGACAGACAGGGACCGCAGGCTACTCGCAGCCTGTAGGCTGAGAACTGCATTCCCCCAAATGAAGGGTAAAAGAATTTGCCTCTTTGTTTTAGGGATTGTTCTCCCTAAACCTAACCACAAGCTGAATATTCATGACCCTCCTATATGAATTAGTTATCTTCTAAAAGCAAACACAAAGTCCCCATTCTGCATGAGGTGCCCAGGCATCAGACAAAGCCAAGCATCTGCTCTAGCAGTGGGTTTCCCAGGGACTCTGCATGCTGCCTTAAACCAGTTACTCTTGCCTATTAAAGCAGGATCAAAACTGAACAAAGACAAAGATCCTTCCAGAGCTGTTCAAGGCAGCTGCAGCTAGTTCAGACTTCTACATCTCTTGACCTAACATGACTCCCAGGCTGCCACATTGTCTGGATGGGAAGCCAGAAGGGAAGCTAAAGTGATTTTTATTGTAAGTGCTGCTCACCAGTGCAGTCAGTCTAGTTTATGTTAAAAGTTCAGGTTGTTCAGTAGCTTGCCAGCGCAGAGGTTCAGATTCATGTTTGATCTGTATTTGTGGTAGGAACAAATGGATGTGTATGAGCACAAATGTGTGTAATGGCTCATTTGCAGGTGTTCGTGGTAGCATGCACAAGGGAAATGGGCATCTCTGAGTTGGAGCACTCTGAAGTTGTTGAGGACATCAGAGAATGGTTCATTGTATACATGATAGAGCTGACACGATGGCATTCAAGAAATGGGTATCACTGGGGAGGCAGACTCAGGTCCAAGTGAGATGGCAAGAGTCTGCAAAAAAAAAAAAAAAAGGTGAGCAATTGCAAGTGTGTGTACAAAAGAGACAAGTACGGTCTGTCTGGGATGGAGTTAGAAAGTTAACTTTCTTCACAGCAGCCCTTTGGTGCTGTGCTTTGCATTTGTGGCTAAAACAGCGTTGATAACACACCAATGTTTTGGCTACTGCTGAACGATGCTTGCACAGCGTCAAGGCTTTGTCTCTCTCCTCCCTGCACCCCACAAGTAAGTAGGCTGGGGGTGGACAGGAGGTTGGAAGGGGACAGCTAGGACAGCTGACCCAAACTGACCAAAAGGATATTCTATACTGTATGGCTATACCATATATTGTGCTCAGCAATAAAAGCTCAGGAAGAGGAGGAAGGAGGGGTGTTCACGGTTATGGCATTTGTCTTCCCAAGCAACCACTATGCGTATTGAGGTCCTGCTTTCCAGGACGTGGCTGGACATCAGCCTGCCAATGGGAAGTAGTGAATGAATTCCTCTTTTGGCTTTGCTTCCATGCTTCCAACTTTTGCTTTTATTGTTAAACTGCGTCTATCTTGACCACAAGGGGTTTTTTTCATCTTATTTCCTGCCCCTGTCCTGTTGAGGCAAGGGGAGTGAGAGAGCAGCTGGGTGGGTGTCTGGCAGCCAGCCAAGGTCAACCCACCACTGTCCTTTCATTCAGGTGGCCTGTGTCCCTCCTGAGCCCCTGTGTGCAGACAGTGGGGATTGTTAGGGACACTTAGGAGGCTGGTGAGCAATTCAGAGGGCCTGTGTGGGGAACTGCCTGGGGCCGGGAAATAGAAAGGATTACCAGGGTCAGGCTGACCATGTGTCTGTATGCCTGGGAACACCACAGTACAAGTGCTACAGTGGTATCCCCATACAGCAAGTGCCTCTGGGCTGACCTTGACAGCCTGGATCTTCTGAATCGCCAGGGACCCCTGTCTCTCTGCACAGTGAGGCGAGGGGGCTTGTGCTGAGAGCTGGACTTGTAGGTGTTTCTCATGGCATGTGCTGAAGAGCGTTACTCCTCATCCAGAAGACCTGGTGAACATGGAGACTGTCTGGCCACCTCCATGGCAGCCTCCCCTTCCCACATCAATGGGGCCTGTGCTCTGTGCCATCCCTGGGGACACCAGCTCCATGTTCTGCCCAGGTCTGCCCCTGCCACTGATTCCTCTCCAGCCCAGAGTGAACATCTCCGAGCAACCAGGTCTCCTGCAACCACCAAGGGGCGGGGAGGGATGTCCTTGGTGCGTCCCCACTGCGTATCCTCCACCTCTTGTGTGCAGATGGCAGAGAGACCCTAGTGCTCCAGAGAACAGTTCTGGCAGGTGTCACCAAAATCAGAGCCTTTCTGGACTACAGGTGGTTGGACTCCACTTGCTCCCTTTCCCCAGACCCTAAATGGAGTCAGCCCTTACCCTCAGAAGGTGTGGAAGGACACCAGCAGGAGTGCTTGCTCCATGAGCCAACTCCACACCCCGTAGAAGCAGTAGGCACAGGCATGGTCACAGCATGGTTTATAGGGGCCCCGGACATAAATCCCTCTGCAGAATGAAAGATACCCTGGCACACATGCACCTGGCATGCCCCAGCCCCTCTCCCAGCTCCCCCAAGGGCTAAGCGGTTTTCTCCCGACCTTTCTAGTTGCACCCTCTCCACCTGCGGCCCCACCATGTCCCAAGACCTTGGCAGCCTCCGCTTGGCCTTGGTCAGGCTGACCACATGCAGCCCCAGGAGGAGGGAGGTGAAGAGGGGGGACCACAGTGACTATTTCTGTCCCCGCACTTTGAGTGCTCGCAGCAAGAGGTGGGCACGAATGGTGGGGCTCTGCTCTGTGTCCCCTCCTGGCTCCCTGTTCTTGCACTTTTAACCATCTGACCTTCATCCTTTTTCTCCCATGAATTGTCCCCATTTCAGCTGTTTTCCTTTATGCTCTCCCATCCCCAGAGCTCTGTGGTTTAGTTAGGATCAGCTGACACCCGACCTAAGGGGTAGGGTTTTCCCCAGTAGTCCTTGGCTGGTGGCCACATGATTAAAAACAGTGGGAGAGCGGCGGCGGGAACCCAATCTGGCATTAATGAGAGTGAGAGGTTGCTGTGACCAGCTGAGCAGCAGAAGCCTGGCCAAACAGCGGCATAACAAATGGCACCCTGCGTAGCAAAGCTCCTCGTTAGCATAACACAGGTCTCGGTTACACCCGGGGCGCTCAGCCTCCCAGCTTTGCCCTTTGCTAATCAGCCCTCTCACATAAGGGAACGTAAAAGACCAGAGTCTCCTTGTTCCTTGCAGAAAAAAAAAAAAAAAGGTGTCTTACATTTCTACTTTAGTTGTGTTTGTGTCTTACCCATCTCTGGAGCTGATGGTGTCCAGATGGAGCTGGTCGGGCTAAGTGACCTGGGTGTGGAAAAGGGCCATCTCGCTTCTCTTTGCTGGGAGCCTGCTTCCCCCATCGGCTGGTGAAGCTGGCAAGGTGTCCATTGGCAGGGAGGACCAGGCAGGACGTGAAGGGTTGTTAGGATTTGCTATCAAACAGCTCAATGCATGGATCTGAGTCCTTCTTGGACTTTGCAGGACTCGGTTGCTTTGGGACCTGCCTCTGCTGCCCTTCAGGCCACAAACCCCTTTTCCTTTCTTCATGCAGGTGCTTGGTGAGGCTGACTGCAGGCTGCTAGCTGCAAAACTCTCTTGGCTGGCCACTGTCTTGCAAGGTCTATATTAAGAAACTCCTTCTCAAGGTAGCTCACTGCTATATTACACAGCAAAACACTTTATGCTAACTACCAGTTGTAGCTTATTTTAACTCCTCCATGGACAAGACAGCAGGGACTTGCTAACACAGCTCAGTAAGCCAAAGATCATGCATCCTTAACTGATAGCAGATGTAGCAAAAGCCTGGTCCTAAAGTCCTTGATATGAATGTGATCAGAAGTAATTATATAGTTTAGCTATTACTATACTCCTATACACAACAGTGGTCCTGAACTGGAAGCTTGGAGGCAGTCCATAACCTTTGTGCAATCTTGGGAATTGATTGCAGTCTGAGGAAGCCGCTGTCTGCGCAGGCCAGAGACATCAAAACAGGGTATTGCCCACAACATGTTCTTTGCACGGTATTGTTAGCTAAGGAATGACATATAATATGTGGTCATATCTATCATCTGTTTAGCTACGCCAGCATAATTCATACAGTCAAAGAAGTTATGTCAGTAAAATTTCCCAAGTGGACAAGCCTCATCATGGTTTTCCGACAACCACATAATATCACATTTTCACACTGCTCAGAGCAGCTAGGCAAGCATCAGACCTGGCTTCCAATGTGAGAAACCTTCTGAACAAAAGCAGCATGTTAAAGGGTAGGTCACGTTGAAGCTTTTCTGCCTTTTCTGGAACAAGGATATGCATGAACAGTTTCTGCCCTTTTAGAATATGAATTCAGAATAAATTTTGCCAGGAACTTCAAAAGTCATCGTTTGGAGCTGGGAACCCAAAAAGACAGGCAGTGGTTGGTCTGTATGCATCAGGAGAGTTTGTATTTGCAACTGTATTTCTGCAGTAGAGATGTGACGTGTTCAGACCCCAGGTGGAAAGCAGACCGGTACAGCAGTTTGCACAGAGCATGCCTGTTCGCGCAGATCTCCACTGGAAACCTCTTGTCTCAGGGCAGGGACTCCCAGTTGTGCCGTCAATAGAAGTAATACATGATCATTTATGGTTTCAAGGATGTTTCTTTCCCATGCAACCTGAGCGGGGTCCTGTGAGGTCAGCCAAATCTCCGAGGCCAGTGAAACGGCTGCTCTGGGGATGGAGGCGAAGCCATTCAGCTCTGAGCACACAGAGGCTGAGCTCTCAGAGGCACTGCTGTGCTGGTCGCTGAGAACATGGCGTGGTCCCCACGTGTGTCAGTGACCAGCCAAAATCTGCCATTGGGAGGGGGCACCCAACCGCCAACATGAAGTACACCCTGATTTGCAGCACACCATTGCTCTGGTTGTGAAAAGCACTTACCTGCTCTTGAAAGCTTGTACAAGTATGTACTGGGGGGAATGAAAAAGGCCCACTGTGCAATGACAACTGTATCCCAGCAAAAGCCCCAGTGCAGGGGCCTCATACTGGCTTTGCAAGGCCTTCTACAGGCAGAACCTCCCCAGCAGTAGCACTTCCATGCTAGCCTGGATGCCGTATCTAGCTGCATTGGCAAAATCTTTCCTGGTAGAGGCAAGGAACACCTGGCAGAGGGAACCTTATAGCTGGGCACTTCCCAGGCCACCTGTATGACCAAACCCACCATTTCATTAACCCACTCTTGGTGGGTCAGAGGCTCCTCTTTCTGAGTGCATGAAGAAGGTGATGCCGTGTAGGTGATACGGGCCATGGTCCTGGCTGCAGCAAAAGCTGAAGCGTGAGGCATGCCATTAGGTATGCCTGTGTGATCGCAGAAAGGATGCTGTGATGCTGTACTGCATCTAAGAGGAAACCTCTGGAGGACGGGGCCACAGTGTAAAGTCCTGGCAGCATGCCAAAATGAAGCTATCTGCACTTAGTTAGCCAGACACCTTAAACATGCCCCATGCTTCAGACTGGCTAAGGAGAGCTGTTGAAATGTTACCTGCAAACATGATTGTGTCCTGCTGAATACAGCCAGAAAATATTGCACCCCACTGCAATATTGTTGGGGTGAGACCGGGTCTTAAGTGTGGGAAGGTTAGACAATAACACTAGAGATAGAAAGTGTGTCCGTGCAATAATAGCTCAGATATGGAGCAATGTCCTGTCGTAAACAAAGTTTGGCCTCACCTACGTAGAAGGGATCAGCCTAGGTTTACCATATCACAGCCTTGCAGAAACCATGGACCAAATCCTGACATTTGATTACCTTCGAAAGTGGCGCTGACTCAGAAAATAGTTAAATGCAGTTTTAGTTCTCTGTGGATGAAAAGGATCAATTTTCCTGTAACATGATAAGGAGCACTGTACCTGGCTGCTTCAGGGCTATGGTATTTGCAACAGGGATGGGACTTCGGCAGGCCAAGGAGTAGGAGGCAAGAACAAGCCATGAGCTGTATGTGTGAGGCCACAACAACAGATGGGGCTGGAGGCAAACCACCCTGATGAAAATTGTCCATGGATGAAGCAAAGACCTGCTTGCAAAAACCTGTGTCTGAACTTGCCCATGCAGAGCGGGTGTTTAAGTCTCAGTACAAGCCTTCTTGGAAGCTCAGTGGTGTAAGAGGTAGGAGTCAGAACAGAAGAGATCACAGGGTTCATATCACTAGAGGGTACAGACCAGGTAACAGAGTCCAAAGCCAGCAGCTCCTTTATCCTGTAACTCATGAGGGCAAGGGGAGTTTTGCAGAATCATAGCTTCAGGCCTTTGGATGGTTTGCAAAAAGGCATCTTGGTGCTGGTGCACGTGAATTGCTCTCAGCTGAGCTCTGTGAGTCCAGAGCATGGGTGGCATTTGACCTATCCTAGTTTTATCCGCTCCTTCTGTACCACCACAAACACTAAAAAGATTGCACAAAGGGTTGCCCAGCTGCTTTCCCATCACAGCCCACACCCCCCACCCCCAACTGCGATGAGATGTCTAGAAAGCCTGGCTTGTGTTTACATCCAGTCTACAGGAGACTGAGAGGAGCCAAAGTAATAGGCTTCAAACATGTGAAAGGTCACTGCAGAAGGGAAGGGAATAACCCGTTCTCTTTTCCCACTGGGGAAAATTCAAACTCACGTGCCTAAAACACAGCAAGAAGATCTAGGTCAATACCATGAACAATAAGGTGAGTGAATCACTTCCTGAGTAGGCTGGCAGATTGGAGCACCGTTAAAGGCATGTCAAAAAACATCTGTCAGGTATGGGCTAGGTTTAGTTAATCCTGCCTTGGAGAGGAGGATGGGTTAGCTGATCCCAAGGTCCTTTCCTATTCTGTGTTCAGTGATTTCACCAATCCTCATAGTACCCAGGGACCAAATGCAGCTATTAAAAGCTTTGTAAGATCCCTACTGGTTTATGTTTCTCCCATAAAAAGAGAAACAACAGACTCACTGTGGTTTATTTAGGAAAGAAATAGATATTCAGGGCAGGAAAACATCCTCCATTTACTCTGTAGCCAATGCTTAAGGGAGGACTGTGAGAGGAACCAGATCCTGCAGTGCTTTCTAAAAGCAGGCAAAACTTCTCCTTTGGGAACAAAAAGATACACCACATCCAGCACAGCCATCCCTCCCATAAGTGCCACCAGTTTCTTGGACTGGTGGCTTTCAACCTTTCTGATTATACATCTTTGTAAGATTTTCTCCCTTTGAAGATGCAGGCCCCATATAGTGAATTTAAACTGGCCAGCAAAACGCTTGCTCTCCTTAATTACCTTTCACGGACCTTTCAGAAATAAGGGGTCTGCAGGCCACAGGCCAAAGGTCACTTTGTTGAAGAGAGTTCACATTAAAGCTCTTTAAAACCAAGTGCAAGGGATCAGGCATCTGAACGTGATATGCACCAACCATACGAAGTTTAACAAAGGCAAGTGTTGGATTTTGCACCTGGGGCACGGCAGCCCCGGATGTACGTACAGCCTGGGGAACGAGAGGCTGGAGAGCAGCTCTGCAGAGAGGGACCTGGGGGTTCTGGTCAACAGCAAGTTGAACATGAGCCAACAGTGTGCCCTGGCAGCCAAGAGGGCCAGCCATGTCCCGGGGCGCATCAAGCACTGCATTGCAGCCGGTTGAGGGAGGTGATTGTCCCGCTCTACCCTGCGCTGGTGTGGCCTCACCTCAAGTGAGTACTCTGTGCAGATTTGGGTGCCACAGTACACCAAGGATATAAAGCTACTAGAGAGTGTCTAGAGGAGGGCCATGAAGCTGGTGAAGGGTTTAGAGAGGAAATCGTATGAGGAGCAGCTAAAGTCGCTTGGTTTGTTCAGCCTGGAGAAGAGGAGACTGAGGGCAGACCTCATGGCAGTCTGCAGCTTCCTCACAAGGGGAGGAGGAGGAGCAGGCGCTGATGTCTTCCCTCTGGTGACCAACGATAAGGACCCGAGGGAATGGCAGGAAGATGTGCCAGGGGAGGTTTAGGTTGGATATTAGGAGAAGGTTCTTCCCCCAGAGGGTGGTGGAGCACTGGAACAGGCTCCCCAGGGAGGCAGTCATGGTGCCAAGCCTGGCAATATTCAAGAAGCACTTGGACAATGCCCTCAGACACATGGTGTGAATTTTGGGGTTGTCCTGTGCAAGGACAGGAGTTGGACTTGACGATTCTTGCGGGTCCCTGCCAATTCAGGACGTTCTATGATTCTATGATTCTATGATATTGCCTGGGACTCTACCTTGGATTACACTCCCAGGAAGCAATTTGTATTTTGAAGCTCTTCTTCGGGACAGACCAAAAAGCAAGCAGTTCAGAGTCAGGAGGACTGTGGACAGGCAGAGGGAAAAAAAATATACCTTTTTGATTAACAACGACAGACTGGTCTGTAAACCCCCCGAGGCTCATCAACAACCTCATCATAACTGCTGCACCATTTCTCACGCACTCAGAGATGTAGCTGGCCATTTGCTCAGATGCTGGATGTGATGTCTTCCTAGGCCATTTGCAACCCTCACAAAGTACCCTGACACACATATCTCACGGCAGTGACACCCCACAGCTTTGGACTCAGTGTAAAGGCCTCGTGGTGAGTTCCTCACTGCTGCATTTCCCAGGGCTGCCAGGAGTTTCTGTCTCACTCATGCCCTAGGGGGCTGGAGCACGCTGTAGTGTAGCACGGAGCATTGTTAGCAGAGACCGAAACGGGTTGTGCTTGGCAAGCACAGTGGAAAGGAAAAAGAGGGTGACCTAGGAGCATTGCTGTTCTCACTTCATTTTTCCATTGCATCCACTGCTTTTTTTTCTATCAAGCCCAAAAAGAGAAACAGAACAGAAACAAAATATAAACAGGTTCTCTCACCATAAGTACTACAGGAGGGGAGTGCTGTCAGAGAGAGGAAAGCAAGAAGGTCTGGGTTATAGTCTCCATCCTTCCACTCACCCCTTCTTCTGTCTTTCATTCCCCCTGGACTCGCTTTCTCTCCAGCAGCCTACTGCTGCTGCCACTCGGGGTGCTGAGTTGATGTTTGCACTGGTGCCTCAACAGGGTACCAGAGAATTATATCACTCACAGGCTGCCTCTGAAGAGACATTTTTGGAAGCGCCTCAGCTCTCCCCACAGAGTATTGTCAACAGATACAATGGCTCAAATACGACAGCAGTTGAAGGCAACAGGAATGTTATTGTCGTCTGTGTTGCTGGGAGCAGCTTCTGGCTGCTCAGAGGAGCCGGGCGTCTTTGTGAAGCATCAACAAGGACATTGCTCAAAGCTCAAACCACACAGAAGGTGTCCGTCTCCTGCGGCACCACCTCCAAACCGTCTTGGGCAGAAGCTGAATGTCATTGGCATCTACCTCCCCTAAAGAAACCCGGCCCTTGCCAACTGGTCCGATGTGGCTCAGCTGAATGGCCAAGGAGTGAGTGGTCCAGACAGGTCCTGTCCTGCAAAGGAGCACACATGGGGAAAGGCTGCTTTGCCACCACCTCGGCTGTGCCCTACCTTCCTGAGGGCTATGCATGCAGCGTGGGGCTCAGGGACACGATGTGTCCATCAGGCAAACTGCTTTTCCCTTCCCTGCTAGCAGCTCTCCCGCACCACCTGCCTCCCTCTATCCCCATGCAGCAGGAGAGCTACAGCACGTGGGTTATCCGTGCCCCACTCCGACTGTCCGGCAACTTCAACTGCCCATTTCCATGACAGTATCACAGTCCACAGAGAAAGGTTAGCAGAGGACACGATGCCAGGAAAGTCCCCGGAGAAGGTCTATTTGGAGAAGATTCCCTTTTGAGCCAGAATCTCACCCACAGGACCCTTGATGACCGATCTGCCCTCGACCTGGATCCAGGGAAAAGGCATTTATTTTTCTGCTTTTGGCTGGCAATGTTACCGTCCTGGCAATGGGCGCAAGGCAGACCCCTGAAGCTGGCTCCCCCTTTGCTGGCAGAGCTGCAGGGGCTGAGGGAAGCCCAGCTCCCACAAGCCTCAGTGCAATCATGTGCTTGCTTACAAGAAAAGTCTTGAAGCTGGAGAACCCTTTACTCAGACCTGGAAGCAGAAAAGCCAACATTTCTTCCCTCCACAGCATGGCTCTGAGAACAACAGTCACCACGAACTGCCTTGAACCAGACTGCAGGCAAAAGCACACTGGTCTTAATGCTGGGGAGGAGGCTGTATTTACACCCTGCTTCTGCATGTAACCCCAGGCAAGTCACTGCCTCGGTTGCCTGCACCTCAAACCTGCTAAAAGTAGCCTTTCCTGATCTTGTTTTAACTCTCCAAGAACGTGAATTCCTCTGCAAGCCCAGCACATACCAGCCTTTGCATTTAGCTGGCAGAGTTTGCAGCTGTGCTGCTACAAGCAGACCCTCTGGGGCTGTGGCCGTGCCCCTTTAAATGCTGCTCCTTTATTTAAATGGCTCTTGCAATCCTCTTGTAACCTGAGCAGCCAAAATTGGTGCTGGCACTGGAAAGCAGTTACACAATATCCAGGAGGTGAAAACCCTTTGGAAAGGAGATACAGATGAGAGGCTCCGATTGCTGGGGCGAACACCCACACATCCCCCGGGGAGCCTGGGAGAGAGGACATGGATGAATCCACTGGAGTGACTGTCTCCCTCCTGGCTGTTGTTCTCCCAAACCACCTCTGCCATGAAGCATAGACAGATCTGGACAACAAGGTGACGGGCACTGCCGGTAAACGGGGCAAGCCAGACCTGTCCCGAGTCCGAAAAGCCACCAGGCAGGAGACCCGCAGAGATGCTGTTCACCCTGCACGCGTTTCAAGCATCGCCATTTGGTGTCCAAAGTTGTCAAGTCAGCCAGGTGTTCGCCTGTATCATGTCTTCCCTCTCCCGCTGCCACCCCAGCTGGGGGAGCGTGCAAATGCAGGAGGCCTGCCAGGCAGAGCAGGGAAGGTGCTGGGCGACGTGCAGCCTGCAAACCTCACCATGCACCGCCCCAGCAAGCGTGCCGCCCCGTGCCGTGGAGCTGGCTCCTCCGCCAGCCGGAGCCCCGCTGCTCCCAAGGGCAGGGTTTGGCTGTGGCAGGCCGGCTCTGGCACGTGTGAGCGGCAGGGCATGTATCTTGTTCCTTTGCACGGGCTCGCCGGCGTGTACACCGCTGTGCGGTGGGACTGTGCAGGCTCGAGCCGCCCCGTCTCCTTGAGGCTGGTCCCACCCCTGCTGCCGGGGGAATTGCTCCGACCTGTAAAGGCAGGATTTTGCCCATAGCATCGTTTTTCTCCAGCCGTGCATATTAATTTGCTGGTAACCAAGAAGCGTGATCTAACCGGTGCTCTGCACCATCTACAGATGTCGGAGCTGCTGGGATTCATGTCCTCCTTTCTTGCTCAAAGCCTGGAGCTGCCAGCTCCACGTAGCTGCTAGGAGAGACCCAGCTTCCCACGCTGCCAGCTCGCCTGCGAATGAATGCCCATCAGCTGCTTTCTCCTGCGTGAGCCATGCAAAATATTTGGGCCTTGGCTGCCGAAAGCCCTGCACCCTGCTTCTTCCTAGCCCTTGCACAGAAGCTGCAGTGCTTTCCCCTGCTGGGTTGAGCACATTCTTTCCTCCCTCCCCACTTTGCTCTTCCCTGCAGCAATTTCCAAAGCATTTTTGTGGCATCCGAGACCCAGAGACAAATTCATGAGATGTGGAGATGTGGTTTCCGTCACGTGCTGTTAGCCCTGAGTCCTTGCCAGCGTGGGGGGCTGCACTGGGCACGGGCACCAGCCGTGCTCCTCTCCGGAGGGTTGAGGTGTGCTTACTGTTTCACAGCTGGCTCCTTTTAACTGGAATTAAGTTGCTCTCCCTGAGCTGATTGGGAAAATATTGTGTGCTGGCTCTCCCAGGTTCCTGACAGTCAAAATAATAATTATGTGGCCTGGGAAACAATGATTATTACCCATAAGCCTGGGAATTGCTTTTGCTATTCAGCTCAATGGGAATCCATACGGCTCCCGTGGAAGGGGATTATTTACCTAGGCCCTGAGAAAAAGCCGAGGAGCCCACGTGCTCCTTCTGGCTATTGTATTGCCGAGTCCCATGGCGGTGCGGCCGGAGAGCAGCTTCCTCTAGCTGTCATTAATCCTTGCGTGTTTGACTGCCTTAGCATGCGGCATCCTTTGGGTCACCGGCCGCTGGGAAGCTGGGCCATTGTTTTGGGGCTTTTGTCCCAGACAGAAGTCTTGCTGGGGCTGAGGAACCCAGCTTTGCAGGTGTCGCACAGTCACAAAGTGACTGGCTCGCAGCCTGGTGGTTGCTCAGGCCCTTCCTAGCTCTGCTGCCGAGAAGCCAACTGGATTTGGACCCATTTGACGAGGACGTAGGAAGGACTGGCCCCGGGATGTCCCAGTAGGAGCTGTGCTGGCCCATGTGAGCGAGCTTCCCTGTACGCCTGCGGCTGCAAGGTGATGGCTCCACCACAGCCCCAGGGATGGGATGGGATGGGACCCTTCCTCCAGGTCCCTAACTCCCAGCCTGGTCTTCTAGTCCCAACAGGGGAGAAGCAGGAAGATCCAGTTTCCATTCAATTCAATGCATTAACTGAAGCAAAGGAGATGTTCTCTTTCTCTAAGAGCTAAAAGAAAGCTTGCAGAGGAGGCTTTTTAATAGGGATGGTGCCCATGGCATGTGTGTGTACACATGTGCATGGAAGGAGTTGGGGCATGCGGGGAAACCCAAACAAACCCTTTGTTCCTTGACGTGTGCTTGTGGAGCACTTTGTGTTTCCTCCTTCTCCAAAAGACACTTGCGGTGGCCTTCAGGAAGTGGGAAGGAAAGAGGAAGATGTGGGAGATCAGTATCAGTGATTCAGCCATCATCAGACCATCACCATCACATGCTAAACAAGTGGGCACACAGTGACGCTCAAGAGCAAGCCTGCAATAATAAACCTTCACCTACAGGTCAGCCGTCTGCAGGATCTCGGGCTGCCCTACAATAACCAAGCAGCATATCTTCTCCTGGACACCATCAAACCAACCCACTGCTTCCCTGGCCAAGCCAGAGCGAGAGGGCCAGTGCTTAGGAAGGGCCTCAGCTTAAAGTGTGGCACCAACCCTCGTGAGTCTAAAATGCCCGTACCATGTTACAACCCTAAGCTGTGAAGCAGTGAGCTCTGCAAATGTTTTTTACGGTGGGAACCTTAGGGGAAGAAAAAGAAATCTGAGTGTTTTCCGAGTCAAGTTTTGAAGGGAGTATATAGCTCTGATGGTACGGTCTCTTTTCAAGGTTGCCTCTGCCTCAGCACAAACTATACTTTAGGGACAGCTCAGAAGGAAGCAAGTTGTGATTTCTTCTGTATGACAATGGCAGGCAACGCACCAGTGAGCCTGGAAAGAGCTGCCTTTTCTTCCTCTAGGTGAGGCACGCAGCTGGGAATGCCTACATGTGGGCAAGTCCCCGCATCACTTTTGGGGACATGTTCCTGTCCCTCCCAGGGCTGCTGCAGGGCCATGGAGCAAAGCAGCCAGCCCCTATTGCCTACCCAGCTCTGCCATCACATTGCGACTAGCAGCTCTCCTCTGGGCTTGCAGCAGGAGGCTCCCTCCTCCTGCCCTCTTCAGGGGCGATGGGTGCAACCACAGCTTTGCAAGTGGCAGCAATATTACTTTGGTGCTGCAATCACTCCTTTACAGTAATTCATTGCTTTGTGGGGTGCTGGAGGTGCTAATGGATGAGGACAGGGCTGAGAAAGCCACCTTTTATGCCAGCCCAGCAGTGATGTCAGAAGCACAGCCAGGATCTGGAGAAGGTCTGTCTGATGGCCCCCATGAAGTGGAGCTGTGCTGCTGTCCCCTCCACTGCCACCTGGGCAAAGGACGCAGGGACAGTCTGTGGGTCCCCCCACCCCTCACAGCATGGGGCTGCCTCAGAAACCCCCGAGCTGGTGTATCTCATGGCCCTGTGTGCGGTGCTGGTCCAGGGCTGGGGCACGTCAGTCTGGCGCTGTGCCTGGGCTCCCTTGTCTATACCTAAGGTGCAGAGCTGCAAGGACCCAGCTGTGCAGCCGGCCCGGGCAGCCTCAGTGCCTTGCAGGGATCATGATGCACCAGCATGGCCCAAGGGATCTGCCCAAGGTTCCCCGAGGAGTCTATAGCAGAGCAAAGGTCCAAGGTCCGACCCAGCCAGCGCCGGGCGAACGCAGAGCCACCCTCGTCCCTGCAAAGTGGCACCAGCCTTCGCAGCGCATGGGGGAGCAGGGTGACACTGGTCTAGGGCTTTGGTCCCTCCATCTTCTCCCTGATTTTGCCCAGAGAGCAGCGTGCCGGGGAGCGGAGGGACACCCTTCCCCTCCCACGTGCTTGGCGGATGCAGAGCATGGTGGCAGCTGGACAGAGCCGCTTTCTCCAGCACAGTACCGCTATTGTCTGGCTGGGCTCCGGGGCCGCACAAGGCACTTCTCATCCCCACCAGGCAGGCACGGTTGGGACCTCTGTGGCCCAGCAGCACAGATGACAAGGTGAAGGAGATTGAGGCAAGCCTCCGGAGAGGGCAGCCCACCTTTGTGTCTCCCCTGTGCAGCCCCACTGCTTTATGGACTTTTGCACAAAAGCCAGTATAAGGGAGGACACTAGGGTGGGGGCTAAAAAAAGGAAATTCCAAGTGAAGAGGAGGGGGAAAGGAGACAAGGCAGTGCTGAGATGTGAGGGGTGAGACAGAGCTGGTGAGACAGAGCTGAACTGTGAGCTGGAGAGGAAAAGCTGTGAGCCCCGTGGGAGCCGGGCTGTGGGAAGAGACAATGAGATGGAGGGGAAGGAGCCAGCTCCCGCTCTGGGACACGCAAGTCCTGCGCAAGGCTGCAATTAGAGAGAGGAGACAGCATGTCTGCCCGGGCTGGGAAGTGTCTTTCTGCCACGGATGCAGGATTGTGCAGGGGCTGGCGCAGAAACGCACCGCCTGTTCTGTGCCCCTCCGCACAGCCCCTCCGCACAGCCCCACTTCACCTCTCACCATGAGGGGGCCAAACCCACCAAGGGCAGGTGCTGGCAGTACCTGTGGAGATTTCCTCCGAGGTGCAGGAGGCTTTGCTCTCCAGTGCCAGGACGAGGTGTCCGGTGGTGCTTCATGCCCACCGTTGTGGCAGCACAGCTACGCCAGAGCCCCCTCCCCAGGTCAGCCCTCCTCTCCTGGCTGCCCTGGGCAGCCCCCTCCTACCTCCCAAAATAGCTGCTCAAACACCAATGTCCTCAAGGTAAGCAGGTTGCTCGACTGCCTGCCTCTCGAGGCTGGCAACATGCCCTTCGGCAGGCTTTTGGGATTTTCCCGGATGAGGGATGCTACAGACATGTGCAACTCCGAAGCACAAGCTCTGGTTTTAGGGTCCTCCTCTGCACTGTGATTATCCAGCCCCCAATGGAAAATTCAAGTTTGTTTGGAGATTAAGTCTCTGGGTTTGGCTCGCAAAGGCTCAAAAAATACTGTGCAAGGGTCAGAAACTTTTAACACAAACCATGTGTGGCCAGGGCTGTAGAACAGGAGGGAGGCAGAGAAGGAACAGGAGCACACGCTTTTTTTGCTACCACAAAGCTTGGCTGGGAAACTCTTTGTGCTTCGCTGTCTATGGACATAAAGGTCCAAGCAAAGAGTTAGATGCTCTAAAAAGAAAGCGAACAAGCAGCGCAGCCAGACTGTCTGATTTCCAAATTTTACAGTTCATTTCAACCACCCAGCCAAGAGGCGGATGAAGCAGAGTTCCGGCGATCTTCCACAGGATTGACAGCAAAGAGGGATGCTTGAAAAGAGCCAGAAACTCATGGCAGGAAAAGAAGAAAGAGGAGAGCCCTAGTGAGACAACAGCGGGTTTTTTTAAATACAAAATAATATACTTCAGACTTGCAGTGGTTTCTGCTTCCTGCTCAGCAGTGTGAAACCAACACAACCGTTTTCCTCCTCTTCTGGTCATTTTAAGATCTTTTTTTCTGAGGGGAAAATAAATACAAGGCAAGGGAGGAGACCTGCCAGTTTCCCTGCCATTCTCACCTGCGTGGGAGCGGCGGTAGCGATGAGTTAAGGCAGCACCATGTATTGACCAACCTCTCAGAGAGGGAAGCATGGAAGATTACTGCGTGGCATATTTAGAGCTGTGTAGCAATAACAGCTAATTTGTTTTTGCTTAAAGAGTGGTTAGGGTTGGTTTTGTTTCATTTTAAATAAAGACATTTGGACTCCAAAGGTCATTTCCGTGGAATAACAATGCTCCTTTCAGAAAGGGGCACCGGCAGGGTCTCTTGTACACCCAATGTGCCCGGTCTGGTTTGAAAGCCGAGCTGCGGCACAGCCAGGCGAGCGTCCCCAGGGCTGCCCTCTGCACGGTGCAGCAGCTGGCCGTCCCAGCGCCCCGGCCACTGAAAGCACAGGAGCTCAAGGAAGGAGTTTTGGCTTCTCCAATAGGGTGTTTGCAAGCACCCAGTGCCTCTTTGTCAATAAAATGAGGATGGGGTCCAGCCCCTCTCCCCTCTCGCCCCAACCTCAGCTGCACCCCTGTGCCTTCTGGGAGCACTGGCAGAGGATGGTGCATCCCCAGCAGGCAACGGGCCGCCGTGGGTTTCCCTCATCCTCATCAAGTACGGGATAAGGTTCAGATATGACCAAAAATACTGATTTAAGAATAGTCTATTTGCAGTTTGTGAAGGTTTTCCAGGTGCTGCTGACTTTCAAGGGCAGGTGAACGTGCCTGACTGACTCCAGTGATCATGATTTGTATCCATGCAGGTACGTCAAAGCAAGGTGATTTATCCAGCTCACGCAGGAAGCTTTCAGCAGAGCTGGGAGAAGAAGCAAGCATCTCAGCTCCCTGCTCCAGTTAGATTACCTATTTCTCTTCCTATATGCTTCCTAAATAGCTACTCACTCAGACTTTCAACAGGCAGAAAGTGATGGAGCTGTGAAAAAGAAAACTTGAGGCTCAGGCTGTTCTCTGTCTTGCAGGCATGTATTCGCCACAAATTTTCTCTCTGCTGCAGTGCAGCCCCCAGCATCAGTTTCTGCCAGTTGAATAGTCTTCAAGTTTCAGGTCACTTTGCTTTGAAAGTAAATTATCTTTTATTCTGTGTGGGGAAAGAATCTGCAGAAAGAAAAAGCCTTCTGGTTTAAAAAAGCTCCCCTCCTCAGTGAGCACTGCTGTTTGTCACCCTCTTGGAAATTCGTAAACTCTTTTCTCTGTATTTATCTAACCTTGCTATTTTCGGATTTGCCATAGCTGTCTGCACCGATGATGTGTGTACGGAGGGGAGAGTGTCTGTGCTGCTTGGCTGCTATTTTTGGCTAGTGCGTTAGTCGTTACTGGGAGCTTCAGCAAGGCTCAGGTACCATGGGAAGATGCAGACGGGAGTCCTGATCCCGCATCTCTCTGCCTCCTCTTCCTCCTCGGAGAGCGGCGCTGCCCTCCCTGTCCACCAGCCCGCTGCGGCTCAGCAGTCCCCAGCCGAGATATCTGGCGCAGATGCTGCCAGGAGTGCTGAGAACTGGAGGAGAGGGGAGAAGGAGGACAGGTAAGACAGGTGGAGGTGCCGTTCCAATGTTCTCTCCCCACCCCAGCTCTCTCATGGCTGTGGGAAGGGTCACTGAGGCAGCTGAAGGAGCTCTGCATGACTTTGTCTCCCAGGGGCATGGCAGGACCACAACGGTCCGTAGGAGAAGGCAGTTTCCTCCTCTGTTCTTCCCAAGGCTGCCCTGGCGAATTCCAGACAGCCGGCTCCAGTGTGGGAAAGAGCAGCACGGGGTGAATGCAGCCACCACGCATGGAAAGGAACCCACACCCCTCCACAGGGAGGTGTGGGTGTACGCCTATGTGTATGTACGCGTGTGCATACGTTAATACCCTACAGCTTACAAGACACTAACAATTTTTATGTTCTTGTCTTGCCAGGGGACTTTCCAAACAAGCTCCAGCCGTGGTTGACACGGGCTGCCCTGTGCTGTGCCCAGAGGTGGGCAGCATGGGGGAGAAAGGAGCTGCCACTGCGGGAATGTCACCTCCACCCCTTCGTTTGCAACTGAGGATGCCCCAGCAGCACGCGAACAGATTCCCCTGTATCCCCTAAATAGCATCAGTGCATGTTTATGGCTGAGATCGGGGGTGAACCCCAGCACTAGGCAGCGATTCACTCCTGTCCCCCCTGGGCAGCGATGCCACAACAAGAAGAGGCCACTGCAGCTCTCCCATGCTGTTGACAGGGCGATCTGTCCTGCCCCAACCAAAGCCCTGGCTGGAGCCACTGTGCATCTACTACTCACACACAAAAGCTCTTCGCAATTTCTTGGAGGCTTGTGGGAGCAGTTTTTTTCAGCTCCAGAGTTTTGTTTAGGGCTTGTCTTCCAGTAGCCAGGCAGTCACAGTGTCTGGATAGATCGCAACCTGAACATCTGCATCCTATTACACAGCGCAGTGATTATTTTTCAATGTTCCCCATGTCTTCTAGCAGTGACAGTAGTGATTAAAGCCTGGAGTGGATTCCTGAGTAGCATTTCAACTTCCTTTACTTTCGCATCCTGACTGTAAACAGGAGAAGAGGACTTTCCTTGGGCACTAGGTCAGGAAGCCCATGTGCCTTATGGCGATACTGACACACGGATGAAAGCCCGGAGATGTCAACTGGTACAAAGCAGCTGAACAAACCTGCCAAGGGGTGCCAACAATAGCAGGATGTCACTGCAGCTTGCAGGGAGGATGTTTCCATTCACTGTTTTGGCTCCCGTGCCAAAAGCCGTCCACTGGTCCAAGGAGTAAAGCCAGTGTCTCCAGGAAGTCCCCAGGAACGGGGATTTGGTTTCCCATCCGCAGAGCCAGAGCAGCAAGAGGAGGAGGTGTGCGAGGCAAGCTCTGGGCAGGGCACCTCTGGACAGCCCCATTCACAGCTCTCATGCAGTCTGGAGTTCCTGTTACAAGGGGGCTCCATAAACCTTCTTGTTGGAGACGGGGACTTGATCCTTCTCCTTCTTGGGGGAGGGAGGGGAGACAGGTTGGGGAGATCAAGGAGCCAAGAGGAAAAGGATTAGTCAGGTCAAGTCTATAGCAAGAGGCTGGAGCTGCCAAGCAAGTACTCCAGCTGAGAGATAGCCTCAAAATTTCCTGACAGACTAAGGATTTTACTGTCTCTCCTCATTATGCAAGGAGGCATTAATGCGCCCACATTGCTGGGCCGTCGGGTTTGGGCTTGTGCAGGTCAGCATTCAACATTCAAAAACCTTCTTTCACCATAATTTTCCCTGCAAGGTTTTGTAAGGCAGCCAAGGGCAGGAAACTGTCTATAACTGAGCGCTACTGCTTCGGGTGGGTCCCGGCGCTGAAAGCCGCTGCTGTCTACGGTCTGGATCCAGCCAGCGAGGAGGGAGAAGGCCAGACTCGTCTAGCCGCTTGCCCCTTCCCTTGGGAAAAGGGGCCGCGGCACACGCCTGTGCGCACAGCCCGCACAGCAGCTCCTGCCCGCTCGCTCTCACCATGTGCCTCTCCAACTCTTCCCATCCTTGTCCCTCTTCACCTGCCTGCTACTTCTCTGCCTGGCTATGTCTGTCTGTCCCTTCCTAGGCATTTGCAGATGTCCTGTCCCCACGTGCCTGCCTACACGTGCACCCACGTTTGCGTGTCTCCTTTAGCCCCAGAGCGCGTCTTGCTCTTAATTGCTCAGGTTGCCTAGTGGCTACATGCACATCTACGTGCATCTGTATTTTTCTGCTCGGTTACACTCGTGTGCCTCTCCCTGCGTCTGCCTTCCAGCGCCTGCCTGCACCTCTGCTTGCATTTGTACATCTCCCTCCACCGGCTCTTTTTATCGCGCTAAACACACGTGCATCCCAGCCATGTGCGTGTAAGTCGGCTGGAATCACGCCAGCTGAGACCTGAGATGGAGGGATGTGAGCGAAAGGGCTACTTGGAAAAGGCCTAGGGGACAGCCCACCTTCTTGCTGCCTATGTATTACTCTCATGGAAAAGATCCTGAGATAAGCCTGCTCTTTAAGATAATGACTGGGTGCCTGTGGAGCTGCAAACCACCAAGCTGGAGAAGCACCACAGCTCTCATTCATTCTCTGAGACAAGAAAGGGTGAGGGTGTCCCGAGGCTGGCACCTCTCTAGGGCTAATGGGGGTTGAGGCTGGGGGGCACAGATGCATACCAGAGCTCAGCTGAAAGGGGAGGGCCGCAGGGGGTTGGAGAAGGCAGACGCAAAGCAAAAATACTCCAATTTTGGAAAAACGTGGGGCAAGCAATTAAGGCCGTTTAAAATAGGAGCAATATTGCATCCTTCCCTCGCAGAGAAAGGACAGCCAGGACTGCATGACCTAGCTTGAAAATACCTCCACAGAGTCTTGGTTAAAACTTCGTTCCCCACACGACAATGCTGGCCATCGCATCACACGCCAGCTGAATTGCCACCCTGTCCTGGTTTTGGCTGGGATAAAGTTCATTTTCCTCCTAGTAACTGGTATAGTGCCGTGTTTTGGATTTAGTATGAGAATAATGTTGATAACACACCGATGTTTTAGCTGTTGCTAAGTGATGCTTACACTAGTCAAGGACTTCTCAGCCTCCCATGCTCTGCCGGGTGCACAAGAAGCTGGGAGGGGGCACAGCCAGAACAGCTGACCCCAACTGGCCAGAGGGACATTCCATACCGTATGGTGTCATGCTCAGTATATAAACTGGGGGGAGTTGGCTGGGGACAGCGATCGCTGCTCGGGGACAGGCTGGGCATCAGTTGGCAGGTGGTGAGCAATTGTACCATGCATCATTTGCTTTGTATATTATTGTTATTACTACTACTACTACTACTATTTTACTTTATTTTATTTCAGTTATTAAACTGTTCTTATCTCAACCCACAAGTTTTCTCACTTTTACTCTTCCGATTCTATTCCCCATCCCACCGAGGGAAGTAAGTGAACGGCTGTGTGGTGCTGAGTTGCCGGCTGGGGCTAAACCACAACACATCCGCAGTGAGGGACTTCCTCGCCTTGCCCACAGGCATGTGGGGCAGGGGGGAGGATGAGGAGGGAGGATGCTGCAGCGAAAGCATGGTGGGACTAAGCCTCCAAAAGCACTAGCGAAGGGCAGGGGAGCTGTGCAGCTGTGGGCACCTTGGACAGTGCAGAGGACCCTGAAGTTAGAGGATGCAGAGAGGCCAGGCAAGAAACCCTGGGGGAGGAGGGACGGGCAAGCTTTCTGGAGATGTAGCTGGGAGGAAGGACGGAGCAGGTTGGCTCTTGCCTCCTGCGTGGCACATGCCACACAAGCGGTCAGAGCCACCCTGGGGCACTGGCAATGCCGGCGACGTTCAAGTGTGCAGGAAGGCAAGGCAGCGGCTGTGCCAGGGTGAGACGCGTGGGTGGGGAGAGAGGAGTAGGCATAGAGGCAGGCACAGCCCTCAAAACAAGATAAAAATGAATCAGCTGTACCAGCTGATGATGAGGTGGGGGTCCTGGAAGATGTCAACGCTTCTGTCTCACTTTCTGGAAAACACCCAGCCTTGCACACATTCCCCAGTGGAAGACTGCTGCAGCAGAAGTCACAAATGTGGCCGTACACTGGGCAGGTGGGAGAGCTGGTGAGACTGGCTGTGATGCCCAGCAGAGGGGCCGTGCTGCCAGGCACTGCTCAGACCTGGTGGTGCCAGACCCCGACCCAGTGCACGCCAGCCACCACCCTCCCTGCGTGGCTTTCCAGGAGTCCCTTGTCCCCCACAGCTGGGGCCAGCTCACCTGGGAGCAGCCAGTTCCTCTGCCCGCGTACCTCGAGATGCACATCTGTGTCCTGGGCTGCTACATCCCACCCTCCCCACAGGGGTGCCTGCCTGCAGACCAGCCTGCGAGGCCCACCAGAGGGGAGGGCAGCAGTGTTTAGCCTTTTCCCTTGGGCTGGCGTGTTAATTTAAGGGTGGTTGTTTTTTTCCTTCCCCTCCTGCAGCACTCCTGATGCTCCTTCGGTAAAAGCAGTGAAGCCACATGGAGGGCCTTGCAGCAGTGCCTGGCTCCCCTCCCGCCAGCGGAGAGGAGCCCTGTCCCAGGCTCCTGCTCACACTGGACACATCAGCTGGTGGGCAGCTTGGATTTTCAGCTTATTTCTGACCTTTCCTCACATATGACCAGTAGTTAATTTAATTTAAAAAATCAGTGCAGCCAAGGCTAAAGGTCGATAGAGGGACGCCTGCGGCTGCAAGTGCTCTCAGGTACAGCAGCAAGAGGGGGCATCTCCACTGCCCACGGCGGGAGGCCAAAACAAAATAAATCTCACCACTTTTCTCTCCCTTAACCACCCATTTAACTCCCTGTGCCTTCCCCTTGCTTCTTGCTATCTAATTAAATTTCCTCAGCTGACTGTGTTTCAGGGCAGGTGGTGTGCAGGTCACCCAGTCCTCAGCCAGCCGCAGGGAAGGAGCCCGAATGTGTGTACCCCCGTGCTCCCCACGTCCAGACTCCAGCCCCAGCTGCTTTTTACAGTTGAACGGAGACACAACCAAGGGCATGTTGCAATCTCCACCTTGGCTTAGGAGATAAGCAGCCCTCCCTTAATGAGGACGTGATAGCCCTGGCAAGACTATACCCCTCACAGGGAACAACAGGCTCTTTCACTCTGGGTGCTGGCACAGCCAGGAGCAGTCGTGGGACAGAGGGAACCACAGACGATAAATCAGCTCAGCACCACCAGCCATAGGAAGCCGCCAGGGATGTGGGGCCGCACCATCAGCCCCACACTGATGGGGCAGCCCCACATAGGCTGTTGTTGGGAAGCCCTGGGATGCCCTACACTGGACTCCACCAGCAATTGCAGCAGGAGAGCAAATCTGGATGGCTACAGCTTTGCTAATACTGGCTTTTTCAGGGAGGTTCAGGTGGGAATGGCAGATCTCCAGCGCCAAGAGGAAAGCTGCATTTCTGCCTCGGGCTTCTGCCAAGGCAAGCCCATCCCGGAGAGAAGGGGCAGCATTACCACACCGAGACACCTCTGCTTGCTGCTTGGGAGCCAGAGTACCCACTGAAAGGAGCCAAATCTTTACTGTGCATATCTAAAAGCACTGAATTATTAAGGAGAAGTATCTTAAGGCTGCGGGTGGAGCAGAGAGCTTTACAGATGGCTGGTATTAAGTGTAAGGGACCTCTGATGGAAAACCACCCGATTGCTGCAGGATGGTTTCTCAGCTGTGGAGCAACACAAAGCAGCCAGAGTAAATGTGGTACAGATCATCATCGCCCAGGGAATTTGGTAGTCCGTTGCAGCCTTTGGGAGCATTACAGTGAGCATGTAATGGGGACATAATCCCTCCCACCCTGTTCTCTGAGAATATCCACAATCCAGCCTTTGCTTTTGCTGGATGAGCCCAAAACAGCCTTTCCCTGTCTCACTAGAGCAGGGAAACAGGCCTTGCTAGCCTACAAATAAAAAGTCTTTCTGAGCACTAGGTAAGGCCAACCAGCAATACCTGACATGGAGGCACGGGGGAACACCGTCACCTTGCATTGGGCTTGCAAGACTTGCACACAGCAGAGGTCCAAGTGGGTACTGCATGCAGAGCTTGAGGCTGAGCATCTCCAACCGGCTGGGACAGATATGTGCAGCATTTGTTCTGTAAAACTCGGGCTGTTTGTCAGCAATGAGGAAACCCGCAAATACACTGGAACCAGACTTCTTCCCACCCTCCCACTTGCACGTGATTAAGGTCATGTAAGAGCTGGCTGTCGTTTCCAACCCTCCTGAATTTGCCAAAATTAGGCTGGATATGTGGAAATTGGCTTCCTGAGACCTCGGGCACTTCCTGCTTCGAATACCAGGCCAAAACCAACACAGCAGTGCTTGCTCTCCCAAATTTTGTTATGACTCCTTCAGTCCCACACGCAGCCACAAGTTACAAAACTCATTGATTTTGAAATCTTGAAGGTCAAATAGGCTGGCTTTTTTCAAGGCTGCTCAAGCAGAACATCGCTATGACACTGGGTACAGGAAAATTTCAGAAGTCGATACCTCAGAGAAACTTCATCTTCTGGTTGCTAACACTGGCACCAGCTGATCCTTTGCTATTAAGTGGCACCCTGAGGTCAAAGGCATCTCACCTAACATTGAGCAGTTGTGAGAGCTATTGCCACTTATTGTGGGGATCACCGAGTAGTGCTTTTAGGGACTTAAAGAGTAGGAAAGGACATTACAGCTGACTGCCCTGCTGCACTGGGACAAGAAAGCCTTTGCTCCAAGACCTCATAATCAAATATAAGATGAACAAGAAAAGATGAAATAACCAGGGTGGAGAGGAAGCCGAGGGCTGGAGGAAAGTGTGATGTGAACCAGAGTTGCAGGGACTGAGGCTTTCTAGTCCTAATTAACAGACTCACTTGTCTTATTTTCTGCTCTAACCACCATATTAGCCTTTTAAATATAGAAGGCTCCTCCCTGGCTATGTACACAGCCAGCCCGGCACCACCATCCAGCTCAGCTACGTTGCCACAGGTTGTATTTTCAGAACCCCACTTGATGGGTGGATTAATGGCTGCCTTTTTATTGACAGCTCCTCAGCTTTGGGGGGGGGGGGGGGGGGGGGGGGGGGGGGGCAGGAGAAAGGAAGGTAGTTTTAAAAAAAAAAATAAATCATATGTGAGGCTTTCAAGTGTCATGAAGACAGCTAAAAAAAAAGCCAAGAATTTTTTAAAAAATGAATGTGTAGGGTTTTTATTTGCTGCTTAGTTTGAGAAATGTGAGGCTTGTAGCCTCATTTTTCACACTTCTCTCCACCCCCTTACCCCTGGAAAGGTACTTTATTATTTTTAAATGAAAATGTGGTGTTTTTCATAATTACATAGCTCCAAGCTCTGGAGCTTTACTGAAGTAAGTACTAACTGTGAGTGCTTGTCAGTTCTGCCCAGTGCATCCACCTGCACAGAAATCTTGAGGTTTCCATCACGTTTAAGCTGAAGAGCAAGGTCTCATCTTCTCTTTAGGGCTTTGAGAAGTAATATTTAATATGAAAACCACAGAAGTGATTTACAAATAATTGTGATTGTTGATACAGGTTTGATGTACAAAACAGTACAAATTGAAAAGGGTTGGTTTGGGTTTTTTTTAAAAAAAATTATCGCTGTCAAGAAGGAAACTACCCAGAAGTAAAAGTTTCCCTGAAGGTAACACAAACAAAACCCCAGCAGGATGCAGAAGGTGGTCTGGGTGCCGACTAAGGGGAAGACAGCAAATGGTATGCACAGTGCTAGAGCTGGAAAGAGGAGGGGGGGATGTGGATTAAAAAAAAAAAAGTAGGCATGACTTGCTCTCTCCATCGCCCTGCAGAACTGCAGCAAAGCAGCGCTTCGGTCAGAAATCTGACCAAGCTGATGTTTCTCATAGTGGAAATCTAACCCCGCCAAAGGAGAGGGAGGGATTATTTTAACCTCTCATTCAGAGCCAGGTCTCCAGCCGCGCTGCAACAGGCAGCACGCTGATCTGATGCTGTTACTGCTGCGGCGCGGCTCCAGCTCCTGGTCCCACCCAGTCCACGGCCATACGGATTTGACTACGGCAGCGCTCCTGCTGTGGGCAGATCTGAGATGGCCCCTTGCACTTTGCATACACCCTCTCCAGCCAGAATGACTCAGCCTCACCCTGGCTTGCTGACGATGCCTGTTATTCTTCAGAAAACCAGGGTGACGTGAGTCATTGGGTTACACCAGCGATGGCCAAATGCTTTGGGCTCCCTGCAGCTGGCTCAGCTGCCGGAGCTGCGCAGACCATCCTCACACCACTGGCTGCAACGGGGCCACGGTCATCCTCTGCAATCCCCGTGCCTGCAGATGGAAGCACCTGGCTGTGCCATGGGGACACCGCTGCCTCGTGGGACAGGAGATGGGTGTGCAGGGCCCGCCAGCATGCTCACAAGAGGTACCCATCTCCCCGCCAGTAGCCAGCCACAGCAGGGGAGCACACTTTTTACTGACACTCCTTTGAGTGGGGGTGCACCTGTAGGGGCGTGTCCCCCCCCAACATCATATTTCCCAAACCCACCATCACCTTGCATACTGGGCAAGGCTGGCTGCTGTGCTGCAAGGGCATGAGGGAGGAGAAGTATCCCTGCTGGGGTCACCCCTTCCCAGCTGCACCCAGGGGCTGCTGCAGGTTTTAGGGCTGATGGCAGGGAGGGGGGTCGCTGAGGGGGCACACTGCAGGGGAGCAGCAGCCCAGGCACCATCCCCAGCGCCGAGCCAATCTGCGCTGGGTGCCAGCAGGGAGTCACACCAACAGCTCGCTGCTCTTTGCACCCCGGCTGCCTGTCCCGGGGAACGCTGCCTTCAACAGTCACGTCACCCAGGGTTGGGTTGACTTGCTGACACAGGGCATGCCTGTGTTCAGCAATTAATTTGGATGCAAGTAGAATTTGCATGTTAATTACTCTAAGTTACACCATGTGTGGAGTAAGAGCAAGTGCTTTTCCCCTACTCTGCAATAACTCCATTTATAGACAAGCTCTTTGAGGTAGATGAGGCTCAAGGCAGATACCAAGGTACTGCCTACAGTTTCCACGTGCCATCACCCCAAATTTGTTGGACTGCTATGTGGGATTAGGGCAGCCCAGGGGCACCCCAAATCAGAGTGGGAGGGCAGAAGTAACGCAGTAAACCTACTAAGTAACGCAGGGTCCCCCCCACATCAGCCACCCTCACGTGTGGACTTTCCTTCGGTCTGGCACAGCACCAGCTGCCTCCCTGAGCTGGTATCTGGGCGGGTGGGAAGGAATTTGGACCCAGTGGATCTGATTACCAGTGTGCAATGCTGCTGTTAAGGAGGCACACGCCGCCATAGCAGTGCTAGCAAGCCAAAAGTCTGGCGTTAGGACTAGCGATTGCATCCATAGTGCCTGGCTGCATCTGGACCCCACGCTCGGCTAAGGACGCCTCGCTCCCAGCGAGGGGGGCTGCAGTGCTCAGCAACCTGGAGTCTGCACCACGGTCTGGGGAAGGAGGGGGATGCAATGAGTGGCCCCCCCCCCAGCTCATTTGTGGGTTTAAAAGCTCTTCTGGAGAGAAGGAACAGGAGGGAGCTGTGTAAAAGGCTGCTGAGAAATATTTAAATATTTCAGTTTCCAGCATAACTTGAGTCATTTGGAACGGAAAGTTTCCATTGCCCAATAAATCTAGCAGACTCATTTAAAAGGGGAGGGGAAAAAAAAAGAAAAAGGACAGCTTTTGGTGTTAGCTTGAGAAACATAAAAGTGGAGTGGAGGCGCTGACACGCATCACCCACCAGCAGGTACATGATGTTCTTGGCCCAAGCTGGGGCCAAGGAGGGGCACAGGGCAATGGGCGTGTTTGCTGCCCAGGGAGAGCCTGCTTGCTCATGCTGGCAGAGCTAACACAGAGGAAAATTTAGGCTTGGATCAGAGCAGGTAGGGAAAAAACCCATGCACCTTTGGATGAAATTAAAATGCATGAGCAGCTTTTCAGGAGTTTTTTTTGTGGAGCTGCCCAAGTCTGAAGCAACACTCTTTGCATTACCCGACTGCAACAGCAAATTCAGGCCAGGGGTGCAGACATGCTCAGCTGTGGCTTCTGCCCAGGGAGGGCAGGTTTTACTTTGGGTGTAGTTACCACAGTTACCTTGCTGCCCTGGCAGGGATGGCTCCGGTGCTGGGTTACCCTGAATCCAGGAGCCCTCTACTTAAAGTACAGGTAGCAGGTTGGGTGATCAGCTCTACCTGCCCTAGGGCCTTCTGCCACTCCCCACAAGTGGAGCTTATTCCTAATGGCACACTTTCCAGAGGACTGCGTTTCCCACATCAGGTTTTGGGGGAATGGAAGGAGGTTATGGGGGGAAAGAAGGAGGTTTACACGTGCATGGACTGCTGTTTTCAGGCAGCCCTTGGCCATCCTGATGAGGGGAGGGAAGATGCCGCAGGACCTCACCACCTGCGGTCGCAAGTGCCTGGAGCCAGCCTCTGCCCGGCAGGGTGGACGGCGGGGCCGCTGTGACCCCAGCAGCCGCCATTCTCCCCACAAACCGAGGCCCCGGGTGCCCTGTACGGGCAGCCGCAGGGGGGAAGAGAACTCCCTCTGCATCCCTTGGAGCATCCTCACGGGCTTCCCCGCTGCGAAGGCCCCCAGCACCTGCCTGCAGCCCCCCCCGCCCCGTGCCTTTCTGTGTACCACCTGTGCCTCTTTCAGAAAAGCCTTTTCAGTAGCCACTTTAGTGCCAGAAAGCTTCTCCCCTCATCCTGCTCCTCCTCCATCCCAGCCTCCTTCCAGCAACACGGTGCAGGTCTGTAGTCTAAGGAAGAGCTTGTACAAGGACCATGGGTGCAAGGTTTGGGGAGCCAGGGGCATGTGTGTGTGCACATAAGAGTAAATGGAGTGGGACCCTTGACAGCACCTTCTTCCCCACCCCCAAAGAGACATAAGGGACAAGGGAGAACAAAACCAAGGCAACCTGGAGCCCCACCAGTCCCTTCTCCCCAATGCTCACAGCTCTCCAAGGGGAAGAGGTGGTGGGATTGCACTGCGGCACTCCGGAGGGCACAAGCAGGCACATGCAGGGTGTATGGCATCAGAGGGACGACCTACCTGCCCCCTCGCCAGCTCCTACACACCAGACACCAAGCTCAGGGAGCAGAGGAGGTGGCGGCAAGCAGGGAGGGCTCTTCCTGGAAGGCCGTGGGCAGAGCTCAAACTGAGGGAACTGCACAGCTGCTGTCACCCTGATGGACACCAGAGCACCCAGCTGCCAGCAGCAGGGCCAGAGTGATGCCCCTGATGGGGGAGAAATAAATACAGGGAGGTCCCCCTCCACCTGGAGATGCAGCTGCAGTGCAGAAAGTGCCCCCAAATATAGCATTAGGCCCCTGGTGTTTTCATGGAGCTGAGACACAGACAGCCCACAGCAGGGCTCTCACCAGAGAGAGATCCCTGGAGGATCAGGTAGCAGAAGGTGGGGCAGAGAAGTATTGCCTTCCTGCAGCAGGTAAGTGCGATAGCATCCATTTGCATGCTGCCGCTGTGTTTCTGGGCAGATAGTGACAATGGTCCACGTGCTCGTATAGTTTCCTGCCCAGGCTGGAGAAACAGAATTACTGCAAATATTGCTATTTCTAGTCAGTCTGAGAAATACCATCTTTCCAGCCACTCCTGCCCTGTTGCAGGGCCGCCTTTTAAATAGAGGCCAGGGCAGTAGTATGTATAGTGCTCTCCTTATGACAATCTTGCACTTACAGCCAGAAACTAATGAAAGCTATTTACATTCAAGGCACAAGGAACGTTGCAGCCAGAGCACTGCAATTTGACAAGAGATGGCTGTATAATCACCAAGAAGGATTTAAACAAACAGAATGGAAACCATACCATTAAGAGTATCAAATAACAACAGAGAAAAACAACACAGCATCACTAACAGCAGCACCAGCTTTTCTGCGTACAGGAGCAGCCGTACAGTCACAGATGACTTTCTCAGCTCAGCACATGCTAAGGAGTCAGGCTGGAGGTCTGGGAGAGCTGGGTCCAGGTCTGCCTCCCACCCTCTGCTGCATCACCTTGGACAAGCCACCAGCCATCCTTTCACCCCACGCGCTGATATAAGTAAGGAGAAGCCTACAGTATGCAATACTGCAGTCACGCCTCCCTCCCCCCTCCCAAAATGATGCACAGTACTACCTCTGCCAAATGGCTGTGCTTGGAAGGAAAAACTACAGCTCAATCACCTTAAAAGTCCTGCTAAATCCAGTTCAAGTCTTACCCAGTCTTTGCAGGCTCTTGGAGGCAGGCTGATGCTTACAGCGCATTCATATCTTGCCCAGGCTGGGGAAAGGAAAGGGTCTGAGCATGCTTTTGGGGATGTTTTAGCAACAAATTGAAGGGAAATCAAAGGAAGAAAAAGAGGGAGACCAGGTGATTTTAATGGTCATCTTCTTTCAAAGCACCTTCATGTGCATTATGCCACAGGTGTTTCAAACGAGACTCCAGCACCTGCATTTGACCAGGGTTTAGTTAATAGGGCTTTTTCCAGCTCGTAAGAGCAGACCACTGAAAAAAAAATAATCAATAAACGCTAAGCTTGAATTGCAGCCTCTTATAGAGTGATATTTAGATTGAACAGTTGTCCAGTGTAAGGACCATTATATTGTTCCCCCCATAGCTCTGCCATCAGCATTACAAGGCTCTTGCTGGGCAGACGTTAGTGCTTCTGTCTAGTAAGCCACAGAATTTGGCACATATTATTGTTTTCCTTTATTATTGGTCCCAGACCAGACCAGTCTGTGAACCGAGAAATGGATGTGCCTGTTCATGCCTGTGAGTTTTGTGCAAAATTTCAGTGTAGGCTTAGCACAGGAAGTTTGTGGGTACCTGACCAGCCTCTCAGAGAGCTACGCCTGTAGTGCCCATGATACAGGGTAAAATGGAAATGTATTAGGGCTCTCCCAGACTGCTTTAGTCTTTATTTTAACTACTGAGTATTGCCAAAATTTCCATTTCTTTTTTGAGATATTTCCTGTTCAGAAAAACACACCCGGACCCCAGTGCCCCCCTGTTTACTAACCACGTGCTGTGCAGAGCTCAGTGAGCAGATGCTGGGTTTGGATGCTAGTATGTTTTTCATAAATTACATATATTTTCAATGTAAACAGTGACTATTTGTTGAAGCATTGTTTTCTGTTTTCTTGTTTTGATTGTAGGCTGAAGGTTCAAAGAGATTCAATTTGAGAACACCAAAAGTGGCCTTTGCTGTGGTTTCCTAAGTAAAAGAGGAAAGTTAAATACTGTAACACAAACAGGGATGTGGTCCTCCACTTTGTGCAGAAAAACTCTGCTCTCGTTAAGTCTTAGCAAATGAAAGCAACCAGTTGCTACAGCTTCTGTAATCACATTAATGGCTTTGCCCAGGCTGCCTGATGACGTTGCTGCCACCTCCACGTCCCAACCTCCTTCACATCCCAACCCCTTTCTCATCCCAACTGCCCTCACCTCCCGACCCTCTTCATATCCCAACCTCCGTCAGTCCAGCTCGCCATATGGCTGTTGCACACAGAGCAGGCAGAGCAGGGATCATCTTAGGTCTTTTCTCTTGTTTTGGAGTCTCCTTAACAACTCTTGAGGTACTTTATTTGCAGGAAGGTTGGTACCCATATTTTTACGTCTTGCTGTCCCCTTTTCATAGGCCGCAAGCCTGTGTGTATCATGGGATTTGACTTTACCACCTCTGATGTCTCACCTCTGTGCCTCAGATTCCCCTTTCTCATGGGACGGTGCCTGGTGGAACCTAACTGAAGCCATTTTCAAATAAGTTCTTGTGTTGCAGCAGCTCCAAGAGGCATAACAGACTGGGGTCTCTCTTTGTGGGGGCTTTAGCAGGATCACTGCCTTTGAGAGCCTTTAATACAAGAACAGACAGTGCCTGGGTGCAAGCTACCTTATCTGACAAAGTCACCAGGGCAACAGGAAGACAACATTTGATGGGGTCAGTCTCCTCCTCTCAGCAGTGTGCTTTGCACCGTGCTTGCAGGGGCAGCCGCCTTCGGTTCCAGCTGGATGCACAGGGAGAGAGAGCTTGGGCTCTGCCCCTAATATGTGTCGCCTGTATACCTATAGAGAGTGCTGGAGGAAAATACTGCCTAGGTCTTGGTGGATTGGTACATACACTATATAATGTATATTGTATCCATATTGCATATGACCATCATCACTTATTAAAACCTTCAGCAAGACCTGAGATGCCTTTGCTGAGAGCTACCGCTTTCATCAGCAGGGATGCTTTCGGGAGTGTGTGGAGCCACAGAGAGAGGAGCTCCTGAGGACCCATATCTGCTTTCACCTCTGTGCAGCCCTGGCTCAGACCACCACTGCACCCAAGGCAGGCTCGGCCAGCTGGAGCAGGATTTCTGCCCCTGCTCCACTCCCACCATTGCTGTGGGCTGAGCAGAAAAGCCTCCAAGCACTGCTGAAGGGCTCTGCATCTGGAGCAAGCTTCCCCAGCTCCTCATGGGGCCAGGAGCTTGCCAAAAGTCAACATGCTGCATGGAGGTCCTGGGGGCAGCTCAGGACTCCAGCTGATCCAGGGGGAGCAGCAAGCGTCTTTCCCATCCTGCTGCAAGGTTAAAGAGTGTCACGGCTAGATTTATGCTTTCCCGTTGTGCGCGTGCCCTTTCTCAGTTTCTGTCAGGCACCAGGAGGGGAAGACAGTCTGTTGTCCTCTTTTTTTGGTTGTTAATGTTGGATGCGAGTTCCCTGAAGCCATATACTGAGCATCTGGCACCGCCATCCCCTGTGCGCTGGCACTTCATCATCCTAAACCAGGGGACGTCGTTAGTGATCTGCATGGCTGTAGCACTCAGGCGGAGCGGGGTGCAAGTTTCTCGTCCATCTGGTCGTCCCCCCACCAAGTGCTTCCTCATCACCCCGTAAGTCATCTTGGGTGGCTGGAAAGGCTCTGGCAGCTTTCCAGCTTTTTAGATCAGGATCTGCTCCATTACTCTGAGGTTTTGCTAGGGGTTTTCATTGCATTAAGTTTCAGGAAGCACAATGAAACTGAAGATCTTTCTATGCCAGGCTCCTACCCTAAAGTACTTAGTCTCTCGGGAATGGAGAACAGACGAAGGAGAAGGAAGAGGGTACAATATCTGAGCAAAAGATCAAGCTGATGAGAGAATGTATTACTCATTAAGCGCATCTCCAGAGCAAGTAACAGAGGGAGTGTGGGAACAGAGCTTACAATGGTCTTAGGTACAGTTTTAAAAAATGTATATACCCATTTTTATCTCCACTTTTTTGACAGGTGTTTACTTCATTTGGGATAGGACCCAGCCTAGCCCCCATTTTTGAAAGTGGATATATTTATGTTCCCACTGGTGATGACAGGATGTGCATGTGATTATGTGAGTGCATGTGCCTGCTCTGAACCTGGAGCTCCCCTGAGCCAAAGGAGTTCTCTCTACAGATTTTGCCCCCTCTTTGGCTTTAACTGTCCATTGACTAAGGGGAAAAAACAGGACAGAGATTCCCGAGCTGCACTATGGCAGCCAACATTTTAAAAAAATCCTTTTGGCAGGGTTTGGGATACCTGCTGCTCATTGCAATGCCCATGGAGAGAGCTGCAGAGGTCTGAGTTTCTTTCTAAATTTGGTGGTAGCTGGGGTCTCTCCAAGAGACCTGCCTGTTAAATGGGCTCAGGACAGAGACAGGAGCTGCTCTGACCCATGATCATATTTCCTTCTGGTGGCGCAGATGCCAGAAATTCATCTGCATGCTGCATTTCCCTGCCAACTTTTCTCTTATTGCTACTTTTAACACTATCCAAATCAGCTCTGAGGAGCTCACAGAAGACCTCCTAGCTGTATATTCACACTGCGGGGCTCCTGCTGGCTTTTGGAGGGTGTCTCCTGTCCCCAGACTGATGGAGGACTCATAGGACGCTGTGTTAAATACACTGGAGTGGGAAGGAGCTGGAGAACAGCAGTTCAGCTCAAGGACCTGGGCCTTCAGCAGAGAGATAATGAGAACTAAGTGGCTAATGCCAAGGGCATTCCCCTCTCAGAAGTACTGCACTTCAGCGCACATGCAGCTTTGGCTTCTGGAGTCATTTACACCCCCTTCCCCATGCGAGCCCTCTATTCAAGCCCTCATTTGGGAAGCAGAGTGAACCAACCCTGTGAGGGGCTGGTGGCTGCAGAGCTACCCCGTATTTCAAAGTGGGTGCTAAAAGCCTTCTGCTCAAAACTGAGCAGCGAGCCAGCGAAAAAAATCATCCCCAGCTCGAGCCTCCACAATTGCTTTCTACCCTCCTTGCCACCCCAAGTAGAGGCAACTCTGCGCTGTCACACAAAATTAAACTTTCTCTTTATTCTCCAGTCTAATCTCTCCCTCCACAATACGATCCTGAGGTTTAATCTGATTACGATCCTTCATATCACACTATAACAAATGGCCCCAGCTGCCAAGCTAAGCAGTTTAATGAGATACCATGTTGGCTATCAAATGAAAGGCAGGGGAGATACTGCAAACAAAGGCATTGCTTGCTCAGTCCCATCCCAGAGACATGGTGCACAGGCTGCAAAGAAACACTCGTGTAACTAATGTTGTGCGTCTTAGAGACCACCACACCCGGGAAAGGAAGAAAACCTGCCTTTCTGCAAGAGTTTTGATGGAGAAGTGTGCTTTACCAGGCAGGGTCGGTGGATGCTGTGTGACCGGCAGCCCTGAGATACGAACACGTTTGCTGGCCACGGGGGTCTGAACACAAAATACAGAAAATGCAGTTTGTCTTTGTTCAGATGTTATTCCTTCTGATCTAAACATAAGAGCCAGAGACATATCACATGGCAAATTGATATCATTGTTTGTTAATCCAAATGTAGAGAAATTTTTTTTCTTCCTGCCTAGATAAGACTCACCCTTCCCCCTCAGAACTGCAGCCATAATGTAATTCCCTCTCAGCAGCTAATGGCATTCATAAATTACGCTCAAGATCTATTGTTCATTTAATCCTTTTTGCTGCTATTAGCTCTGGTCACTGATCTGTTGCCTCTTCAGTCTATGCTATTTTAATGACACAGCTAGAAAACAGCCAAACTCTTCATCTTAGCAGTAAAAAGCCAGATTTGTGTTACAAGGAGGGACAATGTCTACCACTCACTTGAGGGGAAGAAGTGGGGGAGAAACACAGGCCAAAGAAAGCTGTCAAATGGGGAGAGCAGAGAGGAACATGCTGAAACAGACTCACTGATTCTGGCCTGAGCTCGGCTCTCATGGAGGTGATGAATCTGTTGGCTCACAGCTTTGGGAATTCAGTTCACTTCCAAGACAACTGGACCATGGCAAGCCTTTCAACCAGCCTAACCTGGTCTGCCAAAGGAAATCATTAACGATAGTTGCTCCTTCTTTGAAGTTGCAGTTATTTCTTAAGGGAACTTGACCCTTGGGGTGTTCTTTCCTCTTCGGCGCAGGGGATGTGCTGCATGGATTAGTACTATCTATGTGACTTGCCATTACAGGAGATACTGATGAGACTCCATCTGGAATGCTGCAAACCACCCTGGTTATCCATGCTGAGATGAATTACTCTTGGAAAACCATATAATCGTTTAGGTTGGAAAAGACCTTTAAGATCATCAAGTCCAACCGTTACCCCGGCACTGCCAAGTCCAAGTTAAACAAGACCAGCCAACCGGGTCCAGAACTAAACCATGTCCCTAAGCACCACATCTACATGTATTCTAAATACCTCCAGGGATGGTGACTCCACCACTTCCCTGGGCAGCCTGTTCCAATGACTGCAAACTTTCAGTAAAGAAATTTTTCCTGATATCCAATCTGAACCTCCCCTGATGCAACTTGAGGCCATTTCCTCTCATCCTATCACTAGTATCTTGGGAGAAGAGACCAACACCCACCTCACTACAACCCCCTTTCAGGTAGTTGTAGAGAGCGATAAGGTCTCCCCTCAGCCTCCTCTTCTCCAGCCTAAACAACCCCAGCTCCCTCAACCTCTCCTCATAAGACCTGCTCTCCAGACCCTTCACCAGCTTTGTTGCCCTTCTCTGGACATGCTCCAGCACGTCAGTGTCTTTCTTGCAGTGAGGGGCCCAAAACTGAACACAGCATTCGAGGTGTGGCCTCACCAGCGCCGAGCACAGGGGCACGATCACTTCCCTACTCCTGCTGGCCACACTACTCCTGATACAAGCCAGGATGCTGTTGGCCTTCTTGGCCACCTGGGAACACTGCTGGCTCATGTTCAGCCGGCTGTTGACCAACATCTCCAGGTCCTTTTCCACCAGGCCGCTTTCCAGCCATTCGTCCCCAAGCTTGTAGTGTTGCATGGGGTTGTTGTGACCCAAGTGCAGGACCCAGCACTTGGCCTTGTTGAACCTCATACAACTGACCTCAGCCCATCAATCCAGCCTGTCCAGATCCCTCTGCAGAGCCTTCCTCCCCTCGAGCAGATCGACACTCCTGCCCAACTTGGAGTCATCTGCAAACTTACTGAGGGTGCACTTGATCCCCTCATCCAGATCATTCATAAAGATATTAAACAGAACTGGCCCCAACACTGAGCCCTGGGGAACACTGCTTGTGCCTGGCCACCAATCGGATTTAGCTCCATTCACCACAACTCCTTGGGCCCGGCCGTCCAGCCAGTTTTTTACCCAGTGAAGAGTACGCCCGTCCAAGCATGAGCCGCCAGCTTCTCCAGGAGGATGCTGCGGGAGACATTGTCAAAGGCTTTACTAAAGTCCAGGTAGACAACATCCACAGCCTTTCCCTCATCCACTAAGCGGGTCACCTGGTCATAGAAGGAGATCAGGTTAGTCAAGCAGCACCTGCCTTTCATAAACCTATGCTGACTGGGCCTGATCCCCTGGTTATCCTGTACGTACTGTGTGATGGCACTCAGGATGATCTGCTCCATAACCTTCCCCGGCACCGAGGTCAGACTGACAGGCCTGTAGTTCCCTGGATATTCCTTCCAGCCCTTCTTGTAGGTGGGTGTCACATTTGCTAACTTCCAGGGAACCGGGACCTCCCTGGTTAGCCAGGACAGCTGGTAAAGGATTGAAAATGGCTTGGAGAGCACTTCTGCCAGCTCCCTCAGTACTCTCAGATGGATCCAATCTGGCCCCATAGACTGTGTATGTCTAAGTGGTGTAGCAAATCACTAACCATTTCCTCTTGGATTTTGGCGGCTTCATTCTGCTCCCCGTCCCTGCCTTCCAGCTCAGGGGGCTGGGTGGGTACTCAGAGAACAACTAGTCTTACTATTAAAGACTAAGGCAAAGAAGGCATTAAGTACCTCAGCCTTTTCCTCATCCTTTGTCACTATGTTTCCCCCCTGCATCCAATAAAGGATGGAGATTCTCCTTAGCCCTCCTTTTGTTGTTAATGTATTTATAGGAACATTTTTTATTTTCTTTTACAGCAGTAGCCAGATTAAGTTCTGGCTGGGCTTTGGCCCTTCTAATTTTCTCCCTGCATAACCTCCTGACATCCTTATAGTCCTCCTGAGTGGCCTGCCCCTTCTTCCAAAGGTCATAAGCTGCAGCCAAAGCTCTCTGTTCAGCCAGGCCACTCATCTTCCCTGCTGGCTCATCTTTTGGCACATGGGGACAGCCTGCTCCCACAGTTTTAAGATTTCCCTCTTGAAGAATGTCCAGCAATGGTGCAAAGCAGGACTGGGACAGAGGTTTTATCAGAGAAAAAGAGACCATAAGAGTTTGGCATATCTAGTCATGCTCAGTTAAAGCCAAGGGAGCTTATGATTACCCTTGTGATGGTGGCATGGACAGCAAACCCTACAGAGGGAGAACAGCAGCTTGAGTCTCTACTGGTACAAACCAGTCTATGCTGGCTCTCAACAGACTTAGGCTGAAAGTTCAAAGGAAGCTCCTAATGATCTGTGCAGATCTGAAACAGCCTGCCAGCCTGAGGAGCAGCGTGGCAAAGTATCTAACTACCTTTGAAACAGCTCTTGGCTCATTTTGGGGGAAAGGACCTGAAAAAGCAGTGGATGGATTCAGTGACTGATGAGGTTCCTCCCAGCCCTGTACTTACCCTTTTAAAAGGGGATCACAGGAATTCACTACTTGATGTTCATTTCCTTAAAAATTCTTTTTGCGAGGGACTTTTTTTATTTCCCCTGAGCTGCATATTCTTTTCGTTTCATTACTAGCTTGGAACCGGACTTTCATAAGCTCTTTTGAATTAATAAAACTCCTTCCCTGGAAAGTGTTACCTAGCCCCCTTGAGCTACACTGCATGCAGCCTTGCCCCTCAGGCCCCCAGCCGTGTCGGTGACAGCATCGGCATCAGAAGAGGCTATGACCTGGCCTTTGCTGCTGGGATGTGGTGCAGGAGCAGATGCGTCTAAGGTTGCCTGCAGTTGTGGCAGAAGGGGTTTGGCTGTTTGGGCTGCTGGATAACAATCTCCTCCAAGGCAACAGCAAAAATTGATAGGCCAGATGCAACTGGGCCATGGCTTGGGATCAGGCTCTGGACCACCCCGCATGTAAAGTGGTGCCCTATCAGGCTGATGGAGGCTTGGTGCATGTTTCTCTGAGCTGTTGGCCTGTGTAGCTGCCTGATCCCAGGAGTAGCTTCTCTAAGAAAGGAAACAAGGAGATATTTAGCTTTTTAGTTCAGAAAACTTTAAGTTACACAAACCACAGTTGTGCAGCTGGTAATTACCACCACCCAGGGGAGCCTGAGAAGATGCCATTCTTTTTTCTAATTACTACAAAGCCTTTCAATCTGATTAATTCTTTCCTTGATGCATTTCCTTGTAATTTCTATTTGTCAGGATGCTAAATGTAAATTAGAGAATCTTTCCTGTGGAAAATACATTCTACACTCTCCACAGGCCTGGTCTCTGGTAGCATCTGTGCATTCCTCATCACCCATCAAGGAGATGCTTTCCAAACCAGGCACTGATCCTGTCCTTTCTTTCAGACCAAAGGCTTTTCGTGGAGCAGAACTGACAAATACCTGTGTCATGAGAAAAGTGTTCTCCATTTCTTTGTGCTGCAACACAAAGGCTAAAATACATTTGCTACCTGGAGCTGTTTAATTTTCTTTGAAACTGCACATCTTCCTCCAGCTAGAGAAGTCAGACCCCAAAGAGGTCAAGGGCACCGCACATGTCCTGTGGTGATGCTGGGGAGTTGCATGCACACGTGGCAGAAGTTGGCCTGACAGGGCAAGTGAGATGTCACCATGTTTTGAACATTGGTGTTGTGTCATTGTCTCATGTGACATTGCAAGGGCCTCAGATGAGAATTCTAGGGGGAAATACTACTACTACTACGACGACGACGACGACGACGATGTTTATCTTTAAAACCCCAATCCTAGCATTGGTAGGGGAAGAAACATTTAGTGTGAAGGCAGAATTAGCCCGGTATCTCATCTATCACTGTCCATGCCCCAGTTTTGCTCAGAGGGGCCAGGCTGCACCCACTGGGAACACAGTTTGCAAAGTGCTCTAACTTCCTTGCTGGGCATCATTCCAAACTAAAGATGGAGCATAAGATGGGGGTCTGTAATGGCCTCTGTGTATGCCTGGGTCCTGTGACATAAAGAAGAGACAATGTACACTCAGAAATAACCATTCCCACCAGAGCCAAAGGGGTGGCATCAGAAAACCTACTCAGAGAAAAATCTCTTGTGGGGAGAGAGAGAGCAGAGAAAAAGAGGGGGACAGAAGTGCTTGGAAGGTAGGCACACATGGGAGTCATAGTCACGTTGCCTTCTCGCCAGGCCCATGGCCCAACCCCATGGAGAGAGGGCAGGACACATGCTCTGATGGAGCAGGGTGGTGGCTAGTCCCTCAAGTTCCCTCCTTTGCAGAACCCTGCCTGCACTTTACTTGTCAGTGCTCTCCCCAAAACAAGGCTGTTGGGAATTACTGCAAGCCCATCTTTTGCTGCAGAAAGCAATAAATCCATAATCTGGCTCTTGGAGTGGTTCCCGGAGTTTAGAGACTCTTTACCAGAATCTTGCTATTTATTAGAAAGCTCTCCCATGGTCTCTTTCCTTCTTTCCTTTTTGGCAATAGAATTTAGCATTAAATTAATCAAGTTCATTCGTCTCAGTTCAATGATAACTAACAAGATGCTGATTTTAAGAGCAAGTGAGATCCTGGATCGGTGTGCGTGTCTGGGAGAGACATTGCCCTCTAGTGACTTGAAGGCAGACAGTGTAAAAGTACTAGAACATCAGGAGTTTTGCAGGGTTTTACGTGGTCACAGAGGAACACATTTCAAATTGAAGTTTCTGAGAGATGGAGCAATGGTGTCTGTGGTGAGGGCTGAGAATGCCCCATAGCTGTAAGGAGGCCCTTAGCACCCACCATGAGCCATCTCAGAAAGCATCCCTAGTCCCAGTTAAGGCTCCAGCACAGGACAGGACAGTGAGGCTCACACACACCTCTCCTGCCCAGCCAGCAGCTAGCAACAAGCTGAGGGTACCTTGAAAAACACCCTCAGTTAGCACTCAGCCTGGGTGCTATCACCTTGTGCAAAGGCAACGGTGGCCAAGAGCTCAGCCGTGAGTCAGCGGAAATTCTCTCATAGCTGCTGTTTCACGTCTCCTGAACAGAGGATTTCTGTAAACACTCATTGCACCCCACGGCTTATCACAAAGTTACATTTTAATGTCTCCCTCTTTTGCTTATGTGAATGCTTTGGGAATGTCTGTTGTCTTGAGTGCTCTGCTTCGCATGCATGCAAGGCAGTTCCCTTTTGGCCGCTGTTTGCCCCTTCTTGTTTTAAAGACAATAATTCAGTTAAGGAGAGAAAACACAACTGAGAGGTAAACAAAAAGTCACAGCCAACCATAAAGATATCATGAAAGTCAAGAATTCTCCTTCCTTCCCTGATAGAGCAAATACTCATGAAAGCAATTAAAAAGAGAGGGAGAGTGAATGGTCATTCCTTCCAGATGCTCTGAACAAAGATAAAGCTTTTGATTAAATGTAAGGTACCTCAGGAAAGCCTGTATTTGTCAAGATGCTCACTTTTTTTTAAAGAAAAATTTAAAAAATGAGACGTAAAACTTACTCTGTAGCCAGAACACAGTATGATATCCTTTTTTTGGAGGGAAAACCTTGGGATAAGGGCATGATTTTGCAATCAGGCTGGATGTGTAAGTGAAAAGCTATTTGCAGAAAGTTTACTGTGATAATAAATGCAACCACTACATTTGGCAAGGTTTTTTTATCAGAGACCTCCTGCACAACTCTCCCACCACCACAAAAAAAACCTGCCTCACAAAAAACCCACACACACCCAACCAGACCTGCACTAGATGGTATGTAGTATACCCCCCCACTGATCTCTGACATGGAATAATTTCTTGTATTCAACCACTTCAATAAACATGTAAGTTCTTCCTTCAAAGCCTTTTCCCTCACCCTTTGCTAGTGGCCAGCTGTGTCATGTCTTGCTGTTCTGGAGAAAAAGCTGGGGATGGTTCCTGTGCCTTTGTGGTCAGTAGCAATGTACCTTCCAGGGCAGATCTTTAGTTTTATATGGTCGTGATGATATTTCCTGTGGCAGCATATGCTAGCTGATGCATTTGCCTGTGTATCAACAAAAAAAGAGAGAAAAAATTGATCAGACTTGGCTCAAAGCAGGAGTCCATCATTCTGGGCTTACTGGCTTTGCTGATTCATTCCTGGCTGGGAGAGGCTGCCACCCAGGCAGAGCGGCAGTACCTTCCACCTCATGGCTCTGCAGCACACAGTGCATGCCCACGATTTCACTTCATAGCAGTGTGTGAACCGCAGCAACTGAGGACTCTGATACACGGCTGCAGCTAAGTTAAGATATCACCACCGAAACACTTTTTCCCCTGGCTACAAAGGGAGACAAATTCTTCAACAGCCACAACTAAATCCCAAACAGATCATGCATCAGGGCCCTAAAATACCAAGCTTGGGATTAAAAGCCTGAACATTTTTCACTGTCCTTTTAAACTGTTTTTGCCCTCCTGCAACTTCAGAAGCTAGCCCCTCAACCACAAGACAAAACCAAGACAAAACAGGAGATGTTACTTCATAGTCACAGCTGCCTGACTCTACTTGGCAGAATGGCATCTCTTTGCTCTTTACCAAAACAGCTCTGCTGGCCGGAAACAGGAAAGCCACACTTTAACGGGGGGCGTCATTATGAAACTGCCACTTGTGCCCCATTTAGAAATGAGCCTGGTGAACAAAGGTTTAGCAAGAGAAGTTATCTGTTCAAAACAGTTCCACACAACGTGGTTACCCACGTGGAAAGGCGACTTGGAGGGTATTCCCAGGTCCTAAGCAAAGAGGGTGCCAGTTTCATGGTAGGGCCAGGTCTGCACACAGTGGGATCTGATGCAGGAGACCAGTCAAGAATGACCATGAAGTTGGGATCCTGCCTGACCCATATCTTCTCTGATAAAGAATTAACTGTAGGAGGAAGCCTCCTCCTATACTTGGGTGAATGATAAGGAACAAATAGAATAGAATATAATAGAATAGAATAGGACTATTTCAGTTGGAAGGGACCTACAACAATCATCTAGTCCAACTGCCTGACCACTTCAGGGCTGACCAAAAGGTAAAGCATGTTATTAAGGGCATTGTCCAAATGCCTCTTAAACACTGACAGGCTTGGGGCATCAACCACCTCTCTAGGAAGTCTGTTCTAGAGTTTGACCACCCTCCCAGTAAAGAAATGCTTCCTAATGTCCCGTCTAAACCTCCCCTGGCACAGCTTTGAACCATTGCCACGCATCCTATCACTGGGAACCAGGGAGAAGAGATCAGCACCTCCCTCTCCACTTCCCCTCCTCAGAAAGCTGTAGAGAGCAACGAGGTCGCCCCTCAGCCTCCTTTTCTCCACGCTAAACAAGCCCAAAGTCCTCAGCCGCTCCTCACGGGACATGCCTTCCAGCCCCGTCACCAGCTTTGCTGCCCCCCTCTGCAGGCGTTCAAGGACCTTCACATCCTTCTTAAGTGGTGGGGCCCAGAACTGCACACAGCGCTCAAGGTGAGGCCGCGCCAATGCTGAATACGGTGGGAAAACCACCTCTTTTGACCGGCTGGTCACGCTGTGTTTGCTGCACCCCAGGATACGGTTTGCCCTCTCGGCTGCCAGGGCACACCGCTGACTCACATTGAGCCTGCTGTCGACCAGCACCCCCAGGTCCCTCTCTGCAGGGCTGCTCTCCAGCCCTCCTCTCCCAGTTTAAACTTGGGCCTGGCGTTACTCCGTCCCAGGTGCCGAATCTGGCATTTGGACTTGTTAAATTTTATCCCATTAATCATTGCCCAATGCTTCAATCTATCCAGATCCCTCTGCAAGTCATCTTGTCCTTCAAGAGAGTCAACAGCACCTCCCAGTTTGGTATCACCGGCAAACTTGCTAATGGTGGATTCAACTCTTGCATCCAGATCATTGATAAATACACTGACCAGAACTGGCCTTAGAATTGAGCCCTGAGGAACACCGCTGGTGACTGGTCGCCAGCCAGATGTAGCTCCATTCACTACAACACTTTGAGCTCTGCCCTTCAGCCAGCTCTTCACCCAGCACACTGTGAACCCGCTCATCCCACAGTTGTACAACTTGTCCAGAAGGACACTGTGAGGGACAGTATGAAAAAGCCTTACTAAAATCCAGAAAAACTACATCTACTGCCTTCCCTTTATCTACTAGGCGGGTGACCTTATCGTAGAAGGATATCAAATCAGTTAAACAGGACTTTCCCTTTGTGAACCCATGTTGGCTGTGCCTGATAATCACATTGTTCTTTAAATGCCTTCCAATAACGCCCAGTATAATCTTCTCCATAATTTTTCCAGGAACTGAGGTTGGACTAACAGGTCTGTAGCCCCCTGGGTTCTTCCCTCATGCCCTTTTTGTAGATTGGAATAACACTGGCTAGCTTCCAGTCTGCAGGGGCCTCCCCAGACTCCCAAGACCTTTGGTAGATGATTGAGAGGGGTCCTGCTGTAACAACCACTAGCTCCTTCAGTACTCTGGGGTGAAACTTGTGAACATACTCCTGCACACAAAATCAAGCCAGAAAGCAGAGGCTGTGCTAAAGATGCATGGTTAGACCACAGGTTGACACAAGGGGGAGATGCTCTGCCACGGATGGTCATCTTGCAGGCCATCCACTGCAGCAGCTCCCTGGAGTATGGGCTGCAAATCCTATCTCTACCACCTACCTTGGCAAAGGAGATACTTATTTACTTTCCTGCACAGGTGTAAGGACAAAAAAAAAGCTCACTTCGGTTTAGTTTCAGTGATTTAATAACATTAAAACCAACATTCTTTATACTCAATTTAGAACTCTCCTTTTGAAACACTAAAACTGTTTTTCTCTTTAAACATCCATAATATTAAAAGCACTGGGGGTTTTGGAGCTAACAGCCTTTCAAAAATATTCTCCTGTACACCACCCAAAAATACGTGGGTGCTAACAACTAGGGAAAGACCTGCTCCTCCTCCAGCCTGCTGGATGGAGCCAGGGGTAAGAGTGAAATCTGCTCTGGCAAAGCCCCCTGGTTATATGGCACTAACACAACTGGCAAAGGCAAACATGAAGAAAACGTATTTGAAGGAACTGGAAGAAAAATGGAAGTGGAGGAGAGAAAAATGAGGAGGTGGCAGCAAAAACCACCGTTCCTCCTCTTCCTTCCCTTGAGCTATTCAACACTAGCAACATGATTATCTTCATACCGGAACAGAATCCCATTTAATTGGAGATGGAGGCATCACAGTGCCTCTGAGAAAGCTTCCAGCTTTGGTACACTTCAGAAATGTTCCTCTGCTCTTCTGCAGAGCTGGTCTGTGAGGTAAGCAGGGAATTAAACCCTCTGTCCTTGTGAGAAAGGGGGAGGCAGCAACAATACCTGTGCTAGGCTACACAGCCAGTAGGCAGCAGAGCAAGACTTCTTTGCACCGTTTTTCTGCTTAGGTGCCACAAGACTGGAGACAGAGAACAAGGCAGTGCCTGCTCTGACTGACACAAAAAGTTGGGTTTCACTGGCTGTAGCTTCCAGGCAGGCTGTTACTGTTGAAAGCAAATTAGATCAGCTGGGCATCAAGCGATACCTCCCATCAGTTTTCACCACCCACTGCTGCCAGCTTGACACTTCTCTTTCACGCTGCATGTGCCAACTGTCTTATAAAGCCAGCTGCAACATCTACTGGAGGGACACAAAGAACAACCACAGGTGGGGAGAGGAAGCCGGGGATGGGCTCAGGTTTGGGATGAGGAGGCCTTTTCCTGCCTTAGTCCAGGCAGAAGACCGGGTTCTCCAAGAAGACGGTGAGCTTGCTGGCCACCAGGTCCAGGTCACTGGTGTTGGCATATTTGAGCAGATTGGTGTTCTTGACAAAGTAATGCTTGAGGAAGTGCTGGCTTACGCACTTGTGCAGCTTCTGCACCAGCCTCAGAAAGGCTTCAGGGAAGCAGCGCCAATCCTTGGTGCGTGGGTATTTTTCACACGTCCAGAATAGCACTGTCTGCAAGAAGCAGATGGGAGAGAAGAGGTGTTAGAGGTTCTGTCGAGGGCTCACACAGCTTACTAAGGCAGTTTTAGTGCTGGTAAATGGCTGACAGCCTTGGAAATCAGAGAGACTCGCACTGCTATCTCCCTGTGTTAACATTTCTGCGATGGAGGGGTCACAACTAAAGCCTCCTCTGTGGATCAGGCAGAGCAACTCTGATGTGCCTGGTTAGGATCTCTCCCCAGAGGAGCCCCTCTCCATTAACTAGGCCAGGAGCCCAACGAAAATGGTCTTGCTAAAATAATCTTAGCCTATTTGCCATCCTCCAGCAGGAGCCTCTCTAGAAATGCCAGGCATTTTAGGCTGTAGAAAATGGCCTATTATACAAGTGTAGAAACCAGTAGGTGCAAGGAGGGAGAGAAGAATAATGAGATTAACATAGTTATTTGTTAGCTTCAGCTGTATTTGTGCTGAAGATGCATCCCAAAGAGACTGAGGTTCCAAGCAACTATTGCAGGTGCAGGGTGTGCTTTCTGGTCAAGTGCAGCCTGGTTTTTTGACATGTGATACTTACAGCATGTGCTATGTTCTCTTCCCCCAAGTTTATTTTATGTGATTTTTACATTTGAGAAATCCATAGTTAAAATAACAAAATGCATATGATTATTGCTCTTATATAGTATTATTTTTATGCTGTCCATGTTGCATTTTTCAGACTTTCCTATGACTGAGAAGAATTTTCTCAAGCTACTTACACTTACTGTACCGAAAAACCCATCCTGACTGCCTTGGTCAACCTGAAATCAATTTTTAAAGTACAAAGTCACCCATCTTGGGTTCAATAATACTGCTAAGTGCCTTACTGTCCTCTGAATCCCAATTTTATTTTGCAGATTCAGCAACCCAAAAAGAGATCCACAGACGCTGGGAGATGTGGCTGAACTACAGCTTTCAACTCCTCTGTTTCTTCAGAGGCAGAATTTAATCAAAATAAGCCACGCTCTTCTGGATTGCCTGGTTTGGTTTTTTCCATCAGTAGGCCTTGCAATAGTTGTATTGCTGACAAATTTCTTCTCAGACAGCTTTTCAAATGTGAACAATTTTTTTTGTTCACAGCTGCAATAAACATAAAGACTTTTTTTTTTAATGTTGCCAGGGAACAAAAGATGTAGTGAGGAATTCAAGCTGTAACTCTGCAAGAGCTACTCTGTGGAGACTTGCAGAGCAGTTACCTTTCATCACACTAAAACTACTTCAGCAAGATCCATGGGCAGCAGTTGCAATGAAGTTTTTGGAGGGAAGGAGAATAATGCTGCTCTTCCAGTCAGGTGACAAACAGGTGATCTATCCCCAGCATTTACTGAACCATCTCGAACTGCTTAGATGTCTACTGGAGGCATATATTTGGCTTTCAAAATGTACCTAGGTCTTCCGGACTTCCTGATCTTGAACTTCATTCCTATGGAGGTAAGCAGGATGAGTGCGCTTACTGGGTCCTCTAAGGCTTTCACAGCTTCTGGGGGAAGGATTTTCTCTGTCATAGAGGGCCTTTTTCATGTGGAGTCTTGTTTAGTAATAATTGTTGGGGAGAGGGGAAACCTGATAATGTGAAGAAACCTAACACTAAGCCTCTACTCAACTGCTGGTTTATCCACTGACTGTTCCTTTTTTTTCTTTTCTTTTTTTTTTTCCTTAATGTAAGTAATGTTGAAGCATTCCTTCTGTCTGGTAGACGAATCCTCTCTTGCAGTAAAAGTCTGAAGTATGATTACAGTAAAGAACTGAAGAGCTTCTAAAGAGCTTTTTATTTTGATCAAGAGTCCATGCAACAGCACTTCCTGTATCTCTCTTCTCTTTCAGCCGGAGAAAGAGATTGTTACTAATGGTTAAATGGTTTTCCCCTTTCTCCTACCTATGACAGTTTTTCCACCAAGTTGTTCTTATAGGCACCGAGAAGTCTTGCATTCTGCTAAGCTATGAACAGCCTCATCAACTCTTTTTTAACTCTATCTTGACTTAGATTAGTCCCATGACTATAATAGCATTTGATTGTTGCAACCTTTTCTTTAGGAGAAATCTTGGCATTGCATCTGGTTTTGGACACCAAAAGACCAGTAACTACTGTGGAAGCCTGGCAGCTTGAGGCTTCAAGGTGGGAGAAGAACAGCCTCTCTCTGGCAGCTCCAGGAGGATGGTGGCCCAGAAAACAGGATTGCTCTGTCTGATAAATGGTGCTGCCTGTGGTCCATCAGTGTCTGCAGCTGTCAGATGTGGGGACAGAGTCATAGCACAGCCCTCTGTCTCTTCTTCACAAATGGTGTTTGAAGCTATCTTGAACCCTGAAGTACATGCAGGGAGGATGCTACCACCCCTTTTCCTCTTTCTTCCCTTCCCAGCCCAGCTGAAACAACACTAGAACTGTCAGTTTGCACCTCATTCATGAAATAATGCTCACCTAAGAGAATTTTGCTTGGTGTACTTCCACAAAGACAAATGCACAGTTTTCCTCCAGACAGATAGATGGATATGGATGGCTGGGATAGTTAAAAAGCAGGAGGTAACCGTGCAATTAAAGACAGTATTAAAATGCCTGTGTGAACTCAAAACAAAGCAGGAGCCTCAACTCTAACATTATTTATGTTGCTGCAATCATAATGTTCCTACAGGCTTTAGTTTCTTGTTGAAGTTTGGAACATATATTTTCTAAACTTCTTGCCCCTGTAAAGCAATGAAATGGTACTGTAGTTTTGACAGTTACCTTAGAAGTTACATAGACACTACAGTGATTTACACCATAATATTTTGACATTACTAGATGGAATCCCCTGCAACGGATACCGAGACCATATCTTGGTATCATGGTGATACCTACCTGAAGGTGATAAGCTGTGATGACAGGCTTATTTCCAGCACACCAAACATCTTCCTTCATCTGCCTCATGACCCTGAAGCACTTCATGCGACAACCACCATCTTCATCAAGTCCTTCCATAAGTATATGCTCAGCCCGCGAGAAGCACAGCTGCCAGTGATAACTGGAGCGGGCCAAAAGGTCAAAACCAAGTGACTGTGGACAAAAGGGGAAGTGTGACACCAGATTAGAGGCAAACTTCTCTGAGCAATGCAGAGAGATGTTACAAAAAGGATGTGTGGCATCTCTCAAAGTGTATTCTAAACAGGGTTAGCAGAGGCAGCAAACATGGGTCATGATCCCATCCTAATTCCTAGTCACATGGCTGTGCAATTTGTTTTGTTTCTTCATGTGCTGACATCAATTACTCCCAGGAGATCCAGCTCTAGATGCACCAGGTGCAGTACCAGTAGTGCTACTAAAGCAGGGGCTCAGCTCTGCAGGCACTTTGCCACGGAGTAGCAGGTCACGCATAAGAGGTGAGCAGGACTGGAAGGCGTAACTGGACCTGCAGGAACATGGCAGCTGGGGCTGAGCTGGAGTGCCAGAATCCAGCCATGAGTTTTGTAGGGAAAGATGGGATTAGGCCAGAGGGAAAACTGCAAGATAGCAGCCCATTTGCAGAAGGCTCATATGAGGCAGAGCAGGACAGCAAAAATGATGCACATTAGCACTGAGCTACACAGGCAGAGCTGTGTGCGAGAGACTCATGCAATAAACAGTTAACTGTTTTTCTTCCATAGAATTCACCACCATAAAGGGGAAAAAAATCCCGATAAAATCTGACAGAATACTTTGAAATATCGCTTCTCTACAGAATACACCTTACAACCATGCTGTTGCCTGCCGTGCAGTCCTTCAGTTGGGAGACCACTGTCAGCACTATCAGACACCTATGAGGTGAATTCTGGCACAGAGTTAATAGTGCTTTTTACGCTGTTCACCTTGATGCACTGCACTTTTTCCTGGGAAGGCCAACGCTTAAGGCAACGAGGCCACCGGGCTTTCTCAGGCCAGCAAGTTGGAATCTCCACAGCAGGGATCAGCTCCACCTCGACCTGGGATTCTGACGTCTCCACAGCCACCCGGACCACTGAGCTGAAGCTCTCCAGCACTGCCACTTTACCTGTGAAGGAACAGCAAGAGAAGATAATAAAGAGGAAAAGGTCCTTTTCCACAAGCCAAGCAAAGGGCTGTCTAGGGCCTTGCAGTTCCATTGTTCTGTCTTCAACACTTTCTCTTCAGTGCCATAAGCAGAATACAAGAAAAAAGTTATCATCTTAATCTAGCCTGGGGAATTAGAACAGGAAGAAGATGAAGAAACAAGTAAGTTCTCAATTTTACACTCAATTACCTTGCTTTTGTTTTCCTCTCTGGGTCCTCTTCAACTCTAGGACCAGCTTCTTAAAAATACAGATAGACAACTGGTGCAACATAACATTTCTAACGGTACAGTACAACAAGGAGATCACTACAGATTAGAGGGGACCAGATGAACACTTCATATCTAAAGATCTCCTTATTCCTTCAGAGAACCCATGATCAGACCAAATGACTTACCGTTGCTGGTCACTCAGAATGTTTTGTGGGGTATCCATAAGTTTTGTTTCTGGAGGTGCATTTGCACAGAAAACAATGCCAGAATTTATGGCCTGTTGTGCAGAGCAGTCATACAAAAAGGGCTAACTGCTTGCCTCACTGGGACTGCTGAGCATCAAAAAGAGTTAGTTCCATGGTGATTTGGAAGAAAGAAGTTTCCTTGGTGAAAGAGTGGCTCATCTCCAGGAACAATGCTCTAAGAGAGCAGAAAGGAATGAAAGCTGCAACTAATGGACTTAGTGAGAAGTTTGCTGTTGCTCCAGCTGTGTTCATGGAAGAAGTTTCTGACCCCAGCTTTCCCTGTCACTCTGGCAGGATCACTGTCCCTTCAACTTTGCCATTTGAACAAATTGTGTGATCATGCTCTAACCTACTGAAGTAAAAGATGGAGCAGATCACCATAAGCAGGTTAAATAGTAGTGTGCTAACCCACCTCATTTTGACTGGCATGGGCTAAGGAGCAATTCCACAAGGAGCCACACAACAGACTTGAAGGGACAGTGATGAACATCTACCCTCCCAGAGGAAATATCTGCCTCCTCCTAAGGGTAATTTAGCATCTCCTCGGGGAAAGTGCAGGGCTGAATTACTTTGCAAGTAGTGAAGTCTGTCCCAACCAGAACTTTATAACCCTCAGTAAAATCTGCATGTCATTTCCCTGCTGAGCCAAAGCTGGCACCAAAACAGGAACTGTATTGCTCCCAAGTCCCCAGCAGGGATCCCTAGCAGCTGAAAAGCATTAAAGCAACCACTATGTAAGCATGTAAATACATTCACAATATTTCCAAAAGCATTGCAATCATGCTACCTATTTTTCCACCAATGAAAAGTGAGACACCTCAAAAACTGGTTTTGCTAGTGCTGAGAGAATTAACAAACAGGGAAGCAATGAAACCAGGGAAACTTTTCTGTAACTTTAGTTGTACTGTGGCATGAAGGAAGTTCATTCTTCACAGAAACAAACAAAAATGGTAATTACTTCTCCTGACTTCATCTTAGCTCATCTCCTCTGTGTCAGTCTCCTCCCAGCTGGCCTTACAAAAAAGACATCAGAATCATCAGCCCAAACATCACTCCTTGGGTCCCTTGGAAGTACCTCTCCTTGCTCAACAACTTGATGTACTGCTGCTAGACACAATGGCAGGTTTTCACTTCAACAAAATGACTTTCACGTAAGTAAAGCCTCAGATGCAAGCTCTTTCCATCTGGTCTTTTCAATGGTGAAATTTTATTCCCATCAACTTTTCCATTTCTATGATAACAAGTATTTCCTGGAAGAATGCAATGATCTAGCTGAGCGTAACTTCTGCATGTTTTCTCCTGTGACTAAAATTCAGGGTGCAATCAGATGAGTGAAAATGGATCCTATTTCTCTGGAATACAGAAGACCCTTATCAGGCTGCTGATGAGTAAAGTCATCCTGGAAACATGCTATGAGAAGAAGTGCGACAGTCTGGATTTGGTCATGTCACAGTATCTTAATGTGAAAAGATGGACATAGATAATTTAGCTTGGACCAAGCCATGTGTTAATTAGCTGAAGTCTGTAACGTGCCTCTAGGATGCTAAGAATTAAGCATGAAGATCACTGTTCAGGCAGCATCTTGCTACAGATGTTGCAGCTATGAAGGCATGTTGCATGCACCACTGATTGCATTATGTCAGTGATCACCACTTCCAGTATAAATAGCCACAGGAAATAAACAGGCACTTCGGATTGCTCACAGAGGGATCAGCGCCACTACTGAAAGCAAACTTCCCGAGCCCACTTCTGCTGAACAGGACTGGAGTAGCCTGGGTGCTGGGGAAAAGAGTACTTTGCTTAAGTAGAAATCCTTCTACTTAGTTCCCACCACCCTATGCTAGAAAGCTATGGGCAGCTAAGGTTTCCCCAGAGCATTATCTGCCCTATAAACATCTTCAAGCACTTTCTCCTCTGACTTATGCACCTTCCCTGTATCCAATTTTCTTATATTATCTTCCTTGCTATTCTAGATATATTGCGGCTGCTATAGTAGAAAAAAGATTTTTCCCAACAGTTCCTAAATGTTCTGAAAATCTGTGTTGCATCTTGGCTGAACAGTGAGGGTGATGTTGCTGGAGACCCTACCCAAATTCCTAAGAAAGGAGCAACAACTTGGGTATGAAGAGGCCAAAAACTACTTAATTCTATCCTCAGTGCAGGTCTACACTCATCACTGAAATGGGCTAAAGGCTCCCTGATTTTGGAGGGGATTGTTTCTTTTTAACTTCTGATCATGTCAACCAAAAAAATGCTTCGTGTGTGTGACAGTTTCCCCTCTATCTGCTGAAGAAGACAGCCGTTTCCCCTTATACCTGTCCCCACTAAACTCACTGGAGAGGTTACAGGAGATAATCGACTTCTCCACCAGCTCCCGGAAGATGATAAGGACTTTGGCTGGAACCAGATCCCCTTCGATGTTCACATCCGTTTCATGCCATTGTGGAAGGCTTTTTGAGAACTGCTCCACCTCTAGCCATTGATGCAGTTCCTCAGGGTCCCGCACAGAGGAGAGGAGCTTGGCTCCATGCACGGTGTAGTAACGCCAGTGCCGTACCTGGCATTCCCTGTAGCCGGTCAGGCCGCGCAGAGGGACTGTGATGAGGAATTGGCTGGGTGCCAAGACCTAGGAGAGTACAGAGAGATTGAGAGAGGAGACAAGGGCAGATCCATGAGCCTGGAGTAAGGAAAAGAGGGATAAGGAAGTAATAGGTAAAACTGGGGACTCTGGGGAGAAGGAAAACCATGGTATGATGGGAACAATTGGTTACAGCCAGGACCTGTTCCATGTCTGTCTGAGGGTTACTTTGGAGGTACACAAACTAAAAGGAAATTGTCTTAGAAGGAGTCTGATGTGACAGCAATGGCTCATAGAAGACGAGAGCGCACCGACTGATTTGCCACCACACCTGCCATGGTTTCCCCCATTCCTTGTTATTTCTAGTCTGCAATTGCATGAGATATAATAACTAGCAGCTTCCAAGGAACAGGAAAACATCAGAGAGCATGCTCTGATGCAAAGAAAACATGATAGTTTTTGTTATTACCTCAGAATTGTTACTAGAGATAAGCCTAGAGTTCAAGAGTAGTAATAACTATGGCAAAAAGTGCACTTTTCTGATCTCTTTCAAAGTGCACTACAGACATTAGTAAATTAAGGCTATGGCCCATTCATTTTACAAGTGTTTCACTCTGCATGACTGTCCTTTAAGAGACAGAGACGTGAGGCAAGTGACATGCCTGAGCCTACACAGGCAGTGGCACTCTCAGAAATAAACCCAGGTCTTGGCCAGCTGTCATATATGAACCTGCATCTCCCGCTGAGCAGAAGCCAGAAACAATGTAAGGATGGAAATAGTAACTAATGGACAACAAACCCTCAAACAGGCTTGTTTGCAAGCCAATTAATTGGCCTCACTGTGGGAATGACCATTTTCCAATAAAACCAGTGCTGAACCAGTATTTGCAAAGAGTAAATAAGGTGACACAGACACCATGAAACCTCATACTGGCCCAGGGCATAGCCAGACATCTCCAAACACTAGTTTGGAAGCATTTGGCAATCGTGGCTCCAGGTATTCAGAGAGGGTGTTCAGACTCCTTCAGACTTCTACCGTGTTGACTCAGAAGCTTTTCCATTCCACTTGTTACCAAGCCTAACTTATATTAGGATTAATAAGTTGAAGCTGCTGCACAAGCAGGATGTGAAGTGACAGCTGTTGCTGCAAAGTGGTTACCTCAAGGTGAATGAAATGCCCTTGTCACTCTCCTGTAATAATCTGAAACATTCTGGTGGCCTTCCTGGTAGCTCAGCTGATTTAAAATATTACTGCAGAGGTGCCAGGGTCCTGAGGGCACTAACAGGCTTTGATGGCCCTAAGCAGCCTTCCTGGGGCTTCTACCCACACCTTCTGCTCATGGGCCTGGGACCCCCATTTCAGCTCAGCGCTGGGCTATGTCGTAGGAGTGCTGGTCTCCAGCCATGTGACAGCTATGCCTGTGCCTGGCCAGAGACCTCGTTGTCCCACCTGCAGACTGCCTTCCCAGCTTGACCTCAGACCTAGCTGGCTACTGTGGACTTGCCTGGCAATGAACAGACTGCATCTGACCCTGGCTACTGTCATCGGGCCTGATCCTGACCCCAGTGAGTGCTCCTAGCTTGACCTCAGACCTGCCTTATCAGCACAGACTTGCCTGATGATCTAGACTCTCAGCTGTTCCCAGCTGCCCTCCCTAGGTCTGTCTCACTCAGGGACCAAGGGGCAGGCGCTGCCGTGTTGTGCTCACCTCCTGGCTCCCTCTCCCACAGGGAGCAGCTGGTCTTCTCTGTTCCCTGGCAAGAGATTTGAAATACAGAAGATGGCCAGCAAGAAGCACAGAAATGGCAAAGGAAACACCAGAAAGCCCTTCTTTTGTCAAATATAAACCACCTAAAGGCAGGAGGATACTGGAAGGATGACATTGCAGACCAAGCTGACCTGCACAAGTCGGATTTGGTGGGGCTGAGAAATCCTGTGAGCAGCCCAGGAACGAAGTGCTAGGCTTTATAAGGAAAAAATACAATGGCTGTCATGCAGTTACTGCTTATCTCACTGCCTTGGCCACATTTGCAGATAAACAACCGTTCCTTCCCATTCCAAGATGCTGCCTTGTATGCACTGGCACCCAACTGATTTCAAAGAGATGAGCTGCAGGTGTTATGTGAGTGCCTTCAAATCAAGTCACAAGGCTCCTCCATCTGGGGCTTACCAGGAAACACCAGAAATCACAAGGCTGGGGATGGCACTGTAAAGCTGGGCAGCTGGTGTCCTCTTGGCCTAAACAAAACCCAGTCCCACATCTATGCTCCATCACACGCTGGTCTTATGAGTGATATGCAGACCATGGGCCGCAGCAAGTCATAGGCTTGAACAAGAGCCTCAAATTCCAGGGTATGTAACTTGTGGCCAAATCTGCTGTATTAAAAACCTGCCTGCAGTATGCTGGGCAAATTAAATACAGCCTCATTCTTGTGATCCTGGCCAGGATATCCCAGGGAGGCAGAAGCATTAGGTTAGAAATAAAATATTTACTCTTTGAGCAAAAACACAAGTCTCTTGCGGAGAGGACGAACTAGTCATGGGAGGATTGGTTAGGTGGGTGAAGTTGTCTGGAGAAGAGGGTAGGCGAGGAAGAAGCAGGCACATGGAGTGGCTGGCACTAGGTGGCAGGAAGGCTTTGTACCTGGATGGATGGGTGGAATGGGCGCTTCCCCCGAAGCATAGCTGACCACTTGGCCAGTAAAGCTGGTTGATCCTGAGAGAAGCAGAAAGGAAAAAAAGAAGTACACAGAACAGAGAGAAACCGTGTGCCAGGTCATTCATTCACAGAGCAAAGCTGCAAGCTTCCTTTGAGCCTGTTTGTTAAAGGAAAATCCCCCCCCCCCCCATTACAGAGTTAAACACTTGGCAATGCCATTGGGCAGTGCTGTACTAGTAATTACTCTGGATGCTAACCTGCTCATTACGCCTTACTGAAGCCTCTACAGCCTTTGCATCAGCTCTGCACAGTTGACAGCTGCAAAAATGGCAGGCCAAAACTAAAAACAAACACTTAAAAATTGCAAAAATAAAATACTCTGTTTTGTCCATCTGAATTTTATTTCGAATTTTTTATTAAATATTTTGACTTTTTGCCCCCGGGTTACAGAACAACATTGAATATCTGAAGACTTTTCTTATATATTCCCCACCCAGCCCTGCCTATTTAGAAAGAGGCTTGTAGCTTCTCAACAAATCTAGACCCCTCATCATGTTAAATTAAGTCCTTTTAATCAGAAACTGAAAGTTCTGAAAAGTTCCTGTAAATTTAATTGACAGGAAAAAAGATGTTGCGAAATTAAACACAGAATAGTTAATACATTGGCTTTCCCTTGACACAAGTCTCCTCTATGTTGAGTTATGTCAGCAACGATATTAAAGATTCTGGTTTTTGGAACCAGAACAGCCCAAGCCAAAAAAATTTATTATTAACCCATTTTTTTGCTGCCCCATAACTACAGGACAGTTACCCAGGCCCTCCTAGTGTGACTATCACAGATTTATAGTACTGGGTTCAGTTAAGTATGAATAACAAATCTGCTACTCTTTAAGAAAATAAATTTTGGGGATTCCTTTTAAGCAGAGGTTGTTCAGATCAGCCTACCATAATACCAAATTACTGCTCAGAATAGATTGCCTTGGTTTTGTTCTGCTTTGTTCTCCAGAACAGCAATTTTACCCTGACGCTGGTCTTATCAGACTTCATTAACCAAGCAGGTTTGTTCCAGCATGAGAGGTGGATGGCAGACTATGGCACTAAGGAACACATGGACCAGGATTTGGCACCGTTTTACGTCACCGTGGTCATTCCTACTGGCAAGGCCACATGCCCTGGATACATAAAATTCCAGAAAATATATAAATCTAAATGTTTTTGTCCCCAGAGCAATAGCCACATTTCAGAGTGGATGATTAAATTCTGCCTCCACCTCCATATCCTTTCAACAGCTTGATACACACAGAGTTCTCCCCTTTCGATCCCAGACAGCTGCAAAAGTTGCCTCATGCTTTTACATGTTTGGCAGCCAGTTAAGGATCAAAACATACCTTCTAGCATAAAGGGTTGACATAGCTAGAGTAGGTAAACTACTTCAGATGAAGAAGATAATTTTCATTCTGAAGTTGCCATTGCTATGATTATTTCTTATATTCTTACAGTAGTTATTCTTGTGTTAAGTAGTCACAGGAAATAACCAGTCTTCTCCCGTCACAGCTGGGATAGAACATTATTATTTTGGTATTTGATGGTCTAAAATGGGGAGGCATTCAACTTCTCCCACCAATAAGCACATTTCTTCCCAGACAAAAAGAAGTTCCAATCCGTGACCAAGAAAAAACATATTTTTCTGAAGGAGCTTTCTAATGTTCATAGAGGAAGAAGGATTTTTGATTTTTTTTCCTTTTTTTTAGTGAGTTGACAGGTTTTCCACCTGTGAAGAATATGAGTCATAGCTCATGAAGGCATGAGCATTTTTTTCTTCTTATGTTACTGCTGTACAAGTTTTCCTTTCTGTCTCCCAAAGAGCTTTGGCTTCTGCTTACAGATTGACAGCTCTGGCAATAGACTCTCTCTGTAAAAGCAGCAGCTGTAAAAAGAGGCTCTGCGTGATTTACTCAGCCCTCTCTGATGCTCCTCTAGTTGTAAGGTGTCCACGAGTAGGTCCCTACTACCCAGTCAGTCACTAGAACTTCCACAGTGAAGTGTCAATGCATTGACTGTGGTGTTTTGGGTGAGGTACCTGTCCATACAGACACTTATACAATGGAAAAATCACTTACTGACTGCCTACAAGCTGCTAGAGAGGATACTAGAGGTCTTGTTCATACCTTAATATTCTCATTGTGAATGCCAGAGTTGGAGATAGCCTGAAATCGCGCAGCCTTATAGCTGATTTCTGCAGTCAGTTGCTGGATGATTTTCTGCACCTCCTCCACTGCTTTGGAAACCAGATAATGTCGCTGTTCCACCTGTCAGTTCCAAGAAAGACACTTCATATTACAGGTAACTGCAGTCTTTGTCTCCAGCGGAAAACAGACAATTGACTTAAAGCATCCTGAAACATTTGTGCCTGTGCTGTGCTGGGAATAAAACTTATCGTTCCCTGAATGTTACAATCAACTTACCATGAAGCAGAGCTCTTGCTTGTGAACACTGAAGGGCCAATACGCAAGACTGCCAAGCATTAATAGATATTTCCATGCCAATATTATTGGATGGAAGGGAGGGAGTTAATTTCATGGATAAATTTGCTATCAACCAGCTACAGTCTCATTCTTTACCCATTTTGATGCAGAATACCCAGCTATTCCCCTGCATATACTTGCCATTCTCAGAGCCAGGATATGTTTCATTTGAAAAGCTGACAAGACTTCAAGAATTACAGATACCCTGTGCATTAGCATTTAGATGCCTGCATAATATGTTGAAAATATCCATACTGTCTTCATACCTGAAAGTACAGATGAAAGTCCATTCCTAGATGGTAAGAACGTATCTTTCCACAGGTAGTCCCATTGCTGACTAGGTGTTTGTATGACTTGATGGGTAGTCCTTCAATTCAAGCAGTAGTAGCATAATTACTTATTAAAAATTATTTCTGTGGAAGGCCTGAGTCTTGGAATGACTGAGATGAAGTACGGACAACTCAGAAAAATACAGATGAACCTGAACCTTCACATAGTACTAAAAATGAATAGAGCATAAGGGGATGGTCAAAAGCTGAACAAGAATATTCAACAGGAGGAACATGGAGGAACCATGTTAGTAAAGGACATTTAAATATTTCCCAAATCCTTACACATTCACCAAAGTAAAGAGGAGATTCAGCTACTATTAATGACATTCATTAAAATATTCCTCATTACATATTCATCCAGAATTACTATGCAGGGTGAGATATGAAGACCATTTACCATGCTTTTTTGCATACTAATGCTTTATCTCGTTTGGTTGAAATTCTTGCTTTAATTTCTTCTTGGTTTTTCTTTTTTCTCATCATATTCTACTAAATCTCACTGAGGCAAGTACAAAATCCAAAACCAGACGAGAGATTTAAAAGGACTACATCAGAAAATGAAAACCCACCTTAAGCTAGAACTAAAACACTAGTTGGGCTATTTGCAGGCAAGAAACAAGAGTGTTTAGATCATAAACAGCTTGGCTAAAATGAATGGTCAAGTTACAGTCTTTTGTTATTATCAAAGACCAAAACAAAAGGAAGCAAAAGCATAAAGAAGAAATTTTTTACAGTAATGGTGGTGAGACAATGGAACACGTTGCCCAGAGAAGTTATAGAATAAAATCATAGAATTGTTTAGGTTGGAAAAGACCTCTAAGATCATCGAGTCCAACCATCAACCCAATTCCACCATGCCTCCTAAACCATCTCCTGAAGTGCCATGTCTACACATTTTTTAAATAGCTCCAGTCATGGTGACTCCACCACTTCCCTGGGCAGCCTGTTCCAATGACTGCAAACTTTCAGTAAAGAAATTTTTCCTGATATCCAATCTAAACCTCCCCTGATGCAACTTGAGGCCATTTCCTCTCGTCCTATCACTAGTATCTTGGGAGAAGAGACCAACACCCACCTCACCACAACCTCCTTTCAGGTAGTTGTAGAGAGCGATAAGGTCTCCCCTCAGCCTCCTCTTCTCCAGGCAAAACAACCCCAGCTCCCTCAGCTGCTCCTCATAAGACTTGTGTTCTAGACCCTTCAGCAGCTTCGTTGCCCTTCTCTGGACATGCTCCAGCACCTTAATGTCCTTCTTGTAGTGAGGGGCCCAAAACTGAACACAGCATTCGAGGTGTGGCCTCACCAGTGCCGAGCACAGGGGCACGATCACTTCCCTACTCCTGCTGGCCACACTACTCCTGATACAAGCCAGGATGCTGTTGGCCTTCTTGGCCACCTGGGCACACAGCTGGCTCATATTCAGCCAGCTGTTGACCAACATCTCCAGGTCCTTTTCCACCAGGCCGCTTTCCAGCCATTCTTTCCAGCCATTCTACAAGCCCCAAGCTTGTAGTGTTGCATGGGGTTGTTGTGACCCAAGTGCAGGACCCAGCACTTGGCCTTGTTGAACCTCATACAATTGACCTCAGCCCATCAATCCAGCCTGTCCAGATCCCTCTGCAGAGCCTTCCTCCCCTCGAGCAGATCGACACTCCTGCCCAACTTGGAGTCATCTGCAAACTTACTGAGGGTGCACTTGATCCCCTCATCCAGATCATTCATAAAGATATTAAACAGAACTGGCCCCAACACTGAGCCCTGGGGAACGCTGCTCATGACCGGCCACCAATCGGATTTAGCTCCATTCACCACAACTCCTTGGGCCCGGCAGTCCAGCCAGTTTTTTACCCAGCAGAGAGTACACCTGTCTAAGCCATGAGCCCCCAGCTTCTCTAGGAGGATGCTGTGGGAGACATTGTCAAAGGCTTTACTAAAGTCCAGGTAGACAACATCCACAGCCTTTCCCTCATCTACTAAGCGGGTCACCTGGTCATAGAAGGAGATCAGGTTGGTCAAGCAGGACTTGCCTTTCATGAACCTATGCTGACTGGGTCTGATCCTCTGGTTGTCCCACACATGCCGGGTGAGCGCACTCAAGATGAATTGCTCCATAATCTTCCCCAGTACCAAGGTTGGACTGACTGGCTTGTAGTTCCCTGGATCCTCCTTCTGGCCCTTCTTGTAGATGGGCGTCACTTTGGCAAGCCTCCGGTCATCTGGGAACTGCCCTGTTAACCAGGACTGCTGATAAATGATGGAGAGAGACTTGGCAAGCTCCTCTGCCAGCTCCCTCACTACTTTCGGGTGGATCCCATCTGGCCCCATAGACTTGTGAGTGTTCAGGTGGCTCAGCAGGTCATAAACTGCTTCCTCCTGGATTATGGGGGGTTTGTTCTGCTCCCCGTCCCTGCCTTCCAGCTCAGGGGGCTGAATATCCTGGGGATAACTGGTCTATTAAAGACTGAGGCAAAGAAGGCATTAAGTACCTCAGCCTTTTCCTCATCCTTGGTGGCAATGTTCCCCCCTGCATCCAACAGAGGATGGAGTTTCTCCTTGGCTCTCTTTTTGTTGTTAATGTATTTGTAAAACCGTTTTTTGTTAACTCTTACAACACTGGCCAGACTGAGTTCTCACTGGGCTTTTGCCTTTCTAATTTTCTCTCTGCAAGACCTAACAAGATCTCTGTCCTCTTCTTGAGTTGCCTGGCTGTCACGGTTTAGCCCCAGTCAGCAACTAAGCATCACATAGCCGCTCACTCACTCCCGCCACCCCAGTGGGATTGGGGAGAGAGTTGGAAGGGCAAAAGTAAGAAAACTTGTGGGTTGAGATAAGAACAGTTTAATAATTAAAAAAACAGTAATAGTAATAATAATAATAATAACAATAATAATATCATGAAAAGAAAAATAACCAGGGGTGGGGGGGTAGGGGGAGGAGCGCCAAAACCTCTGGAGGGGGGAAAAAACCCAAACAAACAACAAGTGATGCAACCGCTCACCACCTGCCAACCGATGTCGCCAGTCCCCGAGCCGCAGTCACTGCTTCCCCTGGCCAACTCCCCCCAGTTAATATACTGGGCATGATGTCATATGGTATGGAATATCCCTTTGGCTAATTTGGATCAGCTGTCTTGGATGTGCCCCCTCCCCTCCCAGCTTCTTGTGCACCCGGCAGAGCATGGGAGGCTGAAAAGTCCTTGACTAGTGTAAGCACTACTTAGCAACAACTAAAACATTAGTGTGTTATCAACATTATTTTCATACTAAATCCAAATCACAGCACTATACTAGCTACAACGAAGAAAATTAACTCTATCCCAGCTAAAACCACGACACTCCCCTTCTTCCAAAGGTGGTAAACTCTTCCTTTTTTGTCTGAGCCCCAGCAAAAGCTTCCTGTTCAGCCAGGCCAGTCGTCTTCCCCACCGGTTCATCTTACAGCATATGGGGACAGCCTGCTCCTGCGCCTTTAAGACTTCCTTCCTGAAGAATGCCCAGGCTTCCTGGACTCCTTTGCCTTTCACGACTGTCTCCCAAGGGACTCTCCCAACCAGTGTCCTGAACAGGCCGAAGTCTGCCCTCCGGAAATCCATGGTAGTGGTTTTGCTGACCCCCGCTTCTTACTTCACCAAGAATTGAGAACTCAATCATATCATGGTCGCTAAGCCCAAGACAGTCTCGAACCACCACATCTCCAACCAGTTGTCCTCTGTTTGTAAACAGAAGTTGTGGATGCCCCATCCCTGGAAGTGTTCAAAGTCAGATTAGATGGAGGTTTGAGCAACCTGATCTAGTGAAAGATGTCCCTGCCCATGGCAGGGGGATTGGACTAGGTGATCTTTAAAGGTCCCTTCTAACCCAGACTATTCTGTGATTCTGTTCTAAAACTCCTGTGTCCTGCTTGCTTAGCATCTGCTTCAGCATGTAAGCAACACTCCTCCCTTTCCAAAAATACCACTGACAAGCACTTCATTAAAAGTCCATTTGGACACCTTTAAGTCAAATGCTGAACTGTCAGACAAAACACTCAAGTGTGTTGAAATATGCCCCAAGCCCCGGGATGTGACAAATAGCTGCACTTCTTCACAACAATGGACCATACAATGGACTAAAAAGGACTAGTGCTTGCCTAAGATCAATTAACCAATGAAGAGCAATTGACTAACCCTGAACTTGCAGATGAGCAGAGTTTGAATACCTCCCCCCAGCCAACAAAGTTAACAGTATTTTTACTAAGCCTGAAGAGTTTTTGCAAGTGGAAAATATATCAGACAGCAATAGCATATTCCCTTCGCTGGGCTCTCATCTACCCTTGACATAGAATCATAGAACGTCCTGAGTTAGAAGGGACCTGCAAGGATCATCAAGTCCAACTCCTGTCCCTGCACAGGACAACCCCAAATTCACACCATGTGTCTGAGGGCATTGTCCAAGTGCTTCTTGAATATCGCCAGGCTTGATGCTGTGACTGCTTCCCTGGGGAGCCTGTTCCAGTGCTCCACCACCCTCTGGGGGAAGAACCTTCTCCTAATATCCAACCTAAACCTCCCCTGGCACATCTTCCTGCCATTCCCTCGGGTCCTTATCGTTGGTCGCCAGAGGGAAGACATCAGCGCCTGCTCCTCCTCCTCCCCTTGTGAGGAAGCTGTACACCACGATGAGGTCTGCCCTCAGTCTCCTCTTCTCCAGGCTGAACAAACCAAGTGACTTTAGCTGCTCCTCATACGATTTCCCCTCTAAACCCTTCACCAGCTTCATGGCCCTCCTCTAGACACTCTCTAGTAGCTTTATATCCTTGGTGTACTGTGGCACCCAAATCTGCACAGAGTACTCACTTGAGGTGAGGCCACACCAGCGCAGGGTAGAGCGGGACAATCACCTCCCTCAACCGGCTGCAATGCAGTGCTTGATGCACCCTGGGACATGGCTGGCCTTCTTGGCTGCCAGGGCACACTGTTGGCTCATGTTCAACTTGCTGTTGACCAGAACCCCCAGGTCCCTCTCTGCAGAGCTGCTCTCCAGCCTCTCATTCCCCAGGCTGTACGTACATCCGGGGCTGCCGTGCCCCAGGTGCAAAATCCAACACTTGCCTTTGTTAAACTTCGTATGGTTGGTGATTGCCCAGCTGTCTAGTTTGTCTGCAGATCTCTCTGCAGGGCCTCTCTGCCCTCAAGAGCGTCAACAGCTCAATTTTGTGTCATCAGCAAACTTAACTAGTATTCCTTCCAGTCCTGCATCCAAGTAATTTATGAAGACATTAAAGAGTACTGGCCCTAAGATGGATCCCTGCGGAACCTCACTAGTGACTGGCTGCCAGCCCAATGTAACCCCATTTACTATAACCCTTTGAGGCCGACCCATCAGCTGATTGCTCACCCATTGCATTACATGTTTATCCAGCTGTATGCTGGACATTTTGTCCAGGAGGATACCGTGAGACACATTATTGAAAGCTTTAGTGAAAACCAAAAAGATTACATTGACTGGCTTCCCTTGGTCAGCTAGGTGGGTAATCTTGTCATAGAAAGAAATTAAGTTTGTTAAGCAGGACTTTTCCCTCATGAACCCGTGCTGGCTGGGACCAATGACTGCGTTGTCTTTCAGGTGTTTTTGAATAACTCCCAGAATAGTCTTCTCCATAATTTTGCCAGGCACAGAAGTGAGGCTGCCAGGCCTGTAGTTACTGGGGTCATCCCTGTTGCCCTTCTTGAAGACTGGGACAATGTTTGCCAGCTTTCAGTCAACTGGGACCTCTCCGGATTCCCAATAGCACTGAAAAGTCATTGTCTCACTATGACATCAGCCAGCATTTTAACTACCCTTGGATGAATCTCCTCAGGCCCCATTGACTTATAGGGATCTAGCTGGAGCAGCAAGTCCTGCACAAGTTTGGGGCTGATTGGGAGTTGAGTTTATCATTCCCACCGTCATGGTTCTCTAGCCCAGGGCTCTGGGGGTTCCAGAGCCCATCATCGGTGTTGAAGACCAAGGCGAAGAAAGCGTCAAACGTCTCTGCTTTTTCTATGTCCCTGTTTGTGAGGTAACCATGCTCATAAAGTAACAGGCCAAGGTTATTTTTGGCTTGCCTTTTGCCATTAACATATTTTAAAAAGCCCTTTTTATTGTCCCTCACAGTACTGGCCAGCTTCAACTCTCATTGAGCTTTGGCCACACAAATTTCCTCCCTACAGTGGCGAACAGCATCTCTGTAGTCCTCCCATGTTGCTTGACCTTGCTTCCATTGGCCATATACTTTCTTTTTCTCCTGATTTCTAGAAGAATACCCCTGTTCAGCCAAGCCAGCCTTCTGCCTCACCTGCTTGACTTCCTACATTTTGGAATTGCCTGTTCCTGTGCTCTTAGGAGGTGGTACTTAAAAGGTGACCAGCACTGATGAACACCAGCACCTTCAAAAGCTTTTCCCCAGGGGACCTTACTAAGTAGTTCCCTGAGCAACCTGTATTCTGCTCTCCTCATACCCAGAGTTGAGGTCTTGCTGGCAGTTTTCCTCCTGTTACCATAGATTTTAAACTTGACCGCTTCATGGTCGCTGTGGCCAAGGCAGCCACCAATCGCCTCTTCACCCACTAGACCCTCTCTGTTAATAAGCAACAAATCGAGGGAGGCACCTTTCCTGGTTGGTTCCTTCAGTACCTGTACCAAGAAGTTATCATTCAGATGGTTTAGGAATCTTCTGGACCTGTTTGTACCAGCTGTGTGGTATTCCCAGTTGATATCTGGCAAGTTGAAGTGCCCTATAAGGACAAGGGCAGATGACTTAGAGGCATCCCTTAGTTCCTTAAAGAATAGCTCATCAGAGTCACCCTCCTGGCTGGGTGGCCTATAGTAGACTCCCATGACAACACCCGCTTTATTTGTCTGTCCCTTAATCCTTACCCAGAGGCTCTCAACTGTGCCATCACCAACTGCAAGCTCCATGCATTCCTGTTCCTCCGCTACATACAATGCCACCCCACCACCCCACCTGCCCTGCCTATCCCTCCTGATCCTGACATCCTGATTCTTTGTTATGTTAACAACACATAGTTCCTTATGTTTATATGATACCCTTTAATTTCGCTAGTAATTCATCCTCCTCCTCATTCCAATTCATCCTTGTTCTCTGAGACCAGTTTTAGCTAGCTTAAATGTACTATTTTTTTTTTTTTTTAAGAAAATTTATACTGAAGAATTTTAGCCCATGTTCATTTTCACCTCCTCATCTCAGCTTTCATTTATGGCACTTCTCCATCTGTAGCTATAGCTATTTTCTGTGCCATGTTTTTGCTTATCCAGAAGAACTCCTTAGAGCAGTCCAATAAACTTGACTTGCTCAACAAGACACCTAATGATTTTTCTAACAAGCAAATGGTATGAGTGGTAGAGAAAGTTGTCCACCTATAAGAGCTTTTAGACACAAACCCCAGACTTTTTCTGTTGATAGTATACAATCACTGTGGGTCAGCTCAAATGGAGGTCTAAGAGTGCCCCTGTACGCATTGCTTATGCTATGTTCTCTCTAAGGGGCACCTGCTAGAAACACTTCTTGTCATCTCCAGTATCCTGGGAGAATCCATCCAACCAGTCTGGCCACATTTAATTTTGCCTTCATCACCTACTGGCTAGGCTATAGCAGTTGTCATGAAATCTTTAAGAGAACACAGACTCTCAAAAAACTTATTAAGAAAGGTATCACTAAACTCCTCTTTCTGCATGTACTCCTTATCACTGGGGTGGGGATAAAAGAACAAAGGGCATGTGCTAACTTGCTAACCACAGTTAGCTCCCTAATCATGCTATTGGAAGATATAAACTTCCTACAGAAGGGAAGGCATAAAAATCAGAAGACAGAACATGGGTGAGCGAACGCAGCTTCTGAAGAGCCAAGGCATTTATCTAACATGTCTTTAGCACCAGCACAGACATGTGAGAGGAGACAGAATAAGCTCTTTGTTGGACAGCCACTTCTACCACCTACTGGCATTCCCCTTTCCAAGTCTTAACTTTGGAAATCATGCCAAAACAAGTGCACAAAACCAGAACAACAAGGTCGATTAAGGTTTTATTATGGAGGAAGGAAATAGAACTGAGATTTACTGGGGATCATTAAGAACATTTAGGTTTGTTCTTATTTACCCAGTCACATCCACTCCATATGCACTTGCATTTTTCCTTTGCTGAGTGGCTTAAGGAAGAAATCTTTGGTATCATAGAGATTCATCGCACCAGGTGGTTGACCTATTTTCAAAAACAGGCAACATTTCACCAGCAGAACTGTGGCTGCCTGAAGGTTAGGCAGCCTCACTTGGGCGGGAGATTCAGGAGCAGGCAGAAACTAGGAATCCATCAGAGCTGGAGGGCTGCTAGAAAACAGACTTTCAGTAGAACCTAAAACATTGGCAACTATGAGCCTCACTTAACTACACTCTGCTTCTGTTCCCTGTACTTATGGCAGTCATATGAGCATCTTCCTGTGCATGGCTTCCCTCTGTTCCCTCCTTTGTAGCCCCACTTTATAATTTGGAGGAGTGTTCGCTGTTATAGCTCACTGAACAGATTCTGATGGAATGATTTTCCGGTGCACAACACTGCATGGCTGAAAATGAAAGTTCTCACAGAAATACACCTACTTGTCACCAAAAGATTTCCATAGAGCAAATAAACCTTTCTTACCAGCCCCTTCATGGTACTAGAATATTTCATCCTTTACAGAAAAGAAAGCCTTACAGTTTTCCATTTTGAAACAATTTTTAGCTTTGGTGTCTTGCATTTTGTTGGGGAAAGCAGACTATAAAATAGAAACTAGCTAAGTACTGTGATGACACGTCAGCTTTAAAAAATGTTATGGCTCACTTAGAGTTACTTTTATTAAACAGTATTGTTTCATTGATGATTTTATTCTCTTTTACTTCATTTCATAGTGGGGGAAAAATTGAATGCTAGAATATCTCATAAAATAGAACACATGGTTCCAGCCTGCATGTGCTAATGAGGCATGTTATTTTAATCATGGTATATAGGGATGTATCCTTAGCTGAGGTGACAGACCGATGGGTGAATTCTAACAATATCTGTCTCTCTCTCTAGTTCCTACATGCATCTTTCTTAGAGGCAATCCCTGGTATGGTTTCGGTCTTGTTTCTGTCAAGCCAAGACCACTGGACAAGGATAGAGGCAAGGACCTTTCCTTAGATTAAATGCTGGCAATTACAGCTAGTCTCACATCTGGAATTCCAGATTGGAAGCAAAAATTCAGGATATCTGAAGAGGAAGAGGATAAGCACCTTGAAAAAGTAGGCTACCAGCTGAGATCCCTGATAACATTCTGCAACAGAAACCTAGAAATCTCATTAGAAATACAGTTCTCATGAAACTTCACCCAGTCTCGTCTCAGAAATGAAGACAGCAGGCTAGCAACTAACTGTCAAGTTTGGCACCCTTCAGAATCAACACCTAGTGTGGGAGACAGAAAATCTGGACAGATAAAGCCTTACCTTGCTCTGGATGTAGATTTCTACATCTTCATCTGTGAATGGTTTCATGGCAAGATGGTCTTCGCTGCTTTCTAAAGTGTGAATTCACTCTTCACTTGTTCACCTGCCTCTGGAAGTAGAGGGACACTCAGAGCAAGCTGCTCAGAGCCTTCTTGCCCTGTGAAGCTCAGATCACCTAATTCCTCTAAGGATGAAGAAGAAGAGAGAGAAGCAAGGAAATATGCCTATTTAAAAAAAAAAAAATATTTTCTGGTCTGAGTTACAATAGTGACATCCAGCTGCTTCAGAAAACTAGCTCCAATTATTATTTTCTAAGTTCAGTCATTATTATTCATCTTGTTACTTTTAAATGGTGGGTCTTGCATGCAGGCACACACAAAAATATCCCAGCTACTGCTCTGTCTCAGGGCAGATCTGGAAATGCCTTTCAGATTGCACTGCAGATTCAGTATGCTCATGCACACCATTATTATTCTGTGTGCCACAAGTACTTCCCTGCTTCACTAAACCATTTGTTAAACACTCTCAGCTATCCCTTGTTGACTTCAATCCACCCACTTTCCGTCTGAAACTGCATAGGTATTTTTACACTCAGATCATTCATTTGGGTTGCAGTCTGCAGCCTCTGCTCCCCTCCTTTCCCCTTATATCTCCTCTCTCTCCGGCTGTATTGACAGTAAATATCCTGCAGCCTGTCCCCTCCTGTAGTTTGCTTTGCTTTCTTTACAGTAAACAGACAGAAAGCTGTCTCTTGTTTTCTGCCAGCAGCTCAGCTAACAACCCCATATGGCTAATTCAGAGGGAAAAACAATTGATCAGGCCTCATTGATCCAGCAAGGGTTGGTGACTTTTAGAAAAAAAGGGTACATCAGCACATGGAAGGGAGTGACAGAGTATAGAGATGAGATCTCACGCTGCTAAGTGTCCCTTATTAAGGAAGGCACACTCCACTCTTGAGTAAAATCATTATTTTCCCCTGGAAACTGAACTTTGACATCCCTTGACTGATTTATTATTTCTACAGCAGCTGGCAAAAGGCAGCACTTGGGTAGGCAGTGGGTGCTACCTCAGGGCAGGCACTGCTGTTGCTAGTTACCCTTCACAATGTTCCTTATTAACAGTCAAATACTAAGTATGTTAATGGAGTACCAATACCTGCAGGACATCTGATTCCCCAGAACCTACAAATCAAACCTTTCTCTGTGCCTCCCAGGCATCTGCCTTCATCTTTTTGCTGAGGGACTTGGAGACTCCTTCACAAAGACGTGTAGACATTTACTTCCCAAACCAGCTTCCATGGGAGCTGGGCACTGAAAAAGATGAGCCCCCCAATTTTTAGGAACCCATACCTCATCCTTGCTCACTTCAAGACTTACTGGCTATCTTTCAGCATATGAGAGCTCTGCTGGGGAAGCCAGACAAAAGGCAGGATCTGAAAGAAGGTGAATGGAACAATACATTAGGAAGGTCTCAATAGGGGCAGGTTGGATGGGAATAAGTCCAAGCAGAGTGTGCAAGGGAGGAGAACGAGCCTTTTAAATGGTCAGATTCTGTTAAAAATGTGTTCCTAAAACTAACTCCCTCGTGCCCCTTCAGGCAGCTAGCTGTACATACAGAAGACAACTTCCTTAACAGTACCATACATTACTTTAATACCCAGAACCTAATGTGTGTATTAGGAACCAAGGAGAGATTAAGGGTCTCACTCTCTTGCACCTGTAAGGTCTCTCCTCATGACAGCTGTCCAGAGTCACAGGTGCTGGCAAACAGATGAAGAACATGGTTTTGGTCATTTTTCTTGTATACAATAACACACCTTATGTTTATATTCCTTTTTGTATTGGGAAGCACTTCTCCAGGAGGGTCTGGATGTCCCTGGCTCCTCCTCCTCATAGTGAGGGAAGGTGGCATAAAGTCTTGGACAAGAACTGTCTTTTTGGTTTATGTTCAAGCATATTTAAGTTCAAATCCACGTTTATGCTGAAGTCCAAGGATCTGAGCAACAGTTCCTGCCTGCTCCTGCCATCTGGAGAGAATAAATAACTCTCCTTTGCCATCACTGTTAAGGAGGTACAAGGGGAGATGGCTGAGGCAAAAGCAACAAGAAATCCAGTATCAAAAGCAACATCAAACATAGGTTTTTCTCAACTCTGAAAACTCCTTGCTCCAGCTGTAAGAATTTGCTGTGTTGTAATTTCCTTGGACTTCAATGAATCCAAAGAAAGAAAGGAGAAGAGCAGTTACAGGAATTGGATGCAGGAGATATAGCAGATGGACAACTTGCACCAAGTGCCTATGGATTTTATTATGCTACTTAGAGGATGAGAAGAGTGCTATCTGACTGACAGAAAATACTGCAACCGATGAAGGCCCTTACACCAACAGCAAAATACAGTACAGTTTAGAGTAGCCATAGGCCCTTCTGTAAAGGGAAAGGCAGCATGGTGGTATGAGAGACAGCAGCCAGTCTTGACCTCACTGAGGAAAAGAGACATCTGAAGGACTCTCATTTGTTACATGAGGATCAGACAGCACAGAACACAGGACGAAAGTAGAGGCAAGATGGTCATGTGTGAGGAGGGAATATTACTGTGGGAAAAGCCTGCATCAGAAGGGAAGAATACAGAGAAAGGGGAGTGCAGAGAAACATCTGCAGAGATAAAAGAGGACATAGACCTAAAGAGGGAAGAATCCAGGCTCCTCCAGTGAGATTTGCTGAACTGATGCAGTGTTGTTGCAGTGAAACCTTCATCCATCTTCAGCCAGCAGTCATGGCTTTTGCAGCTCACCCCATTCAAAGCTCAGGATTTCTAGCTTGCCTTTTTTTTTTTTTCCCCCTCTTCAATTAACTGCCAAAACTACAAAAGCAAACCCATGCTCCTGGTTGGTCCTTCTGAGGGAGTATCTATCCTGATAGTGCTTGTATAGGAAAGTAAAATTACAAATGGAGAAAACCCGAGATGGACCCAAGCTCCAAAGGCTAATAAACACAATCTCCTGAGAAAACACTTCGTCTGAACCTAGAACAACTTAATGCCTCAGGCACACGAGCAAGAGGGAGTGAAGAAAGGCTATTTCTTGTTCGTCACTCTTTGACAAGCACCGAAGGAAAAAGCACCCCTCTTGTCACTTAGACTCACCTCCTTTCTCCAGGACCAGGCATATCTTGTTCCTTGAAGGAGAATGTTTGCTAACTGTTGCTTTTTGAGCAGCTTACGCACCGCTAACACTCCCTGAGCAGGGGAGGCTGTGGCCTGCCACAGAAATGTGTCTTCACATAGTATCAGCCAGGGCCATGAGTTCCCATCCTGCTCCCCCAGGTGTCAGCCTGACAGCCGAGCCAGCCATGGACTGAACGGGTAGGAAAAGCTCAAAACTGCTTCATGGAGATACAAAGCGCCCTGCTGAAGCCAGGCAATGACATGAAGACAGAAACAGAAAAGGCCTCTTCAGTTCTAGTTAGCTCATAATCCATCAGATATCATGGATCTGAGCCCTGAAAAGAGCTTCTGAGCTTTGTTAATTTAACAAAGTAAATTCCCCAAGTATTCCCTTGTATCTAAGGAGATTCCCATCTGCACTGAGAATGGCTACCCTTCTGACACCCCTGAATCCCTTTCTTTTCTCTTGATTTTTGAAAAAGGCTTAAGCCCCCATTGGGGCCTGGGCATACTTCTGACAGGGAGCCTCACCCTCAGTCAGTTCTTGCTGAGGGCACTGCAACCATCCTTCCCTCTTTTGTGTTCTTCAGGAGGTTATCAGCATCACTTCCATAGCTATGTGACCACAGACAGTCCCCCATATTATGCTTGATGAGCATCCATTGGTTTATCCAGCTGTTCTCAAGCATTTTCAAGCCATGCTTCAATATCTTGGTCTTCTCAAGTCATAGATCCCTGCCTGCTAATCTGCATAAATTCTTCTGAAATCATTCAGCTATATTACATCCCCCCATTTGTTTTATTTCAATTCATAGCACCTTTTAAAGGAGTTCAGTTTGTGGCTAATTTCCTTTGTACCTGTGTCTTCATTTGCTTATCAGTATTCTTCTAAGAGGATTTAGGAATTTCCTAGTATCTGCAAAGATACTGAATCTACAATATATCATCTTCATTCATGCCTTTGGCAATATCCAGAACTGAATATGATTGTGGAACTGTGAAACCCACATAAGAAGTATTCCGTGAATATATATCTTGAATGGTATTAGATTGGCTCTTGTATCTTCTGAAACTGCCAATTACTGATGCTTTCCATGCTTGCCTGGCTTTCCTTTCTTCACTCTTCAGTTTCACAGACATGACAAATATATTTCAAACCTACAACTGAAAATCATCTGAACTGTGAACTGTACAACAATAAAAACAAATCACCAACATCTTGTAAATAAGAGCAGTAGTATTAACTGTATGGGGAAGTCCAATATTGTGGCATTTTCTCGTTGGCAACTATTTAGAAAAACTACTCATACGGAACAGTAAGCATGTATTAAAAAGCCTCTACTAAATCACACAAATGAGTCAGTTCAATGAACCACTTGTGACTCACAGATGATCTGCAGTGGCAACAAATAAGCCCAGTTGAAGATGCTGCCTTCCAGATGAAATACAACCCTTAATCTGCTGTTGCTAATGATGACCCATCACTTCTTGCTCTAATTACCAGAGGCATTAAGTCTGTTGCATTAGCTGAAGCATGCACTTGGGTCAAGAGAGACTATCAAAACAAATCATCCCAGTAGTTTTAATAATCTCTGACAGTTCTCTTGCCTTCTTAAACTGTTGCCCCATTTCTCCCCATTAGTGGATTAAATGACTGTACAAAATGAGTAATTGTAGCTTGAATCCCCTATAACATTTATGCTGTAACAGTCTTTAGCAGTGATGGTTCAGTACTGTTCAGAGTCTCCATTCAGAGGACACTAGCATAACGTGATCAGGCTTTTTTTAGGGCACAAGTTCTGTGAATTTATTAGTTTTCTTTTCACTTTGGCTTTTAACAAGTGGCTACGGGCAAAGGGGATGCTTCAATGACAAAAGCCTGGGATGGACTACAGGGAAAAGAAAGCACTGCTAATTCAATGTGACAGCATCAGAATCACATATGGATGCCAAATTGGAATGCTTCTCCGCTCACTCCCACCCCTCACCAATCAATACTTGGCAGGCTCAAAACCACTCCAAATGCCTATGTTGCTTGTTCTCACTGCCACACGTTCTCACATTAGCCTTGGGCCTGCACTTGATATGAAGTTAGTTAAAGGTTTATATCCCTTCCAAACTAAACATTGCATTGGATCATGTCCAGCGGTTTATCGAGCCTGATACTCTTTTTTCCGTTTGTGGCCAGACCGGACATGTCACAAAAAGGCAGACAGCTTTTGCTAGAAATGAGTTCTCTCAACCTGGGAAGAGTTTTGAAATCCAAAATTATTTACAGCCTGAATCTTTTCAGGCTGCAGTGTAGCATTTCCAAAGAGAGTGAGTGATTGCTCCATCATCACTAGCTGAGGATGCAGGAAATTTTGAAAAATGCTGAGTTTATGATGCTGCTACCCACCACTGACCAGCTTCAACCAGCAAATTCACAAGAATCCAGTCAGTTTTGCAGCTGTTGTTAAGAAGCGAGCCACTGGGTAGCAAACATAAATCATATAGCAGGGGTTTTAGTATCGCCAAGACCACTGGTACCAAGTGCAGTGAGCTGTTATGGGAGTCTGGAAATTTTCCAAGTTCATAATGGTCAGCTCAGAGGGTGGCAGGAGGGCAGGAATCTGGGAGCCCTGGCTGCATCAGCTCTGAGGTTCCCAGGAGACTCGACTGAGATGTTGCGCAGGAAAACTGGCATTCTGAGTTCTAAATCCATGTATTGTCCTCTGGAAGTTCACTGAAATAGTACAAGTTCAGTGAATCATGACTTAAACATAAAAAATTTCGTTAGGCCATTTCCAAGCATCTGCAAAGATTATTTTTCCTCTATCGCTGTTTTATCCATCACTAAACTACAACCACTGATCTGTTGGTGGGACATCCTGATTGAAACATCTTGAAAAACTACCTATAGCCAACATTCATAAAAACAGGAGCCTCCCAGCACTTCTATTTATACGCCTAGGTAAATGGCCTGAATGCCAGAAAGGAAATACTCAATACCAAGACGTTCTCACTAATTTAAACACACGGTTAGAAGAACGGCATCTGGAGAAAACATCATGTTTGGCAGAGCACAGTGCAGCTGGAAAAACATTTAGCACTGAAAGTCTTGGCAGGTGAGAAAAAGCTGCCTTATTTTTGATCTCAGCAAAAGCTTGCTCAGCTCTTGGTAGAGTGATTATTTTCAGCTGTCAAGAAAAGGACTATAAATCTAGAGGCATGATAACCCTGGGACAGACAGACCACAGCCGAGATTTACAAGAGCCAAAACGAGGAGCGCACTTGCAATGATGCTCTGTCTATATGAGGGGCTGAATCAGACTGGACCACAGCATTTCCAGGAGCTAGTATTTTTTCTGTGGCTGCCCTCCAGAGCACAATGTTAGCTTGTATTATTTTCACACTTTTCTGTCGTGCCCAAATTGACCCGATTCAGAACTTATTGCTTGAGTCTATGGCAGTTTGAAGCAAATTGAATAAATCACCAGTGCTAAGTGAGAATAGTCACTCCAACACAAACTGACTTGGGAGAGAGAAGACTCAGACTGGGATTCCTGTTTTTGTGCTTCATCCAGTGACTGACTAGTAAAAAAATGTACAAGTGTTCACTGGACCCACAACTAGAAACTAGGTCTCATATCTCACAGGCCCATGACAGCTACATACCCATAAGATCTATTGCTTTCTCTTGATGAAAATATAATTATTGCAGAACAAACAGTTCAGCTTCAGCAAGCAATTGAGAAGGGTCTCCAGACCCAAAGAGCCTGGTCCTTAGGAGCTACTTCTGAGTGCTAGGAGATACCTTTATATGGGAGGGAACTGAGATTTTTTAAAAAACAAAACAGAGTGAAGAGAGCTGGACAGCCACATTCTGCAAGAGCTTGCACCACATCAAAACAGCTGTGGTTTTGTACGATCTTGGTTAGCAGTATGGCCAATCTACTGTAAAAGCTGTCTGATCAAACTTCTCAGCTTGTGTCACCTCACACACGTACAGGTAATAGATATCAAACTTAAAACTAATAGGTGATCCCTAGGATATGTCAACTTGGACACTGTGTTGTGTTCCGAGGCTACCACGGCATGGAGGAGAGGATGGAAAGAAGCCAAAGAAGCAATCAGGATAAAGGAAGATCATGTCAGTACACCTGTAGAAGTGTCTCAAAAAAAGCACAGGGAAAGGGCCAGACTACTGCATGTTTTGGGTGGGAAGAAGGGAGGGGAGGAGAGAATCATTGAGACTCTATAGTGCAAGGGCCCTAAGGAAAACAATTGCCATGAGGGAACGGTTACTATACAGATGAGAATGAGAGCACCAGCAGAAGTGAGAGTAAAGACGCTCTTTATTAGAAGTATGATATATGTACCACAAAGCAGATCAAGAGATTCAGCAGGCAAACTAGTAAGAACCAGCCTTGCCTGAGAGACAATCTCAGAGGCTTCAGTCAAGTCTTCTCAGAGAATTTCTAGACAGATCAGATTATGACCTGCATTGCTACACACTCCAACTTCAGTCACTGGAAAATGAGTTAACAGCCTCCTGTCCAAACCGTGTCTGGCAAATACGTATGCTATTCGTTTAGTGGCAACTTCTAAAAACTTGTCATCATCAAGAGCGGGCAACAGGGGAAAGGAGGATGAATGCAATTGCATTCTTCAAGCAAACACTTCCTCCTCTATCTTAAACCATAAAACCATACAGCTTCAAACTAATCCCCATAATCAGCTGCCCAGCCCTTTCCACTTTATTGGCTGTTTTGTGCAGTCAAAACCAAATTGCCAAAGGGAGAGGGTCAATAATTTGCGCTGCATCTGCTCCAGGCAGTGATAGGACACAGGGTAGATATTTAGGGCTAGAACTAGTTAAATGCAGATTCAGGGCACTGAAAGCAGGAGTGGGGGAGGAGAAACAAACCCAGAATAAAAGCCCCTGGGAATATACAGAACAAGTTGCTTGGCCAGGCTAGTGCATGAAGGAGCAAGCCATCTCTTTGCTCCTTGGGCTTTCATGGAAGAAGGGGAGGGCAGGCAGATGCATGTGTGTGTATATTTAGGAGGGGAAACAAGGTGAATAAAGCTACCAGTCATCTGTTAGGAGAGGGCAGAACTGCTTCTCCACCATCCTGAATTTGGGTCAGAAGGGAAGAGGAAGTGGAACAGCATTCATAGGAGCACAGGGTCATTCAGTCCAGTTCCTCCTATCAGGGACAACAAAGATCTCATCTGAGCGAACTTCTACTCCGTTCACTGCTCTCTAACAAACCAAAGGTGGCAGAGAAAAAGACCAAATGGCCTCAGCTATAATTCAAAATTTTAGAGAAGATAATGGACCCTCAATTCAAACAACCCAACATCCCTGAGAAAAGGCCACTGTGCAAGTACTGCTTTCTCCTGCTCTTGTGCATACTGTTTCTGAAAACCACCCATCCCAGAAGTTCACCCTCCCTATGTACCATGCAAGGATCAAAGCACTAAAAATTAATTTCCTAGGAATGTTCCGTTTCTCTATGACATCTTCACGCCAAGTTTGTAACAGAGATGCACCCTGCCCAGCATCATCATTATAGCCACTAACTGAACATAACCGATGATCTGGTGAACTCACACTGGCTCTATTTTATAGATGGGAGCAGGGGTGGAGGGCTCAAGAAAGCAACAAACTTCGGTGAGAAAAAGTGACTTACCCAGAGCCAGTGCCAATTTCAGCTGTAGTATTTGAAGGTTCTGTCCTAATCATTGCATTGATAGGGCTTGCAGAGGCTTGAAAGGATTTTTCTCTACTCCCTTTAATCAAACATTTCAAAGTGAAAATCAAACAAACCATAAAGAGAGCTTGACCCAAACAGAATAGGGCCTATGCAAGTACAAGACTCCCACTGCTATTTAAGAACCAATATACAGCAGGATGGGTGTTTGGTACCCACTGCAAATGTATCCATGGGTCAGGATACGCAAAATAGCTGGTGAGGTACCTTGATGCAGGTTTATAATTGGAGAAAAAACAGTACATGAAGTACAAGCAGCCACTTACACTATTACAGAAAAGCAAGGGTGATTGCAGAGCAGGAAACCAGCACCATAAAAAACCAAATGCAGCATTGCAGGCTCAGGCTGGCAGGGCAGATCTTCAAAGGGCAGTAGAGGCATGCTGAAGGATGGAGCCCCGCTGCCCTCCTGTCACACAAGGGAGCTCTGCACTGACCTGCATTTGGCTCCTTGGTGTAACTGTAGACAGAATACTTCCTCTAACAGCTTCTACTTTTACTTGAGCCCAGAGTTAGGAAGTTAGCACCTCATATTTGGGGAAGAGGAAGGAACTGTCAGTCAATTGCTAGGACTTGTGCAGAGGTAGTCTCTACTATGTGGTACACCCACCATCCAAAATGAGGATTTCTACCAAATCCAAGTGCTACTAATAGCTTTGGGAGGTAATAAAGCTTTGCAGGAGCTCTTGAAGAAGCAGCAGTCGATCAAGAGAGGAATTACCCTACACTGAACTTCCTTTATCAGTAGTTTTTACTTGCACAAAGTGCCTTCATGCTGCTTATGCTTGTTTCTCTGCCTATATGAAGCACACCCAGCGGACAGCTCTGTCATGATGTTATCAAAGGCACCACCTTGTCCTCACATGGTTGGTAAGCAGAGCAGCTGGAAGACAGATCAGGGATCAGGAGTCTCATACTGCAAGATGCAGCATCTGAGAGCTAACAACAATCCTAAAAAGATAAGAAATAAAAAACCCGCCATGTTAGAGCACTCCAGCTTTGGGATCTGGTCCATGGCTCAAAGCATAGCTGAACCAAAATAAAGCTGAACTAGATTTTTAATTGTTTCTGAGCTTGCAAACTTCCAAGTATTCCCATCTGCATGGATCAGCCAGCCTTCTCTTCAATGAGTCCTCACAACATTCCCCACTGTAGTTTTGCCAAGCTACTGCATGGATTATACAAAGTGCAGAGAAATGAACAAAATTGCCCACTTTTAGCTGCAGAACAGATTGCAGGATTGTCATATCTTAGCTACCTTTCAGTAGAAGAAGTGCGGAAGGGAAAGTGAGATCAAAAGGAATGCTACAATTTTCTGGAGCTTATTACTTCTTCCCTCCCCAAGATGGAGGTAAATCTGATCAGTTGCATTTTTGTCATCTTTACTAGAAAAAGAAATGGCAAAACTAAGTTACTCAAGAACCACTTTTCCAAGTATGACAATATATTACATGCTGTTACCAAGTTTGATCAATAAGCTGAGGTTCCCCCTGCTTCCCTGCAGCAAGGATTGTACATTGAAGGTCCTCTTACTCAGGATTAAAGACCTTTATTCACCAAGACAGAGAGAATTTGACCACAAGTATTTGTCTTGTCTCTGTGTAACCAACAAGACATGAGATGACAATACTGGAAAAGGCAGAGTTAAGCCTCTCTCAGAAGTGCACTGCTTGGAAATAGTCTGAGTCCAGTAGAAGTAACGTAACTTTAGTTAAATTTGAGCCTAGTGCAGTTTGGAAGAACTGAGTAATTTTGCCTGATAGCTGTTTGGCAGCTGGTAGGCAGTGCTTACCACTGCCATCTCAACACCAGTACTGGCTGTTATTGCCAAGGAACCAGCACATTTCCCAAGAAGTCCCTGCTTTCAAGGGATGGCACTTTATTTCCACACCTCCCATTTGATAACTTCCAGAGGTGTCTTCCTCTTGTCCATGTGAAAAATTACTGACAGCAGAAGCATCACAACAAAGCAAAGATTAGAGCTACCCTGACTAAAAAAAAAAAATCTCACAGCCACAAGAACCACAGTCCTTCCCATATGTAATTTGTGGCCTCTTTCCCCATTCTTGGTGTCTCACCTTGTTTTTCCTTATCTTGGCCCAACAAAGAGTACAACACAATGGCTTGGTAGTCAAACAGGCTCCAGTTACAGCAAGATACAGCAAGATAAAGCCAGTTCCCAGACAAAACATAGGCAAGCAAAGCTGCTTTTAAGAGCAGCCCAAGTTAACGCAGTTTCAAAAGAAAGGTGCGTCAATGTAAATCAGCTCTTGGGTATGGCAAATAACACTGCCATATCCAGTGGCTGCTCACAGAAGCACTCCTTATCCTCATGCAGAGGACAATCAAAGTTCCCTGCAACATGTAGTTGAAACATATCAGAGAAGGGAACGAATCTGAATGGCTATGGGTGGAACTGTGCTGAGCACATAACTAGACATCTGAAAAACTAGGCCTTCAATCATCATGAAAAACTGGGCCTTCAATCATGGTGAAACAGCAGCAAAAGTGAGAACTAAAGTAAAATCTTAACTATCTCCAGTACCAAAAAGTAAGAGTAAGGCTCACAAGAATCAGCAATAACAAGAAAAAAGATGGCCTTTGTCTGGTAACTTCACATCAAGGGATGAACAATACAAGTTATTTTGGATGCTGGCGTATGCTTCATATATTCTAATTACCCATTCTAGAAAGGCCGCTAATAAAAACACTCAGAGTTCAAAAGAGTTCAAAATACCTTATTTAAAGTTTCAGGAGATTCTAGAAAGCGTATGACAGATTAATCAGAAAAGATACTTAAGATGGTTGCACTTTTCTTTTGCGGTAAGCAATACAAGAGCAAAGGATAACGTTTGCAGTGGTCTGTGCCCCGGAAGCATGAACAGGGAGTCTGGCTGGATTATTGTTCTTAGCTCCATGTTGAGGAAGAATGAAATGCAACATAACACAAGGTCTGGTAATATTATTTATCATGTAGACCACCTGTCTTCTTTAGGATGTACACTTTAAAATACTGATAGATGAAGTGCTTTGGCATCTGCCCCAGGGACTAGCTATTCAAGGAGAATCTTTAAATTACTTTTGTTTTAAAAAGCATACACAGAGGTATGAGTGCTCTGGTACCCAGCAGTTTAAAATAGAGCATTGATGCCCATTTCCCACAGTCACTTTTTTTCAGATTCAGACAATATTTTCTTTGTCACTGGACAGGGGACAGGAAATGCAGTCAAGCTATTTATCACCTCATTTCCAGGTAATCAAGACAAACGTTCAAATTCTGCCATTCCCTGCCAAGACGTTTAGGCAGAAGCCCTGAGGACAGCCACTATGTTTTTGTGCATTTGCATAGCACTTTAAAGAAGGGGTGCTAAGTGCCAACCAGTGTTCCTGGGAACTCTCCCAGTACAAATGTTACTAACACCACCACAGACATTCTGCTATGCTAAACCCCCCCAAAGTATTTCCAGTCTTTCAACATCAATCAGCACAACTGAAGCTAGTAGTAAATTGATTCTCACATTCCACTGGTGCCGGTTTTTGTTAGAAATGATTTGTGAGAGATATGGTGGAATATATTGATTAGTACTGACAGTCCCAGTTTCCCAGGCGCTTTGTAGCACTGCCATTCCAAAATGACCTGCTTTCCACCTTGTCAATTTTCTTCCACAGAGTCCGTTATAAATATCTATTCTATTATGAGAGCTTCAGCTCCCTCCAGAAAACAAAACAAAGGGGTCAGGCAAGTAAAAAAAAAATCAGTACAATAAAATAGGTTTGCAGTGTTGCAAAAGAGCTTGTTTTTATTGAGAGATTTTGTGTCAGGGGAAGAAAAGGCACAAAATAAGTTACAAAGACATTATATGAATTGTATGAGTCAGAGGCAGTATCAGAGCTGTTACAAATCACCTAAAAAGTTGACTTACTAACATAGGGTAGCCTCTACAAAAATCTTAAAAGAAAAAATATTTCAAATGACCAAAATCATTCAGAAATTAAGTGAGAATGTAAAGACCACCAATATTAACTTTTGACTAAATTCACCTGGGCTTACCACCATCACCCTCTCTTAAAAGATAGATATCACTGGAAAATATGTAGCATTACAGAATTAAAACTCATTTACATTTTATAAATTAAGAACCTCATATTTACCTTTTGTACCTCCAGTGAAGTACAGTACGTACAGGTAAGGCAGTATGCATAGGAAATACATTAAGAAAACACAATAGATAAGTGCAATTATTCTGAATATTTCAATATTTGTTATGGCCCCTCACCTATGGCAAAGAACATCTTAAAAAGATGGATCCAACAGCTGTTCACAGAACATATGAATATACCACCATAAAAGGTCTATTGTTGAAAGCTTATGCTGTCTTTAGTTGTGACTTCTCAGATCAAGTGTTCTAAAAACAGACTTTTCAGCAGCACAATTCTGAGTTAACAACAGCACACTAATACATTTAAAGAAAAGAAAGTACTTCTGAAATATGAGTCCTCATTTTAATGTGGGAAGGCTCATAACACTCAGTATTCAATAATCCAAATTAAATATTTAAAAATACACACACCAACTATACACAACTTGATTTTTGTTTGGAGCAGTGAATCTATTCCCCCCTACTCCCACTTTCCTGTTACTCAACTCTCAGCTGGCAAGGACTTTTGATTGTTGGTTCAGATTAAATTGGCATGAGGAAGCAATACAAGTCTACAGGATATAGAGACTATACAAAAATTTGTTTTCATGATGATGAAGGGTTGAGCAGAAAGAAAGTAGTTTACCCCTTTGGCTACTCCTCTGGTCAAGTGGAGATATAAGTTCTGTCTTCTGAAATCAGCAGGGATGTAAATGTAACCAGACACAGAACTTGGCTATAGGTGTCTGATTATATCCTTAGGAGTTTAATTTTCTTGACCTAAGAAAACAGTAACACAGAAAGGGAAAATGCAGAACCAACTACCACTCAAAAAAACTGTCAGCCCAAACTATAAGGACTTGATTTACAAGAAAACCCTGTACAGTCATGATTGAGCATAACTGTCAGGGTTTTGGTAATGAGGGGGCTGCAAGGTGTCTTGTGTGGGAAGAGGCCAGGGACTGCCCTGTGCCAGTCCCAGCCAGCTCAGCAACAGGCAGCACAGAAGTCACAGAATGGCTGAGGCTGGAAGGGACCTGTGGAGGTCATCTGGTCCAACCCCCCTGCTCAGGCAGGACCACCTACTAAAGCAGGCTGCCTAGGATTATGTCCAGATAGCTTTTGAATATCTCCATGCATGGAGACTCCACAACCTCTCCAGGCAACCTGTGCCAGTGCTCAGTCACCCTCACAGTAAAAAAAGTGCTTCCCTATGTTGGGATGGATCCTCCTGTGTTTCAGTTAGTGTCCATTGCCTCTCGGGCACAGTGGGCACTTCAACGCTGTCAGAGGAGTTTCTGGCACTTCTGCAAAAGCATGTTTAAGAAAGGGCAGTAAATGCCAAGAAAGAGAGATTACAGTGCTATAGCAGTAGGAGGAAAAAAGGGTAAGACCATGCCAGCACAAGAGGAGCAGAAAGGAAACAGCTGAGCCGGAGGAATGCCAAAGGAAAATCATAGCCTGAGCAGAGGCTGAGAGTAAACTCAGAAAGAGCTACAACTCTGAAGGGACTGCAGCTGGTGAAGAAACCCACACAAGAACAGTTGAGTAAGAAACAAGGAGCAGTGAAAGAACAGCAAGCACAACAGACTGACCCCTGTCTCCTGTGCTGCCTCTTGCCTTGCTGAAGGGACTGAGCATAACATGCAGCCAAGGAACTGGAGACCACCATGGGGTGGGGCATGGCATGGGGAGAGAGAGGGAAGGGTGGTGTCTAGAAGAAAGCAGCAGTGTTTAAGTGTTTTATTTATTTTTTCTTTCAATACCAAAACCAGTAACTAAAAGCTCTTTAATGAACAATAAATTAAATTGATTAAAACTCCTCAAGACTTCTTATTGCCCCCAAGAAGTCATGCCCTCAACTGAGGTTAGTGTAAAATTAAGGGCTTTCTGGCCCTTCTAAGACCAAACACACACAGGAGAACCCATGTTCTAAGTGTGTAATTATTCTGCTCCTTTAAAAGCTTAAGTCTTTTAACCAAATTTAAAAGGCCTTTAAGAAAAAGGTAAAGACCACAAGTCCTCCTTCTGTTTAAAGTAATGGATTCCCACATAAATAAAAGGGAAATATTTTGTAGTTTCCTAAAAATTAAATAATATTGACAAAAAAGCTCAACATAAAGAGGTAGCTTAAAAAAATCAAAGTATTATTGGATTCAGGAAGGAAAGGTAGTGCAATAAAAGTCTCCATATGAAAAATATACTTCCCATTTCTACATGACTTAAATTTTAACACAAATAAAAAAGCTTGAGTTAGACTTTGGGGAGTGACAAGGATCAAGTACTCAAAACCAGTCTTTCAGAGGCATACCTGAAATCACAGCAACCACAATAAATTCTTTTATCAAAATCACCCAGCAGTTGTCTGCTCTAAAACAATTTTCAGTGTCTGCAACACTGATTTTTTTTTCCTACAAACTAACATCAGAAATGCTGATCTCCCAATCACGTTTCCATCATTTAAATTTATTATGTTTGAACACAGATGTTCCAGATACCTCTCTCATGGGACACCTTTAAGTAAATGTAATTTTCGATATTGGCAAAGGTTTTCTTACTGCCATACTTTTTGCCTGCCTCCTGATAAAGTAGGTATAATATGAGCACCTCAGACGTGTTGGTGGGAAGCAGTGACATGCATGCTAAAGATCTGTTTCCTCTACAACCCTTTTGTAAATGAGGGTGGGCAAGTACTTATTTAAACATACTCCATTCTATAAGCTTGCTGTATATGAGAGGACCCTTACACCCCATGGTCCCACTTCATTCTGCAAACACACTGGAGAAACCATTCTTCTGAGGGCAGCCAGCTCTTGCTGCACAAACTTCTAGCCATCTGCCTATTTACTGGCAAACAAGCAGCCATGATAGGGCTGACTTACAGGGAATTTTAGTTGTAATAGGGATTTAAACTCAAGGCATTATTATTTAGCAATGCCTCAGACAGACTGTGCATTTTCTAGAAATCTGCTAGATCCTGTGAAGCTCCAGGCAAGCCGTTATTAGCAATGCTAATTTGTAAGGCTGATGAATGAACTAACAAATTCCAATGTGCAGTTTTTAACCAGGTTTTATCAGTCTTAGAGTAAGCTTTGACATTTGGAACTCAGAAGCAAACAGGCTCTGCAGATTTCTCTATAATAGCTACATGGTATAAATTCTGCATGTTCTACGAAACCTACACTTTATCTTAAATCCTTCGTTTAATTTCTTTAGTTTCTCAGAAGCAAAAGCTACTTAAGTGAACTCAGCAATGAAAGACAAGCAAACAAAGGTAACATTCTTTCTGTCCCCTAAAGCTCTGGAGATGCTTGTAAATACCAGTTTTAGCAGGTTGCATGGAAGAATTCCAAATGAATGCAGCTACAACTAGTTTTGGACCATTGCTTTCCAGCAAAGACTGTCTTTGGCACTAGAGTAATCCAATTCCATGATGTTACTTTACACACAGTCCCATATCAAGTTGACTGAGGAAATTAAAGACAACTTTCATAAAACAGGCACTTCAAATTAGAACAGAAAAATCTGCTCCCCATTAGGCAATACAGGAGCTTTTTTCACAATGACAGAAACAGCAAGTAGTACCAAAAATAAGATGAGAAAGTTCAGTGAATTCAGACTGTCAGGGTGAAAGTTTCACCCAGCTTTATCAGACTTAAGTAACAGTAGCACCTGGAAAATCTGGGCTACAGTAGACCAGACAAGGCATTAAAAATATATGGCACAGAAAAATTCTGTATAAATTTTTTCACCCTCCAATCCTACATTTAGATGTCACATAGGTTTTCTTATGCAGGTATCTTTCTTCTACTTAATACGTCTTGTAGTAAGATACAAGCAATGAGACTCAAAATACAGCTATACCCTAAGTCTGTTTGGTAAACAGCTGAATATAGACATTTCTGACACAGGCATTAAGTATGTCAGGCCAGACTAGCTTCCACCATCAAGTGACAGCACCGCTCTTGGGCTTTTCTGACATATTTATCACAAGGCTCAACTTGCATGCACAGATGCCTAGATTCAACTGTGCCAAAAACCATGGTCAAAGAAGCTCTAAAAGGTATATATAGAACACCATCCTTCAGCTAAGACAAAATAATACTAACCAAATCTGTATTTGGTGATTGTGCAGAAGACTCAGGAACAAGAGTTTTAGCTCAAATGTTTCTGTTAGCACACTCTAGGAAAATTAGTTCGTTTCTCACTTTCCCCTTTTCCTCAGTACAACAAAAACATTCTCTTGCGAACTGCTTTTATATGCTTAGGTGAAATAGGCTGGAAAACAAATAGCTCAACTGCATTCCCCACAGTTCTGCAGAAGATAGTCTCCTAACCTGGAAACCCTAGCATGGATTGTACACTGTGAGCAGAGGAACATGTAGCTGCAATCCCTAAAGCCTTGACTGTAACAAAGGTGGCAACTATCTACAACCTGCTCCACGTTAAATTAGGTGTCTCTGGAGAGTTGTGGACATATTCTTCACTCAGAACCCTGACCTGAACACCAAGTCACCTGTGGCCCTCCTTTAACACAGAGCTTCTAAGTTTCTGGTATGTCAGGGAGTCTCTGAACATCACTTTCCCAATCCCTAAATGGACAGCACTAGCTTTGTTTTCAGGGAATGTAGTTTAAAAAGTAGACTTGTCAAATCACTTCCCTATTCTATTCTTTTCAGCCTATCAAAAATAGACAAGGCAGTAAAATCCTTTTAGAAGGCTGAATTACTGCTTCACAAGAAGTTCTGTGACAAAAATGCATCAAATAATTCTAATCTTCCTACCTTTCTAAAGGGAAGCTGGCAAATAAAGCAATGACCAGTTATACAGAATCCTCCAAAAGAGGACTTTACAGATTTTAATGATTTTAGTGACATACCATTTCACAGAAAAGTTGAGTCCAAAAGGAAACTGAAGCATGCCACATTTTATATTGATCAAAAGAAATGCTTCATCACTAAAGTAGTAGTGCTGAATAAAAGCTGACATTAAAAAGGAAATGATGAAACTGGTGTCCCCAGTAGGACATCCTGGAACCGATGCTAGCTCTGAAAGGAGAAGCTTCAAGTCAACACAAGCAGCAGGAAGGGTATTTCCACCCAATGGCTACTATCTTGTGTTTTCACTTGCCCTTGCGCTGAGGTGTTTCTATTGAATCCTTTTCTTTCGACTCCCTCCAGCTAATTCTCCTCCATGCTGTTTCACATGTCACTCTCACTCCTAGCTGTATTAAAGGATCACTTGTGAGGTCCCCAGATAGCAGAATCCCAAACATACCTCACCTGAGACAGTATAAGATCTGACTAATCAGCACCATGGGAAAGCCTCTTACCTCTAGCATAATCCCAGAGTGAACCAGCTGAAGAAAGTGATAGCTACAAACCCAAAGGAATCCAGGGAAGGAATTCCCACCTTGGGCGTACGTATCCTAGTGCCTGCACAACACAAACCAATTAACAGTGCAGGCTGCTTAGTATACAAAGCTACTCTAGCAAAAAAACATGTGGGATAAGGTTGTCATACTTCACTCAACTATAGCAAGGATATTGGGTCTCAGACTCCTAGCGTTACAATATGTCATGAACTGTGATATATCTAGTGCTGTATCAGCCTCTGCTGTCCAGTAGCTCCTCAGGGCAAACTTACTGCCCAAACACTGAGATTTATTAATTGCGCCTATGCAGACTGCTTACACGCAACTTCAAAGACACAAGCTCTCTCTGACCTTCTGACTTGGGCTTTCAGGTAACATGGTTGTGAGACCCATAACAGCAGGCACTGTTCTACTGAAGAATTTCTGCTTAGCAATAACGCTCTATCTAGATACAGAACATGCTGACCACATAAGCTACAAAACGCTGTGCACCATCTCTTCCCAGTAAATGCTACATATAGCACAAGTATCTCAATATTAAAGCATTACACTCTATGGGTAAGAAAAAAGTGATTCTACAGGTTTCTGTACCAGAAGGCCACTTCTTATAAAACAAATGTTTCTGAAAAGAAGCTTAATGCACCTAACGGATTTGGACTTCAGAACACAAAAGTGGGAGAGCAAGTAAATGTAAGAAGCCTGATACTACATTGCTGAGCTTCTCCTGGAGGGATTCTCTCCTATAAACCTTCTGAATTAACTGTCCACGGAAAGTAACAATAGAGAGTTCCTACGGCTGACTAAAAAGATGCTGCCCTTTAAAATTCCAAAAGGTGCAAACATGGGACAGATTTAAGGTTAAAAGAACAGCAACTTTTACAGGAAAAAAGTTGCTGATGCTTTCTTCACTCTTGTTTTTGCAGTTTTACAGATGTATCCTTATGATATAAAAGTGCATGAGTGGAGACATAAGTTTAGTTATGAATTGAGGACTGTCACAAAAGCCAGCTCAGGTCCTGCAAAGAGTGATCTCTTCCACCTGAACCATTACAGCATCCTACTGTTCTAATGAAAATTATGTTGAGGTGTCCCATGGCATAACCAGGGTTGCCAGTAACAGATAATGTGAGTAAAACTATGAAGGGAGGAAGGCTAACAGTTCCTGTCCACCTCTCAGGTGACTTACTTACTTACTCCACCTACCATCCAAAGAGGCAGCAAACACTTGAGAAAACCTGTTGGGTCTTGGCAGCATGTTAATACCACCAGGCTTACCACTTTTTGCTTCTAAGTAAGCAGGTTTTATTTATTTAGAAGCCATCGGCAACAAAAAGTCATTTTTCTAGCTGTCCCTAATTCAAAACATGAATGCAAAATGAAAAAAATTCTTTGAACAAATAGATTCAACCTTTCCAAGTATTTCCCAGTACCTTATTTGGTGCAATTTTCTTGCATACAAAAGGGCCAAATGAGGCAGAAAGAGTATCCAGCTGGGTTTAAAAGTGCCCTGCCATATCTACAACAACTAGTCAACAGTCTGGAAAAAACAAAGTGAAGACTGCAAGCTGGAATTCTTCTAGTGAAGCTCATAACACAGGCAAAAAAATCACAATACTGACACATTGTCCATAGGGAATGAAGTTCCCAAGTTTGCTCACAGTCAGTGCCTGGATCAAGCTCAGGCCAAGTGGGAGTACTGCATGCATGAACCTGCAGTCTCTGGGCTGCCCTCTGCAGCAACCAGGGTAGCTGCACTTTGCTCAGCATTACAGCTCCCAGTGACCAAAGTTCAAGCAGCTAGCTGCACACTTCAGAAGCAGGTTACTTTCACTTCCTTTCAGAGTAAAGGAGCTGCCCAGTTTAATCAGAAAATATTCAGCAGTCAGCTTTCTGATTTTTTTTTTCCAATCCATTATTTTCAGTCTAACATCCACAAAAATGGCTAGCAAGCCATGGCTAGCTAGCCAAATGGCTAGCAGCATATTTGCTGCCATTGTGTGACACTTTGCTAGGAACTCCAACTATAAAGACTAACATTCTATGGAAATCAGTCTTAATAAATAGAAACCCACAGGTTAGAGGATGAAGATTACATTGTCATCAAGAAAACTGAATCCTTGTAAGGCCTCATCTTTGCAGTTGGAACATTTTGTATGTTCATATTTCATATTTCAAGATTTTATATCCCTCTAATGAAGCACTTACAGAAAGTTCAGTGTAAAGAGGAGAGTGAAGTTGTCTTCCTCAAAAAGGTCAAGTAACCAAGTGCTTAAGCAAGCACCTGGTTAAGAAACAACATCAAGTAACCAAATGCTGTTTCAAAGAGGTTTGCCCTCACCACCACCCCCTTTTTTTTTTTTAAATGAGAACTTTATCTACACACAAGAATTTAAAATAAATACTAGCAGCTCCCAGGCAACAATCCCCAAAATGTAACAGCAATCCATAGTTCCTCTCACCACTTCAGAGTTAAGTTTCTTCCAGAAATAAAGACACAGATAGGTCCACAAAAAATGAGCTATATATTCTGACACACACCTCACACACACAGTATGTGATAAACACCTCACCTATGTCCCACCCATGAAATTACATCCTTCACAGAATTATTTCACCACACAGAGAAGTTGCTGAACTTCAATATTTATGGCAACATGAGGACAACGTAAATGTAGGCAAAGCTATAAACAGCAGTGCTAGATGTGGGGAACATGTGGCAGATGTATGCATAAGACAGCCCAAGAAAACGCTTGGTGGATACAAGGAAGAAAAATCAGTAATGTCCTTCATGTCTGCAGGCATTATGGTTGCTTTTTTCTGTAGTCCTTCCTCCCGACCTTCCATTATCACTAAGTTAATGCACAGCTCATGACTGACCAGCTGCACCCTGTAACTCTACACAGGTGTCTGTGTGCAGAGAGAAACCGTTACATTCATAGTTGCCTCTCCCCTGTTCAATAAGCAGAAGCCATTTTAACACACAGTTGCAGGAATTTGTTCCCACTGGAGTAGCACAGAGCACATTCTGTGACCACTTTCACTCTACAGAAAACAAACAGTGGATGTTTTCAAGTTTATCCATTTATACTGAATCAAAATCAACCACCTTGAAAATAAAATACAAACATGTCCATTGATGATCTGTCCAAATCTGTCTAAGCCTAGGTAATTTCCTAGGCTTCAGAAATACATGATCCCACCCTCACTGTCTCACCTAGCTTCAAATACAGTCCATGTGCTGTCATTCTGAACCACAAGAATCTGAACAGCTGTCTCGTATGGAGAGCATAAGTGGTATAATTAGTCTGAACAGTACTCAAACCCCTCTCCTAGTCAGGAAAAACACAGGCACTTGCCCAATTACATTCCCTGACAGGCGAGGTCCCCAGTACTCGTCTTACAGCTGGACTGACTGGAAAAGTAAGAAAAGGCATAAAATAGGCCAGTGTTTCTTCTTTTCATTACTTGATCATATGAGTCTCTTCATCAGCATCATAAAACTCCTCATCTTCACTTCCACTGCCTGCAGAACTGTCTTTGTCTCCAGACTAGAAACAAAAATGAAGTCATTGGTTAGCACAGAAGCCACTAAATCAATCTTGAAATATCTAAGCATGAACCATTATACCTCTGTTGGAATGCTGGCAGAGAAAAAGAAAGAAAAGACAGGTCAAATCACTGTATTAAAACCTCGTAAAAGACATTATGTGAATTAAGATTTCTTTGTGTCCTTGGTTCTTCAGAATCTCCTTAAAAGAGATGGGCTTCTAGTGGATGGACTTTCTCTGCTCCACCAGTACACTAGAGAATACATGCAGGAGAGAGACCGGCTAGAAGAGTTCTGAAGTGATAATCTACTCAGCTTTCTTAATTAAAGTCTAAGGTCCCTACTCTGTGGCAAGTTACTGGAAACAGAGGCTCAGAACACAAAGATTACCTGATTAGGTAAAAGTTTCTCAACAGTGAATTATTCTTCATGTGTAGTATGGGCATTTTCCTGTGCAAGTTTAATTAAAAAGATCCCCCTGCAATACTAACTAAAGGTGTTACGGAAAAGGCAAAAAACATGCCCGCTTCTTATGTTCAGCAAGTAAACTCCCTATTATAGGCATACTTACTCCAGCCAGAGTCCTTTTAACAACATAATTTATATCATATACACAAACTAAAGTCAGCTATTACAACTAATTGATTTTTATTTGGCCAGTGTAGCATTTTTCCATGGACCTGATACAAATTATTCCAGTTAAAAAGACTCTCTTGCTAGTATAAACTCCATCTAGTTTGAGTATTTAGGGTTTTTTTTTCCAGTATGCTTATATATATGCACCCTTCTAGGCAGACTTCTGCCTGCCTAGTCATATGGGAAGATGGGTAAGAGAGAGGGTGAAAAATAGAGAAATGGAAATCATGTTCCTGACTGACAGTACCATGCAAGAAAAATCTGTAGCTTTAGATTTGTCTTCAGAGGAGTTTTGCTACAGCAATGTGCGTTAACTGCACAGGAATTTCAAACAGTTTGAGCACTAAGATCTGTCAGAAGATATAAAGGGAATCGTGTTATGCTTTTTTCTGTATTTCTAAAATTATTTGAGGAGAGTCAGGCTATCACTGGATGCTGTCCAACTTGAATATCACATTCATGTATGTTAACAGGGACAAAACCTTCATTCTGGGCAACCAGAATGCACATTATCCTGAAAGTGGTACAAAAGGACAATGGATTCCACAGGGGGAATTCAGGGTATGCCAAACAAATTCTACATTTTTCTTACAGCAGCTTTGTAAGACCTCTCCATGGCCTTGTCAAATAGGGTTAATGTTTAACAGCTTTCCATTTTATCAGCACTTTCTTTGTAAGCTTTAAAATAAACTCCTAATGTGTCACAGACATTCCAGATATAACTTCACTGAAGTTACAGGATTACTTCAGGCCTGAACCAACAACTTATTTTTCATTTGGATTCAATAATTCATCTGGGGAAAAGTGTTCCTAAAGAATGTTCACAATCCCCCCCGCCGCCTTTTGTGGATCCTGTTCAGGTCGGGATTTTTAAGAAGCCTGCAGAAGTGCAAGCAGGGAAGATTTAAACCTGAGAAGACTACTTCACATTAAGTGAACAAGTTCTGCAATTACTGATAGACAGACAATACTTGTCACCCCAAAGGGCAATACTGACCTTACTCAGTTAGAAAGGAAAATAAAAATGTGACTTTCCCTCCCTCTAAGTTGTTAGATCTGCACTGTTTGCTAGAATTGTTTTTTGTTAGTAAGCCTTCTGCAGAGTTAAGATGTAATAATGATGTAATTACTAAAATAACAGCTGCTGTAAACCTGATGTAAATGTATATGATAGATTTGTGCAGCAGCAAGAATGTGGTGCCGTAACACATTATCCAATATGGTTAAAAATGTTTATAAAATGTACATGTAAAGTAGCTGAAGTATAAAATTAATTGTTACAGGGCTGCCTCTTTCAAGCTTTCTTCAAGGGTGCTTTTGTCACTATGCCATGCCGTCCTGTCAAGAATTATTACAGCTAAAATTGGTAAACAGGCAACATGTTGAAGCCCTCAAAAGGAAGCAACTGTTCTCATTCGAGAAATAAGTGTTACTCTGCCTCCTGATTTCTGTGAAAGTAAGTTTATGACCACCTGTGAATCTCAGACTGATTGACCAAAAATTAATCAAAGTAAAAGGTGTTACGAGGATCCTGTCTCATCTCACCTTAATGGGACAACTTCCTTCTTTGTTAAGAGTTGCCCTTCAAGTCTTCTGAACACTTATTTTTTAGTCCATCAATATTTAACATTTTGGGACTGGGATTTAAACATTAAAACCTTACCCAAATTCAGAGACCCACTTCTAGCTCTCTAGCTCCTTCTCTAATCCCACGCCATTCATAGAGGAGCAGCCATGTAAAAAAACCTCCACATGACTGGAAGATGTATACACCTCAAGAGGTGTCCAGGAGTTTAACAAAGTGAAGTATAAAGTGATATGAAAAAACAATGTTCAAGGAAACCTCACTGAAAAACATCCTGCTGCCCCATTTGTTTATGTTTATGCCTGGGAGTTTTGTAGTTCCAATGTTTTTAATTTCCCAGAATCAATAGTGGGACAGATCTCAGGTGTTAGTCTAGCTTCAACCCATTTAAAGACTCTCTAGGATAGACCTAACAATCGACATTGCAGAACAGCCAGTGCAGGTCAGGGCAGAAGTACAGTGTGCTGCCTTTGAGAACAGCCCTTCACAAACAGGCTTCTGTTTTCTTTAACATCTCAGGCTTCTCAAACTTCAAAGGCTAGCCTTGCATGAAGCATGCTGCAGCAATCTGTCTTAGAGATTAGAGAGGCACAAACACCACCGAGTCCTTTATCCCAAAGGAAAAGATTGTAAGCTTTTGGCCTTGAAGGGATGAATTAACCCAGCTATGTTTCAGCCTGCATTTCCAGACAACATTTCAGACATGATGGTAAGGTTACTAATCTTCGGTATCTCCTTGGGGCCTATCCTCCACAGGCCAAGAATCACTGATATATTTAGAGTGGCATATTCAAGCTGACAGCTGAAATAAACACAATAGAAAAGTACTATGAAAAAAATAAATATACCTGTGAGCCATCTAGGGCTTGCAATGACATAGCTTCATCACCCAGCCTCCAGTACGAGCATACCTGCAGGTCTGAAATAGTTTCTAGCAAAGGGCTGTTTAAAGTCTCTGGCAACAATAAGCTTAAGAGCCCAGACAAAAGACCAGTTGCTCCAAACACAATGTAAGGCAGAGACCACTGTACAGTTTTCTGGAAAAAAGGACAGAGAGTTAGGTTGAGATTGGTTCTCTCTAGTTCATACTGCATATTAAAGCACTTAACCTTTATAACTATTCCATCTGGCAATGTTTGTGTTCATATTTAGCATAAAAGTTACCAATCCTACTGTTTTTTTTAACCAATATTGTCAATTGTACCTTTTCAATACTATTAGATCCACACAGATTTTGGGATGGACTTCAAAAGAAACGCCTGCTGAATTTATACTCAATTCTTGCCCATGACATATGTACTTTTTAACAAACACAATATCACTTCGTAGTAGAGAAGAGATATCACAGGATCACAGACATGTTGGTTGGAAGAGGTCTCTTGAGGTCATCTAAGCCAACCACCTACTCGAAGCACAAGTACAGCCAACACTAGTCCAGGGCAATCATAGCTTTGTGTTACCAAGTATTGAAAATACTCCAGGGATGGAGATTTCCCCTCCAAGTACATTGTTCCAGGGCTGCAAGAAGACTATTTTCCAAATTTCCTATCTAACCCCCAAAACTTGTGGCCATTGACCCCTGCTGAACTGTTCCACACTGTTGGGAAGGTCAACGTTGCAATATTCCCTCAAGCTTTCATCTGAAGCCATGTGCTCTAGGCCCCTGACCATCTTAGTTACCCTCCACTGAACCCTCCCCAGATTTTTCAACATCCCTCTAGAACTGGGAGGGAACTTAATCTGTGGGTCACATACCAAATTGGGCCTGATGTAGCTCAGTGTGAAGTTTGCCTGTTTGTGATGAGAGGACACTGCTTGCTCCCATTTAACTTGTCATCCATTGTTGTAGCCAGGTCTCTTCCAGCCAAGCTGCTACTCAGCCAGTTGGTTCCCAGCCTGTACTGACCATGTAATTAGTCCACACCAGAAAGAATTTTATTCTTCTTGTTGGCCTCCATGGGATTTCTGCTGGTCCAAAAGGTCCCACTGGACTCAAGATCTACAATTTGGTGTGTCAATCACTCTTTATTTTGCATCCTCTAAAAATTATGAGGAGGATATATTCTGTCTTATCTTCCACTTGTCACCAGCCACCAAATACTGAGCGTCTTACTATCCCTGTGAGCCTGGTGGTCCATGCAAACGTTCAAATCTAATATTCCTTTCATCCAGGACACACCTCCTCAGCTTCCAAACAAGAATTCTGTGGGACAGTGTCAAAAGCCTTCAAAAGCTTTACAAAAACCTTTCCTGCTTTCCTCCCTTTCCTCATCCATATTACCTTCTGTGATGAAATGGCCGACTCTCAAATCAAACTGGCTGAGAATGAATTGTCCTTAGTAAATCCATGTTCGCTGATCCTGATTACCTTCTTGGCCTTCACATGCTCAGAAACAGACTGAGAGGTCATGTCCCATGATCTTCCCAGAGACCAAGTTTGAGCTGCTCAGCCTATAACTCCCTGGATCCACTTTCTGGTCTTAAAGATGCACGTAGCATTAGCTTTCCCCATACACACACAGTTATCAGTGACCTTTCTCTACAACAAATGGTTTATCACAGATGATGGACACTTGCCTCGCTATCACAGCCAGCTCTTTCACCACCTCCCAGGGAATCCTATCCCATGGAATGGAAAGCTTTCAGCTTTACGTGTTCTTGAACCTATTGGTCCTCCACTGTTTGCTGGCCCTCTGCTTCCTCAACTCTGCTGATATGCACAGAGTCTTAGGGTCAGGCTTTGCCTATGAAGACTAAAGCAGAAGTGTTAAGTATTTCAGCTTTTTCCACCTCATCCACCAACAGGACATCCATCCCATTCAACAACAGGCTAAACATTTTCTCTAGATTTCCTTTAGCCAATAGAATCCTTATTTACGTTTCTTGCTAGTTTTAGGCTCAACTGAGCTTTGGCCTTCCTGTCATCACCCCTGACAGCCCAAGCAATGTTTATACTCCTCCTTTGATGCCTGTCCCTGTTTTCAGGTGGCTTGTTACAAGCAACACTACATTGGGAAAAGGTGTGTGCAAAAATATGAGTCATCTACAATATAGCTCCAAAATGTATACATTCACTTTCAGACAACCAGTAAAGCAGGCTCTTAAAGCAAGCAAGAGTTTAGCTGTTTGTTTGAAAAACTCACACTGTAAAGAGCAATTTTAAGTTGATAAAATAGCAGGCTATGATCAAATACAAAAGCAACATTTAATCTCTTATCTCAGCAATTAACTTTTCCCATTCCCATCCTTTTTATAAGATACCCAGACAAAAGATACTGAAAATGCATTAAAATAGTAGAAGAAACTCCAAAACACAAAAATACTTAATTCTTTCCTCAGATCAATGTTCATTTATTTAAACAGAGCTATTTTCACTTTCATGGGACCCCTTCAAACATGATGATCCAAGATTTGTGTGTCCTGCAGTGCCAAATCTCTGCTAGATAGAACATAATGGATGCCCCAACTGCTACATAAAAGCTGCTTGTTAAATCTACCTGAGAGACCTGCACCAGTCTTGGCTTTGCCTGTTGCATCCCAGAGGTGCTTGCACTCTCACCTACCCAGTGTTTCATTCTGCAGATTAAAGGGCTCACTGTGCTCATCCGCCCTTTCGCTAGCCTTCTGCCTGATGTAACAAGATGGCAAATGGTAGAGAGGAAAGTTATTCCAGATGAAATCTGTCACATTAAAGGAATTGTCACCTGACCTCAGCAAGCAGTTTGTGTGAAAAACTGGCACACTTTTACCTGCATACACACAAGACTATGAACATAGAGGAAATAATGATACCATCCCCATGTATCGTTCTTCAGAATTTTTCTCTGCCTTGACAGACCGCTATGAAGTTTGTGCTCAAAAGCCTTGCTAGAATATCAGGTCCCCACATCATCTTCATTCATTGAAAGATAAACCACTTTGCTGTAAGTATAATCCATGGATATTCAATGAAATGCACTGACGGTAAAACTAATTTATTCTCAAAAACATGAGTTATTGAGCCCATATGCTTTAGCTTGGTGCAGTATCTCTTTTAACTATGTGCGTTTTTTGCTATTGCTCACTTAGGATTTAAAATTGGGCATCACCATCTTGGTATATTGAAATTATTATATTGCTAAAGTCCACAAGCTAAGTCCCAAAATTCTTACAGGGCTAAACACCTTCTGAATGTTGAGTTTTTGTCTAATCACACAGATTACATCATAATGCCTTTGGCCTACCACAATACTGTTAAGACATGCAATCTACATATCTTAGTTTATATGCATAATTTACCCAATACATTCCGACCTCTGTAAGCCTCTGATACAGAGCCACAAAACAAAAATATACATAACAGTGAGAAGTTCAGACAAACCAATGAAGGGACGAAAGGAGCAATGATTCCACCAACACGGGAAAACATGGAACAGGCACCCATTCCAACATTCCTAAGAAGAAAACAAAAATCATTTATCAGTGACATTTGCATAGGAGAAATTATGACTTTTGAAAAGTGCCACTGAGCAAGGAAAAAATCTCAGTCATGACCTTGACCATATTAACTGGCAAAGAAAAGTCAAATGTAACTGAAAGCATCCCAAGACAGGAATTAAAACATATGCTTTGTGCTTAAAGAGAAGCAAAAATCCCCTACACGTTTAGAATTCTAACATACGCACACCTAGAGAGAGGCAAAAAAAGTGCCATTTCAGTTAATGCATCTTGTCTCTGCCTGAAACTTTGGCTAAATTCCTTTATCCAAATCCTATTTATCAGCAGATTTGCCCACCCATGAAAAACACTACAGTATAGTTTCACCAGTGGCTGATCATCAATAATAATAACTGGTTAAAATAGCTATATTAAAAATCGCACCCATATGATAGATGCTTTTGTCTGCTCTGTCAGCACAAGCACAGCGTACTTCCACCTCTAGTGAGTGAAACCTTACTGTTGTTTACATATGGCCTCAAGTTATTTGTACAAAGCATATTGACCAGTCATCTTCAGTGTTGCTGGTTAAGTATGAATGTTTAATAGAGTTGTCTGGTTTATAAAGCACTGAAAAAGTTAGATATCACTCATTAAAGAAATACCAGCAATACTACCGTTATCCTCATTAGTGGAGAAGAGGGCTGTCAGCATACCAAGCACCCAAAGGACTATTCTACTCTTATATAAATAATATGGTTAGTTTGAAGAGAACACTGGAAATTTGAGAGAAAAGGAAATGAGAAGAGGATAAGGGAAGAAATTTAGCATATAAAACTACAGATAATCGTTATATGTAACTGAAAATCTCAATTGAAAAAGTATAGTTAATACAAAAAAGAGAAGTAAAAGGTGATCAGGTAAGAGAACCAGAAAAATTAAGACCTTAAAAATTAACTTGTGTTACCTGATCACTGTGGGATAAAGTTCTGATGTGTAGATGTAGACAATGTTAAATGCAGCACTGATTGTCAGTTTCCCCAGCAAAGACAGAGAGCGACTATTCACCACTGCAAACACTCCAGTATCTGACAGAGAAAATGTGACCCTTGTAAGGCTTTCAAGCACTCAAATACATCTCCGTAATCATTTCAATCTCACAACAGTATGGAGTGAAAAGGAACCTACTGAAGAATCTGCTACGACAGCCAAGTGTTTTTCTATTAAAGGACAGCATTTGTCAGATGTGATCTGTACCTTCAGGAGAACTCTCAAAACTCGAGAGAATCTAAGGAGCCTTCTTTTAGGCCGCAATGACAGAAATCATCCAACATAATTTATATTCTGTATCTACAGATTTATTACCTTTATCTGTGCAAATTTGTACAAAAAGGAAAACTCTCCCTGCAATACACTGAAAAAAATAACTGAGAAAATGGATTTTAAATTCATGGCTGACTTCCTACTAGCCCAAAATTGTTTCACAGAATCACAGAATGGCTGGGGTTGGAAGGGACCTCTGGAGATCATCTCACCCAACCCCCCTGCTTGAGCAGGTACACCCAGAGCAGGGGGCATAGCACTGCGTCCAGGCAGGTTTTGAATGTTCCCAGGGAAGGAGACTCCACAACCTCTCTGGGCAGCCTGTTCCACTGCTCTGGCACCCTCACAGTAAAGAAGCTCTTCCTCATATTCAGGTGGAACTTCCTGTGTTCCAACTTGTGCCCATTGCCCCTTGTCCTCTCGTTGGGCACCACTGAAAAGAGTCCAGCCCCATCCTCTTGACACCTGCCCTTTAGAGAGTTAAAAGCATTGATAAGATCCCCCCTCAGTCTTCTCTTCTCCAGGCTAAACAAACCCAGGTCTCTCAGCCTTTCCTCATAAGACAGATGCTCCAGTCCCCTGATCATCTGGGTAGCTCTCCACTGGACTCTCTCCAGTAGTTCCCTGTCTTTCTTGAACTGGGGAGCCCAAAACTGGACGCAGTACTCCAGATGTGGCCTCACTAGGGCAGAGTAGAGGGGGAGGATAACCTCCCTCGACCTGCTGGCCACACTCCTTTTAATGCACCCCAGGACACCGTTGGACTTCTTGGCCACAAGGGCACAGTGCTGGCTCATGGTCAACTTGCTGTTCACCAGCACTCCCAGGTCCTGCTCAACAGAGCTGCTTTCCAGCAGGTCAACCTCCAACCTGTACCCGTGCAAGGGGTTGCTCCTCCCCAGGTGCAGGACCTTACACTTGCTCTTCTTGAATTCCATGAGGTTCCCCTTGGCCCAGCTCTCCAGCCTGCCCAGGTCTCGCTGAATGGCAGCACAGCCTTCTGGGGTATCAGCCACTCCTCCCAGTTTGGTATCATCAGCAAGCTTGCTGAGGGTACTCTCTGCCCCTTCGTCCAGGTCATTGATGAATACGTTGAATGGGACTGGAGCCAGCACAGACCCCTGGTGAACACTGCTAGTTATGGGCCTCCAGTCAGACTCTGCCCTGTCGATCACAACCCTCTGAGCTCTGCCGTTCAGCCAGTTCTCTATCCACCCCACTTGTCCCCTCATCTAACCCAGACCTCCTAAGCTTACCTATGAGGATGTTATGGGAGACAGGGTCAAAAGCCTTGCTGAAGTAGAAGTAAACAACATCCACTGCTCTCCCTTCATCCACCCAGCCAGTCATGCCATCATAGAAGGCCATCAGGTTGGTCAAGCATGATCTCCCCTTGGTGAATCCATGTTGACTACTTCTGATAACCTTCTCTTCCCCTACATGCCTGGAGATGACCTCCAGAATGAGCTGTTCCATCACCTTCCCAGGGATGGAGGTGAGGCTGACTGGGCTATAGTTTCCTGGGTCCTCCTTCTTGCCCTTTTTGAAGACTGGATTGACATTGGCTACCCTCCAGTCCTCAGGCACCTCTCCTGTCCTCCATGACTTTTCAAAGATGATGGAGAGTGGCTTAGCAACAGCATCTACCAGCTCCCTCAGCGCTCGTGGGTGTATCCCATCAGGGCCCATGGACTTGTGAGGATCCAGTTTGCCTAAATGATCTCTAACCCAATCCTCCTCAACCAAGGGGAAAGTCTTCCTTTCTCTGGATTTTCTCTCTCATTCTATTAAATATAATCCAATAGATAAAGACTGGGTTACATGACTGAACAGTCCCAGAGACTACAGAATGGAACTATTGCTCAATACCAGAAACTGAGTTTTCCTTTCCTTGTCCTCAGTGTTACAATAAGTGACATCTTTAAAGCATTAAAATACTGTATTAAGGCTCTACTAGAACATCAAATTTTAGAAATGCAAGATAAAAATCCCTATAAACATAGTAAAAGCTGAAACTAAAACTCAACATGCTCTGAGTCTACCACTAATAAAATACTAAACTAGTTCTGTTGGTAAGTTGAAGAAAATAATGGATACATTTTGAAAAAGTGAGCAAGGTTAGTAAAGAGAGCTCTATTCAGTGTCAACTCTATAGTATAACAACATGCTTCTACCATTATTACTTTGGAAGAAAAACAAAAGACAGGAAGGTGCTGTAAAGAACTATACCAAATATCCCATTCAGCTCAGTTTTGTCAGAATGGCCAATGTTTATTTGCTTACACCAGGCACATCAGAACATGCTTTAAATGCCTACCAAGGAAGGCTACAGCATAAGCCATTACTGCTTTGAACAAGTGACACTCACTCAAGACAGGTGCTTGCTTCCGGCCAGCTATTTCACTTCCTACGATACTTTGCTCCTGGCTGACTTTGGCAGTTCAGCACACACCTGATTTCCTGGGGTCTTGCGGTTCTATCCTCTGAAAGTCTTTCTTTTCACGTTATACTTGGACTGATATGCAAACACTACCTGATGACTGGTACCAGCCTAACCAGAATATCTCTGAGTGTCTGCGCTCTAGCACCTAGAATACTTCTGGAAACTTCAGTTGCATTTCACTTTTTCAATCATGCTTCAAATGTTTGAAGCATTTGCTTCTCTCCTTATGACAGGTGTTATACACGCACAAATCTTACAAGTTACAAACTGAGATGAATTTATGTACCAATTTTCAAAGGAAAAATTCCTTACTGTGCAATTTTGTTTCTATCATTTTGAAAAACATCCGAAAATGAAGAAATTAACATTAGTGTGTCTTTACAAAACGCATTTCGTTTCACATTTCTGATTTCCCGAATGCTCTCTGAACTATAAGTTATGTGGCCACATTACTAAGACCACAATCAGCCATTAACATTACCAAGCAATGAGGAAAAGATGGAAACTCGCCCCAAGATTAAATTCGTAGGATCTTTTGTCATTGGTCTTTCACTTGGAGATATACATACAAGTTGCACGGGTACTACTTACACTGACCTATCATTTGGCTAGTGGAGATGCCCCAAGAAACATCATTCTTTGGGATTAAGTCAGAAACACTGGAAAGGAGTAACTGACATGATTAGAAGTAAAGGGCAGAATCCAAAAGTTCAAATTCAAACCTTTCTAAACAAGCTTTCCTTAAGGTCTTAGGAAGGTTGCTGCTTATCCTTTTTGCAAGTTAGCTTCTCTAGCTTCCAAAATTGAGACTTGCATGTGGTATGAGCCTAATCTACTGGCAACCATCAAATTCTTATGCTGTAGGATGCTGTGTTTACAACTTCTTATCACACACTCTGGAAACAAAAGGAAATATTTACCTTTCTTTTTAGGAAGAAACATGACAATAAGACAAGCCAATCCTCCCAGGAACAGAAATGCACTCAATGTTCGCTTCCGACCAAACCTGATGTGCAAGGATAACAAAGCTTTATTCTGCATTAGATCTGTAGTTTGCAGAGCAATGAGTCCTCTAAATTCACGTTGCCTCTTTATTTGCAGTTGGAAATTCTGAATGCCATCTCTCAAACACTTCCTCTCACACCGTTTTTAAACAAGCTTCTACTGCACTCAACAAAATGAGCATCAGGAAGTCTGTATGCAGTGGCTGACAATTTCTAGGATTTTGATCTGCTTCCCACTGCGTGTGCACATTTGTAAAACTCCTCAGGAAACATGTAGAGAAGAGATTGGGAGGTGAATTCTACAAGAAGTGAAAGACATTGTCCAGAGTATCGTGGCTCAGGAAAAGGCTAAATAGCTGAATCAACAGCTCTGCTCGCACACTAGTGCACACAGCAGCTATTACACGAAACCACACGACAGCTTGAGTTTAGTTGCAATAGCTTTGACATAACAGTGAGAATGGAGATTACAAGACAGAGGTAGGAAGAATGCCATCTTGTGTTAGCATGGAATCAGCACAGCTAGGTTCGACTGATAGAGGAGATCAGCCTCACCTCTGAGCCAAATTTAGAAGGCTCATTAATAAGTGAGCTACTGAGATCAAGTTAAACTTGTTGTTTGAGATAAAGATATATTAATGGCACTTTCAAATAAAAATGCATTTCCCAGAGGAATATAATGATGTAGTAACATTGAAGCAGGAAGCCCCACACAACAAATATAAGCTGGGACACCCAATGTACAGGAAATGTATCTTTGAGAAAAAATTATAACAAAACAAAACCCTAAATGGGTTAAGAAATGTCATACTTACCATTTTTGGTTAATCAAGTAAATACAGATTGGGTATGCTGGGATTTCTATCAACCCTGAAAGGGCTAAATTGGCATAAATACTTCCACCTAAGTCACCCACATTAAGGGTAAGACCATAGTAAACCAAGCTGCACACAAACCTGCAAAAGACAGAAAAAGAGTAAAATTAGAGCTGCTGCTTTGCCTGCTAGATCGAAGCACTGGTCTGGCATAACATACTAAACTATATTTAGTGTTTCAGAAGATAGGTCTAAAATGTTTCTATGCAAGTACATGATGCTTTCTAGGTAAAGAAACCATTTTGTCTGTGCACAGACCCAATTCCTGACTTATCACTCAGTTAAGCTTAAGACTACACTTAAGAAGAATGAGCATAAACCAGAATAAAGTTAAAATATGATCATGATTATATTATTTGACTTGAGAAATGAGGTCTTTGTCCTTTGTTTTCATCAGGTTTCACTTTAGTCCGTATTTTTCCAGTTGTGTGTAAACGCTTTCTCAAGCGGTTCAGATGACACTTCTGCCTTCTTTTAATTTCTACACCCTAGTTCAGATTTATTCATTCTCCAATTCTGATTTTACTTTTCTTTTGTAACCCTGACTCACTGTCTTCTTTACAGAGAGGAAAGGAAGAAGTCACTAATTCATTCTCTAGGAAATCAGCAATTGTCATTTAAGGAACGAAAAATCAACTATTTGCAGTGAGCACTTGGAAAAGCAATAGGAAAACAGCTCTGTTTTATCTGCTGACAAAACAATGCCATTTGGTTTTGTCTTAATCAATACATCTTCCCCAGATATATGCATTATAAAAGCAACTGTATGAACAGTAATGCCAGAAAACTCACATACCATGTCATACATAAAATTTATTTCAAAGTGGCAGGAAAAGAATTCAGGGCTAGCAAAGCTATCTGAAACAAAATAGGCACTTTTGGAGAGTTAAATTTCTGCTAGTGACTAGAGGTAGTTCCTGCTCCCTGTTCCCATCATGGGTTCTTGCTCCTTACTACAGCAACTGCTGGCACTGGCAGCACTTTCTCTTAATAAAATAGACGCTCATTAGACAAGGTAGGCCACCCACCTGCTAATGGGCTCCTTACAACACAAACCAAAGAATAATCCATGCGACTGAAAGTACTGACACATAGCACTGGGCCAAAGAGGAGGACAGCATGACTAATCTCAGCAGCCTTTGAAGGTCAGAAAGGAAGAGAGAGTTCAACTATTTTGAGACTCAAAAAGCATGACAGAAATGATAAGATAAAGCACCTCAGAACTAGACTGTAAAAATGGCTTCACATTAGAAATGCACTAAGGAAATACTATAATACAAGGATCCTTTTTAGGTACAGTGTCCCTAATAATGCAGGCTGAGACTAAGTTCAATCTGCAGGATAAGCCAATTCTCAGCAACATGTTCTCTCAAAGACTTAGAGGCAACAGTAGCACAGCTGAGCCTACAAGTATTTCAAGTACCAGGTAAACATCATGATCAAGGTGCGTCCCAAGAGAATCTTATATCGGAACAGATCCAAGAAACTGCCAGCCTCTCTGGAGTTCCTCTCTGCTGGGAGTTTTAATGAAAAAGTGCACTTCTGCTTGCGGTTCCTCTTTGCAATGAGGTAGAGGGCATCTTCTGCTTCATTCAGCCGGCCTTGTGAATAGAGCCAGCGAGGGGATTCTGGAATGAATCTGAAACACACGTACATACACAGACACCTTTAGGGCTTTTCTTCTGCGAGGCTGGACTTATCTATGGAAATAGGGTTCAAATACATTCCAGTATAACAAAGATTTTTCAAACAACCCTTCAGTTATGGAATTCACTTATTGAAACAGAGACAAAGCATGTTGAAAGGAAATCAAACATAAGCCATATGTAATTTAGATACCAAGAAATTACATTGAGTATATACACACACAATACTACAAATTACAGTATCATTAGGACTCTCTCAAGAGAATTCAGAGTTAAGGAGGCTCCACATTACTATAAGTAATCACAGGATTTTTTTTTTAGCACTAACTAGTTGTCTTCTGTTCCTCATTTTCCAACTTTTCCCCAAATTCTCTCCTGTAGACAGGAAAGCAGAGGCCGTGCAAAGGTCATGCTCTTGCTCCCCGTGTGCACTGTTCACTTGATAGGTCTATAACTCCAACACAGCCTACAAAACAAACCTTTTTCTATTACTTTCAGATTCCCAGAACTAATTTCAATCTTAGTCTTTTGCCAAAAGCTTTATGAGATTTTTGCCTCTGACCAAAAGTGACATTTTTCCTTTAAATTTAAAGGAAAGTGATTCTGTGCTCTTGTAAAAGAGCTCAGAAAGGAACATGTTTTCTTCCCCATGATAAAAAAAGCCTGATAGCATTTTCTGCAGAGCTTAATTTTTAAGCTATGTGGGAGCGAGGCAGTGTGAAATTTGGAATTAAAAAAATCCTTTCCTACAGTAAGATAGGCCTCTGAGCACAGCTCGTAAGTCCCAAGCACAATGCACTTCAAAAAATTGTACATATCAATCTGAATGTTAAAAATTTTTTCCAAAGGCCCAAACATCACTTTAAGTTTTGAAATACCAGAAGTGTAATCTCTGCTTTTCACCTCATGAACAGCCTCTAAGACCTTTCTTTGAGTTCTGATGCTTCCTTTGAAAGGGTGTTTTGACTCTTTAGCAAAGAGCTTTATTCAAAAAGTTAGTTAGTGAAGTTAAAAAGATGTTGGAAGGAAAAAAGCCTTAAGTTTAAACAGCAGCTAAGGTTATTTTCTTCTTTCAGTTACTGAGATTTTGCTGTCAGGAAGTATACAAGAAAAGAGCACACTGCATGGTATAGCTTTCAGTGCTGAAGTCCACAGACATAAATCCCCTACTAGCTTGATGAAGAAGCCTTCTTCCTTTTCTTTCCTAATCAAATCTGAAAAATAAAAAGGAAGCTGCCTATTTTTTCTTTTGCATGTCACCTTTAAGACTGTGTGCAAGCAATTTTAATGCTGTTCCTTCTGTGTAAGCACAAGAGAAATACCATGTTATCACATAACCAAAAACACTTCTTTTAACATGTATATGTAGTGTCTATATGTATACATACCTATACATATGCGCATATGTATTACACTCTGTAGCACAGCATACCAGACAACAGTTTAGATCATCTACCTATACCAGTTAAAGAATAGGATGTGCTTCTACACCACTCTAGAGACTGTTCCCATCTACCATAACAATGCATATACAATACAATGTACACTTACATTTTCAAATACTGCAGCACTGCTATTCAAAGAAAGCACAGAACACGGGGTGGTAGAGGTTGAAATACCTTAGTTACACCATTTCATACCACCCTAAAAAGCACCTTGACTTAGTTGTTTGGGGTTTTTGTTTGGGGGTTGGGGTTTTTTGTGTGTGGGTTTTGTTGGTTTTGTTTGTTTGTTTTTTCTTTTCTTATTGTTGACATCTTGAAACTCAGTTTGAAAAATAACTTACAGAGAAAGAAGAAAGACGACTGTTCCTTCCAGGTTAACCACAACAGCCAGGGTCCTCCAGGAACGAATGAAGTAGCCTAATAAAGCATACTGGGCAATTCCCACAGCAAAAAACAAGCCACCAATAGAACCTAATATACAATTAAAAACAAAATATTATCACTCCTTTAAGGAATATTAACCCTCAACACATGGGATCAGACAGAAACTAACACTTTATTAAGAAAAATTCACTGAGCAATACAGGCAAAACCTGTATTTGATGAAAGAACATTCTGTCCTTCACCCATGGAGGGCAGAAGTATTACATCTACTTGCAAAGATCAATCCAAGTCCAAAAAGCACCATTCTACATCCTCCTCACCCAGCAGAACCCCATGAACAGTTAAGTCTTGTAATTCCAAGTATACATATGTTTCAGCTTTCTATGTGTAAAAATAAATACTACAAACCATTGTAAAACTGGTATTTTTAGGAATATATAGTATTCATTCATAGCTCATAATTTGGAAGATATCCTGTTTTGAAACAGTCTCAGCATAGCACTTCGGCACTTGTCACAGACCGGGTAAATCAGGCCCCAGAGCTGTAACGGTATAATTTATACACATCATATCTGAAGGACAGCTTCAATGCTAGCAACCAAGACAGTTAAGGGTGTCTGTATCTTTTGTTCTAAGTTCTAGGGTGATTACCACATGGGACAACATTTTTTTTTAACATATAAGCAACAGTTGTCTCATCTTTCCATTATATAAAAACACTTGATTTCTTTTGAGAAGTGCCAGGAATGAAAAAATTGATATTTAGCATACAAACACTAAGCTCCATTTAGCAGAGTCCAAAATTCTGATGGATAGAGCTCAGCTATCAAACACCTTAGATGAGTATTTAGCTGTGCAACATTCAAAGGGTATGTTTCAACTGGACCTTTGTCAATGTGAGTGATGCAGAAATCTGAATGGCCCCAAGTCATCTACTGTGCTTGTCTAAGGTTCATATCAAACAAAGCAGGGATCAAAGACTGTGGTCACACAGATCCTCAGAGTTAAATTTGCAACTGCTACAGTGTTAGCTTTGGTGTGTGTGACTGAAATCTATGAACTCTGACAAAGACACTGACACTCAAACTTTACCTGCTAATGCCCAGTAGGCAGTACCCACACACTCATTCAGTAGAACAAAGGCCACCAGTGACATCCCACCATTCATCATCCCTACCAAGAAGCGAGAGATGGCAAAGAATTCATATGAGGGTGAGAATCCATTTGCAATGGCAAACAAGATGTCCAGGGCAAAACCTGAAAAACAAAGCAAAAGGTTTCATTTCAGAAGAGTACCTAAAGAAAAACAGAAGCATTAATCAGTATATTTACTTGATGTTCAGTGGCATCTGTCCTAAGCAATCACAGTCAACAACTACAACACACTGCTACGTACCACAGGTTCGGGCAGAAATTTAAGTACCTTAAGTAAACACCATAAAAGGGGAGACTCAAAAGGAGTGGTTTCTGATACATAACTTGCAGTACTAAACCTTCAAATTCAGTTCACGGTAAACAATTTTTTCACACACTCAGAAATACTGTCTGGCTCCAGTTAAGATGGCTTGATATTTATCCCCATACAGAAGCCACAGATTAAACATATGACCAAATATCTCCCCTCATTCTTGGAAAGTAGTCCATACAAACTAGAGAAAAGAAAGGTTACCAGGGGACAGTACATGGGGAGTTTGCACTGCATAGCAGACCCGCCTTTATCTGCTTTGAGTGATGCTGTTCCCTTAAAAAAGTTATCCATTGTTTTAATGCTACATGCTCCTCCACTGACACACAGCTTTATAAATACATACAGAAAACATGAAGTTCCAAATGTTGTTTTATCTGGGGACAGTAAAAAAAGCTTATGAGCTTTAACACACAATGAGGATCACAAATACATAAAAATTAAATCATGCAGACAGGAGATAAGAGGTACAACAAATTCCTAGCAGGTTATACATGTAAGAACATTGCTAAAAATTACTAGGAATACTAATTGCAACCTGTGGAGATCCCATAAGCATGACACTCATGACTAAGCCCATATGGTATGATTCCTAAGCCCAGAACACCTTGACTGAATAGTCAAATATTAATTTCTTGCCCCTACATATATTCCTGAAGTATACTGAAGGACCAAAAAAAAAAAACACCAGCACATTATTCACTGCTGCGTATCAAGCACTCAGCAGAAAGTGGGCTCTTGTTACTGATCTTCAGCAACACGACACCTCCACTTCATTAATTTTGTTAGGTGGCAGTGGTTACCTGTGAGATAAACTTTCTTTCTCCCGAAGCGATCTGAGAGCTGGCCAAAGGAGATTGCTCCAACAAACACACCACTGAAGTAGAAAGAACTGGCAGCACTGACTTTGTATGATGTGCTGCCAATTAAAAACCACTGGATGGAGGGGAAAAAAAAAAGAATTAACCAGAATCCAAGCAGTTCGCCAGCAGCTAATACTTGGAGGGGAATGACACATACTTGAAGGAAGATCAAACTTTGCATAAATCTAAGCATTACATTCAGTCATTAGATAGTCACTAAAACACAACTGCTGTCTCCCAGACCCACTGGGCAGCACTAACCAATTGCACAGTTCCCCCAAATCACGTGCAGTCTGATTCTGAAACCAAGGACAGATCCCTCACAGAATACTGTAATCTTTGCAGCCTTCTCCCATTCTCCCTTTTATTGCCTTTTCTTACATAAATCTATTAGCTTAAATACAGCTAGTCCTACCTCTTGACATATGTCACTGCAGTGTGTAGACATACTATGCAAAAAATAAAAATTGTGGTTTATGTCCAAAGATAATCCTGCATGCACTCCTCCATATGAACTGTCTTGCCACTGAGAAACACTTTGGTAGCATTAGACAGGTTTTCTGGTATTGCAAATACTCATCTTTTTTACAGTCCACTTTGTGTCATTTCCAATTCTTCTCAATTACAAATACAAACCTGAACTTAATATGTTTGATTCTTACAGACTTAATGTCTCAGGTTGAACCTGACAGGAAATTATTTCTCCCACAAAACTGCACAATGAAAATATGCCATGCTTTCACTGTTCAAAAGTTATTTCCTTTTTCATTCTAAGAACTCCACATCTTGTGTTCTTTTTCTACTCCTTTTGCATCTTGAGATAATGTTTCCTCTTTGTGACACCCAACTTTTCTTCCTGTGTTGGTAAGCTGGTGATTATGTCATTATCCCTGCAATAACACTCTAATCTTCTCCTCATAATCTTCTCTTCCTCTACCAAAACCCCATTAGATATTCTTTCTAGCAAAGCTTGTATTATGTCAAAGCTCAGTTATAAACTACTCACCATAAGAGCAGAGCCATGCAATTAAACCTCACCAAGATTAGGGAGCTAACAAAAGAAAATCATTCAGAAGCTCCAAGAAAATAACTTGCTTACTCTCAGTATATGCTTCATTTTGAAATGTCACTTTAATGGTGAGGTGTTTAATGATATGGTAGGTAATGGGCCCATAAAGCATCAAGACTGACAAAATTCAATTTTGTGGTCCATGTGACCACAAATCAGCTTTTGAAGCGTCTCTAAAATTTGAAAACAATTCCCAGAAAAAGACATTTGTATAATAATAGCATATGATATTAATTTTATCTTGAAATAACATGGTTAGTTTGTTTTATAAGAGCAACGAGAATCATGCCCTAACTTCTGGTATAAAAATTAAAAAAGCTGCCCACAGTGAAACTCAGTGACATTAGACACTTTCTGAATCATCAAGGGATTAAGGGATAATTTGGTTGTAAAGCAAAATTTGTTCTGCAGATTAATCTCACCAGCTCAGCTGCCCTTTAAAGGGCTCTATGTAAAGCATGTTACATATATATGCCTGATATTCATAAGTCAAGTTTTTTACATCAGAATATTTCAGTGTAAATTTGCAATGGTCATGTTATTAGTAAGTGATGCCACAAGATATGCATGAAAAACATCTTCCTGAAGTACAGAAAAAGCTTCTTTACACATCAGTAATGAAATTAGATAGTGATAGATATTCCCCAAATAGGTGTGGTATCACTAAATTCTTTGTATTTAGCACATAACTCAACTTCCAAATATACTACACATTCAGCTAAAAATTTTGAAAAAAAACCCTGTATTTTAACAGTGGGAAACAAGAGAGGCAACAAGATTTTATACACATGGGCCTTTACTGAGAAGTATGTTAAAGAACTTCAAAGCAGAACCTAGACAAGTTGTCTTTTAACTTTTGTATTTTTCAAGTAAACTTCATTCTTTACCTGCATTTCTTATCTATGCAACTAAAACGCAAAAGAATCTTTATAAGATTTATGTCCTAAAACACTGCTAGGCTCTACAAACATGTCTGGCTTGTCAAGTTTAAGAGAATAAAAGACCCTGGATAAATTAAAAAGCAAAAGAGAAGCCCAGAGAAAGTTTGAAAACCTTACTGAGCTTTAAATAATGCTTAAAAAAACCCACCATCCCTTAGGATTTCAATTGAAATAGTGGCATAAGTATGCCACTTCTCCTAAAGAGGCATATCCTCTTTATTACCAGAATAAGCAGCAATGCCTGTTATACAACACTGCTTGGTACTATTCCAAAGCTGGCAGTTTATTAATATGCTCATAACCAATAAAGTTAAGTGCTTTACAGGACTAAATCAGATAGCATTAATGCCTCTGGACAATAGCCATGAATTATCAAGTGGTACTACACTTGACTCAACTGTGTAGCTCTAAATTCAGGTCTTGTAACAGATGCATTTGGATAGGGCTCTTGCACAGAACAATTTGACATTAACAGATACTGAAGGCCCCAGGAAGGGCAGGTGTTGCACACATCAGTGTGCAGTCTGGGATCATTTCTGTAGGGGCTGTGGCTAGACCATAAAAGACGACACCTACAAAACACAGAGGCCACACCAATAAAGCTAAAGCTTGTTTTGGGATAGAATGGGGGGAGTTGCTTTGCCCACCTGACTCCCCACTGCTCATGCCTTCCCTCCTATCTGGAGTTGCAAAGACTGCAGGAGGCACTTCCTCGCCAGTTCCTCCACTGCATGATGGATGCACTACACGCATTTAACCTTAGCAAGGTAATCACAAGTGGTGGCCAGAAAGAGCTCAGGGTCCATAAAGGATTTTAGCACATTATTACAATGAATGACATGATTCCAGCTCAATTGTGGAACCAAGCTACAGGATCCAATACGTAACTTCCACATGGAAAAGGTGGGAAGTTTTGGAGCAGAGAACTCTGGTCGAGATCTGCATAGCAAAATAAAGCTAGTTCTTGTTGCCAGTAGATATATGAATAGATTACCTGTTCTCTACCTGAAGGTAGCACCTGTTCCATACTAATGCATGTTTTGATTAGCAAATGAAAGAAAGAAGCAGTACAACCAGCCCCTCACAACTGACCCAATAAGATTTACTATTCACACACGAGGCAGCGAAAACACGTTTCAGACTTACCTCAGAGACTATTGATGTGAAGCTGCTGCTGAAGTGTACGTGCTTATGCACCTCACTGCCGTTGGCAGTCAGAAGCCATTCCCCAAAAGCTCTCTGCTCACTCGCTGACTGGTTGCTATGGCTCTGATTAGCTGAGAGCTCTTGGAGATCCCAGTGGTAGGGAGGAGTTGCGCCCACCAATGCAATGAGGATGGCTTCAGTGGCCACATAGAGCTGGCATGAAAGACAAAAAAATATCAAAGATGCTAAACATACATCCAAGCAATGTCTCCTCTGGGGTTGGATCAAATCAGTATTAAGAAATATTCCTATTTTATATTCACCTTCTACCACTACAAGATGTCATGTATAGCCCCCATCTACCAAATATCACACACTAAAGAACCACAACTTCAACACAGTGGTTCTTGCACTTTTTATCTGTTGATTATTTGAGAGAAAAGAAGTTCCCCTCCTGACACCCTTCCTTCAGTCAGAGGCCCCCAACTCCCACATGTAGCAAGCACACCTCCTGGATGCATGAAAAGTTGTTAGTAGTACTAAGGAGACAAAATAAAACTATTCTTTAATGCAAGTACATTATTCTATTACATCCTCGCCTTCCACCTGTGTTGTTCATCCCTCTAATTTGATATTTGGAATACATTTCCTCCTCACTGTTACATACCTAATCTCCCCCAGCTGTACCCAAATTCTTTCTTATTTTTTAATCTTCTGTGAACCTGTTTTACTCTTAAAAAAGAGATAGAGGCACACATGTGAAAGTACATATGCATTTTCTATATATCTACACATTTACACAGACACACAAGGTCTACATACGGTGATTAACAGCTGGCTTTGATTAGGAAAGAATAAATAAAACAGCTGGAAATCTAGATATTTCAAGCCTGGTCTAGAGCCAGGTCACTGCTGCTTGCTCAGAAGAACATTCACAGGCCACTGCTTTAACAGTCTACATTACAACTCCATCTTAAAACCCAGTGGTTTTAGACCTGTTTGAACATAGAAGTGTCACGAGTTCTGCAACAGAAGACAGATGATAAAGTCTGAGACACAAAAAAAGTTGCTGGTAACAACACAAAAACACCCTCCCTGCCCCCAACTCTCCAAATAAAACTGCCTCTTGTCTCAAGCCCTCACTGAGGAACAGTAACTCAACACAGTAGCTCCTGACAAGGCAAAAAAAAAAAAAAGGATCCTATTGCTTCTCCTGCATACTACTTCCTCCATAAAAAAACCAAACCATACAACACTCAGCCATGCCACCCCATTCCTCAAACCCCACTTCAGCCACCTCCTGAATACAGTCCTTGCTCTAATCCCAGCATCTCCTTCGTATGTTCTTGGGAAGAACATACCCCCAGGAAGTTCTCTCAGAAAGCTGCTACAGAAATGATGCTCAAAACTGGGAAGACCCTAGGTAGGCATAAAAAAGAGAAGTCTGAGGACCTCTGAATTCTGATGCAAGCAACACCAGGCAATCCTATTTTGTTCCGTACAACAGCTGAGCATTTGGGAGCTATACCCAGATCTAAATCAGAATTACTACTGAATTAACACAGAGAGACCCCCGAGTTATTACCTGAAAGCATTTTCTTTCCATCAGCTCCTTTTTGCATTCTACATGATAAACTACTGTAGTGGCAGGAGGTAAATAAATATTTAAAAAAAATAATTATCTTTCCATTTTTTTAATATAAAAAATTATTGAATATCAAAAGGAATTTGGAGAAACCCCCACAATATGTTAACTATGTCATTACTTAAGCTAAAGAACAACTTCTAGATAGACAACAATGAAAAGTAACAGACCTCATCTGGGAAAGAAGGCAATGACTAAGATTACATGGGGAAAGAGGTGTTAAAAAGCTGAGTGGCCACGTTGCTAGGGATGTATGGATACGGTACTCTCAAGAACAGTTTGAAATTACTGAGAAATGAGAATTACAGGTCATGATCTGTGGTGCATCCTTGTACACTGACTCACTCAGACAATTCCACATCAGGACTAAGTGGTAACATCTTTGCTTTTGTCTTGTGAAATAATAAACATATTTTTGAAGTAGTTCAGGAAATTACATCCTCAAGGCATTTGGTTTAGAGAAAGAAAGCATAATGTTTTTCATTTTTACTCTAGGTGAAACCCACCGCAGCTACTGAAAACTAAATCAAAAAATAAGTGATTGCAGGCACACAAAGAAACACTACAGATATTTTCTCAATTAAAAAAAATCAGCCTTAAGCATCCTAATGGCTGCAGCAAGCAAGGATACAACAAAGACAAACATTTTCAATTCATCTGCTGAATCAGAAAAATGTATGGAGATGGAGACATGTTTTGATGTTATCAAATAGTATTGTTCTATATTCAAGTTCACTGGAGTCACTGCTGACACAAGACTGTTTTCCCAGTGATCATCTGCCTTGTACTTTGGGTAACAGGTATGGTAAACCCTCTTGGTTTCATTGCAAAAAAAAATAAAACAAAAACAAAACCCACAAAACACCTCTCCAAAATTCATTTACAATTCTGAAGACCAGAACCATTTTCTAGAAGTGGTCTTAAACATAATGAAGCAAACTCTAAACTTAAAGAAATTCAAAATACAGTTTTTGTCATTCAAGAGGCAGGAGTTTGTTAATGAATCTGGAGATTCCTCCCTTAAGAATTCTAAATGCTTGCACAGAGCAGTAACACAGTTGTGTAGACTGGTGATCAATATAAAACACTATCAAATCAAATAGAAATATTATATAACAACTTTATAAGGTATAAAATGGCTACATTATATGCACTGTGGCAAACAAAGCCTTTCCTTTTTCATTTTTTCTATAACCCAAGTCAAGTCAAATTTATGTCATTTAATGTATACCTTCTACTCATAAAACATTTTTATTGGCTCTATGTGGATGTTAACAGTTCCCTACCGAATTCCCTGCACTGATCTGTATTAATCAAGATGAATACCAAGCACAGGAGGAGGCAGCAGCTCAGAGTCACTGATGATGAAATGCTGAGAGTTTTGCTAGTTTGAAGTTTCTCCTGTTTGTTTATATTCTCTGTACATTAAAATTTTATAGTCTGTCTAAATTAGAAGTCTACGGTGTAAGGAGACTTATTAAAAGGCAACACCTTAACCTGTAAACTTTCACTTTCTCTGCTAAGTAGAAGGAATTTTAGTTAGCTATTTATAGCTATTTCATTAACAGGTTTTGAAATTAACTTAAAATTAACATTTTGAAATTACTATTAATAGAAATGCCTGGAATGTCTTGACCAGCTCTCTTGGTGTTCATTTTCATAATAAATTACTTCCAAGAAAAATGTAGAATCTCTAATAAGACTAGCAAGGGAGGGGGAGGAAGAATTTAAATCATTTTATTTGTGTATAATGAAAACACACGCAAAAGCTTCTTAAGAAACTCTTTTAGACCTCATGATTTCCCCAGATGAAGCGCAAATGAAAGACAAAAGCAAGACTTAAATTCTAAGTGCTTTCAACCTTTTTAATCAGCTTAACCACCATTCACAACCAGCCTGGTCATTCTAGACAAGTACCAGCTGAAGCATTCACTGCTGAACAAAATAATGAGTAAACCACTAACATCTGACCTTTCAAATACAGAAACATCAAAACTGCACCTTGAGGGAAGACAGAAATTAAGGAAGAACAATGACTGACCTTGCTCTGGCAGAAGCCTATGATGAGATGGTTACATTTTAGGGTTAGAGTCATTTCTCCTGAACCCATGCCAAGCAGCTGAGAAGCTGGAGGGCCACGTTATTTTTGAAAGTCTGATGATCTCATCTGCTCTCAGTTATTTCAAAAGGGTGATGTGCCTTTAAATTCACATGCTTTTCTCCCCCCTCAATAACTCTATGTAGAAAAGCCCTAAAACTTTTCTGCTGCAAAATTATCTGCTGCCAACAACACGCTTTTCCACCAAAGCATCTTTCCCCTCTTGATAGCACAGTAAGAGACAGAAGGGAAAAGCTACGTTGTAGTTACAAATTAAAGAATCACCATGTGCAGAACATGATTTAATCTCTGACACTTAACAACCCCAACCCCACTCTGACAGAAAATACTACCCATGAAGAATGTAACCACTGCTGATTAGCACCTGTGCAACACCACACAAACATTTTGGAAGAACTTCGGGTTTCCGTAGAGAAACTGAGAAAAGCTACGCGATGTAAGAGTTTTTCACCTTTAAAATGTAGGCCTGCAGATTCCACAGAAAAAAGGTCCAAAGTCTGTCCAAACCGATACATAACTGTTTAGAAATTCTTGAACATCTACACTGAAATCTAACACTGTCCAGAAAACCACAACTCAGAGCCTTGTCTCCTACAGGTTTGTGGAAAATGTCCCCTTCCCCTTCTTGTCTGTTCCAGACATCCAAAACACACACCTCTCAGCGGCAGGGGTTCGGTGCTCCATCTGCTTGCTCAGTCTGCCACCCCGCACGTGTGCCGAGCGGTCAGGTGACGGCTGCCACCAAACAGCACAGGCACAGACAAAGCCTGCTTAGCTTCCCATCAGCACTGGCAAACATTTGAGTCTCAAGAGCAAATAACTTCCTTGCACAAGTTTTCTGCAAAGACAGTCCAAATAGTAGCCAACTCCAGTGTACATACATAGCTTTGCCCGACAGGGCCATGGGAACACTGCACACACCTTGTACCTGTACTCCTGCCTACTCAACAATGACAAAATTGGGTACAGCATTGGCAATAGGCCTACAGAACGTGTACCTAGGCTCTCACCTCCTCGGCTCAAGTTGCTTTAATAATTATGTAATCCATCACAAAAAAATTAATCTACCCTTTTTCTGCCAACATGCAGAAGTGATCTTTACCAGCAAAATTTAGTGAAGTACTTTCAGCTCTGCACTTTTATCACTCATATCATCCTAGAGATCCAGTATTTCCAGGTAAATTGATACCTTTTTAGATCTCTCAGTTATTGTCTGTGAACCCAAAACAGAGGGTATGTCAGAGTCTGCATTTCATCTTTGCTCCTTTCTCTCCATATCTTCCAGCCTGCTTTGGTATCAACATATCTGAGCCACAGCCAGTATCTTAAGAGATCAAAGTTCACACCTTAGCACACTGGTTTGGGACACTGCCAAAGAATATTGGGTGAGTTTCTTGGTCTCTCAAAAGGAGTTCTGCTAAGACTATAAGAGCACATTCTTGGCTGTGCCTGGACTTCCTTACTACCATATGACTAAAGCATTTAACTCGGTAAAAAGATGCAATAAATGCATACACCGATTACTTCAGAAGTTTCTACTATTTAAGTAGCCAGACTAAAAGAGATTGTTGACATTTGTATAAGGTGCTTTCATTCATTTATTCATTTTAAGGACTTGCCTGGGAATAAGGAATTGGATCTACTTGGGGGGGGATGTGTTCTTTTGTTTTGTTTTTTTTTTTTAAATTAAAAAAGTCTTGGGTTTACTGCTATTTCAGAGCAACGTGATGCTCCAGAACTGAAAGAACAGTTTTCTCTAATTTTGTGGTGGAACTTGCTAAATCAGTGATTTTTCAGCTTACAGCCTACAGGACTCAGAAGTCCCTGAATTACTTCTTAAATTTCTGGGAAAAATAGTTAAGAAACACAAAGCTGTCAGCAGTCTTAAATTTACTGTAAAAGGATTCAACATCTTCAGTGGGAAGTCTGTAGGGGGTCTGCAAATTGAAAGGTATTGAAGAGCTCTGGTCTTTCTCTATATATATTTCAAGATACCAATAACTGAACAGCTTACCACAAACAGAACGCTGGAATAAGCTATACATACAACTCTTCAGCTTTCCTTACCTGAGGATCTCAAAAGCTTCACTGTGCCTTCCAAGGCAAATCCTTAGCACCCTTTCCTCCCAAGTCCACCAGGATTAGGAATATGACCAGGTGGACACAAATACAATGTTTAACCAGGTTAACTCCCAAACTTAGTCAGAGATCACATTGTAAACAGACAAGACCTCAAAAACAGATGCTATTGCTCCAGAGGGACTCCAGTCCCACTGGGCTGGTACTTGCAAAAAGCAAGCAGAGGTTTTACTTAATGCAAACAACGCACATGGAGCACTACACTACCTAGGAGTTATATTAACTATTCCAGTTAAAAAAAAAGCATTGGAGAGCACAAAACATTGTTGCTCTTTATTTCTGACCCAGATAATCACATGCAAGTTAGAAACAATTATTCTGAGTTCAATTACACACCTACCAGATCCATCACCTGAGAGAGAAGGAAATTAAGAGTCTCTAAAATGGAGGATGTGTCAGTGAGGAGAGCCCTGATGATGTGGCTTGCTAGTGGAAAAATACAGGTAATTTATTGCCTACAAAACATGGGAAGTTAGAGACTGTGTGTACACATGGACAGGAAAGAAGGGAGATAATGTGTCATAACACAAATATTTTTAATCCATAGTCTTTGCTATCCAGTAGAATTATGCCTGTCAACTCCCAGGCTCATCTTCTGAGGGTGCTCAGAGGACAGACTGGCTAGATGGATTGTTCCAATAGAGTTTGCCAGGCCGAAAGCCATCTTGATTTATAGCAGAAGGCAGCATTGCTTCAACTCCCACCAAATCCAAATACCATCCTATTGCACAAAATATTCTATGTAACAATAACATTATTGTTAACAATGTGAAAACATCTCCCCATATGTTTTACCCACACTCCATATAAAGATGCCAATCACCATTGACACAGGCATAGTCCATTCCCAGTTGTTAAAAAGACATTGCAAAAGCAAGGCATTCAGCCACAGCTACAGTAAAGAGCCCCGGAGCAAGTTCCTTCTGACAACTTCACTCTTTACAAAGCATGTAGCCTTCACTTTTCTTTTTTAAAAGTTATTTTTTCTTTAAATAGGCAGAACAACCTGCTTCCTTCCTTCCCTCTGTTGCTAGGCCTTCAGAATGTCTTCTTCTCTGTCCTTCTCCTAAAACTCATGCTTCTTGCTATGCCCATCAGCAATAATTCTGTTAAAGTCTTTACAACAGCACATTGAATAGGCATCTTCTAGGACTGAACTGCACTGAAACTGAAGTCAGCCTTGTAAGTTAAACTGCAAAAGTTGACTAGATGTGTTTATATGGATACATACACACAGAACGTGGTATCAGTGTCAGAGTGAATGTTGTGATCATGAGAAGAGCAAGAAGACCCAGCAATTGTGAATGACACTTAGAACCACCTAAATAAGAGCTCAGTGACACGTGCTTTGCAGTTCAGATGCAGCTAAAGAAGGAAAGGTCTCAAAGCTACAGCTCATGTTTCTTCTATACCTCAAGCTTGCTCTGACCATACTTTTCCTCTGCACACAAGCATAAATTTAAAGCTTAGCTGTATGGATGATGCACTGGTTTGGATTAAGACACAACATAATTTTGAGGGAAGATGGAGATGTAGGCAGCAGATAAGGTGTTCATGACTCCTCTTCACTCAGGATTATTTTTGGAAAAAACAATAGCAAGTTAGCTATTTAAAATTAATGGGCAAGGAAACAGTTATTAGAATTTAGACTTCTGTGTTATATCTAAGAGTTAAGGACCCCACCGCTAATGAAGCATCTCACAACTCAGCACTGTTATTTCAGGTTTTCTGCAGAATATAGCACAATGTCTGCATCACCTGCATTAATGTTTTTAAGATTATACCTATAATATCAGAAAAGATAAGTGGTTTTTTCTTTTAAGGAACAGTTGAGGATCTGAAAGTAGTAATTACAGAAAGACAGACTACACTGGGTCTTGACTTTATTTCCGATTCTTCTGGCAGCTATGTTTTATTTACAGAAGGCCACTAAAGGACCAAGGACTCTTGGTTAGTATTTAAATCATTGAAATGAAATGTAACATGTGACCAATGAACTACCTTTTCTCACCCTAAAAGATTCCCCCCACCCAACTGGAGCAAATGGTAGGACTGGTCTTCATTTAGAAGTTCCACCAACTTTCAGGCAGAAATATTCTTAACTAAATGAGTAGCAGCATATCTTTCTGTGTGATTAGTTTACATACTTACACCCACCTAGTTTATTTTTCTTTCCGAGCAGGAATAAGCTATACTAGAACAAGGAATTCTATTCAGTGATGCAACTACTCTAAAAAAGCCTTCATCACTTCTACAAGGAAAGCAACACTCAGAACATGCTTATGCTAAAGGATGGTAAGATACAATGCACAAAAAGGTGCAAGAATAAGAAGCTTACTTCACGAAATAAAAATTTGGGCCCCTATTTTTTATGTTTGTATTCATGCCACATTTGAAACCACCGCTCCATGTAAGTGGCTGCACGTCTGACACACATTCTGCAACTGCTTTCTTGAGAATCAGAAGGACTTAAAACTCTTACTTCTCCCATAGACGTAAAGAAAAAAGCCAAACAGTGAGGCGATCAAAGTGAAGGAAGGTTACACAGCAATACTGTAAATCCTTTTTATACCTGCCACCTTGCTTACCTGCCTTACAAACACTTATAATTGAACTAAGTTACAGTGCAAGTACTTTGGGTAAACAGCATACCTGTCATGAAGCCCCTGGAACACCTTCAGCACCCTAGCAATTGTAATGCAATTCATTAAATACTCATCTCTTTCCTTCATTTTAAATTGTTCATTACATTTCAGATTTGTTTTGCACTTTATATTCAGATAAAGTCCTAACAGTATACCTCATCAAGGACTGGGAGTTAGCTGTCCAATTTATGATCAATTCTGGCTCGTTCAAAGAACAGCTTAATAGACTCAAGCAAACAAGTATTATAAAGAAGATTCACTGACAAAGTATTTCATGACTGTCATTACAACTACAGAGTGATGTCTCATGCCATTAAAGAGGCAAAATACGTACGGGGGTAGACAGGAGATGTCAAGAAACAGAATTAAACAAGGCTATGTATGGGCGCACATCTGTATCCTACCTGAAGATAGACACTACTTCTTTTGAATTTTCTAAAGATTTGGGATGAGCCTGCCTTACTTAAGCCACATGTCCCAGCACCTGCTTCCCTTCAAAACATTTGCACAGATGGGCTGATTAGAGAGCACCTTTCTGCATTAGGATATTCTCATGGTAGAAGTCATACATGATCTTGCTGACAACAGCAAAGAGATGTTAGCAGCACCACTCATTATGGCTGCACTCCATCAAGAATGCTGTTCCTTAAAATAAAATATTATTCAAGGAACTTGATGTTACAATCTCGACTCTTTTCCCATCTTCCCTTCAGTTGGTAGTAAATCCCTAAGATGGAGGGAAACACCACCCTTGGTAATTATCCGTACTGCTGTGCAATGCACATTACCCAACTTTAGGCAAAGCCTTTTTCAGCTGTGCAAACAAGACCTCCCTTTTAAACTCAAACATGCTCTAAAAAACCTTTTAGCAGAGATAGAGTAACAACATGCTTCCATTCTCAGACTTCTGCAGGTTCAGTTTGGACTTGGGCAATCCAGTAGCTTGGATTCACTGGCAAGGGCAAACCTCTTTCAACCATGTATGTTGAGTCACAAGGGACTAGAAGCCTTTTTTTTTTAATATGCTTGTATGCTCTCAAGCATTGGATCAAAGTGTGAGATTTTGTCTGATGTTGATACACACACTAAACACACCCCAAAGGACACCATTCTTTAATTATGCTCCAATATAATCTCTTCAAAAGCTAGTGAGCACCTTTCTGGTAATCAACTGGTGTCAAGCAATTACTTCTAGATCAAAGTAAAGTCCTAAGTACTTTAAGAGTTATCAGCTCCCTTTATTCCTCCCTCACTCTCTTAAAGATACACTGGAAATGCAAGACATTCAGCCTCAAATTCACATCATTAATCTATCCCTGTATTCTTCAGATAAGTTCAGTCTTTGGGTAATTCCATAGATTTTGGAGAAAAATGTTTCTCTACATTAGCTGTTGTCAGTCCATTATAAAATTAGCAACCACTGCTACGGAACATCCCTAAAAGTCTTTCAAAGTCCTATTAAGTTGGTAGTGAATAAGCCAGGCACACCTTAACACAGTAATGGCTCAACAAGTTAATGAATAACAGCAGCAGGTAGCAGAAGAATAATACAAATCAGTAAGATGATGAAAGAAGCAGTCTACAAGACTTAAATTAGTTTTACACTGATGACATACAAAAACATTTTTCAGACTACAAGCAACCTGGAGGTTTTTTGCCAGAGTGTGTCAGTAAGCTCATTCCACAGGTTGAGTGCCAGTTCACTCACGGCCTCATGAAAATTTACTGTCACATGGAAAGTCTCACCCATACAGCCATAAGTATTTGGTACAACTTGCCTCAAAAGTTCTGTGAGCTAAACTATGTCTGTAATTAGAATTCAGAGACCAGATACATTGGCATACCAGTAGAAGTAGTTTACTGTAGAACTTTATGAGAAGAAAAACACTAAGATGATGGAAAGTACCTATAAAGTACGAAACTCAAGACATCAGAAACATGCAGAGATAAAAAAGCACAAAACCCTACAAGGAAAGCAAGAACATCTGCTGGGAATCTTACGGGGCAGGGAAAGCAGAGAGTTTAACCTCAGTATATTAGCATCAGAGATGAAGGGACTTGACACAGCAAAGACAAAAATAGTTTTCACCCCTGTGGTATTCTTACCATTAAGAATGTAGAAAACAGGCCAATGTGAAAACACAAGCTAACAGAGAGCACGTGGGAAGGGACAGGAAAACAAGCAATAAAATGGAATAATCAGTCCACGGCAGAGCCCATGACATAGATTAACAGGAGTTGTCATTCTGCAGCTAAATGCTGCATCTAATCCACTAAAGGAACCCATGATTACCTAAATCTACGTCACACACACCAGATACATTACTTACCTTTGGGTCCATCCTCCAAAGACTGACGATAAACGAGGCAAAAGATTAATGCCAATCATGGCACCCGCCTTCAATCTTGCTCTTGAACATTCCGGTGACACATTATGTAACTTGGCACCAATAAAGGAACACAGAAAGCAATCAACCACCCAAGCAGGAATCACTTGTACAAGTCCAATCTATTCACGGACTGAAAGACAACAAGCTTCATATCTAAATCCCTTACAAACTCCTGTGCCTGCATGATCCGAAGCAAAGAAAACATATCACTCAGGGTATAATCCCTATTGGTAAAGTTCAAGAATTAAAGATAACATGAGAAGAAAAAACAGACCTGCAAACCTGCTACCTTTTTTCTTTAGTTATTCTGAATTAGTTCCAGGATTTGTAAAGATATTTGTTTACTTCTCGCATGAGACATGCAAGTTAATCTATCAAACAATAAAACAAAAACAAAAGCATTACAGAACAGCTGACCCATACTACTTAAAACTCTGGGAATACAGAGCACTTGTCATGGTTGCAGTTCGTTCCAGAACATGACCAGCACTGGAAAGAAAAATAACTATTGCTTCCTTAATCCTTAATCTTCAGTGAGCGTACAAATTTCCTAGCCAGTCAGCTGGCAGAACAAGCTCAAAGCAATGTCTAATTTTAAAGGATTAATCAGCTAAATCAGTTAAAAAAAAGAGAGAAGCAGTACAAAGAAACAGAAGCCTACAAAGCTTTTGCTGTTCATCATCATAGCTTTGCAACCAAGTACAGAGCTTCCAACTGACAGGACAGGGCACCTGAGTTTTCTTTGGTCATCTTACAAAGCTTCTTAATACTTCTGCCAGTCTCCTAGCTGCCAGGAGAAGACATCTTCAGCCTCACGGCTCATGACTGGAAGTTCTTTACTAAAAAACACTGCTCAGCAGCAGCAGGAGGGACGACACAAGTTCCCCTCTTCCCTCCTGCAGCTGGTAAGTTTCCACAGTGGCAGCAAGCCAGCATTTGTCAGCCTAATTGAATTCACTACAGTTAAGTTTTTGAAGAGTTAACATGGAATAAACCAAACTTCTGACAGATTCAAACTATACCTTATGCCTAGGCCTGACCGTGTAGGTGCACACATTATCCTCACCTCCCCTCCTTGCTCCCATGGGAATAGGCACAAAGATGAAGCAAAGCATGAAGTAAAGACAACAAACCCAGTTGCAGAGCACATCACTTGGTCATGCAGTCTCTGAATGGTGTTACAGCACTCCACTGTTACCTTGGACTCCATTTTTATCACAAAACTTAAGAGAGTTCCAGTGTTCTGTCTCACAGAACACAAACCTGACTACTCGAAAACACAAAGCCTTGTCCAAATACCTAATGCAGAGACACTCCCTCTGCATCCTAAGAGTTAGGTCAAGACAAATCAAAGTACCACATGCAGTCATAGCCTATCAGCTAGACTAGATGAGAGCTTCTTGCGCACGGAGGTATCAGTGACCACCTGTAGCTTTTCAAACGTTTCCACCTCAAACAGGCCACATGTGACCTAGAAATCACTAGCCTAGGCCATTAACTCTACATTGTGTAGGACCCCCAGCAAAGCCTCTGACAGAACTCACCATCTTCCAGCCTAGCTCATGGAAATCTCAGTTTAATTTCACTTCAACCAGCCCTTCACCTGACAAACTGCATGCTCCCAGTTTGCTCACTGACACAAGGCATATAACTCCTCAGGCAAAGCAGCACAGATAGCATCAGCCATCTGCCCCAAATTCACTCTGCCGAAGTTCACTCCGCCTTTGGACAGAGGTCACCTTTGCCCCAGGAGCCCAGCAAACTGCCGCGGGCTAAATCCAGAGCAGATGACCGGTTACCGCCGCCGGCAGCGCTCAGCAGAACACCTCCAACACCTCCCTTCACACCGGGCAGCACTCACCGCAGGCGCATCCCAACCACCCGAGAGGCCAACCGCCCGCAGCACCCGCATCGTACGGGCGGGGGCACCCCCCTCCCGGCACTGCCTCCCGCACGGGTGCTCCCACGCCAGTCGGGGCGCCGCGCCGCACCCCAGCCCTGGCAAAGGGAGACCACCTCTCACCTGGAGGAGCACGGCCAGCAGGACGCACAGGTACACCTGGTAGGGCCCCATCTGCCCCACCAGCGGGAACGCCTCCTCCACCTCCATCCCGCTCCCCGCCCGCCGCGCAGCTCCTACCGGCGGCCGCCGAGCAGCGCATCCCCGGCCCGGGGCGGGGCGCGGAGCAACGGCCGGGCCCTCGCGGCGGCGGCGGCGGAGGAGGAGGCTGAGGAGGAAAGGGCGGGAGGCGCGAGGCGGCGCTCATGCGCAGGCGCCGGGGCGAGCCGCTGGGAAGCGGCCCGTCCAGGGACGCACGCGCAGCCTCCCTCCCTCCCTGCCTGCCTTTCTTTTTTCCCGGCACCCGCCAGGGAAGCGGAAGCGCAACGGCCGCCGTCGTTGCTGTTACGAGCGTTAGCGCACGCGCACCGTCCTGGTTTAAATTGGGGGGGGGGGGGGGGCGGGAGGAGGGTCAGGGAGGCTCGTGCGCTCCTCGGACTGCCATTGGCCGCCAGCGGGGGGAGGGGAGTGAGGGGTCTGCGAGGGGTCTGTGAGGGAGTTGTAAGAGGACTGCGAGGGGTCTGTGAGGGAGTTGTGAGAGGACTGCGAGGGGTCTGTGAGGGAGTTGTAAGAGGACTGCGAGGGGTCTGTGAGGGAGTTGTAAGAGGACTGCGAGGGGTCTGTGAGGGAGTTGTGAGAGGACTGCGAGGGGTCTGTGAGGGGGTTGTGAGAGGACTGCGAGGGGTCTGTGAGGGGGTTGTGAGAGGACTGCGAGGAGTCTGTGAGGGGGTTGTGAGAGCGGGTTGTGAGAGGACTGCGAGGGGTCTGTGAGGGAGTTGTGAGAGGACTGCGAGGGGTCTGTGAGGGAGTTGCGAGAGGACTGCGAGGGGTCTGTGAGGGAGTTGCGAGAGGACTGCGAGGGGTCTGTGAGGGGGTTGCGAGAGGACTGCGAGGGGTCTGTGAGGGAGTTGTGAGAGGACTGCGAGGGGTCTGTGAGGGGGTTGTGAGAGGACTGCGAGGGGTCTGTGAGGGGGTTGTGCGAGGACCGCGAGGGGTCTGTGAGGGGGTTGTGAGAGGACCGCGAGGGGTCTGTGAGGGGGTTGTGAGAGGACCGCGAGGGGTCTGTGAGGGGGTTGTGAGAGGACTGCGAGGGGTCTGTGAGGGAGTTGTGCGAGGACTGCGAGGGGTCTGTGAGGGAGTTGTGAGAGGACTGCGAGGAGTCTGTGAGGGGGTTGTGAGAGCGGGTTGTGAGAGGACTGCGAGGGGTCTGTGAGGGGGTTGTGAGAGGACCGCGAGGGGTCTGTGAGGGAGTTGTGAGAGGACCGTGAGGGGTCTGTGAGGGAGTTGTGAGAGGACCGCGAGGGGTCTGTGAGGGGGTTGTGAGAGGACCGCGAGGGGTCTGTGAGGGGGTTGTGAGAGGACTGCGAGGGGTCTGTGAGGGGGTTGTGAGAGGACTGCGAGGGGTCTGTGAGGGGTGCAAGGGGGTGTGTGAGAGGACTGAGGGGGTTTGCGAGCGCTCTGCGTCAGGGAGGCAGTGTGGAGGTGCCTTGAGCGGCTGGGTTGCTTCCAGCAAGCGGGCGCGGGGCTGGGGAGATGGGTGCTAGGCGGAGGGGGGTGGTGTCCTCATGAGGTGGAACAGCTCTGGTCATAGAATCATAGAATGGTTTGCGTTGGAAGGGACCTGTAGAGGCCATCTAGTCCACCCCCCCTGCAGTGAGCAGGGACATCCCCAACTAGATCAGGTTGCTCAGAGCCCGTCCAACCTGACCTTGGATGTTGCTGGGGATGGGGCCTCCACAGCCTCTCTGGGCAACCTGTGCCAGTGCTTCACCACCCTCACTGTAAAAAAATTCTTCCTTATATCCAGTCTAAATCTACCCTCCTTTATTTTAAGACCATTTACCCCTTGTCCTGTCACATCAGGCCTTGCTAAAGAGATTGCCCCCCTCCCTCCTATAGTCCCCCTTTAAGTACTGAAAGGCCACAATGAGGTCTCCCCGGAGGCTTCTCTTCTCCAGGCTGAACAACCCCAACTCTCTCAGCCTGTCCTCGTAGGAGAGGTGCTCCAGCCCTCAGATCATCTTTGTGGCCCTCCTCTGGACCCGCTCCAACAGGTCCATGTCCTTACTGTGTGGGGGCTCCAGACCTGGACGCAGGACTCCAGGTGGGGTCTCACCAGAACGGAGCAGAGGGGCAGAATCGCCCCCCTCGCCCTGCTGGCCACGCTGCTTTTGATGCAGCCCAGGATACGGTTGGCTTTCTGGGCTGCAAGCGCACATTGTTGGCTCATGTCCGGCCTTTCATCCACCAGTACCCCCAAGTCCTTCTCTGCGGGGCTGCTCTCAACCCCTTCGTCCCCCAGCCTGTATTGATACCGGGGGTTGCCCCGACCCAGGTGCAGGACCCTGCACTTGGCCTTGTTGAACCTCATGAGGATCTCACAGGCCCGCCTCTCCAGCTTGTCCAGGTCTCTTTGGATGACATCCCGTCCTCCTGGTGTGTCAACTGCACCGCTCAGCTTGGTGTCCTCTGCACACTTGCTGAGGGTGGGCACGATCCTGCTAAGTCATTGATGAAAATGTTAAACAGCACTGGTCCCAGTACGGACCCCTGAGGGACACCACTCGTCACCGGTCTCCATCCAGACATTGAGCCATTGACCACTACCCTCTGGATGTGACCATCCAACCAATTCCTCATCCACTGAACAGCCCACCCATCAAATCCATATCTCCCCAATTTACAGAGAAGGATGCTGTGGGGGACCGTGTCAAAGGCCTTACAGAAGTCCTTACAGTTGTTTAGCAGGGGAGGGGTAAAGAGGCATTACCCCTGGCCCCTTGGTTAGACCAAGGCAGCGCACTGGCCCTGCAGACTTGGCAAGAAGGTGGCTCTGGGTCCATGCTAGCGAGGTGCTTCTGGGTTTTATGGCATTCTCTGTTGCAGCAGCTTAGCTCTGATCCAGTTTCATCATAAGTTACAGTCTGCACTCAGTGGGTTCGCACCTTCATTGAACAGTGTTAGCCCTGTGTGTGGGAAGCTGTACCCACATAGTGCATGCTGCTTAAGTTCTGTAAATTCATGCAGGGCCCCTAAATGCTGATGTACGTCAGCTGTGGAATATTCTGTAATCATACTTCACAGCATACCTGCTGGTAGTTGAAGAAAAAACAAATTTGGCGTGATGCTATTAGGTAGGTACCACTAGAGTTCAGTTCTGGACCTACACAAATCTTGCTGTTCTTGGTTTAATCCCTAGTGAGGACATGCCTCTCTCTTTTACAGGTGTCTTCATAAAACTCTGATGCTTGTCGTGTGTTTTATGAAAAGCATTTGCCATTTATTTAGAGAGCCTTCATTGTGAACGCGTGGTAGAAGTTCTCACTGAGAAGTAGCGAGGCTGGTTTGTGAAGGAACGTGAACTCTACTGAGTGGGAAGGGAAGGGAGATAAATATGTCTGTGAAATAATAATATTCATGCGAAGTGGCCATGAACTTTTCACGATCCATTTTCATTCCACCTTTACAATAAAGCTCCAAGAACATGAAACAACTTAGATTGTTGAGACTTTTTTACCTGGTGGTACCAAAAAGCAGCAGCAGCAGCATCTTTATGCTTGTGGCTTTTATTGTATGAACAACAGCTGGAGAAAAAGGAAGAGAGTTGTGTCGTGAGATGTGACCTTTAGGACCATGCCAGGAGCCTGGGAAATAATACCGTTTCCTTGCTGTAAAAATCTCGGCAAATTGACAAGCATCAAAGCAATTTACTCTTAATATGAAAGTCACCTTTGCCCTAAGCACTTCTTTTCATATTTGAGGCTTAGTGTAGATTGATTAAAGGCAAAACAGCAAAGGATTTCTGAAATGTCAGGACCTTTCTGGTGTTCATCCAACCGCACTTGTCTCATTTTATTACTCAGCTGAGATGCAGAGGAGGTGTCCTGGTGCTCAGGACGCTCTATGTTCCTCTCCCCTGCACCCTTCCTGCCCTCCCAGTCAGTTCAGCCACACTCCAGGGCAACCGCAGCTTCGTTCCAGCTTGCCCAGCACCAGGGAGGGCTGTTGCCTGTGCCATCAGCTCTCAGCCCCTCCTCAACTCTGGTGTCAAGGTGAGCAGAGTTAGGGGAAGGTGATGGAACTTGCTCCCCCTCAGGAGGGTACTGCCTCCCAAATCGCTGTGCTCCCTTCAGCCTCCAGGCTCTTCTCCTCTCCTCTCGCTCGCTTGGGACCTCAAGCACCCCTGCCTGGGAGTTTTCCTTCCTGCGTTACCCACTTCCTTACAGCCACCCAAGCTACAGGCTCTGCCCGCTGCTTGGGCAGCAGTTAGAGCTGGCAGCTCTCTGCTGTGTTCACCTCCACGTGGTGCTGCCTTCCAGACGATGCTCTCACTCTGCTCCTACCACGGCTCTGCCAAGATGGCACCTCTGCCTCGCGCAGCCTCCGGTCCTGACCCTACCAAAGTTACCGGGTTGGCTTTCAGCATGTTCATACCAGGCGGCAACGCCCTACACCTGGGGAAAACAGCTATCGGGGTGCTGTCTCTCTTGTGTGGGGGGTTCCCAAACAGCGTCCAGCAGAGGACCATGAAGACGATGAATGGACTGGAGCATCTGTCGTGAGAGGAGAGGCTGAGAGAGCTGGGGCTGTTCAGCCTGGAGCAGAGAAGGCTCAGGGAGGAATTTCCCAATGTGTATAAACACCTGATGGGAGGGAACGAAGAGGAGGGGGCAGGCTCTTCTTAGCGGTGCCTCCTGACAGGACAAGAGGCAATAGGCACAAATTTAAAAAAAAAGCATTAAACTCAATCAAAATAGAATAATTTTTAAATTGCTTGGTTTGGTTTGGTTTTTTTATTGTGAGGGTGATCAAACACTGGAGCAGGGTGCCCAGAGAGGTTATGGAGTCTCTATCTGTGGAGACGTTCAACACCCAACTGGACATGGTCCTGGACAACCTGCTTTAGCTGACCCTACCTGAGCAGGGGGCTGGAGTAGATGATCTCCGGAAGTCACTTCCAACCTCATCCGTTTTGTGGTTCTGTAGCTAGCACATCCCAGCTATGACTGAGCCTCTCATTATTTCCACTTAATTCTAAACCTTACAGATTTTGGTCACACCACCAAAACCGCCTGATTTTAGTAGGGATTTGGCTTTTCATTTTTTGCAGTAAAACCTGAGTGTTGGCAGAAAGGTCGTGTCTCAGGGTCAGCCTGAAGGATGGGACTTGGCAAGAATGGGTGCAAAGAGTGTACCTGTGGGACGCTGACCAGAGGCGTGAAGCAAGGAACCCAGGTGGAGTGTAGGGCGGGGAGAAGAACAACTGGCTGGTGAAGTAAAACACCCATTAACCATCACCTTAAACCCCAAACATGCAGGTCACTTCATGTCACCTTCTGCAATGACCATATGGTGAATCTAGAGGAAAACAGGCTTTTTCATCTTCCTGATTTTCACTGACAATGAAGGGTGTCTGCCCTGTGAGGCCGGTGGTTTTGGAAAGGATCAGATGCAACGTTCAGAGGTTTCGGCATTTTGTCGACACAATGGCAGCGCTGCACTCCACTTGGCCGATTGATCTCTCCTCACTGGAGCCCTCAGACCTTCCCAGAATATTATTGCCTGTGAAGTTCATTAACGTGCAATTTGCTCCCTCCTCCTCCTCCTCATTAATAACCATGTCAAGTAAGAATAGCCTTAACAATCCTGTCTGTGGGGAATTTTTCTTTTGATGAGAGTGATTCAGGCTTCTCACTCAGACATAAATATGGTATGCCCTAGGTTTTCCCGTTTTGCTCCCAACCCCCACCCCCCGTTACTACTGCTTCGTGGTTTTGTTGCTCTTTAGAGGCTTACATGTCAAATTCATGTGGGCACCCCAAAACTGAGACAGCTGCATGGCTTCTTTTCCAGCCTTTCTGAAATAAGAGTTCCATATATGTTCAGCCCCATTCTGTCTGTATGTAATGATGACCCAGAGCATTCAAAGCACTAGATACATGTAAATGCAAAGGGATAACCCTAAGCTAAGTTTCTCTCTTAAAAAAAAAAAAGTTAAATCAGATATCTTCGAGCTAAAAACTCGTTCTGGTTCATTGGCAGTGTGTTTCCAGGTTTGTTGTATTCATTTGTAGTAGATTCTGGCACGGCTGATAATTTTGCCTTGAAAACACGACCAATAATAGTTTGAAAAAAAGATCTTAAAAGAACCACTGAAGTTCCCACCTTCTAGGTGGGGATTTCTCACCCATTCGAAGGGTGGCCACACAAATCCTTGGTTCAGCACTTAACGCGGGTGAGATCTAAAGACCTGTTCCTGGTGGAGGAAGTTTCAGCTCGTCCAGCGGCGGATGTTGCGAGTAAGCTGTGAAACTCCTTAGCCCAGGCCGCTGCGGTTGCCAGAAGATCAAGGGGGTTCAAGTGAAGGCTGGACAAGTACACAGAAGGAAAGTCCACCGAGGTTTATCAAATGCAGAGAGGAAACACCTCTGGCTCCAAAACGTCCCTAAGACACAAATAGTTCAAACCTGGTATCTGGAGGAAATACTTACCCTCTCTTATACTCTTGCCTAGGCATTGGCTTTTGGCCACAGCAGGAGGTGGGATTTGGGGCAAAAAGGACATTTGCTCCCATGCTGCACAGCCACTTTTGTGATATCGTACTTCATCAGGTTCCCATCCCCTCCTGACCTCCATCCCCTCACCTCGCAGGAGGTTTCCACCACATCAGCTGAGCTGAATGCTGAATGACTGAGCTCTGACTGAGGCAATGAGAATGGTAGCCACGGGGAGAGGTAGTAGAAACTTCTTCTGTCAGAAAATAAAAGGGTTATGGTTCATAGAAATAGTTACTATTAAATAAGCCCAGGGATAAAGGAGGGTCCCTCCTTTAGGACAAGAACAAAGCAGAGGTTTTCTTGCTCTCCCAGCTTCATCTGATCCACAGCAAGATGACAGGAGCAGTCAGAGGGGTTGACGGTACCTGCCAAATGCTCGGCTTTGCTGGCCTCCTGTTACGGAAAATGAAGATTTTTCCAACCAGACTAATCAGCTGCACGTTGCAGCTGGCTTACCCCATAATACTATGCAAAGCTAGCATATGGCTCATTACAATATACCCTGACTAAGTGTTCAGCCAAACAATCCACCAAGGCATTTTTGCTTCTCTGATGTGCCATTTGCACTTTTTGCAAACAAAGCAACAAACAATTCCTTTGGAGGCACTTTTCAATTTTAGATGAGGCTTGGGGATGCTGAATTTCTGGCTGTACCGTGAATGATCTTACAAGCTGATTCCCTATGCCTTGCTAGGTGGACAGTTGTCTGTTGCAAATCAGCTCCAGTTCAGGTTCCAGAGATCTGAGCTTCCTCACACATCACGTGTCTCTGACAGTGGATAGACGCTCTCCAGACGTCTCCCTGGTCATGTCCCAAGGTGCACACCTGCGTCCAACACCCTGCTTGGCCAATGGCATCTGTAACCCTTGTCCTGATCCTGCTCAGTTTCCCATCACTTAGGCATTACCTGCAGCGCCCACCCTGGGGTGGGAGCTCTGGTTTCACCACAAACACCTTCAGGGGTTTCAGGCTGAGCAAAGGAGTTTATGAACCACACTTTTGTGCTTAAACATACTAAAAACTTAGACGTAAAAAAAAAAGAAAACCAATGTATTCCTAAGAGGCAGGATTGGCCATTGTGGTCTCCTGGCAGTGACTGAGACAGAGATAACAATGTTGAACATAAAGGTGAGTGCTTATATCTCAAAATGGTCCTCTTGAACAGTTGTGCTGCACTGCCTTTGAGAGAACCCATGTGTTCTTCGTAGGCTCTTCTCGTTCCAAGCAGTCCTCATTTGGCTGGAGTAGTGCTCATAATCTTGACATTTATACCCTTCATTCTCTGCCTCATCACCAACGTACAGAAGACTTGTTTGGAGCATGTCTCGCTCTGGAGACTGCCAAAGACCCCACGGAAGTACACAAAAGCACTTACAGGTGGTTTGTCTGCCAGAAGCAACAGCACTCTGGATTTGCAGTCGTTTGGAGGATTTGGTGGGGAGCACTTGGCAAGTGGTAGCTTCCTCACAGTGTCCTCAAAATGTAAAAAAACCCTTAACAAGGACAACCACATAGATTTCAGCAGCTCTTCCTACCCCAGGTGTGCCAGGCAGGGCAGTACTGGTACTCCGCTCGGTATGTTTGTCCCCATTAAATTTCTTAATCGCTGCTGCTGCAGGTTATCACAGAAGTAACTTGTCCTTCAACAGCAACTCCACACTGCAAAGTAAGGCTTTTGGTCCTGTCCTGCCTTTGCAGAAAAGTGAGATAACTTAGGAAAACCCCTCAGAAAGGAAGGTGTAAAGACAGCCAGACATCAGACAGGTGCTGCTGAGCGTCAGGTAGAAGCTCACACTCAAAATTCACAGAAGTTTGGAGACCTGAGAGCACTGTGGCAGCGACATGGAAAGTCTCATGAGGCCCTTCTTGTCTGACCTGATGCGTTTGCACCAGCTGTGCTCTGTGGGCTGCCAGGCACTGGCTGGCACTAGCTCAGGGCTGTCTGAAGTATCATCTACTGAACTCTGCAGACATACCTTAAGCTTCTGCACAAGAAGAGAAAGGTGATGGGATTCTGCACTTTTAGCTCTAGACATGGGAGGCAGGGGATACTCATTATGTCAATAATCAGGACGCCACAGAGAGGTTTCCTATGGGTAGTAGTAGGGCATTTCTCCAGCAAACAGGTTTGCACCTTGGGGGAGTTCCCAAGACACAAAGGTCCTGTGGACTTCGTTTCTTCAGAGAGCTGTAGTTCTCAAAGTGATCTTGGGATCATGTAGGATCATCTACAAAAGATGTCTGCAAGGGAAGACCCTCGCCCAATAAATACCAGGAAGGGACAGGGCACACAATCAGGGCTTCACAGCAAAGAACACTTTTGAAGCTTGTGCAGCTAGGCAGTGAAAAAGGAGAATTTCAGGTGCTTCCCATTATCCAAGGAAAGAGGAGGATACAAGTCATCCTTGTGTTCAGACATTCCAGCTGATATGTGGGCAAAAGAAAGACAGCAAACCCCTCACCCAGCACAACATCCTAGAGAAACAGCTGGCTTTGCCCTGCAGCTCCTGGACACCTACAGTCAGAAGGATCTCTCAGCCATCCACAAATCTGGTTTTTATTTTCCCGAGTTGATTGTTGCCTCAGAAATCAACAGTCCGGTGCAAGACATGAGTCAATGAGAGCAATGAAGGACAGCGAAGAGGGAGACAGTAATGTGAATCCAAATGAATACACAAGTTACCTGGATGCAGAAAACATGGAGACAACGGGTTTTAGCACTGAGGGAAATGGTACAATACAAATGAGATAAATACACTGGCACTGAACTGCCCGTTACAGCTAATATAAGCTGGTGGATTTCCACAGGCACTCAAGTGGAAAGAGGTCCTGAGGAAGGCTTTCAAATGGGGTGGATTTGGACTATATGGGGTTTCTCCACCAGAGGAAATGGCAGGGGCTGTTATGTATCCTGGATATGAAAGTGCAGACGGCATGACAGCTGATATTACAGTGCCCCAACAGCAGGAAAGATGCTTGACTGCCTATATGCTAAGAACCTCAGGAAGCCTGGAGGTCTCAGCTGGGACCTTCCTGTACATTTGGTTCAGGACAACCTGCAAACCACTGCAACGGGATGGACATCCAGTCGGGGTCAAAACGTTCAGCTGGCTGTACAAAGAAACAGCGTGGCTACGTCTGAATTTTGGAGAAGGTCAGACCTGTGCCGAGGCCGGCTGTCCCACTGCTCATAGTCTGAACATTAGTAGCCATCTGGTGAGCCTGGGAAGGAACTTCCGGTCTCAAAATGCTTCGGTCTCACCTCTTTTTTACTATGCAGTTAAAACCAGCTTTAACACAAGCTTAAATCACCCAAAGTTGAGCATAACCATCGAAGTAACTCCTAAGATAAGCCCAGGAACAGGGCTTTGCAACTCAGTTGGACAGGATTAGCGTAATTTTTTGTACAGGGCACAGTTTCTCATGCTCCTGCTCAGCATCCTCAGCAATTCGCACTTCTGAAAAAAGAACTGGGCGGGCGGAAAGCAAACCCTTGCCCCGCCGAGGTGGGGGTGAGGCTCCCTCCCAGCGCCGAGGCTTGCAGGTGAAACAAAACGCGGGAGGGCGGAACCCTTCCACCAGCAAAAGGGCCGCACAGAGGAACGGAGGAAGATGCCTAAATCACTTTTCAGGAGGGGAAAAGAACAGAAATAAAAACCCCAAACCGCTGTGTTTGGTTCCCTCCGCGCTGGGGAACAAAGAGCGCCTGCGGCGCCGGCCGGGGCCAGCAGGGGGCGGCCGAGCGCTGCCGCGCCCGCGGGGCCAGGGCCGGGCCGGGGCCCGGGTTTGGGTCGGGGACCCGGGTTCGGGTCCCGGGCCCGGCCCGGCGCCCCCCCGCCCGCCCCCGGCCCCGGCCCCGTGGCGGTCGGGAGGATCGTTGCGGGTGTTAAACGTCCCCAGTATCCCCGGGGGAGGTTTTCTCCCTCAGGCGGCACGTTTTCTGCACGTGCCTGAGTTCAACCCCAAACTTCGGAAACACAGTGGGGAGCGAGGAGGAACTCCAACTCACCACGCGTTTTATTTAATCGCTGGAAATTAGTTCTGCGGCCACACAAGTTGCAAACTGCTTACGTACAGCAGTATTCAAGCATCAGTCCTCTTGGCATGTCTCCTGAAGCGGGAGTCGCGTAGGGCATGACAACAACTTTCACGTCTTCCTGCTTAAACACGCTATTTAAATATGACCACGTTGGCATGTCTGAAATTGGGTTTGAATGCTGTAGCCTGGATTAATCTTTGTCAGAATATGAAGGCAGTCTCATCAGACGTTTCTGTCAAAAGATACGCAAATTCGCCTTTCAGACTTGTAGAGATCTAGTTCTTAATTGCTATTACTATCAATCACTGTGCCCATCACTGTACCACACTGTACAGGCAGAGAGCTATAATATACAACAAAAGCCAAAGAACATGTTTCTACCGGAGGTGAGAGAAGCAGCTGCTGTATAGTGGATTAACTTACTTGACATGGCAATGCTAAGTACCAAGCTTACCAGCATATTGGTCACTCGGCCATGATAGTCACATTTTCCAGACTGCTGGGGAATATTAAATTACCATAACAGGTACAGAACAGCTGCAATATTTGTTTAGGATGGCAAACTCTAGGAAAGGGGGAGAGAGAGAATGTGGCCATTCCAAGTCTAAATCACACAGTTGAATTCCTGAAGGTAAATGCATGCCGTGTTTTTATATCTACTTAAGCCTCTGGGCTATCGCACAAAAGCAAATTTGTCTTCTTTGAGTTAACTTAGGCTGAATGGGAAAAATCCTTCCAGAAAACTGAAATGGGGGAATCCAAGTCTAGTGCAGCCAATTCAAAGACTTTTTGGAAAATCTGGATGATGCTGAAATCCGAGAGAGTCACCCTTGTCCTCCAAAAGGAGAGGGATATCTCCGCATTAAAAATACATGCTCTTCTGGTAGAATGCATTCTAGAGGAATTTAAAACACATTCAGCAAGAGACAGACAAGTTTCTGCTCCTTCTGGATTTGTATGATAAAGGAAAGGGAGATCTTAATTCCACTAATATTTTTATCCTAGAAAATGGTAGCGATTCCCTGAACAAACTTGGTGACTCTGCTGCATGCATTCCAGGCCAGATTCCATTCTCTGTAAGTCTGCTGAAAATGTGGATGGTCTCTCCAAAACTTAGTGCTGCTGTTCTGGGTGGATTTCACTAAAAGTTCTTACACAGCTCCATGGGAGTGGGTTTCAATGTCCCCCTTAATCCAGAGTCAAAAGCCATGAAAGCCTGCACTTCTGTTCCTGTGAATGCCTTATGGCCACAGGGAAGGCATACTCTATCCATGTTAGCCAGGGTGGGCTATATGACTTTGAAATGAGCTCCTTCTAGCACCTACCTAGTCCCATTCACCCTTACCAGTATCATTGGTATGTACTTCATACAAAAGTAGCTGTACTGGGTCTGACCAAAGATCAGAACTGTCTCCACCACTGACCAGTTGCAGATATCAAGGGAAGAATATAGGGAAGAGGGAAAGTATACCCCAAGACTTGCCAGCCCCCTTTCCCAGTCTTGTTGCAATGTGTGGCTGGTTCAGCCACAGCTGATACCTTTATGCTTAGTAGGTCCAGGCAGGTTTCCTTCCATTGTCCAATCCCCTTTGGAAGACCTGCTAACTCTTTTATTCAGGGTGTCCTGTGACAAGGATTTCCACTGTCTGACCATGAAAGAGGACCTCCTTCTGTTATCCTGGGACCCACCACCTGCCAATGTCAGGTTCTTCATGTGGTGAAACAAAGGAGAGTTCACACCCTCCATGCCACCTGTAGCTTTATAAACTTTGATGGGCACTGTTAGATCTCTCGCTGTTCTTCTAGGACAGTGTGCAGAGTAAGAACTTCCTGGGGAAAGCTTCTTAGCTGGAAACATAGGGAGAAAGTGCATAAAACGTTCTCAGATGTGTGATTTTCTGTGACCAGTTTCCAAACCACTTTGCTCAGTCCAAGAGCTGGCCATTTGGAGCAATCTGATTTAGGACCGTTACTATAAATGAAATGAAAGCTGGAGAGCACTTTTGCTGCTAGAGGTGACGGTGGTGCTGAATTCAAGCTATGCATTGCCTTCATACCTACAGACTTCTCAGTGAAGGTTGCAGGCAGCGCTCCTGCTCCATTTCCTCCTTCTGGGAGTTCTGGCTTGTGAGAATAGTCCATCCAGCTGAGTTTGGTTTCCCAGTCTAATTCTGTCTGATAGTAGCAAGCAGGCAGAGAAGGTAGGGTACACATTCCTCCCCCCAAAAATCTGTACATCCACAAGCTGTACTTGTCAGCTGGCCTCAGACCCTGCAGTTCTTCCTGGGATCGCTCTGCCCATCCACTCCCAGACCGGTCTCCAGGAGACCTGTGTGGAGCCAAGGGAAGAAGTCCCCTGAGCAGGAGACAGCTCACACAAGCAGCTCTACTGGATGCTGGTGACAAGCAACATTAGGAGGAGCTGACTTCAACTCCAAGCCCCAGTAGGCAGCAGCAATAGAGAACTTCCCTTCTGCCATTTCCACCGCTGCCATTCGGGGCCTGAGGCCTCCTCTTGGAGACTGGGTTCATTCTTCATCACTTAGCTCGTCATCGACTCAAACCGCCAAAGAGGACATCTGGTAGCAGAGGGAGCTGGTGCCTTTTCTGAGGCAGAAAGACAGTATCTTTATTAGCAGCTGCGTTTAGACTTCTAACTAATTTCATCTAGGCCACTGAACAGTTGGGGGATGACAGCAACTCCACTGAGTTTCGAGGGTACAAGTGCACCTAAAGGCTTCAGCTGTTTTAACATGTTTGGCTACTGTGTGACAGATCTGCCATCGGGTATGAATTCAGGGATGGCACTCTAAAAGGAGCTGGCATTTTTGATCACTTCATTGGTCATGACACCTGAGGCAAGAGTTCGCATAAGTCTCAGACCCTATTTCCAACGCCTTTAATGATTGCAGTCACTGAAGTGAGTTGTGTCAAGGGGGCAGAGACTCCATTAGGAGGGATAAAGGAAGCACAAGTGTGAACAGCTGCATTATTCTTCATTGGGGCTGGAATATCCATCCTAACCCCAGGGTGGGCAAGAGAAAGGGCTCCAAGCTTCTCAGCAGAGATTAAATTCTTCACTGCCTCACAGTTTATTTTTAAGATCCTCATGTGTGGGTATTTGGAACTGAATCCCACTCTAGATTACCAGATCTCCCAAGGGGTAGAGTGGAGCAAGAATTCAGAAATCTGTGTAGGAGGCTTAGGGAAACAGAGGCCACAAGCTAAACTGATTTCGTAAGCTTTATGTATTGCACAGGGAATCAGCAACAGTGCTAGAAGATGTTAAGAGGTCTTTTTCCACATGTAGCTGTGAAGTGGACTGCCACTATCCCTGGTCTTGTTGCAAAGTGAGAGAGTGTAGTGAACAGAGAAACAAATATGGTATTTGATGAGGAAGGACCAGAGCATAGCATGCTCTGGGCTGACAACCTTCCTGCAAGAGGGCGCCCAAGAGTAGAAAACTCCCAATAAGGGTAGACACAGTAGGACGACAGAGACCTGGGAGGATAAAGTAAGGTCTCTACAGGGATTTGGATTTTAAATAATTTCTGAGATGCACAGGAAGCCAGAAGGGTTTTAAACAGGGACTGTAGGGACAAGCTCAAGCAGAGAATCCTGATCCGATTGATGCCTCAGATGTATGCCACAATTTTTATACAGAGTGGAAAAAGAAACCCGACTGCTTGGAGTTGACTTGCTTTGCTTCCTGTGTAACATGTTTCTAAGGATCAGTTTATGGAGTGGAAAGAGAAGCATGGGACATGAATGGAGCATGGTACAGTGACACCAACATGCTATAGCATTTCCAGTACCCTGAATCAAGTATTTCTGCATGGCAAATTGTGGACCTACCAGCTCATTCAAAACCAGCTTACAACTCTAGACCCTGACATCCACTTGTATAGCAGATTCAGCCATTCTGGGCTTGCTGAGAGGGGCTTATTTTTCACTGGACTTTTTTTCCTAGTCAAAAACTCCATGTCAGTTCAGCCCAGTTCAGTTCAAGGTACAGTGGTGGGAGAGGAAAAGATACTAATGTTTGCTTTCTGTACCAAGAACAATAATGTTGGAAGCACTAATGAAGAGTAAGAAGGGTGTTTTCAGAGGAAACATGTTGCCTACATTTCATCTGAGAATGCAAAAAAGCCCCTGTGGTTGCCAACTCTAAACTTGACAGGTTGCTGCCAAAACAGAAGCATTGCCAATAAAAGCAAGGAAAGATTTGCTAAGAATACAGACAAAACTACTTTTGCTCCTCCTGAGTGGAGAATAGTTGGGAAATTATTAGTCCACAGTGCCACTTAGAACAACTTTATCATAGGAGCCATATGGACTGCAACCCAACATCTCTATAGTTTAATATTTGCTAATAAAGAAGTTAAGTGAAAACAATTGCATCTATGTCTATGTAGACTGAAGGAGAAAAAGTCAAAATGGAAATGGAGAGTCTTTTTTTTGGCAGGGATGTGCTGCTAGACTTACAAGGACACAGTCAAGAGGTGGGACCCCCAGATTTGACCATGGGGAGGAGAGAAGAACTAGTCATCAACCAGCATGGATGATACAGCTCCTGGGAAAGGGAATGCAACACTGGAGGCAGAACTGAACAGCCCCTTCTTCAAAACCTGCTGTGATTTTAGTAGTCCTATGTTCCCTTCTGGCCCATCCTTGACCACTAGTTAAGTTATATTCCTAATACAAAAATAGGAACCACACTCCATAACTCAGATGGGGATCTAGTTATTCAGCTATTTGAAAGTCAATAGAGACTTGTCAATTGAGTCAACTGAGAGCTGTGATCATAGCCAGGTCAGTCCTATGCAGAAACCACAGCACCTGATGAAGTCAGTTCCTATGTTTTAGGTTGGTGGACCCAGCTTTTCCCTAAGACAGGAAAAGCTGGGGCCAGATTTGGATAGTGTAAGGTATTTTCACCCCATGTGCCAGAATGTACCTGCTGACTCCCCATCCATCCATCATCATTGCCTCTAAGTGAGACTGTTTTAAGTATATGCTTATTAATAGCTGATTTCTTTGGAGTTCCAGTTGGACTCATTGAATGCGTTTATATTCCATTTCCAATTATCTGTAAATAAAAATAACAGCTAAACAGACACCAAAGGATGGGGAAGGCAGAAATGGAAGAGAGAACAGTCAAGGGAGCTTTTTGGATTCGATTAAAAGAAGTTTGTCCTTAATTCATGCTATACCAAATCCATATGAGGCTTTGTTTTTTGTTTGTTTGGTTGGTTTTTTTTAAACTGAAATGTGTCTTGAAGTGATTTGAATTTGCATGTTGAAGTTTAGCCCATTTCACATCAACTGAAAATCCTCAGCCCATGGTCAGTACTTCCTAAAAGAAATGTATTTACCTAGCGTCAATCTCAGATTATCCAAGCAGCACCAGACAAGCTGCTTTACCTCTGTGCCTCCATTCCCCCCCCATCCCCCCCAAAAGGAAATAGATTCTTTTTCTTGCCTACATGACAGCATTTTCCAGAACCTGCATATTTCCTTATTTTGGCACTGATCCAAAAGCTGCTTAAGGTCAATGCAAAGATTTTAACTGATTTCCCTGGGCTTTACCTTAGTTAATAAATATACTGTGAAGTCTTTGGACAAATAGCACTGTAGAAATGCACTGTGTTAGTACTAGTGCGTCTTATGCCGTCTTCAGCCAGTTCTTTTGCTGGCAATATTCCCACAGAAGACAGACATTGAAAGCCAAGTGTCGAGCTCCAGATTTCACCCATTGTCTTCTAAAACAACTAACTTGTAATGCAAATTGTTCTGCTTTGTTAGGAATGAAGTGTAGCAACTCACCAAATGTATTTATTCCCAGGGACATTTCTTGATAGGCAAGATGAATTGCACCCAGGTGGTGGGGCTAGCACCCTAGGAAGTTTAATGGCCACAGGAGATCTAGCTTTGTTACATCTTAGGCAGTGCAAGCCTGGAGGGAGCTTCCCTGGTGAGCAGAAGTATCCTTGTTTTCTAAGTAGGGAAGAAGAGGCAATGACAATATAAAGCCAAGCTCCTGGCAGACAACAGGAAACCTCCCATTAGCCTCAGAAGTGCCCAGATTTATCTAATGAATCAGCAGCACAGGCAGGGAACTGACCCAAACCTCACATGAATGACAGTAGCTCTGCAGATTGGCCCCATGACTCTGCTCCTCCTTTTAGCGATGTCTAAACTCCTTGCATTTATTTAGTTGTGTTGATGAATGGTTGTCTGCTTTGGCCATTCGTCAGTGCTGATGCTGGGAAACAGTGTGGAGGCACTTCTGGCCTTTTAGGTCCCACTTGGTTTAACACTGATCTGCCGAGGTGTCTGTTTAGTGTTCAAGACTCTAAAGGGAGCCTTCCTGTGGTGAAGATACAGCACATGTTAAAACTGGAAAATAATCCTGCCAGATGGAAAAATCCTGGAACATTTCCTCAGTGTCTCCCAGGCTATAAGGGTTTACCTCTTAACAAGATCACCGAGATGAACAGATGCGCCCTGACCTGAAAATTCTCAGCATTTTGATCAGTGTATTAACACACAGCACTTGAATTGTCAAAATCATTTACACCTCCAAAAACATTCCTTTTGCCAGGCAGTTGGAAGAAGCATATTGAATGTCTAAACAAAGGCACTGACCTATACGTGAGACTCAGCTAGCTCTTTGGATCTTACACCGCGTAATGTTACTCGTCAAAGCAGGACAGAGGTATAGTCCCTGAGTCTGAGTTGCCACTCTGGAGTCACACCAGCCACAAGAGAGATTTCTTTGTTTCTGGCCTAGAAGAGGTGCCACATGCAGAGAATTCCCTGTTAGCTTTCAGCGGTGCCGCTCGTCCAAGTGCACTGTGTCAGGTGGGTAGGCAGGGAAAGTCAATCCCGCCGCTTCTCACAAGCTGCTTCCCAGGGCTGGGCAAGAGGAACAGCATTTATGGTCACATAAGACTCAGGAATCAGTAGGCTTCAGGGCACATTTCTATGATGTTAACCAACAAGTTCATCTTCAGATCCTGCTACAAGTGTGTTGCAGCATTCGTCCTCAGGGGCTGTCTTTGAGGGTCAGATATTGAAGATTTCAGTTTCTGTAGCCTAGGACATCTTCAAGAAGCTGCCAACATCTTATTTCTGTCTGTCAAGTAATATACCAAAGTTTATGTCAGAGAGGATCCAGGGAGTAAGGAAGGAATGGGTAAGAATAAGTTATTAGTCCTGGGCTGTTGATTCCTTCCACAGATGAACAGTTAGCTATCAGGATCAAAGACACGGCCTCCAACAGGCATGTGCAAAACCATCATCTGCTCAGCACTAACAAAGTGACTAGTAAACAGCTCCAGCCTTTGAAACCTACCCATCTATTGTTTGGGGCTCAGGGCTTACAGTTCCTTGGACCTCATTCACAGTGATTTTGGGGATCCAGCAAAAGGCGTATTTTCTGAGGTAGCAGTCTGTATCAGAGTGGGAAGGAAATATTGGGGGAACTAGTAAGTCAGTCTAGACACGTTTATTTTAATGCTGGCTGCCATATCATTACAAAAAGACATCTTCGTCCCTAAGGAGACTTCTTTTTTATAGATGGAGCCCTTTCTGGTTCTTACCAGTGAGCATGTGGCAATACGGAAGAGGACGACCGTCTGCAGTCCTGCGAGATCCACAGCAAGAATGAGACTACATGGAAAGAGAGTAACTTGCTGAAATGGTTCAGGGAGACTCTATATCCAGTCTCAAAATCCCGTGCCCAAATCTGCAAGGCAGTGTTCCTGCTTTGGTGCTAACACTGTTGGTCAAGGGGCACATGGACACAAAAGTTAAAGCTACCCCTTTCACATCTCACTGGAGGAAAAGGTTAAGTAGTAAGTGAGATACACTTTTTGTGGGTAAACACCCCTACACCCACAGGATATAGGTAAACCTGCAATGTATTTGGTAAGTACAGTGACCCCAGGGAAAAGATAGTTCAGAGAGCTGCTTTCGGGGAAGTTAAAATGTGTTGGTGCTTATACAGACATATAATGCAGAAGAAACATACACAGAAGTAGAAACATATACTTAGAGCAACACCACCACTGGCATTGAACCTCGCTAAAGATCCCTGCAAGTGATTCCATCTCTGAATGAGAGAACTCTGGTTTGTCCAGAGACACAGACCCAGGCCTAGGGAAAGAGTAGCAAGGACTGCTAAACTGAACCAAAGACAGCAACAAAACAATGGCAGCTGCAGTAGAACAAGTCTATTTGCCAGAGCTAACAGTTTTCATGAAGCAGGAAAGCCGACTAATAAATCATAGTCCAGTGCACACCCCACAGAAACAATTCAAGAGACAAGGTAGATAACATACAGGTCACGAACAAGTGTGGAAGATGTTGGAGAAACAGCACCATTTCACCTCCCAGTGGGTTATCCTCTGCAGAAGGAAAACACAGCTGTGTAATGGATGGTAAGGTACATGACACAGACCTCCAGTGAAGATGATATCTGTAGCGCGCTAACAGAGCCAGGGAGATTCACACATGCTAGGCACATCTCCGAAGACTGCTAGTCATTCAACTACCATTGCAGTAACTCTGCTCTAAGATCAACGACCAGTTTGATTTCTGCTGGACTGCAGGCCCAGCTGCTGTGTAATACTAACAAGAATGATAAGCAGGAAAATGAGCTGGGAGAAATACATTCACGTGCTGATGATAATGCGTTGGCCAGTGCAGGGCAAATGCAAGTCATAGTAGGAAATGCATTATTCTGTACAAGAAACAGCAACCTGTTGTGTGCCTCAAACAGTTAAATACATCCTGCTCTCAGGAAGGATTCAAAGGAAGCCACAACCATGCCTCAGAAAAGTCAGGAACAAAACCACAACAGTAAGAAGAGTTTCAGTATTGATGTGTGCAGTGTACTAAAGCAAGCTTATCTGGGTGCCAACATCCCCCTGAAGGTTACAGGCACAATCACTTCCTTGCCTCTCTAGATCTGTTACAGCAACATTCAGCCTTCCCTCCCAACAAGAACCAGAAAGTTGACTGCCTTTTATTGCCATGGAGTTGATCAGGCAGGACATGTCTGACAGCACCAAGGTGACACCTGTCCAGGAAGAGCATGATAAGGACTACTCTGCAAGGGAGGGCAGGCAGGGGGCTGAGGGGGACCTCAGCACAGGCAGAGCAGTGCCTTCACCAACACAGCACAGTCCCACAGTACCTGAGCAGGGCAGAGCAGTGAGAGTCCCAGACAACGTGAAGTGATGGGTCAGGTCAGAGAGCCCGATCAGGAGCAGCAGGAGACAGGGTCAGAGCCAGGTCTCGGAACAAAGTTGCTTACAACACAGGTCTGGCATCCAGCTTTGAAAACCAGACAGTAAGACAGAGGCACATATAGGACACAGCTCAGGATAGATCTGGGCACCTGTGCCCTGAGCTTATATAGAGTCCTTGGCCCTGTGGGCAGAGGGTGTGCTGGTAGAGAGCCTAATAAGGGCTGGGCAGGGCAATTGAAGCTAATTGGTGCTCTTAGGGTCCTAGAAGCACACAGAAACATCCTTTTCAAGCAGTGAGTAATTCAAATTTTCAGTTTGAAAACCTCAGGAAGCAAGAGATGCTGTTGTTTAGTTTATGGTATAGGACCATGGTGGAATGCCAGAACATCCTCACCACGTGTAAGGATGAAGAGGTTGCTGCAAATCTTATCTGCACTGTAGCAAAATATTTCAAGAAGGTGAAAGCCCTGTGAGGCTAAGATAAAGTTAGATGTTGACCCCTTTGTGCCACCTGGGATACTACTGAAGTATGGAGTTCTGCTGGCCTTGACTGTCAATCCAGCAAACAATGAAGAACAGATGCACATCTATAGCCATCTATAGGCTTTTTATGCCAATGAGAGAGGCATATGAAGAGGGAAAGCCAGTGGCAAGACAAGCCCTGGTTGTATAGTGAAAATGGAATATGTGGTCTGCCACAGACATGCCTAGAGTTCATGACTATACACAGCATTAAAATGATAATTTCCATGAATGACTGGATGCTTAGAAGCTGAGATATGTTAAGGATGTTATGGGAATCCAGGAACTTGTGAGAAGAGATTAATAGATTCTGCCTACACCACTGAGAAGTGTACAAGTCTCTGAATTGGGCCACACACTGTGGGTGCATCTACTGTGTTTCAAGTGCAAATGTGGATATACACTTAAAATCAAACTTACCTCATGTCATCAGCACACACCTAAGCAGCATCTGCCCTCAGTGCGGGCAAAGGCGGATATACTGTTTCCAGCCTGAGGCTGCCACCATGATTCATATGTACCATCACAGTGATAACCACATGGACAGTGTCGGGCAGATAAGACCTCTGTTTGGTCCTTACAGTGCCACGTACCACAAGGGCCCCTGGGATTCGTAGGTGGCCCAAGGTTGGAATGTCCTTATAGCAACATGATCAGAGGAGTCACAGGCTGGTGATGTACATACATGGAACATGGTGAGGGGAATGCACCACAGGTTTTGCTCAATTCCCAGAAGTATGTAGACATAACCAGTGAAGCAGCGTGAGAATAGCCAGGGAATTGCAAAAAGACTTTTGAAAGGAAATCACATGGAAGGAATCAAACTTGAAATCCTACGATTTCTGGGACGTCTATTTAAGAGATCCCTAAAGTAGTGACGCTGGAAGCAGTCCCTCTCTGTTTGTCTTGGTTTTTACATTCTTCCCTAGCCAGCTGCTGCTCGCCACTGCTGGAGGCAGGACACTGGGCTTGGAGTACATTTCATCTGATCCAGGGCGGCCATGCTTGTGAGATGTGTGAACTGAGTGAAGAGTGTAACAACTAGTAACAGAAAGAGACTCTACATAGACTTAAAAACCCCAACCCATCTCTAGAAAGGGTCAGAGGGGCTGTTCACTGTTCAGTGACAGGATCATGAAAAGTTACTCAAGCAAGGACTGTGATCAGGAAGTTGACAGTGAGTTTTGCGAGGGCTGGCAGACCAGACCCACCTTACTCACACGATGGATCAGAAGGCACTGCAAGACATGACTCATTAGCACTAATTGGGAACCTCTGGTCCAGATGCTGTCCCTTTCGAACACAGCAATCTTTGGGAAGGTAGAGGCAGTAGTGAAGGCAGCCAAGCAACAGATGATGAAAGCAAAGGGAATAGAAAGGTATGCATGCCAAGCCAGACCATCACAGGACAACATCCCCACATAACAGAATCGCTCAGCGTAAAGACTTAGTGGCCAGAAGAGCAACACTTATTCACCTGAAAGTAGACTCCTGCAACCCATGGCAGGAATGACATGTAGGATGCAGAACTGTTGAAAGGGCTATCAAGATAGGCAGGCCAGCATTACAGCAAAACAGTCTGAGACTGGACTCAGGAGTAGGTCTGCTTTAGCTATCTAGTAGTCACACAAAGGGTGTGCAGCAGGCAACAATTTCAGCTATAGTGAGACGTAAGTGCTGAGGTAGCTGTAGTCTCAGGACAGAGGGGTAAACACCAACCAAAGGCAATGGAAAAGAAGCAGCAGACGGCACACCCAAAGAAACAAGAGCCATGTCCAGAAATGGGAGCACTTATAAGTAGCTTGGCAGAGGAGAGTTGGGAAGAAAAAGCTGTGGGAGCAGCAACAAGGATTAGCAAAGTGCACGCAGCAAGAAGAAGGAAATTGTGCCCCTGAGAACAGCAACAGTGCAAAAAATTCGTAAGAGAGGGATTCAAAGTCTGGCAAACTTGAAAGGCAGTAATAAATGTTCTTTCTACACGGGGCTGTGCACTGGTAACCACAGGGTATGGCAAGCCAGCAAACATTCAAACAAAACAGAGCAACAAAAGCAGTTAAAAGGAAGGTAATAGCAAGCTGCATGGGCCATGGAGCAGTAAGCACAGGCTTGGAGGAGGCTAGAGTTTGGAGGATTCCCTGGGACGCCTGTCTAGCCACATGCAGGTACAATGCCTGCTGTAGCTGCAATGCCTCTAAAACAGCTGTTGCCAGTGAAGCAGAGGTTTAGCCTTAGAAACAGTGCACTGTTCCTTGCTGTGTGTCCTACTAAGCAGTGCATAAAATCATCTCAAAAGCTGTACTCCAGCTGGAATTCACTGCCAGTGGCCCCAGAGAGATTTAAGGCTCTCCTCCTGCCTCAAACTGCATCAGCCCTAAGACAGGGCAGGTTTCTAGACGAACCTCAGGTCCAAACCATACCAGGACCCCTGATTTTCCAACTGAATTGGCTTTTGGGCTGCTGAGGGTGAGCAAAACCATGCAATAAGACACAATGGAACACCCGACCTGAAGCCCCTGTCTCCAATTCTTTCAAAATAAATAGCATGCAAAAAAGGAGCAGGTTTTAACCAGCCTTCGTTTGCAGCCAACATGGGCACATGGTTAGCTTTAGCAGGACTGGACAGCATATGGCACAGCGACCTGGCTTGTTTTGAATAATGGAGTATAATAAAACCTGTCAAACTGCTATTGGCAGCTAGGGTGAGGAAAAACTCTTTGTGCACAGACAGTTTGAGAAAACCTACTCGTCACTGCCATGCAAAATATTTTCCAGCAGTAAATACACATTCATAGAGTGCCACTCAGCCTAGGGTGTTTTATCCTCAGATCCTGAATTTCTACAGGAATCCTGCGCTACTACAGGGATGGCAAAGTGGGGAATGCTAACAGCTGGGAGGAACAAAAAACAGGTGCATGGGGAGGGGAAGGAGAAGGAAAAAGAGCCAAGGAGCAGGTCCAGAAGCAAGAACAGCAGGAGAAGCTAGAGGGGGTGGTAGGAGGGCAGAGGAGAGTCATGGCCACCACAGGTGTGTTGGCTGAGAAACGCATGAGGGGGCCTGGATGGAAGAGGGGGCAACGGTGTGTCCTCAGCCAGGCAAAGGGAGGAGGAGGCAGGATGCTGTTGGAGAGGCCAGTGCTGGCTGGCTCTGTGATTGAGGAGCTCTTTGTGGGTGATGGAAGGGCTGCATTTTGTGTGCTAAAGCTTGAAGTCAAGGAAACACCGGAAGAGTTTCTTTGTAATTCATCTGCCCAGCCAGTGCTGGCAGAGAAATGAGGGCTAGGGGAAGTGTAGCTCTTTACCTGTGAGAGCTCAGCCAGTGCCTGGCCTCCGTGACATCTCTGCAGAGTGTGTGGGGCCATGAGGTGGGCTTGCAAGTGCAGCTCTGGCTGACGTGCAGGGGACTCCAAGTCCCAGTCCCACCCCCAGCCTGGGAAGGCTGAACAGAGCTTTGCCAGAGCAACACAGGTCAGAATTAACCTTGAATTTTCATGTCTTGAGTCATCAAGCTGAGCTTTGATTTTAGGCTGCATCTCTGGACAAAAGCAAGTACCACAAGGCTTAAGGGCAGTTCAGCCTGGGCTTGTTTGTGCCCTGCAATGTCCTTCTCCCTCTGGCTTTGCATTTGACTGGTTTCTGCAGTTTTCCTGCTCCCTGAGAGCATCAGAGGGAAGCAGGAGCACTGCTTAGTCATTACATCCTGCCATGTCAAGCATCAGTCTTGTTTCTTTGAAGAAAATGCTAAAAGTACATCCCGTGTTGCCTCAAATGCCTTAAAATGTTGCTACCGCTGCTTGGGGTGGCTGGTTTGTAATATCAATGGCCTGCCTTAGCTGTGCTGAATGCACTTACATGGGAGCAATAGCAACAATCTGGAATTCAGAAAGTCTACAAACAGGCAGCCCTGTTTTAATTAGTTGAGTACAGAGACTAATTAATATGCAAATGAGGAGCTTACCAATATTAATCATCTGTTTTACTAGGCTGCTTTACTAAAGAGTTTCTAACGAATTTGCAGATGAAGTTTCCATGACATTAAAAATCAGCTAAACACCTATCTGAGAAATACTGTCCACTTTCCAAGGGAAAGAGAGAAAGGGAGAGTGGGGCTTTGTCTTTTTGGAAGGAAAACAGCAGTGACTAAAACTAATTTTGTCTTTGGCAAATGTCGCATAGGCTGACTGACTCAACCTTTTCCAAACCCTAATTGAAAGCATTTCAGCAAGATAGACACCAGAAAGCATTTGGACCAGTAGCTGCACACACGTGTCTGTCTGTGTGTGTGTGCATAGGTGCTTGTGAAGCACGTATTGACTAAAAAAATCGCATGATTGACTAAAAGCATGATTGACTAAAAAATAAGTATCTACCTTTGACATCTATCAATAGCTTTCAACACTGTGGAACATAAGCCCCAAGCAAAATCACCCTGGGTTGTATCTTCTGTGATTTTGCTAGCTCTATTCCTGTTACTAATGCCTTAAAACATGGTAACTGGAATCCTGCCCCGAGCTATGCCACTCTTTGCTAGGTTTACCTTTTGCACTTTGCTGTGCTTCTAGGTGAGTTTGGAGAAGCTTCTTGTCAAATTCACTCTCTGATTCTCATATGTTACTTCAATGCAATTGCATATGGGTTCCCCTCACTGCCCCAGGGAATGCAGAAATCAGATAAAGAATGTTTTCATTTCTAACAAATCCGCCAAAGCATTTCTGTACGTCCTGGTTTTCTTTTCATATCCCTTTACCCCCATGTTCCCTCTATTAAAAGCAGAGCCTAAATTCTTGGTGTGATGTGTCCCTTTAAATGACTGAAAAATGGAGAATGAGATTTGCAAATCTCTTCTTGAGTCACAGGTGGGACCAAAAATCCACCAGCAAGGTACTTCAAAAAATTAAAGACAGCCTTAAAAATGAATCCAAAAACAGTGGCTGATCTTCAGTGCCAGTGAATGGAGCTTGGCGGGTGGTTTGGATTAAAGAGGTTCCTGAGGTTGCAGAACTGGAAAATGGAAATAGCTCAGCAGCACCTGCCATCACTCCTGAGATAGGCTTCTCCCTCCCAGCTGACCACGTGGAAGATACACATTTCATTTATTCAGAAACAAGACCTGGGCTGAGGCTGCCCTTGCTTTTCATTCACCTCCACTTAAGTGACAGCCAGGGCTCGTTTCCCTCCTGAGCTGGGGATACTGAGATGAGAAGGATAGCTGAGCCCTGCACTCACTCCCAACATCCCCTGAAAAATCCTACTGCTGCTAACTGGTAACCAGTTTTCCCGTAGCTGTCTGTAACATGGAAAACTGCTTTAATTTTGGTTTTTGCATATAAGGCAGGAGCATTGCTCATTCTTCCTCCCAGCACTGTCTCTTTTCATCACTCCTTCCATGATGCTTTTAGCTCCCAGCCTCAGGAGCTCTTGGGGTGGCGCAGTACTGCCAGGGGAGCACCAGGGATGGGGGTCACACAGAGGTGCTTGCAGGACATTGTGGGGGACAGAGCAGGGGCAAAGGGGAAAGGATGGGCTGTAGGCGCATGTCTGGAAGATCTTGATGTGCTTGGGAGTAAAGAAGGGAAGCAAAGGTGGGGAAGTGAGGACTGGGAGACGTCACGTTAGTGTGGGAGGGTCTACAGGCTTTGAATCCACCTCGGGAACAGGGTTTAATACCAACTGCCCTGCTGTTGTGAGTGCATGAGCTCTGATATTCCTCATGGTCCTAATGAACACAAATCTGGCTTTCATAGAAAGAGATGAGCTCTTGAACCAAGGATGCTTCCCTGGGTGTTGCCGATTTTTCAGAGGGTATTAGGCAGGTGTGTAGTGTCTCCTTCCATACTTTATGCAGTACAAAGGGCTTTTCTTTCTTCTCTTTCTTCTTTCAAAATGTTTCCAGGTAAGGCTTCCCTTGTTTGGTCCTGTCCCAACATCACTTGGAGAAGACCCTCTTCCTGATGGCAGGAGTGTATTGGAAGGACTGTGTTCCTCTCCCCTCTCAGCCTATCCTGTCCCACCTTACCCAGCCCTTCGCCCTTGGTTTATGCCTTCCCCACCCTCCTGTCACAACCCCATCCTGGACCCCACCCCCATGCTCCCACACACTTCCCACATTTGTGAAGATCTGAGCCTCATCCCTTTGGGTATTTGTGGCACATGCCACCTCCCTGTCTTCTGCCTGCGTAGCTAGAAACACCAGTCCTGAGCCAGAGCGTGGGGATGCAGCAATCTGGGGGGACAGGAGGCTGGCAACCTCCCCTTGTTGGTTAAGGGTCCTCTTCTCCCTGAGGGATGCCTTCCTGCCACCTCTCAGCCTCGTCCCCCTAGTCACCGAGATGAAAGAAATACCTCCTTCTACAGAGCTGCTGAATGGCTTGGGTTTGTCTTTTCCAGGTAAGTCCACCTTTGAGTGGTCATGGGGAACCAGCAAGTTGCAGTCCCCAGAATGAACACTTTAGAAAGTTACGAATGACTGAAAATTGGCGAACAGAACAAAAATGTTTAGCTGGCTTTAGCTGTAGCTGTCGCTAGCACGACACCCACATCAGCAGGCAGAAAGAAGGCGAGTGCAAGAGACGGGGAGGTGCAATAAATACAGTCTAAAAAGCAAAGAGCTACCACTTTGCTGATACGAGCAAGTTAAAGTAGCCTCAAAATTTAGGGTCTGTGAAAAAAGCTCTTTCTCAGCTTAAGACTAATAGTGATATTCCCATGGGGGAAAAAAGACCCCATTGATTGGAGAGATTTTTAACAGGGAAATGTTTTCTCTCAGTATTAGCAATGCAAATAACAGCACGGTGCTAGAGTTTGGTAATGGAAGGATGAAATCACGTAGAAACCGACTGAGGAAAAACCAGAAAGCATGTCTTTTTTTTCTTTTTCCATGGAAAGGTAAGCAGAACTGAATGAGATGAAAAAAATCAGGCAGGATGTTTCAGGCTATTTTATACAGGAAATTTCCATTGTGTCACTAGCCAAATTTCTGGAGTCATTTTGTCGTGTTTTGGTTCGGTTTTTTTAAGGAAAACTTGCAGTTTTTAATATGGCTTTACTATTTTTACCACATGTTGAAAGTTTCAGGGGAAAATGAGGAGCAATCTTCTTGTTCTCTGAAGGAAGCACAAGGATAGGAGAAAAGACAGAAAGAAAAGAGCAAGTATGGATAAACAGAAGCAGTAAAGTGTCTCATTTCTGATACAGAATCCGAGAAAAAAGACCATTGAAATGGTCTTTCCAAGCCCTGTCATCATGTCTCTGTATAATCTCTTCAAAATAGTGTAAACCTCAGTGATTATTAATATATTTTCAGTTGTTTATATGAATCTTGAGGGGAAAAGGAAGCTTCTGCCATTTTAATTCCTTTGTTAATGTCTTTATGAATGCAATTAGCACTTCATTCACGCTTCTTTGTTTCTGGATCCCATTACAATATGGCTTATGCCAACTTCTTTCTCCCAGGAGAGGTGAGGCATCACGTAGCACTCCACTCAGCTGTGTGGCTGAGCACTGACAAACTCAATTTACTGGAGGAGAGCATGAGATGACACCGTGCAGTCACTGTTGCTGTGATATGGACTAATGGCCTCTTTCGTTCCAAACCAGACATCACCTATCCTGGGGAAACGTGTCTGTACATAGGTAAGTGAAAGAAAAACAAGGTTGATTTACCTGACAGGAAAGTAACCTACCGCAGCTGGTTTAAAAAACTGAAATATCTAATTATTCAGTCCTTTTTTTTACTGTTGTACCACACTTGCTTACAAGATACCCATTCAGTTGCTTTTAATTTCTAAAGACGATGCTAAAGTCACCCCTCTTATAACCCCATCAGTCTTTACAGTCCTAAATCAGGGATGGTTTTGGCCCCTCAATTTTTTCCTGTCTGCTCCAAACAGCTTTGACATGAGCTGAACACCACAAGCTCCAGCTCCTGAGGCTGCACAACTGGAAGCCGGACCTTTACCAGGGGCTCACTGGGGTCTGATCCTGACCTCGCAGTCCATCAGTGTAAGTTAGGAGGAAGCCCAGTGCGATGAGTGGGCTTGCAGTGATGTAAAACTGAAGTCAGAAGGAGCTCAAGCCTATCAGTCTGCGAGGGCAGCTTTTCAGTGCTAGATGGGCATTTACAGATGTGGGGACTGTAAGCATCAGGTGCTTGAGAGCTGCAGCACCCACGGGCAGTGAGGAGCCTAGGTGTTTCTGAATAACCCAACAGGTACCAATTCACACCTAAATACTTTTGGAAATCTGGTTCTGAACTGCTCCGAGGCCAGGAGCCAAGGACCAGCCCTGATTCAGGAGTGTGCTACCTGCACACAGCCAGGAAAATCTGGAGAGATTTGAGCCTGTTGGAGCCCAGCAATGCTCCCAGCTGCAGGGTGATGAGTTTTTTGCCACCTCTGTCAGGGCAGAGGATGGAAGTGGATGCAGTTTACCCGCAGGATCGATGCTTTGAAGTGGCTACAAAAATTCCACGAAGGGTGAAGACTTCTCTCCCCGGACAGCCAGATGAAGGCAGTGAAGCCATAAGCTGTTCCTCCTGCCAAAAACTTCTGGGGAGGGGAGCTGGGGGAAGCTGGTTTACAGTGTTGTAGACCCTTTCTCCCTCTTTTTATGCTGGTCCTACGTACTCCTTGCCTTCCCCAGCACATCCTGGCACACAAAGCACGTCAGCAGACATTGAAGTCCAGACACTCCCTGTGGGCTCCGGATCCTCTCTTGCACCACCTCCTCATCCCAGAGGAACCCACTGCCAGGTAAAGAAGATCATTGTTTCCATCACGAAAGAGAAGGGAGGGAAAAACTGTGGGCTAAAAGCCCAAGGAAAAGAGGCAAGAATTCTTTATCGCTTATTAAGTGTGCAATTCAAAACCTGGTGAATAGGGAGATGAAAAGCTCCTGCTGAGAAATGGAGAGAGAAATTGCATTCTGGCCTCAGGGAAACCTGTGCCCATAATATTAAAGATGTGCAAATAAATAAATAAAGGGAATAGCTGGATTTACGTGTCTAATATTCTTGCATGCCATGATCAATGTTGATATTTTACTTTTTTATGAGGTTCTCCAAAAATCTATGGCCCTTTCCTTTATTAATTGTAGATCCTCATTGAAGGTCTTTTGCGTGTCTCCAGCAACTAGGTCTTAGCTGTCAACTCCATTAAATTCTATTATAATATGGCATGATTGAATGCTCCAGTGGGATTGACCAGCCAGTGTGTATTAATATATAATGGAGCACACAGAGGCGGTCACCAGCACCTTGCTGCATTCACAAAGATGCTGTTGTGTTTACTTTTTTTTTTTTCCTCTCCGTGTGCATGTCTGCTGTTTCAGTAGAAACTGGCTTTACCGTAAATTATCCCTTGCAAAAAGAACAATGTAAACTGTGAGGGAGCTTTCCCTGGGACATGGAAGCCAGTGGTCGTCCCTCAGGTGAACAGATTCTTATCCTCTGCCTGGGATGTATTTGTATGACTTTAATTAGTTTGTGTTTATACAGTATGAAAATCTAGGACGCCCATGGTATTTAATGTTTACAGTATGAAAATCTAGGAGGCCCATGGTATGTAATGTTAGGGAATATTGAAGAGCAGAGGATTTCCCACCCTGCCGGTTAGAAATAGGGATGTTATGCTGCTGAGAGGGAGCAGAATCAGAATTCAAATAGATGGGATGACAGATTTTTTTTTTTTAAGTAGGATACACTGAAACATCACCCCTGGCTGCCTACAAATGACGAAATATTTCAAATCAAGACAGATTTCACTGGGGCAGAGGGGGATTGTGTGACATTTTTCGAAGAATGGGGATAAGACTCTCATGGTACACATCCTTCCACACCAAAAACTCTGTTTGCTGTCCCTGTGGGGGGAAGAAGTACCTGATATGGCTACAAAGCCTGTCTTCACAGTCCCTTGCTTCTCTCAAAGCCTAAGCAGCCAGCTAGTGCAGAGCTCTGAGCTGGTGCGAGCTGAAACAGCCCCCTGCCAGCTGGTCCCCTCTCCAAAGGTGAGGAGGGTCCCTGACATGCCACCCTGCCTCCTCCTGCCCCACCACATTTCCTTCTTCATCATCTCACAGCCAGCCTCACCCTTCTGTGCAGGGGGTGGAAGTGGTTGAAACCTTGCACGTCTTGGATATTTTCACCAATTCAGGCTGCTGTTTTGCTCCGAGAGTCAAGTTGGGGCTCAGCTGCATGCATGTCTATTCGGTTTTTTAAACCCCTATAGCATTCAAAGGGGTCTGGCAGATCATATGTATGGGTAGTGGAAGACCTGTGCTTTACTGGAGCAGTGAATGTAGGGTGGATAGGATGTCACCTGCAATGACACCGTTTAGACAATTTAATCCCACCCTCAGTGCATATCTGCAGCCTAAAATGAGCAGCCCAGCTTGGGTACCTTCTGCTTTTACTAGGAAAGCAAAAGAGCAAAGCAAGATCGCAGGCTCTGACTGAAAATCAGTTTAATTCAGAATTGGAGGAAAGACATATGAAGGCATATCCAGCCTTCAAACCATGTGTAGCTCCATGACATCTCTACTTGTCCAGGGATGCTCAGATCTGGTGCATTTCATAGCGGCTGTAAGTCAGTGCTTCTAGGTCTCTGGAGAGCTCTGCTGGGTCACCAGCCTCTCAGCCCATCGCAGCTGTGTGCATTGGTGTTATTAGCTCCCATTGCCTGTGTTTACACTTGACATTTCCAAAGCCCTGTGTGGTACCATGAGCAGGAATGCGGCCAGGGCAGCACCAGCCACAGCACTACAATGGACAAGCTTTGATGAGCATTAATGCTGTGGCTGCAGCCAGTAGACAGAAGACATAGCCTGATTGCCTTTTGGGGGCCAGGCTGAGGTCAAACCAAAGACTAATTCATGTCTGCCCAGCCAGGATATGGCTGGCAGGGAAACCGGCAGAGCTCTGTGTTCCTGGGTGGTGCACTGTAGGCAAACTTTGTCAAATTCCTGGATTATTTGGGGGGTCTGCCACAATGATTTTGCTTGAAATGCAGCCTCCTCCTCCTCCTCCCTTGATTCATGCAGGGTCATATTCTGCACTGCGGAGTTTCAGTTCCCATGCTTCTGGCACACTAATTGCCTTGGTCATAGTTGTTGCCTTGCCCAACTCAATCTGCTTTTAAAGACGAAAAACTCACCTAATTCCATAATTCATCCTTAGCATTACACTCCACTTGCTTCCAAAGAGGAATCATAGACAGATTGATTGATCTGTCACAACGAGGGCTGAAGATGGTCTAGTATTAGGAGCTGAGGCCAGGGAGAAAAAGATGCTGCTTATACTAATAGATTGCAATTCTTTTCCCAGAGGATATCATTTCCTTTAGACAATTCAAGAGACTAACCATCCAATTTAGAAGAATAAAAATAATCATTATGGTTACAACAGTGACCGGGGGGGAAAAAATCAAGCAAAAAATCAAACCTTTCTGAGAAGCAAAAAGGGAAAGGGGATCTTTTCCTGCTTTCCCAAAGATGTGCTTCACCTTTGTGCCTGCACAGAGAGGAAAACCAGTCTGCTTTGTTCCTCGTGGAGCCAAGTCAAGGGGCAACAGTGTAAAACAGAAGCACAAGCTACATTTTCCTAGATCCAAGGAAGATGTAAATGTGTAAAATGTGATGGAAGAGGTTGGATTCCCCCCCCCCCCGCCCTTCTTTTTTTATTATTTCTCTCTCAGGAATGGTCTGACAGCCCCAGGCTGGAGTATGTGTCTCTCCCAACTACTCTGTCACCCGGGTAACCATGGAGACCATGACGATCGATTAGATGCCATCTGATCTCAACCTCATAAAAAAAACCCCACGTGCACCCGCGCGCGCGCATATGCGCACGCACTCACAAAAAACAAAAACCAAAAAACAAAAAAACAAAAACCAGGCAGCAGATGGCAACCAGGCCACTAGACCTGTCTCCAGAGAGAGTGAGCCGGGAAGAGGGACTGAGAGACACAGGCGGAGAGAAATCATAAGGGAAAGGGAGAAAAAAGACAAAGAAAGAGAAGGTGGGGGGGAGGAGACAAAGAAGCAAAGAGATCGGGGGGGAAAAGGAAAGAGGGAGAGATGAGAGCAGGTCCTCAGCTGGTGTGATTTCTGGGGGACCTGTCTGGGTGGAGCAGCGATCATTTATACTGCCTGCAAGTCTGTCTTGCTTTGAGGGTGGAGAGTGAGGCTGAGAGAGGTCGGAAAAGAGGATAAAAGTATAAAAATACCGGGTCAAATCCAAGGGGAAGCCTGTGGAAGTGCAACAAATGTGCCTGCAACAGCTAACCCCCTCTGCAAATTGTCAGGCCAAACAAGGTCTCTCTCTAAGGATGTGAGAAGGGGCCCAAACAGAGATCAGAGCTCCCCACCCCACCGGGGCCAGAGCGGGTATAATCTGAGAGGTCTGCACTAGCTCCATGCCACCAAAAGGACCGCTGCTATGCTCTGGTCACCCCACTTGGGATCTGCACACTGCGAGGGACAGAGCCAGAGGAGCCGCCTCTCCTGTACCTCACCTCTGAGGACCCATGGGTGGTCTGACCAGGCACGCTCTCATTAGCCTGGAGGTGACTGGCAGGGGTAAAACTGCCTGAAGTCCTTCACAGGAGGAACTCCTATGTCCGTACAACACCTACAACAACTGTGTCCCTCCACCTGCTGGAGGCTCTTGTGGAAATGCAAATTACCCAAGTAAATCATAAAGGGATCTTGGAATTGTAGGACAAGTGATTGGACTGAGATCCCAACAGCATCTGGGAAAAAAATTAGGGTTTCGACCACCACTCTGTGGGGAGATACCAAAATGAGGCAGGGTAGAACCTCTCTGAAGTCTCATAGCAAGGGTCCTGGGGTCCATTTTTCTGCTGCTGTTAGTTGGAGAAAAAGTGGAAACGCTTTTTTGAAATGAACTGATTTTAAAATGAGCAGGCCGAGGGCAGAGAAGTGAGGGTGCAAGGAGCAGAAGCGCAGCTGAGTTGAAGGCCAGACCTACATATGTGACTCCATGAGTCTCTTCTGGAAGCCAGGGCTGGGATTATGGGATCAGTGCTGCGCATCTCCATCTGCGGTCATCAGTCTGGGCTCTCTTTAATGGGGAGAAACAGGTTCTTCTGGTGGATACTTCACCTCACCCTACCACAAATGTCTAAAATAGGCTAGATGAGTCCCACCGTCATAGTACCTCCTTTTCTCCAGTGGGAGTAAAGGGAACCAGGAGGAACTATCTCAGATGAAGTGGGGACATAAGAAGTTAACTGAGACAAATTGCACTCCAGGTGTGTCAGTGGCACCAAGACTGCGGCTAAATAACTCATCTTTTTCCTTACCATCGTCCTTTTACAGACATGTATGCAATTGCATTTCAGCAGACAGGAGCTGGTCCCTAGCGATACCTTCCCAGGATGCTGTCAAGAATGGTGGGCACCTTCACTGGGAGGACATTGCCAGGTGAGGAAAATGATTCATGTTTAAAACATGTTGACTCAGGTGAGTTTGAAAATTGCTGTCAGGAACAGTAGACACCTTGAAAATTCAGTAACTGACAGCACCTAGTCACTAAAGATAACCATGTCTAATTTAAATGGGGAAATGAGGATCATCGTCTCCTGAAGATGGTACCTGTCTGGTCTTGGGTGGGGTGCGGAGGGCAGGGGGCCAATGACTGTCTGAAGTGGGGCTTCTTTGAGACCAGCTCTCAAGAAGGTGCTAACTCACCTGCACTTTAAGGAGTGGGTGAAGAGGACCAGATCTGTATTCATGCTGCAAAGAGATTAGTCATATGCATGTTCTCCCTTTCCCGGGTTTTTCTGAAATGTTCAGAAGACTACACTGATATCTAAGGTTGCTTCTTAGATTGATGTTTACCCTAGATGAGAAAGCAATCCAAACTTGAGTGAAGAACACTAACCATTAACATTACTGAATTCAAAGAACAGTTCTGCAGATCCCCAGGATGGCCTGCAGCCCAAATCCTTATTTTCAGAATGTGAATTTGCCTGTTTTCTTCTCTGAATCACTGCTATTCAAAGAAAGCTTCCTATCCCCAAGTAAGCATAGAAGGGAAATTAATCAGAAAGCGAAAAAGAGGTTGCTGATGGTGAACCGCACCCATGAAAGCATTTTTCCCTAGACACGTTCAAGGAAGATGAAGGCACAAAGTCATCTGTTCTCAGCTGCCCCTCTAAAAAGTCACATTGAATATTTCTGCAGCCAAAAAGTTACTCCTGATTTGCAACAAAGAAACTGAAAAGGTAGCATGACAAGTGATCTCACAGCAGTCTGATCAAGTTTAATGTCAGCCACCTGACCACACTGGTTATTCCACTCAACCTTAGTCCATCATCAGGAACGTGCCCTGCACTTCTCCAAGTGTAACTCAGTGGCACTGGATTCGTGTCACTAAATGAGGGATGAAATTGCTCTAAGGCTAAGAGTCTAGCTATCATGTGTGTGATTCTTGAAATGAATGGGAAACGGATCAGGCATCCAGAAAGGGCTGAGTACCGGGACTGCATTTCTAAAGATCAGTGCTGTTGCAGATAAAATTTGTTTAATTAAGTAGAGTGCTAGATTAAAATCAGAAAGAGCCAAGGAATGTTCTATGATCTGTATTGCACAGGACAAAAAAACCCAAAATATCAGTGTCCCAGTCCACTTCTCAGCCTGGGAGTAAAATTCTTCTCCCTTGAAATCAAGAGTAAGTTGTTCTGTGGTTCAGATTTTCTCCCCTGGATTTTCCTAGCAGATGGGTAATGGAGAAATAAGGGATAAGGCCCATGTTATCCAGAAATGCATGGCACTGACCCAGCCTGTCTTGAGGCGCTTGTCTTCCTGTTCTCTTGCAGAGGGAAGAAATTGATTAGTATTTGGTGGTTTAAGCAACCACAGTACTCATGACCAGCTCCTGTGACTTTTTTTCTGGGATAACAGGCCCAAAACCTCCTAATTAATTTCTGGCTTCACAGAGAGATGACAGAATTGATTGTTCTGGTTCTGTTAAGAGTCCACCAAGGGCTTATACCAAACTTCCCTGCTTCCCATGGCCTTTCACAGGTTGTACCAACTGATGGAGCCTAAGAGAGGGACCATGGTTTTACCAACATTGATCACACAGTAAGAGATGCTTCAGGGCACCTCACCAGCAGCAAGGATAGATGTATGCCCTAGTGAGAAGGATTTTTTTTTTAAGTTGACATCAAGTTAGGTATAGGTTGGCAGGGTGGAAGCATGTTCAAACATTTGCTAATTCCTAATGTATCTATCTCCCAGCAGAACTGAGTATTCATTATCCTCAGGGTCAGAGGGCAACATTATTGCTGCAGCGTTTTGTCACCAGGCTACCATGTCGAGAGGTTGGAGCACGTGATACAGTATTTTTAAGCAAATGATTCAAAATCCCACCTGATTAATAAACAAATACAAATACAGGCTCAATTCCACCTCAGAGATACTGCAAGAGGAACAGGGACTGGACAATGGGCTGAATTTGGACTGTTGAGTTGACAGGGTTTTGCCTGACAAGCAAGCTGTGTTTCTTTCTCCTGCCTGCCAAAAGATGACTGGAACGCCCAGTTTGGAGCAAATCACCAGAGCATTACCCAGGGAATTTTCTGAAATACACAATAATGGAAATCAATATCCCATAACGATGTAACACAGGAATACAAGAAAACTGGCATGTTTGGTGTCCATGACAAATTCTGAGTGGCTGATTTCTCTGTTTTGGTTTAGTTACTGTGGATTACATGACCAGATCCTTAGGAACAGAGGACAGAACATTTTGATTTGGGTGACCATAGTTAAGTTCCCAAAAATCAAGAGGAACTGAAACAAATACGGCCTCATCTTCAGGGCTCCTGGACATCCATAAAGCCTCTAACCTTAGCTGCTGTGGAAACTAAATGACATTTTTATTTAGATGGTTGGATCTGAGAGATTTATTTTATTCACTCAGATATAAGAATATAAGCCACTGTGCTTTCATAGGTAATTAACAGTGCTTTTGGGGATTCTTCTTGAAATGACACTCATGATGAACCCTCATCAAACAGAGCTCACTGTTCTTGCTCTTTAGATAATGGTTCTTTTCCCACTGTCTTAACTGGGAGAGGAGGCAGATTTGTCTCACAAGAAGGTAAGTACTTCCCTATAGCCTGTTTTCACCTGTCCTCATTTCCAAGAGCCCTACCAGCCAGACTGTGAGCCATAAGGCCTCAGCAACAATGTGGAATGTACCCTCCACCTTTTTTTTTCCTTTTTCTGTTTTCATCTAAACTCAATGTTTTCCCACGGCTCTGCCTCCTCATCCTGCATCTCATTTTCCACCTGCACACTCAGCCCAGCTATCCCAAAAGACTGTGACCACTCTGGCCACCTCTATGCCAAAAGCCACTCCTGCTTCAAATAATTCCTCAGAGCTTTTCCAAGTCTTATCTAACCAACAAGGCAAGAAAAATATTCTTACTTCAACCCCAGGCTCTCAAACTCAACAGCATCAACTCACAAAGCAGGACAAGGACAGATTCAATTTAAAGATCTCCAGAATGGCCTTTTTGCCTAGTGAACTCATTCTAAATACCTGATTTCCACAGAGACAAGAATGAACTATAAGAGAGAAGATGAAGAGCAATAGCAATGACCCTAGACTGGGGCAAGAGGGTTTTACTTTGAGGAAAGAGTATGCGTGGGCAGGGTACCTAGCTTGGCTAGGCAGCAACCAAGGGAGAGCACAGCCTGCAATTATTCACAAGTACAAGGAAAGTATTGTGGGGGTGCAGTAAGGAACAAAACTGAGAGCATACATGACATAGCAGTAAGAAAATCTGAACTGGGCTCTTACAGAGGTTGGCAAGTGGGCGGCCCAGCACATAGAGCTGAATCACCATGCGCAAAAGAGTGGTGGGCACAGCCTGATGTCAGTGGAGGACCCGGGTGGTCCACATAGCGTGGTGGCACAGTGTTACTAATGAGAGGTGTAAGAATCCATTAGCTTCCTGGGAAAACCACTCCTGCTAGCACTCCCTGAAACAAAATAATCACCTGAATCGAATGGAATGGTACTGAAATGCTTCTGAGTGTCTGAGTGATGCTATGGCCTTCTATTAGGCTGATAAAGCTAAAGTAGTAAGAAATCAGACAAGCTTTTGAGCATGTATGCCCTCTTCAGGTCTGACGTAGGGTGGGGTGCTGGAGAAGATCTCATGAGGCACCTGTCTGCAGTTCTGGGTTTTGAGGTTGTGAGAGGCACTGTTTGACGGAAAAGCTTCCCATGGGACATGGAAGTCCTGCTGGCTAGAGTATTTACAACTAGATAAAACACCAGTAAAGGTAGTTTAATTTATAAGCATATGCCAGGAGCAAAAGAGACCAGATAGGACCCCATAACTCTTTTCCATCTCTAGTTCTCAATGAGCCCCTTTTCTATTTTGTATTGCCCCATGCCTGCATGCTATATACATAAGGGACTCAGCAGAAGGATGACCCTACCAATATTTGTAAAATGTCGTTTACGCCTACCTCCGGTTAAAGAAATAATGACACCGATAACAGTAATAGTGTGAACTGGGGTCTCTGAGGCAACCCAAGCTCTGGGCCAGAAGAAGAAGGGCTGGGGAAACCCATTATGAGCAAGAGTCTTCAGCTCAGGCTGTCCCTCTGAAAGGGGAAGGAGAACAAACACCAGAGCCCAAGTTTTGCTTCTGGGTCTGGGTGGTTTTGTGTCTTTGTTAAGAAACTAGTTAGAGTTTTACCAGGTCTCTGTACTTGCTCAGCCATCCTGTTCTTACGACAGAGGTCCTTAGGCTAAAGAGCAAGAGGGCCACTTACTCCCAGCTGCTCAGGGTGGGACAAATTCACTATTTTCAAGCCCTTCTAGGTTTGTTTGCTGATTGGCTGGCCACAATCATTGAGACCATCCATGAAACTCATCTTTAGATCCTTACATTTCAATACCACAAATCCCAGGTTTTGTTTCCATCTCAAGTCAAAAATCATACAGAATTCCTAAGTGTGAATAATCTACATTAGGGGATGGTCTGACAGCCAGTTAGATTAACACACTCAGATAAGTTGCCCCCCATCAAGGATGCTCAAAGCTCAACATGACCCGATCTTAATGCTACGAACTCTTTTTTCTTTTTTCTTTTTTTCTTTTTTTTTTTTTTTTTACCTACTCCTGCCTCTTTTCCTACTCCTTTCTTCTTTCCTTCCTTTTCCTACCTTTTCCCTTCTTCCCTCCTTGCAGTACACTCATCTCTCCTTGCCCTTAGTTAGTGCAAAGCCCTGTTTTATCTCAACAGAGCAGGATTCAGACAAGATGACCTGGAGTGGGTACTCACAGTTCCTAGACCTCTTTCAGACAGTGCTCAGCCCAACAATGCTCTTCCTCATGCAGCTTTTTGTCAAGGCTTGCTCTGAATTTGATTCCCCCCAGCCTTCAGGACTGCATCCCGCCAGTTTGATATAGTGCAATGCCAATTATTTCAGCTGTGACATGTGAGGATAAAGTTGTGGGGGAGGAGGCTGAATAAGTCCCTGAGAAATCACACTGGCCAGATCTTCAGAAGCACTGAAGAAACTAATTCCCTTCAAAATCAATACTGCAATGCCGTTGAGGAATCAAAGCAATGTACTTGAGCGAGAGCAGAGCTGAATATACCTGTGAACAAGTGTCCTGATCACGTACACTGCAGTGCCTGATCCCCTCTCCCCTGCAATATTACAAGTCATGAGAAAATTAATTGCAGTCCACAGGGCAGTGCAATCATAAAGCATGGGTAAATGAGTGGTGAATCAGGGCCAATAAAAATACACTCCTGGTGATCAAAATACTCTTTGCCAGCCCATTTTTTCCCCTTCTATTTTTTGTCTTCTCCTCTTCATGCTTAACTTCACTTCTCAAGCTTCCTAGCACTATGATTATTATTATTGCTATTATTATTATCATTGTTGTTTTGTGGGCTGAGAGTTGCAGATCTCAAGAATAAAGCAGATGTCAGCAGCTCCAAAGGATCCTATTCTATTACACAGCAGAACAAATGAGTATGTCAAGGAAGGGCTCTCCAATCTAACAAGAAAACAGCACAAACAGACACAAAATAAATAAAGAAAGAAACCCTGCGGGGACAGGCAGGCTAGTTCTGATTAGATATTATGCTAACATGATGCCTACTTTCTACGCTAACAGTGTTTTAATACATTTAAATGATACTGGGGAAATAAGTCATGAAATAGGAGAAGAATCCTTTGTGTCAGAAACGATTAAGATTATCCAAGGGGGCCAGACTGCCTCTCTCATGGAAACGCGGCTCATGGTGTGGGATTATGAATGTAGCCCAAACAGTATTTACATAGTGTGCCCGATGCCATCTCGTTACCTTTGCCAATGATTGCTTCTCCTGGCTGCTGGAAGAGAGGCCCGGCTGGTGAGGAGGAGGCCATCACCAATGTCTGCACCACAGCAAAGTCTCAGCCTCTGCTGAGGCTCCAGGAGGCCCCTGGGTTTTGCAGGGAGATGCTACGGGGGAGACGCCTGAGCAGCCGTAAGAGGGGCCAGAGCCAGCTGCCACATTGATGTCTACACTTGACCCTTGCAGAGGGTGCATGCCCATCTCCAGCTTTCCTGCAGAGGGGCCATGAGCAAAGCTGAGATCTATGGAAATGCATGTTTCCACAGCAAGGCCATGCTCACAGTCCTTAGAGTATTCTCCCTCCAAACTTTCTGAGAAGGGAGAAAACCACGTCTTGCCTGACTCAGCCTGTAGCCTTTCATCTTCCTCTTCTCCCCAGCTGCTTCCCCATGCTCCCCCATCCCACAGATAGGAAGATGTCTTTTCTCTCAAAGGACCTGCATAAAATCCTGAAGACACACGTCAAGCTCCATGCAGCGATGTTAACGTTGCTTGTGAAACTGCGGCCTTGGGAGACCCTCCATCTCCCGAGTGTTTGCAGCCCTGGTAAATGGCCATTTATTAGCTGCAGCCCATAATTTCCTTCCTCCTGCGACCCATCCTGTAAATTTCCTTGAGATGACAAGCTACAAATGAAAAGTGTACTCGTTTTCCAGCTATAGCATATAAAATATGGATATGGGCATGAAATCCTGAATCCATCAAGAAAGCAGAGACTTTTCCTTTTAGGACCTAAGGCTCTAAGGACCCCAGGCTGGGCTGAAGCCTCCATATCCTGTGAGCTGGAGTCTGCTCAGGCACAGAGCAATGATACCAATCCCTATTACCAGTAACTCAATTCACCCAAGTGCTCTAACAGATGAGCTTTGACGAACCCCGCAGCAGTAGTTTAAGAACTTCCTGGTGACCCTCCTCCCATTGCTCCCTTTGCAGATTCGGCAGATGGGAATGTGTGTCCTCCCGTGGCTCTGCCATGGCGGAGTCTGGTGCATTAGCTTAAAAGCACTGAGACATCAGATGATGAACTGGAGCTGCCGAGACTTTCTGTCACAGGGGCAATAACTTGTGGCTGATGGACGAGGCAGACAGCTGGATATGAAAGTAGCCTAAACTGCCACAAAAAGACTTGCCAGCTCATCTGTCAACCCTAAGTGAGCGGTGAATCAAACTGCATTAGCTTCTGCTCAATACTGCAGAGCAGCAGTTGTCAGGAAGATCATACCCAGTATGCACAGGGGGGCAACTCGCAACTCAGTCCTCATTTTAAGAGACTATGGAGAAAGTGAGCAGAGGAGAGACTGTACGTGAGAAAACAAGAAGAGGACTTCAAGATGGCCTAACATACAACTTTATTTCTTTAAACCTAGAGCCTGAATACAAACAAACTATGGCCAATAGCAAGCTAGAGTCATTGCAGTCTAAAACCAGCTCGGAGGTTTGATTTTGTGGAGCTGAGGACCTGGGGATGCTGTGCTCCATAAATGCCCCTACAGAGACTACGGCTACCACCAGTCTGTGGACGAATTCCCTTGGGAATGTTCCCCAAACACCGAGGCCAGTGAATGACAGCATCAGCGGACCTGGAAGTGTGATCTCGTTTGGTTTAGCAGAGCACCAATAGTTACTGCTCTATCCTAAGCCAGCTCATGGAGGTAGGCAGGGGCCTGTTCTCCTCCTGGATACAAACTCCTGACGTCTGAGCCTTGGTGGAGAGAGGATTGGATCATGTTCCCATCTGTCCTCTACCAGATTTATTCTGTGCCTGTAAGTCACCCATACCCTATCTTCCCTTGCCTGTAAAGCAAGACCAGTGAAGCTATTCACCTTTTAAAAACACTTTGAGATCAATGGGTAGAAATCTTCTCTGCGAATAGGTGGTATTATACTGAAGTCATTCAACAGGAGTTTCTTGGGGCAACGGGCACAGCCCTCACAGAGATAAGAAAGGCAGTTGAAGCAGAGCTATGTGGAGCTGAACACTTAACTACAACCTGCAGAAATGGAAACTTGTTCTCCCCTCAGCCTTCAACATCAGGCACTCTTCATTACCTGGAAAAGCATACACTTGCTAAGCCATGTGGGCTTTTAAATACTTTACAGGGTCCTATTACAATCTCTAGTCTTATTAAAAATCTTGTGAGTAACGGTGCACAATGAAATTAGACCCTATCAGAATGATGCAAGACAGTTCATATTTCATAGAGTTTTGACCTCAGGACACTGTGTACACATTCAGACTTCTCTGCATCTAACACCCTCCAGATATATTTTCAAATTCATCTGAAACTAGGAGGGCTAGAAGCACTTTTTTAAGGAAATGCTGTAATTTTACATAATCATTACTCCAGAAGAACTCCAGACTCCCTAGCGAGATATAAGGCTTATCCTAACCCTGCAGAAATGAACACATAGGCAATAGAAGGAGTAAATGAGAGTGTGAATTATAACATGCAATTTCATAGACATGCAATTTTTCTGTCCTTTTCCCCCTTCTTTAAATGTAGCCCTAAAGTGGAGTTTTCTTGAGGAGACAATCAGAAAAACTGGAGCCTGAGAGGAGTCTAAAGAAGCAGCCTTACAAATATGCCTATCTGAATACATATGTTTACATATATATATATATATACACACACACATATAAAGAGTTACTGCCCTAGGAGGCTTCAGTTGAGTTCCTATAAATGTCAGGCATTGTCCTAGATACAAATAGGAATGGCCTGAAGTTCATGAGGAAATCCTGAAGAGATAATGGAGGTTATTTTATCCTACATGGAGACTGTGTTCTCAGCTTGGACTAAGCCCTGACCAGCCAGTCTTCTTGGTAAGTCTTCTTCCCTTCAAACAAAGGGCCACCCAACTGAGCGGTTTGAGAATCACTTATGATGAACAGCAACAAATAACAGCATGGGGAAACAAAGAAGAAAACAGGGGGTGCAGGCAGGAAAGATAACTGTGGGCAACTCACAGATTTCATATTGAGAAAGATATGAGGAAACACATTCAAGAAGAGTATGCAAAAACAACTCTAGAGCCCACGGCAGGAGACAGAGGTCAAAATACGGGAATAGAAGGAGAGGAATGTCCAGCAGTTCATGACACAGCTGGTTTAATTTCAAAGAGGGTCGCAAAAATCAGGAGGGCAGTGCTACATGGCCTCAGTGGGATGGGGTAAGGTGGTCAATGGAGATGACTGAGAATGCAGAAGACGCAACACCACCTTCCATATGCTCAGGACTAGAGAGCCAGAAGTCTGGAGGTTGAGGGAGAAGCAGCTGTTGGAGTACAGAGGAGGTTAAAGCCTGCACAGAGATGGAGCCCAGGGCATGGTGTGAACCTCTACGGGAAGGGAATGGCTTTTTAGACACCTGATTGCATTCCTTGGAAATATTTTGTTAGGAAAAACAAATTGTTAGGCCTGAGTGACTTTTTGGAGTAAATCAGTTTGCTTCCTTTGCCAGGAATGACCATACAACTCACAGGAGCCAGTGTAAAACCAGTTACAGCTGGCCCAAGCTACGCAAGTGGAAATAAATTGGTCGGTCTGCACCCCCGAATGCTCTGCATGCTAGCGATACCCTTGCTGCTCGTTCCAGGCATTGAAGTTGTTTGAATTTTCATTATGCTTTTTCATTATTAATCAGCTGGTTTTAGTCCCTGTTTACAAGGGAGTGAGAACACAGGGAGCGCAACAAGCCAGGGAGGGATGTGAGGAAGAGCGTTACAACTTTCTCTGTGTGAACATAATTAGGGCTGACCCTAATTAACACTGGCCTTCCCTGTCCTGGCAGCATTCATCCGGGGATCTCAGACACACTCATGTTGCTTTACACTGTTTCTTCTGCATCAGATTAGGAAACTCCCCCTTTCCTGGGGACAGAGCTGAGGCACAGAAAGGTGACATTGTTTGAGACCGCTTTCTGACTCAGTTGTGGGCCTGGGCTTAGACCAAAAAAGTCCTGGCTTCCTCTTCATCCAGTATCACCCCCAGACACCTCTGGACCTCCCATCTAGGCATAAAACTACTGGGAAGGAAAGGTGAACAAGCAGCCACTTTGGGAGCTGGCTGTGCCAAGAAAGGGGACACATGACATAACCAAAAGCACTGTTATGTCACCATATGAATCTATGATGTGTTCATGTCTTGAAGAGCACATTCTGGTCCTATCCCCACCCCAGATGACATAGCAGAACTTGTCGCAGTAAAGGAAGGGCAACAAAGATGGACAAAGGTATGCAGCTGCTCCCATGCAAGTTACTACATGGATAAAGTAGCAAGTAACTGCATAGACTTGGGAAATTTGTGGCTGGAAAAGAGACTGCTGGGGAGAAAGATATGATAGAGGTGTACAAAAGCAGGAAGAATGGAAAAGCTAATGAAAGGGAAAGGAAGAGCAGAGAATGGTTGTTCATTGTTCCTAGAAATCAAGAAGTAGGAGGCAAATGAAGCACAGCATGTTCAGAACAAACAAAACGGGTGGTGGTGTATGATTTAAAAAAAAACCCAAACATTAACAAATTCATGGAAAACAAATCCTTCAGGGATTGTTAAAGCCCCAAAACCACTTCCGACCCCAGGGAAAAACCAAGTCACCGTTTGCTAGAAGACAGGAGACCATGCCTGGGGATGTTACCCACCTTCTTCTCGCCCTCCTCCTCTAAGCCTCTGTTACAAACCAGCATCAATATGGGGCAAGACAGCCCTTTGGCATAGCACAACAGAGCCACTCAGGTGTCTTTAGGCTAGTGAGTAGCTGTTCTTCCACCTGCTTGTCTGATTAAACTGCTCTTGAAGAGTGCTTACCTGGTTGCCATAGGCCACTTGCAGTATGCAGTAGATCTTAAAATGACATTTATGACTGCCTGGTTGCTAGGTGCCCATTGTGTCACTCCTACAGACATGCCCTTAACCTTTGAACTCTTTTTTGTATGGGCACATCCTGTTTTCAGGCTGCAACACTAGACATTTGCATCAGCATCTTCCAGAGGGCTCAGTGCACCCACCTGTGAGATGCCCAACACTGGCCATGGCTGGGCAATGGACACTGAACTGGGCAGAGCACCTGGATGCACCAGTGAGGCAGTCCTTACACTGCAGGGTTCTTCTTCCCCGGTCAGCTGGCCTAAGCTGTCCAGGTATGATAACGGGGTTTTTACAAGTTCTACTTCTTCCAAGTGAAGAAAGGAGACCTGGGGGCTGAGCATCAATGGAGGGAGAAATATCTGCTTATGGAATGCAGGTGGCTTCAAAATCTCCTTTTTTTTTCTCCTTTTTCACAAGAAAGAGCATCCCCCATGGCTACACACACAGACATCAGATTTAAAAATAGCCAAGTTCCACCTCGACTGTGGGGGAGTGAAAGACAGAAGACAGATGCATTGGCTGCCAGCTAGACTTGACATCCACTTTTTCTTTCCTCACCCTGGCAGCCAGCAGTTGCACACACATGCACAGGTAAGGTCCTCGGTGGCAAAACACACTGTGTCTGCCTCCCACTCCGTTCACTAACTGCTGCACTCCACCCCAGTGTGTTTGGGAGCTGCATAAGCCCACGCAACTGATTTAGTACACCAAGCATGTATCAAAATCACCAAGGTCCCCCTATTTGTCCTACTTAATTCACAAACTACTCACTAGTCATTTGTGTGTGTGACTTGTTAGCGCTTTGCAGAGGTTACCGTTCACATCTCTGCTTCCAGCTTGTTTTGTTAACTGCTTTAGTGCCTGCTCCACACAGCTACTTTCCATGGCTCCGAGCTATATAACAAATGTGTGTGCATGTGCATGACTGCTCGCATTTGCACACCCTGGCCCAGGTCAATGTATGGTGATCAGCTGCTTTCGAGGAGCCAGGCCTTGGTCTTGCTACCTTCCCCCCACTCAGGCAGTAGGAGATTCTTCCTGTTTTCCCTAACTGGCTATAATCCACCCACTATTTATACTTTCAACCAAATGAATTCATTGAAAACATAAGGCACTACTGCCCACATACTCCACAGTACTCTTCATGTACTCATCAGCAGTAGAAGCCGCAGTAATACAGCAAACTTGCCTAATTTATTTGCAAACATGTTTACAAGCATCTCTCTACGCATTTACTTAAATTGCATGGCTCACAGAGAACTCCTTGCCATGGGAAATTATGAATGCTGAAAGTTTACATGAATTCAAAAAGCAGCTTGACAAATTCATAGAAGAAAAGTTCATCCAGTGCATTAAACTGCAATTAACTGGATGTCAGGAGAATATTCAGGGGAAATATCACTGTAGGTTTATGTTATTCTCTCAGGTTTCCGAGGCATGCTGGTTTAGTCACTGTTGAAAAAAAGATACCTTTGGTCTAACCCACTGTGGCCATTCTTGGGCTCTTATATGTGTTTTCTGTGATTTTAGTATGACATGATTTCCAATACACCTGTCCCAGGAGCATCCAGGCTGCATTAGAATCTTATAAACCCATTGAAAAGCATGAAATGTATTTCTTGTTCTATATTCAGAGCTTGGCATGCTGAGCATCTCATTTCTGGGCTAGGATTATGGATGGAAAGAATGGGAAATATCCCAGAGCAGAACCACCTTAAAAGTAAAGCAGGCTTAGTCTCTTCCGCATGATGACAAGGCATTCAAACCTGTTCAGTTTAACAAAAAGAAGGCTGCAGAACTGATATGGCCACTACTAATTAATACTGACCTAGGAAGGACCAACAGATGTCTGGGTTTACTCAGGCATGTCTCCTCTTTCTGCTGGAAAGGTTTGCCCAGGTGGAATTTTCCCATTTGTCCAAAATTTCCAGACGTCTGACCAGAGCAGCAGCAGTAGCTGTAGCTAGGCTCTGCATGACTAGAAAGTCCAAGCTAATAACTGGTGCACGCAGGCATATCAGCTGTACAGCACGCGTGCATACACACCTGTTTACAAAATCCCTGCCTAAACCTGATAATATGATAACAGAGAACTCTTAATCCAAGGGCCCAAGATATAACAAAATCTCACAGCTGGATGCTGAAGGTCTGCATACTCATATTCCATATCAGTGTTTTCAACAGTGGGGAGAAATTGCTGGTGGAGGAACTTACCGAGGATCATAGTGAATCTCTACCACCAACAACATTTAGACCAAACACGAATATTATTTCTGAAAAACACACACCCATTCATACAGGGAACGAACAGGGAAGTCCTGTGGCCTTCAACCTGCAGAGAGATGCTCACAGTGGTCTAAAAAACTCCACATCATCCTTCATCTCCTGGGACACCCTACCCTCAAGAGAGCTGTGAATATTAACTAACATTGCGAGGATGATCTTTGGAGATGTCAAAACAATATGGCAGTGAAGGGTCCTGAACACCCTGATGGTGGCACCTGGCTCTTTCCAGTAGCAGCTTGAGCTTGATCTTAACGTCATGGCTCAGCTAGTCCAACAGGCAAAGGAAAAGACTGGAACCAAAACAGAAACCAAGGGACATGAGCCAAAGGCTGCAACTAGTTAAAAAGAATCAGGATTTTGTCCAAAAGCCATAGGCTTCAACCATTAGGTAGCCTGGAGACTACTGGTTTAAACATAGCAGCCAGTCCCAGAGGCAGTCACACTCACACTTGCAAGGCAGCAGCTGAGAGGGCCTGCCTGTCCAGCAAATGCTCACAGATCCCAGCCAGGGTGGCCTTGCATCCAGACCTGGTAGCCCTGGTCCCTTTTTTCATGGCCCAGAAGAGAAGCTATTTTTTCACCTTCCCCAGTTGCAGGCCATTCCTGCCAGCAGCCTCAAAGCTCCCAACCCTTTATTAAAACAGCCTCAATCCCACTGCCTAGAGAAAGCAAACATGACTGGTGGAAAACAAAAAATATCACCCAAACGTCCAAGGAAACCACGAGCAGAGGCACTGAGCTATATCCAGCACAGATTTTTCAAAAGGACAAGGATTTTCATGGCTCAGCGTTCTAATTTGTTTGACCGTTTATTTCCAAGGAACACATCCAAGAGTGACAAGCTCCATTTATTTCAATGGGCAGCATATGCCAGCAACATGAATGGTGTATGCTATAAAAGAGAATGGATGTTCTCAAGCATCCTGGAAAGCTGTCCTTTCGACAGATAGAGGACGTGTCGGTAATGGAAGTGTAGCTCCGCTCTGACAAGCAACGCCATAAAAGCGGCGTTGTGGGTTCCCATGTTTGATATCTCCCCATGGCGGCCCTGCAAGATTTGCTCAGCCTGCAAGTGAAAAATGATATTCCTAATACCTGGCCCAGTGCTGGAGAGCCCAGCTGGATTCTTCCGTTCTTCTGTTTTGCCGGGCCAGAAGGACACCTCCTCGGGCAAATGGCTACTCCAGGGTGTTAGCGTTGCACCCTTGCAGACTTTTAGTGGGTGGGTATGTGCCAACCCAGGCTATTCTCGCAAATGACGTTAACTTCAAATGATCATGTGACATGGATCTGAGACATTCACACAAGCAAGTGCCCCCTTTCCATAAAATACCATCACACGGCAGCACTCTTTTCAGTCTTGTCTCTTCTGACTACACCGTGAAGACAATCCTCTTCTGAATCTTGCTTTTGCAAAGCGTGATCCCACTGGCCCCTGAAAAATCCTGGGTTGTGAGTCTCTGTCTCAGATTCAGCACCACCTATCACTTGATATTGTTTGGTGGCCTGTGACGTTTTGCTGTAAGTATCATAGCAGTGGGCAGCTTTTATTAGCTAACATTAATGAATTAACTAATATTAGTTCCATGCTCTGTCTTATTTAGTGAGTGGTTCTGGATCATAAGGTTTTATTGGCTTGTCAGCAAGCCCTGGAAGTCAAAAGAGAGTGATTTTCTTCTTGCTTTTCGGTGAGATGGTCCCTACAAAGGTGGGACGTGGTTTTTTTGATACTGAATCTTTCTCTGGCCACCTTTCATTCCCATTAAACTTCTGAGGTTGCTGGGAAGTAGATGGGAGTTGTGTGAACTGCAATGCCATCCACAAGAAATCAGCTCCACTTCTCCTATGCCTCCAGCCCTGGGAACAACCTCTCAAGCCAGGTAAAGAAGAACAGGTGCTCGTGGCTCCCTTACAGCCCTCCAGCATGGCAAAAGGTAATCCCAGATTCTCCTCCGGGAAGTGTCTGTCCGCTTGTGCTTCACCATTTGCTATCATGGATGTAGACTGCAGTAGGGCCACAGCCATACAATGCCCCTGGACATCAACTGTACAAACTGGAGAACCTTGTTATGCCTCAGTTTTTCCTGTTCACTTTCCCTTTGGCAGGTGCAGCTCAGAGGCTGTGGTTTCACCTTTTCTGGATAAGTCAAACCAATGCTATTCATACTGCTGAGGTCACCTTTGATACCATTTGGGAACTTCACCTAGTCTTGGTGCCACTGAGGTACCTGCTTAGTGAAGAGACCAACCATAGGCTTACACTGGTCATGACTGTATTTGGAGATAGAAGACATAAGGTGGCCTTGCACCTATGCAGCCTCCATTGGGACCATACTAATTCCCAACATGCAGGTCTCCACTTGCATCAGGATATATTCTAACACAAAAGATACAGAGAGCTTGAGGAAGAGCTTTAGTCATCCCTCCTTTGCCAAAATGAAACTGTTTTAGTTTCCATCGACTGCACTTTTGCCCCAGAATTTCTGACCACTTCTGATGACCTCCACGTCTGGGCCAGTTGGCCCCAGGAATGTTGAGCTCTGGAAATCAGACTCTTCTTCCAAGTGTGAGCAGTGGGAGGCAGGAGAGCTCTCCACTGGGAGAATGTGACCCTGCCTCTGGGCTTTGTGGCTTTGTTTGCTCAGAGAAGAGCCAGACTGTCAGCTCCAGCATTTCTGACTGGCTTCTTAGGGCTAAAGATACAGGAGCTACACCCTGGCTCTTGCGGGTGATGTGAGAAGATTGGCGTTATTCCAGCAGGGCTGTTTGGGTAGGTGCCGCAGGCCTAGCATGCCCAGGGCAGGGTGGGAACCTCTAGATTTAACATGTCTGGGAGCAGAGCAGTGGGGTAATCGGATCACAGTGGCAGTAAACAGCACTTTGTGAGGTGTCAGAAATGTCCACTCATAACCGAAGGCCATCAAGAAGCAACTGCTTGGTCTTTTCCTGGAAATTAAAAATAAAAAGCAAGCCATGTGACAACAGCATCTGCAGCAGAGAGCAGGGTGGCTTGCATGAATTAGCAGCTTGCTGGCTGTTATCTATGGCAGCCTTAGCCACCTACTTGTTCCATCACCTGCAGCTTCTGTGGACTGAGGCCTCAGACTTACACCTTGTGGCATACTGCAAAGCCAAAGCCCCCAGCCCAGAGCCGCAGACAAGTAACATCTGGAGCAGGTCTCCTTCGCAGCTTGCTCCTTGAAGTGCAGGACAATGGTCATTTGGTGGAATGGGACCTTGGGTCCTGCAGTGTGGAGCACAGTGATCTGGAACTGCTCAGATCCTGATCTCCAAAGAGCAGCTGTGAAGGTTAACCAAGAGCTGAACTGAACAGGAATGTGCCACAGCCTCGGTGATTTGCATCTGGATCTTCCTGGCTGGGTAGCTGAGGTTTTAGTTACTTCTCTTCACAGTGGCAAAGGGGTTTACTGAGCCCCTGTGCCTAGGAGCACAAACACCCCTCCAAGCACCAATGTAACCACCTTTCCATGCAAACCAGGTACTTCACAGCGATGCCTCCCTGCTCTCCTCAAGCTCGGAAGGAGGCTTTCTGCAGATCTAGGAAGCCCCTTGTCAGGACTCACAGAGAGCGGGCCGAGGGCACACACATTTCAGACCCGCCCAGCCAGAGGCTGCACTGCATTCCTATGCTCTGCCTTCCATGGGGTGGTCTTTGACAGGCATGTCCCATGGCAGCCAAGGATCACCTAGCCAAGCATCTCCAGAAGCTCTGCTGGGGCCGTATTGGATATCCATGAATGCAGTGCTGGTATGTGGAGTCAGAGCACCTAAACAAGTGACAGCCTCCTGCTACCTTGGAGACCTGTGGTGGGCAGGAGAAGGGAGAGAAAGTCCCACATTTCCCTAGAAGAAATGTCCATGAGGATCCTCTTGCAGGCATTTCTTTTGCTAGTGGGCCAGGTGACATGCAGGGAGATTGTATTCTTCGCCAGAGTATCTATAATTTCCAAAAAATTTGACAAGACCCAAAATTAATCAGGCATGTTACTCGTTCTTGTTAAGGTCCTGTAAATCAAAAGCAGAACCTCTCCCCATTCAGAGATCTCCCAGCCTGTTGCATATGTTACTGGATGAACCATGGGGACCCCTGCAAGTGTTTTCCAGCCACCTCACCCCCACCCATCCTACTGATGGGACACAGGGAGAGAAGTGGCTCTGGCGAAGCCAAGCACCCCCAGAGCTGCCAGTGAGCGGCAGAACCAGCTCTGCTCTGTGCAGGAGACCACTATGTCGCCCACCCCTCCCACTGCCCCTTTTTGGGGGCTCCGGAAGGAGCCTGTCAGCACAGGCTCCTGGCAGAGAAAAGTCCCCAGGGGGGAAGATGATTACACTGAGAAAAGTGGCTATGGTTCCCATTTGACGGGATCTGCAGGGAGAGAGATGGGGAAAAGGGGATCAGAGGGGAGAAGAGGCTGCCAGCTGGCAGGGGGCCGGGGCAAGGTGGCAGCAAGGAGTCACCTAGGTCACAGGCATCCCCTGGCTCCAGCGCAAAGGGGCCTGGCTCCATCCAGCCTCTCGTGAGCAGAAAAGCCACAGACCCGTGGCCGACTCCCTCGCCTCATTGTCTGTGTGCCGGAGCGGGGAGGCGAGGGGCAGAGGGACCGGGGTGGGGGGCCTCTCTGGCCCCCTGGCTCTAGCAGGGGTGTGCCTGCCCTGCACTGGGGACTGGGGTGGGGGGAGAGATGGGGCAGGGGGACCGCAAAAATAAATGCACTAGAAAAACAGTGTAACGATTCTCCACAGGCTCGGTGTACATGATGCAAATTGATGTTTAAAGCTTATTTATTAGCTTGCATGCGAAATGCCAGCGGTGTTTTTCTAGATCAGTGGGTATCCGTGTTTTTGGGGGGGGGGGGGTGATGGCGGTGGGAGCGAGCGTGGCTAGAGACTGTATATCCAGAGGCTAGGGTTTGTATCACGGGCTGCTCTCAACTGTTATAATTTGTGGCACAGATTCAGCGAGAATCTGATCTGCTGAAAATATTTGGGCTGTGAAAACTCCCACACTGTGACAGATGTCAAGTCCAATTAAGTGACTCGTGTCCAGGTTTCTGTCCAATAGGCTTTCCCATTAAATATCAATTTAAGAGGGAAAAAATGCCGTCCCCTTTTCTCCGAGCCTTTATCTCTTCCGACCATCTCTAGGCTAAACCCTTTGGTACCAGGAGCCGATTCGCACGCATCTCCGCTCTGTCTGTCTGTCTGTCTCGCCTCTGCCACCTTCCGCACCCCTCCTTGGCTTCTCTGCCACTCCGGGAGGGGTGGGAGGAGGAACTGCACTTTCTTTTTGTGCGTGTGAGCGTACCTTTTCCTGCACCGACGTTCCCTCTTGCAGCCGCTCCGAACCCGCGCCGAGATTTTCGTGTATTTTGGGGTTGTTTTTTTTTTTTTTTGTTTGTTTTGTTTTTCTTTTCAGCGTTGGCATTTCTTTCTTTATTCTCATTCGAGAGATGCAGGAGGAGTTAGGAAGCTCAGGGACGGATGAGGGTTTCGTTTATCCTTTTTCTTCCCCCCCTCGCCAGCTCTTGAAGGACCAGAAGAAAAACTAAACCAAACATTTATTTTTCCGACGGCGTCTCCCCCACCTGCCCCTCTCCGCCGGACCGGTGAATTAACAAAACCGCACGTTGCACCCCCCTCCAAAAAAAAAAAAGAAAAAAAAAAAAAAGAAAAAAAAAGAAAAGAAATAAAAGAGAAGAAAGGAGGGAAGGACTCATTGTTACCCCGACCCGCGGCGTGCCTGCGCGCCGGGCCGCGGCGGAACAAAGCCGGCAGAGCCGCTCCGGGATCCGGGCTCCGCACCCCGGGCCCCGCACCCCGGGCCCCGCACCCCGGAGCGGCGGCGGGGGCGGCTCGGCCGGCCGCCGCGGGGAAGGAGAGGCCGAGGGGGCGGGGGAGAGGGAATAATCCCGGCTGGTGCTATCGCCGCATCCCTTTTGTTATTTATCGCGATCGGGGAAGAGGAGGAAGAAGAGCGGGGGAGACACTTTTACCAGCACGATTCCCCCCCCCCCACCCCCCCCACCCCCCCCGCCCCGGCAAACCGACTGGCAGCAGCTGCCGGTGCGTTGCAGCCCGCTGCCCCGAATTAACGGGCGGAGGCAGACTTTGATGGGGGAAACGCTTTTTCTCCCCTGATGCATCGTAACTAACTTAAGTTGTTATTTATACTCCGCAAAGAAACACGGCGATAACGTCTCCCATCTCCGGAGCGCTGGAGGCCGCGGCGAGGGATGAAATTTGCCTTTCCCCATCCGAGCAGGACACTTTTTCGCTCGTAATTCATTTGATTTGATTTTGATTTTTTAATTTTTCCATGCTCCGCTCCCGGAGGGTCGTTTGAACTGTAAAGGAATCGCCGAGGGGGCGAGGGGACCTGGAGAGAGGCTGTCCAAACGACTCCGCCGAGGTAAGCAGCCTTAACCATATATTCCTTTTGCAGGTAGCACGGGCATAGGTTTACCGAAATGAAATGGGGGGGGGGGGGGGAAACAAACCACCAAAAAAACCCAAAACCAAACACAACACCCCACCACCACCCCCCATCACCACCCCCCCCGAACAAGCCTCTTTCCGGCTCGCATCGCCAAAACCCGCTCTCTGGATAAACCCAAACCAAACGGGAAAATTCAACGCACACCGCAGAGAAACCTTTCAGCAACTTTCTCCAGGAACCACCTCTGTAATCGCCTGTTTTCGTACAACCGCCCTGCAAATCCTCCCTCCGTTAGTGTGCTTTCGCGTAAACCACCCCCCCGCTTGGATCTCGGCTGAAAGGTGATTTTACACCTTTCCTTTTTATTTTTTCCCAAGAAATCGCCGATACCTGACCTGCGCGCTGGCCGGGTTTATTCCCTACCCCTGCCTTGCGGGCCTGATTAACGTTCCTTATTAAAAATAGAAGAGGAAACGTTTCCGATGGCCCTGGCAAGCGGCGGCCCTTTCCCAGGGAAGCAAGCGCTCTCCTCTCCTCTCCCTCTCCTCTCCCTCTCCTCTCCCTCTCCCTCTCCTCTTCCTCTCCCTCTCTTCTTCCTCTCCCTCTCCTCTCTTCCTCTCCCTCTCCTCTCTTCCTCTCCCTTTCCTCTCTTCCTCTCCCTCTCTTCTTCCTCTCCCTCTCCTCTCTTCCTCTCCCTCTCCTCTCTTCCTCTCCCTCTCTTCTTCCTCTCTCTCTCCTCTCTTCCTCTCCCTCTCTTCTTCCTCTCCCTCTCTTCTTCCTCTCCCCCTCGCCAGGCCTTTCCCCCTGCGCGCCCCGGGGAGCTCCGAGCCCCAGCGGAGCCCCGCCGCCCCGCCACGCGTGCCCCGCGTCTCGCCCCGTGGGGTGGACGCTTGGCTCTAGCCCTGCCTGGGAAGTATTCCTCCCGCCCGTCGTTTCATGTCTCTATTATTATTATTATTATTATTATTATTATTATTATTATTATTATTACTACTACTACTACTACTACTACTACTACTACTACTACTACTTTAAATTTATTTCTCCCAACCGGGTCTGAGACCCGTGGGGGACTTTGCCCGGAAACTTTACGTGGAAATACTTGGCAATCTGAGTTCGGGGAGGGGGAGAAGGGAGGACGTGGTGATGCACTGCCCTCCCTCCCGCCCGCTCCCCACCTGCCTCGACACCCCAGCCCTACACGCACACACGCATCTGTGTCCAAGGTTATTCACTACTTGCCTGATGTATTGTTTTATTACATGCCGGCATGTCCACGGACGCGCTCGGGTTTGTATTGCTGTCTACATGACAGATGGTGCTCTGTGAGGCCGCAAGAAGATACGATTCAATTTTCTTTTGAAAGGCACGTCCGCATTTATTTATTTATTTATTTACACACCCTCCCTTCCTCCCCCCCCCCCCCCGCCCTTTTCGCGCAGGGAGGGGAGAGGAGGGAAAATTTAAAGGAACGGAAAAGTTCGGCCGCTGCTTTGGGGTTTTGGTGCTTTTTGAATCCCACGCTTAAAAACCGGCGACTCTCCAAACGTCCCCGTTTGGTCGCTGGCAAATCGCTGCCCGCACAATTGCGAGCAGGAAAGAAAAAAAAAAAAATAAAAAATATAAAAAAAAAAAGGGCCGCAGAGAAAAGAGCGGGGGGAGACCCGGGCGGGTACCTCGGATCCCGGAGTTTTGATTGGGGAAATAAATTTCCCCGCCGGCCTTGTTATGTTCGGGGAGCCTTGAGCTGTGTGTTTAAAAGCATCATGTCTGCAGAGCGTTACCGAAAGAGAAACGGTTAAGCAGAGATCGGCAGGGGAGAAAATGCGGTATTAAAATTGCGGGGGGGGGGGGGGGGGGGGGAACCGGCCTAACATTGAGCCACCGGATACTAGCTTGTTTGAAAAAATATATATATAAATTTTATTGCTTTCCGGGCCTGTTCCTAGACCCAGGCGAGCGGGGGGAATAACGGGAGGAAGCATATTGCGTTGAAGCTGCCGTCAAAGGCTAGAAACGGGGTGGCAAGAGAGGGTGCATCACCGCTCACCCCCGGTACCGCCCGGGTTAGCGCTCGCCGAAGGCGCCGCCATCCCGCCGCCCGCCCGCCTCTCCCGCCGCCCCGGCCGGGCGGAGCGGGGCTGCGGCGGCCACCGGGGCCGGCATGTCCCCGTCCCTGCCCGTGCCCCTGCGCACACGCAGACACAGACAGACACACGGACGCCCCCCCCCCCCCCCCCCCCCCGCTCCCGGTGGCGGGGCCGGGGGCGCTGACCCGCTCTCTCTGCTTCTCTGTCCCGGGAAGGCTCCTCCGCCCCCTCCAAGATGATGCTTAGCCCGGACCAAGCTGCCGACTCCGACCACCCCTCCTCGGCGCCCTCCGACCCGGAGTCCCTGGGGGGCGCGGACGCCCGGCCGCTCAGCTGCTGCGCCTCCGAGCCGGAGCCCGCCGAGGGCGGCGGCGGCGGCGCTGGGGACGGCCGGGGCGGCGGCGGCGGCGGCGGGGTTGGGGCCGGGGCCGGCGCCGGGGTTGGCGTTGGGGTTGGGGAGGGCCGTCCCGGGGGCCGTCCCGGGCTGCACCCCCCGCCGCTGAGCCGGGAGGAGAAGCGACGGCGGCGACGCGCCACGGCCAAGTACCGCTCGGCCCACGCCACGCGTGAGCGGATCCGCGTGGAGGCCTTCAACCTGGCCTTCGCCGAGCTGCGCAAGCTGCTGCCCACCCTGCCCCCCGACAAGAAGCTCTCCAAGATCGAGATCCTGCGCCTCGCCATCTGCTACATCTCCTATCTCAACCACGTCCTGGACGTGTAGCGCCCGACCGCCCCCACGGACCCACGGAGAAGACCCGGCACCCCCGCCCTCCCGTCCGTGTGCCCCCCTTCGCCGCGCCGGGTCGGGCCGCGGAGGCTGCGGCGGGGGTCGGGGGGGCAGCGCCTCCCCGGGGCAGGGGTCCCCCCGCAGCCCGTCCTCTCCCCCCGCGGGGGTTCCCCCGCAGGGTCGCGGCGCGGCGTGGCCGGCGGAGAGCCCGTTTTGCGAGGAGAAGTGTAAAACCGGATTGTTTCTTCAGGCTGTCAAGTGCCCCTTTATATATATCCAAAAACATCTACTTGTGACCTTAAACGTGTGACCCATGGGTGCAGTTAAAAATAACTATTTTTTATTTATGGTAGAAGGAGTCGACAATTTATTTTTTTCAAGATTTATTTATTTTTCAGAGTGGTGGCAATTTTACTTTGGATACTTTGTGCCAATTGGTTTCTATAGTCGGGTGTTTACACTTTCTCCTGTGGAATATTACGTTTGACTTTATGAGTGTTTGTTGGGATCGATACAGTGTTCCTTTCCCCCTTTTTTTAAATTTATTTTCTCCCTCCGATTCTATTGCACTTGTGTACGACAAACCTCCCCTTCCCCCCTCTTTATAAGTATATTTTATATATATCTCAAGGCGTTTGTTCTTGACCTTATTTCTTTCTTTTTTTCGTGTGGGATCGACAACCACTAGCACTTAACTAGGAGAGTTTTTTTAAAACTTGTCGTTATTCTGATCTATAGTTACGTCTGAAAAGTACTTTGCAAATCGTTTATAAGGGAAGTAGTTTCTTTGTGGGTGTATATGTGCGTGTGTGTATACATGCATGTGTGTGGGAGTGAGCGTGGGCGTGTATGTGTGTGGTATATTTTCAGGAAAGGGCGTTTTTCCTAAAAAAAAAAAAAAAAAAAAAAAAAAAAAAAGAAAGAAAAGTAAATCCAGGACTGCTTTCCTTTGTGACAACCAAAAAAATTCTATAACCTGATAATGTTTCATGTTCTTTGCTGTGAATCTCTTAAAACAAGAAGCGCATTTTAGGGACGAAAGAGAAAAAGAAAAAAACCACATCTGCTATCCAAAGATTTTAGTCTTTTTCAGGGTTTTTTTGTGTGTCTCTGTTGCTTTATATAATGCAATATTTTGTAGTGAAAATAGATAAATCTGGTTTCTATCTGATGCGTTTTTCATATCTCTCATGAATGGTGAGCTGTTTTGCATATAAATAAAAGTATCAAATAAATGCTGTTTTTTCCTAATTATTTTTTCCCTGCTGGTCTTTCTATAAGATGGAGATGCGATGCCCTTACGAATAAGGATTGCAAAGCCTTCTCGAGTCGTGCGTGGGAAAGCTTCAACAGGTTGCCTAGGCAGCCCCAGACCACGGTCCCTCCGCCGCAGCTCCCCTGCTCCAGCTGCTCTCAGCTGGCTGCGCCGCCCCAACGCGTAGGGGCGCAGGACCCCGTTCCTTTCACTTTCTCCCGGTCACGACTGGCGTCTGGCCGCAAGTCTCAAAGTTCAGGCTTGTAAAATCAAATCCCATGCTTGCAAGCACCTGTTTTGCCACATCGCTCTTCGGTACGTCCGACTCTGCAACCAAAATGTACGTCTTCCATCCTGCCCGAGTGCGCTGGATTTTCTTTCTCTTGTTTAAATTCGGGTTCGATCCCTCTGGCTGGCTGGGTCCAATTCTACTGAAACCAAGTAAAAATCTCGGGCCTCTTCCCTATTTTTGAAAAGCTCAACCATGCTCCTTTATATAAGGCTTCACTGCCAAAGCTTGTCATTTGAAACACGGCACAGATACGGGCTCAATAACAGGCAGCTTATTACCTGAGTAACGTGAGACCTCTGTGCCATCTCATTTATTAAATCCTTTTCTTGTGTACCACAAGGGGTTAATTTTACCCATAATTTAAATATTGCCCTTGACTCGGGAGGCTGCCTCCTCCATTGTTACTTGCTGGAGAGATAACCCCCCCCCCCCCCTCCCCTTTTTATGGCAGACACTTTGCACAGTGGTTTAATTAAGTGTGGGCTTGACCAGCTGAAAAGCTCCATGCAGAAAACCTGTCAGAGAAGCTGTTAATTCCACTTTCTACCAATGCACGCTTCCTACGTCCCGAGGGAGCGCACGCAGGTTTGGTAGTTCGATGCACAGTTTTCAAATCCTGCATCTTTCGGGGCTGAAATAACTCCACCAACTTTGGAGCCGCTTTTCTTTGGGACAGGCTTGTTTCTTGGCTTCTGTCAATATCTGGACACTGGGTCAAGTTTGATGCTAATTGCCTGAGTAATATTATAAATCCTGCCATCCAGCAAGACTTCATGCAGTCAACATTCGGGAGAACTTAGTTAATAAAAAGATTAACATATTATTTCCTTCTCAGATGTGGAAGGCACATTTTAGGGAAGAGAGTGCTCTGCATTACCTTACTGTAAAGTACGGTGTCTGCAGCCACTGGCGGTTGGTTCAAGCACACAGAGTACGGGACAAGGAGACGTGAACCCCGCGTCCCCCCGGCCACGCTCCCTGCTCTGGGGGTGTTGCAAACACATCAGGTCGCAGGTGGAGGGATGCTCAAGCTACGTCCCTGCAGGAAAGGTTGCTGCGGACCCAGCAGGGGTTAGTAGCCCAGGGTCTCGAGGCCCTAGCCATGGGACCCTGTGCCCAAGTGATGAGCCAGCGAGCCCCCTGTGTTGTGAGCACAGGAGAGTGTAAGCGTGGAGATGTCTGGGAACAGCTCAGGTTTGGAAATAAGAATATTTCCTGGGTCATCCCATTCCTACTATCCCCTGGGACATCGGAGAGCCTGCTTGCACTCAGAGACAGGGCAGGAAGGGCTTTGCTTTTGGTGGTATCCACAGGATCGAGTCTCAAGTTCAACCTGCAGAAGGGTCAGGGCACTTGACCTGAAGGTGTGTCCTTTCCTTCCAAAGCTTTATCTGATGGAAGAAATTGCTTCTCCCAACAAGCCCTGTCTCACTTCCATCCGCTCACCACTTCGCTTATATCCTCTCACCTCCATGGTATCAGCCCAACCACTTCTATTTTTCTTGCTGGCATCAAGAAGGAAATGCATTCTCGTCTAGTAGTTGATGACTGTTGAAAACAAAACGTAGGTTTTGCTCACCTATCCCGGCCCTTTTTTTATTCTTGAGAAAGATCTGAGTAATATGTACAGGCTACAAGGCCAACGCAATAAAAAGGCTGCATTGCTAAATGCTCAAAATCTGGATTTATGAAGAATGGGTAAACAACTTTAACTTCATCTCATTGCAAGTCTGTGTTAGACAGCAATGAAGTCTAATTATACAATCAAAATTACTCTGCCTATGTCTATGTTCTCTCAGCGATAGAGGAACGAATGAACTTGAATGACAATATTGTCAGAGGAATCGGGTGGAACTGCTCAATGGAAGCTTATATCATGCGCGGCCAATCCAACAATAGGCAGGGAAGAAACACAGAGTTAATATTTCCTGGTTTTTTAGCGACTAAAGCTAAGATTATAGCTACATTCAAATACCTTTCTTTCACATTTAAAGAGGAGCTAATCCTACAAACCATGAAAGAAAGCGTACTTAAAGACAGAGAAGGCAGAGCACTACCTCTGGACCTTTAGCTGAGGCTAAAAGAGGTGCTTTAAGCCTGACCCAATCCAAAATATAAAACATGGCATGGAAACCTCCAGCACTCACAGCGAGGAAGTCCTTCCAGTGGACAGATCTAGAATATCCCAGTACAAGGGATATCCAGCACACCCTGAGCATAAGGTGATAACACCTATTATGACACATTTGCAGACCTATATGAACATACACGGACATGGGGCGCAATATGCATTCACATCGGTGTCATTGGGAAACAGGGCATCTAAATGCATTCAGCTGAACCCTAGAAACAGATCCTGACGCTAACACAGTGAACAAGGGCAGGCAGCAAGCCAAAAGCAACTTCTACAAATAAACATACTGATTTCCACGGGACTGTACAGCTAAGGGGGAACTGTTTCTATGAGTATCATATACTTTCCCAAGAGATTAAAGGATCTAGAGCACAAAATATCCCAAAATATAGACTTGGATTTATGCTGCTATTAGGTATGCATATACAAAAGGAAGGATTTCTAGACACAGACCATCCCTCACCAGTAAAGCGCATGGTGTATGTGCTTTCAGGATCACACTACTCACCGGCCACAAAGAAGTACCTTATTGCTTGTGTTAGAAAGGGGGTGAGCCAGGTAGGATATTACAACTGACACTTACAGCAGAGAAATTCTGAGGGTCTTGGATGTGATTTGATCTCTTTGCTGTATTTCTAGCAAAGAGTGTATGCATACGAGAGAGAGAGAAAGAGAGATTAGGGCGGGGGGAGCTGAAGAGGACGCTGTATATGAAATTCAACAAAGAAACGGATCTTTTCCATTACATAGCCGTGAAGAAATACCAGTGACATTCTATCTATCTATTCACGTATCTATCCATCTAGCCATCCTGTAACCCAATTAACCCAGTCCTTTTAGGGTGAATAAATGAGTCCTAATACCAGCCATTATTTTTCAGTACTCTCAGTTTATTCTCCAGGGTGGGACAGATCAATAACCACAATAGCAACCGACCCAAAAGGAAAAGGCAATCTCCTGGCACTTCTTATTTATTTCTTCAGAGGCGATTTTGTTTTTCCCTGCCTCTTTCCCTGGTGACGGATTTTGCCTTTCCTGCCCAGAATGGCTGTGCTGTTTTATCTTGGGCTGTATTTGCATGTGGGCTTCAGATTCATCTTTGGCTCCTTGCACGGTTTGGGATGAGACCCTCCTGTCCCCAGAGAGGGGGGCAGGTGTTGCTCCAGTCGAGCGAATGGAACCAAATTACAGGACCGTCTGTCGCCTCCTCTGGGAGCCGGGGGAGGGAGGGGAAGAAGGGGAGGGGAGCGGGATGCCGTATGACAGAAAAGAAAAGCAGAACATCATACTGGTGCCGATAAGAGCTTGAAAACATGAGTCACCCCAGCCCACAGCCCCACCCAAAACCAGGCAGCAGCCACCTGAAAGAGAAATGTCAGGAGCAGACACAGAAATAAATTGAGTCACTGGGCTGGAATAACTCAGGCTTAAAATGAAAGAGAGCTCACTCAGACCCCGTCCACTTTTAGACACACAAGCGCAGGCACAAAGTTGGGCCAGCTAACGCCGCTCTTTTCTCAGCTCCCTGCTGCGCGCTTTGATGCCTCCCCTCCATCCCTCCAGAGCAGGCTTCTTCCCCTGCCCACCACCGCTCTCGATCAGGTCCTCGCAGCCCAGCTCTGCAAGCAGCTCCTCGCCTCCGCTCCTGCCTCCCCTCCCTCCAGCCGCTCCGCCTGGTCTCCCCACAGCCACCCTGCCCTTTGAGGTCCCTGAGAGCTGCATGACTGCACAGAGGTCCTGCTCCTCCACCACCGCCAGCCCATGCCCTGCAGTGCAGCCGGTCGTTGCTCCTGTGGGTAGCTGTTTGGTGCTCCAGCTCAGGGGCAGGGTGACAGGGCTGGTCTCTCGCTTCCTTTATAATCTGTGCAGACTTTTACCCAACTGGCCTGAGAGAGCAGGTGATGTTACAGAAGTTACACTCTTCTCACACCTACCTGTCCACTTCAGGCATTCTTAGCAATTTAATACACCCCACCGCCCCTTGTTTTCGGTGCTTTTTCCTCCCAAGCTTTCCTACATATGCACATACACACACACACATACTTTTGTGTGCAGTGATAGCTCTTGGAGCGGCAGGGCTACAGAGTCACTTGGAAAGCAACAGGTGACGGTTGTTCTGCCTGTTCCTCACTGAAACATGAAGATGATCAGAGAAGAGAAAGCTGCTCTGGGGAGAGTTCAGAGGAGACCTGGGAGAAGGGATGGAAAAAGATGTCATTAGAAGTACTTAAATCAAAGCAAAAGCAGCTCAGGGTGAAAGAGAGAAAGGCAGAAGAAGCCAGGTCACATAGGTGGAGGGGCCACATCAATCAGAGACTGGGCATAATGCGAGGGATTTTGCATGAGGGTGGTGGGGTGTACAAGTGAACCTGGGGCATATGCAGGTGGAACAGCGAGAAAAAAAGCACATGAAAAGGCAGGCAACAGACATGAGAAAAGTTGGCTCAGAAAGTGTGAGGAAGGGGAAGGATATGAGCGGCTGGGTAGAGCTGCTAGCATGGGAGGACTGGAAGAAGATGCTCTGGCAAGCCAGAGGTAGCAGTTCACCTGGGGGGTTAAAAGTGAGTTCAATCCAGGAGCAGACAGATGCCAGGTAAGGAGGGCACTGGAAGGAGTCATTAGTCAGACATTCAAGACTGCTGAGGAAAGATGACCACAACTTTAATCATGGCCAGAGAGATGGACTGGCACAGGAACATTTTTTCAAGGACCAAAAGATGAGGGGTTAGTCATATAACATCTATCCTCCAGAGAAGTCCTCTATCTTTCTCCTTGCTCAAAACTATTCTGTGCATGGAAGTGGCAGAAAGATTTGCAAACCCCAGGGCTAGAGCTCAGCATGGGCTCACAGACAAGATAAACACAAAGAAAGAAAGAAAAGAAAAGCAGAGCAGAGCAGGCGAGAGCAGGATTCGACCATGTGCAGACACAATGTTCAAAGACAACTCTTTCCCACATCTCAGACTCAATGTTCCCAACATCAATGGTCTTCTGCCCATTTAAGCAATTTCAAGATTTAAGACAAGCTTCAAGACTTTCCCAGAAATGACCCCTATAGGATAGAGCCACAAACCTGTACTGCAGTTCTGTTATTCCAGACAATAAAGACAAGGACTGACCATGAAAAATTGCAGAAGGACTGTGCAAGGCTCATAAAATAGCACAAGAAATTCAGTCTAAATAAAGTGATAAAGCAATGCACACAGGGAAGAACATTTCTAACTGCACATATAACTGATAGGTCCTGAGCCAACCATAGAGACAAGATCTTGTAGTTATGATATATTGTTTCATGATAACATCAGCTTCGTTCTTGGTGGAGAGGAAAAAGAAAATGAAATGTTAGCTATTATTATCTTTGTAGAGAGAACAGAAAAGGTAGAGAACAAAGCAGAGAGCATCACTACGCCATTGCATAAACCCAAAGTAAATCTGTATCCTGAATGCCACGTGCAGCTCTGGTCCTCCAGTCGTTCAGTAAGAATACAGCATAAGTCCAGTAAAAACAGTAAAAAGCATCTGAGAATGGCAGCAAGGATAACCCAAAGCATGGAGCAGCTTCCGTACAAGAAATGACTAGGTGAAAAGGACTGAGTCAGGGGTAATTTTATAGAAAGCCATCATATCCCAGTTAAGAAGGGGATGGTGGAAAGGGATCAGTTGTTCCCTGTCTCTTCCAATATAATTTGATAGCAGGAGGCATCGTATGAAACTGTTGGGTGCCAGGTTCAAAACAAACAAAAGGAGGTGTCTCATCACACCATGTGCAGTAAAGCTGTGGAGCTCCTTCCTCGGGGTGTTGTGAAAGCAAAAATGTTATAGAAGTTCAAGGACAGAAGCTCATGGAATAGAAATCTGTTGAGGATTTTTAAATGTGTAGAAGTTGCTTCCAACTCAGGCTCTCCTCAAGCCATATGTGGCTGAAGGCCAGCAGTCTTCTAGCAGGAACTATCATATATACCTCCACTATTGTGATATTCCCCAGGCATCTGCTTTTGACCCCCATTTGAACTGCGATGTTGGGCTAGATGGATGTTCAGTCTGGCTCAGTGCAACTGCTCTGACGTACATCTTCATGATCTGAAGGAAATGGATCTTTGACAGATGCCAACTTCTTTCAAGCCTCAGTCTCTTTGGACCCGAACACAAAAGCCCTCTGTATGGTGCGTCCCCCATGGGCCAAGGTGACAAGATAAATATGATCTCTTAGATAGGGAGGGAGGAGGACTTGTTCCTTGGGGCAATAAGCAAAACAGATGGGTTGGAGTTTGATGTCAGACACGTAAAGGTAAACTTATAGCAGTTCCACTGATCTCAATGGAGTTATGATTGTCACCAGAGTAACAATCTAAGAAGGATCCTGAAGATAATCACGGTACAGTAGGATGGTCAAATGCAGGATGGGCTCCCGCCTTGAATTCGGTCCCAGTCTTCTTGTCCTGATGTTTTTTTCAGTCCTTACTTGGACAGGACTACCTTCTGAACAGGTAGGTCCTATTAGTCAAGGTCACAAGTTCTTACCTTGCTTGAATTGCCCCAAGCAAACCTAAGTTCAGGAGACCTTAAATGAAATTAAGCTAGCAAAGTGTTTAAAAGAAGAAAGGACTGATGAGAGACTTGAGAGTTTAGATTCAGCCATTCTGGTCATCAAAACCTGCCAAAATTTGACATACCTTAGACTCAAGCTGCAGAAAGGAGAAAGAAACAAGGAAGAGGAAAAAGAAAGGGGGAGGTTAAAATGGTGACATAAAGAGGAGGGGTGAGAACACAGGAGTACATGAACTATGGGGGGAACGGTTGATCATCTTCTAAGCTCATCCCATTGGGGCTTCTTAGGTATTCAAAGGTGCCTCAGACAGACAAGCAGTCTCAGACACCATATGTAGTTATTCAGACAATCCCACTATAAACAGACCAGCCTAAATTTTGTGGCCAGAGGCCATCTCCAGTACGAACCAGGTCTTGCTGCTCAGCTAGGTGTGGAGTCTCCAAAAGTGGTTTAGGGACACTCATCCCTGATTTCTTGATGGGGAAACAGAACATAAAAAGCATCCAGAAATTCAGAAATTATCTTTAAAGGCAAAAATCACTTCCCTGTACATAGTCATATGACTGTCTCAAAGTCTACACTCTGGTTCAGCCTATATCAGAGAAAGCACGGCTTTCAAAGAAAGTATCTTAAAGAAACTGCAGAGTAGCCCCTCTGGGTCTCCCAGTGCAGGGTTCCCCACACAAAGTTCATCAGTGCCAAAGGATTTCTTGAGAACTTCCAGATTTCTTGACCCATGAAGTAGCTTCAGACAATGTAAAAATTAAATCGGTGCAAGACTTCCCTACTCCATTCACCCTGTAACAGTATCCAAGATTTGAACCTTACTCTGTAAAGGTGACTTTATCTCACTTGACCTTTTCTTGAATCACTCTTAAAGCAGCTCTCAATGGTGGGTTTACAGTGCATGCTTGACCTGCAGACTCTCATAATACCTCCTCTGTATCATATTAAGACATTCAGAACTCTTGCTACCAAACAACTTGCTTCTCAGTAGCATCCAAAAGGTGAAAGTACTACATGAAACAGGATTCAGAGTACAGATTTACAAGCTCCCAGAGTGCAGTGTTATGAGGGGCCAAGGCCAGGGTCAAGTCCCATCAGTCACAAAGGGATTCTAGCACAAGGCTGCATGGTACCCAAAGGGTAGAACCCCCTTGTAACCTTTTCAACCATGCAGATGGTGTCAGTAGTCTCTTAAATATTTCCATCAGAAACAGAGGTTCAGGTGAGAGCCAGCACAGTATGAGCTATTGAGGCAGATCCTAGCGGGATGAATATTTCAAAGTCTCAGAGTCTGAAACTCAAGGGACATTCATCAGCAATCTCAGAAGACGGCCCAAGGACTAAATGCACGGTTACGGTTGCATATGGCCTAAAACACAGTCTCTCTAGGGTAGGGTTAAGCCATGCTGGTGGGATGGCACAGAGAAACCTGCATTGCTTGCTAGCATAAACAAGCCATAATAGCATTCATTGTCTTTCTACTCAGACAAACTGCATTTAATTACCGTGCGTCCAAGTTGCAGTAATCTGGATGCAGATAGATCTGAAGTAAATTGAAAGGAAATGGATTTTACGTGACAATGTAGAAAGGAAAAGCACATTAAGATAAAGATGATTAGGTGGATTGGAAGAACCTTGTAAAAGATAATTGCATTCAAAACAATAGCATCTTCAGCATGGGAATTTCTGTCAAGTGAATGTTATACCACCGTCACACTCAGAGAAGTGTCCACAGCAGATTGGCTCTTTCTTACTTTGCATGGTGGCTCCTTGAGTTTCTCTAAGAGTTGCAGCTTCTGGCTTGACTGACACCAGCAAAGCCATTTCTCTGAATCTCTGAATCTCACAGCCAGTCTGGTATTTCTCCGTGTCTCACATCCTCCTGGGAGACAACATATGCTTCCCTTTTCTACCCTTTACGTGTTCAGACTGCAAATGCTCTGTCAGCAGTATAAGGACCTGACCCACCCAGCAGGAGAATTCGCAACCTGCCCAATCCCACCCTGTCTCTGAAGCTGACCAGACCCACCTAGCTCCATCCCACCATGAGAGGTATACAAACCCTTGGCTAACACAGGTGCTTGCTCAGTCCCATGAAGTGACTGAGCTACTCTGGTATGTGCTTCTGGAGAAACAAGAGCTGACTCTTACTGTTTGAGAGTAGTTGATGGGGATCTAATCATTGTTTCTAGCAGTGACATCTGAAGCAGAAAAAGGCTGCTGAGCAGGACTGTGTTTGCCCATCTGTAGTCAGCCAGCTTGTTAAGGCGTTATTAGATCCATCCACCAAACTAGGAGCCAGCTTTCAAGTAGTTCAACATCCCATGCTGTTTTGATCCAGAGCTGTGGGTTAGCCCCTGCTTTATTGCTGGTCACTGCATTACGAGAGCAGAAACTCTCTCTAATTACTGAGTGTGAGTAAAAGGTTGCACCGTTCAGCAAGTACTCGGAAGCAACGAGGTCACCATCATCCACTCCTGGAGTGGATGGTGCAGTATGACATGAGTTTCCATACGTGCTGCACCACATCTGTTCTTGCCTGCTTGTCCCAAAAGCCAGTTACTGATACGGATCACCGTATAACAGGATCCCTGCTTGACATCCCTGTGGCACAGAACTTTGAATAAATACCTACAAACAGTAGAAATATCCAGTTAGTCTCTGCATTAGCTGGTCCAACAATGCTAAGTCTATTGTGTCTTAACGTCTCCTTTGACAGCAACAGCACGGCTGGTAAGCAGCGGTAAGTCTGCTCGTTGTGGTCACGCTACGCCAACCATCTCATCATGATTCTGCTGTCTTTATCTGAGGCCCTTCCAGAAAAGATGGCTGCCTCACTTCAGCTTCATTTTTACCAGCATTGTGAGAAGGCGCTCCTTATTTCTTCACTGTATGCATCTATCTGACAAGTCTATTTGACAACAGTCTTCCATGGTGGTAGGGCTAATCCCACCATTTGCAACTTTGCCTCCTATCATAAGGATGCATAATACCAACTCCCAGGTCCCTGAATCACGTTATTTGTTTTATCTTGGCTTTTTATATGTTAGAGTCCCCAGGGACTCTGATTCCCACCGTTTTTGTCAGGATTTTTCTTGTTCTTCAGTTTCCTATTGACCATGTGACAACCCGCCCTGTTGTGGTACCACTCTGAACTGTAACAGTGCTGACCATCCATCTGAATCTCGGTCTGTGTCTTTCTTCAGTAAGTACTCTAGTAGCCGATCCAATAGATTGGGGAGTACAGATACTTTGGTGTCAGGTATATTGCATCTGGGAAAAATTGCTTCCATGCATATGGAATCCTCCTGACTGCTGACAATTAACTGTTTTTGGAATGGGTCCTTTATACCTTTTCAGAGTCAGCAGTATTTATGGAATGAGTTTGTGCTTCAGAGTCTTGTTCACTTCAGCCTCCATAAACCTTAAGCACAGCTGGCACCCATCACCTCTGATTTCTCATTTTGGGCATCTCATGGTTATTTGCCTGCCTTCCTTTTGGGATAACAGGAAGATCAACAGCACATTCAATGTGCTGTAACCTTGCTGCCATCCTCCTGTTTGTCAGAGCCCGTATCTGCTGAGGAGATATTTGTGCTGGGGCCCCGTTGAAGTCCAGGCCTGACATAAACAGCATCTTCCTCAATGTCTACAAGTTTGATTGCTGTCAGTCACACCCTTGATGCTCAATACAGACCAGCCTTTCAACCCTTGCTCTATTTTTCCTCCTTGTGGTTTCACACAGACCCATATTTCTGTTAATATTTCATTCATGGTAATCTTACTATTTCACTCATGGTACCCCTACTATTTCTGTTACTTATCTCTTGATATTTGACAAGCTTCACCAGCTTCCTTGATGCCACTGGCCTTCTGATGCCAGCATGAAACACCTTTGGCTCTTCTGTTTGATTTTTTCAGTTCCTGAATACCTTTGATGTATCCCTTTGAACATATTTTTCTTGCCTACCTGGCTGTGTTAACTTCTCTTTCGGGCACATCACTTCCATCATAAGAAATATAGAGTTTTGCTTGTTCAGTTGGAAACTCCAGCTTTTTCCAAAGTTGCTCCAAGCCACCAGTCATACTATTCATCTCTTCTTCCCCATATCCAAATATCACCTCTGCAGACCTAAGTATCTTTATACCTCCAGCCTTGCTGTTATTTTCCTGGGAGGGGGGTGAGATTTGAAGCACAGCCTGAATGAGAGTCAAAGGAAGGGATGTTTCCTAGAAAGGGTGTTGAACACGTGCCAATGAGTAGTCTGTTCTTCTAAAGCCTTTTGCCAGAAGCCTGCTGGTACATCACATTCAGGTAATATATTTGAGGATCACAAAAAATGTCTCTAGCGGCCTGCAGTGAAAAGTATTCCCTTTAGTTTATTTGTTTCACATCAGGAGCTAAAGGAAGAATTTTATCTCTTTCACGTATGACAGCAAATATCTACTTAATTGACTTTTCTCCTTGCTCGGTGACTCCTGATGCTGTAAGTCTCTCCGGCTACACTTTTGGCCATTGGTGAAATGCAAAAGAAACTTTCCTGTGTGCGCCTCTCAGCTGTATTCCCACAATCTGCACTTCATGCTCTCTCTTGTGGTGCCCAACACTAAAGCAGCCCCACATAGTTAAGCACATTGCAAGGAAACCATGGCTCAGGGATGCGCATTCCTTTGCTCCGTACGGATGGGTCATGCACAGTGGTCATGCATGCCAAGGATGGACAGACAGTTTGGCTGTTAAACTCTGGCAAAATTCTATTGGGCAAATGCAAATGAGATTTACTCTGGTTTTCTTTGGAGGCTCACAATCTGGACAAATTGGGACAGTTTTTCAGGATATGACAGAAGTCATATCCCCCGCAGTGGAGGCCCTTTCAAGCCAAATTTCTAGTCTGTGCTCCACAGAAGCTTTCGATCTTCTCAAAGAAAGGCACTGCGAGTCAATTTTAAACTACAGATACATCTGTTTCCTTTTCTCTAGCCTCATTCCGAGAAACTGCTTTTGGACTGCTTCAGATTAAACTCAGCTCCCCCGATCGAAACCACTAGAGACATCCACCACGGCGGATCTCAATCTCAAGGGTTACATTTGGTTAGGTTGTAAGACATGGGGAACAGATTCTTATAATGCAACCAACCTTGCAGAAAGTGTTGCTAAAAACTGTGTGTTCTTGTTTTCTATAAATAGCTGTTGCAGAAAGCAAATAGAGGAGCTGAAAGCAACTACCTATTGATCTGTACCTATCTGCAATGCTAAGGGTACCTATTGATCTGTACCTATCTGCAATGCTAAGGGCCCTATTTCTGCCACATTCATTTTTCTGTCTTTTCAGGAAACCAGCTACTACTGTGATCCCTTCTTTCAACCTCTGCATACACCCACCTGCACATTAATCCCTAGAAATCACCTCTTGCGGTTGCTTGATGGATGAATTCAGCAGAGGCACGTCCCGCTAATATATCAATAGTGCACTCTTAGGCCAGGCTCAAGGGGTCTGCTTTCGAATGACAGACATAGTGTGCACTCTACATGTGAGATGGATCCCCTGTGAGAAGAGGTGTAGAGAGGAGAGGGGATGTGCTGCTCATGCAAATTTTCTACATTAGATTAGCCCCCAGCATCAATGCACAGAAGCAGGTTGCTCGTGATTGCTAGCATTCAAAAGGAAGGACACAAAGGAGCAGTGTTGGCTGGTCCTACGATCCCCACATCTTGTTTAATCCTGCCCTGGAGAAGAATAACTGATGACCGCTGGAACTGAACAACTGTCTGAAAGGAGCATATACCTGCCTCACTTGGAGTGGGAGATGCCAACCAAGGGAGGATTTCATCCATAAGGAAATAGCTCCACCTGTGTGATTGAAACGAGATGTGAGACACTTAGAAAGATTTCTAAAGCTTACATGAGCATAAACTGCTTGTACTCATTGCTTTTTAAATGCATTCATTTGCATTTCTATTGGCGTGAACAGGTCAGCTTCAGTTTGTTCGCTGTTTTTGATCTGTTTCATTTTTTTCTGGCTCCCTCTCTGAGCCAGGGGGAGTCAGGCACCCTGCAGTTACGCACCCCCGTGCACGTCAATAAACTTGCTGGATTGGTAGGGGATGATGGATGCATTTGATGGGATCTGTTGTGTGTCACTTGTGAAAATGAGGTAGAGCCGCTAACACGGCACAAGAAATCTCACTTGAAATTACTGTTTCTGAAAACTTTGTCCAGGACCAGATTCTGTGCTTTGCAAAACTCTCTCTTCTGCTCCCCAGGACCGATTCTACTACTTTCCTGTGTTTATTGCAACCTGGGTGCAATAGGTTCTCATGGTGAATATCCCTTTAACAGTCCTACACCAATTACTCGTGCGCTACCTGCTCAATGGAAAAGAATCAGTGAATCTCATTTCTTCAGTCGCCAAAGATTCCCCTGCCTCCCTTTCCATCGTTAAATTTCTGAAAGCTCTTTTCCTCCTTTTTATTTTAGTCCTGGGTGTCCCCTGAGCTCTGTGATTGCATTTAAAACAGACACAACGACATTATGAAGCATTAAACTAATGGCATTTGAGACCATTTTTCTCCTGTAAACCATTACAACATCCCTGGAACGGCTGGCAGAGGGCTGAGCACCAGTGCCGCCATCCAGGGCTGCATCCCTCTCTGCCTCTCAGTACCCGCTTTGGGATTCGAGGTGCCATCTCTCGTGCTGCTCTCACTGTAACAGTCCCCGAGAAAGCTGTTTTGCTCTTCAGATGAGTTGTTTGGCACAACCATAATGACAAATACGTGAATGGGGGGTTAACCATGAATTGCAAAGTACCCATCAAATCCCCAAGGTGGAGACGAATATATCTTCCTTCACACCCTTTTGATGTATAGTTAATTACATGAATCTGGAACTGTTACCATGTGCAAACACAGTGAAAATTGACTTTCTAAGCCATCCCTGGCCCCTCTGCATATGTCGCTCGCTCTAGCCCAATACCCTGCTCTGTCTGTACACACACAAATATATAAGCAATGCTGGTTTAGACTCTTTTTTGATAATCCAGCTCTATAAAATGTTAGAGGGATAGAACGGAATGTAGCATCCTTCAGGCCTGATGCAGCTTTTTTAAAAAGAAAAAAAACCCAACTTATTTTATATTGGTTGTTCTTTCTCTTGCCTGAATAAAAGCTTTAGCACAGCTTGAAAGGGTTGCATGTGCTGAAATGTAGCCCAAGGATATGTGTTATTATCCATCCCCTCTTGACCAGCAGGGTCTCGGCTCTCTCTCCCTTTCAGCCTTTTGTTTGAACAGATGGGATTGGGGAACGAAGGGAAAGAAAGGCAGTCTGTTCTCATTAACTCTCCCAGTACACAAACACAAACCTGAGCACAGGGGACCTACAGAACAGGACTGCTTCCACTCCATACACATCCACTGAGACCATATGTACCCGCACACAAAGGCAGACAGAAGACCCACATCGAGCCAGCTACTAGGCATTTACCAAGGATGACTCCTCACCAACTAATTAAAATTTTTTTTTTTTTCAAAAGCTCTCATAGGTCATTTCCTTTTTATTCAGCTGCACAATTTAAAAAATAACCTTCAACCGATGTGGTGTTGAGGCTGTTTTAAAAGAAAGATTGTCATCAAATCAGCCTAAAACCTTGGCTAGGAGCATTTGTTGTGTCTTGGTCTGACGTGAGCTTCTCTCTTCAGGCTGAACCTGCCAGACCAGGGACGAGGTTCATCCCGCTCAGCCTCCTGGCAAGGGTCAAGGCTGCTTCTTCTGGAAAAAGTGCTCAGAAACCTGCTGTCAGCCATGACAGACTACCTGTTCTTTGAGAACATCTCCCTACAAACTCTGTGGCCAGGGTAGGCTCTAACACTTCAACGCTGAGTTATTCTCTTTTCATCATGGCTTTTGCATATTTTTCCATATTTGCTGATAGAGGTCTTCGAAGTATCATTTAAACAAATATTTGATGCTTTTTTTGAATTGTGCATGGTCATTGGCCTCCGGGATCTCCTGTGGCAGTGAATGCCTCCATGGGCAGCATGGGGGGAAACATCCCCTTCTAGCAAAGCTTGACTCCTTATTTTGGAGAAGGACACGCCGCTCCAAATTCTGCAGCCTGGTGGCTCATCACCCTGAGGCAGCTGAGCGGCGGTGGCTGCCCACAGCCCATGACAAACCCAAAGCCACTTGAACTAGCTTGCCTTGCAAAGTCAGGGAGGTGAGAGGGGTTCCTCAGCACCCTGCTGCACGCCACACATCCATCACGGGTGAGGGGCACACACAGATGGCTACTGTGGCACGGCTGACACATGGCATCTCATTAAGCTGCCATACAGCAGCCATACACCAGGCTCAGACAACGTTCAGAGCCATGGCAGAGTGGGTCTCTGCCCGAGCACAGCAAGCTCCTCCAGATACAGTGTTCTCCTGCTTCCCTTCCCAGGTAGTGGTCCTCACTGCAGCACTGAAAGGGTTTTTGGACAACTTTGGGTCTTGTCACCTCCTCCTTCCTCTCCAGATCAGCTCCTAGCAGCTCCGTTTGCGCTCACCTGCCCTCTCCAGCTCTAACGGGGTCAGACCTGAAGGGAAGATGTGCCAGACGTCTGCAGCTGCCTAACAAGGAGCCCCCAGATCAGAAGCACGACAGGCACTTGGCGGCTCTGAAACAAGCACCAGCAAAAACGAATAGAGCCAGGAACCAATTCCCCGAATAGGCTCCTTGGTTAAAGCCCCCAACGGATCTTTGTATTTGATCATATTTCCCCAGGAGCCTCGCTATACCCTAACAAATATCATGTCTTTATTTAGCTGTCTGGTAACAAGGTGAGCGAAGCTCGAGAGTGGCTCTCCTCCAGCTGCAGTAGGCTACTGTGAGCTGGAGACATGGCAGGCTCTTTCCTCAAGTGTATAAGGAAACACCCGTGTATTATGTCCAGCATCAGGTAGATCTATATTTCATTACAGCCCCGGGCATTTGATATGTAGTCTCAAGAAAAAAGAGCTGTCATTTTTTCCCCAGGTATTCTGAGCATAGGGAACACAGACCAGAAAATGAAGTGGTTCTTCCCACAGGGCTGTTTGCAGAAAGATCACGGGGCGGGGGGCCAAGGAGAAGAAGCATTAGTGCCTCTGCTCGCAAGCTCTCACGTGCTCTCTGGGCATGCAGAGGCAGGTTTCCATAGACGCACACCTCCTTTGAACATCGTCGCATCGACACCTGTGCTTTGGGTTATTGCCAGCAGACAAGCGGCTGGCAAGGCACCCTCTGCCGACTTTTTTCCATGCATGGTTGCCCAGTTTCCACAAACAAGAGCAGCAGAGGCAGAGCCCAAATGCAGGTCCCCTGTTACCCAGCTTGCACAGAGTGAGCTAAAGGCTTACAGGCGGCTCTGCAGGTGGTGGGTTCAGGCTGCACGTGACATATACCATGAAGGTGGAGGCCTGCGTACTAGCTCCATGACAAGCCACCTCAGGCCCAACTGCTCTATTAGCTGAGGCACAGCTTGTGTCCTGAAGCAGCACAGTCACTTCAGCATGGTGCAGAGCACAGATAATGAACCTTGATAGGCCTGAACTGGTAGCAAGCAGGCGCAGCACAGCCCTCCTCGGATCACTGTCAGTGAAGGCAGAGCAAGTAGCACTGTGAAAGGAGCCAGGGCCAGGACACATCACTTGGTACAAAACAATGTCCAGGAGAAACCCCTGTCTGACTCTGCAGCACACCTCCCAGTGCTCCCAGCCCAGGACTGGGGAGGCAGCGCACCAATACCTGCAGTTAGCAACATTCCCCCTAAGGTCTGCCTGCACCTCACAAGCAATGAACATCAGCTTTAATTGCACAGCACTTTAGACAGGCAACAGTTAGCAGAAGAGAGCAAACCACCAACCACCATTTCCAGCAGCCTGTAAGAACAACATCGTTATCACTAGGCTGATGCTTTGCCCATCAGCACATCTGCATGGCACCAGGAAGAGAAAATAGATCCTGCTCTTAAAACCCCAGTCGGCCAACCAAGGCACATAGGCCCCCAAGCTTTCTGAAGAAAACACTTAAAGTCTGGGCTCGGCAAACATGACATGGCTCAGCAGCTTTCACCCTTTCCAGCGAGGAATGGCGACACTTTCAGCCAGACCATTACAACCTGTTTACAAGGGAAGAAAATTATAAAACCTGAACAATCCAGAAAAGCAAAACCTAATAGTCAGAAGGTGACCAAGGGTCAGCTGAAGTCTAGGAGTTCTGAGGTTGCTTAGTTTTCTTCTCTCTTTTTGGCAGAGGCCGTTCTACCTGTTCAACCTCTGCTTTCACCCCATACCAGAAAAGCAGCCTAGAGGTTTCACATCTGAAGAAAACTCTTTGCAAAGAAATGAATTTCAGATCAATGAAAATATTTTGCTTCACCTTAAAAAACATGCCTAAGTGACAAGCTTCTTGAAAGCGAAATACTGAAACAGAGCATTTCAATAATCTGGAGATGTTCCACCTTTAAATTACCTGTGGGGGGAACAGTGCCTGTGTACAACCAAAAGGAGCTCACAGTGCAGCTGCAAAGACAGCAGACAGCTCGGGCTCTGAGTCGTCCTGCTTCAGTTATGCTGTGTCATAGGAAGATTGATAAAACTCCTCTTTATGGGTATTTCCAAGGTGTCCCAAAGTTGTAAAGGTGAGCCTGATAAGTACAAAGCGATCCTACTCCTGGTACCTATAACTCTTCCCTACGCAGCTGCTACTAGTCAAGCTGGGAAACAGGATGCTGAAGGGCAGCTCTTTGGTCCAATAAAGTTGTCACAAATTGCATATGATGTTTTGCTCTGTCATGTACGAGAGAGTCTCTTTCAGACCATCTGTGCCTCAGAGCGCAGGATAGCACTGTGCTGCCTGAGCTTGCAGTGCCATGGGAGAGATCAGCCTATGCCAGGCTGTGTCCTGGTGCCACCAGGCAACCACTGCTTCAGCTCCATCCTTTACACTTGCTTGGGTTGGCAGCTGTCAGCACCTGGATGAGCCCTGCCGTACCCCAGCTCCCACATAATTTCAGATGCATTGAACAGAAAATGGACAAACACCCAGGGTACTGCCACCAGTGGGGCTCAGTGGGCGCAAATCCCAAACGCCAGCTAGCAGTGGGGGGCCCACCAAAGCCACCAGGAGTGCTCCTTGGGCCTGTATGATCTGTCAGTGTAGATATACTTTACACCCAGCTGAAAAGGACCAAGGGGTTACACGTGGAGGCCAAGTAGAGTGCCCTCATTGCAAATAACGCCATCCACTTTCTGGACTGCATTAGGAGGAAGGTGGCCAGCAGATCGAGAGAAGTTATTATCCTAATCTGCTCAGTGCTGGTGAGGCTGCGCCTAGATATTCTGTCCTGGCTGGAGCCCTCCAGTTCCAGAGGGATGTCGAAACACTTGGCAGAGTCAACTGAGATGGTGAGGGGCCTGGAGAAAAGCTTATAGGAGATGGGTTTGTACTCTGGTGAAGAGACTACTAGGCAATATAATAGTAGCCTATGCTTATTTCAAAGGGAGCTCCAAAGACGAGGGAGAGAAACTCTGATAGAGCCCTAGTCACCCACAGGCTGGGGAGATGATGTGGAGAGGCTGGAGGGAGAGTTTGATGTGACAGCTCCTAAAAACAGGCAGAGCCATTCAGGAGCCAGAGCCACTGCAGGCAGAATGCGACCGCCCTCTCTCCTAAGTTTTCCTGGGATCAATAGCCAGAGGTCTCAGTTCAAGTCAAGGGTCAAGTGTTTTCATTGAGCTTCAGAAGTTGAGATAAGTCCTCTGTGCAACAGAGGCTGCTCCAGAAATACCTCAGCTGTGCGGGGATGCTTTTAAATCGGTCCTGCATTATTTCCCTCCATCTCCCTGCAAAATTCCTCTCCAAATGAATGTGGCACCATGACCATCCTAATCCATCTACAGTTTTTAAACTTGGATTTATATCCAAGCTGATACAAAGGGGCTGGAGACAGCAAGTGAAACACCATATGTTAATTAGCTTTGAAAATTGCACAAGTCCAAAGCCAAAACTTCCCTTCATCCGAGCTGCTGATACGGATGGAGATCTGAATCTTGTGTCTGGCTGATCCAAGTGCTCCTAAGTGGCAATCCCCTATTGATGGGGGAGGATGGGCTGGCTGCTGGACTGCAACTGCTAGCTGCTGCCAGTTCCCAGTACTTCAACTGTGCCGAGCCTGCCACTCGCTCCATTGTCACTGAAATAGCTGAAGCTGGGATGTGCAACTCGAACAGACCTTCAGCTTTGCTGCTTGAACCATTTTCTACCTGACAGCTCACTCATGCTCCCAGTTACACAGAAAACCAAGGCACCCAGTGTAGCTCTGATACATACTGGCACAGACTGAGGCTTAGGTGCCAAGCTGTGAAAGAAAGGGGAAACTGGGGTGGGTAAGGAAAGCCAGATGAAGACGGGCTCCACCTCACTCCTTGCTCCAGGGCCCAGCTTCATGTCATCAGTGGTCACAAGACCTCAGCTCCCCAGCAGCTGCCTCTACAGCTACATGTCCAAGCCTTGCATGTGAATATGATTTAGGGTCCTCAAGAAAAACTTGGTCCTTTGGTCTCAGATGGGAGGTGCACAGGGAGGACAGCCGAGAGAACAGGCGGCCCATCTTGCAATCCGAAATGAAATAAGAAGGTTTGCCAGTGGCAGCACCGGCAGGAGGAGCAGTGGCCCCTCCATGCTGTCTGGACTATTTCCCAGAAGGGACAGCAAGGCCTGTGTAATCAGGCTCAGCTGGTAATCAGGCAAAGTCCAAACTAGCATAAAGACTAAATTATCCCTTAGCCCTTCCAGCTCAGGGGAAAGGATATTGATAGGGGAGGCGAGGATGGCTGCTGGACTACAGCTGCCAGCAGCAGTCCATGCAGACAGAGAAACATCTTTCCACCTAACCTGCCCCTCGCCCCATTGTCATTCAAATGCTTGTGCCTGGCGTGCAAAGGGCGCATGGAAATCCCCAGCGCCCTGCTCAGCCACACACCAGCATAGCTGCAGGCACCCCGTGGCCCCCCCGGGGGAAATAACGCCATCTGTGCCTGCGAGCACTCATGGAGAGCTGCCTGAAGACCCCGACTTTCTCCTTTCTCCGGTTCTCTGTCTACAAAAAGGAGGAGTGATGCTAAGCTGCCTCAGTCTGCATGAAACGTGGGCCCAGCAGACTGGGCTAAACCTGAGCCGAACTGCTGAGTAACCTTGTTTCCATCAGTGCTGGAAGAATGTGCGATGTCCTATGGTGGGAAACGTAAGGGTCTGCCTCGCCGGTGGATTCAGCCTTGCGAGAAGGCTTTATCACACCTTTAAACCCCATTAGACCCATCCTTACCTGTTCAAAAATCATAACCCTCAAAGTTCCATGATCATCTTTAAATCACACGATTAAAATTAAAAAAATTAGATTTTTTGGGGTGTGCTTTTGGTTGGGAGGGGGCGAGCTTCTTTACACTCCGGTTTCTGAACCTTTAAAACCCTGCCATGGGTCATGACTTCAAGCTGCCCTCTGCGACTGCTGGGGCTGGAGGAAACCCTGGGTTTTAAAAATGGAAAGCCAAGATCCAGATTTCACGCTAGCGGTCACCTCCAGGGCCCTCTGACTCTCGGGCACTCCCTCTCACGTCGCAGCCCGTCTGCCGGCCGTGCAAACGCCGTCGGTGGGGGACCGCACCGGAGCCCAGACCTCTGGAAAGGTTCTGGTTAAAACGCCACCCAACAAACCACAGAACGAACGATTGCCTTCTCGAACCGGACCCGCTCTCTCATCCGGACCGCGGATCAGCCCAACAAAGCGTTGCCGGCGCAGCGGAGGGAGCAGCCGTCACGCGAACGGCAGCATTACAGGGCGGGAAGCTCCCAGCCGGCGAGGCGGGTGAGGCAGAAAATGGCGTGCCACGTACGACACCGCCGCTACTTCTTCCCGGCGCGGGTTTACCTGTTGGCCCCCGACGCGCCTAAACCCACGGCGGGGCCATTTAAGCCAGGCCCAGCAGGCCGGCCTGACGGGGCGGGGCGGGCTGACGGGGCGGGGCGGGGCGGGGCGGGGCGGGCAGCGCGCGGGCAGCGCCACGCGCGGCGCGGCGGCGCCACCTGGCGGCCGGCGGCGGCAGCGCGGGGCCTACCCCGCCCGCCTTCCGGCGGGTAACGGCTCCCTGCGCGGGCGGCCGAGTTAGCTCTCGAGCCGTTGGGCGGTTTTATCTAGAACTGATGAAGCGGGGAGGGTCGGCGAACCTTGAAATGGCGCCTACAGGCTTTGCGAGGAAAGGGGCGGCGGGAGCACCTGTGTCCCTGCCTGTGTAACGGCTCTGCGAGCTCGGCCCTCGCTTGAGGTGACGTGGTCCGCTCAGGAACGGGCACCGCGACAGGCGTCTCCGCGAAGCAGGGGTTTGTCTGCATCGCGCCATGAGAAATCAGTGCCTGCGCGTACACTGGCCTGAACAGCACTTCTGCGTCCTCATGTCTGTCCCTCACAGGATCACAGGACGGCTGGCGTTGGAAGGGACCTCTGGAGATCACCCCGTCCAACCCCCCTGCTTGAGCAGGTACACCCAGAGCAGGGGGCACAGCACCGCGTCCAGGCGGGGTTTGAATGTCTCCAGGGAAGGAGACTCCTCAGCCTCTCTGGGCAGCCTGTTCCACTGCTCTGGCACCCTTCACTGTGGCAGCTGAATAAGGCAGCAACTCTCTCTGTCCTGTGCTTGTGCAGCACCTAGTGCCGCAGATGTCTGCTCTCCGACCCGGGCTCCTCAGTGCTCTGGAAATGCAAGTGAGAGATACTTGTTTGCTGTTTTCCTGTTTAAGGAAGAAAACCCTATGGGTGACTTCAGGAAGAGGCCAAGGGCAGAGAAGTCAAGGGCAGCAGGCTGCAAGGAGCAACAGGGCAACCTCACTTGCAGGATGTGGTCATCCCATCACCTACTTTGCCTGTGTCAGAGGAGATGGAGAGATCAGTCCCTGTCTCCTGCAGGTGACACGGGGCTATATCCCCCCACCTAGGAGACTGGAGAGCCACCAGCTTCTCACAACTGAAGCAGAGTCACTTTTGAGCTTCAGAGTTTGGGTCCTAATTTAGACCTCTGTGAGTGGGCTCTGGGTACAGCCTCGATCAGCTACTAAAAGGCACCCCAGAAGAGACTTCATTAATTAGAAATCACTAGTGTGTACATAGCTGACAGTTTGTGGAAAATCTGTTGATGACTGGATGTATACTTCTGACCAGCCCAGCCTACCCATCACAAATAAGCCACTAAGAGGAAAGAGAGCAGAATCCCTTTATATTAATTGCACTGTATCATTTGACAAGCTCTATCTAGAAGGACCTTCAGGAGTTGGGCTCTGATCCAGGAAAACAGTGACCCACATGCTTAACTTCTAGCACAAGGGCAGACCCAATGGGACACAAAATTAAGCACAGCCTAAGTGTTTTTGCTGGGTTCAGGGCTATACAGGCTAACACTTCAGAGAAGGTCAACATCTTGCAGCATGTCAGCATCAGCAGGGAGGTGGACGGAGTGCTGCTTCCTAATTTTACTTATGCTAATAAATTCCCCACCTGTGTCCAGTAATTTACAGGCAAAAAAAGCCAACCTACTGTCACTGGGTAGCTATAGATAGCAGCTGGACATCATGTTTAGTTCACTAGAGTTCAATAAGCGAAGTCTCTCAGGGCCTGAGGACTGTGGGCAGGTTCACACGCTCCTGCACCCTCTCCCTGGGTACCAGGCTGACGGTTTGCTTCACAATGTTCCCAGTGGATGGGGGGAGTTTAGGGCCTGATACTCAAGCAGCGGCCGCCCGGCTCTCATCTGAGACACAGTACAGAAAGGAAATTTTGTAAAAAAATAAAAATATTGCAATAAAAAAATGTCAAAAGAAATATTTTCACTGTTTCATCTGAACAGTTCTGTCAAATTAAAATATAATTGTAAAGTCCTTTATGTTACAGGATCTGTGCTTTCTGCCACTGGAGAGTTTTAGTTGGATATTTTTCAATTAGCACTTCAATTAATGTCATTCAGGGTCTGCCTGAGATGATTCTAAGGTAGTCTTCCCCTTTTTGGCATGTGCAGTTATTTGGGTTCACGCTGTCAGCATAAATGATGCTGTTCTGCCGCATACTTTTGTGTATGTTTCACAACACATGGAAGTCAAGAGGACTTGCTTAAGTCTTAAGTACTTGGGGTCTTCAGGAGATTTGAAAAACGTTAAATGAATCATTGAATCAGGCCCTGTCCTGAGTCATTTAGCTGCCTGAATCTCTGCTTTGTGGGTCTGATCTGGACAAACAGTAATCAGAACAAACTGTAGGAGCAACAAAAAAATAAAAGCTTCTCATCTTCACAAGACTAGCCTTGAATATCTAACTGCCTGTTTAAACCCCTAAAATCTGCTACTTGCAAATGAAATAGTGATCCAGAAATGACTGCAGCCTGAACTTCGTCTTTAAAAGGGCATTGTGTTCATAAATCTGCAGGCTTTAACTCAGACAAAATAGTAATATAAGTAGTCCAGAAAATGTCACTTTATGGCAAGGCAGGCATTTGTATCTTTGTCAAAACATCCCAGATAGCATAAGAAAAGCTCCATAATTCTCCTGGGAAACTTTCCCTCTGTACTAGATTGAAATGGAAAGAAAGAAAAAAAAAACCACAGAAAAAAAGGAAGAAAAAAAAACACAGAAAAAAAGGAAGGAAAAAAAAAGAGAAAAAAAGGTCTCGACCAAGAAAGAATGGTTCCATTGACTAATTTAAAGCTACCTTTGTTTCCTGCTACTGGCTGGTAAGAACTGAGCAGAAACTGTTGTGCTAGATCATTTTAGATCCTCTTTTCACACATGACATTTGCCTGACTGCACTAACTAACAGTAACTCCAGCTCAAATTACTTCATCCCTGCCCTGTATATCCACACCTGCTAATCTGGGGAGCTTTGTAGGAGCTCAGCTGCAGCCTTCAGCATGCGGATGCTGCACACAGCCCTGACGTGCAGCTCCCAAGAGGCGGAAGAGCCGAGTTTGCAGTGCTTGTTCCTGACAGTGCGCACGTGCTGTGAGACAGAAGAGGATGAAGAATGCCATCAATGTGCAACCTCACTTCTTACCTAAAACCTGTCACATCCTCCAAGCTGACTTGTATCTCCTGTCCACCAAAATACCCACTATTCAGGGGTCTCCAGCCTTCACTAGGGCCACAGCACTCTGTAAGGGACCTCTTGAGAGCAACATCATAGTTTGCTCTCCCTGTCAAACCATGAGGAACATCTGAACCTTGGCCACAGGCTAGCATCTGGTGGTCTAATCTTCCTTTTGATACAGCTCCGCTTGGAGTGTACCATGTTGTACAGCTGGCAGCTGAACAAGTAAGTCCAAAGTCATCTTTGATGAACTTAGAGAGGAAGGGTCCAAGCCATATCCAGTGCAGGAGCCATGCCCTAGTTTTTGAGATCTTCCTTACCAGCAGTGCCAACTAAAATGCACCTGAAGAAGAAAATTCTTCACCTGCCTGGAGACAGCCTGTCTCCCACAGGGTTGTAGTGGCTCACACTTTCCCTGCACCACAAGCAAGCCACACACCTCCCAGAGCTTACACTAGAAACCAGGCACCATACTTCCTACACACCCTCTTTGCCCTGTCCCCATTTCCCCCCAGACGGTTCTGCCGTGCCCCCTACCCAGCCACCCCCAGGTCCGTGGGTTGGGAGGCCCCTTGGCATGCGGGGATGGAAACAGGAGCACACCCTGTGGAATGACTCCTCGTGCCCGGGGGAGAGCTGACCTCTGCAAGCTGGCATGCCGCAGCAGAGGCAAGCGTTATAAATACAAGTGAACCCAGGAGCCCTTTATGGAAGCCATGGCCCAGGCTGCAGCCTGGGGGTGCTGCCAGGTTGTGCTTAGCTAGAAATCTCAGGTTTGAAAGGAAAGCAAAGCCATGCTCTGGCACAACACCCTGCTGGCCCCAGGCTTGGAGAGACACAGCTACTGCCTTTTCTCCAGGGAAGTGCTGGCTGCATGTTTTTGGGTGTCTTGGGCTTTTTTTTTTTGTGTCCCAGGACAGGGCTTGTGCAGGTGGCTGCCGTTGGGGTCTCTTCCTTCTAGCAGGACTCCTCTGAGCACTCAGCCTCACCAGGTGGAGCCCCAGACTCCATGTCCCAGCCTCCCACCATGAGGCTTGGAAGTGCTCTGGCCCAGGATGAGGAGACTCTTCAGCGACACAGGCCAGTGTCTCTTCAAGCATGGGTGACAATTTCTAAGGGAGGTGCAAAAAGATTCAAAAGGAGCTGTGAAATGTTTCCTCCAAAAAGCTGCTAGCCACCCTTAATTATGGGTAGCAGTTCATTTTCAGTAAGGCAGAGCATCTTCCCACCATCAGCTGCAACAGCAGTTTTCAGCCATCCCTAAGAAGCAAGGCGAGGTCTCCATCTTTTTGCTAACTTCTACCATATCATCAAACAGTTTGTGATTTTCAGGTCCTTCTGTGGCTCTTGACAGCACATTTTGACTACCATTTTTAAACAAAGAAGCTTTAATAGAGAAGCTTTTCCCTCTTTTGTGGCTGCAGGTAAAAGCTGGAGCACAGGCACCCAGAAGCTGCCATGCTGAGGAAAAATGTCACAAGCAAGACACTTCTCAGATCTCCTGGTTTCTAGGCTGACTCCATGATATGAGGGAAGGGGATACCTGAGTCATTACTTCTGAATGCTTGGGAACGCTGTGTAACTGTACTCCGGCTACATACCAATATCCATGTTGGGTTTGCTGCCAGTAGGGCTTGTGCACATAGCAGAATTTGTACTAAAAAATTGCTTGACATTAAAAAAAAAAGGTATGCCCAAAGCATGCATAAAGGACTGCCTGTAAGACATTGGTACTGCCTGAAAAGCTATTCACCCTTGAAATGCACATGCTTGATGAGTGCCAACAGATTTTTAGAGACATTCAGGGCTGGCCCAGACTGTACAAAGTCCTGTTAGAGAAGAGGGAGGTCAAAATGGAGCAGAATTTTAAGAGCAGCAAATCCTTTCTGTCCCCATACAAAATTAAGGAATGTGCTAAGCTTGTTCAGCTCATCATCCAAAAGGAATGAGGTTCCCGGTGGCACAGTGAGCTCGCCCCAGCGCTTCCCAGCCCTGCCAGCTGCGCCCCAGCAGGCGTCACGGTCCAGGGCCACTGTGGGCAGAGTGGGGAAGGTTTTGAGAGGCAGTGCAGGAGGACGGGAGTGAAGAAGAGCTGAGCTGCCACTCCAGTGCAACAGGTGTAAATCTTCTGGGCACAGCTCCATCAGCAGCAGCCGGCGCCACGCCGCTAAATTCAACAGCCCTCCAATCATCGAGATGTTATTAAATACACCAGTGCTCTCATGGCTAGGAGAAACCCGAAGTGCATGTGACACCCCAGACCTAGCCACCCCAACCCTGCCTGGTGCAGGATCCTTGTTTTACACCCTGGCCTTGGAGGGCCGGGTGGAAGCAGCACTGGTGGTTAATGCGTGCGTGCAGGTAGAGACACAGTCATATGTTTGGACATACCAATCATGGCCAAAGCTAGGCAGGAGTCCAGTGATCCCAGCTCCTCCAAGAAAAAGTCAGGCGACCAATGGAAATGGCCAGACTGTATGTGCCCCAAGGGTTTCCAGAATGGAACCCACTGTGTCAGACCATGTGGTTTATTTCTTTTACTTTATTATTAGTAATTATATTATTACTATATTATTAGTAATTGCTGGGTTGCCTGGGCCAGAGCTCAGCCTGTGCCCATTCACACCCCAGCTCTTGGGGGACCAGCACTGGGCCATGCTTTCACACTGTCTCAGGGCTTGGCTCTGAGGACCAGGCTCCCTGCCTAAAGCACTAACCCCCATCAGTCTAGTGTCTAAGCATCTTGCAATATCATACATTCCCCAGAACCTGCTGGCATGGTTCAGATGGAGAATTGAGACACGGAAGGATTTTTCTGAAGCCCTGTAGGAAGCCTGTGGCAGTGGAAAACTCGAACATCCATCTCCTACCGGCAGCCACCTCCTGTCCTTCCTGAAGCACCTGTCTGCACCTTTCCCCCAGGGGGGAGGTTATGCCCCTGTCTCAGGGGCAACTGCTTTAACTCATCAGCTGTGCCATCACAACACAGGAAGGTGACATAGAACGGGGCAGGATGGCAGTGACATGCCATGGGATTTGTCCTAGGGGAGAGTTTTTCAGTGTGTGGCACTGGAGTTCTTCTGAAGTAGGCTGTGTTAGAGGTATCTGGGAGAAAAAGGACCTCTCATCAGTCATCTTAAAATTGTTATGCAGGGATCTGCACTGACACCAGAATAATTTTAGGAGTTCATACTCAAAAAAAGGTTGAAAGCCCCAGTGCCAAATGCATGCCAGACCCCTCCTTGCTCCCAGGTCCTGCAGAAGAGAAGGTGGGCAGGAGCCCACTGCAGGCAGCAGCATGGCCGGGTCTCTACTCAGGCTGCTTTGTGCAGTGTGATCGGCAGAGCTCTGGGGCACGTCTGTATGATCCTGGCTTGCTGTGATTACTGGCAAGGCAAAGATTTTACTAATCAGGCTATGGCTAAGTCACATCTCCCCATTTTCAGGTTAGATAGAGGCAGAAGGCCAGATACTTGCTCAGAAGTCTCTTCCAAACACTAATTATTTGCCCAAACAAGGCTGCCTTCCTGTGGCTCCAAAAAGGCATTGCCTATTGGACCCAAACAGCCACAAACACAGCTCCGCTGTGCCCAGCCCTGCAGAAGCAATGTCCTGCAAACTGCAGGCATGGGCTCCCATTAGAGGCTCAGTGAATAAACCTGGGTCTGGCTTCCTTAGGCAGGGTGCCAGTTACTCCACCTTCGGAGAGAGGAGTTTTTGCTTGCAAAAGCAGAGGAAGCGATGGGAGACCTAAGTGTAGCCCTGCACGCTTTACCAAATATGATTGAGGCCTGCAGCTTATGAAATGGTCTTTCCTGGAACATTTTCAGGTCAGATTTTTTTTTTACCATCTCTCTGCCCACTCATTAGTAGGATCCTGGCTTCTTCTAACGTGTGTAACACAATGCAGGTACGGTCAGGCACAAAGCTGTTGCCCCAGCTAGGATTCATGTAATGCCAATTTTAAGCTCTTCTTTCTTTGAAACTATCTGGATGTATGTCATGGTTTAACCCCAGCCGGCAAATCAGCACCACATAGCCTCTTGCCTCCTCCTCCTCAGTGTGATGGGGAGAGAATTGGAAAAGTGAGAAAACTCGTGGGCTGAGATAAAGGCAGTTTAATGGGGAAAGCAAAAGCCGCGCGTGCAAGCAAAGCAAAACCAGGAATTCATTCACCACTTCCCATGGGCAGGCAGGGTTCAGCCATCCCCAGGACAGCAGGGCTCCATCACACGTAACGGTTGTTTGGGAAGACAAACGCCGTCACTCCCAATGTCCCCCCCTTCCTTCTTCTTCCCCCAGCTTTATATTCTGAGCATGACACCATGTGGTGTGGGATATCCCTTGGGTCAGTTGGGGTCAGCTGTCCCGGCTGTGCCCCCTCTCAGCTCCTTGTGCACCCCCAGCCTGCTCACTGGTGGGGTGGGGTGAGAGGCAGGAAAGGCCTTGACTCTGTGTAAGCACTGCTCAGCAGTAACTAAAACATCCCTGTATTTTCAACACTGTTTTCAGCACAAATCCAAAACACAGCCCCATACTAGCTACTGTGAAGAAAATTAACTCTACCCCAGACAAAACCAGCACAGTGTATTAGAGGTAGCATCTGTTTGCTGGTTCTTGCATAAGCAACAGAAACAATGCAGAAAATCCTCACAGCCCAGTGCTACCTGCAGGAAGCTTCCCAGGGGAGCCCCTCCACCCTTTCCAGGGTGGCTTGTGTGTGGTAAGTCGTACCCTGCTCCCACAGGCTGGCAGGGCTCCCACCCCTGCTGGGAGGGGTAGGCAGGTCGCTGCCTCTGTGTCCTGCTGCAGGCAAGCTGCAGCCTTTTCCAGTCCACCTGATGCGTCCCCTAGCTGCAGCAGCAGGTTGCCATCAGATGTCCCTTGTCAGACCTCTGCATGAAGAAGCAGCCTTGTCTGCTTCCTGCATTTCTCCTTATGCTTTTCATTTTCACTTTATTGCTGTCCTTCCCACCCATTTCCATCCATGCCAATGGGCCCATTTCCATTTGGCCTCAAGTGATGTCTGAGTTAAATCCATTCTTGCTGTGTAGGGTTTACAAGCCCATTAAGAAGGTAACTATCCCAATCCTTCTGGGACCAGTTCTGACCTTCCAAAGTACTTTCTGACCTGTATAAGGCACAGGTGCCAGACCAGCTCCCGAAGGCAGAGAGGTGCAATGATCCCCATAAGGTGGCAAAGAGCAACTTTGCTCTGGGGAATACAATGTCTAAACACAACAAGACTTTTTTGAAATGTCTGCGTGGCTGAGAATGAGTCAGGACTCCTGAGTCATCTCATTGACCTTCCTTTTACAACGTCTATATAATTTCGTGTAAGTGCTTTTGTCTGTGCTGTGTTTTATTTTCCTCATCAAAAACAGTGTCTTTGTGTCAGAAAACAGAAGGGTTTATAGCATCTTCTTATCACATGGTAGGTCTCAGGACACCTCAGTTAAAATATACAGAGCGTTGTCAGGTGCTGCAAAGATCTCTGGCAGTTTAAAACAGGCAAAAATGCACGTGATACTTCTCTGCCTTGTACTTGCCATCACGGACATGATTGCATTGGAGTACAGGCAACGTAAAGCACCATGAAGGACTTGTCACCTTTGGGGCTGAAGGGAAGGGAGAGAGAACTAGGTTTCCTCGCACTGCAGAGCTTTCCTCAAGATGATACTGATCCCCTCAGTCTCCTTAGAAAGGTTCAGTGCATTTCTGAGGCTCCCACCCTAATGACAGCAGGATGCTGCAAATTATTACAAGCTGTGACCTTGCTTGGCTAGCTGGTGGCAAGAGGCATATTTTCTGAATACTCCTATCTTGCAAAACATACAAGGTCTTAGAAGCTTGAAAAGAGATTAGTTAGAGCAGAACCTTAAATCCTGAAGCCCTGGAAAAAAGGCTCACCGAAGCATTTGGATCAGTGGTGGCTGGGGACCTCTTTTACCACGTGAGATAGAAAGGACAATGAAGGTGAGAACGGCAGCGTGGAGTGCGGCTGCAGCGGCCAGGAGGGAGGAGCAGCAAGTGTATATCCCTAATTTATAGTACAAGTAGGAAAACAAATCAATGAGAAGGAGATTTTTATTCATCCTACATCCCCACCCTGCATTTCTGCAATCCTGGAGGGCTGAGACTGTACAATTTCGAGCACTTGTATTACTGTCACTGGCTACCTATCTTCACAAAAGTCAAAGAAGCAAAGTAAAATCCTTCTTCGATGTATGTCGGGGTGGTTTTGCAACCTAATCGCCTGGAGCCAGGATTTTGTTCAATGAATATGCCCCAAAGGGCCTAGAAGAGTGGATAAAGCCACAGCAAGCTTTTCCCTTAATTGTCTCTTTCTTCGCCTGAAGTTTTGGGGCCAATTCTGAAGGTGGTTTGAACAACGTGGGCACCTGACCAGGTGGGCGGGCATTGAGCCCTATCACCTCATTTCTTAGAGAGCTTTCAGGTGGATGGCTCTGGGATGGTTAGCCAGGGAAGAGCATTGTACTAGTTTCTCAAGGCAAAACTAAGAGATGCAGTAGCAGAATGGCTGAAGGAGTCAATGGTTAAGGAGTCAGAGTTGGAAGGTTGAGCCTTGCAGTCAACTTATATCAGAGACTAACAGATGGCAGCTTTGCCGAGTAATGAGCTATTTGAGCTTAGGGGCAAGCGTCCCAGGACACAGTGCTGACCATACCATTACCTTGCATGGCACTGGCCACAAAAACAGGTGTGTTGCAACCACAGGCAGCTAAATGGGATCAGGAGGACCTTGGACTATGCAGAAAGATACCACAAAGTATTTTTAGTGAACCTGTGAATGCAAAATCTGAGATTTCACAGAGAAGCTCTTTGTCCCCCTCATCTTTCCCTCCTATGGGGAACTGCTATTGCTCCCAACCTATGGGGGAGGATCTGGCACACAGAGAAACCTTTTGTCAGTGTCCTGTAGAAATGGGCCTTCTGCAAAACTCAGGTTCCCCAAATCCATGAGGTCTACACACCGTCTTTCTCTTCACAGTGAGCCTGCCCCAAAATTCCCGATCTAAAACGTTATCTGAGCATGGATGGACAGCTTTGAACTCCCAAGGAGATTTGTTCCGGGGGCCAAGATGGGTACGTTTCAGTGTGCTGCTATTGGGTCCCAGAGAGACAGAAGAAAAAGACAAAATACTTAGGGCCTTTGTCAGGGTGTGGGAGAGTCTGTTTCAGTCCCAGCTTTGCTACTGGCACCCTACAGGCCCCGGGGTAAAAAAGCTGCTCTGTATCAGACTCAGGTACTTCTGTTCTGAACATCCCAAAACATGTGAATTCAGGATTTCAGATCTGTATCAGCAGGGTCACAAGGAGAACATCTGCTTTGACTAAAGTTCATTAGAATTAAGAAATTCAGGTGACTGAGGCAGTTGTTCAGATTTTGAGGAATTCATCCTGACTCTCTCCACGGGTTCATCCCTTTCTAAGTCAAACACACAAATTCTGCCTCCTGGGAAGCATACAGGCATTCCAACCACTTCTGACTTAGTGAACAAGGTATCTTGAATTTCAAATAGATGCAGCTAGCAGAAAATGTTCACTGGATTTAGCACTAACAGTCCCACTGAGGTTTTGAGTGGAGAGAAGGAGATGGACTCGTGACCATGACATCCAGTGTTGGTCTGCTGGAGGAATTCCCTTTGGAGCAGAAGTGAAGCCTAACAGTCGCAGATCTTTGCTACTCATGCCACAACAGAAAAAATAGATGTGTCTGGGCTAATGAGGCAACCCTTTTTGTGAATAAACAGCCTTTTTTTTTCCTTTTTTTTGAGAGCAAAACCAGGAGAAAATGAAAATTGGATTGTGTCTATTTTTAGGCAGATTAAAAAGTTATTCATACGAGAGAGAAAGCACCTCGAAAATAGCTTGAGCAATATGAAAGTGGAGCAATTGCTGAAGAATAAAAGGAGAGCAGGAGCCTGGGAAGCCAATTTTGAAGTAGTTGTGAACATTTCATTTTTACATCCCTGTCTGATGTGTGCCTGCTTTAAATCATACTCTGATGCCAGCGGAAGCCTGCTCCTGCACCCCAAATCCATGGGGTCCTTCAAAGGCAACCAACCAGCCTGATATACGCCTGGTCATCCTACAAGCTCATTTCCATGTTTTACAGCAAAAAGCCTAGCCAGCCATTGCCACCCACTGTGACACAAGTCTTGCGTCTCCACTAAAAGCAATCAGAGGTATCCAGGTTTGTCACATCTCCCTCTAGAAATGACTGCCCCTGAAGGGTGCCTCAGTAGGGAGTGTATTTCTGAGGCTGCCTTGCTCTGGCTTCTGCCCACGTTCCTCAGGCTTCATCATTAGGACTTCAAGTTGCAGGCAAATTTTGAACTTCTGAAAAGGCACGAGCAGAAACTAAGAGGAGGCCTTGGAAATAAGACAGACTTTGAAACTGTTGCCCACAGGGTTTCAGTCAGTATGTCGTGGGCTGTTCAGGTTGGAAGTGAAAGCTGAAGGGGATGCGTGCTCCTAAGTCACACAGGAGATGGGTATAATTGCTAAGTAATGCTTGCCTTTTGCCCCAAATATTGAAATATCCCAGCCATACAATGGGAACAGCTGGTTGGGGTGAGAGTTGCGTGCACCAAGAAGGGACATCTCCTCCTCCCCAGCATGGATGGAGCAAGGCTGTGATGGAGCAACCTGCAAGGAGGAGGCCTGATAAGGCCACTTGTCTGCACATCACTTTGGTGGCGGGGGAGACCTGTGCCCCCTGTCAAGCTCTTCTCTGCCAGCCCCTCAGCATGCCTTCTCCAGTGGATTCACGTCAGCCCCAGTGCTGGCTTGCAGCCAGCTGGCCTGCCTCCACCTGCCTGTCGCTGCCAGTCATGGGGCAGCGGTGACACCCCGGTCAGGGGAGGGGAAGAGGTGAAAGGCTGTGCCACCGAACCGTCCTGCCCCAGCAGCGTGGTGCAGGCGATGCAGCAAAGCGGCAGCCAGCGCTGAGCTCCCGGTGAAGGGGGAACCGGTCACCGTTCCTGGGAAATGTAGAGGAAGGAATATGTGGGACAGCTTGCTGGGAAATACAGCAGGGTTGTGTGAAGAACCCCCTCCGGGCCAACAAGCAGGTCCCAGGAAGGGAGGCCAGCAGCGATGGTGGCATCTGTCCATCATCTTGAGGAGAGCCCTGCCTCCTGCACCAAGACACCAGCCTGGACATGTATCTCCTGTCCTTCCTCCCCCTTAGCAGGATAAGGTTTTAACCACTCACCACCAATGTATGGGGCTCAGTAACTGCTGTGGGCATGGGAGGTTGCAACATAAACTGCCCTTTGCTTTGGGATTACAGGTCCAAGGGCCAGCAATTCTCCTGGTACCCTGCCAGCAGAGACGGTGCTTCAGAAAAGAGCTTGAATGTCAGCCGGCAGTTCCGGCCGCTGCCCCAGGCAGGAGGAGGAGGAGAGAGTCCCACGAGCACTCACCTCCTTTGCTGCTGAGGAAACGGGACTTTTTCTCTAGCGGTGCAGATGAATCTCTGAAACTGTTTAATCCGAGATCTGTTATCCAAAGCCTAATCACTGTGATGCCCAAGGGGTTACAAAGAGAGATACCCTTATTAAAAAATGCAGTAAATACCTTCTATTTTCGTTAAGCCCTAGTAGGACAGGCTGTGCCTTGCTTCCCTGTACAAGTGAAGTCTGTCCCTTCACAAACCCTGCCTGTGTATTCCCAGCATCGACATCTTCTACTCCCTCCCTCCCTCCCTCTCTCTTTCTCTGTCTCAGATGATGCAGAGTGCCAGCAAGTCCCTCAATGGTGTCATATCTGTCCTTTTTATTCATTGCAGGGTTTATTTTTAGCCCGAAACAACTGCTTCCTAAAAATGGAGCTCCTAATGACACGGGAGCTGGACACAGCTATGTAAGGTATCCAGGGTTTGGCCTGACAGCTTCTCCTGTCTGTCTCTTTGTTGTGAGCCCAGGACAGCAGAGTTTGCTGCTCCCCATCAGCCTTGCAGAGTTTGGGCTGATCACTAGGAAGGCAGCAGAAAGAGAAATTCAGTTCGAACTTCACCTGGAGACTTTGGTCTCCTCTTCTTCCCAAATTAAGAAGGTGAGGGACATTTACCTACCCTCTGCTGCACTCCAAGGGCTCCCCTATGAAGGTGACTTGCTGGATCCTGGCAGGTTTTTACCTGCTTTTCTGCTGCAAAGCAGAAGAGGGACTGAATTTTCCTACTTATGATGGGAAAGACCGAGTGATTGATCTGAACGAGAAGAACTACAAGCAGGCCCTGAAGAAGTACGACATGCTCTGCCTGCTCTTCCATGAGCCTGTGGGCTCTGACAAGGTCTCCCAGAAGCAGTTCCAGATGACAGAGATGGTCCTGGAGGTAAGCGCCGCTGTGTGTCCCAGCCGGGGTCAGTACCACAGTGTTTGGAGCTGTGGAGAGGAGACACGGGACAGGACAGTCAAAGGGTCTTGTGCAGGGGCAGGGTTGAGCACCCAAAAGTTTGGGTTTGTTTGCTTGGATTTGAGTTAGCCCCTGAGTTCTGCAAAGCCCAGGAAAAAGTCTGTTTTGTGCTTTTCTGAGTTGTTTGCTGGGAAATAGTCTTTCTGGACTGTGCGTCAGAAATCCATGAAATAGCAAGCAACTTTGCAAACCTCAGTAACGTGAACTCAGCTCAGCTGAGCTTTCCCAAATCTCAGCACAGACCTGAGCCTGTAGCTTGAAATTTTTAGATCCTTTCTCATTCTGTGCAAGCCAGTATCCCCCTTGCATTCTGGATTCATCCCATTTCCTGTCCCACTAGGAGCAATCAGCCAAGAAGCCTTACCAAACTGTGCTGCAAATGGGCATCCTAGCTCCCCATCTCAAAAGCTCCCTGTTGGTGCAGAATTAAATCCCTTTTTGTTTTCCTGACACTTGGTTGCCTGCTTGGAATCAGTCTTTAGCCACTTGTTAATGCAAAAATTCACTTCTGTGCTGGAAAGAGTGTTGTTCATTCTTTGGTGAAAGAATGATTAATTAATTCTCAGTAAGATAAATCAGGGTGAAAATTACAAAGTAGATTCATAGCATTCTTTCTTGTAGTGTAGCTGTAATCTAGGGAATCATACAGCGGCAAGCCTGGATTATTAGGTGTTCGTTTCCTACCAGGGGCTTACAAATATTCCCTCTTAACTAAAAGACACATTTGGAAAGAAAGTGCGAATTGCACAAGAAACACATAAGCTTTATTTATCACATCCAGAGAGAAAATGCATTGCACCCCTAGGAGTACAGCAAATGTGAATTAGAAAATAGGCTTGCTGAGGGCTAGGACCTGCAAAACTGCAATGTCAAGTTCAAAGTCTACTGACTTCCTCAGCAAGCTGACAACAAGAAAGATTCAAAAACTAACCAGATTTTACTCACCTGTCAGGAGAGAGTTACTTGCTCCAGGTGAGCAATCAAATAACATTTGGCAAAGAAAAGAAAAAATAACACTGGAACTCCAGTTAAAATGTTTATGGTTGGTAGTATAATTGCTTTGTTATTTAATAGGATAGCTATTTCATGCTTGATAGATGGCAAGCAGTTACTAGATACATATTTATAGAAACCCGACAGAAGCAGGTATCTGTTGTGTACTATCAGTTTTAGTCCCCGTGACACCTATACCCATGTTAACAATCAGCCATATCAAGGGTGTGATGGCTACAATACAATCCGGCTTAAAGCTTTTATTTTGCAGGGTTTGATTCAGCAGTGAGTACATTAGCTTAGGACTCCGGTGATTTGGTTTCCAGTTGCTTCACTGCCATGGACTTCTTATGTGACCTTGGGCAAGAGATTGAGGATTAGATCCGCAGCAGACTTTACATAATTGTAGTGCTCCAGTCCACTAATGCTCAGCTACCGGCTAACCGTGCCACGCAGCAACCAGCACTCGTGGCTTTGACCTCAAAATTTCCCAAGCACTTGCAATGCTGATTCAGTGCATGTCTCGAAGTGTCACAGTCCCCCCCAAGACTGGGAGCTGCAGCAGCAGCAATCTGACAGCCCAAACACGAGAGCAATCTGCAGACTGAGCAGTCCTTTGCCTCTGTCACCTGAGGGAATTAAATGGGGAGAATGTCTCAGAAGGCAAGAGACAGTATCCTGCATAGGACACAGCCCAGCAAGGTGTTGGTGCTCCCAATTTCTGTACTAACTCAACCGTGAGAGCACTCATGAAAGGAGTGGGCAAAGCAGGTTTTGATCTGCTGCCTCTTGTGACAGCATGTGGCTCCCTCACCTCAAGCCGTAACGTGTTGTGGGGGTCACTCTCAATCTCCCCTGCCAGAGCTCATCCAGCTGTGGGACTTCACCACATGTTCACCGGGCCAGGGAGAGGGAAACAAATGGCTGCAGCGGCTCCGTGGCTGCGGTGTGGAGTCATTCACCTGGGAGATGAACTGCCTGGGATCGGTCTCCCTGGAGGCAGTCGGCAGCTGAACCCAGCTCTCCTGTAATTTGAGCAAGTACGTGGAGGAGTGAGCTCCTGGGTAGGCACAGGAGCAGTGACAGAGCCTCTCCTTCCAGCCATACCTGGGAAAAGTTCACTCAGGAAGGCTTTATGTATCTAATTTCAGTAGAGGGCTCAGGGCTCTGAATGCTGAAGGCCCTTTATGCCTGAAATAAGGCATATGAGACAAATATTCCAGCCCTCGGTTTTCCCTGCCTGCTAGCTTGGGGGGTTCCTGGCATAGGGTGCTGCCTGTGGTAAGATGCCTTTCTGGAGCACCTCATGTTTTTCCCTCTTACTATACTGAGAATTTACTTGCTGATGCACAACAAGACGTGCTGCTTCGACAGCCTGGAAAACATCATAGCCTTAGCCCTCCTTCCATAAAAAGGCACTGGTCTGCATCATTAGGAATAATAGGGAGCCTTCATCCAAAACATGGGCAGATATGGAGCTAAGCAAAGATCTGAGCTGCGTGTTTATGTCCTATTGCCTGATGAACATGAGTGTGTGTACACATGGGAGGGAGTGGGCTTAATGGATGCTAAGACCGGAAAAACCCCAAATAGTCCACCCTTTCTGTTTCTCCCACATTCACCTTATAAGAAATGTATAATTCCAAAGACCTGAAGAAATATCTTAGACACCAAGAAAAGAACAGGAGAGATCCAATGGCCAGGTTCCAGCAAATTCACTAGGAGGAACTCTCAGATATGCCCAGGTAGTAGATGGCATGGCATGTTGCTGAAGCAAACAAAAGTCCCAGTTCCTTCTTGACTCTAGATCCAGATCCTGCTTTAGGCTTCAGCATGTGAAAAAAAGCCACAGCTACAAAGCGCTGAAGGGCAGGATGAGTGTAGACAAACTCTCCTCTGACCCAGGAATGAATTGTTCTTTGACCACGAGCACGTTTTCTTTCGTACACGTAGCTCGTGGTCAGTAACAAGCTCTGACTGGGGCTTCTCCCATGGGTGAGGAGTCCACGAGGCTCTCTCTCACCTGGGTCCTTTGGTGTCTAACAGGGGTTGAGCTCATGTGGTGACTTTTCCTTCTTTCAGGGCACTTCAGTCTCTTTCCTTCCAAGTCTCTGCTCTTCAGGAAGCTTGCAATAGCTTTATTATGCCTGAGATCCCTGCCTCCAGAAAATCTGGCTGAAACGGGCCAACAGCTAGAAAAATTGTTAGGGGAGGGAGCTGACAGACAGGCCTGGGGGGAGAGAGAAGAGAATCACATGGGCCTCATATCCTTAGGAAATCAAGCTGATAATCTGACAGCACGTGAGTAAATTTAAGCACATATTTAAGGACTTTACCAAACGTAACTACAAACAGCAGACTGAGGAGAAAGTGGTATGATTTCCTTCCAAGGACAAAAGCCCAGCATGCAGGACTGACTGATACTGTCAGAAGCACAGGGTGCACACCAGCTATCATCATAAGGACGCCATCATCAAGCTGATATTACAGTGGGACAGCACACAGGGTCTTCAGCTGCCTGCACCCAGGCATACTGGACTGTGACCAGATTGCCACCCAGCCCAAGGTATCTTTCCACAGCTTAGAAAGGGAATGAAGGTGAAGACCATCATGAAGCAGTCCAGACAGCTCCTGCCACCTACACTGCTGGGTGCTACCTGGTGAGGACAGGGTCCGGGGACAATGGAGCCCCTCTGGGAGCAACAGCAGCTTCTTTGGACCATCCTTTGTGCAAGGCAACAGCTCCAAGGATGGCAGTGCCAGCCTCTCAGGTCAGGGTGAGAAAGCTGGGGGCTGTTGCGTTTTTTTGTCAGGAAAATAAGTCAAAGCAATGTTTGGAGATGCAGCTGCCTACTGCTTTCTGCCTAGGGTGGAAAATGGTTGGGGAAGGATTATAATAAGACAACCTAGGGCAGAGACAACATCAGCACAGGCTGCTTCACAGTTCAGGTTAAAGGGCTCTTCTCCTTTGCTTGCCTTTCTCGTATGACTCCACTCTGCATCCCTGACCACTGAAAAGCACCTGCAGCTTGAGTGGGGAAAAGCCTTTGTACAGGGCAATGCCAGAGGTTGAACCAGGCAGTCCTGGAGCTAACGGTAGCTATTCCTACTCTGTGGTGATGTTTACAGGAGCCCTGCATGCCCCGTGAGGTGAGCACAGTGAAGGAGCAGATGAAACAGCTGGACATGAGACTTCACAATAAGTATTTAATGGACAAGTTAAAAAAAAAAACCTACTTGTCCTAAAAGGTCTCAGCTTTAAAGAAGAAGGGGAAAAAGAGGACAAGACCAAAGCAGTGAAGCTGAGAAATACCTGTTCTTTTTTTCTCCTCCATAACTCCCCTGCCATATTTCGTCCTGTCTCACACCGCCACTTCTCAGACTTTCTCCACTCTCCCTCTCATCTCTGAATCTCCTAAATATTGGGATAGTTTCACCTGCCAGTGGGCCAACCCCTCTGTCTAGGAATCATGTAACAAGAATAGTGAGCAGAGTGGTTAGGGGCTTTCCTTTTGCACTTGAGAAGCTCTCTCCAGCAACTGAGATTGTCTCACTACCATAGCAGGCTGCCTGAAATGGCAGACTATCATCTCCCTTACCCTCTCCCCTGCTGAAAGTCGCTCAGTCCTGGCTCCCCTGTCATTCTTCTCTTGTCATCTGTGTGCATGTGTAATATCCTTAAAAAAGAGAGGTTTGTCAAGCGCAGATATATTAGGGCCTTCAATGCCACAGTGTCCCTGGGCTGAAAATTCATGAGTAACTGCCCTAGCACAAACCAGTCTGATCAGAGGTAAGAGAAGAGGGATGTGGTAGTCCCCTTTCTGGGTGAGGTCTAGGATCAGCCCAGCCTGTAGCAATAAATGGCAGAACAAAGTGAAATTCCTTAACATATTTGGCCAATTCTGTAACACAAGGGAAAATTTCTCCTACAAACCTGGGACTATAAATCCATGAGATTACATTGCATGAGATCCTGCCAGTGCCCAACCACAGCCAGTAGCTACCTGTAGTGTGAGAGGGAAAGATAGATTTTTGAATCCAGTAAAAGGTGAGGGTTAAACTGGGTGTAAGGTCTACCTCCCAGTTCACTTGAGAGCAAGGATTTATTTTCAAGTGTTGAAACTACTGCAGCTTCCAGCTCAGAATGGAAAAACTGGTGCAAGATCAGCTGGTTTTGGGGTAGTTCCACCCACATGGTCTTGAAATCTCTTGAGAGCAGATGTTCCCGTAAGAGTTGAGAGCCATGTAATATATAGCAAAAAGTCCTTCTCTGCTTCTGATGCAACACAGAAAAAAGGTTTAAAAGTTTAAGTCTGTGTAGTTTATCCCAGAAATTCATAGGAACCAGGAGATGAAATTCTAGTTTATTCCCATCTCTAGGTAGAGTGTAAATGTAAATGTAAATGTAAATGTAAATGTAAATGTAAATGTAAATATAAATATAAATATAAATATAAATATAAATATAAATATAAATATAAATATAAATATAAATATAAATAATATAAAACCAAGCCCTTTCTTTAAGCACCCTTCTCTGTTTGTTTCCCAGACTCAGATTTCAGTCTTTGTCCTTGAAAATGGGCATGTTCATGAGACAGTGCCTCAACACAATTTCCTGGGCTGGGTAGACACGTTATACAAGATGTGTTCACTGAGTGTCACAGAAACTGTCAGGTCTCTGGGTCCCTACAGAACAAGTCCTCAGGGGGAGAGACAAGGCACACCTGGCTGGATAAGTATGTGCAGAAGCCTACGGTGCAAGTGCCTTGTACATACCTGTAATAAAAGAGGTGGTTTGGTTTCTGTGGTTACTAAAGGGGTGGTTTCCACTGCAGATAAGTTAATGCAAAAATAAGGAAGGAAGGGAAAGAAAAGGAAAAAGTGTGCACTGATTATTTTGCCCTTTGAGACCATGTAAGTTGGTCTCAATTCATCAACAGCCAGCAGAGCGCTGATTTTTAGCAGTAGCACCGAGGAGGATTTCACTCACTGACATGCCAATCACAAAAACAAGTTACAGAGAACTCCCCGTTTTGCAGATGGGCACATTGACACCCAGGGACAAGTATGTGATTTGATCTTTCTGTATAACAGTGGCAGAAAACAATTCCCAAGGCTGCTTTACCTGCTGTTGCCCAGTTTCCGTCTTTGAAGTCCCCCTGTCGGTTCCCAGCAGTGACTTTGGACTGGCTGCATGAGCAGCATCTAGCCTAAGACCCCACTTTCAATGCCATACCACTCTTTGAAAGGCACCTTTCGCAGCTGCTAAAGTATAATCGGAGAGAGGTGCACTGACAGCAATTCTCAGAGCAGGCACTAGCTGTAATCCCAGGATCTAAAGAAAATCAAGCTGGTTTCATCCAGGAACCCAACTTCTATGCAAATGTCATTTGGACACATGGCAGACCTCTGTGAGCTTGGATTTGCTTGCTGACACAGTGCAAGGCCAAGTCTGCTTAAGCTTTGCAGGCTTTCTTGGCCCTGAAGTGAGGAGCAATTCTCATTGTCCAGCTGTTGCAGTCAACCTCTGTAGGTGCCATGCAAGACCTTAAGCTGCATGGAGACTCCTGCGTCACTCCTCCCTTCAGAAATGCAAGTGAGGAAAAACATTGTAAAGCCCATCCTCTTAGGTCTCAGCCTACCTGACACATTAGTCAGCTTCCCCAAAAAGTGCCAGCAAGGTTTCCCAGTGCCTTCCTGCTGGGCTGGTTCACGGGAGGCAGGGTCTCACTCTTGTATAATGAGGTGCCTTTGCCCTGTCCTGAGTGGGGGGCCTCAAAAGGACTAGCTTGAGCTCACACTCGCCTCCTCAGTGGACATGCGTGGTGTTTATAGTTATCATGTCATGTTCTCCACCCCAGACTTTGACATTTCTCAGGAGCCTGCCCGCAGGCTGGGCAGCTGTTGCTCTGCGAGGCAGACGGGGTACGGTGGGCCATGCCGTGCTCGCCCACCGTGACCTTACTCCAGAGCTTGGTTTGCCAGTGCCCTTCATCTAAAACCAAACTAATTAAAGCCTGTGACTGTCCTTCCTTCATGCCTGAGCTTCATTTGTGGGGAGAAAGGAAAGGGGATATGATAATTCTCTTTACACACCCAAGAGGGAGAAGAGCTATTTAAGCACAAAGCCTAAGGACAAATGGGCTATGAATAAACCAAGTCTGGAAACTAGGAAGTCCCTGATCACCAGAGGAGGAAGACTCAAGGGGAGAACAGCCCAATGAACTTTAAATGGACATTGACCGGGTTGTGACAGAGATCGAATGACATGGTCCCGGGTTTGATGACCAAAGATGTCCTTTTGCAGCCTCTGTCCCTAAATAATGGGCACTCAGGCAAAGAATCCATGGCCTAGGAAAGAAGTGACTTAGCAAGGTCCAAGTTCTCCTTTTTTGTTTTCCTTTGCACATTGGGATTTACCTACATACATGAGACAAAACCTTGCCCGAGGAAATAGAACGAGGAGCAACTGCGAAGAACTCAATTCCCGAGGGGGCTGCAGAGCAGGCTTTCGCTCCTCCCCTCCCTGGCGCCCCGGGACGCCCAGCGCTCCCTGCTAAGCAGTGCTGATGGTGCTCATTCCTGCGCACTCTCTGGCACAGCTTTGGCAAAGGCCAGCTGCCGTACATGATATGTCCTTTTTCTGGGAACCCTGGGGCCCTGGCAGGAGACAGACCGCTGTCAGCTCTGACACCTCTGACACCTCGAACCCTGTGCAAAGGGGGCTGCATGTTTTTAAACCCTTCCTCAGTTCTTATGTCTCTTTGCTCACTCCTTTGGTAAAAGGCCTTTCTTGTTTCAAGGACCCCTCCGTTCCCCTAGGGTCCCCCCTTGCTGGTCCTTCCCACAGATGCAGAGTGGGTGCTCCTGGCTCCTGCCTGCAGCATCCAGGGCTCTCCAGAAGCTTTCACTTCTGAAATCCACTGGTTTCAGAGGTGCTGGCTCACACCCACTTGGTCAGAAACTCGAGAAATCTGGCTTGTTCCTGGGAGCTGGAGGCGTAGGAATGACATGGGCAATGGTCTGCAGACGTGAATGGGCTGAATAGCAAGGATGCTTCCCTCCTCCAGCACATACTGAAAGGATCCAGCTTGTGCCCTGCATGGGCTTCACGGTGGCATCCAGCCTTCTATTTCAAAGCAACCTCTCTGAGGCCAGAAAGACAACAAGGCAGCAATGGCCTCACTTTTGTCGAGGACCCAGATTCTGCCTCCGGTCTCTGTTTTGCTGAAGAGAGTTTTAGTGGGGTGGCCCCTGGGCACTGTCCCAGATGCCACAACCTGGGTCAGCACATGCATGCATGCACGCACGCATGCATACCCCAGGCTGTCCTTGGCGTGCAAGCTGCCCAGCTGAGTTGGCAAAACATCTGTGATGCAGCGCCAGTGAGGACTGGCCGGGAGCAGCAGCAGGTGGCCCCTGCACCCCTGGGTGCTCCGTGGCATGGGCATCAGCCCCAGTTAGCTCACGGCTGGGGAGGCTGCACTTCGGCTTACAGCTCGCTAAAATTAGGGATGCCCGATGGGGATAAAAATACTAACTATGCAAAACCTATAGGGAGGCAGCCAAAGAACACATCATATATCTGACCGGGCTGAGTGGCTGCACAGCAATTAAAGCCCCGGGGCAGCGTTCTTGGAGCATTACCTGTGAAAGCCACCTCTGCGGGAATGACCTTTGGGTGTTCCATATTTGGGGACTTGCCTTTTAGTCTGAGGAGGGCAGGTTCAGCAATAAACAGCCTCTCCTGGCAGCTCAGGTGGTGGAAAAGGGCAGGAAGGTGGGACCAATGCACTCTCCCTCGGTCCCGCTGCCAGAAGAGTGGCTCCTCTAGCGGCAGCTGCTCAGCAGGCTTCTGTCCCTTCCCGTTGACCACCACTATGCTTCAGAACCTGTAATTCACCAGCCTGAATTATGCAAGAACCCAAAACATTGCTGGTGGGATATGCAAGGGGATCTAGAAGAGACAGCACAGCATTAGGAAGGAGAGATATCACCCTCTGCTCTCCAACAAACTGCCCACCAGCTCGAACAACAGAGATGTCAAATGTAGCATGAAGGCATGAGTGCTGCATAAGGATTCAAAGCTTTTGGGGAAATACCCTAGACTTTTGCCATTTCCTCCTGCTGTTTCTGAAAATAAAACCCTAACATTTTGGGATATAAAATCATCATCATTACATCAACCAGACAGAACCATGGTTCTGACCATCAACATAAACTGCAGCTTTGAAGAGAGTAGGAGAGAAACAGCAGAGAAGTGTAGATTTCTTGAGGGACTTTCCCTCATCATCTCCTATTGCTCTCCTCCTTGCATTGCTTGAGTTTTGTTCTTCCACCACTGTCAGCTAGGGAAACAGAAAACTCCCCATGCTTAAGAGAAGTTTATTCATGACAGCTCTCACAGAGATCCACTGTCCCCCGTGCCCTGCCTCCCAGCCTGAGCAGCTGGGGAAGATGAGCCTTAGTGCCTGTGGGAGCTCCGGGTAGGTGCTAGGGAAGCGGGAAGAAAATCCAGGCCATGAAGCCATAACGTCACTCCACAATAAAAAACTGACCATGCCGAGACATCCCCCCCTCCCACCCCCACTTGTAACCCTCTCTGCTGGATTTTGTCTGCCATTTAACAGCAAAACTGACACTGAATGAAATGTTCGGCATGATTGCTGTTGTTTGCAGCTGAAATAGGATCGTGGCTGGACAGTCTGTCACCTTTATACTGGTGACACTTCTGCTGCTCTATAACCTAGGATTTCAGAATGACCCTGTGGGATTCTTAAGCCTCCTGAAAGCTTCCCAGTATCACACCTAAGTTCAGATGGGTATGGTAGGTGTGAAGCTGTGATGTTCTGGCAGGGAGTTGTTTCTTTCCATCTCCATTATTCAGATTGCCTGTAACTGTTGACACCATCCAAGATGAGGTTGTGCTTGCTTACTTGGTGGTACTCAAGCTTCACTTTGGGCTGGCACCTCTCACTCATGCCAGAGAGCCATGCACTCCCTCATGCTTACCCAAATCCAAGTATGGCTATTAGTTGAGGGAAGTGGGAAAAAGAAGGTTGCACAGGACACAGCTTGTGATCCTGTGGCTAGAAAGTGTGCATTGCAAAGGCTTCAAGCACACGAAAGGAAGGCTGCAAACTGTGCATGGGATATGAGCTTACAAGCGACTGTGGTCTTTGCTCATGGTCTTAGCCAGCTCTGCCTGCCCAAAGCTCCTGCTGTACCTCAGGGATTGCATGACCAGTTAGGTCCAGTTCTTCCAGGGCAGTTTCTCCCCTCCACCTCCCCATGCAGCTGTTGAAGCTATATTATTCGCTATAGAGACTGGTATGAAGACAAGGGGTCTGCCTAGCCAAGACTTCAAGCGATATGAATTTAAAGGGAGGAGGAGGAGGGGGAGGAGTAGGGGCTGTGTTCTTACATTACAGCCGCCTCTGTCCCAAGGTCCCAAGCCAAGAGGATTGTCAAGATTAGAAACATTATCTGCATTCAAATCGCACTAGCATTATGGAATCAGAAAATACTGTAAGGGGATATATAAATGGTTGATACTGTAATGAGCAGGGGGCAACCTGCCAAGCTGCTGTGCCTCTGGCATACTCTATATTTTGCTGCCTTAATGGGGTTCAGATATAGGTGTGGGAATATGTCCTCACCTAAGCACTGGTCAGATTCACCTGCTGCAGTGGAAAGCAGGGAAAGCAAGGGCAGGAGCAATGTCCAACCCTGCATAGCTGGCACTTGAAAAGGCTGCCATAAGTACTGACACACTGCAAAGGTCTTCTGCATCTGGGCACTGCCACCGTGGGAAGAACTCTCAAGAGTCTTGTGTTGCATGAAGATTTCCCTGGTGCAGGACCCCAGTGCTCTGCAGATGGGCACAGGCTGTACTGCTCACCTCATTAGTGAGAAAGTCGCAGCGAAGGAGGCAGCCTGCCCACTTAGCTCTCAGCTCTGTCCCCACAGACACACACACATGCACTCTACTATATACACACACTGTTGCATGTCTTCTCTTGGGACAATCCTCTGCAGGGGAACACCTCCAAACACTTGTATGCATGGCACATCCACCTCCTGGAGACAGTCTTGCTAGACACAGCCACACAAGCCCTGCCACACCAACAGGCACACCTCCAGCATTACCGTGACCTTTTTTGCCTCTCGAGCCCTAACAAAGTGCACATTCCCACAGTCTCACACAAAGAGGCTTTCATCCTGTCACCCACATTTTCTAGACACATTTGCCCAGCAAGCTCCCATGCTCACAGCTACACGGCTGCACCCACACCGCTCCGAAGAGCTACCTTGCACACACTGCATGCTCACATACATTACTCCTGATCAATGCCTCCTCTCTCACAAACGTCCCTGCTCACACCCAACTACTTGTCTGTAGCAGGTGTAGCAACCTCACGCTATGAAGGCACATTTCTGAGCTTCTTCAAACACCCCTAAGAAACCTTAACCATATCCTGTGTGCAGGAGTCAAAAACTATTGGTCTTAAACTGCCTTGTCTTCGCCTGGCACATGGCTAACATAGCTCTAAGTAAGTAGCTAGATCAAGTATGGACTGGACATGACTGGACAGTCTTCTTCCCTTGGGCTTTCTGTGTTTTACCTCTGGTCACAGTGCAGCCAGAGCCTCAAGCATTGACTCTGAGGAACCTCTTGCTGCTCTACACAACTGCCAATAAGCGGGGACTTGCTGACAATGTCCCCTAAAGCTGATGATCCTACAGCCTCCATCCCTTGGTCCAGTAAAGGCAGATCGCCATAATGGGGGACAGAAAACAGCTTCTCTCACAACTGCCCCCTTGCAAATGTCTAGGAGCTCACAAGAGGTGTCCATCTCTCCTTGTGTTATTGGGTATCAGCTGCTCTCAGGTGCTCTAACGTGGATGGCCGTGGCCTGAGCCAGGAGATGAGATGCCAGATGAATCAGACCAGTGCTCAGATGCCTTATCAATGCATGTGCAAATATGGACCAGTGCTGTGCCCCGTTCAGGCAGTATCCTCTTTAAGCAGGAGCCCTAAATGTGCAGTCTCACCTTTATTTCAAAGCACTGGCAGGGAGCAAGGAAAGAACAGTGAGATCGTGTGTTTTCTGCATAACATGAAGTACTTCTTTTGCCTCACATGGTGGCATTTCCCCCTAAAGACAACAGGGCAGTAGCCCCAGGGGGATTAAGGTTGCAGTGATGCTGTGATGGTTAGTGGAGAATAGGTCCTTCTGGAGGGCTTTGGGACAGGCCTGGGGACATGTATTTAGTGGAAGGGAGAAGACAACCATGTTCTCAATCACTCCTCTTTGCCCAAGCGAGGTCCCTGATCCCTGATCCGCAGGGTACCCACAGTCTTCCCCAAGATTTCAGGGAAGGGTTGGGTGCTGCCAGCATGGGGAGCTGGTTGGCCCCACGATGCCCTGGGTCGCAGGCAAGGGGGCTGCCCCACTGCTTTTGCTCCCCGATGCCTTTAACCACTGCTCGCTCTCGCAGCAGCCAGGCGCAGGCGGAAGCTATTTATAGTGGGAAGCCAAGGGGCCGTGCAGCCGTGGGGGCAGTGCCGCTGGGTGACATTCATACCGGCTTTGAGGCCTGGGGGGTGGTGCCAAAATGGGTCCTGGGGGAGGACATTCCTCATAAATCAGCCCGCCATCCCTCTGGCTGCAGCTTTTCTTCTGCCTCCCTCCAGCCTCCCACAGCCGAGGGCAGACAGCTGTGCCCTAATAGGGACATTCCTGTCCTGGAGGCCCCTGACCCCTCATCCCCTTCGCCCCCGCCAACACCTAGCAGGGTTGGGAGGGGGGACAGAAGGAAGACCATCAGCATCAGAGACATTCGTGGAGCAGGGAGGGAGAGGGGGCTCTTACAGCTGCTTGGTGGTCTCAGAGCATCATTACCACCTTGTAGGGTCTCTGGTGTGCTTGCGGTAAGGCTAAGTCAGTCATCTGGTGAGTAAGGGGGCTCATTTCCCAGGGTCACTGCATCTCTACGGAGCCCATCTGGAATTCACAGGGTCTCAGCTGGGGCCACTCCCACCGCGGGGCACTTGCAGAGCGTCTCTCCTTTTCTCACATATCTATTTTCACAAAACATGCAGGAACTCGATATCTTCAAGAAGCCCCTTCGTCAAAAATGGTGGGAACGGGGGGCAGTCATTTCCAAAGCTGCAAGGAGGCAAACACAAGTGTAGCTGGGATTAGACTTGTTTCTGTAGGAAGAAGTGGGGACCAGGACTGGAGGTTGACTGAAGCCTGGACAGGAGACATGACTTGAGGCATTTCACAGGAGAAGGGACCACTTTCACAAAGCCAGAAGTCCTTCTGCTTTATTTTGCTGGGAGCCTGCTTTGGCCACCCCATCACTTGTACAAAGGAAACATGATGTTGCAGTGCCCTGTATCCCCTTCAGTTTGCAGCCACTGCTGCCTGGCACCAAGCACTTCTGGAGTTAAAATACCTGTTCTGCCCACATGTCATGCTCCCCCATGGGAAGCCACCAAGGCACGAGGGAGGAGACAGCTTTTGCTTTGTGTCGGTGGCACAAGTCTTTCTCCCAGGAATGCCCACTGCTTTGGTGTCCCTGATTCGGCCGGGAGCCCTCTCCTGATGCAGGAGTGTCAAACAGCAGTTAGCAGCACGTGGTATCACCAGCAAACTCGGTACTGCGACACAGTGGGAACAAACCCAACCCTTGTGACCTCCGGGCAGCGTTATCTCAGCGGGGAGGCAGCATGTGACCCATGCCACCCATTGGTGCTGCCTGAAAGCAGAATATGGGTCACTTGTGTCTGTCGTGCCATGCTAGCAGGGCACGATGCCCTTTAGCTACCCTGTGGTGTTAATGCCGCTAATATTGGGCTCTCTGGTTTCTCCCACAGCTGGCCGCTCAGGTCCTAGAGCCCAGGAGCATTGGCTTTGGGATGGTGGACTCCAAGAAGGATGCCAAACTTGCCAAAAAGCTAGGTGAGTTCCATGTCTCATATCTCTGGAACAGGTTGGAGTGAGGGTGGGAGTGATGCCCAACAGGCAGCCCTGGAGAGGACAGCCAAATCCTTGCCACCAGGATGAAGAGAGTGATGGTGGCAATTGCACACTGACCACCTGCCCACCCCAACATGGGCAGGATCAAGCTGGGGGGCAAGGTGAGCTGTGGGTGAGCTGACACCCTTCCAGCAAAAAGCTTCCTAGCTGAGAGTGCCAAAAGAAAACCAAACCAAGTGAAAAAGAAAACCAATTCATGCCATAGTGATGACAGGGTGGAAGCTCACAGCTTGCTGAGTAGAAACTGTAAATAGGTGTCATGGAGTAACTCCATGCTCTTCCTGCACAGAGACCAGTCTAACACAGTGGCACAGAACCAAAACCTACAGGGACATCACATAGGCCCCCAAATGTCACCAGCCCCATGGCAGAGTGACCCCCAGCCACTAATTGGGGAGCCACAGCCTTGCAATGGGTTGGCAGCCAGGTGCCAACCCTTCCTGACTTGCTCCCCAGAGCAGAAGAGGAAACCTACTGTAAAGGTGAGAGGCTGCTGCATTGACCACCCCTGGAAACAGCTGCCTTCCAGGGGCTGGTGACTCCTTCATATTTTAGCCACAAAGGAATATGGAAATACTATGGCACATAAATACAACAGTACATAAAAATACCATTAGACTTAAGGTCAGACTGTTTAAGCACACTGGATTGTATACTGGACTGTAATTTTCTTTCCTATATTAGAGGCTAAGTGTGCTGGTGGAGGCTAAACTAAAGCTGAGAGCTTCTGCCTCTCCAAGAAGGAACGAACAAAATCACATTGACCCACGCACCCTGCCGTCATGCCTTGCAGGAGCTTAGTGCTGCTGATTTTGGAGCTTCCACTGAGACACTGTGGCACCCAGTCCTCAGTGTAGTGATACACCATTCAAATCTGCCAGTCTGCCATCTGTGGCATCTCTACCATAGGTTTCTAACCCTTTTGCCAAGGCTAGCTAAGCTGCAGAGAGTTTGAAGCTCGCTTTGGCTTCCAGCTCACTGTTTATATTCACATAGTTCAGCCTTCTCTGGGCAGAGAGCACAGCCTGCATCAAAATCCATTTTCCATCCAGTGTCAGGCTTTTCAAATTTGGGATGTCAGTTAGAGCCCAGTTCTATTTACTGCAATACAGATAGCCAGGCTAAAACAAGTTCCTGGTACAGAATTTTTCCAACTGAGGCCAAACTGTGACCTGAACGAAAAAGTTCAACATTCGGGAAGAAGCTAGCACAAGTTCTGGCTGAGGTCTGTCCCTTGTGCCATGAAACATCAGTCAGGAGATTGCTTGGGTTGTTTCTAACTGGACCAACTCAGTGAATTGGCAACTGTGTTTTCCCAGGAGATGTTGCTAGAATAACAAGCAAGAAACTCTGTAGTAAAAATGCTTTTAGTGACGTGTTGACTACATGTTTCTTGTCTCCTTCCTTCAGGCTTGGTTGAAGAGGGAAGTCTCTATGTCTTTAAGGAGGAGCGGTTGATTGAATTTGATGGGGAACTGGCCACGGATGTCTTGGTGGAATTCCTCTTGGATGTAAGCACAGATAAGCTCAGAGCTAGATAAAGCCTCTCAGAGAAGACCTTGCCAATACTCACTTTGCTAAAAAACACAGCTTTATCTTGAAATTCCATCCCTGTTTGCTACACACTGGTAGAGGTGACATTTGCCAGCTTCCAAAATACTTGTCTGACCATGAGTTCCCAGGAAAGCTGGTACCTTTGTATGCCACCAACCACTTATATCTTAAAGATGTTCTGGTCTCTTTCCTCTTTATGGAGTATTTGATTGGAAGCAAGCAACAATCCCACGTAACTAACTGCTAGTCACCCACCTCAGTTAGCAAGCTGGCATGCAAACACTTAGCCATTTGCAAAATCTTTCACTCTTTTTTTTTTTTTAAATAAGAGTTATTTTTTAAAAAAATCCAAGAAGTAGCATTCCCATAGAGCAACTAAAACCAGCTCAATTCATTGAAAAACGTATATGCTGCAAACTATTTGCCCATTTCCAGGTACAACTGCACAGTGTACTACTGCCTCTTCAGTGAACTTACCAAACTGCACTGCCATGAGTTAGAGAAGAGCCTAGGACTTAGTGCTCTCAGGTCATTTTGTGCATGGGCACAAATATGTACCCCCCCTGGCGCCTAAATGCAAAAGAGATGCTGACTCTCTCATCAACGTGTTGCACTTCTCTTAAATTTTATTCCCACAGCCCAGAAACATGGTCTTTGCTTCGTAGTGAAAACATTTTGCAGTGGCTTGGCTTTCCTTTGAGATGAGGCTCTCTTTATGAGCAGCTGCGCAATAATGCAGATAAGGGTGGTAAGGCAAGCAGCGGAGCCAGCAGGGTTTGTTTCCCAGGGTGGCAGGTTGCCTAAATGGTGACCTGTGGTGCAGGAGTGCCAGTGGCGAAAAGCACATCTGGGGAAGAGAAGCAGCTCCCTAGGACGTGAGCTCTTCTATGACGATGTGTCTGTGGCTCCATGCATCAGGCACTGTGGCCAAAACACATGTAAGTGGCTTCAGGGACAGAAGTGGGCACCTTGCCCCACCCAGGAGGACCACAGGCAGGGCAGGGCTTTGCTGTGACCCCAGCAGTGGTGGGATCCCCGGTTCCTGTGGCTCAGGCCACTACGGCAGCAGGGAGCTGCCCACGCTGCTCTGGACACAGCCACATGCCGGAGCATCAATCACAAGGCACTTTGTGAGGTTTTCTTTGCCGTGCTTTATGGTATGCCACTGAAAAATCGTATTTGTGAACAAAGCAAATGAGCAAGGATTTTTCTTTGTGTGTTTTCCACTCAAGAAGAAAAATACCTAGCAAAGCAGGGAAATAAAACCAAACATCTGTGGTGCCTCAGCAGCCTGCTCTCAAAGGAAAACAAACCTGGGGTCCTCTACTCCTCTGTAGGCTGTACAGTGGCCTGCCTGCATTTTTTTTCCAGTGAAGCCACACCTGATATATACCAGTAGTGCTGGGCAAAATAATCAGACCAATTCTTTTCACCAGCAGTGGCTAGTTAAGAAAACAGAAACAAAGTTCAGACTAATGACAGGCTGAAGCGGCAGATAGGTCTTCTAACTTCCTCATCAACACTGTGATGTGTCTGGGGCCAAAGCATGGGTTTAACCCATTCTGCATAGGAGGATCAGCCAGGAAAATTCACATCCAGACTTTCCACTGCTCCAAAACACTGTTTGGCCACGCTCTGGCATGCTGGTTTTAACATTTTCTGAAAGCAAGTTCTTTGCAGTAACCTCTTCCAGCAAATTAGAGTTAAAAACAAGTATGTCCGTCATTCACAGCTCACAGTCTCTATAGCAGCCCCTTTCAACTGCTCTCCCTTTTTCTCAGCCGCTCTAAAGCCAGTTGCAATTGCTACCTCTTGTTTCACATCACAGCACGTCCCTCAGCATCCATTTTGGGTTACTTGGACCTCTCTCGGCTTCCCTCTTGATGCTTCAACCTATGCAGTGAACCTACTAACGGCTCTCTCTGAAGGTGACCTGCATCTTTCAGTTCCTCACTTTAAGGCAGAGAGCAATAAGTAGGGTTTTCAGCAGCAGAGAAATTGGGTGACCTCTTTCTCCCCACTTAGGCTGCTAGTGACACACCCTGCCAGGCATAGGTTGGTACTGCAAATCGTTGCGTTATCAAATGCATTTGTCATGGCAGCTGCTAGAAGACCCCGTGGAGATCATAAACAACAAGCTGGAGCTTCAGGCCTTTGATGAAATCGATGAGGAAATCAAACTCATTGGCTACTTCAAAGGAGAAGACTCTGAACGTAAGATGAATATGTTCCTCGCGGGGCTTGGAGCCTTGCTGGGGGTGCTGGGGTTGGGCATTGGTTCTTCTGCATGAACATTAAGGGTGTTAGGGGCATATGGCAGCCTGTGACAGTGCCAAAATTGCTGGAGGATGAGGTGGGGTTGCAGGGCAAGTTTCTGTTGTTGCTATGCACGAGCCCATTCCTACACCAACGGCAGTGACCCTTCTCAAGGTGTCTGCTGGCAGAAGTGGGCAGTAATCCAGGGTCTCCTGAAGTAAAGTCTACGTCACCCAAAATCAGCTGAGGTTAGAGTTACAATGGGTGAGCACCTAAAGAGAGCAAATCTCCCCCTTTTATGAGCAGTGAGCCCAAAAGATCAAACAAAGAGGGAGGGAGGCAAAGAGAAAGAGGGGAACACACATTAAATACTAACTTGGCAAACATACAGCAACAGTAAGCAGGACACCTTAGGGCAGCCCAGCAGAGGCACTGACCTGTTTCCTCTTGCTGGACCCCAAGACTCAGAAGAGGCTTGTCCCATGCTCTGAAGGATGTGGAACTCAGGGACCATTCCAGGCAAAACCATCACCTTTTACAAGTCTTGAGAAGCCCTTGCCTGAGACTCTCCCTGGCAAGCCCCAGCAGTCTCCTCTACCAGCCCCTCATGCTCCCCCTAGTCTCCGGGCGGTGCTGGCAGTGTGCACCCCACACTTACAAGGCTTGCCTTTTGCAAAAAGGCAGGTATTCCTATCTGAACAAGCACCACATCTGCTGCACTGCACAGCCCATCCACCTCTCCCTTCAGCCTTCTCACCGGCTCAAAATGGGCTACAGGGCAGCTCAGGTAGGGCTGTGCCCCTAATGCTGTTCAGTAACAAGTGTTTTGAAGAAAGGTGGGAAATACCTGCTATAAAGAGCTCCTGCCAGGCTGAGAGCATCCTTCCTGACCCAAGCTGAGGACCTGATACCTGTAACAGTAAAAATGTACCTTGTTCCTGCCCCCTCCTCCTGCAGCAGGAGGAGCATGCCTAATCACGCTTGGTGACTGTTTGGGGAATGGCAGCAATCATGAATGCTGGAGCAACTCCATCTATTTCCCAGGCTGAACTACTGCTTGTGCAAGAGGGCAGCTGCAAACACCCTTATGAACAGGCTGGAGTTGTAACCCCTGGACCTGCTTTGCAGGGCTACTTATTTCAGCCCCAGTTAAGCGTGGCATGCCGGGATCTGTAGTTTTCCTGAGCACTGTGGGGCTGCACAACATGTGTCCTGTTTGCTCTATATGAAATGGTCCTTGTTTGTAAACCCTGGAAGAGTGGAAGAAACATAATGCTGTCATCTGATGTATTTTGCAATAATTTATATTTGTTCTTCCCTAGTGCCTTCTGTGCTGATCAGAGCATGGCCAGCTGCCTGTGAAATCTTTTCTTCATTCCCCTTTTCTCCTTCCAGATTACAAGGCATTTGAAGAAGCCGCTGAACACTTCCAGCCATACATCAAGTTCTTTGCCACCTTCGACAAAGGGGTAAGCATCCACGAACCTCACCTTGGGAGCTCACAGCATCCACCACCTGTTTTCCAGAAGCTCAGGCTGCTCCCAGATTTAATATCTGGCTCCAGCTTCTCATTTTCAGCATTCCTGTAATTTGTGGTATTGGTGTCAGCATTCAGATTTGGCCCTGTCACAAGATAAAAGGCCATCGCTACAGCATGGAGGGAGGTCCTGGTCGGGGCTCAGAAACCAGCCCCATTAGGTTTGCAGGACCTTGACTCTGGCCTCGCTCTGCCCCAGTGCTTGAGACCAGTAGTGTAGCGATCATCATTGTTTTTTTAACCAAGGAAAGATCCGTGCATATTTTGTTGGCCACTCCTAAGAGTGCATGCTCTGAAAGAGAGCAAGCACCTTGACCTCAGCTCTGCCACTGGGAGAGACTCTGGGTAGGCAGAGAGGCACATCAGGCTCACTCATCTCTGACCATCTGCACTGCAACAGGTTGCCAAGAAGCTAGGTCTGAAGATGAACGAGGTGGACTTCTATGAACCATTTATGGATGAGCCTGTTCACATCCCTGATAAGCCTTACACAGAAGAGGAGCTGGTTGAATTTGTGAAGGAGCACAAAAGGTACGTATAGCGTACAGAACACTCCTGGCCATGGCAAGCAAGTAAAGGTATCTGTCATCACAGGCTTGCCCCTCTAGGGCATCCCTCTAATTAAAAATAAGGATGATGACCACTTTTTGGTGATTTGCTGGCCCAGGTTTCAGATTTTGGCTGGTCTTTCCCTACTCCCAGAGGTGCAAATATCTGTGCCTCAATCAGAGCCCACCACCATGGGGCTGTGACAACACAGCTTCTCTCCTCCTCCTTCTCCTCAGTTAATCCTCCTTCAAAGAGCAGGGAGGTTTGCAGGCAGTGGAGAGCAGAAACCTTGCCCTACTTGCAATTTAGGTCTGTACAGAAGATGATCTTCTCCAAGGCCTCTCAAGCCAAATACAAATTCTGTCCAGTCCCTTCCTTCCCCAAAACAGCTTCACTAATGGGTATATCCCTCTTCTGATGTCAGATATGTCTGGAGGCAGGTTCTGAACTCAGACCAAGCTCCGAGGAATCGTGATGGACTAAGAGGTTCCTGCTGACTGCAGGTGGAGAGAGGAAGCCACTGCTGTTATGGCTGTCTTAGTCCTCATCTGCACAGGTGCTGAGCACCTACAACATTTGATCAAGTCAACAGGAGCTGTGGATGCCCTGGGCTTTTTGCGATCAGGTTTATTGTACACTTGTTTAGGGACTTGGCCACAAACAGTCTGCAAGCGACTGGAAAGGCTGATCCCATGTAAAAGCACAGGGTTAAATATAAGGGCACAACTATCTATGAGGTGCTGTATTTTTACACCCTTAAAGGCCACCTGCAACTGCATTTACCAGCAGACATTCAAGGGATCAGAAAAGAGTTCAAGAAAAGCAGGGCCACTGATACTGTTATGGGAGCCCAAACCAGGCTGAGCTGGAGGTTTGTGTTCACACACAGGGAGTTCAGAGACAGGAGATCATCTCCAGAGTCTGTGAGTCACCAGGCTCGGAAACAGTTCTCTGCTTTTTCTGAAATATGAAGGGGTCCTCTATCTCCCATGTACTGACAGGTCACTTTGCTGACCCCCTGGACTTCCTGACCTCAGTCCTTCCCATCTTTCTTGCCAAGCTCTTTCTGTCAGGCAGCAGCGTCAAGGAGGCTGATTAAACACAGTCTGCTAAGTGCTAGCCTAACAAGGCAAGCTCTCCACCAGCACAAAATTGCAGTGGAAACCCCCCAAGTCTTACATGTTTCAAGATGCTATGTTGTGCTTGGTAGGAGCAAGGGGTTGGGCCATATATATTTTGCAAGTGCCAAGGCTCAGAAGGGAATTAAAAGGAATCTCACAAAATTGGATGCCTGAAATCCCAAACCTGCCAAGGTGCTGCCATGGCAGGGGAAAAACCCTGGGGTGACAGTGATATGCTCCCAGCAGTTAATACTGAGTCTCCTGGAGCAGAAGTGCTTCTTCCTGCCTTGCCACCAGTAAAGGACCTAAAGCGAAAGGCTGGAAGTGGAATTTGTTAGACACAGAGATGATCAGGCCTGTAGAGAAAAACAAAGCAACCTCAGCAGCTGCCATGTGCTGGTTCCCTGTAGACAACTCGGCAGGATCTTCTGCTCTGCAGGAAGGTGTAGAGGATCTCTTGCTTCCTCCCCCTCACACAGCAGACTTTCTCACTTCACCCCAGCTGGCAAGCATGGGCTATCCCTCTGCTGAGGTGCAAAGCCCCATCCTGCAGAAGGAGCCCTGTCGCATCACTGGGGAAAGCTCCCAGTGCTCAGCAGTACCCAGGCTCTCTGGCATGCTTTAAACAGCCCTTCCTAAAAGGGCTCCCTGCTGCTGTGCCCAGGCGGGCTTCATCACCTTTTCCTCCAGCCCTGCATGGAAACTGGGATTTGCTGAGCCCTCACTGCAGCCTCAAGACAGGAGCTGAAGTGGGTGCCCAGGAGGAGCCCAGACGCAGCCTCCAGGCTGATGCTTCCCTGGGCAGCTGCAGGCAGCGGTGGGAAAGTTCATCCTCGCCTGAGCAGGTCAGGAAGCCAGTGTTCAGCACAGTGGGGTGACTTGTCCAAGGTCAGTAGGTGTCTGGCTGGGGATGGCGTCTGGGTGCCATGACTCCAAGGTCTCAGCCCAGATTTTGCTCTCTGTTGCACAAATACAAATACATGGTAATTCCTCCGCCTGCAGCAAGAGGCTTTGGGTTTATGCCTGTTTCTTATGCAAAAAGCTGGGGGTGGACACCCCCCCACCCCGGGTTCTCTGTAATTGTGGTGTGGCAATGTGAGGGCTGAATTCTTGTCCCTCTTATTCCCCTAAACCCCACTTACCTGGATCCCTCCAGCATTGGGGAATAACCAGAGTAAATACTGAGTACCACAGCAATCAGTACATGCGGGTGTGATCAAATCCTTCCCACTGAGTTTCCTTTCTCCAAGAGCTGCTCCCAGAGAACAGCTAGGGGAAGCATCTTGAAAGCCAGGTGCAAGTGCATAATATGCATTCACCTGATATCATCTCCAGTTTCTGACAATCAGCAATGAGACTTGCTGGGTCAAAAATTGTATCCCTGATCTTGTGCTTAGTGGCTATTTCTTCAATCTCTATAGTAATTTTTTACCTCGTGTCTATTTTGATGCTGAAAGTATCCAGTTGTAATGAGTTCGGTGGCTGAATTATGCATTGCATCAAAAGAGCATTCCTGTTTGTTCAGTTTATACCTACTACCTAATAATTTCACTGTATGCCTACTAGCTCTTGTGCTATGAGGAACAATGACTAGCTATTCTGTTTCACCTATTTTTTTTACCACTCCCAATTTTTTAGACCCCCTGCCAATATCCTCTTCATTCACCTCTTTTACAAGATAAAGAGTTCTCATCTATTTAATCTCCCCCAAACAGAGGTTATTCCATACCTTCATTCACCGCTGCCATGTTTCCATGTCCCCTTTTCAGTTGTCCCATATCACTTCTGTGATGGGATGACCAAAACCACAAATACATTCACTGTGGAGGTGCATAGTGTAGTTGTCCATTGCTATAATGGTATGATGTGTTTTCTCAACTGTTTGTAACCTTCTTTTTGCCTTTCGAGCTGATGTTTTCTCAATTTGTGACACCTGGGCCCCTTTCCTGAGAGGCAATAATTAATTATACCTAATTTAGAACCCATTGTTGCACCTGTATAACCAGGATTGTTTTTCTGCAAGTGCATCACTTCTTATGTCTATCATGCAGACACTCAAGTCTCAGGGGTTCCCTCTGTATCTCCTCATAGTCAGGCCTGTGTTTGTCATCTGAAGAACTGGATACGATAAGGAAACACTGCCATATTCCTATTTCCCGTCTTTTTCAGATTATGTGAGAATATGTTATGCATATGAACATGCTAAAGCATATGCTATGAATCTTAATTGGTTAATTCCCTCTGTCTTGAAAACTGAGCATTTATCTCCACCCTTCATCTTCCAATGTCATTAATTCACAGGAGGACCTCTCCTCTGATCTAACTGCAGCTTAGTTTCTCTGAGACCCTTTAGTAAGGGACCTTGTCCAATGGTCCTCTGAAGGCAGGTCACTGCATTGACCAGCATATATTTGCCCACTTGTTGGCTTGCTCTGGGAACTCCAGCAGATCCATGGCCATGATTTTCCTCTTAAAGGCCATGCGTCTCTTGTCCTATCATGTCATATTCCTTCAAATGTCTGTTAACTCTGCTTTTTCTGGTAGCATTGTGCCCATAAGGAAGTCACTCCTCCAGATCTGTGGCTCCTCAGGTCCTTTAGGAACCTCTAAAAAATGCTCCTTGTTTCTACTGTTCTGGTAGCGAGACAAACCGAAGCGACAGGTTACACATCTCACTGATGCCACCTGGTCCTGGCAACATGCTGCTAATCCCTTTGCCAATTTGTTCTAGGTCCTCATCGACCAACGCTTCTCTTTGCAACAGCCCCTGGGGCTGGTCTGCCAGGGAGACACGCTCTGCTGGGGGAACCTCCCTGAACACCTGATGCTAGAGTGAGCAGGGATGCAAAGAATTGCTTGTGCCTGTCTGCGATGGCCTTGTGATCCTTGCGGGCCCCTTTAACACCCCAGTCACCTCTCAGCCTGCCAGGCTCTCTGACAGGCTTCCTGGTACAGATGTGTCTGAAAACATTTACTGTTCATTTTTTTTGTCCATTATGAACTACATATCAAAAAAAAAAAAAAAATTGCTTTGGCCAGTCTTATGGTTTAAATTTTCTTGCCAGTGGTTATTACGACCTAAATTTTCTTGCCAGAGGTTATTCTGTCTTCTTTGCTACAGCAGAGTTTGGAAGGATTTTTATGGTGGAATTATGCTGGGCTAAAACCAGGAGAAAAGGGGAACAAAGCCCAGTAGGAATGTCCCAGGGACAGCAATACACAAGTGAATGGGTCACCTCATGCTCTCAGCACAGACAGAACAATCTGCCATGTGTGGGACTAATTCGCCGGCGTACCCCAGCACAGAGAGGCATCTCATCTTCCCAAGCACAAATAGCATCTGCAGTGACTCCAGTGGGGGCAAGGGCAGGGTTTTATCACCATAAATAAAAGCATAAGTTGACCTACTGTGCCCCCGTACTTGCATTCAAAACGTGGCGGCCGACAGTGCTGACTCCAGCCACCAACCAAACATGCCACGGTGACCTTTTCCATGATGCCGGCAGCGTCATTTGTGATGGTGCTGGACACGTCCTCAAAGAGTGTTTCTGTCTTCCTTTCAGGGCCACCTTGAGGAAACTGCGCCCAGAGGACATGTTTGAGACGTGGGTAAGCATGCATGGGTGGGAAGCCTTGCGTCCCTTGCTAGCTTCCAACAAGAAACCACTGCTCAAAAGCTCTAGCCTCTGGCTGGGCAAAACATTATCTTTCCTTCCTTGCAAAGCCACTTTCCCTCCTCTGGGAAGAAGGGAAAGCCTTGGCTATGATGCCCAGTGCCTGAGTTCAAATGCAGTTCTCACATACTTTGCTCAGCAGCGGTGGACAGCTGAGCTGGGTCCTGTTTGCTCCACAGAGAGAACAGGGAAAGCTAACCAAGTGTGCCAGGCAGGCGCTGAACCTCTGTAGTGGCCATGATACAGCTGTGGAGAGCATACTTCCCAAGGATGTTTTATCTTACCTACCAGGCATCACTGCTGGGGGTGGGGTGACTTCAGTGGCCTGCTCACTGGGCAAGCTACAGAGGTTGTACCAAATGGATGACTCATGGAAATTGTACCAGATCAGTTGTACAATTCAAAATGCAAGTGAGGGCAGGCAGTTCAGTTAATTATATAGATTACGGAGCAAATCATGCATTGATTGCACTTCTCACAGTGTGAGCAAGCTGCAAGTCAGTGATTGTGAAGAACTAACCAGCAGTTTGGCACAGGACTCTCCTGGTCTGCAAGTGTGAGGGGAAAAGGGAAGAGTGAAAGTCAAAGAAAAATCATGTATAATAAATTATCCCTTTGCTGTAAATGAGTACGATGTTAATAGCCAGTCAGGGACCTTCAAGTGCCAGCTGAATGCTGAAAAACAAAGCTGAACAGGTGCTTTACAGACGCTAAGGAAGATGCAGTCATTCCTCCAGAAATCTCGGCACATTTATAACAGCATTCTGTTGCCTCCTTGCTTGGCTGTGTAACATGAAATGCTGCAGGACTCCAAAGAACCAAAAACCTTGGGAGTCTTTAATACAACAAGGCAAGAGGTAATAAAACCTAATCAGGAGTTATGAGTCACTTAATGCATGATAGCTTTTAATTTTATTTTTAAATACAGATTCTGTATAGAAGATAGCTTCCTAGAACCATTGAAGTCCCTCAAAGTTTTTTCATGGGGCTTCAGTGGGACCCAAATTTCACATGCAGTGGTTTTACTTTTATACTGAATATATTCTAAAACAGCCTCCAGAAAAGTGTGAATTGTCAGCGATGGGATGTTCGCTTTACCAGCAGCCTGGGAATGCAGAGTTTGCCTCTGCTACGAGCAAGGGATTCGTACCTACAGGTGACAATGGGCTGGATTCTGATCTCTCTGCAAGAACATCCCCAATGCCTTCACTGGAGTTACTCCAGTATTGTTTGCTGCCTTGGAGGTCAGAATATAGCTATACTATATAACTATATATATAATTATATATCACTTTTTTTTTTTTTTTTATTTTGCTGTCTGACAATGCTGTGGGCGAATATGGAGAAAAAGCAAAAGTGTAGATTTTGCCAGCTGTAAGAGGTCTGGATCCCAAGTAAATCTGCCTAGAATGCCCCAGTGAAAACGTGTTCCCTGAAGATGCCAGCAAAGGCCCAGCATCAGCTATTGTTTTTAAAGATAATGTTTTCCACTTAATCTTTCAGGTTTTTTTTTTCCTTTCAGTATTTGATGGTGGCTTTGTCACCTCTGGGCTCAGAAGGGAAAAGAAATTAGCATTTAGATGGGAATTTTTTCTCGCATTAAAACCAATTGAAATGGAAACCAGGACTGGCAGCGGGTGAGGAAGGCGAAGCTGATCTGTGGGGTAATTCAGAGATGACATTCATAGCAGGTGGATGATGAACTGGCCAGCAGATGCATTGGCCTTTGCCAATATCATTACCCATTACTCACGTGTCTCATGGAGAAAAGCAGTCCCCAGGCTGTTGTTTCTGTCCTCCACTCGTTGGAGCCCTGAAATGAGCCTCCCACTCAATTTTCCTTGCCACTCACAGAGACCCTCGCCTAGAGCAGAGATCCTTCATCTCCTGAAAGGTGTCCAAGTGAGCCACTTTGCCTCTCAAGTTGTCAGGAAACCTCCTTTGCTGGCCCCAAAGGAGCATGTTCGGGGTCTGAGCATGGTGGCAGATATTTGTTTTCCTGCAAACCATCCCCTGGCAGCTGCAAATTTATGAGGGTAGGTGGCCTCAGGCATAGAGGGTGAGCCCACATTCCCATGCTAGAGAGCCCTTGGCCTTCTCAGCAGGCAAGGTTTTGCCCCACACCATCAGAAGCTCCCTTGCCTTTGCCATCATTGTGCCCACCTCATTTTTGGCTGAAGGGTTTCAGCAACGCTACCCAAACTATCTGCTTCAGCACCTAATACATCCACAACTCAGCCTCGTCTCAGCTCCCATTTCTGGTGTCTCGGTGGGGCTCCAGTCAAGCCTCCCTTTGCAATCGTCCCGTTCATTCGAAGGCATCCCAGCACCCCTTGTCTCCAGCAACTGCCCAGACTCTGTCCTCCCTCCCTGGCCCATCAGTAATAGTTTTGTTGTTTCCAGGAGGACGACATGGAGGGAATCCACATTGTGGCCTTCGCTGAAGAAGACGACCCAGGTAGGAGGCCGTTTTCCTCCTTGCGTCACTCTCCGTCACTCAAGACTGTGTAGTTTCAGGTGTTTCATTTGCATCGTGGAGCCCCACGCCCTGGCCAGGACAGGGAGCCCCAGCCTGCTGGGATGGGGAGCCGGGAGGCTCCTGGGTGTTTACACTAGTGGGTATGCTAGCCGGGATTCAAATTCTGGATATAAACAGATGGCTGGCTGGGAAAAAAATAGTCATCCCCTCCACCCCAATGCCAGGATTTGTTCCCTAACTCTGCGTCCATCTTGCTGTGTGGGAAAGTGCTGAGGGCTGGGGGTGTGATGTGCATGCGGGAAACCCGTGGACATCGGGTCCTGAAAAGTCATGGCATTGGTGCTTCTCAGCACCATCAGTGTGCCAAAAAGCTTCGGCCTCTCAGGGGCTCAGTTCCTCCCTTGCCACAAGAAAATAGTGACATTGTTCCACTCCACGGAAGGATTACGAGACTTAATTCATGTGTGACTAATTTCAATACCCGGGGAGGATGCTCAAAATTAAAAGCCTTATTATCAACCGAAAGAGCTGGGAGACAGCATTTTAATGAGAACTATAAACAACTCCTGTGTGCATAGGGGGATGAGGGAAGTTGAAAACCCCGCAAGCGAAAAGTGCCTGCGTGTTTGCAGAAGAGGGCTGCAGTGGTTCATGTATCATTTCAGATGGTTTTGAGTTCCTGGAAATCCTGAAGCAGGTTGCCAGGGACAACACCGATAATCCCGACCTGAGCATTGTCTGGATTGACCCCGACGACTTTCCTCTGGTGAGTGGCAGGGGCTCCTTGCCTTTCTTGGTTTTATTCATGGATGGGGGGGTGGGGTGGGGGTGGGGGTGTATGCACAAGTGCAAGAATTGCCCCAGCACATGCACAGGATATAAAGGATGGTGAACGCGGGTGATCCCTGAGAGCTGCTTGTTTGGGTCTACCTCCCATGAAGATGGCATGTTGGGAACATTCCCAGAGCCGGCACTTTCCTTTGCCGTGTGCAGTGGCCCAAGCTTGGGTTCAGCCTCCCTTCTCTCCTGTGCACTCATCGATGCACGCTCCCCACATCACAGCCCAGCCGGCTGAATTAATGCAGCAGGGTATTGCAAATGCCCTTGTGTGAACTTCGTTTCTCTCTCCTGCAGCTAATCACTTACTGGGAGAAGACCTTCAAGATTGACCTGTTCAGACCGCAGATTGGGGTGGTGAACGTCACAGACGTGAGTAGCATGTGCCCAGAAAATCCAGCGATCCCAAGATTAGGGTGCTAGAAAGGACAGGATCTGAGGTCTGCTGGAATCAGTGGGATTTCTGCTGTTAAGTGGAATTAGACCAGGCCTTTTCTCTGGGAAAAAGTGTAAAGACCTCACCATTCCCACACGCAGCTGGGCTCATAACACCTCCAATGTCGGGCATCAGGGCTTCAGTCTGAGTGTTTTTGCGGCCAAGTCGCACACAAACCATTTCTGCTGAGGACAGGACCAACCCTTGTGGCCTGAGCTCCAGGGCTTCACCTGGTTTTGTTTTCAAGGTCTCACATTTCCACCCCAACCCACAGCATGCACCATTGTGCCCTGCTCTGACTGAACCTAGGTGGGCTTGTGGGGGAGCAGTGTGTGTGTAGGGGGGAAAGCAAGCTGTGCTTAGTGGCGGAGAAGAGGAGAAAAAGGAGGGTGTTTTTGCAGCAGAAGCAGAATGGCCCAGCTTGAGTGTAGGAGGGAAAGATGGTCCCCAACAGATGACAGGGAGAAACTGCACAGCTCGAAAAAACCCAAATAAATACACAGCCTTAATAAGAGTATGACATAGACTGGTAACAGAGGGATCCTGCTGGGGTGAAGAGAGTGTACTGGGCTTCATCCAGGCCCTCCTCCTTCTCAGCCACTGCTGTGCGGGTGGTGCTGGAGGGATTTGGGTGGGAAGAGATGTGTCTGCCCCATGCCCGGTGGCAGTGAAGGGTTTTCACGCTGTCCCGCAGCCAGCTGCGCTGCAGAGGGAGAGCTGCACAGGCAGGTACTGCTTTGGCATGGCTGCAGTGGCGGTGGTACCCACAGCATCCGCAGCTGTGCTATCAGGCCAGCTTTCTAGCAGCTTGTTTTCACCATGGTTGCCTTCAAGCCGGCATGCCATGGGACTGATGTCACGTTGCTTGCACACTGTGAGTTTTTAAGGCAGGTGGGAGAGGAATCTATCCGACCCCCACCAGCAGAGATCTGGGGAGAGCTGCTGAGTGCTATGTAACGTGCATCCCGGCCCTGACATGACGACAGAGAGAAACTATTTTTCCTCTTTCTGACAGTAACAGTCCGGACGATCAGAGAGCATGTAACACAGCATGCTCCAGCCTGGCTCACTGATTATCTTAGTTTGGTTTTGATGGTGAAGCGCTGGGTGTTTTAATCTTTTTAAAATGAACCTGTGTGGGTATGTAAGTGTCCCTGGAAGCAGAAATCTCTCCACTGCAGAAGTGTTTGTAATTTGCTGCTTGACTTTGTGTTTGACATTTCAGTTGTATGGGACCTGATGTTTCATTAGAAGAGAGCAGAGAGGGACTTAGGGTTGGGACAACTGTCCAGGCCTGGGTGCTGGTCCTGGCTCCACCACCAACCTTGCTCCCGGCCCCTACATCCTCTCTCCTGTACCTCCCCAGAAAAAGAGGGACAGAAAGGCAGTACTAGATGATTGTGCCTCCTGTTATAACAAGTGCTGCAAGACCATAAGACGGGAGATGCGGTAGGGAAAGCAAAGCGATGGTATTATGAAGAAAGTGGGGGCCCTGGATCTCGCCCGTCCCATTGAGAGGAATGAGAGGGAAGCACCCAGGCTGGCTTGGGAGTTACGGAGTAGATGTGGCACTGGCTAGATGTGAGCGGTACTTTACCTGCAACAGAGCAGCATCTGCCAGACACCTAGAGAGTGGGGACCCAGTGGGTTAAGGCTTGTTAGCAGAATTGTTAAGGGAGCGACAAAAGGGAAGAGGGCCAAGATAGCATCTGTCACCTAAACTCATGAGAGAAACAAACAGACAAGCCAGAAATACAGCCCAAGTCTTTCAGTCTTTCGCCCCTATTATGAGCCCATGGTATCTCTCTTCATTATATTTACTGCAGCTGGCTGTGTTTAAGTCACATCAAAGCTACATTAAACAGCTATCAATGAAAATTCATGGAAGCAGGATTGTCAGCAGCAAGAGAATCATATAGAAAGCAGTATTAGGCAGGAACATATGCCTTATTATCCAACAGTCACTCAGAGACCTGTAAAAACTCATGCATTATCTAGCTTTGATAAAGTAAATGTTTCAGGTTGTTGATTATAGTATTTGCAGTTTTTATTTCATTCCTCTTAAGTCTATTTTTTTATTCCTCAAGAGAGAGATTTAAGAAAGTTCTAGGTTGGCGGGTGATATCTAAAACAAACACTGAGCTCATTTCGTTATTTCAGTGTTACATCACTGCATTCAGCCAAGTTACACAAGGACAAAGTAGGGCTTACACAACGGAGTAAAAATAAACACTGCTGTTGGCTTTGGTGGACATAACCCCTGTGACCCCATCGCTTCTCTAAAAACCTGCCAATACAAACACCAGAGCTACCAGTGGCCCCCACTGGCCCATCACATCGTAGTAGCTCAGGACTAGGGCCATGACACGCTACAAAATACTGCTGCTTTATTTGCACAGCATCTTCTCTAGGTGCAATGGGCCCACTCCTATTGGAGTCCCCTCATTTTAAAGGTGTCACTTTTTGCCGCACGAACAGTCCTGAGGTCAGGGACAAGATCATTTGCATGAAGCCAGAGCTGCATGCCTCTCCATGGCTCTTTTTTATTACAGTTTTGGTGTTTTAGGAGTAAAATATTGTAAGGGAGAACTCTTCCTCAGCAGAAATTGGTCTGGCTTTTTAGCAAGCCATACAACAAAGAGAATTAGGTACCACAGCCAGGGAAAGAAGTGGGACACGTTTGCAAAAGCCAATAGTTATCTTCTGACACATGAAAAGCACTTACTTCTGCAACATCAAACGCTGAACGAGATAACCTCACCGCACCTCTGCAAAATAGGAGGCTAATCTCCCATCACCTGTCCCCACAGGCTGACAGCATCTGGATGGAGATCAGAGACGACGATGACCTGCCCACGGCCGAGGAACTAGAGGACTGGATAGAGGATGTGCTTTCTGGGAAGATAAATACCGAAGATGATGACGACGACGATGATGATGATGACAATGACGATGATGACGACGACGATGATGACGACGACGATGATGACGACGACGACGATGACGACTAACTGTGACTCTGTGCAGTTTGACTTGTGGGGGCTGAGAGGCCTCCTCCCTGTGGCAGGTCCCTCCATTGGAAGGCCTGTGCTTGAGCGTCAGCAAGCACCGCTGCTCCTCTTTCCCCCCTGCCCCGCTCCCCCTGCCCCTGCCCTTGCCGGGACCCCCCTTCCCGGCCTGATTCTCAGCGGTGCTGAGCCACTGCGACTGCCCCTGCAGCGGGCGGCGCCTGCAGGCACCCAGCACCGCTGTAAATCATGCCTCCTTAGTAAGGACAATAGGAATCTGCAGGGAATCTGCCCCCAATGCCCCAGGGCAGGAGGAAAGTGTCTGCCTGCTCGCTGCCAGAGGGACACAGGGAGCCAATTTGTATTTTCCATGCTCATTGGCCCAGCACTTAACATCCACAGACCAAATCTCACTTCAAGACATAGGGAAAGCCACTATAAAGTTTAGTCCTTTTATTAAACACAATGCCCTTTGCAGCTACTCTGCCAAGACCACTCAATCCTGCAAGTTCTGCTCCCGGAGTCTGGAGCTACTCATTAACATGCTAGGAGCAGCAAAAAGCTTTGGGAGGGGAGGAAGGTTTTAGGGATGCTGTTTAAGTTTTCGGTGATCCTATATAATGACAGGATATTCTTGTCTGGCAGCACAATGCCTAACCAAACACCACAGTCCCTGTCTGAACCTCTTTCTTGAAAGCTCGGGCCAAAGATAGGGTAAGTGCAGGTGGTCTGATATGGGACATCAAAGCTTGCAAGTTCCTGAACTGCTGGAAAAGCTGATCCAGGTCGGAGCCCAAACTCTTGCGGCTGAAGGTCAAGGCACTGAGCCAAACCGTTGGTCTTAACCCCAAAGAAACACCAGAGCAGACTGCAGGCCAGTTCCAAACACCTGCAGCCAGGTCTGGGCTGGGCCTACCTTGCCTTTCAGGTGAACTTCAGCAGGACTGAAGGCGGTGCACATGAGATAAACAGCATACTTCTGCCAGTGGAAACATTCATAGGGGCCCACCCTGAAGCCCTCCTATTCCCCATGACCTTCCAGCTTTAGCTGACTTTTAATCCAAAGCCGACATAGCATCTTTTCCCATGACCAAGATGCTGGGAGGGAACACATCCGTCCAACCATATTAGATACTGGATAATGAGAGTTGGGCAATGAGCAGTGAAAGGATTCAAGCTGTTTGGCTTTTAAGTATTCAGTTGCACAGTTACTCCCTGCTTAGAGACTCGGATGTCCCATGGTAGCCCGCGAGAAGTCTCTTTTGACTGCAGACTGAGAAGGAGCTCAGGGCGCCAGGTCGCAGTCAAGGGGGGTCACTCACAAAAGCAAAGGGTCAGCAACTCAGTCCTGGCAAGTGCAGCACCATCCATGTGCAGGTCACTGCAACAGTGTTAGGTCTCCCTGCTTTCCCATGCTGACAGATTTCAATTGTCTTAGCTTATTAGGTTTGACAATAGTGCAATGAATGGAGAGTTTGGAGATAGGTTTATCTTTATAAATACATTTATAAATACGTTCTCCGGTCGTTCAGATTTGTTAGCATAGGTAGGGTACACACGTCCTCTCTTGCTACAGATGAAAAACGTTGTTCTGACCTTTCTTATACTGGCTTACATCAGAGGTAAGTGATGTTAGGGGAAATAACAGTGCAAGGGACAGGAGAATCAGAGCTCGTTATAGGAATGCGAATCAGCCTGATGCGAAACAAGGTTTACACACTATATATTTCCTTTATCCGATGAACTGCAAAGCAAGATTTTATAGATTTTTTTTTTTTTCCTGCCTGTTGATCAGTCTCTTTGACTCTCTCTCTCTCTCTACATTAGCTGAAATAGAAATTTGAAACTACTGGTACAAAAAAGCTGAAGTACTGACATATTCCTATGTGTGCCATATCCCCTTGGTGGAAAGTGCCAGCATGAACAATACGCAGCGGGATATCTATGTATCTCTATGTATATGAATGAATACTGTGTTTATATGGTATATCACCGTAGGCCACGTTAGCTCCTACATTGAACATCAAACACTCAACCCGGTGCTTTTCAGGCACAGCTCATTAGAAGAATAGACAGGACAGCAAAACCCCTAGGGCAGCTATTGTCTTTTATATGCTTGCCCTTTCTTGCTTCTTTATGATGGATAAGCACTGCCTGGAAGACTTGAACCAAGTGAGTTTGGGGAGACCATCCACCTGGTCACACTGGGGTTATGATCAACTTGGCCCCATCCCAGAGGACCCGGTGGAGACTTTCAGAAGGCTCAAAATGCAGAGTGCTCTCAGCCTGGAGGTCCCCTCCTCTCCTTCACACATCCCTCTCTCCTGGCCAGAGAGGTGCCCAGCACCCTCCTTCTGCTCTTTCCTTTTAGCTGTTTCCTCGAGAGGTTTGCTGGAGGACCCTGGCTCAGAGAGAGAGGGAGCAAGGGGGACTCAAGGTCTCATTGCTGCACATCGGTAAGGAGTGAGAACAGCCAAAACTAGTTTAGTGGTCTCCTAGTCTGTGATTAAGGGACAAACACTGCTTATGTTACTCACCTCAACAAAGTACTTGTTTATCTTTACCTTGGGGCTATTCCCAGGAGTAGAACACACACAGTTTCACCCTGCATAAGGTAACAGCCTGCACAGGCCCTGCAGCTCCAGATCAGTCACTGCAAAGTGCCATGAACTTCCATAAAGATGAAGAATAAATGAAAAGTTGTTCTACTGCCTTTCCCAACTGGCACAGGCTGCGGACATCCCGACTGCCCGGGTACTTTCCATGTACCTCCCCTCCTACCGCGGATGCCCATCAATTCTAATGTGCCCCTCTCAAGATGCTCCGAGAGGCAGAGCTTACACAGGCAGACTCTGCAAATGGCAGTATGGATGTGTTCAAGTGCACAGGTGTTTCACAGGCACATACACATTTCAGTGCATTGAGCAACTGAGCTATGGGGAAAAAAATTAATTAAAGTAGTGGTGCTTAGGCTTGTACAGAGGCCAGTGAGGCTGAGCTCATACTGGGGCTGGTGTCAGTAGTTTACGGAAAGTTTCCTTGTGTTATGAGAGAAAGAACTAACCCTATGATTGCCACTCCATGGTGCTGGCGCAGTCCCTGATGGGGCCACCCTTTCCCTCATCTGTCCATTACAGTTTTCATGGTTCTCTTTGCCCACAGACAGGAACTTTTTATCTTCAGCTTATGGGATAAGCACACAGAAAGTTAAAAAAAAACCATTGCAGCAGAGGAAGGCTTGCAGCAATGAAGAAGAGCAGGCAGCAAAGCCTCTCCCATTCACCCACAACATCTCACCTGCCCCGAGTTCATAGTGACCGAACCACTGAACGAGGTAATACCCCTTGTGAAGAAGGTGGCAGCTTGAATTTGAGAGTCTTCCTTGCAGGGACAGGTTAAGATACCAGCACACGGAGGTATCACACACGCAGGACCCCATGCACAGGTGCTGCCAGGCTCCTCTGTCAGAAGCAGGCACAACTGGCATGTGAAAGGCACAGGTGACCGTGAGGAGCAAAGTCAGCCTAACCCTGCCAACTGTGCACTCGAAAGCAAAAGATCAGTACGTTCGGATGAGGAACTGGCAAAAAACCTTCTTTATTTAAAAAAAAAAAGTGCATGTGGGCAGCACTGAGTGTTTCTGCAGGCAAGTCTGTTAAGACTGTCCCTCTCTTAGCAAATAGTTATTTTCCTCCAAAGTGTTAATTAGACATTCATATTAAATGGGTCTTAATACACATACAGACAAGGAATCATACTTTGCCCTTATCCAACTGTGAGTGCTTCAAGTGGATCAGTCACTTCAAAGTACCCCAAAAACCTAGCCTTACCAGCTCCGAAGAACGGTGAGGACCCCCCCTTGCAAGCAATACGCAGCAAGAACACGAATTCATACACCACCTCCTCCTAGTGCCAGACACAGGGCCAGGGGCCGCAGAAGAGGGGTTTGTTCGGTGTGCTGTACCACAGGCCACCCCATGCTGCTCATGGGCAACAGTCAAGGGAGAGGGAAACCCATCAAGAGCAGTATACTGCAGCTATCATACAGAAGCACAGAGGAGAAAACTTCTGCCTTTGCAGCAGACCCAAGGACACTGATGGAGAGGCTCTGTGAACCAGAAACTGCTCTCAGCTAACTTCAACCCTTTGGGAAACAGCTCCAGAAGGACTGAACAAGGGAGGCACGCTGGAAGTGACAGATTACTCCATATTTTCGGGGTCAGCAGCTTTCATGACGTTTCTGAGGAGTGGTGAGAATCTCGTGCTGCCCTTGGGAGAGGAATGGCCCCATAGTGAAACCAGAGAACTTGGCTGCTTCCCATCCCATAAGAGAGCTGCTCAGCCAGATGTCAACATGCATGCACAGCCGAGGACACCGGCTGCTTCTCCGTGTCTGTCCACACATCATACCTCGGAAAGGATGGATTCATTACCGAGACCAAACAAAAAACATTGCCTTTTATTCTCAGAGAAATAATTAATTAGACAGGAACATATCACTTCCCAGCTGCCACTGACTTGCAGTGCTGTGAAAACAGGCCAGGATTACATCTGGATTCCTCTCTGTCCCATCAAAGCTTTGGCTTTGGGGAAGCCTACACACAGCCAGTTGCCCACTGATACTTGGACGTGGGGGGCTGAAGAGCGTGAATGGCTCAACAGGCAACAAGAACCAAGGCCCTCCAGGGCAAAGCAAACTGCCTCCTGGCTATTTTTACACCCCAGGTACGTCTCCGCTGTGCAGTGCAATGCCATCTGCTAAAAACTGGAAGCAGCAGAGCACAGCAGGAAGGTGATTAACCTTGGTAATGAGGATGTGCCCGTAGGACTGTGTCCTACCTGAGACCCAAGACTCTGTGCAGCACCCCACTGTGCTGCAGCATCCCCTGCCTTTGCCCCATTCCCTTGTACCAGCGACACCTGGGCAAAGCAGCCCTCCGACAGTCAGTACACCTTGGGACCGGCAGTGGGATGGCTCTCACACCTGTTTGGCAGAAGATGATGTCTAATGACGATGCGGACCACGGGGCAGGGTCCAGGGAGAGCCAGTCCTCTTGGCCCCGCTCCCAGAACGCTCCCTGCCAGGTTTAAAAGGTGCTAAACTATTTAAAGGGGAAAAAAAAAAAAAAAAAAATGCTACAGAGCTTCCTTGCAGCTTGAAGACCCGTTTCTGGAGTCAGATTACAAGCAGCTTTTGGGATGGAAGCAAAGATCCGTCTGGTGCCTCGCCCCCCTGCCCTTTCCGCTCCCCCCTCGCGCCTTCTCTTCCTGAGCATCAGCAAAGCACTCAAAGGACTTCTGGTATTGTCCCTAATGATATGGACAACAAGAAGAAAACACGGCTTTTTCACCTTCTTTTCATCCCTCTTGACTTATTATTGCTCTTCTGGTCTTCACTGGCTCCCCTAGTTTTTTAGCTCTCTCCATTTCTATCTAGCCTGTCTTCCTCTTCTCCTCAACCCACCCCTACAGCATATGGTATATCGAGGGTTGCTTAAGGACAAGGCCCTCCCCTGCCCCTGCTGCTTGAGCTCATCCCCAGCCCAGGGAGACAGCAGCCTCCCTCACACCACTGCCAGGAACCGGCCACGGTGGCCCCCGTGCCGTGAGCCGTGGCTGTGAACACAGGGAGGGACAACATTGCCTTCCCAAGGAGAAAGCCGACCGGACAAGGCTGAGACCAGCTTTCCTTTTGAGGGGGACAGGTGGGACACACTCAAGGCGAAGCTGTTTCACCAGCCTGGGCACTGTGGAAACACCAGGATTTTTTTGGGAGTGGGTATTTTTCCCATTGTCCCAAAATCCAGATGAGGAGCCATCGACCAAGCCCCAACTGCACGGGGAGAGGTTGGACCATCTTGGCTGCCGCTGCGGGAAGAGACCACTGGCAATCACACCACTACACTGCCTGAGCAAAAGACAAGTGGCGTGACTTCACGCGCGAGAAATAAGCCTTGATGGTTAAATGAACTGAGTTTGCTGGAGGGGTTATCCCATACTTCAACAGCAGCCGGAAAGCCAACTACCTGCCTGAGAAGACCAGTAGTTGTCCTGACTGAGTCCTCCTTCAGTCGTGGGTGGCAAATGACTTAAACAGCCACGAGCAACCTCATCCTCTGCTTTTGGATTTGGAGGAGGCCCAGCTTGAATCAGGTCCCTCCCTCAGTAACACAGGTAAAAATAAAATGATGTTTGACCAGAGAGCAGCCCTGAAATTTGCCTGATGTTAGATTTTTTTGCTTTAAAATTCAATCCAACATGTCAAAGCCCTGCTCCTGCTAGTGACAAAGAAAGAGGCTATTGAATGACAAAAGTAACTAAATGTTTGAAGAACATTTTAGTCCCCACAAAATGAAATCGCTGAAGGAATTTGCACAGTTTCCCACAGTCTAGTTACTGAATTACTAAACCAGTTTCTCCCAGCCACTTACAAAGCAAAATTATAATCAACTGTAGGATCTGGTATTATGAGTATTCAGGAATGAGCTTTTACAAAATAGAAGCTAAAAGGTTTGCAGATCTGTTTCACATCTGTGGCCCAGATATAATCAGCTCCTTCTCGTTCCTTCTGTTAAAGCATGCCCACAACATCTGACTCGTGCTGAAGAGAGGCCCAAAGAGCTAAAAAGTTCTGAGGGTCTCTTAAAACTTCCAGAATGCCGAATCAAATGTGTTTTATCCAGAACTCCCTTCTCTCCGTGCATCCACTTTTCATTCATGCTACCTTTTCAAGTAATAAGAAAAAATAAAAAGGAAAAAAGAAAAAAAAAAAAAAAAGCCAACCAAGACTGTAGATGTCTGGAAGCCTGATTTTTGCCTTTGGAAGAGACTTAAGATGTTTCAATTTACAGAATAGCTTCATGCCTACAGCAATTTGTGGTGTCTCTGTTTTTAAAATCTTTGTACCTTCATGTTTCCAAGGATGCTGGAGGGAAAAACCACACCCTGTTCTCCAAGGTCTCTTCCACTGACTTCACATTGCCTCCTCCTTGTCTTACTGTCTTGAGGCTTCGCTACTTTCTCCATATTTTGATACATAAGCAAGGTGGACGCACTGAGCTATCCCAAATGCACATCCACGAGGTATCTCTCATCTTCCTCTTCTAAACTGTATTTAGTGCTGCCCACATGGAGCCCAAGGACTGCTTGTTCCCTTCGTCTTGGCCCCACCAGCAAACAACTGTTCTTCTCCTGCTGCAGGCAGGACCCACGAGCTTTGGGAGGCCAGCAAACAGCAGTATCACTGTGTGAGGGCTCTTGGCATCCCCAGGTTATTTGCATTACCTGAGCTGGAACCAGAGCAAGCCCCATGTCACATACAGAAGTGGCCATCTTCGTCCCATTCAGCTCCCCAGATTTTGAGGGAAGGAAGATCAGCTCAGGGCTTTAGAGTAGGCTGGCAGTCTTGCAGTGGCCCCCAACCTGATCACAGACCACTGTATAAGCAGTAGCCAGGAAAAAAAAAAAAACCAAACAAACCACAAACCCAAACCTTTGCCAGGTTCATTACAGAGGTGGACAGGGAAATGGGGAGAAACAGGAAAACAGCTTTCTTCCCGCTTGAGGTAGTCTCCATTTTACTAGCAACATGTCAGCATAAACCAACACACATGCTCACAGCAGGGCTGTAAAACCTGTTACAGCATTTCAAAGCAACTCAGGTAACCTTGTTCATAGATAGAGAGTTACACATATGCAATCACCCCACTACCCCATCCCTACCTACATCTGCAGACACGTTATGCTCAGCGCTCTCTCCTCTCTCAGCACCTCCTGACCCGGCAGTGCATGGATACACACATGCAAAGGGAACGGACACCCCTGCCCCAGTAGATATCTTTCAGTACCGGAAAGCACGGTAACCTGAGCCCATCACCTTCCGAGTCCAACATAAACTCAGGAATCGTGTTGAAAGACAAATCAAAGCGGTCCGCTTGGCCAACTCCCAGCACGCCTTCCCTTCCTGCCTGCTGTTGTGAGACACCACGTCCTGCTGAGAGGTCCCCTTCCCCTCACGCCCACCTCACCTGCCCCGAGCTCCAGGGCCCCCTGGCCGGCTGCACATACTCTCCCTGGAAGCCCTCAAGTTCAGTCCCTCCCTGTACCTCCTGGGGGTTCAGACCTGGGGCTGGAACAGCAGAGCCAATACGTAGCACTGGGAGAAGCTGTTCTGGGGCTTGAAGCCCTCCTTCATTGAACTATTAATTTAGCTAACAATATTGTATGCAATATTCACACAAGGCTCTGGAGCCAGTTGCCTAAGGTGACAAATCCCTTTGTTAACCCATTTGTTATACCCTGACTGCGTGTGGCCCCTTTGCCCTATACCTCCCCACTGAATTCCCCAGAGCTGATGTTTTCCGACCTTCCAGAACTGTGAGGCCTGGTCCCATCACCTGCTGGGGTCAATCGATTTTCTTAGGTATTAAACCACACTTCAGCCACCAAATACTCTACACCAGTGGTTGTTGCTGTGCTGTCTCAGGGTAGCTGCAGCCTTACACCCTCACGGCCAGGAAGGGCACTGCAGGACAGTCAACTCCTTCCCAAGTGACCCCAATCTGATATCTTCCTCATGCAGAAGGTGCTTATCTCCTGTTCAGCACACCAGGTCCCTCCAAGCGCTGCTTGCCAGCGAAAGCTTCCATCCCTTTTCTGTCAGAGGTTCGGGTCCATAATACTTAACCCAGCGTTGCACCTGAGGCTCTCTCGCACCTCAAAGACCCCTGCAACTTCAGTGAAAAATTTGGCTAAACCAGAACAGCACCCTCAGCTCTGATTTCTGCTGAGCTACGCACCACAGCCCCTTATGATTCAGAGAGCTGAGCTCTGGGCGAAGGCCAAAGGGAACTGGTCCCTCTAGCAAAGCCTGTTCCTTCCATCAGTTTCCACAGCCCATGGCAGGAGAGAAAGTGCCACGAACGGCAGCAGTCGGGTGTTGATTCGGTTATCGGCACGAAGCCACAAATGAAACAGAGCATGCTCAACTTGTATGTAAAGACACAACTCTCAAGGCTAAGAGCCTAGGACGAGACTGACGAGCAGATTATCTTGTTTGTGCCTAATTCCTGCTTCTTACACCTTCCCATGGCACACCTGCGGCTGGCTCCCACAGTGTATTTACCTACACAGCTCCAGCCCGTCAAGTCAGATCTTCCTCGGAGGGGCAGGAAGGGACCGGCAATGGCTGCACACCCATCACAGGCTCTGCAGGGCGGTAGCAGCGTTATTTCCTTTCCCTGCCCACCTCCAGGAGCTGCCCTGCAAACAGCCCAGGGCTGGGCACTGCCAAAGCACCCGCAGGATGAGGGGGGCAGATTGAAAGCTGAGAGATCAAGGGAGGGCAGGAGGCAGGACCCATCCCACCCCCATCCCACCCTTCCTGCTTCCTCCTGGGCTTTAGTTCAGCGCTCTGTAGCCTAAATACACCCACCTCCCCCCAAGCAGAGAATTACCCGTTCGGATGTTTCTCTCCACCAGCGTTTATACGTGTGCTGCTTATCTCCACAACTGTTGCATTCTATTTTTTCACTGCACAGCAGCGTCCTGTGGATTTTTCCAGCAGTCAAAGCCACAGAGGAGATCTGCTGGGCAGGGCGCAGCTGTAAGGCCAGGTGCTCCCCGTAAACAGGGGCTTTCCTGCAGAGCAGGTACCAAAGACTGTCTAGGTAAGAAGGCTGCTCTCACGTTTCCTCGGGCACGGCCGTTCGGTCTTTCTGAGCTCTCGGTATGCTGGTGATGGAAACTGGAGGTTGGGAGAGCCGCACCCACAGGTGCTGTTGAGGCGAGATCCCCACACGTTGTTTTAGCAGAGCACAGGCTCGCATCCACACAAACAAGGAGCACTGGCTTTTCCTCCTCTTGCTACTCCTCCTCCCCGCCAGGTCCAAATAAGGAACTCGGCAATAAGTCCCGCACTCCATAACCTTCATAATTTGTGTGCAAACTAGGAGAGAAGACAGGAGGCAGAAAAACCTGTTCCCACTCCAGTCGTGCCCCCCTCCCCCAGCTGCATTTGCTCCCCATCATTTGAGATTTCAGGTGTTCAAAGCAGTCTTTCTTCAGGAGTGATAAATGAGTTTACATTTTCCTGTGGCAGGGCAGATCAGAAAGGTCTAGAACGAGGGTGACAAAAAGCCTCAAAAAGGTTAAACCACATGCTTGCAGGGCCCCTCCCAGCCACAGCTAAGGAATGCTTGAAGGCCAGAAAAGCTTTCCTTTTTCTTTTGTCTGAAAGGATAAGAGGAAGGAGTGGGACAATCAAATCTGGTTTCAGTTTATTTCCAGAATTTTACTGTACAAAATATGCAAAGTGTAAAACGGTTTTATGTTTCAGTTTAAAAACAACAAAATCCCATCCAGCTATAACTTAAGAGAACCCAGCTTGGAACAGAACAATTTACTAGGCTAGACCCACAGTGCATTAATGTCACGGACACCAGGAATTCGCTTACTTAAGTTCACAATTAGAAAAGAACAGAAAGACCATGTACCATTGCAATTAAAGTCACATGTGCAAAGAGGAGGGGGGCTGGGGGGGGAAGAGAAAGAAATGCTGGTTAGTATCTATTAATTAGAAAACCTTGGCAAAACCCACCTTACTATACAGAGTTTGTGTAGAAAAAGAGTGTTACACAGTGATCAAAAGAGGGCGAGGGAAGGGCGTTCGCTCCCGCCCCCTTCCCCAAGACACAATAATGCTGAATCGAAGAAACAGGCACAGAAGAGTGTAAGATTCCTTCACAGTTACATCTGTGCAGGTAGCGAGCCACAGCATCCCCCCGTTGCACGCAGGAGATACCCCCAAGCATGGGTAGCGCTGGTGAGAGGTGCCCGGGAAGCAGCCAGAGGGAAGGATTCCCTCTCTGGGCAGAGCACGCAGAGGGCAGGGCTGGCTGCCTGCCGCCCGCAGGGCTTCAGTATGTCGCAGGGATAAAAATGCAGTCTCTTGGAGTGATGCAGAGGGGCAGATAACACCAGCTGTACCGCTGGTGCTGCGGGGACCTGGCTCAGGAGTATCCCAAAGCGATCCGCGCCGGTCACAGAGCAGCTGTCGGAAATGGCAACTTTTGGTCATCATCTAGCGGAGGCAGCAGCCTGAACGCAGGAGGATGCATATTCCTGTAGGAGGCTTCATGGCCCAAAGCCATCTCTTTTAGAAGAACAGAAATTTGGGTTGGTTTTTTTTTTTTTTTTTTTTTTTTTTTTTTTCTGGGGGGGGGGGTCGTGTGTGTATATTTAAAAAAAACCAGAACCACAACCAAAAAACCCCAACAGCTCGATCCCAAGAGCATTTCCTTCTTAACACAGTTTAAACACTGAACCACCAAAGCCTGGCTTGAGGCTTTAGACATGTCTAATGCACACACCTGTAAGGGAAAAAGCACACAAACACACAAGCTGCATGAGAAAACAGACATCTGCACACACATCTCGTGAACAGCTCTCATAGGGCAGGGCAGAACTGAGCGCAACTGAATAGCACAGTCTGGGACCAGACTACAGCATTTTTGCAAAAGACTGCAAGACTTTTGTTTTGCCTTTGAAAAGGGCAGATTTACAAGCTTTGGTAAGCAAGATGAAACTGGCTTGAATAGGTTTCCACGTTTAGCACAGTATGGATCTTTCTAGTTTCTTGAGCAGCAAATGCTGGAAACGAGCACATCTCAAACACGACTTTTTAAAAGCTACTTATGCAGGGCCAGCTTCAGAAACTGCTTCCCTGCAGCTTCTGGCATACTTGGCAACAGCTGATTCCTGAGGCTTTGCATGGAGATCCCCATCCCAAAGGAAAAGCTTAAGAGGCTCCGTGAGGGCTGGGATTTGTTCAGACCTCCCCCAAACTTGCGCCTTATCATGAGCTGCCCCCAAGCTCCAAGCTGCAGCCCCAGCACCTCCCATCCCAGTGGATACTTGCTCTGCCTCACTAGGGAATTTTGGGAAAAATACAGGGAGGGAAGGATGGGAGCTGGAGGTGGAGTGACTGAATTTGCTGGCAGGAAAATCTCTTAGAGGCAGAAGTCAGAGGAATAGCTGGCAGAGCCCGATATCAGATCTGCCTTTCTCTCCAGCATCCCCCTTCAGGGGGGATCGCATTTGAAGACACCCAGGACAACCCCAGAAGCAGGAGCTGACCTTGCTCTGCGAGCAAGCTGCCTCCCACCCCAGCTTCCCCGCTGCCTGCCGGGGTGCGCGGGTGGCAACATCTCCCCTCTGCAGGGTGAAAACTGGTAGTTGCGAGCAGCGTCGTCCCCCTGTCCCCCCTCCAAGCTGACCACAGGGGCTTGGTGAGGCACTGGTATGCAACGGAGGGGAGTGCTAAGATGTTTACAGTTCTGAGAGTGCTGCCTGCTCTGCTTCCATGGGTGGGAATGGAGTCTGAGACCTGGGGCAGCCCCAGAGAGCCTATACAAGGATGGCTGCAGCCACATGACAATGACAGGCTAACAGACATGCTAACAACCTTTGCTCAAGCCTAATTACAGGACTGGCAGAGTATTAAGGGTCTAGTATCTGCCCCTACACTCCTAGAAGCTGCAGTAAACCCAAATCTTTCACTCTTTAGCCACGAAAGAAAAAGCCAGCCTTCGTGGAAACCCACAGCCATTTCCATCTGCTCCAGAACAGCTGCAAGTCTTAGCTGCGTCTGGTTTTGGAAGATCTCAGTATGGTTTTGGATTTAGGCTGTAACAAGTCTGAGAGCAAACCCAAAGCCTTTAAAGTATCTGAGCAGCATACTTGAGAGTCACAGGAAAAACACCAACACGGAAGAGAGGAGCGGCGCAACACAGCACCCTATCAAATGGTTCGGCCTTTAGTGAAGGATGTCCAGTGCAAGGAACATTGTCCATTTCACCACAAACAGGGTTGTCTTATGAACCACTTGAATTCTAAAAAAAACCCAATTCCAAGCCAGGTACAAGCATCCAGGCTGGAAGAGAGGAGGGAGAATATGTGCAAGGAGACAATGCAGGACGGGAGAGGCATTTGGAGGAAAACAGCCTGCGCTTGGCTGGCAAACCCTCCAAGCCTTATTTATGCTCATCTCTTGGCAAGCCCTGCAGAAGTAAGGACTCCAGGATTTGGATCAGAGCTTCATTCCCTGTGACTCGATTCTTACTCATTACCTGGCTATACGCAGAGTTAAAAAAACCAGTCTGCTCTCACCACTCAGTATTCTTGTAAAGAGTCTGAACTCCTATAGATGCCACAGATCCATCTGTGGATCTCAAAGCACTTGAGGACAAGTTGAGTTTAGCCTCACAACACCCCAGTGAGGTAGGTATGACAGTGGTCCCCTGATTTTGCACGGAGAGGGGAAACAAGAGACCCTGAAAGGTAAAACGTCATTAAAAAAAACCCACGACAGGGAATACTCAGGAGTCCCGATTCCCCTTTTATTCTGTCCTCACCCCATGGAAGGTTGCACCTCTAAAGAGACCGTTTAAGAGGCCAAGTCCTCTCCTTCAGATTTCATCGTGCAAAGCACTCACGCTGCTGACACAGGGAAGAGCGTTTAATGTAGGAGTTGGTCCCTGTTGACAGCGTCCTTTTCAGCGGCAGGCAGAAAAGGCAGCGCTGAACCACAGCACGCAGATGAGGAAGCAGACCCAGAGGGAGCACACGCCACTTCCGTCTGGTTCTCCATGTGTTCAAGGATTTAATGCAATTAAGACATGAGTTTCCTGAGCAGATACTGTCAAACAACCCCCCTCGCAGGGGAGGGAAAAGGAAAGGGGAAGGAAATCCTGGGAAAGTAAGAAAGTTTTGCAGAGGTGCCTGAGACAAGGTGCTCTCACGCACATGGCACACCCAAGCCCTCAGCAAGGTGGTTCTTGTTCTGGCTTCATAGAAACGAGCCAATTCAGCCACAGGCAGTAGCCTCCACACAGGCATAAGTGCTCCATAGTCTCCCAAGCTACTCCCACAGTCTCTCCCACCTTGCTGGTTATGCACATCATAGAAGCCAGATACACGCATCTTTAGGAGAGCCAAGTGTGAGATACTACATGCTCCCCCCGCCTTCTTTTTTAAGGAAGGCATAAAATAATGTTTTTTCAAAATAAAATACTGTGAAGGCCACAGGCAATAAAGGAGTCCCCATACAGACTACCAGAAAGCCTGACCTAGAAAGAAACCCAAACACTAAGTTTAGAGAAGGGAAACTCTACCTACTTCCCATCCTTTAAGGGACATGGGCCTGATCCTGTCACGTACCGCGCCATCTAGTTTCTTCACAACCACGTCTGGCACATTACATGGAGAAGACAGGATGCAGGTGACTACCATGCACTTCTGACAAAGGTGCAGGAGACTGTAGGTGTCACTTGGATGGGGAATCACCACTTTGGACCCTTGCTTACCAGGGTGCTTCCTTGATCCCAAGAGGACAATCTGCAGGTGCTGCTGAACATGCAGCTCCATTGCTGCCGAAGCTGGAAGAAGCTGGACCCGCCGTGTTTAAGGCAGCTGCTCCCTCCCACTGGCTCGTGGTGGGCACTGGCCAGCCCACACCAGCCACGCCATGCAGGACTGGCAGAGATCCACTCCCTGACTTTAGCTGGGCCACCTTGCGCTGGTGGGAGCGGGAGGCAGCCCCACGAGCTGGTGAAGGAGCCCAGGGAAGGCCTGGCCAAGGCCAAGGGGGATGGGAAGGGCTCTCACAGGCCCCCTACGAAGATGATGCACCCTGGCAGTGAAAGGCACTGGCTTACACACCTTGCTGAACTGCGTCCCTCTGTATTAAGACATCCGTATGGAGGGCAGGTCAGCTCCTGCCTGATAGAGATATTTGCATGGCAAAAGACTGGGCAGAATGAATCTGAGCATTTGCATTCACACACGCAAATCCACTGCCACAGAGCTGGCTGGGTTTCAGAGGGACCTGACTGAAGGCAGGTCACTGCCAGCTTCAGAGCTGGCTCCAGAATCACACGATGCCCTGTGCTGGCAATCAGACTTCAGACACCGGTTTAGGCTTGTTGTTAAAAGCAAACCTTTCAAAACTCTGCAAGTCTCAGATGACAAAAGCCACACACGAAAGCGGCACTCATGGGCAAAGGCAGCCTTACAAACCAAACTGCAATTTAAGAGCTACGCATCTCTCACAGGAGCAGATCCCGGCGTTGAGCAGAAACTCCTGCAGTACAGAAAGGCCAAGAAAGGCAGGCAGATTTTCAACATTCAGACATAGTTTGGTATTTCTTAGCTATAGCTGAAGGCGTACGGTGGGGAAGGACACACTGCAGTGTTTCCAGAGCACAGCAGTTCTCCAAAGCAAGTGCATGTGGCAGAGGTCAGCCCTTCCCTGGCTCCTCTCCTCAAGGAGGGAAGTGCTTTTGCCCATCTTTCCTCCAGATGCACCTGAAGCCGGCTGGAGAGGGAGGGCACATTCCTGCCTGCACCCCACTTCCCCTCAAAGAGGCTGTCAGACACAGGGAGGGTCCATGATTTATCTGAGGAGGAGTCAGCTACTTACCTACCCTGTCCCAGTGCAAATACGCAGCCCTTGCAGGTGCAAAAGGAAGCGGCGGTAAGGCGGACCCTGAGGGGATCATGGCTGGAGAAACACATTCGGAAAGCCAGACAGAAGGGGACAGAAACGGGGAGCCTTGGGAGCGCCTGACACAGATGCAGGCAAGCAGGAGAGAAGGAAGCAGGTGAGAGATAACAGGGAGCTGTGGCACGCAGAACAGTTTCACTAACAAGCACTGCTAAAAAAAAAAAAAAAGAGAGAGAGAGAGAACAAAACAAAACACACCCAATCAAAAAAAAACCACTGAAGAGCTGCAAGATGGGCTGATCCAGTTCCAGACAAGCAACTTCAGAGACACAGAGAGCAAAACCATCCCACTATGCTCATACAGGTCCAGCACTGACAGAAGAGGGCACATGGAGAGGAGGAAAAGAGTAAGTCTTTAGTCTCCAGACTAGGTGGCTCACAGAAGCAGCCCTCTCGCACCCACCCTTTGATACCCTCTCCTCCCCGAGTAAACTGGGACTGCAACACCCGCCACCACCTGTGCAAGCAGGTTCTATAATGGAGAGGTGAGCAACGCAGTCTCAGAAACAGCTACAGGTAGCACAAGCAGAGACACAAAAGCGCAGGCACGCGCATGGCGTAAGGCAGCGCTCCAACAAAAATACCAACGTTGCAATCGTGCGGAGAAAGAGAGAGCGTGAGATTTACAGTATGCCTGGAAGGGGGGCGGGGAGGGGGAGGGAAAAAAAAAAATCTGTTCTGTCTCCAAGGCTGAGCTAACCGAGCCAAGTCACCCTGTCGCCTCTTAAGATATTTCTTTCTAGATAAGATATCCCAACTCCTCCCTCCCCTTTCCAAATAAAGTGCAGATGGTCAAATATTACTGGTCCATCATCTGCCAGCTTCAGTCAGCATTGGGGAAATTAAACCCAAAAGCACAATATTGAAAAAAAAAAAAAATCCCCAAACAACCCACCCTCAAAATCCCTTAGACCGAAGTCTCAGACTGTAAGCGGAGGACAAATTTATGAGATTTAGGGTCTATGAACTCTTCCGAGAGTTTGATGAAGGGGATTTTCTTCACATTAACAACAAGGCTGAAGTCCAAGCACTTGAGGACAAAAACAATGCCATCTTGTAACCCGCTTGTGACTGCTTCCTCGCTGACAAGTGTCCACTGCTTGGAGAACCAGCGATCCCTGTCGTACTGGAGGGTTGGGCCTGGGTTAAGGTAACGCTCCAGGAATGCCTGCCAAGAGAGGGACACACATTAGTGCCAGCCCCGCAACTTGCTCTGTGCCGAAGCTCTCTTCCCATCCCCAGCTACAGTCCCGTGAGCACAGGCTTGCCACGCTGCAAATGGTTTCAGCTTCCACGCTTCAGGAGACATCCTCTCCCCAGTCCCTCCCAGCTTTTCAGACCCCAGGAGCAGACACAACCACCAGGAGATCCTCTTTCAGTCCATCCCAGCAAGCTTGCAAAGTTATAGCCCTGACTTCTGTCAGCGCTGTCTGGCAGCAGTTCAGTGGAGTCGAGGACATTTCTCCCCTGCCAGCCCCATAACCCCATCCCAAAACTGCAGTTCCAGACAGGCAGATGGTATAGCTGGCCCTCCCTTCTTCAGGCCAAGCTAAGGTGGAAAGCAAAGGTTTCCATGTTTGCAGCCTGACTGAGGCTGCAAAACTGAAAGCAGAACAGGGAACGCCATTTGATGTCGCTTGTGTTTTAAAGTTGTCTTTGCAATCTTAATGGCAGTAGAACTCCCCTTTGCATATCTGGGTGAGGTCCCAGGTGGATCCCAGTGAGAGGGTGCTAAGCCCCATCTCTTGACAGCATTTCTGCTCTTAGCATAGTAAGTCCTGGGTAAATGCCCAGGAGTAAAAGCTCACGTTTCTAACCCTTCTCTAGGATTGTGGGGTGTTTTTAGAGGGGAAGGTGGAGAGCAGGAGGGGGATCGTGTGACCTGTTGCCCTCATCATGCAGTCCCTCCCCCTGTGTCTGCAATTCAACAGTCAGTCAGGGTGTGAAGCAGCAAAGTGACATTTGACCAAGCTGCCCACGAATTAGAAACACTGTCAGACAGACAGGGATTTAGGCAGTAATTAAAAGCAGTCCAAAATGCAGCACTGCAGAAGGGACAAAAAAAAAAAAAAAAAACAAACCAAAACCAAAACCCAAACAACCAACCAGCTACCATGATCCAGCTGGGAGAATACCCTGTGACTCAAAGGCCACCATTTGAGACACTTCTTTGGTATTCCCTTTGCTGAACTGGTTACAAGAACAATTATCTTATAGGCACTTTCAGATAAAGAGAGACAGATGATGCTGTAGAGGAAACACTACTTCCCTTTAAGACCTGATGTAACCTACGATGCACTGATCATATCACAGACAGCAGCTATGAAAACCTCCACTCACCTCCCCTGACAATTTTCTGTTCTGCATGCACAGATGTGCTATCCCTTTCTCCCTCCTTCCTGCACCAACATTACAGAGAGCGTTACCTTTGGCGTCATGTTATTGGTGATGCAGAATGACAAGTGTTGCAAGATGCTCTCCATGCTGTGGTACTGTTGCTGGCGGGTGGTGCGAAGGTACTTCTGCAGAGCTCTTGCCATGGAGGGGAAGATTGCCTGGGCTGCTTCTCGGGGGTCCATCATCTCTCCTGGAGCTTTCTGCTGTTCCTCTGCCTGGAGGCGTTTGATGTGAGTGAAAGCCTCCTCTACTGCAACCACAAGCCTGCAGAAAGAAAATCAGGACATTAAGAGTCACAACAAGAGAGGTAGGATGGGTCTGTGGTTAAAGCAGAGCCTAGGAGCCAGGATTTACAAGCTTCTATTTCCCATCTCTGCCCCTGACTCACTGCCTGCCATCAGACAATTTACAGAAAATCTTCTCTACTAACAGTCTGAGGGGTAGACAGCAGCTTTTCTTTCCTTGCCCAAGCCATCCAGCAACTGAGGGTCATAAACCAGGATTAAGACTTTAAGCGCCTGAGTGTCATACTTGGTTCTGCCAACACAAGATAAACATCAGCTACATGACTCAGACAAGACACAGCTGCCCTTGCGTTTAATGCATGTCTTTGAAAACAACAGTTCCAGCATACAGTACCGCAGCATGAAGCTAAGGACGGGCAAGCAGTCAGGAAGGGGCTGGCTATAAACTAGCATGACCCAGGACACGGACTGCTTCGTGATTCTCTGTGCTCACAGCTGCAGTCTGCTCCAATTTATATCAACTGGGTACAGACCTCGTGCTGCCGAATGATTGCTCTGTACCCCTCCACTGAACACTGACGGGGCTCTCGTCTTCACTCCTTACACTGCAGCTAGAGACATCCTCTGCAAACTAGTCCTGTGTTGGCACAGGTGAGCAAACCTCAAGACCACACCATAAAAAGGCAAACATACCATACGACACTTGCGAGTTAGCCCAGTACTAAGTACCAAGTGAGGGGCTACACTGCAGTTAGTGAGGAAAAAGGTAACAGCAATGGAAGAGTCACCCAACAAAACTCTTTTGCCCCTCCAGACGGGACTTGTTTCACACCAGATTTCCACTCAAGTCACCAACAACTGCACACACTGCCCTCAATACCCAAAGCATCTTAAAGCGAGGGGAAGCTGCCTCACGACAAGCAGAAGTATAGCATACTGCATTCAGACTATACACAAGGAACAGCACAAGAAGCCCTGACCCCTGCCCATTTTGTTTAATTTGACTTGGGGGAAGCAGGGGGTGGAAATCAGCTTCTAATCTCCTTATGTCTTTTTGTTGCAGCTCTGACCTTCCTCCTTTGAAACATCGGGCCTGATCTTCTAGTGACTGATGGTTTTCCTCTGACTAAGCAGCTGTTCTAATCAAACTCAGCAAGCAAGGGAGATGTGCCCAAGCTAGGATGCTACACTGCACTGAAAGGGAAGTTTAAGTTCCTATTGCTCCGAGGCTGGAAGAGAGCCCAAAAGACAGCGGCTATGGAGCACAGGTCAGACCGAAGCAGGCTGGGGGGACACTGTGCCAGCGCTTTCCCAATGAAATAGAAACTGCCAAAAGAAAACACAAAACAAGCCAGCTCCTTCCAGTTACGGCACATTCCTTCCAAACACAGCTCAGTTCAGGGGTGCCTGTCCAAAAGCAGCTTGCCTCAAACTGTTAGGTATGTTAACTACAAACTGTAGTTAGGCTCCCGAGGAAATAGAGGCACTATCTCGGGTCACCTCAACAAAGCATCAACTCTGCAGCCTAAGTGTGACTGGCAGAAAACATATCTATGTTCCAAAATAGAATGCAACCAGTTCTGGTCACGTCTTTCCTCCCCAACTCACTGAAAAGGGCAAATTGTCCCTTTTAGTAGCCTGCAAACATAAATATTCTCCTCACCTATGAGCAGGCAACACCAAGTGCTCCACCGATCCTGTCCCTGGATTACTTGAGCTGAGATGACAAGCCTGGGCATGGGGGAAATAATGGGATTTCCTACAGCAAGTAACTACAGATTTGTCAAGCACTGGACTGTTCCCTAATTCGTGACACTGCATCAGCTTATCTGGCATAATAAACACAAGCTCTGCTTTATGCATGTTCTTCAGATAATTCCAGTTGCAAGCTGTCACCGTCCCTTGTGCATCTGGATTTCATACGCTTCTTCGCTGTGACAGATTTACAGCTAACGCCCAGCCCTTAATCACGAGTCCCCCCGTCTCGTCAGGCTGAGCAAGCCCCATGCAACTGAGCCTCACAGCAGCGAGGAACAGCACCTGGGAAGGGACAGCTTTACCTTGCACGGCGTTTTTTCACTCGGCGCTCGTGGTCGGCCTCTTCGTAGTAGAGCTCGTTGTGACTGGAGTCCCTGCGACGGGCCGCGGCTGCAATCATGGCACGGGACTGCCCCGAGGCGTTGTTACCTGGGCCTTTGGGAGGTGAGGACGAGCAAAAAGGGAGACAAAGAAGGTGGCGTTACTGCCACAGGACTGGGGCTGGGACAGACCAGCACCCCACAGCATCTGTCACAAGTGCTCTGTGGCTCCAGCCTTCGCAGCCAAGGCTATAAACCCTTCTCTGGTCCTCAGGAGCTCTGATACAAACTCCGCGAGACAGCACAGGCTTGCAGAGGGGGCTTTGGCTTGTGGACGAGGGAAGTTAGTTGGGATAAAGGATCTCGTGCAGCGTACACAAAGGCAGAGGTGAGGTGCACATGCCAAGGATGCAACTTACCACCCATTATATATGTTTTCAGTTTGAAGGCAAGGGCAGCTGGAACACACCCCATTTCAGCAACAAGACAGTGAGAGCACCAAGAAGTGGGGAGTTGCAAAGAGGAGAAAGACAAACAAGAACATCAAGAGACATGGAGATGAATGAATGAAAGCCAAACTCCAGACAGTCACATGCAAGGAGGATACAGAGGATGCAGAGGCAGCAGGGTCACCTCTAGACAAAGCACAGGGTTTTCCAGAAGGGCAGATGCTGTCAGACAGCAGTCCTGCAATAGGGTAGGCTGGGGTCTATATGCATAATAGCTCCTCAAGGCTCCCAGAGCAGCACCTGCCGTTAGTGCTTCTGTTGCTGTTAACAGATCCTACAGGGATCCTTACAGGAACGGGGAAGCTGCAGTCTGCTCTAACACTCGGACAAGTGACAGAGCTGTCTATTACAGGACCTTAACTAGTGACCTTAAAATGCAGTAGTAGGTTCTGCAGTTCCCCCACGAAGCTCACAGCTCTGGCTGTTTGGGCGGGGGGTGGGGGTGGAATTTGTTGCCCCAGAAGAGTCTACCAACCCTTTTATCTAGATAGAGGACAAAGGTGGGTCTACCCAGAGGGAAAAAGGAGAAATCTAGGACAGTCTCCAAACCACCAAGAGTTGCTTTTCTGACTAACTGCTCTGAAAGCCCACACTTTCAACTGGCAGTGGTTAAGGCCAATCAATTGCACAGACATGCTTAAAATTGTTCTGCTCATGCAAGGGCAACTTTTTAACTTTTTCCTAAAAAGCACAAACCAGATTCCAAGACAGAAGCCTGAAGCTCAGCAGTGGGAAGGACGAGCATTCACACAGACAGCTTCTTAAGAGTCTAAACACTTCAGACTTTGTTTGACAGCTCTGAAATGGAGAATATGATTCTAGGAAGACACTAGCTGTCAGATTTGGTTTGGAACTGTAATTTGCCGCGTTGACTATGCCTGGCGATGAAAATCCTGGTTTTGAAGGTGAGCCTCCCCACTCTGTATAAGGGAGATTACAGCAAGATGTTTTTCCTTCCTGGCTGCTCCAGTATCAAATACAAAAGCTGCCAACAAATTAGGCTGCCTTAACAGCATTACTGTCTCTTCACATGGAGGGTGTAAGAGACTGTCAGGATGCCAAGGTAAGCTGCAGCCAGGACTACACTCTGCTTTGTAAAATGGATGGGAATCTTCTTAAGAAGATGCCTCTAAGCCTGAGATCTCCATGTCCGCAAAGGCAGTGGCGTTGCACAAGGAACAGCCCAGGGAACCGGTACTGCCCCAGAAGGAAAGGCATGAGTTTTCAGGCTATGAGCTTGACACTTGGAAAGGCCTGCCAGCCACATCTGGAGCTTGCTTCTGGTTCCTTCTCTTCCAAAGTTTTGTGAGCTTGCAGCTCCTGAGCTACTAACGTTACCAGACCAGCAGTTTTCCCTCTGAGCTTGGGAGTTCCAACGTCCCAGCAAGTGCTGCAGGAACAGAGACCCTGCCACCTCCTGAAGAGATGCTGCAGCGCAGGAGAAGACGAGCCAGCTAGTGACCAGAATGGCATGTCCTGCAGCCAGCCCGGCGGGCCGTTCAGTTTGAATGGTGTGCAGACACCTGTGGGATCGGGAAGCCCTCACCTTCCACACACCAGGCCTCATTGAGAGTGAGCAGCTGGAATTTGTGATTTCACCCCTACAAAAGTGCAGAGCAAGTCTGTCTGTTTCCCCTCTCCAGCTCAACTCCTTCTCTCCTACCTGAGAGCTTCTTCACTCCAGGCAGCAGGGGACACGCAACAAGCCAGCCTGCCCCTCTCCGTCCCCCCTGCTTCCCTTTACCCTTCCTCGGTCAGGATGGGGACATCTCACTGTAAGGTTCTAAACCTCCAATTAATTTTACGGACTCAGGAGTGCTGCATCAGGTTTGGGGGAAAAAATTTAGAATAAGGTCTCTGAAACGTCTGAAGTCACCAAAAATGCAAAAAAAAAGTTGAGAAAAAAACCTGAAAAAAAAAAATTGAAAACCCCATAAGGCACCGAAGCTTCGTTGAAGGTAAAACAATCACATCTCATGTTTTCCCATGTGACAGATATTCTTCATATTTTGGTCTCCACACCCTGCACACAGAGCCACCTTGCCCAGCTAAGCCCCTTCAGTCCCTTCTCCCTTCCAGCTCTCAAGGTGTTTCAATACTAACAAATTCACAGGCAGGATGTGCCTTACCACATCTTGTCACAGGACTTCATCCGTCCTTCACCATAAAAGCTTTCAGCTCTTCCATCAAAGGAATGCACACTTTTATAAAAGCTGTGATGGCTGGGCACACCCTGCTTATCAAGCCTAGCCTTCACTGATAGGGTTTAAGAGTGTCAAATGATTAAGTCCAGTTTTCACTGCTTTGAGTGTCCTCGCGAATCCACCCATCCATCCTCCCACAGGCCTCTCTAAAGCCCAAAAGTTTCAAACAGGTTTGTAGAATGGCAAAGCTCAAGAGGTATAGTTCTCTGTCTCTGAATTTCCATTAACTGCTTAGCATCACAATGACTTGGGAGCATGGCCACCCATAAGCCAGGCATAGCTAATTTACTGCTAAGGCTGCTGCTTCTTCCCACATTGGTATCAACCTCCCTCACTTTCCTGAAGGCTGCCTGCGAAATTGGCATAGTAAACGACTGAGAAACTCATTTAGGTTAAAAGTTGTGTTTATTGTACTAGCACAACCAAGGAGATGACCCAAGGGTGACAAAAAGCAGAGTCTGCCTAAAACAAGCAGTAGTGCAAGCGCTTGTCAAGCCACGTAATAATTAAGCCTGACCCAAAACTTGGCCATTTCACCTGGCAAAGACAAAAGCCTTATTGTGGGCTAAATGCATCTGTAAAGTCATCTGGAACCGGCAAACTCAGCACCTTTAGGAAGATTTCCAGCAAGAGACAAGGATTTGGCAGAGCAAAAAGGTGAGAATGTGTGCATAACAAAGCATAAAGCCAACCCAGCCCTTCCCCATCCCACCCAGTCTCAGAGACTACATTTCACCTCACCTACCATCAACATTGTAGACTTTCAGGCCAGCCATGTGCTTGGCTGCACGGGATTTGGAGGCTGTTAACAAGGCTGGGTTGTAGACTGTGAAATCTTTGTAGTAATTTTCCAGGACCACCAGTGCAGCTCGCTGGATGCTAGTGAAAAAAAGAAAAAAAAACACAAGACAAAACCCCCCAAAATGCAACGAGTTCTTTTGTTCCTTTAAAAAAAAAAAAAAAAGATAGCCACATTATTTGGACCAGGGTTGTCACGCCCACAGAATTGTGCAACATGCAGAACGTTAGTTACTCTCTCTAGGACCTGAAATTTCACTTGAGATGCAAGATAAATGTCTCTGCCCTCACCTCAATAGGAGGATGACAGGAAATCCCTAAACAAGGGCAGCACATAAACTGAAGCACTAGGCTGCCTGCAGTACAGGAAAATACAGAACAAGAGCTCATCCCACCTCAGCGGCAGGGCAGCTGCGACAGAAGAGACCTTGCCCAGACTCAAGATCAGAGCACCAGCTGGTTTTGCTGTAGCTGGCCGGCCTAGATGGAGAGACCAGCTCAGGATGGATGCTTTTCCCTTTGAGTCATTTTCAGCCGCACCTCGCAGTTCCTCAGATCTCTTCCATCCGAGCACTGACAAGAGCACAATCTCTTCAGCTTTCACGGCAAGATAAGATCGCTGCCGGAGGAGTACGGCTGCCGGAGAAGGGATTACCTCAGTATTGCTTGTTAAATCCCAGGCAAGGGACAGAATAAGGAGCAGTGACGCTCCCTCCCTCCATCCCTTTGAAGGGATGCCTCTACATAAAACGATGACACATGGGAGCAAAACAGCACACGCGCCAGCAGCAGGAAAGGCTCAACCCAGAGGCATCTTCCTTTGCAATCATTTCGACAACAGAGAGAGAGGTGTCTGTAGGCACTGCTGCTAACAAGTAGGACAGTATTTCACAACAAGCCAGAGCTATGGTGTTTACCAAAAGCCAACACACATACGGGATCTAGGACATAGCTCTCTCCACGTTGCTCTGGCTCTATGCCCCAGCGTGGCGTCCGGCTGGCAGTAGTATACTCAGCAAATCACCAAGATCACCGATTCAGCCAGCTGGAGTTTGCTAAGAACCCACACTTAATTTCATTTTGAACCCACAAAAATTATAAGGGAACTGCCAACACATTTGTTGCCAGTTAATTGTAAAGTTCACACTTACCAACAAAGCCTCTCCTAAGAAAAGCAACCAAGTATTCTCACACATGTTACAACATAGGAAGAAAACGTTACAAGGATGGTAACGTGGGAAAATAAGACACGAACAAATTAAGACCTAAATTCAATTCTCAGCACTACCACCAATTCAACGCGCGCTCCCAGAGGAGCGATTTAAATTTTCCTGTGCCTTGTGCTAATATTAAACTTTTGCATCACACCCCAGTAATTTAAACACACACACACCCTCTGCCATCCTCATTCTCCAGCTGCCCCCCTCCCACTGATCAGTGAATTAAGCGTAGATACCAGCCCATTCATGAGACTCCGAGAAAGAAGAACAAACCCAGACTTGTTCACTGTGTACCTTCATCAGTCAGTATTATGGTACAGCGCCATATATTTCATTAGCTGTGTACCTTTAAGATGATGAATTTAGCTTTTGAAGCAAATTCCGTCTTTAGGACTGTTTGGTCATGTCTTTTGCATGCAGCTAAAGCATCTTAAAGAAGCTTTACTTTTCAGGTGCCGGTCCTTTGTATTTCCTCATATCAGGTTTGTTAAAAGCAACTCCATTTAAGCACTCAGCTACTGATACGGAAGAAAAAGCCACTATTTAATCAAGGAAATAATCTTCCTTTAATGAAGTAGTACAGACTGACCCACTGCCACACACATGTAGGTGCTGACACAGAACAAGTGAAAGCCGGTTTATTTCTCCCTGCCAAACTTCCGATTTCTACTGTGAATTTGCTGCAGCTTAAAAACAAAATTTCATAAAAGGAGTCATGCGGCAGCAGCACATATTCCCCCTTCTGACTGCATTTAAACATGACCGGGTTTTTCCACGTCTGCTTCCCAGGAAGGTAAAACTCCAGAGAGTTTCATCTCAAAATGCAACATTTGGAAAACGAGGATCAACTAAAAACAATAAGATAAAAATGAACAGAGTTATACTCTGCTAATATACTGTGCTCATTTCAGGCAGCGTTGGGACTTCCATCCCAGCAGTGGGAAATGTTTGGGAGGTGCTCCGTTGACCAACTAGCTCTATTAGGACAAAGCACAATGCATCACATGAGAGAATAATTTATTTTAATACATACACATTTTCCCTGGACCCCACAGAGAACGTTATCATCAGGATGCCAGCTTTCCCCACCCACTACCCCTTCCATCCCCTCACTAAATAACCTACCCCACCAATTCATTGGCACACGCACACAAAATCCAAACACAATAAAGCTTTTATGTTGCAATAAGCAACATTCATTGCCCTGAAAATTAAAGCCCAGCTTTTTTTTGCTGATGCAAATCCAGTACAGGCTCAGGCCAGCATATGAGATACCCCAATCACACAGAGGGTCTGCTCTCTAGGGAGAAAATTGTAATTAAACATAAGTTTCCTACATTTCTACCAGCCCATTTCTGTCTCCCATGTAGTCCATCCTAAGCATGGCAGGTTAGGAAGAGAGCTGGACTGCAACTCTTCAAATTCTCTTTTTGGGGGTGGGGGTGGTGGGGGCTAGAAAGAGAAGATGCTGCAGACAAGAAAATTAGAAGGGTCACAATAATTAGCAGGAGCGAGGAGAAGGCTGAATCAGAGCCTTCTGGGCTGGGTTGCTCAACCTCTTCACCCACATCAAGGGAAAGCCTCACCCCGCACAGCGCAGGACAGCCAGCCCTGCCCCACACGGGAGCTGCAAGGCAACACGAACCCCCCCCACCCCGAACAGGGACAGCCACCACAAGCCCAGCAGAAAGGGACCCAACACACTTGTGCAACACAGCGTGCAAGGAGGAGGGTAACTGCAAGGAAAGAAGCATCCAGAGCAGCCCTGAGGAGAGAGTAGGAGCGAAGCAAACCAGTAAGGAAGCCTGCTGTCTCCCAACAGAAATTCAGTTTTTCAGGACTTTCCACTGCAGAGCAGACCCTCTGCTGCCTTGCGAACAAGGTGAAGCGGCTGCAGCAAGCCTCCTCTCCACCCACATGCCAGCTCCAATGGGAATGGAAACTGGCAGTCTTCCCAGAGCCCGCGTTCGGAGGCTGTTGCCTTGCAGAAGTGTCTCAGGAGGAGTTCAGCACCATGTCGGTCACTGCATTCATTCACGGCGCACTTCAGCAAGCAGAGGCTCTCCTCGCATTTACGATTTTAAAAGAATGGGGAGGGGCAGGAAGAAAATGAACAGAAAGTTTCAATGCTTAATTGCCTGTTTGGAGAGGGTCGGAGTGGGGATCCTCCTCATGTCCTACTAAGCAGATCTGGCAGCCCAATAGATTCCAGGCATTGTAACAAACTACCAGAACACAGAAAAGCGAATCATGACATGAAAAGCATTTTCATGCAACAGTTCAGACTCAGAAAACCTATGACACAAGAAAAAACAAAAAAACAAAACAGCAACAAAAAAAAAAACAAAACCCAAAAAACCAAAAACAAACCAAAAAAACCAAAACCTCTTGCACAGGCCCGTGACCTACTGGAAACCCATTTTTCCTTGTAGGCAATATCGGTAAGGCTCTACATTTTGTTGCTTTGCATCTTGTGTGGTTGGAGGGTTGCTTTGCTTAGGTTTATTTTTTTAAGTTATTATTACTACCCTGAAGAAGGCCATGTCGCAGCACGCTGCCAACAAGGAAAGCAAACAAGCAGATCCAACAGAAGCACAGGGTACCTCGGTGGCATTTGGCAGCAGAGAAGCTCAGTCCTTTACAAACAGTAATGAATTAACTTTTACAGGGCATCCAAGGAAGTGGAGGAGGGGACTATGTGACACAAAGGCAGCAACTAGTGCCAATTTTTTTTTTTCCTCTCAAAAGGTAAGTCAGGAACAGTTTTACCTGAATGCTTGCTGCTACATGGGATTTTTATATTTGAGGTCTTGCCACACCCTGTAGCCTCTGAGGCCATTTTGGCTTTGTATTTGCCTTCTGTGACATAGCTACACTGATATTGAAACTGGCTTTTTTTAGAGGATTCCCAGGAAAACAAGCCAGTGCTATACTGAAGCAAAGCACAAGGAAAGAAGCCTGTTTACATAAGCAAAACACTGGCTTTGTGCCCTGCTGGTTTCTAGAAAAATGATTTTGAATCTTCTCAAGCGGCGGGAAAGGGTTAGCAAAAAAGAAAATAAGGAAAAAAAAGATTAAAGCCACACCCCTGTGCTCCAAGTTGCCACTGGACACAGTAGGGTCAAACCCAGCAGGCTGCAGCAGCCATCGTTCACATGGTTTTAGCGGTTCATGCCTTCCTGCTAAGCTAGAAACGTAGCCTGTCATCGTACTATACCAACCGTCAACTAGACGCTGCTAATCATCGAAGGCAGAGGACTGCCTCGCGCTTTTCCAACAGAGGATAAATACTCATCCAGAAAGAGCTGCTTGCTACCAGAGCACCCACTTCCTTACCTTGCTATGGATGCAAATCTCGTAGCATCAGAGGTTAGGGTGAGCCACACACTTAAAATCCACAGGGATACTCAGAGAGGCCTGACCACTGCTGTGCTAACTGAAGGCTGAGGGCAGAGGAAGCCTAAAGCTATTTAATCAAATGGTTCCCAACACAGACTCCTCTCCTCCAAACATTTTTTATGTTCTCCAAAACAGGCACAGCATCGAAACAACCCAAGGTCTCCGGGCACACAAAATACATGTCGCAGCCAGTTGGGAAGCTTTGGCACCTCAAAGAGAAGCTGAGCGAGGATTGCACAAAGCAACCTTCCACACAGAGCCAGCTTTGCCTTACTGGCTGTCTCCAGCCTACAAGTGCATCAAGCTCATCTACTGCAAGAGATGCTGAGGTCTCCTCGAGTGCTGAGCTACTCATCCACAGCACTTCTTACTCTCTAGCAGTGCTGCCAGCTCACACCCAACAGGCTTGGAAAACTTCTGCGTTTCCCAGAGGCACCCTACAATCACATCTCCCTCCCAAAAAACCCTTTTCCTTCACATACTCTTTTGCTAGGTGCAGAGCTGGGGCTCGAGTTCCTGGTCCTTCACCACGCTTGACTGCTCTTCCAAAGCAAAGTCACCAGGACCAAAGCCTTGGAAATAAAACTGGAAACAGACAACTGAAATTAAAATGCTTCCCACACCAACATCCCTGCTGAAAACAGTTACGGAAGGTATTTCCATCACCCTCTACACAGACTTGCTACCCCGCTCTGCCTGCCACAGCTAGGGCAGAGGCCAGCGCAGGCTGCCCAGAGAGATGCTCCCCAGGCAGCACTGCCACACCAGGGGCCATCTCCTGCGAGCTGGCAGAGAGCAAGCGACTTGGTACTCGCTGTCCTTCCCAAGCAGCGCCCTGAAGCAAGGCTCCAGAGAGACCGAGGTCGTGCAGAAGCGCTTCGCAGTGCCGGCAGTAGCACCAGTGCCTTAGCTACAGTTTTGTCCTCTCCAGTAAACAGAGTCAGATGCAGCCAAGATCTCGGCAGAGATGCCAAGGCAAGGAACTCCTCCTGCAGCTGTGGCTAAACACACAGAGCAGAAAAATACCTTTTGATCGTCATAACTACAACAGTATTTCAGTCTGGTAGAGTCAAGAGAACAAGCCACAGCCCCTAGGAACAGGAAAACCACATTTTCTTGTCAGACAACCACAACTGAAGTCTCCACGCAGTTAAGGCAGGCAAGTGCAATCCCTGCCCTCCCCGGAACCGGCACCGGGTGATCGAGACACAGCAAGTTTGTTTTAGATATCCAACTTCTGGCATTTGGTCAGGCAGGGAAGAGAATTTGCAAGGTCAAGCCTTTATTGGGGAAGGGAAGGAAACCTCAGCGTAGTAACACGTTGTCACTGCTGCTGCCCCTGAGGAAGTGAATATCCACCCATTAATGGTGCAATTTATTTGGAGCCCAAACACACACACAGAGAAGGTTTGTCCCACAGCTTTGCAGCAACCAGTCCCCATCTGTTTTCTCCCCTCCCAACCTTTTAAAATAAATAAATAAATAAGAGAACAGGAATTTAAGCGTGTGTCCGTATCCCCCCCCAACACTGTACATCTGAACAACTGTCACATGAATGTTGTACGTTTAAAGGAGACCACCAGGCTGGTCTCTAGCTGCAGATCTCCCCTTCTCTGCCCTGCACAGTGCAAGACACAGTGCTCCCCAACACACACACACTCTACGCCAAGTCTCACGTTTCGTGAGACAAAAAACAGAATCAAACGCACCAGCTGAGCAATACAGTAGTTTGCTGCTGATGCAGAAGGGATTTCAATGTACAGATTTTCTGAATGAGAAGGGGGGACTAAGATTCATTTTCAGGTTGGTTTTTTTTGTTTGTTTTCCTCAATAGCAGCCTAGCCAAAACCCTCTAGTATGGACAAAAAAGGAAAGGACCCCTGCAAGACTACTACTAACATCGCTGTTATGTTCTAATCTTTTTATTTGGAAGAGAAGCTGTGAGTATGGAAATGGGAGCTTGCAAAATAGAGGATTTTACAGGAGGATATGACCAAACTGGGGGAGGGGGGGAATCCAGTCCTTTATGTCATACAACCCAAACAAACTACTTATTTAAGCCTCCCTGAAGAACCCTATAAAAATATTCCCAGGCCAGTACTAAGAAGCTGCTGCTACAGAAGTAGAGTGTGCTAAGTTTTAGCAAGCAGCCATAAAACCCCAGTAAACCCACAGGCATGCTCCCATTGCAGTTCTCCTCCTGAGAAACTTCCCAGCCCGATACTTCATAAAGTTAACTGGTCTTCAGGGTACCAGCACATGGGCTGAATGTTTTTCCCAGTCACCTTTATTGGTAGAACTTCAAATTTCGATGAATGCTTTCCCAACAGCCACACTGCCCTTGCTTCCACTTCCAACAGCTGAAGGGAGCAGCTAGTATAATTAGCTAAGACAAAAATCCAAGACATTAGTGGTAATGCATAGTGAGGAGGAGGATGAGGAGAGCGCAATCCTCTCAAAGAGTGGTCCAAAACGTCACAGAGTCATAGAATCATTAAGGTTGGAAAAAGACCTCTAGGATCATCAAGTCCAACCATCAACCCAACACCACCATGCCTCCTAAACCATGCCCTGAAGTGCCAGGTCTACACGTTTTTTGAACTCCTCCAGGGATGGTGACTCCACCACCTCTCTGGGCAGCCTGTTCCAATGCCTGACCACTCTTTCAGTAAAGAAATTTTTCCTAATATCCAATCTAAACCTCCCCTGACGCAACTTGAGGCCACTTCCTCTCATCCTAATATGATTTATTAATAATACGGCCAATAATACGATTTACCAAGAAAAGACAGTCACTGCGTTGAGGTCAGACACTGTGACAGCACCACACTTCTCTTCCTCAGTAACAAAGCGAACATCTCATTTCATGGTATACAGTGCCAAGGGAGGCAAAGATCATAGGTACACTTGTTACCCCCGACGTCATATTCAACAGATAGAAAATGAAATGAGAGAAGAGCTGCCTATGGGAGGCAGGGGACTCTTTTCACAAGAAAGGAAAGACTTAAGCCCTTGCTGAGCCTAAGCTTCTTCCCCGGTTCACTGTATGCAGTTCTAGGATATCTTATTGCAAGGGGTCAGCCTAGGTAACCAGAAAGGCTGTCTTCCAGCCCCCTCACAGAATAGCAAAGGGAGTTTGTTAGCATGTGGCAAAGGTACGTTGCACCGATTGCCTCAGCCCATCCATTGGGACGGGTACGTTAGTGCACAAGAGCAGCTTCAAGGGCTGCATCTGAAAGAGCAGCTTGTGAAAGCCTGAGCATGTGGTGCGACAAACCTCTCCCCCAGAAGGCTGAGGACGCCAGCTGCCAGGAGATCAGGCTCCAAAGCAAACCACTCGCATTCTCCTATGCCAAGACTGCCTCTCCAAGATGAAGAGTGTGTGTAGGGGGTTGTTTTCAAGCACTTACTCACCATGCAGATACCTAGCAGAACCACTAAATCCAAACGGTATAGCTCACGGATTAGCCAGTGGACAACAGCAGCTTTCAGACACTAACAGCTCGGGTTGGATTTCAACCAGTTCCTCAGACACCAATGACCACATGCAGATGCCCCAACAGCTCTCAAACTAGAGACATCCGCTTCCCTTTGATCCTATATAACACATTCAGAGAGGCAAAGGCGCTACTTTCTCATCAAGCAGAGAGTGAGCCCTCGCTACCAGCACCTCATTGCCCCAGGGTCTGCTGCAACGCAGAGGAAAAAAAAGATGAGAGCAAAGGAGCTGCCTGTATGTATCTGCCCATGTATCCGCCACGTCCCAGATGCCCACAGTGAACCGAACCAATGCCTGGCCAGACACCCACACCACAAGCTTAACCCAGCACTCTCAAGAACCACTAGTAGTTGAATCGGACCTGGAGAGCAGCAGCTACTGGATCCACGCGCTAGAGCTCAGAAATGGGTTTTCCAATCACACTGCCAGCACACCCAGCAGGCTGCTTCCATGCCACGGTTTTGCAAAGTGGTGGGGTATCCTCAAGGGAGCTAGTAAGAATAGTAACTTGCTTATTTAGGAGAAAAAAAAACAAACCAAAACAAAAAAACCCCAACTACCGCCTGCTCACACTGAAGCAAAACCAAAGCTGAAAGGCTTCCTTTATCTATTGAGCAAAACTGGCAGGTTGGGAAGGAGGGCAGTGAGAGAAGAGCACAAAGGGGACAACTTAAGTGAAAAGATGATGGGAGGAAGCTGCTGCCGAGCTGTCCCCATGCACCTGCACAGCATGGCAGATACAGGCACACCAGACAGACGCAGGTGCTGACAGAGAAGGGGCAAGCCAGCTTCCCCAGGCACCTGTGGGTGTTGCACCTAGCTGCCAGCAGCCCAAGCAGGCTCCACTTGTCTGCACCCAACTTGACACAAACCCATGACCGATTTGAAAGAGTCAGGAACACTGCTGAAGTCGATCTTACGGTTAACATCTCTGTAGCTGAGCAGAGTACTGAGGCCAACGAGCCCCGTACGACTCAAAATAGTAATTTAGAGTCCTGTCCCACAGCTGGCGACCTGACTCTATACCAAGCCCACAACAATAAGCTGCCACGGGGTATACCACGTCTGGCTCTGCACCTTAAGGGATGTAGCCTAGGACATGAGACCCGTCCCTCATCTTTGGGCCACAGCTGGTCCCCTGTAGGCCTGCTGGGTAGGGGAGGAGGAGCAAGGACTTGGTGCTCTCCTTCCCCCAGGCTCAGCAGAGGAGCACACCTTTGCAGACAGAGCCATGCACCACCAAGGAACGCTCCTGCTCTGCAGGCAGACTGCAGCAACGCACAACCTATCTCCTCATGCAGGCAGCGGCAGGACTGCTTTCAATGAAACCTTCATTGCCATGAGAGGATGCTGTCCTGCCTCTTTCCTTCCGCCTCATCACACCTTTCTTCTGCCACCACAAGCCTTTGTAACCCTTAAGCACCAGAAGGGCAGTTAAAAAGACTGCAGAAATTGAGCTGGGCTAAATAATCCAGGAAGAACGATACACAAACAAAGTACATAGATAATAAAGACATAAATTACTAGTTCCACCATTCAGATCCCTGTGCAACCAGACAATATTTTTTTGGGAGGGGTGAGGAAGGATCAGACAGTTGACAGGATATTTTTTTGGCAGCACCATTAGTTTAAGAAGTGATGTGAAATGATGATCAAACCTTTATGTAATTGAGGGGTGTACCGAGTATTTATGAGGGAGGCTTAACATCTTTTCAAAAGTTTCTACACACTTGAAGTTCCAATTAGGATTTAAGGAGTTTCAAACAAGTCAGAGGGGACAGGATGACACCAATGTGTGCTTTACCTTCTGAACACAGGAGTTGGGAGCAAGACCAAGAGCTTACCCTGCATGTCAGAGTGAAACAGGGACTTAGTGCAGACATGTAAGGGATGAAATACCAGAATCCCCCAAGCCCTGGGCTCCAGAGCACCCATTAGCCTCCAACTCCAGCTTGCGCCCTGCTCAAGCGCCGAGGAACCTTGCAGCAGCTGGCAATACATGGTGCCCTAGATTACCACTTCCAGTCCCTGGGAGTAGCATAATCCATGACAGTGATACATTTCTTCTTTCCAACATACGTGTATGCTATGCCTCTGATTAGTTTGAGCCTCAAAAGAAAAAAAATCATGCAGGAACTGGCAGGTATGGCAAGAAGTTTAGAAGAGTCTGTATTTTCAAAAAGATAATTTAAAGCCTGACCATGCATCAAATAAGGCCAGTCTTTAGACAAGGAATTAATCAAGTTATGTTAATAGTTATGAAGTAACTAAGGGTGGGGTGGGGGTTTTAAGTGAAGGCTAAGAAATGCAATTTTATTTCCAAGGAAAGAACAGAAAGAAAGTGTTCAAAGCTTCTACTGGCAGCAAAGCTTCAGTGCTGTAATAGGACTTCACGCGTAGATGCTGCTGCCATGAAACAGCAGTATTCAGCTCTTGTTCCAATGGCAGCCTGGTAGGGTGCTCCCTCAGGAAGGAGGACCACCTCTTACTTGACCTTCAGCAGGGGGCAGGATTAACACAGCCGGACTTTGAATGAAGTTTGCCATTTGAGTCAATAAAACAGCTTCAACTTCTAGGATTTCTCTCACAACACCCCAGAGCATTATTTCCCTGCAAACCCACACGGACAGGCCTGAAGAGGCAACACTGATGCTACCCCGCTAGCAGATCCTCGATACAAAGGATTATCAGCTCTCAAACTGCAGCCCAGCCCTCCCTGCAAAGCATCCCTCCACCACAGGGCATCCCCCACCCAGCTCCACGCCAGCAGGCTTTGCACAAGCAAGAGCCGCCTCGTTTTAAAGCCAGCGCCCAGCAGCCCTACGAACAACACTGGGGCCGCAGGGGCACGGTCTGCGGTTCCGAGCTGAACTTCAAAAATCCAGCCCCCACAAGGATGCAGATGACCCTCTGCCAGGCCTTCGGGAGCGCAAGCCAGAGCTGTCAGCCCCCCAAACCGCCGCTGAGGTCCTTACTGCTGTGCCAGAAGCCTGCTTTACTGTCAGCTGGGGAGTAGCTCTCCCCAGATTGTCAGCTGAGGTCCCCACTTGACCTAAACTGCACAAGGGGAATTTAAGCAGAGGTTCATTTAAGGGGAGCAAGTGCTGGAAGGGAGTCAAGTTATAAGTGAAGATATTGCCCTCGGTTTTGTGGAGAACAAAAAAAAAAAATTTCTTTTACTACCACCCAGTTCCCTACTAACTCTTCCTCATTCCTTCAGGGCAGGGTCAGGAATTAGCTTTCAGTTTTCTTGGACATATTACTTGATTGTGCTGTACAAGAACTGTAAATTCATAATTTCTTGCACTTTTTGTTAAAAGTGAGCCTCCTCCTTTCCCCTAAAGGACACACAGCTCGCTCCTTTGCAGAATATTTGTATTGCATCATTCACCACAAGAAACGTATGTCAAAAGTTGAGGGGGTGGATTTTTTTTTTTTTTTTTTTTTTTTGCAGCATTTGAAGATAAAAGTATCTTCACAGCCACAAAATTTGTTCAGCAGCTTAGAGACCATCTGTCTCCGTGGGTGGTACACACAGGCAATTTGGAGGGCACCGACAGTAGGGGGAAAAAAAAATTACACGACAAACCCCTTAAGTACAGGGTTGGCTGGAGTGCATGCTGTTCTTGTACTTCTGGGCAGTATTGATTCTGAAAGACAAACCAACAAGAAGGGAAATCCCTGCAGCTGAAACCAATGGCATTTCCTCCACACCATCTCTTTCAGAAGGATGAAGCCTAGCAGCTCCCTGTCAGGGAGGAGCAAGTAATACCATGCTAGCAGGGGGATTAATAATTGACAGCAGGCCCTTCACTGGAAGTTTACAAGCTTACTTGTAAAAGTATTAAGTATTCCAAAAATGTGAGACCACTCCAGGGTATAACAATCACCCTGCACCTCTTGCCACTGCTGCCTGATGCATTTGCAGGAGCACAATATGAGTGTACTAGACCACAGCCCAGGTACCAGTCAACTACACGCTCCTTCTGGTGAAAATGAGAGGAGAGGTGGTGTGTGCACAAGGGGCGGTGGGGGTGATCAAAGATCAAGGAAAGCATATGCAGAAAGGCAGGAGGCTAGGAAAAGATGTTCCTTTCAGAAAAGCAGAGCCCTCCCAGGATTCAGAGACAGGCATTACCACATCAGAAACTGCCAGATGAGTTGTGCATGCAGTCAGATACTGACAGTCCATCCCAGACTTTCCCCTCCCCTCTAATGAGAAGCACCTGGCACTCCTGCAGTCTGCTGTTCACTACTGTCACAAACAAACATCCTCTTAATGAGGTGTTGCTCTGACTCAAGTATGATGTTCTATCTGGTCTTTGCTGACAACATACCCCACACGCCATCAGGCAGACCCTTGTAAAACAGAACAAGGCAGCAGCCCCATAACTCATCTGGAGCATCAAAGGAGACTGCTCCCTGCTTAGCAGGGAACAGCACACATTTTTTCAGAGGCTACTGGAAAATCCCCTTCTGCAATTCCATGAGTACCCTCACAGCAAGAGCAATCAGGTGAACCGCTCTCTGCAGCACCATCCTGGAGGCGAGGCAGCAGACACAGGCAGGAAGGGGGAAAGGTATGGCCTGTGATTAAGAATGACTAAGAATGTGGTTGGAAGTCTTTTCCAGTTCAGGCATTATTAGTTCAGCCCCAAGTCAGTGCCTCCTTCCCTACTCCATGGAATGGAGTGTTCCAAGGGTGTTAATGCTCAACTGCCCATGCCACACAACTGCGGACAGAGTTCTGCCAGCTCAAGAATGGGAGCATGGAGAGACAGCCCAGCTACAGAGATGATCAGTTGCAAAACAGTGGTTGTAAACACCCAGTTATGTGAAGTGCTGCTGGAACAGACATTGCCTTGGAGGTCACAAGTCTGACACCTCTCAGTTAGTGCTAAGGAGGCTGCTCTGGAGCAGACAGCTCAGGTTCTTCAGGAGCTTCACACCTGCAGATGCAATTAGCACCCATTTAGCCGGCTATCCCAGAACTTCTTGGGAGGAGAGACTATTTAATGCTGGTGCTCATCAGGTTGGGTGATGGGTGGGGGGGGCAGGGATAGTCACACAAATGCTTGCCAGGGTGCCTTATACAGATTTCAGGACAGAAAAAATGCATTCAGGAATGAGGCTAATTTCACACAGGCTTGAGGCTCTGGCGACAGAGCTGCTCTGCAAATCCCTAGTCTGTGGAACATGCTGTTCTAGGAAGCTCCTGTAATCAAGGCAGCAGGACAGTTAATAAGATGTTTTGCTACAGAACAAGATAAAAACTCATCAGCTCAGTCTCTTTCATCACAGTGTTTATCACTATGGAAGATGGTGAGGGTTGAAGAAACCCCAAGGAGGGTCAGCATAATTCCTCTAGACCCTGGGAACACAGGCCAAGCAAAGTGCACACAGGGTAGAAGGAAGAGCGCACAAGCCCAGAGTGCCTCCAGCAGGATTTAGCTGGGCAGGTACAGCATTGCACCAACCTGCACCAATGCTTGTTCCGCAGTCCTGCTTCTGACCACCCGACTGGAAACAGAAATAGCCCACAAGTGTACTGGATCAGTCACACTAGGCATGACCAATGCCATTAGACACACATTATATCTCACAGTTACTTGTCTATTTCATGTATCAAGTAACAAATCTACTTGTTATTAGTTCCTTCAGCAGAAACCAGCATGATTTCAGCACTCCTGCCTCAGGCAAGAGATCCAGCTTCCTAAACCCATGGTTAAGCTGATGCATTTCACCATGCTAGAAACAGAAACAAAGGTGTCTATATGCCATGGAAGCTTTCCTTTGGTGGGGGGGTGGGAGGGAGATTTTAGGACAGCATAACCTAGAGAGGAGCGTTGACACAACTCCAGGCAAGAGCACTCTGTACACTTTGAATGTTGACCAGGTGTTCTTGATTAGAAAAATTTCACCCTTGATAAGCAGAGGCATATTTGAGCAACACCTTGATGTTGAAAGATCAGATGTGTGAGGCTTGCAAATGCAGGCTGGAGTATGAAGAAGCTTATTCCTGCTCCTTAGCCCTCTATGCACTCCCTCACTAGGGTACATAGCCCCAGTGGCACCAAGGGACACAGACAAGAGAGCACTCATCAGATTAGATCAGTAAATACTGACAGCCTAGAGATCAGTTTTCTAAGCAACAGGTTCAATAGATACAAGACTGCCAACCCAAAGCACCTGGGTCAACAGTGGCATCAGCTTCCACCATGCAATTCTGTTTCCACTCTGGTTTGCATTCAAGGTAAGGGCTCACGCACCACCTCAGAAACAGCTACCCTGCTGCCTCCAGTTCAGCTGGGAGACAGGCTGAATGTTTTCCCCTTCCACAGAACATGCATGCATCTACTTCGTTTTGCGAGCATGTGCAAGCCACGAGATTTCTCAATAAGATATTGATAGTTCCTGCAGGGAAGGTACAGGCTCTTCAGATTCGAGGATGCAGCTGCTCCCTTCCTGGATTTTTAAACCCCAGTTCAGCAAACATCCATCCGAATGCAGATGGGTAGCATGGGTACAGGCAATGCTCTAACGGGCTTGTTTCTGTAAGACCCACTATTTCCGAGTACTAAGCTTCTTTTGATTAGATGGACAGAGAACATCAACCAGCTCACAGCTGTCTGCAAGAGCTGTACCCCAATTCCAAAGGGGTACAGAGGCTGCCCCACTAGCTTCCCAGCCAGCTGGTTCATCAAGGCAAGGCCATGCCAGGAAGGACAGGAAAAGCAGACTGAAGCTCTCGGTACTTCATACAGCCCGACAGATGACAAACTTTCACAGCCCTGCTCCTCATATACCTACTGCAAAGATGAGCAAAAGGCAGAAGACCCACTCTCAGACATTTCTAACCCCAGAAAACCAACACCATACTGGAGCCCAACATTCATTCTATGTGTAAGATCAGTAATTGCCACATATGTTTGAAGCCATTCATTTTCTTGAGCTGTCTAGACTAGCAAAGCTCTTGGGTGGGAAAAAGTATTCACTGGAGAGGAAGGGAATATGTTTAACACCCTAACTACAGAAGAGGAGGGTTTTCTCCAGCAACATCCTTCCTACATAGTTTCTGAGCCATCCAGAAGGAACCAAACTGTGGATGACAGGTGCCATCAGTGTCCCTATCTGTAGGGACAAACCAAAGCCTCAGCTGCAAATCCAAGCCTCAGCTCACAAAACTATCAGCCTTTCAACAGAAAAGTTATCTACCGTTGCTTTCCCCCACCTTTGTTTCCCTTTGTTGTTCCTTTCAAAAATCTCACCAGCATCCCCACCCAACCTCTCCTGCATTTTCACAGGCTTGACCTTTCTTGCATCTCCTCTATCCCCTGCTCTTTACCCATAAGTACCACCATAAAGCATTCCCCCTGCATGGCAACCCTTACTACCAGGAGCAGCAGAGCAGTCAGTGAACCGAGACTTGGCACCACATTCATTGGGACTCCAATTTAATTTTTACCTCCCCCACCAGCTCCTGAACTGATGCCAGACGGAATGCTCATTTTGGCAGTCAAGTCTCCCAGAAGAAAAGTTAGTTAGAGCCAAAGTGCTGGGGGTGGGACCAAGCCAGCCTATTAATAGGTTGATTATAATATGAATTTGGGGAAATACTCCCAAATATGCTTACCCTTCTGGACCTAGAGCCCTCAGGGGTGGAGTGGAATACTTAACTCAGCACTTTCAGGTTCTTTGCTATGTTTGGAGTCAAGGAGGGTGGAAAATCCTGTCTGTACCCTGCCTGGCAAAAACATGGTTTTCCAGAAGGGTGGCTGAGCTATTGTTTTCTTCCCTTCTCCCCCAGAAAGCCTGTTTTCCTCATACTTACATAGAAGCTCACTCTGCCACATCAGAAAAGATCTAGAATTTGAAAGCTTCTATCTTGGATTAAAAAGGTTGATATCAACGATTTTCCTGTGGAAAATCCAGAGCTACTCCAAGAAGCAACACTGAACAAGGTAAGATGTCTCAAGAGCCTTCTTGCCACCAGCTTCTCTGGAGCACACTGGACTGGTGGGGAAGAGAGAATCCATGGACAGCCAGGGAGCAAAAATGTCAAGATATTTGGGAGCATGAAGAGGACAAAAGGCTGGACTGAGGCTGCAAGATTTTGATTTCAGGAGGCAGTCATATTGCTATACCTGTTAAAGCATGCTTCCTCCTTCCAGGTGGCAGCCCACAACCTGTCTAATACCCCTTTAAAAGTTCTGGGGTGAGGTAAGCACGCATGGTGGCAAACAGAGAGCCCAGAGGCAGCAACAAGTAGTATATGCATACTCCATCATAGCTACAACCACCTCTCCACAAGGCTGCTTCTCCAGTCTTCCTGAATAATCCAAACTGTCCTTGCATGTCTCCATATTTTCCCATCAACAGACCTCCCATTCCAGCCCTGGGCCTCAGCCAGAGAGAGCCAGCCAGAGGCAGAATGCAGCCCCTTGTGACCCTGACTGACATTTCACCAACAAGCGTGTCAAGACCTTTATAGAAACCTTGCAAAATTATGCTGCAAATGTGTGCAAAAGTTCCTAAATTTCTCATGTTTTGCATAAACATCTTGCAATCCTAAGCCTTTAGAAGTTGAAGGAGATACCAACTGAATTCAGTTCTTACAGTGTTTATCCCATTGGGGCCACAATCTGTATCAAGGCCAGCAGCTCTTGCCATTTACATGCAAGTAACTCTCCCTGTTGCTTATAGTGACAGAGAGAGAATGAACTCTCCCTTAGTTGGGAGACACTTGGCCACTGATCAAACCTACACGGTTCTACCTTTACATTAGTGAAGATGGAAAGACACACAGGCTTCAAAACACACGTCAATACACATTCTACTCATCTGTCAGAAACTAAGGGAAAAGCAACACTAGTTTACCATTATTAGACATGCTTGACAAAACTCTCTGGTAACACAAGACACTGAAGCATCTACATGCTGCATGGTTTGGATTCAATATGCCAAATAAAATTGCAGTCAGCTTGCCAACAAATGAGAATTTATTAATTTTTCATACATCTCCGATTTCACCCTAGGTTTTACAACTGTTTGCTGCCCTTGCATCACCCAAGGCATTTCAAAACCTTGTTGCAAAGAAAGAATTGGAGAGAACGCTGTTTCTAACACATATGCTATTAAATATTTAGGCCTTGATTCTTGAGCAAATTCTTTGCTTCTGATGGCAAGATTATTTACATGGTTAAAGCCAGGCGTGCAGACTTTGGCAGGCGTAGGATCTTAATTCCTCTGAATGCAAACCCACAGTCTACCACCAAGCAACCAGCAAACTCTCTCAAACCAAACCTGCGCACTGTGTGTGTATACATAGGTATATACACACATGTACTGAACCTTCTGTGCAGAATTCACTTATGAGAGAACTGCCCCGGCACACCTCAAGGCACAAAGCTGTATGGCACGTGGGGAACTCTTTGGTAGTCATCTCTCCATCTCCCTAGTCTTAAAGGCTATGCTTCATCTGTCACTTACCACAGAGGAATTTTCAGGTTTAAAAAAAAAAAATTGGTTTCACAAGACGACCAACAGAGATTAGTTCATTTTTTTAAAATCCTGAAGGTGACCTTTCATTAAGTCAACAGGAGCACTTCCATTACAGAAGAGGAGCTCTCCTTCACGTTTTACAGAGAAGGAAATACAGCAGAGTCTAGACCTAGTTCACCCAAAAGGCCTTGAGTTTTTCTATTAGACCACAAACAACAACCAGGAGTCAACTCCCAGATCTGAGCTTCAAGCACTAAATCTGCTTCAAAGCAATTCCATTGCTAAGCTAATGGCTGTAGGAGGCTGTTCCTACATCCACTTAAACCAGCAGACACTACTCTCTCCATCTGCAATAGATATGCATGCCATAGGGGTCTGGACAAGATAAGCAGAACAGATGTTTAAGTGCACATACAGTCTGGGGAATCATCTTCAGAGCTCAGCTGCTAGCTTCACAGGGCACAGGAACTAAAAGATTTCTAGTGAGCTGCACAGGACACGGGAACTAAGGAGATTGAGACACCTGTCCTTTCTTGTACCTTTGCCGAGGGAAGCATTAACCCCAGCAGGATGGTGGAGGCAGGCATGCATGTGTAAAACCTACGGATATCGCACAGCTACCAAACACTCCCAGATACATCTGACACAGCGAACTGATCCATACCTATGACAAAAAGAGCATCACGGTACAAAACCAAACCAGGAGCCGCATAGTGCTGCCAAAAAAAAAAAAAAAAAAGGCACCTACATGTGCCCCAGTACTCTTTAAAAATATTATTCCTAAATGCCTGAACTGCTGGAGATTTTGGTTGCATCAAGGCAACTGCTTCAGCAGGACTAAATGCTATTTCCCTCAAGCCAGCACAAAACTGCAGGCTTACTTCTTCTGTCAGCCCCTGCCACATGGACCGGCCTGCCATCGGGAGGCTCCAAGGAGCAATGCTCTGCACGGCCTGAAAGGCTGCTCTCAAAGTGGCACCTGGCCCATACCGCCAAGGAGCACAAGCCAGCCCCAGCTACACGAGGAGGCCTCTCCCCTTTCCTCCAGTAAGGAGACAGGGCAAGAAGCCCAGAGGAGGACCTTAAACAAAGATCTCATCAGACTTAGCTCAATGACCAGCCTAAAGTTGTGCCATCAGCTCTTTTCATTTACAGAAATATACAGGACTTCTGAAGCAGGGACAACTGCACTCGCAGAGGGGAAGAGAGGTTCAGTTTGGAACTTTGGAGAGACTCTAGGACTCCTCTGGGGGAAGATTCAGAAACCAGTGATATCACACATACAAAAGCAGTTGATGCTTCGCACTACAGCACAGCCACACTTATCTGCACCATCGGACTTCAAGGGCTTGTACCTACCTCAAGTGCCCCAAGCTGTAGTATCGCGACTCTCCGTCTGTTGACCGAACTACTTTGACAGTGAACATGGGCTGCAGCTGCCGCAGCTCCAGCAGCACAATGGCCAGGTAGTGAATGAAGAGCAGAGCATCCACCAGAGACACCGCGTACTGCACTATTCCTTGATAGTTGGTGTCCTTCGAGTCCAAGATGCGAACACCATAAAAGAGCCAGTAGGAAAACACAAACAGGAATATGAGGACCAACAGAAGGGCCCGAAACACAAACACCCTTGGTATATCTGCCTTAGGCTGGCGGAAAAACAGAGCCCAGGTCCCAATCAGAAGAATGAGGAGTTTAAACGCCACAGAGATGAACAGTCCCTCACAGACAGTACCACACGGCTCCAGATCATCCCGCCACAGGATCTGGGGTAACAGAATGAAGGCGATGGGGGTAACGAAGACAAGGAGTCCGAGAACAGCTGCCACTGTCAAGCCCAAGTAACGTTTGCAGTCCAACCCAACGCTGTCCTCCAGATCCTTACTGATCCGGGCAATGTCCTCCTGGGAAATGCTATGCTCAGAGGTGCCTGTGATTGCTGTCGTGGTCTCACCCCAGTTGTCATCCTGAGGAAGGAAGAGATAAAAATAATATTGAAACAATCAGGTTATTCCTTCCAGGTCTTCTATTTTTCTTGCCTGGAAAAAGATTACTACAACAGACTTAAGTACCAGGAAAAAAAAAAAAACAGCAAAAGCAACATTTTCAGTATGTTGAATAATCAACCCTGAAAATTAACAAAGGCTTGGAAACAACAGCAACTAGTCCAAACCAGTGACTATAGATGTTAGGTGTTAAAAACCTCTAACTGTAGAGCAGGGAGCTCAACTTGCTATGCCACTCACTGTACCCCAGAGGTTCCACTTAACGAGTAACATCACACAACTCTTGGAAACTGCAGTAATCATCAGTTCCCATGTGCAGGGCAAGGATTAGCGCTCTTCCAGCCCACAAATTACGCGGTGCAAGTGCACCACAGAAGCACCTGGAAGGGAAACTTTCATTTCAGTGTTTCAAGCCCGTTGTTGTTGTTGTTGTTACACCATCAAAAACACGTTCACACGTTATTTTTCCATCCATAACAGAAGCAACCGCACTTCCAGCAAGTTCCTCCACTTTGTTTTCTTTTATTCTCCTCTACAGTAGCACTGCCCTCAACAGCTGATATATTCTAATAAAAGTTTAGTTAAACCAACAAATCACAGGCAAAGAGGATGTTTTCAGGTATGGGGCTTTAAATTTAGAGGACCCTAGACTACCAAGTAGCTCTGGTATTAGAGTCCAGGACATTATCAGAAGCCACTCAGCCACAAAGGAGTTTACCTGAAATACAGTCACCATATAGTCAAGCTTCAGATTACACGATGATTTCTGAAGGTCTCATTTCTTCCCTAGCTAGTATCAGACGACTTCTGCAAGCTAGTTCTCCCATCCTACAATGCCTCCAATTGCTCCTTCCTGGTGCTGGAACAGCCGAAGAGTTACACTGACATGTATGGATTTGACTCACAGCTGCTGCTGGAGTGACTCATGCACATGAAGACTCCTGACGCTTCCCACAAATACACACCAAACAGTGGCAATGCATGCGTTTTGTTGCTTGGTGCCTGACACCTTTGTAGCTGCAACGCTCATTCAGAAGCGCATGTTTTGCTCTTCCTCCTACCCTCCTGAGTGTATCTTCCTGCAGCCTGTGTCACTAACAGGATTTACACCTTCCCCCAGACTTCTGCAGCTACACATGCCGATCAAAGCATTTTGTTTTAAAGAAACAGGCGTAATTTTAAACCTTTAGTCACTTCTTTAAAAGAGTTAAAGGAAAGAGTCTTCAAGAATCTTTCAAAAAGGAGTCTTCAAGAATCTTTCAGAAAGGAGTAGACAGAGGCAGCACGACTACTTTGAACAATTCCAGGGATTTAACTTCTAATGCACTCCAAGACACAAATACCTCCCATGCCTAGAACAGTAGGGTTCTGAGACAGACCAACCACAAACAGTCAGCATCTTGAATTAATATGATCAGTTTTTGGGTCACTTCTCACCAGAACAGAGGCCCCAGAAGAGATATCTGCACTGTAGTATGTCCTGAAAAGCAGCATAATCCTACCACGTTTCCCTCTTTGCCAGTGTCTCCAGTAAAGCAATCTAAGCATTTCAACTATTTTATGTTTATGCATGAAATAGCTCTGCGTAGTTTCCTCCATTTGATGGACTAAGAAACTGTGCAGGAGAGAAGGGACAGAAACACCACAGCAACTTAAGGCTACAGCCAGAAGACAACAGGCAACCCTAGTCCCAGTCTACTCCTTATAAGAGCTCTTCCCACTTTAAGTAGCACCAGCAAAAAAATCGTGCAGTTATATGGAAATATGAATCTAAATCTCCAGTGGTACAGAGCTGTTGGACCCAACCCAGGGCACCCTGCTCCCCAGAAGAAAACTCTTGCTCATACATCAACTTATTTTGCTTTGACTTTAATTCATGTTGAGGAGGTCTGCATGAAAACAAGGGCTTAAGAATTCACTAGCGCCTTTAGATTATTCGAAGTAATATCTGGGACTCCAGAAAATAAGCATCTGATTACAAAATACCAAATGGCAGTACATGAAGTGAGCCCACCTGTAGCTACATGAATACTGTTAAAAGTACTACCATACACAATTTGGGTGGAAACTGGGCATCAATTTTATTTTTTTTGAAAGGGCAGAGGTGGAGCCCCACAGCCAAGGATTAACACATCCCAAATCCAACCCAGGAGGCACTGAAACACCCCGCATTCTATGTCTTGCGGCATCAGCCATTCTTTAGAAATGAATATGCACCTTCACATCAACTGCTAGAGCAGAGAGAGTACTGGATCCATCCTAGGTGCAATCTAAAGCCAGCATTGTTCCATTCTTTATTTACCCCATCTTAGTATACTAGCTTTCACTGAGTTCACCCTCCTTCCCAGGTATTTCATGTTAGTTTTACATTTCTTGCCTGCTTTCCCTACTGGGATCCTGGTCCTAATGTGCTTTACACGATTACCCAGAGCAAATCTTGCTTAAAAACTAAAGTGCACATACAGGTGAAAGGATTGACCTGAATAACGCACAGCAAGATGATGGAAACAAGATGTTTCTATAGAGCATGGCACGTGACGCTCTGGAGACAGAAGCAAAGTAGTGCCCCAGGAGTAATCACATCAGTACTGGTGCTGTCAAAAATAACGCTCTCAGAAAAAGAAAAAACTAATTGAGACCTTGGCTTTATGCATGAATACAGGGTGCCCCAAAGTTGTGATCCTTTACCAACGGCACGTGAGCAACACTTCTTTTTCTAGTCATGTGCCAGTAAGTCATATGCTCTACTCCAGAAACCATGCTCCATATTTGCTTTCACTTCCTCCTTACCTGTCCCTCTTCTGCCCGAGAGGCATCGTTCCCAAGCAGCGGCTCTGCAGGAGGTGTCTGGATAGTGACGGACTTCTCAGACCGACTGCCATCTTTGCTTCGTGGTGATTTGTGCCTGTCCCGACTCCTTTTCCAAACAGAGCAAGAGGAGGACAATATTACCAAACGTTAGTTTCTGCAGCAGGGCCTGGAATCTGCTACACCTCCACCTGTAGCAGGTACCCTAAGCATTAGGTCATAGTCATGCTTGCCCACCTCTTGATCAATATTGACTCAATCTGTGACAAAACAAGCTTTGGAAGAGGTAGAAAGGGACCTTGACCAGAGCAGCCTACAGCCTGGTGGCTGGGACAGTCTACCCTCTCAGTAATTGAAGAGAGGAGCAAAAGGGACAGGGGTACATCCCCACCACCTCAGCTTCTCTTAAAATAGCTTCTGCCAGTGCTGTGCTTGAAAAGGAAGCTTGCATTCTCCAAACTGGCAACTCCATTTGAGATTACTAGTCTACACAGCTCTCCACCAGCAATTAAGTGTCTCACAGGAACATGTGAACACAAGGAATTAATCAAGACAGCTTTAGTTCCTGCAACATAGAGTCTTGTCAACTAGGACCTTAACGCTGTAGGACAACTGGTAAAGTTTATTTCCACTGTTTAATCAACCCCAGTTAACCTCTTACAAAGAGAGCAAGAACATCAAGGGCACTAGGGCAGTGCTTACTTCCAGAGCACCCATGTAGACCTCATGGCTTCTCATCTGAGAACGTCTCAAGATGAGTTAAGCCCCACCAATCTGCTCACCAATATTTTCCTCCCCCTTCCTACCTGGAAAGCAGTCTTTGCACCAGAGACCCTCACTGCTCCGAGACCAGCTTAAAGCTCAGGAGCATCCAGTGTCCCAGCTCTGCTCTCTCCGATGCACCTCTCTGAATTACCAAAGTCCAAAGGTTTCACAGGATGAGATTTTTTCCTGTTCACAGTAAGAGGCTCTAGGATTTTGTATGTTGTTTTGGGAACTTTGAAGGCCTCTTTCCACATTGCATCCTAAGCTTCAAAGGGCAATCCATATTGGGGGTGGCGGTGTTAAAGAAGGAAGAAAAGGCTGTTTTACTCAATAACTGGACTGCGAGGAAAGAGACTTCATTTAGTGGAAGAATTCTTTGTCCAACCACACAGGATAACTGCTCCCAAAATGCAAAGTTATTTTGGACCAGCTCAGTTCTAAGTTGCAAAGACTGTAAGTGACACACGTTTTGCATGTAAAACTAATGATGATGCAGGAAAAAACAAGGATAATGTTTCCAAGTAATCAGAAGTTCTACAGCAAGATGGTTTTTGAGGCTGCTGAACTGCTACAGCAAAGTGGTAGTGCTATTCAAGTTCAGAAAAGCCTGACTTCTAATCCAATCAATGCTGATAAAGGACTTGTTGTAGACTCAAGTACCACTCAAATTCTATTAAAAAAACCAAACACACCAGCAACTGAGTAGCCAGGAGAGCAGTGGGGAGAGATAGGAAACCTTATCATTACACAATAAAGAAATGGCATCAGCAAAGAAAACAATTGGCAATCATCAGTTTAGGAAGTCTGACATGTCCCCTCCCTCCCCAGGGACTCTACTCATCCCTCGTACTTTGAGAGCAGAATTAAGTGACCTTTTCCTTCTGCTGGTGCTTTCCCAATCTTTCTGGTCATACATGACCTCAGCATGCATCCAAGAGGTTGAATATCATTAAATCAGCAGCATTGCTTCCAGTCTCCTCACTGGGTTCCTCATGCAGAGTCTCCGCATGTATCCCCTTCAAAGCTGTGGCCCCACTGGTTTCATCTTTGCTTACAATTTCTTTCCCCAGGACTTGTCCTAGCTTAGAGCAGCAAGTAATTAAAAATAAACATTTCCTTACCCTTGTCTATGGGCTTTTTTGGAGTGACCTGAGTAGTGGGAGTATCCCGAATATGTCGATTCTGTATCCATTGCAGTAGACATCGGGTCTGCACAGAAGGGGCACAGATTTTACTTAGAAGACGAGTTTCCGGTGCTCCTGAAGTAGAGTCCGTGCTAAAAGTGCTTTTCTGGGTACTCTTTGCTTCCCAGTCATCAGTGAGGTCTGGTCCTCAGGGAGCGAGTGAGCTTCATTTACAAGGAATCTGATCAGAGAGGAGGGAAGGGAGGGTGCTCAGCTCCTCACGATCGACCTAAGGAAAGACAAATGGGCATGGAAGTACACTCTAAGCAAAGCAAAACAGCATTCCTACTGCAGCAACTCCTTCACTCTGGCCACACGTCACTGCTCATCACACTGTGCCCAATTCACAGGCTTGTCCTGGCTGATACCTCTTTCCAGTCTAGAGAAATACATGCATTTGTAGAGCTTTAAATAAGCCGATAACATAACTCTATTTTGCAAAGTCTAGCCCATTTATCTAAAAATCCAGAAGAAACAGCATAAGTCACCTGGAAAAGACAGTGACTTGGAGGAGGCTCAGCAGCCTAGATACAGCAATTCACCCCCAGAAAAAGTAGTGGGCTTGACTTCCACCTCCCCATCTCTTCACCTGTGTAACGCACAGCCCAAATATCCCCAGATTCAGAACAGCAGCATTATAGTCTATATACGGAGGGAAGGGGTGGGGGGGTGAGGGTGACATTCCTAGGAGAAGTGCAGGAGATCAGACCACCATGCCTGAATCTGCTTTGTTTTCACAACTGCAAGGTGTGCCCATTTTACAAGCATTAGCTACTACTCAATGGCACTACAAGCACCTCCCTTTCTTTGTAACCTTCGCCTCCAGAAGCTAATTTGGGCCTCGAGGAATTAAATTTTATTAAAAATTGTCTCTATATATACACATACTAATAACACTGGGGAGAGTTGATTAGAGATCATATCTAGCTTATGTGGGCCAACACTTCTTACAACGTACATCCATTTGGAACAGAAGCTTAAGTCCCATCCATAAAGGGCAGAAGAGGGTCATGTTTTTTGGAACAGCGGCGGGGTGACATCAGAACAACTCCCAACAGTGACATGTCAAAAAACCTGAACCGTGTGGGGAAGAAGGGTAGAGACCATCCCGCTTTCCAAACCCACACCCTGCATTAGGCGAGAAGAGAAACGGAGAGGAGAGGAGTTAGTCACCAGTGTGGGGAAACACATGCAAAGAGTGAAGAGGTGCAGACTGAGGGGTTGCAGCTACGGACGGAGGTACCTTGGCACAGCCCAGCATTTGGCACGAAGGAGCACTCTCACATGCCTCCTGCCCAGATGACTGCTGCCTCCAGCCAACGCAGGGCTACAGCCATGCCGTACTTTCAGAGCGGGCAAAAGACTGCTTTAAAATTAAATTAGATCCCTCCATTATTTTCTGCTCACAGCAGTTTTCAAAGCTGTTAGCAATAAAACAGTCAACCACTGCTTTCAGCCCTCTCCCTCCCCAAACACAGAGGGACAACAACAGAAGTCGGGCTTTATACTTGGCCAACTATTCTTTCCAGCCATAAGATTCGTCCACTAACACCTCCAGAAAAGCTCATAAGCGAACAGAGAGCTCTACCACACGCAAGCTGGCCAAAAAACGAAGCCTCTTCCCCACAGGGTTCCTTGGCTGGCACTGCAATCTGCAACGAAGTAAAGAAGCATTCCCGCTGCATTGGGAGCTGCAGGTATTTGCACAACGCTTGGGCTTGCCAGGGCTGTTGGAAAGGAGAAGACGGGGATGGGGGGACAACACAGGACGGACCTTTTGTGTACGGGAATTCCCGAGCTCTAAGGGCATATCCTGCCTTGAGAAAAGCTCCTTAAAAGCAGCACAGAATCTAGGGAGGACAAATAAGGATGGGAACGAAAGGTCTGGTTTTGGGAGGGGAGGAATGAGGATGAATTTAAACACAGCAAGACATAAAGCCAAGGCACGGCACAGTTTGGAATATGGCATCGTTACTGTAACAGGAATAAAAATTCCCCAGCCTGGGACACATGATGTAACACTCATTAACTCCCTAGACTTGCACATAGCCTGTAGATTATGGATCCAGCAATAGGCTGGGACTCATTAAACTTGATTTTTACCTCTGTCCTGCTACGCAACCTTGGAAAAACCCTTCCTCTGTGTCTGTCCTTCGATAAATGGGGGTGAGGCCACTACCCCCCGCCTTCAAAAAGCGCTATGGTACCCATAGGGGAGATGGTTACACAGGACCTTGGAAACATGAGGCATTACAAACCAGGAACACCCTCAGCTGTACAAAAGGTGATAACAAGTATTATGGGCTTAAACCACTGACTGTTTGTGATGTTACTGGAGACCCTTTGAGAACAACCACTGTCTTCACAAATACATACAACCACATTAAAGGAACAGGGAATGCAAGGAGAGCCGCCGGGGTACATCAGTAAGGGTTACGCATTTTTCTTTGGCTTCTGGGAAAGTATCAACTCCCAGCCTTTTCCTCTAACCACATAACAGAAGTTTTTCCCCCAGCTCCCAGACTGAAGAATCAGAGCTGAGACACGGACTGGGAGCAGAGCCCCTCTTCTGCCCCCTCAGCCCCAGCTGAGGGGTGTGTGAAGAGTCACACTTCCCAGGAGATGCTGGAGAACACTTCAGCAGGTAGATAGAGGCTGCTGTGGAAACGCACACGCTGCCTAGACAGGAACCATGAGCGAGCGGTGCCCATTTGACAGTGGGTGAAGCAAGGCAGTGTTGGGCACCTGGCACAGAAACCAGACTCATGGGAAGACCAACACAGGAACATCAGGGCAGGCTGGATCATGCCAACTTTTGTTCTCTGTGTAAACAAGAGCAACGGTTCTGACACAGCTCTGTGAAAAGTCAGCAAGAAGGCCCCCAAAAACATTAAGCCTTCTGGATTGTTGTCAAAAGCAATACAACGAGCCTGGGGACTCTGCACCACCTCCTGGCCCCAGCTGCAGGACACACTGGTGGCTAGATAGATCTTCCTGCCAAGGTAGTTACAGGGCTGCCAGGAATAAAACATATCTGCCCAACTTCAGCTGGAAAAAGCAGAAGAACACTGGCTTTGACTGGTGCCTAACCAAGGCTGATGGTCAACCAGGCTTCCTAGATTTGGCCAATAAAGGATAGCCTGGGCTGCTAGCTAGACACCTCTCCCAGTCCGAGCAGGATGAAGTGAAGAAACCAAGGAGGGAGGGGGCACAGTCCAAACATACACTCCTCACAGCCAAGCCAAGCAGGTTACCTACCCCCTAGCCTATTTTACAGCAGGAAGGGGATCAGCCCTATCCCGGAAAAGCTTCTGCAACTACTGGGGAAGAGGCAGGGAAGGGACCAAAAGACAACTAACATGCTAAACTACATCTTCGGGTTGGAGCTCTTTCAATGGCATAGACAGAAGCCAACCATGGATTAGCCACCACCCCAACAGCGCCCACCACTAGAGCCTGAGCAAAGGTAGAAAAGACAAGCTGTGCGTGTATCCTACATAGCACAATCATATTCAAAGCACAGTCTTTAAACACCTCCTCTACTAAATCACTGTTAACGATGATTCTCACCCCACCCCTCTGGGCAAGGACAACCGTGCTGCATAAAGAAGCAGTCCCATCATTTGGGGCCTCATCCCTCCACAAACAAGTGTGAATTGAGAGCCCAATTTAGCCAATTGAAACAGCTTCACAAAAGATCATTACATCTTGCAGGACGCCACTGAAGGCATGGTCTGTTTGCAGAGCTTCTGGCCCTGAGTGAAAGAAAGCTCCTTCAGCCCGAGGATACACTTGCACTGTATTTTGGCATTGACAAGAAAGCCGGTTTAAGTAGCTTCCACCTCCACACTATGGTTCACCACTCTTGGTTGTGTCAACACAATCCTCAACGAGCAAACAGCACCGCTGGAAAACAAAACAACAGAAAAATCCCTTTTCTCTCCCTCACCGCACTTTTGTCTTGGATCCTTTCCGTGACCTAGTTCACAGCACAGCCCCAAACAGCAAAACCAACACCAGGGTGAATAGCAGTGCAAGCGAACAGCTAGAGGGGAGACAGGAACGTCTTCTCCGCTCCAGCCACGACGACTGTGTAACTGCACACCCAGCACTTTGCTCCCAGTAGGGCTGGCACTCTGACTTTGCCCTCCTCTTACTCACCGATGACAGAAGGATGTCAAGTACTACATCGGAAACAATGCTAAGGATGCCCCAAAGGAAATGTTGGGACCCTATTCTGGCAAGAAGGATGGCCGCATCCTGCATGACGGCGGAGAAACTTAGTTACCCCTGAATACTGCAGAGATCACTGTAATTACAGTTTCTACGCAGCTACACAACTCGTTGTAACTCCCTCTTTTCATATGCTCATAAATCTCCAAAAAGAGTTCTTTTGAATTGCTATTTTCCATGCAGGGAGCCCAATCCCATTTCCAACGAAGTTCGCTCTGTGATCGTCTTCAAGGGAGCGCAGTTTGGCTCTCAGCCCAAGGGAAATTTAAAAGAGCAAGTTACATCTTTAAATCAAAGAGGACAAACGCAAACAAGAGTGCTCTTTTACATCCCATGCTTTCTCGATGGATTTTCCCCTGTGAAGTTGAGGCAAATAACTCCAAAGCAGCTCAGCTTTGAAATCCTTGTCTGTACAGTTTCAATCTTACTCTGCTTAAAGCTTGCAATCAATTAGAGTTGATTTACCAGTCAGTTCATGAAGTTACATATATTTGGAAGTGCCATCTGGAGCACAAGCAGCCACAAGTGTCCGCGAGGATGTGTGCACATTCAGCTCCGTACACTGTCGGCCTCACTTGTTAAACAGCACCAGCTGCCTGTAGGGTAACGGATGCCCACGAGTTATCGTGCTGAGAAATCTTTGTTCTTCGTTTAGTGAAACGAAGAGCTTTACAAATTAAACACACAGAACCCCAAGAGCTAAGCTATGGGATAGTGTTAGGGTTCAAGACTAAAAATAATTAAAAGATGGCTAGGCAGTGAGGAAGCCTTCCAACTCTGGCATTAACTCAGCTGCATGGTATGGCTGCAGCGTACTCCTATTATTCACTTCAGAAAAACGCAAAGTTACGTAACTTGCTGTGTTCAACTGCATATACAGTAAGACCTATGAGCAATGCCACGGGAACCTTTTGCTTTTGAATTTCCTGAGGCCCCAACCCAGCGATCTGAGCTGTAAGCACAGAAGTTCACCCATGCTGATCTACTCGCAGAGCCAAGGCTTGTAGTTTTAACGGCCAACAAGCTTTGGGAAAGAAGGTTTTTCCAAAAGCTTTATATTTATTTTTGCATGTCATTAAATAAGGTTAATTTTGGTCTTGAATATATATATAAACCAGGGCTTTTACTCTATGGCAGTAGCTCTTGATTTGCAGGCCCCTCATCCTAAAAAAATGTTTAGTAGTTAGCAAATTCAAACCCTCCAGCAATAGGTTCTCTTTTCTTTTGCTTCTCAGAGACTTCTTAGAAAGATTTCATAGACCCCAGGGAATTTCCAGCCCCTAGGCTGAAAGCCATTAGTCCACAACATGGATATTTCAAAAAGAAAAGTCACTTGGTTTACTGAAGCAATCCACCTGCACGTTTAATCAGAACATGAGAGAACACAGGTCTGAAAACATAGCAAGGCTGTTTCAGTTGACAACAGAAATGCCTGGCCAAAGCCACCACCCAAGCAAGCGGTGTTTCCAAGTGGTAAGCCCCAGCCTCTCGCCTCCCTGTTACACAGCTAGAAGTTGGGAAGTTCGCTGCATGGGACCCATCGGCGAAGCACCTCCCTGAAGGATGTCCTTTGCCCACTCCAAGAACCACATCTATGCTGTCCCAGGTCTGCGAAGCACAACCAGCATTCAAGTCTATCATGCAAGTCATACCTCAGCCGCCATCCTGTCAGACTGGTGAGAGCTTGCGCTTCCTCGCTCGTACGTCTCCCATGTTGCTACACCTTCAAGGGCTCCTCTTAACCGCAGAGTCATGCAACATGGCAGAAGGTATTGTGGCCTCACCCCCGTGACACCAGAGCACCTGGGACTGCGCGTGGGAACACAGTTTTCCATACTGATGTTTAAAGTCCTGCAGCCTTACTGAAACAAACAGGGGAAAGACTCTTGCAAGACTCTTCAGACTCTGCCTATCCAAGCAGGCAGTACCTGTACCTTATTTTCAAAGTTTACTTTTAGCCACAGCATTTAGATACTGAGATAGCATTAAAGGCTATAAACTACAAAAGGTTTCTCTACTGAAAGTGCACCCCCTCCTTTAGGATACTGCATGTCTTCCTACATTTTCTATTTGAATTCTGTAAGAAAAAAGAAGTCTACAGACCCTGATCAAATTCCCATACAGTGGGACTGCACAGTATGGAGTCTCCCTCTATCTCCCTCCTCCTGCTCAACCCTGTACAAAGCCAATGCTATTCTAACCTTGCAAGGAGAAAGGGCAAGGGTGTTGACTCCTGAGAAAATAACCACTATTTTTTAATTTGATCCAAATCAGATAATTCCAAAGTAAAGGCTAATGAGAAATTAAAAGAAGTCATAAGATAGTTTTCACAAGGGTTCATTTTCTCCTGCCAAATTCCTCAGTGATGATACCAGATACGGAGGGGCACGACACTGCTTGTGCCTTTTACGATTACCGTTTCCCACCAGCAGAACTGGACATCGCGGTTCTCCACTCGGGTCTGCCTCTCAGGTCCCTATGCAGCACAACACGCCCTATAGCAGCAAAGCCACATTTCTGATACCATTCTTCGCTTTGGTTGTCAGAGGCGGGGGTGGAAGGAAGGCAGGCTGTCGCAACAGTACGACGCGCAGCTTCGCTAGGATGACTGCAGTCATCTTGGTAGCATTTTCCTAGTACAGTATCCCAGTCTCGCAGTGACAGTAAGCCCTCCCCAGGTTCACATACCCATAAGCTAAGGGCCATCAAGAACACTGCCACTTCTAACCAAACCCAAAAGGCCAGCAGCAGCCACGGGGAGCTGCTGGCCAGTGACCGTGGGCAGTTAGTCACTTGCCTGGGTGGTTCTGACACAGGCTGGAATCCTTCCAAAATTTCAGCTCATAGGGAGCATTCTTAAGGGAGGCTTTCTGTAAGACTCTATTCACCATTTATTTTTTAAAATTAAAAAGTGAAATGATCACAGAGCCAACACTGGTCCTATAGTTACAGCCAGCTATAAAGCCAAATCCCAGCGGAGGAAAAGAGCCAAGCATGGTCAAAATGAAGCTCTTCAAAGATTGCAAAGCATTGCTGAAGCCCTCTTCTCCACAACTCTTCTCCTCAAAGTCAGGATGCCCCGATGATGGGCTCACAGGCAACGGTATCACAGAATATACTCTGCAACATCCTAATTAGCTCTTCCAGCCAGCGTGACTTAATTTCTCAACTCTTTAGGGCTGCAAAGGTCTTGTGGGCAAGTCATTATTGACGAACCCAGGGCCAAAAAACCCCACTGCTTCAAACAGCGATAGAATTGCTAAGTCTGCCGTCCCCAGACCAAGAACCCTGCCATCAAGTCACTTATGCTTTCACAGACCCCGCAGTCAAAGTTCAGCCCTTAGCATAAGAAAGTTAGCTTACAACCTTGACAGTCTTCTAAATAAGACAACAACGTTGTTTCACAGCGACTCTCCAAAGCATGCCATTACTGAAACCGCACAGCTAATGCAATGGCTTTGCCCTCTATTGGGCACACTCAGAAGCGTTCAGGTACACATCCCAGGCAGGCCAGCGCTGCCAAGGCGCAGGAGGAGAGTCTCCTTGCCTCGGCTGTCGTTGGAGCAGATCCACCTCTGGCCGTGCGAGCTTCCCCACGCCGTAACTTGCTGATCGGAAACAACCTGCAAAGCCCTGACTTTGGGCATCCCTTCAGCGACCAAACCAGCTTTTAAGCAGAGAAGCGCGACTGCGTCCTCCTTCCCTGCCCCTGGCAGTGACCCCCTTGCTGCCCAGCGGGATGAGCCAGGCGTAAAGCAGCTTGTTTTACACGGCCTGGGCATGCGGGGCGTTAGCCCAGCCTTCACACCGGCGGGAACCCACTCGTGCCGGAGCGCTCGGAGCGCGGTGCTTCTTTGCAAGGCAAAGCTTGGCACAGAAGGTGCTGCCCGCCGTGAGGGGCTACACCTGCGGCCCTCACCGGCAGTTAGGCGTTCTACCCCGGGAAACGGAGACCGCTCCCGCCCGCGGCATCGGCGCCGGGAGCCGCCGCCCCAGCAGCCCCCCCCCCGGGGGCGAGGGCAGCACCGAGGCCGCCCGGCAGAAGGGACGGACGGACGGACGGACGGAGGGAGGGAGGGAGACAGACAGACAGGCCCGCCGGCCGCCCCCTCCGCCCAGCCCCGGGAACCGGCCCCCGGCCGCGCCGCAAAGCGCCGGGCAGGGGGAGCGGGGACACAGCGGGGACAGAGCGGGGTCCCCCCGCAGCACCCCCCCCCGGCCGGGGTTCGGGGTGCTGCTGGGGACGCACACCCGACCCCTGCCGCCCGCCGCGGGAGGCGAGGAGGAGGAGGAGGAGGAGGAGGAGGCTGCCCCACCGCCCCGGCCCGGGCACCCCGGGGCAGAGCGGCGGCGGGGTCCCGAGGGCGTGGGGGAGGACAGCGCCGCCGCCCCCCGCGCCGACCCCCGCCCCGCACGCACAGACGCACAGACAGACCGACAGCCTCACCTCCCTCCCGCGGCCGCCCCATGCCGCTCCCGGCACCGACCCGCCGCCTTCCCCCGGCGGCGGCCGCCGTCGCTGCTGCTGCCGCCGCTTTCCGCTTCCTGTGCCCGGCGCCGCCCCGCAGCCCCGGCCCTCCCCCGCCGGCAGCCGCCCCGCACCGCACCGCCCCGCACCGCCCCCCCCCCCCCGCCACCCCAGCCCGCCAGACCCCGGCCCCGGCCTCTCCTAGGCGGCCCTTGCTGCAGCCGCGGCTGGCGGGGAGCTGCGGCCGGACCCGCTGCTCACCCCTTCGGGGCTCGGTGTCACCCTTTGAACCTCGCCCCTGCGGCTCTGCCTCCTCTGCCTCTCCGCTCGCACGCACGCTCCCGCACTTCTCCCGCCGCTGCCCCCCTCCCTGCTCCCGGTGCCCAGCTCCTGAGCCCCACAGCCCCGCCAAGGTGAGCCCTCCCGGCTCTACAGCTCTCCCCCAGCCAGCCTCGCCCCTCACCTCTTCCTACGCCATCGCGCTCTCCTCCAGCCGTCCCTTTGAGCTCGCCCATCCAGGACAACCATGTTCTTGGGTTTCGTCTTGCTAGGCACTGTTAATGCCTAGCCTTCGGGACCGCTTGGTTTGTGCCTCCCACCATGGCCTGCAGCTGCAGCGCGCTTCGCCCCTGGTCACGAGAGGTCTGGATGAGGACGGACCTCCTGCCCTCAGGGAGAAGGGCCTGGTTTGCCTGCAGCCTCTAACAGGACGCCCAAAGCCTGCCTTGAGCACCACATTCCTTACACCGCTCGCTCTGGGCAGCTGGGAGGGAAACGGGCACAGTTCTGCGTGCCGTGCAGTCGCCTTTCCTGTATTCAAATATTGCTCCTTTTTCATTTCACCTTTGGTTTGTCTTACCCTTTAAAAATAGTTAAGTTTTCAGGCCGTACAATGAAACAGCAGCTGGGAATGCATGAAGAAAATCTAGACCTCCTGGATTCCAGTCCTGCCTTTTGAACTACTTAAGAACAATCCAGTCTACAAAGGGAACAAACACAGAAGACACTGAAGTTATTCCTATAACATAGTTTCTGTGTTGCGTTATTGTGGCTTCTGTAGATCGCATCTGTTATTTTTCCCCTCCTATTTCCCCTCACTCACTTTTTCCAAAATAATGCCACAGTTTTATATGCGGTGCTTGCCCCCTACTCAACATCTGTGCAACATGGAATGACTTTACAATGGAACAGTCAACAGGGAAGTAGAAGAAACCTTTCCGTACCACTCCGAGTTGGTAGTTACATTACCTCCTGTTTTGCATGGTGTACATGCTTACCCAACCCTGTGGCTGACTGGAAGAGGCCGATATCAAGTGATAGGCTCCATCTTGTATTATGCATCAACATGTGTCTAAACTTGCCCAAGGCCTGAGTGCTCTGCTGCATTCCAGGCAATGGCCCTGCCCTGGAAAGCGCCCGACACCCTGCTGAAAGCCTGCCTCAGCCTCGCTGGCTGCTAATGGCTCCCCATGGCTCAACTATGGCAACAGGGCTTTCTTCCTCCCCGCTCAGAGGTAGAGGAAACGTGACAGGAGGCACGAGGCTAGAGTTTATGCAGGCCGTGCGTCTGGCGCAGGGGAGAGACCCGGTGCAAGGAGCAAGGTTTTACCTGGGCCGAGTGTGGAAGAGGACAAGGGGAGATGCCGCCCTGCCTCGAAGGCTACAGAAACTCAGGGGAAAGAACTTCAACACGGGAAAGGGGACTTTTTTTAAAGGTCTTTAATTGGAATTCTTTGAAAGCAACCAAGAAATTCTTCAGCTAAGTCTGTATTTCTTTTCCTACTACGCCACCCCAGGGGCTGCTCGAGAAGATTTAGAGGATTTCTAAACTCTAGTTTCATGGTCTAGAGCAGCAGGACTTGTTGCAGTGCCCCATGGAAAAGAGACTGCCAAGAGATCAAAGCTGGGGATGCATACAAACCTCAGAGAGGACCAGCACCTACGCCCTGTCCAGGCCCAGCTGGCGTAGATACCTGTTAGACCCAGGAGCAAGGCCCACTTGCACCCAGGTATATCAAGCTGTTACACAGAATTTGGCAAGGGAGGAATACGTTGAAGATGGGCTCGGGCAGATGCTGAGATGCTGTTACACGCTTATCTCTCATCATCTGTTTAAACCACTGAGACATGAGGAAATGTTTTGCATAAGTCGAGCTGCTTGTGTGGCAGGGTCACAGTTCAGATTTGTGAAATGCTGTGCTCCTGTACACTACTGAACAGGTAAGATTAGAGGTTTTCTTAGATTACCCAGAACAGATCTCAGATTCACAGGAGAATCATTTAAGTTGGAATGGACTTCTGGAAATCATCTAGTCCAGTCTCCCCACTCAGAAAAAAGTCAACTAGAGCAGGTTGCTCAGGGCTGTGTCAAGTTGGGTTTTGAGCATCTCCAAGGACAGAGAGTTCACAACCTCCTTCCGCAACCTGTCCCAGTGTTTGAACATCCACACAGTAAAAGTGGGGTTTTTTCCACACATTTAAACGGAATTTCATGTATTTCAGTTTGTGCCTGTTTCCTCCTTTCCTTTCATTGGATACCACCAAGAAGAGTCTTGCCTTCATTTTTTTACTCCTTTCCATTTGTACACATTGATACACATTTACACACGTTGATTCCACTCTGAACCTCTCCTCTCAAAGCTAAAAAATCCCAGCTCACCCAGCCTCTCCTGGTACATCAGATGCTCCAATCCCTGAATCATTTTAGTGGACCTGTGCTGGAATCACTCCAGCATGTCCATGTCAAACAAAGATGGTCTCTGGTCCAGAGTGTGCTCTGTCTGCATGTAATGCAAGACACCTTCACTGTTCAGTTCTCTTCTGTTTTGATCTTTTCCCGTTCCTGCTGCCGTAGTGGCCAGGGGATCTTTTAGGCAGGATCTGTAAGTGGTCAAGTACAGGGACTCGCACTGCTTTATGGCATGCTCTTAAATGCACACACAGACAGATAGATGAAAAGGTAGGACGCTCACATGAAGTCAGGGCCAAACTTGGCCTTTTTCATGATGTGGCACACAGAAAAGGGATATGATCTCAGATTCTTCACCCCTTTCTGCAGCTGACTTGCATGAGATCATAAATACCTTTGATTTGCTCCTAACCTGTCTCTTTTCTCTTATTTGGAAAAAAACCCCAACCTTATCGTGTGAATGCCAATGCTCCAGTTCACTGGAAGTAGCAGAGGAAGGCTAGTAGACACCCTGCACTTACTTTAATAAGTAAGTTAATAAAAGAATTCTTTTATGCTCAAGGCAGCAAAACCAGACTTTTTCACATCGTACAAGAAGCAGCTTCTGGCTTCCCTTAATGTTCCTTTGGTTTCTTTTTCCAATAGAAACAAGACTGACATCCTCACTTCTTGTAGTTCCTCGCAGGGACTGTTTCTATCCATAACTTTGAAGAAATACTCAAGAAAATGCTAGGAAATGCAAGCAGGAACATTCTTTTTCTGGCTGAAACATGAGGATCCAGACAATTTTTCTCCTCATCACATTTTCAGAAGGTTCTAGGTGTCTTCCCACAAATGCAATACCATCTGGCCAAGGCCAAGATGGGTGGATGGTAGAGTCCAGCATGGAAAACACACACTGACCCATTCATGCAAGGAATTCAAAAAGATAGAGAGATCTGCTTTTTTAGAGGAAATACTCATCTGTAATTCTACTAATCCTGCTGCTGCATTCCTCAGGCTTGTATTTTTCACTCTGAAAAGCATGAGTTGGACAGAAGACAAGGGAGAAATGGATTTTCAGTCACAGCTGTGGAACACAAGTGATCTTGGATGTACTAGAAGAGATACTTTCCGGAACGTGGACATTATCCCTTCCTATAACAAATCCCTTAGTGTTTTGAATCACTCTGTCTTACATTTTGATTTGCTGATCACAGGGCATACCCAACCTGCTATCCAGTCAAATTAGCTAAATAAAGGTCTACGCTGTCTTTTCTAGCATCATCTATTGTAAAGTGGTGGGAGTTTTCACGTGACTCAACATGTAGGTTACACTTCTAAGTCATCTCTTTTCTCAAAGGTTTGCTTCCTTTTTTTCCTCCAGGACCACTAGATTCACTTATTTTAAAAGAAATCCATCTCCTTATCCTTATATTTCTCTACTGATCATTTTTGTGGGCCTTATTTGGAGACACATACATACAATATTTTTGTTAAGATACTGAGGTTGAATTTGCTGTAGATTTCCTCCATCACCTTGGGAGCCAGTCTTCCTCTTTCTTTCCCTAAAATCCAGACTCCTCCTTCTCCAACACACAGTGACATATCCAGATAATTTTTGTTGGTGACAAAATTCAGTGAAAAATCACAAATCTACACATATCCGTAAAACCTGATTGGTGTCTCCAATTTTTTACTGTTTCCTGAGTAGGATAAAAAGATCATTTTTAAGTTACAGGCCACAGAGGTTCCTCACCAAAGACAGAATTTGTCTGCACAACGCTTTGAGAATCAGAGGCAGAGTCACGTCAAGTAAGAAACATAAGCATGAGCTGAGCCAGCACAACTATGAGCGTCATTCTGAATAACTGCCCACTCTCATACGGCATCAGCTGGAGCCTCCAGCATGAGGCGGCAAGGAAAGTTTTTCACTGAGTAGGGATGCCACTTCATAGGTCCTATCTGATCAAACCGCTTGTATAGCCAACCTGAACTGTGTGTGAACTTGCTCTGTGCTACTGACCTCAATCTAGCAGCATACATCTAAATCTAAGTAAATGTGCTATGACAGATATGCACAAGGAGCCGCGTTTCAGCTCTTACGCTGCAGAAAATCTTGTTTGGAGGAAGAGAGAGGCCAGAGGGACATGACTACAAAAGAACACCTTCCTTCCCTTTTGGGGTGGTTGCTATTTAGAATGGGAAAATGCGTAGTACTGCACAGCTGAAGAAACAGCGCGACACATTTATTTTGCATAGCAACTTGCATAAAAGCTACTGAGCCCTTTATGGAATTAATTATCCAAAATACATGATTTCTGCCCAACTAAAGAGAAATGGTGGGGGGTAGCAAACCCTAGAAGAACTTCAGCTGGATGGGATTCTGCAAAACCCAGTTCAGCATTCAGCTGAAATCTCACTTCCATTTCAAAGCAGACAGAGGTAGGACTTTTCTTTGGGTTCCGCAGATTTAAAGAATATTGTTTAAAAAAAGAAAAAAAAAACCAAAAAACCAACAACAAAACCCCTACACTCCAGAAGCATTTCCTAAGTAAATTTAAAGGGGAAAAAAAAGGTAGATTTCATCCGTACAGGCCAAGAGGGCCAGAGGGGGAAAAAAGAACAACTTTTGTCTGACTTGCCCCTAAGTTAGAGGGCTAGAATCTGTTGCATACCATGACTTTTTCTCTGTGCGTGTCAGGAACCTTGCAGCCCCCTGTGGACCTTATCTTAGGGGGTAAGAGACATTAACAGGCAGGTACTCATGCTTTCCTCTCCTTTATAACTCTAGTCAGAGTTATGGCAGGGTGGGGGGCACAGGACAGAGGCACAGCTCCATCTTCTTGTAGAAACAAAGGAAAGCGGGAGGCCTCAAATAGCCACCTGGCCATACTGGTGGTAGACGCACTACTTCAACCTATTCTGGGGCACTCAGCCACAAGACAAATCCTGTCCACGTGTAACTGCATGGTGGCCAGAGAACCCATAGGTGGGCTGGGATTTGGCCATAGGTGTGTGTGAAGCTGAGGAACAAGACTACACACACTGGAACACTTGGGAATGAAACCTTTTACAGAAGGGCAATAAATATACAGGAAAAGAATAGGTGGAGGAACAGAACCTTGAGTCTGCAGACTGAAATTACATGTTCGGTCAAACTGGCAAAGAGAAAAGAAAGCATAATTAGTGTTTTAATTCTGGCAAAGAGGGAGCGTTTTTCCAGGCTGGAGATCACTGCCCTGCTCTCTGAAAGGAGGCCGAGGAGCAACATGTGCTGCTGCAGCTGATTAACAGTGCCACCAGCCGGCCTGCTGGAAGCGTGCCAGTTTGCGTGACGGGGAAAACAAGGTAATGCACATCTACTCACCACCTTTCAGCCTAGAAAGTCTTCACAGTCAGAGTCTGATCCTACAAGCCCTTTGCCAAATACAAAGGGGCTGTTCCTGCGAGCAGCTGCAAGAAAGGTCTCACCCACAGAGATGCTATGCAGCACTAGCTTAACTAAGCTTCAGCAGAGTCAAAGGAGGTAACAAATCACTTGGGGTTTTCTGGTAGCGCTCAGAGTACATGACAGAGTATTCAACTCAGGGAAGGCTTCTTCTGGTGTGAAGCTCACCAGTCAGTGTGATGAACCATGTCAGAATCAGGCCTGAAATTACTAAGTAACCAGATGGTGCTACAGAGGCAGTGTAAATGCAGCCAATGAGATGTATGTTGGCAATTAGATATTTAAAGACATACTTTCCACTGCTTGTGGGGTGATTTCCTATTGGAAACTGAACTTTAAATTGAATTAAGTTTGGCACCTCACAGTCTGTCTGGTCAAAACACTTATTAGGAGAGCTACTATTGCCTGGTTGTGCTAAAAAAACCTAAAAAATATGCTAAAGCCAACAATGCCAAGAATGCAAAAGAACAGGAAAGTTCTGTTGCAATAGAGTAAAGCCAACATCAAAAACTCTGCATTAAGATTTCCTTAAAGTGAATCAAAGGGACATGGAACCTTTCACACAGCTTTCTCGACAGCAGTAAGGAACTGGTTTTGCCCAATAGCTGCAACAAAGAACTATGTAATGAAAAAGCAGTTGTGGGAGAAGGAAAGGTGTCATTTAGAAAGCCAGTCTCAAATTTTGGCAGCCTTGCACGCCTTTGCCAAGAATACTGGTCAGGATTTTGCTAGATTATAAGCATGTGATTATGTGGCTAAACTTTATATTTGACTAAATGCAAGTCAAATGGACTTATAGGGAACTGGAACAGTATAAAGTTTTTACTGTGTAGTTGTCATGCAGTTGACAGCTTCCTTTCCACTGATATGTCTATGTGGGAATGTACACAGAGTCCCAGGTAACCACCAAAAAGCCAACTGAAAAGAGGTATCATGAGACAAGGGATGAAATTTGAAGAGGGAAAAAAATATGGCCAAACAATACTGCATTGGAAGCCCTAGCAATAACTTAATGTAAGGGATAACAATTGACCATCAATGAAAGTTTAATTTTCCATCTCCAAAACAGATCTGGGATTGAGCCGATGTCCTTATCCAAAGACTCTTCGAACTCTGAAGCAGTCTCACTCCTCTCCAGAGCCACTGACATTATGTAAACGTTCTGGCCAATAAAGGCAGAGAGATACAGGAATAAAAAATGGCTGTGTAAGCCATGTTTCTGAATTGGATGCATACAGACTGTCTACGTGATGCTGAAAAGATCCTTGGCTTTTTGCGCATGTTTCTCAATGAAATTACTGCATCATCATGGCTTTGAGACTGTCACTGAAGACGAATATGGTTGTGAAGCAAAGGAAGAGCCTTTATTCCTAGGGAAGTAGTATCTAGTAAGAAGTGTCAAGGAAATGCTGTCAAGTGTCAAGGAATGCCAGACGACATCTCCACTAAGAGATTCACCAAGGAAGGAGGCAGAATGTTCTGAATACCATTGTCTTTGTTTCAGGCTTTCAGTTGCACAGAATTGCTGACAGTGGCAGTATAGCAAATGCACATCTTCCTAGAGAAATGACAAAACAGAGCCTCGTTGTAAACCTCCATTCCCTTTCCTGGAAGGTGAAAGCAACGAGCTGTTTTGTTTGAAGAGCCTGTCCTAACACACACCAACTCCACCGTGCTCAGCCAAGGAAGCAGGTTATCACTTGCATGGAACACTGTAATTGTTTTTTCACATCCTCACTTTTGCCACTTTCTGAGTCACTTCCGTTATTCTGAAATTCCAGGCATCTCCCCCACAGACGTGGCATATACAGGTTGACGGCTGTCAACAGAAGACTAGCATCTAGTTTCAACAAATTCTGACAGGCATACTGAATCACACTAATCTGTCATTATTCCCTAAGATGCTAAGTCCTCACTGTGGAATGAGTACCTGGATGAGAGCAAAATCAGAAAAACCAAGTTTTTAGCTGGACCATGGCATCTGTGCCTTGCCTTGCCTTCTTGCTTTGCATCCACCAAGATACTTAGGGGATCACTTCAATATTAGATTGTGAACCAAATAAAACATACTCCAAAAGGATACATAAGAGTGGGGATGCCCCGTGCTGCCAAATATTTTCGGATGAGCCGCTCAGTACCATACCAGTTGAAACCTTTTGTTGCGTACCCAATGCGTGGAAGATGCACTGTTGCTGAGAAGGAGGGAACAGAGAGTGCACACTCTTTAGGACAAGATACACATATAGAAAGCAATCTAGATAAGGACTTCAAGCTACCCAACAAGAACAGAAGAAATACTTTGGAACACAACATATCTGCCATGGAGATCTCACTCTTAACTTCACTTCAGAAAAAACAGTACAGGACAGGTGGAAATTGGTCATCATCTTTAGGTGCAATCACACATGTAAAGATTCACTGTTCTACTGCACAAACACTTACCATTCCTTTTCTTGGCTGCTAAATAAATCTTCTTCAGGCCCTTTTCCAAAGCAGACAGCTTAATGCCAGACAAGTTGTTGGACTGATCCCGGTGCTGAGCTACAATCAAGGCCAACTAAGGAGAAAACACACAAAACCATGAAATGGATCTATATACAGCACTAAGACACAGTGATAGCTACTGGAAAACTGCATTACTAACTATTAGCTTTGATAAATGAAAAAAAGATCTCCTTTTCTGTAATGTTTAACTGCAACTTAGCCATGTTCAGTATTCAGTGCCATTATTATTGGGAGAAAGACATAACATTCATTTCACACAGCTTCAAAAACATGTGGACAGAGCAACACAAAAAGGAGCTTCTCATTCTCACCAAGTCTTGTCCTTTTTTCCTGGATTTTTTATCATCAATGGGGAATAACAGGGTTCCTCCTAACTCCAGGTCTGTCCAGAAAACAAGAACAGAACAACAAAAAAGTCAGTCCTGAAGAGTCAACAGTGAGTCAATGCAGCAGTGATTTCACTGTCATCTTCTGTATTATTCTCCTTGGCTTTCTTTATGTCCTCATGATGGTTTCAGCAGAGTCAGTCCCTTTGCCCAGGGAAGCAAGACAGGCGTTAGCCCCGCAACCCTGAGACACACAGACACACATACACATCCCAGTTAAAGACCACAAATGGAAAGAGAGACACTGGATCAAGAAGAAAGCATCTCCCAGGAAATTAGAAAAAACAATGGGTCCACCTTACAGCAAGATGTGCATTCCTCACCAGCTGCAGGTAGCTCAAAACTGCTAATACATGTTCAGGACAAGATTAGTGCTTGGAGGGAACCAAAGGCTCAGCTGAGTACTGCCTGAGGTGGATTTCATCTTTCTTAAAAGCACTCTGACAGAAGATTCAGGGATCTGGCTTATACAGTAAAAACATCCTGTGAATAATGAAAAAGCTTGGTTTTCTCTTTTTTTTATGATTTGCAGCACGGATCGGAATGACCAACCCCTATGCAGAGCTCTCACACTCCCAAGGAGTCAAGTCAAAGCACCTGCTGTGTTACTACTTTCAGAGCTAGGGATGCACACATCTAGAGAAAGATGAAAAAGCATGAGTATCAAGGTATCGAGGCACCTCACTCCTGCAACATCAGTGGGATTTAAGCTCTTTCAAATGACCTTCGGCCAAGGTCATGTTTTAATCTCTTACCTTTCATCTTTCCTGCCATCTCATATATTTTCCTTGGCTGATCAGAACGAGCCTCCAGAGCTGTAAATAAACCACCCTTTCCCCAGCGGCCGGAGTCATCTAGAATGAAATGACAAGTTAGACTCCTTTTAGAAAGTGAGGTTGAAGACCACCCCTGTAGGAAAGGGATCTACTCTGTACAAATGCATCAAATGATTATCAAAACCAGATATGGGAACCACACATGAACTGAAGTCAACCAGTAATCAAGGGACCATCCAAGAGGATAAACCTCAGCCCTTGAGAAAAACAAACCTGTCACAGTTCCCTGAGAAACTCTGCGGGAAGGATTCCTTCTTACTGTCCACTGAGGATGCTCAGACAAGCACTAACCATGCCATAGAGCATATAAACCTGTCGGTATCCTCACATACATGCATGCAGGTGCATAGGGCAGGGACCTAGTATGTTCCCAGACTGGTAACTTGGGCTTTCCACAACTAGATGTGTTATTTGCGGGCTTTCACTTTTACTTGGCATTTCCGCTTTAAACATGAGGTTTTGTGCTGAATTTAACATAAGCCAAAGCAGATTATAATGTTCTGCTATAGCCCTGGTCAGAGAGCAGCTCCAACGCTGATTCAGGAAGAACTCCATAATGTGAATTTCTCTCCCTCAGCTTTAGTATCTTAACAGAGATCCTTAAATTAGGAGACTAGCCTAGAGCCTCTGTACTGTCAACGTTGAGAGATGAGCCCTGAGATAGAGAAACTCGGACCTCAGCCTCTGGAAGTGCCTGTCTCTCTCTGCTGACTGTAAAAGGGAAATGATTTTCAATGTCTCAGTTCAGTCCCTACAGCTTCCATGGGATGAACAAAAGGCCCAGCTCTCAGGAGGAACTGTCCCCACTTGGCCACAGACATAAATTTTCAAGCCATACAGGCATCTTTCAAGAGGTTAACCCATAAATCCAGAGAGGGCATGAAAAGACACATGTACACCTTGCTAGTACTCGTATGGGTTATACATGGTAGAGTAGAGGCTGTATTACCTCTGCACCACTCAAGACTGTCAGATCAAATCCAGATTATCTCAGTCTGGATGGCAATTAGAAACTATTGACCTAGTAGGGACAATTCAGCCCCCTTGTCCACCTCACCCAACAACATTCCTCTTGTCATAAGTCCCACCTAGGCAGTGGACAATGATGGCATCCTCCTCTTCTGCTTTGGGGTGGGTGACATCTCCCATGACATACTTGACAGAGTTCAGGTCTGCCTCTTCATAATATAAATCACCATTCAGCCCAGCCTCATCCTCCTCAAACTCCTCCTCAGAGTCACTTCCCTCTGAAGGAAGGCAGGTAGATGTGTAATGATTTGCCTCCCACCAGGCCATCCTGAAACAAAACAAGAGGAGATGATGTTCAATCAAAATCAAAGATGGGGGGCACACACCTTGTTTTAAATCATCACAGTGAAACACAAGAGACCAAGAACTGCATTCCCTCTGCTCCCCTCCCCTATTTTAGACCGGAACAAAGTTTAGCACAGGTGTCATCTGTGACATTAAGAGCCACGTGCCAGTGTGATAAGCCAATTGCAGGCATAGAAAAAAGTGAGCATATGACAAAGGGCAAGGAGCTACTTAGAGTGGTGAAAAGGAAGAACATATAGGAAACAAGGATGAGAAAGTTAAGACACGTGCCAGAGAGTCAGTTGTCAGACCAATACTTCGGGGCCAACTGTGACATTTCAGAAAGCTTCTCCCAAAAGCTCACAGATATGGGGTTCTTATTCAAGCCAGTCTCTATGAATTAAATTAGATGTGAAGTCAGGCAGTGTATTCAGGGGAAAAGAACTCTTGCTAGGGGCTCAAGCCATTTTTCCACCTTCCCATCCCTATGTTATGCAGTTCGAGCACGCAGAGAGAAACATCCTGATGGATGAAGTTAACTCTCATAAGGGTGGCCTGCAGGCATTTTGTCATCTTCTCCTCCCCTCGTCCCCAGCCCCACCTGGCAGAGTGAATACAGAGCACAACTTGTTTTTGTCAATCAGGCACACATTTCTAGAGTATAGTGTAACAGACACCAGCTTACAAGTAGTAGATGCTGTACAAACCATACTTTTTCTTGTGCTCTGCCTCCATTTTTGCCTTCTTCTTTTCCTCCATGAGCCTTGCTCTCTTTGCTGCTGCTTCTTGGCGCTTCTTCCTCCTAGCCTCCAGCTCCTCTGCACTCAACAAGTGTTTCCTCCTGGTTGACTGTTCCCGGAGGCCTGTGAGAAGGGCCTGGAGAAGGAAAGAAGTATCATGGAAACAAACTGCTCATCTTAAAGCCACATCTGGTGCCCACCTTAACCTACACTGCTTTCCCATTCGTCTACTTGTCCACAGGTCTTAATCACCAGACCCCAACTGTCACACAGCATGTGGTTTTGTGACCTAAGTTGATATGAGTGCCCTGCACATCATATCTCTGATCTGTTATCAGAATTGTGGAATTGTCAAGCCCTCCGATTCAAGACCCAACTTTACTACATTGACATCCAAATCTTTCAACATGCCTTCTGCAAGCTGTAGAAGAGAGAAAACTATCAGCCTCATTTTCCACTAGCAAATGAAAGAACATCATGTGCCTTGTCATGTCTTTTGTCTTACATTTGCTTTGTTCCGGAGAGCTCTCCCTTCCTTACTGGTCTCTTCAGCCAAGGCTTTCTGAAGACCCAAAAGCTGATCAAATGCTTTTTTGTCTTCTCTGCTGGGTTCTTTTGAATAATCTTTGCCTTCGTACACGTACATGTGATCTTTAAAAAATAATTAAAAAGTGTAAAAAGGAACTGAAAGCCACTAACACCTAAAATGTACAGTGAGATCAAAAGAATTTTTGCTTCTCTGTAACACTGTTCTACCCTCAGCAGAAAAAGATGTTCACTCTCATCATTTTTTTGTATGATCAGTGTCAGCATCATGTAGAAATAAGGGAATCAAGATTTGCTTCCTTATGCAAAAGCTTTTAATTTAAGTCATTTATACTGGCGAAGAACCCTTCTTCCTATTTCAGTCAATTAACTATTTTAAGCTGTGGCTCCATTGCTGTTATCTTTGGTCATTCCATCCCTGCCAGCAGTGAATCCATTTAGCTTTGCTATCTAGTTATGGGCAACTCATGTAAAGGGACAGCAAACTTTTGCTTTTGAGCTCCCAAACAAAATAAAAGCACAGAACTCTGGCAACCCAGAGTTACTGCTCATCAGGTGAGCTATTTTCCCAATAACTATTACACAGTGTGGTACCACTGCTCCTCTTTAAGTTACCAACAGAAAATACCACTCTGTGCTAACTCTCAGCAAATAATTACTTGTTGCTGGCAACTGCTGGAGGACAGAAAATACCTAACCTGCAGGGCCGTATTTCTGCTTCAGTCACAGATCTATATTTAAGTGCTACTATGTACTCAAATTCAGTCTTTCTTACCAGGACACTAGAAGAGGGAAAGTATCCTTAGAATTTATTCTCATATAGCATGGGGCTGTGAATAACTAACCACAGTTGTGTGACGTTTGGACTGGAAGGCAGAGCACTGAAGACAGAGTAGGTTTGTTCAAGTTGTTTAGACTCCATGACTCCGCATTTCTTATCTGATATTTTGGAATTTTTTAAGGTCATTTTAACTTGTGATTTTCATAGCCAATACTCTCTTGTTTGGAGATAAATATAAAACACCTGCTTATAGCCTTTCCTTAAGTTACCATTGTATCTTTAAAACTGTAGATCTATCTTAATGGTTCTCTGTGGGAAAAACAGCATATGCAACTTGAATATTTCCTCTTTTCTTGTGAATTTCACCTGAGGTCTCAAAATATTTGAAGCACATGAAGGAATTCAGCCCCCCAGCCTCCAAACTGTGCAAGTATTGCTACTATTATCTTACAAATAGGCAAATAAGGACACAAAAGGAAGAAAAAGACCAATAAAGGCTCTGATATAAAGTTTGTGGATAGGCCACAAACAAAATCCAAGTCACTCACTCAGTTACAAGTCCACTTTTCTTCTTGTTGCCTGAAAAATGCCACCCCTGCCTGGGAAGCCTTCTCTAAGAGCACCCAAGTGTCATGCATTCCACAGGTATTTAGATTCTTAACTTACTGTCTGTATCCTCCTCTTCATACTCTTCTTTGCGTGGCAGCACAACATCCATTACCCACTTCCCTCCTTTTGTATCTCCAAGGATGTTTTCCAGCTCCACATCCTGTATAGTACTCCCCTCAGAGGAGAGCAATTTATCCAAGCCAAATTTCAAGATTTCACTCAGCTTTAACAAAGAGAAGGGGAAGTTCAGTATTAGTATCTCCTAATTCCATGCCAATCCCAGCATCTTGAGCTTTTTAGGCTTAAATGCAAAGCATGTACGAGTGGAGAAATCTGAGCCTTAATGTTACCTGTCAAAATACTTATGGTTTAACATGCTTAGTTCTCCCAACACCTGATGGGACAGGTCCCTACAACATATCTCCCTCAAACATAACTCATCCAGACTTGAACGGTCATTTTTCCCCAGGGCCAAATGACAAAACAGCATTGTAATGACTGCATTCAAGCAGCTTTCTTCATAGCCAGAAAGTCCGGGCTTGTTTTTGCCCCCAACTCCTTTAAAACAAAAGCTTAAATACCACAAAAACCCATGGGGAGAAAAATATCAGCGTGGAATTTCCTATGGGCTCAGTTCCACTACTCCCATGGAAACTGTAATTGCTCAGATACATGCTGATGGGGCGGAGAGGAGAGGCAGTTAGGGAAAGAATACGCTAATTCCAAACCTATCCCGGGTTTAGCTGCACACAGGAGATATATTCCCCTAAATGTCACTTTGCTTGAGGTTTTCAACCCAAGTTCTCAGCACAAACTTCAGCTTTCAGGTCAGAGTTATAAATCATGCCCTGACTCCTGAGATACTATATTTGCCAAGAGGTCAACAGAAGGTTGACTGAATTTCAGACTAACAACCAAGAGCTGACTAAGTACTTATCATCAGCTCTGTTTGTGAGAGAAAAGTGCCAGAGACAGAGATGTTCTAGAAACAATGAGTCAGCTTCCACTTTAGACCTGTTATAATTAAAAATAAACAAATAAAACAAGGACAGGTTCTGTCTTCCCATCTTCTCCAAGAAAACACACCCTTTTTCAACAATGGATGTGCCTCAAAATTGTAAAAACTGTCTTCAAACGTCTGATCTTGTCTGGACCTGGGATGTCATTTTGGTTCCTAAGACATGCAAAAGCTGTCGTGTCAATGCACATCTCCCTCAAAACATAAGTGTTTGGCTAGGTTCATATCAGACATAAATACAGAAACATTCTGCGACATTTCTAAAGACATTACTGAAGCCAAATTGAGGATATAGCTCTATTTTACCTGTAACTCTGCTGCTCCCTGAGGCTTGGGCGCTCCCAGAGCAAATTGACCCCCTTCTACAATGGCATTTGTCAGCCGGAGCTTAGAAGCAGCTCTTCGGTAGATTATTTCTTCAATTGTATCTCGTCCAACCAAGCGGATAATTTTTACAGGCCTTGAAAAGTTTAAGAAAATTCTTATTATTTTCTTTTTCTGAGGTGCACTAAAGCTGTGTCCTTGCATGGAGCACTATCCATTCACCCTCACCCACTCCTCTGGTAGTAATTACAATTACAGGAACAAAATCAACAAAAATAATCAGCAGAAATGTAATGCAGATACAATTGCTTCTTGACACAGGAGAAATGCTCATTGCAAAAATGCAGGCAAACCTCCAGATTCCCTCTCCTCCTCCAAATCAACAAAGCTCCCACCCTAGACACATGACAAGGACAAGATTGCACGAGGCTGCAACAGAAAAACAGAGACATAAAATCTTCTCTGCTCTTCTTCTTTGATCTTCAATCTATTGTACTTTAACCCTCCACTGCATATGGATAGGGAAAGCAAGACTGAGAGACCAAGACAGTCAGCAATCAAACTAGAAGAAGCAACATTTCTCACTTGTGCTGCCCAATCCGGTGAGCTCTTGCTATTGCTTGCAAGTCATTTTGTGGGTTAAAATCACTATCAGTAAAAATAACTGTATCTGCTGCTGTCAGGTTCATGCCAACTCCACCTACAAAGAAAGAAGGAGGTCACAAAATATGTCAGAAGCAGAAAATAAAGGAGAAGCTGGAGAATTTATGCTATGCAACGTTCTGTCAGATCTGATCAACTGTATCTAATTCAATGTATCTCTCAACCCCAAATCTAAGTCTCATAAGGATCTAAAAAGATGGGTAAGCCTTCTATTTCCAGCTTCTAGCTTTCTGCAACTGCCCAAAACCAAGCTGTACTGTGCAATGTAGTCAAAAAAGATAGGGTGCAAGTGAACCAATGCAAAGGGGACTGGTTGTCAAGACTGATGAACAGAGACATACTCTTCTGCTGGCAGGCAGATTAACCCTGCAGGACTGGCTTCGCTGAGGCTACAAGGGATTGCCCAAGTCATGACTTGGCTGCAGCACAGAAGCAACAGTTAAATACACTGCTGAAATATTGGAAAACACCAGGCCCAACTATACAATAATCAGAGCCTAGGTATTTATATGACTTAAAGTTTTTGAGGTTAGAATTTGGGCTCTCATGGAATTAAAAGGAAAAAAAAAAATACAGTTAATTATATTTTTTTTATACCCACTATTGTGACTACATACTGTAGGTAAAGGCGGGGGGAGCCTACTGCCTTACATTTCTTTCAGCTCATGCCAAGCACCTCTTCACAGTAATTGGAACTTCCCTGCAAGTGGAGACAGTCATGCACCTGAAAATTTCTGTCCATAACAGTGATGGAAACGCTGTTAGCACACCCGTTTGCAGCTGAATACAAGATGCTTTGGCCAGATATAGCAATGTGCAGTAAAAAACAACTCTAAGTCTGGCTGACATGGGCAGGGAGAGTTCAGGCACTGTGGTGAGAGACACACTTATTCCTACCATCTAGCATTAGGCGCTTGTCTTCAGTCTCTCTACACACTCCCCTCAATGCACTGCAGTATCACGGGAGCCAGGCTCATCCAGGAAAGTCTGACCAGAAGCCCAAAGGAAAACTTAGTTCAAGTTTGATGCTTGAGATCAAGCAGTGTGGATCCCTCCTCTGGAGACAAGCCTGTCTTTGTGCTTGTTTGAATAGAGACAGGGAGGTTTGAAACTGCGTAGAAGACACAGAACTGCCTGAGGAGCTAAGAGGGGAAGAAGCACAGATGGCAGTCCCATAGTGTTTGCTCTTTGCAGTCTCAGGACGGTAAAAGGCTCTCATTTGAGTCTGTCTGCCAGCTAGAGAGCATGTCCATGTTCAGTGAAGTCGAGAAGCAATTCCATCAGCTTACTTAAAGGAAGTCTGTTCCCGCCTGAAGTCTGGTGCTTGCAGAAATAAAATGCTAGTGAGATTCCTTAAGCTCAACCTGGCACAGGGACAGGCATTATGGGACTTGGAATAAAAAAAAAGTAACTCAAGTGGTTGCAATATAAAAAGTGTCTTGGCATCAGCTTCCGAAAGGAAAGCACAGAAACCAGATGTCCTAGCTGAGAGACCCAAGTTCAGGATGTGTCTTGTCTCCCTCAAAAATCCCTCACATGAACAGGCTCTGCAGGATTCAGAACTCCCCGAAATCTTGCCAGAGAGAGCAAAAGAAGAGTGCAGAAGCAAGATGGGTTTTTTGTCTCCCTTTACTTACCTGCTCTGGTGCTCAGCAGGAAGATAAAGATGGGCTGTTGACCAAAGTTCTTAATGGCAAGGTGTCTCTCTTCTCCCCTAACAGAACCATCCAGCCGCTCGTAGCTATAGCCTTTTAAAACAAGCAACAGGTATGTTTCTGAAATTCTGTCTATGCTCTTACCTTCTTACCTCATTCTCTATTGTCTCGCTCCTGTCCTAAATCTTTTTATGCCAAATCCTCCTGCCTTGATTCTCATTTTATTGCCTTTAACTCCTTCATTCTTTCCCAGTTAAACCTCGTATAAACTGAAGTAGCAACTCTGACTTCCAGATTGACTGTCGGCAAAGGGTAATTTAGCTGAGTCTGAAGCAGAGATTCTTAGCATTTAATTTACTGCTTGGAAACACAACAAAAATTCAGAGCCAAAGTAAAAGAATGTTAGCACATAGTCCCATTTCAGATTATGCTGTGCTGGCCGTTGGCCCCAAGAAACAGGCCAACAACCTTATGCAAATTCCCACGGCCTTCAATGTGTGCTTTCCTGTGAGCAAGCAGTACGGGATATGGCCCTACATTTGGCTTTATCCTGCGTTATTAGTCGTCCAAAACCATAAACACCAAACAAAAGCCTCTTTCATGGGAAATCCTAAGTAGGCATGGAGCCACGTGGATAGAAACAAAAGAAATGTCCCAAGAACACTTTGGTAACCTTGCCAAAAATGGTCTGATCCAACCTGCCCTTGCAGACATGTTGGGGCCCCACTGCCAACAACTGTTTTAATCAAAAATTAATTTCCTGGTGTGAATGTGGCCCAATTTGTGTTTGGTGCTGGACAAACAGAATCTAGAGCAAGCCTGTTGCCTTCAGTGCAATTACTTCAGGACTCAGGTACATAATTGAACACAGGTATATAATGAAACATTGCTACCCTGCCATCTGTTAGCTCCATTTTATTGTGGAACCAAAGCTGAAACTACTTTGAAGAACAACATTTAAGTGCCAGCTCATTTCAGGCACATGGTAGCACGGCAAAGAGCTGAACTCAAGACCCTCCAATTCACAGCACCTCTGCAACAATATGGTTCGTATCTACTAAGCAGCAATAAATCCCCATCACATTCCCTTCTTCATCCCAGGCAGATCAACCAAAATCAGAGGAACAAGATATGGCAGAGACCACTAGGATAAGCCCTCTGCTGCCAAAACGTGCAGAACATACCTCTGTAGTCCAGGTAGTCTTGGAGGATATCAAGCAGTTGAGTCATCTGAGAGAAGAGCAAGACACGGTGGCCACTGGAAGAAGAACGTGAGACACCACGAGCCTTAACATACTGTGACAGCATTTCACAGAGTGGTAGAGGGGTTACAATAGCTTAACCAGTCACTGTTACATAGCAAGGCCTCATCACCTCTGAACACTAAGCCTCACAGAGTCATGGCCCTCATTCCTTCACATTTTCAGCCCAGTTAGTGGAGTGTTTTAAGAAATGTTTAAAGGGAAGCAACAAAAATCTTTGAGGTTCCTCTACCATTTCTTATGCAGCTCCTTATACTGAAATTACTTCTTTCAGGTAGTCAGTAATGTGCAATAAATAGGGCAGTCCTTGTGTTGTGATGAATATCTGCTCAATCTATGGCTAAATAAGGTAGTTTGCCTTCCGAGTTTACCCCTTCTCCCTATGCCAACCCCATCTTATCTTCCTCACCCCAACATGACATACCCAGCATACAAGAACGAAAGGAGTTTATCCAACAAACACAGCTTGCCACTGGCTTCAACAATATGGTCTCCAATCTCAAAGGGTTCTGGCTCAACACCTGGAACAGAAAGGAGTTTCAGAAGCAGATCTAATACTATGCAAGTAACAACTCAATGGTCAACCTCAGTGTGTCTGCACTGCCAACTATTGCCAAGCAGACCCCCATGATGCTTGCTTGAGAAGCAATGGTCCTTCTCTTTCTCTAAAGAACACCCTCAGTAGTTCACATAGCATTGTGATTTCATTGTTTAGGTGCGAGTAGATGCTTTGATGAGAAAACAAGCGGAGAGCTGCAGTAAGAAACTCAGACTTCGCACAGTCCCCTACTTTATTCCTCATTATTGATGAACTGTCATATGTTGGAACTGGTCACAGACTCACAGCTGGTTCTGATTCAAGTACGACATTGTTTATTGTTTGCTTTTTCTAAGCCTTACACTGCCAAGCAATAACAGAAAACCATTGTGTAAATCAAGAAACTTATTTCTTTCTATTTCAAGCAAGAGGCGTGCTTTCTTACCATTGAAAAGGTATGGGTGGGCAACACACTTCCGAAGCTGAATTAAGACATTCTGAAGTGTAACCTTCCTTCCTGTTTCACCTTCAAATGCATCTGGAACAAAGAGCACAGAAAAGGAACTAAGCAGGAAAGCCCATGATCCATCAATGGGTGTGACTGGGAATGTCTGGGTGCTGCTCTGCAGTGCTTCAGCACTGGAGTATCTCTCTCTGCATATCACATCTGCATTTGAATTTCCATCTCAAGACTAATACATCTGTTTTCATGGACCAAACAAAATTTCCCTCACAGTTTTTGGACAAGCCTTTAGAAAAAGACCCTGATGAACACTACTCTGCCTGTCAAACTCCCTGGAACTTTCTGGACTCCCTGGAAAGGGTCACTGTCATTTTTCTGAGTGAATTCTAGATCTAGAAATCATCAAAAAGAGCAAAAGAAATTTGGTGCAGTTCATTTGAGTTTTCCAACAAAAAAAGTAATACAGCAGAGTCAAGATCTACTGGGCAACCAGGAAGTTAAGAAGGGTTGCATTTTTGTGAGGAGAAAAAGATGATACATGTGCATATGCTGACTTTAGAAGAAGAAGGTTCAGCCTGCCTGGTGATGTGCATGCAAAGTGCCATTGGCTCCTTGATGCACCAGGCGTTAGCCCTAGAAGAACAAAGCGTCTCCATCCCCCCAGTTTTACTTTCCTTACAACACATAAGCACTGGCAACCCATATGATGTGGTATGCATAGATGAAAGAAGAGGAATTCAGAGAGAAGCAAGTACTTTCTCTCTCGTACCTCATGATGCTTTGTTACAGTTAGTTCACATGTGAAGTGACAAGGAGTGAGCTATTACGGTAAGAGTCTGTGGCTGCATTGTCTGTGGTTTCCTAAGAAACTCATATCTACATCCAGTACGTTTAATTTGCTGTACGGCATCTGTACTACTATTGGAATATTTGTAGAGATCCACAGATCCAAAATTTCCCTTACCGCCCTTTTGTCTGAACTCAAAAACATGGGATAGGAGCAGGCTTACCTGGTGATAAGTATTTTTAATTACAGGATGGCTCAAAGCAGAATCCTGAAGCTGACCCTACCCAGCTCTGCAAAAGCTCAGCTCCAGATACATAGGTCTCTTATTTCATCACAAGCTAAAACCACAAATCAAGCAGCCCAAAGCACTGAATTTGGCATGTTCATTCTATGCATATTCTGCAGACCAAAGTATTTTTTCCTTCTCTACAACAAAGCACAGATTTACAAAAGGAATTACTTTTGGTTTTAAAATTAGCTGATAGGGTTCAAACCCCTCAGTTACCTAGATCTTTCATCAAAATGGCCTTGTAGTACTTCCTCTGCAGAGCTGACATTCCGTGGTACAGAACCACTTCCACCTTCTTTGGCAGCTCTGCAGCCACCTCAGACTTGACTCTTCGAAGCAAAAATGGCTGCAGAAGATTGTGCAATTCTTTGGCTATGCAGAGGCAGGGAAAAAAAAAGGAGGAGATTACTGCCTTAAATGTAAGGAATTTGTACAGTATCTTCACAACTATACTTTCAAAATAAATGTATAAGGAACTTTGCATCTACTAGTGAAATGATTCAAGCCCAATTTTACAAATAGAGAAACCAAAACATAGCTGCATACCTTAAATACATAAGAGCTATGTTAAGGTACGTAATCATTACTTTTAGTGGCTTTGTTTTAAAGTTAGTCAGCATTAAAAAAAAAAAGCAAATAAAGGGGATGCAACATGTCTACTTCCTAGTCAAGATAACAGCTGGTTCTGATTCAAATATAACATTGCTTATTACTGACCTGGCTCACTCTCCTTTTCAATCGCTTGGTAATACTCAACAAACTCTTTCACTTTTTCCCTAGGAAAGATGTCAGGCTCAATAAGGCTGAGTAAGGAGTACAGTTCCTGGAGGCTGTTCTGGACTGGCGTGCCTGTGAGTAGCAGGCTGAAGCCCACTGAGAACTGAAAGAACCAGCAACAAAACAAAAGTCTTAGGAGAAAATATCTAGAGTGAAAAGTTACTTAATATACAATTCCACCCACACCACTCTTAAGCTTAGCTTAAAGATGACAGGTGGCACAGAACCGCCCGCAGAATGCTGCAAATGTCTGCCAAAACCATCCGACATAAGATATGGTGTGACAGTCAAACAGCTCCACCAAACCGACTAGGATGGCACCAATGCAAGAAAGACAGTGTAGGCAAAATAAGAACAAAGTGCAAAACCGACACCATTAAAATTCTTAGATCCATGCACTCTACAGTCCAATACTGAATACTCAGTGTTAGGTATTGAGACATGACTGGAAAATGCTGCCGGAATAAGACAGTGAAATGAAACTGCAAGAGACTATGCTCCATTTCTATTTGCTGGCTAGCTGATAAACACAGCAACATTATCTGGTCCAAGTTGCTTACAGTAATCCTTGTAAAGAGACTTGAGGAATATGGTTACCTTTGAAAAAATACAAGTCTTGTCTCAAGTTTGGTAATAGAGAATACGTTAGGAGGAGACCTAAGCTAAATCATGCCTACTTCTTTGTGACTACAGCCAAAGCTCCTGAAATACAGATATCACAGACAATACTTTCAGAAGATATAAGACTTTCAGGAATTTAATAAAAAATTATTTTTCACAGTACTGTAGCTCGTTGTTGTGATGCCAGCCCAGACCTAATGCCCATGTTTCACCGCCATGACAGGAAGTGTATCCTTCACTCAGGCATTCATTGTACTCTGGCAGGGTGCTTTGGAAGCTGGAGCAATTCTATTAACTTCAATAAAAAAGGGTGGCTCCATTAAATGGGACAATGGAATTCAACAGTTCATGACTCGAGGTCCTATGAACTAGGCAAGGGTTCCTTCACCCTCCCAGAGCTGGAGATAGGCTCTTGTCACTTTATATTGTCTTAGATCAGCTAGACTTCTACCACTTCAGTAGCACAGCTGTGGTTCAGCACTATGTCTGGCTGCTTTACGTTTTTTGGTCTCTCAAATCGCTCCAATGTGACAAGCCCAAACATGAATCAAAACAAGAAATAAGCTCCAAATACTGCCCACCTCCATGCAAAGCCAACAAGATAGGCCTTCATCTGTCTGCCACTAAATATGGGAATACATTCACCAGCTCTGATGGCAACTGGTTGGGGCCCAGAGCTTAATAAATACTCAGAAGAACAGATCATCTGTATGCTATGCTGAAGAGAAAAAAGGCTTTAGACACTAAAAGATGGATGAGTTATTTTACCTCAGAAAGCGTCTTGTAAAGCAGAGAACTTTGATTTTTCAGTCTGTGAGCTTCATCTACAACCAAGGCAGCCCAGGTAAAGCTGAAAAAACAGCACCTTCAGTTAGGGGCAGGCAATTAATTCTTATCAGTACAAGAAGACTGAAATAAGTGGTGGCTCTGCTTGGCTGAACTTGAGATGGTCTTCCCCCATGAACCACAGGCAAACACATCAAGCAGGGTGGGAGGAATTGACAAGTACTGGTTTCCAAGAGCCAACACAGCTTCTTAACTACAGCCTGGATAAGTTTTTTCTGAAATCAAAACCAAGCAAATTCACTTGAATTTGTTGCTTCTTTCTCCACTCCCATTTCTATGGGGAAAACAACATAAGCACCAGTTAAGTCAAACATTCAAGGAGGTCTACAATTTGGAACAAAAGAGACGTGAAACTAGGCCCTTGCATGCATGCAAAAACCCAACAACTATGATCAAGCAGAGTAATTTATAAGCCTTTTGCAAATTACCCAAGACAGCAGCTTCAGCTTGTTCTGGGCTTGATACAGCTATATGCAGTGCCTGATCAAGCAGGCTGCAGAATCACTGGTGACCTAGTAGATCCATTAGGCTTAATACAAACTCCAGATCTTTTCAACCCTCAGTGTTTGTGCCTGCTTAACACCAGGGTTTCATCTCCCACATCACGGAGTGATTTCCACATAGCTAACTCTGGCTGATGGGTAGGCAGGGGAGGGCAAGCATGACCCTCCAGCTTTTCTTACCCACACGCTTCTCTTCCCAGTGGAATATGAGGGCTGAAATCACAGGGACCTATGTTCTCCCCACAGCTCTTCTGTGTCTCTCAATTCCCCTCTTTGCTGTTTAAGAGTGGTTCTTCTCTGCCAGGGCAGTGAAATGTCATTATTCTTATTCTACAGGTTCAGCAACTGAATCTCTCCACATTACGTTAGAACAGGGCTCTTGCTCAACTCATTTGTGTTGTTACACTGCTTGTAAGGAGTGGTGGTGGCGAGACATCTGATAACTCTGACCCACCTTTACAAAGCACTCCAAGTGCTCCTACACAGGACAAGGTACAAATGATTAGCAGCCACTTTTTTTCAGAAGGAATACTAGGGGGCAAAAAAACCCCTTGAGTGACATGGCTTTGAGGTTATGTGCTAGCCTTAGAAGTAGGAAATTGCCCTGGAGCTGACATTTCTGTGGTACTAGAGCTAGTTTCTTGCTCTCCCTGGGTACATCCCAGGGCTAAGCTGCAAAATAAGCAGAATCATACGCAGCAGTGCAGGACATGATATGAAACTGTGAGGAGAGTATGGCCACAGCTACCTTTCATAAGGCCTGGCTTCTACTGCGATGTGCTCGTCCAGCACAACCTGCTGTTTCCACCAGTGGCCAAGGGCAGGTGCTTTGCAGAAAGACAACAGGGTGTCCATAGTGGGCCTGACTACTTCTGGGAGATCCAAAATTGTGTCAGTGGGGGCCACTGGGTTTCTGCTCCTACAAAGATCCTGAGCTATTCATGGTATCTGGCTGCCCCCAGCATTTGTCACAGCACTTAACACTACTGTAAGGTATTGGTGCTATTACTGAAAAATATGAAAGTTCTTCCCCATTCAGGTGTAGGCTTCTGTAAAATCCTGCATGGCCGTGACAATACTTCCTACAGGCAGAACTTCAGCTGTTTAACCAGCCTTGCTAGAAAGCATAATGCTCCATAAACCCTCCACAGTTCTGACTGGTGGCAGGAGGCAATAAACTTCAGGATATGGTATCAGCACATGGTCACCACAGCATAATGTAGGTCAATTTCAGCAGATTTTGCATCCAATACTTTTACAATCTAAAGCTTTTGAAGATCTCCTCTGTTCTAAATATCCATCTTCTGGACTGATATTTGTTGTACTCCTATAAGCCACTATATGTAATCTTCTTATGAGTTAACTGGCTTGAAAACTGTACTTGGGGGAAGTTCCCTTACATCTTAGCTGACATTAAAGATTCTTCCCTGAAAGTTGGTAAAGGCAAAGCTCTAATCACAAGCAAAGAGCATCCTTGGCTCTTGTGAAACAAGCATGGGATCTCACAGACACACAAACATACACTTAACAAATCGCTGACAGGCAGAATTAAATTTGAAAAAAAAAAACTAAAACCAGACTCACGGTTTTAGAAATGCTGCATCTTTGAGGCAAATCTGCAATGAAAAGAAATGAACCATGATTTATGACCTAAGTTAATACACCAGTTAAGAAACAGAACATCTTTCTGTCTACTTGCGAACTGTGGTGGAATGGAGGAGAGTGGAATGAAGCCACTTATTACCTGAGGAAAGTAGCATGACAGCTATTTTAAGCACAAGCTGTTGTGATCCTAGATTTTAACTCTTGTCTGGCAAAATACCAGCAGTAGAACCTCAGAGATTTAGTGGAAATTTACACACACCATAAATGCTCTTCACCTCTGTAAAGTTCTTCATATCTTTCTCACTCAGTAAGAAACACCATGCACCTTCAGCATCACAATCTTCTTCACTCTAACCAAACATATGCTTCAGTGGATTAATCTAAGCTATTAAAATGACCTCATAGTATCCTAAAGTGTAGACATTGCTTGCCCAACTTCAGATTCAGAGGAAGAGAAATCAGGTCACTCAAGAGAAATCCTTAAAAAGCACAGAATTTTATCATCAAAAGCAACAGAGACAAGAAAAATCATATCTAAGTGAATATCTCGATACAGTCCATCACTTTCTTGGACTTGCCTCAGTATGAGCACCTCCACTTATCACATTCAGGGCAAGGCTTATCACTGCTACCCACTCCCGCTTGTGCAACGTGGAAAAAGATTCAGTTTCAGAGTGGTCGGCACAGGTCACACAGCTCGCAGTGGGAAGAGACAGTAAAATACTTGAAAAGAGGGAAAGCAAAAGGGCAAAGGGAAAGGGAGATCGGGGAGGGAGGGTGGGGAGCTGTAAGAGATGCTTTTCATCTAATTTCAAGTTGATGCATTTATTAAGAGATTGTTGAAATAAAATCAAAGTGCTGATGTGAAGTAATGCCTGAGTGGGACTGACTCATAAGAGAATAATAAAGGCTTTTTCCCACTCCAGATAACTAAGCACCATGCGAAGTCCAAAGCAGTGACCAAGGAAGCAACCCTGTTCTGGCTGGTTCCATTTACAGCAGGACAGGACCTTCTCAGGAGAGTTCTGATCAGATTCAGCCTGAAGTCCTATCAGCTGTAACAGGAACCTCACCATTTTGCAGTCTGTCCAGGAATGAGAGTTATGTCTGAGGAGGGCATGCTGAAGAGGGCATAAAAAAAGGCAAACTCTTTCTAAGTGTTCTTGCATTGCCTGATTAACAGCCTTAATAAACATCACACTTCTATACGCTTCTACTAAATGTTAAAGGTCTGTAAGGTACCATACAAAGACAATGCAGTACCATTTAGCATTAGTTAAGGATGGACATGTGGTAAAGCTGGGGTTAAAGTAGATTATCTTAGGGACACAAAAACTGCACTGGACAAGGCACAAGCTGGGTGGTACAGAGGAATGGAAAAGGCAAGGAAAAACTTGAGCCTTCCTTTCAGGTGACAAAGACATCATGTACCTCATATGTTGTCAAGAGCACACGGAAGTGAGATTGCTCCTTCAGGTTCTGCTGCAGTTTGGGTCGTTCCTCCTTGCTGCCTATGTATGTCACAAAGGAAAGACCTGGAGCAAACCTGTTGTCAAGAGAATGATACAGAAAAAACAGTGAGCTGAGCTAAGCCTTTCCTGTGTTTATGACCCTGGACCCCATTATCAAACATAGCTACTGCACAGATAATGAGAACCTCCTATCCAAACACCCTACCCTCCTGTGAGATGTGGCTGGATCTCAGCTTCTGAATCTAAACCGTTGCTGATTAATTCGCATCTCGGGTCGGCACCTCAGCTGCTGGTTCTGGTTTGGGCAAGTCCCAAATAAACTGCGTTCTCCTAGGTCTAAAAGTCCAAGGCAGATGATTGAAAACCAGTCTCATGGCCCATCTGCCATTCTGAACTGAAAAAGCTCATGAGCAGCAGGTGAATGCATAGAGTTTGCTCAGTTGAGACCAAAGAATTGGTCTAAACCATGCTAAAATAAAGGCAAACGATGTCTGCAGCAAACAGGTCCAAGTCAGGCCCTCAAAAATCTACCCTCTTAGTCAAAAAGCAGATAAAGCCAGTTCCATGGAGGAAGAGCTGGGACCATAACATTCTTCTTCATTTAATCCCACCACTGATATTTGCCTAATGTTTCTCCCGAACAGCTGTTCACTGCTGATCTATGAAGGGATGCGCTTTCCCCCAACTATTCCAACTGCAAGTCTATCCGTATCAGGCCAGCTCACTTCCGAATGTAACCTGGATGACTTCAGATGCTGAGACAGCCAGATAGACAGACTTCTGTTCTAATCTTTAACCTTCTGCCCTTCCTCTTAAACGGAATGTTTGGGCTCCAGCTTAAAAACATATATATTCTGGGCAAAGCAAATGTGCCACCAGCACAGTCACTGCACCCCTGTGAAGATGGGTAGCGTGCACAAATGTAATGTATTTTGCATGCATATGTGAGCATGCCAAGAAAGATACTATTCAACTTGGGTCTTACCTTTCATCATACAGAATCCTGGCTGTCTTCAGCAGATTTTGCCTAAGAGAGGCTGAGCATGGAGGGTTACAAAACAATAACAAGCAAGGAGCTAGTGGTGGGCATTCGTACTGAAAGTCGGCCGACACTGTAAGTTGGATGAATTCACGTATACCACAGCATTGTAAAGACCACACATTAACTGCAAGTGGTGTTTGCACTGATTTGTAGTTTCGGTAGCTTCGGTTTTTATTTTTTTCCCCTTTTAAAAGGATGAAAACTGTTGGACTGAGCCCATATGCAGAGAATCTTTGTAACTCGCTGTACAAGAATATCATGAGCTGGACAGCTGTTGAAACTTACCTCTCCAGTTCCTCCTTCCAGTTGCTCAGAACAGACAGAGGACAAAGTATCAGAAATTTCTCTTTGTTCATCCATTTTTTTGCCAAATAAAGAAGTAGAGAAATAGTCTAGAAGGCAAGGAAAATAATTTTTTTAATAAGAAGAAAAGGGTTAAAACCAATAGCCCGAACCAACATAAACTGTCTACCTCTTGAGCTTTGTAGCTGGTTCCCACAGGTTCTCTAGCACAAGGCAGAGCTAAGAGAATGTCGGGTGAAATCCACCATCCACAAAAAAATCTTAGATCCCAAAACATGACCTCGATATCTGGAGCCCCTTTCCAAAGACCTTTCTCCACAGTCACAAAAAAAGAAGATCTACAATACATCACTTTCTAAAACTACCAGTTTGTTATTTAAGACCCATTGAATACCACCAGCTGAACCAAAGCACAAACATTCATTTTCTAACGAAACTGAAACCCATTTAAAAACCTACACCACCACCCCCCCCCAAAAAAAAAAGCAGCATTGAAAAATTTACACCCGTAAATTTTAATCCATGTGTTGACAAACCCCAAAATCATCTTGCTGCAGGTGCCTCAAAACAATTTCATCCTCTCTGTACTGGCTGTGTAGTGTCCCTTCAATTCTGCGCACTATGAATTACACATTCAGATGTCTGTGTAAAATGACCACTCATCTTTTTACAAAACCCTGAAACCTTTCTGGAGTGTCACTCAGGACCTAAGAGGGGTTTTAAGTGATTGAGGAATGAAAGAAACAATAAGCTCTCTCTTTTGAGTATGGGTTTCAGAATGAGGCTGCTTAACTGAGCAATCATTAGGGTGATTTTCTTTTCATTCTGCAGAAACATTAGGCTAAATTAGGCAAACATTTTCCAGAAGAAGAGGACAACACACCTGACAAGTCTTCCCAAGACCCATCTCATCGCCCAGGATACAGCCATGCTGGACTTCATAGCATTGCACCAGCCAGTTTACACCTTCTATTTGATAGGGACGAAGCTTAATGCCTGGGAATAAAAGCAATTTGTTACATTTACACGGTCGTCCAATACACTCTACACACAGTTATACCCTGAAGCCACCAGAAACAGGTCCTGCACAACCAGGCCATCCCAAACAACCGCCACGCAGGAAAAACACAACAGCTGTCAGCAAAGCTGGCTTACCCTGCCCGAGAGCAGAGACACCGGTGTTACAGCAAATCCATTAGATTAAACCACATTCAGGAACTTGTACACACAAAAATGCCCAAGTCATTACGAAGGCCTGTACAAGGAACCTAATCTGATAATTAAGCCGCTACTTTGCATCCTAAAAGACTGCTTAATTTTCAGCTCCAGCCACTTTTTTTAAATGTGTAAGTACTACATCCAGGGACACACTTTAGCCTCCCAAAAACGTTACTAACGCTCTACTATTGTATAATAATCATTTCTCAACAAGTCATCTTCCAGCTTTCCTACGCTTAAGCTAGGTCAGGCCTCAAGAGTAGGTCACTGTAGCTACCACCACCATTGCAATCCTTACTGTGGAGCACAACACATCAAAACAAACACAGAACAAGCCAAGTATGAGTTCTGAAGATCTTGCCTTGTACCTGGACTCCAGTGCTGTGTATTGCTAATGACATTGCGCCACCGCCGCCCTCTCCTCCCCGGGGAAAGGCGCGCGCTGAGCACATGAAGTAACTCACCAGCCCGCGGGAAACGCAAACCCAAATTAATACCGGGATTGAAATATGGGCGCCCCACAGCTAAGGAAAACCTGCAGGCAGGTTGGCTAGCCCAGGTGCTCCCCTTTAACGTCCACCCTTCAGGCAGCCGGAAAGCACTTGAAGGCATTCACGCTCAACATCCCCCCACGTTCTCTGAGAACGCAGAGCTGGCTAAGGCTGCGCTGAGACACTCGAGAGGTCAAAGCGGGGCTCGGGGAGCCAAGCCCCCGGCCTAACCACCCGCCGAACCGCAAAGCCCAGGAGGGCGCGACTGAGGCGGCCGCGGAGGGTTTGCACGGGACGACGAGCGCGGCGGCAACACGGCTCCCCGCGGCGGCCGTGGCTCGCTTTTACAGCCCCGGGGGGGACGCCTTCATTTACACCTTTAGTTGTTTCAGGCCTGGGGGGGGGGGGGGCTGCTAACGCAGAGCCCAGGCGATGGGAGCAGCACGGCGCCAGGGCCCCCCCCCCGCCGCCTCCCGCGCTCCTCTCACAGAAACCGCCCCCCCGGCAGGCGCGGTACCGCTCCCTCACCGCCCCCTTCCCCCGGGCAGCCCGCGGCCTGGCCGGCTACCGGCGGCCCGCTGACCTGTCAGACCCCACCGGTAAACGTCCGCCTCCTCCACGCCCGGACCCCCCGCCCGGGCGCTGGCGGCGCGGCGAAGCGCCTGGAAGAAGCGCGACATGGCGGGCGGCAGGCCCGGCTCAGCGGCGGCCCGGCAGGCCCCGGCCGTTCCCCCCCGCGCCCGCCCCCGGGCGGGGCGAGACCTCGGGCACCGCCCCGGCGGCGGGAGGAGCGGCTGCCGCCGCCGCGCTCGGCGGAAGGACGGCGATGGCGCCGCTGCTGCTGCTGCTCCTCTCGCTGGTGCCGGCCGCCGCCGCCGCCTACCTGTGCTGTGTCCGGCGGTACACGGGCAGCGCGGCCGTCGTGCTGCACCGCCGGGAGCCGGGCCGGGCCGAGGCGGGGGGCCGCAGCCCGCCGCGGGGCTTCGTGAGCGCCGGGGAGGGGGCGGGCGGCGGGGCCCGGCGCTCACCTCTCGCCTCCTCTCCGCAGTGGGCCCCGCGGCTGAGCGGCTTCGGGCTGCGCCTCTTCGTCCATGTGGCCAACACGGTGAGGGGGGGCGCCGGGTAAACGAGGCGGTGAGACCCGAGGTCGCTGGGGGAAAGCGGCCGAGACTGCCGGGGCGTCGGAGGGAAGCGGGGCGGGGGTGTCTCGGTGGGAAGGTGAAACCCGCCTCGGTTGGGGAACCGTAGGGAGGTTGCGTGGTTTTGGGTTCGCCCTGTCCCGCAGGCGGGGTGTGGCGGGGGGGGGGGGTGGAGAGAGCGAGCTGGCCTCTGGGCTGAGGGTGCCGTGAGCGTCTTGGAGAGCCCGAAGCCGGCATCAAACTCGGAGCCACCGCCGGCATCCCTCGGATGTGGAGGCGTTCGGGTCCTTCAGCCCTCTGAGCGGGGCTTTCCGGAAGGCGCTGAAGGCAGCTGTCCCCCCCGCGCTCTTCCTCGGGTGGGCTCTGGCGTGCCTCTGAGCCTGCGGGCCCATTCCCGCCGAGGCCGTGGTGGAGGAGGCATGAGGGCTGTGTGACGGGGGGCCGGCGGGAGAAAAGCCTGCGTCCCCGCGGCCCTGAGCGCCTTGCGGCAGCGGCCGCCCCAAAAGCAGGTGGATTTTGTTGCTGCTGCTGCGGCTGGGCCTTTCCTTTTGAGCCAGCGTCAAGGTTAGGCAGCAAAGTCTCATTTCAGCAGTGTGACCTTTTACAGAGCTTGGCAGCTGGTTGGGCCTGGAGTGAAAGCTTTACTCGTGAGCGTACCTCGCAAGTGGCTTTATTCCAGGATATAACAACCCGAATACCTTTTTATCCATTGCTTTGTGGCCGCTTCTGGTGCGTGGCCCTGGGCTTGTTTCCTTTCCTGACATCCCCCTTGGAGGGGGGACGTGAGATTCGCAGTCTCTCACAAGATTGCGCTTAGATTAGATGTAGATTAGGAGCAACTGTGTTTTCAAAAAGAGACTGCGATTCTTACGTAATGTGTGAGGTAACATATGACTTCATGGATCTAGGAGCATGAGTCTTGCTTCAGACTTGCGTTGTATTTGGACATCCCTTAACAGGCTTTTGAAGCCTGTTGTTGAGCTAATAAGACAGGCTAGAACAAGCCTGCTCTCTTTAGGACCACTGACATTGCTACACTGGGAACCAAAGTATTCACAGAGCGTTTTCACTTTGCTGCCAGGGAGTCTCTAAATTTCTCATGCTTTTCCAAGTTGACTCAGTTTACTGCAGGAGCGGGTTGAGTGACAGGAAAGATCCTAACAGTCGAATAAAGAAAGTAAGAATAAGCTTCTATGTTACACAATGTTTGCATAATCTGCGGAACGTAAAGAAAGTAACGGATGGGAGCTGTATGGATGCCTCTTAACAGTGTTGCAGCCTGCAGCTGCAGGCTTTCCAGGCCAAGTCAGGGCAGGAGAGCCAGAAGTATACACTCTTTATAATCATATAAATATGAGAGGTGGGAGGAAAGCATTTTGGGCCAGTTTTGTGGCCTGAAACACAAGTATTTGTGCTATTTTTTGTTTTTACTGTGTAGCATTGCATGCTCTCTGGCGTGCTGTGAGACTGCAGCAATTGTGAGCCCATTCAGCATTCCTTGTCTAGTGAGGAAGGTGTTCAGGTCAAAGTTACTGCAAACCAATGTTTCTGCTTACTTTTTTCTAGGCTTTTGGACAGATCTGCTTACTGCCGGTCTTAATAAGGTAAGAGTGGGGAGTTTTCCCCCCCTCCAAGTTTCCTGTTTTTTTTTTTTTTTTTTTTTTTGTTTAAAGGTGCTTGCATTGCACACCACTTACAGGTTATCTGAAATGACCTTTTTCTAAGAGGGAAGCTGCATAACTTTATTGGGGAGTGAGCAAGATTATGTCATAGATGTTGTTACTAGATTTTTTTTTTTAACTAGCCTGTTTTGAGTGGGTCTCTATCAGAAGAAATTAACCTTTTTCACACTCAGGCAGGTGCATAGAAACCAAATTTGCCAGCTTGCCTCTTTGCCTTTCTGTTCTTTTGCTAAAGAGCAGTCTTTCTTTCAAAGCTTGTGGATGTGCGAATCTGCTGTGTTTATCACCAGTAGTGGTAAAAGAATAGTATTAGTGGGGAAATAACATGTTCTTTCTAACAATATTCGCTGTTTTAGGTCAGCCTTTTCTCCTTCTCTCTCATTTATGTGTTTGTTTTCTGTGCTTTCAAGTGTAGATTGCACCAAGAGCTACTCAGGTAAGAGGTGTCAGGAACCTCAAGCTCACACTTGGTTCACATAGTTTGCCTATCATTTGATGGGTCATCTGTGCAGGTCCCAGGACACTGAGAAATGTATTACACACAGTTGGCCCCTGAATTTTTGCTTGGGGCATGGGCTTCTTGAGTAAATGAAACCCAGACAAGCGTCACTGCTGTTGTACAGCAGATTGTTCCTTGACATCTGTGACGGGGTCTTGATTTCCTTGCTTCAGTATGTGTTCCAAGCCCTGGACTCATGCTGCAAACCCTGTTGTATTTGTTTGCGAGCAAACTATGTTGAAGCAGGTTACGGAAAAGTCTGAAGAGGTGCTTTTTGTAACAGGATTAGTGCTTGAATGTATGGTTTATACTACTTTCTCCTTTTCTTTTCCTCTCCCTTCCTGTGTTTATGGGTCTGTGGGTGATATGTCCGATTAAAATGAATTGAAAACTTTCACTGGTTCTTTCCTAGCTTGGGTTTATAGAGGCTGCTGGCCTTATATCAAGAGGTAGGAGGCTTTGTTAAGCAAGCAGAATAGGTTTGACGCTGCCTTTAGGAGAGGCGTGAGAGAGATTATCTTATAAGTGTTGCAGCTCCCTGCTGTGGGAGCAGACTGCTAAGACAAAATGTTCTTGGGTAAGGTTCCCTCTGAACAGTCTGGAAATATTAGTCATAGTAGCAAGCTTGCAAACTCCGGCAGTGGCTCTCTCTCTTTCAGGCTGAACAACTTCTCGCTCATGCGTTCACTTGACATTCGCGAAGATCCCACGTTTATCCCAGAGGTTGCTGCAGAGGTTATGGAAGACAAGTCTGAGGCTAAAAGCACTTTGGATATTATCAAGCAGCTGACAGATGCAAGGTCAGTATGTGATGTGTAAGAGTGGGGTGGAAGAGCACACCTGTTGGCACTATTGTATTAGTGGGAAGCTGTCGTCAGTAAGTAGGATTAAAATCTTTTTCCACACCCGGCTACTTTACAAAACAAATTGTGCTGTCAGTCATCTTTCCTTTTGTAACTTATAAATCACCAGTAGTTACAAGCAGTGTGAAATTTCTACAAGGTTCAGGGAGTCTGCTTGCTGGGGAGAGACCAAATTCTGCCCTTGCCAGGGCTGTGGTTCCGCTATTAGAGCAGATGGACGTAGTAGTTGGCCAGTCAGCACATACATCCCTTTAAGTGAGTTTGCAGGTGAGCTGTTCCTTGCCTTGCAAGGAATCTCAAAGAGAGCACAGGGTTGCTTGGACGAGCGAATGAACACGGTATAAAGAAAATGATCCACAAGAAATTAGGCTGTGTTAGTTCGGTTGCTTGGTTAAAAGCCTGTTCAGCTTCTTGACTGCGGCCTGAACTTGATTAAATCCCACTAGATTCCAGGTGAAACGTTACTCAGGCTTGCTTGTCTTGCTGAGGCCTGATGCTGAAGTGGGAGCAGCTGGGCTACTATGAATGCTTTCCCCATCTGGTTTTGTTCTTAGTTGTGGGCCTGTCCAATAGATACTGAAGGTATCTACGAGCTGTACTTCATCAGTGTCTCAGAGAGTGGGTTCTCTGTATGTATCTCTGCTTTTAGCAAGACTAAGCTTGTTCCTTGCTTGAGTTCTTAAGCTAGACCAAGGAGAAACTTTCAGCTCCTTCACTTCAGAGGAAGGGGTGTATTTCCTGCAGGCATTGGTCAGGGTGAGTGCAGCCTTCTGGTTCTTGTGTCCCCAGCTCCACCAGTGATATATTGAGTATTACAGGGCAGGTTACTGAAGCCTTGCCTCTTCCCTGCATAGCACATTACGGTGCCATATGCTGTCCTATTCCAGGATATGGCTTCTGGTTTGGGTAATGATATAGAGACATCACAGGAGTAGTAATTGTAGCTAGCTCTTCAGATGATCTTACATTCATCCTGTTGTGGTGAGAAGTGGTCTATTTCTTATGTGTTAGAGCCACCAATTTAATTTTTAAGCAGTTTGCTGATGCGAGTCTTTGTTTGTGCTGCATAGTGTCTCTTCCCCTTCCCACAGCACACACACTGTATGTGCTGCTGGCTATCTGGATCGAACCTGGGACAGAGAGCCTGGGAGTAGGTTTGCTAGTGTATTCCAGCTATTCTGTAATGCTCCAGTGGTGAGTAGCAGATGTAAACCTGGAATAAATTTTGAGCAGTTTAGAGACTGCTGTATTGCGGTAGAAATATGAAGCAACTAGAACATGGCAGCAAGACTGACCCCTTATTTCTGTGGCACCCTTAGCGTACCTGCGTACCTGGTGTCTTGCATGTGCGCAAGGAGTGTGACACAGTGTGAGCTGAAATGTGTAGGCTAGCAATCCAGATGGTGACCAGCAGGTTTACTGGAAGTGAGCGATGCCCAGCCTGCATTGGACTGTGATACTGAAGACTGCAGGTCTAAACAGAGGTGGCTTTGACAATTCACGGTTGCCCCTTTAATCCTTTCTTTGCAGGTCTGATTCTGCTAGCAATGGGTTTAGCTTCAAAGGGATCAAAGACTTCCTGGACTGCTACCGGTAGGTGAAATTGTGGTCTGGGAACAACCCATCTCACATGTTCCCCTCCTGTGGGCTGCTACTGTTCCACAAGCTCTCAGGCATCTCTTTGTTAGGATTGGCCGTGAAGTACCACTGTTTAGTACCACCCTTTGCAATCCTTTCCCTCTAATAGAATAATGAAGGAAAGCCAACTGGGGGAGCTGGCACAACTTTTGCAAGCCCTGCAAAGATCATTAGATGCTGTTTTCCTTGGCTTATTGTCAGTCTGCTCTGGAGGAGATTTCTACCTACCTTGTTTGCCCAAACATGCGAGTGAGAAGGAGAGAAAAGTTCATCTGGATGATGCAAGTTGCGCATACTGTGCATCTCTGAAGTATCCCCGGGCTCCCCAGCTGCTTGTGCTCCTGTGAGCAGTTTGACTGCTTTCACCAAGTAAATGTGTCCAGCTCAGGAACAGCTTGACTCTGAGGTTCTGCAAGCTGTTGACTGCTCGGTAACTCCTGGTTGCCTCTGGGACACGTGCCACATGTGGGGTGCTCAGATAAATCCTCCTGCACTCCTGGCACATGTTCCTTGAGGGCCACCTCTGCCTGTAGGCTGCGCCCTTGGAGCAAAAGGCTGACACTGCAGTCCGGTGTTATAGGTGCATCCTGACTGTGAGGCTTTCGTGTCAGCCAGAGATAGCTGTGCTTGCGGTGTAACATAGCCTTTTGTCAGGAGGGAGGGAAGGCCTGTTCGTTAAAGGTTGGTTATGACAGTACTGCTGGGAGCCCCCTCTCTGTAATGGGAGGCCTGTGTAAAGGGGGCTGTCCTCTTGGTCTTAGCGCATGATACTGGGAGTTTCATAGCCTCAGGCTTTCAGGAGCTTGAGGACTCTCTGTAAAGCTGTCAGCTGTCCTTCACTGTTTATCTGGTGGTTCAGGAATATCTGGGTAACTCTCCTAGCTCCTGCCCCTACTCTAAGGGTTGGGGGCCTGCTGTGTAGGCAAATTCTCCCCTTAAGGAAGGGAGTCTCCTGTCTTGATGGTGTCAACTGTGCTGAAATCATCACCACGTGCAGATTCTTATCTAGTTCTTACTTACGGCTATGACAGCTGCCATCTTGCTACAGGAGACACAAACACCGTGTGTGGGTGTGGTGCGGGGGTCTTGTAACAAGGTCCCAACTTCTGTCCTGTAGGAGTGGGAAGCTGACGCCATCTCAGGTAGCAAAGAACATCATTGCCGTGCTGGAGGACTGCGACAAATCCACGCCCCCGCTCAGAGCGATAGTGCAATGGGACCGGGAGCAAATAATGCTGGTAATGTCTGCCTCTGGTAGGAAGGGGGCCCCTGCTACCTCAAGAGCAGTAGCATCCCTTAGAAGGTGCAGAGGCTCTTCTGCTGATATACTGCACAGAAAAATATGTACGTTTTTCCTCCCTCCTTGTGTAAAGGACTACAAACAAGTTTGCTTTCCTTCCTGCAAAGAGAGGTAGCATTAAAGCAATCTGTTTCCTGCTGGATGACTGTGTTTAAAATAGGATTTCTGTGCTTATGTGGCATCCGTTAGCATAGATGCTTCCAAGTAGTAGTTTCCCAGCAGCATATGGTGGAAGAAGAAAGAAACTTTTAATAGTTTGGCTTAGTAGAAGCCTGAGAAAGCCATTTTTGGTATCCATTCTGATGCTGGTAATGACCTTCAGCTTGACTAAATATATGTAACGTATACTTTTTTTTTCTCTGTGCAGATGGCTGAGGCCTCCACTGTTCGTTACAGGAATAAATGTACCCTGTCTTACCTGGATGGCATCCCAGTGTGTCTGAAAGAAGACTTCAAAGTGGTGAGTTTCCTTCTCTAGCTGTCAGTTCATGCTGTGGGTTGTCAGCCTGGACAACTCACTGTGACAAGGTTTTAAGGCCAACTCCTCAGCAGAAGCCTGAGAATATGTTTGTAATCCGGGGTAGTGTGTGGGTTTGTAATGAGTAGGATTAACAAGTTTTGCCAGGTGAAGACAGATCTTGGGTACAGCAGACTTTTCCATATCTTGTACTGATCTCTCTAATCCATGGGGAATAGAGGGTGGGGGTGGGAAACAGTCCCTCTCATGATGAAATGAGAACGTAGAAAAGCATCTGTAGCGGTGGGTGTAGCTGTATTTTTCAGGCACTGACTGCTCCACTGGCAAAGCATCCCTCTCTTGTTACCTTAAAGGACATACTTGTGTCAGAAATATGCAAGTTGCTTTGAAAATTCCTACTCACAAGGAGTTTTGCCTGTGGCCTAACAACAGTTACCGTTAAATACTCCTGGCAGCGCCATCAAGCTGTTGTAGGCTCTGCAGAGACCTACCCAGAGGGTGGAGTCTGTTTATGTACAGATTCTTCCAGTGCTGCATTGAAGTGAAGAGTACTTAGCATACCCTGAAAATGAGTCCATCTGGTATTTTGGCATCCATCTAATCTTGGTGCCTTGCTTCAAAGCACTGCAGATCTGAAATGCTGCAGCTCTTGTCTGTAGAAAAATGGAAAATAAAGCTCCTGTGTGCTGTGGGGCCAGGGTGACTGTTCTGCAGCCTCTGGGCATAGCAATTGCATTGCTGCAGGGAGGCAGATTTTTTGACCATCTACACGATAGGTTTCTGTTCTGTATCGTGGTATTAAAAGGACTCTCTTGTGTGGGAGAAGAACCAAATGTTAAAGCGTTAAGTGTCCCTCCTAACAGAAACCAACGCAGGATAAGTTGAAGCGTGAAGCTTCCTAGCCCTTACTTACCTCTGTGGGCCCTAATGTCTGGGATCTGTTGTGGAGTTTAAGTGTGCATGTGAAGCATGCACGCGTGCCTGCCTACCTTGCCAGGGTTTTAGGATGAATAATAAGGTGTCTTCTTGCTAAGGTACCTTACCATCACCGAGTGGGAACAGTGTATCTTGGGACAGAGCCCGAAACAGAAGATGCTACTGTGGCCAAGAAGCTGCGAGAGGCTGGGGCTATCATTATTGGGGTCTCAAACATGCAGGAACTAGGGACTGGAACAACTGGATGCAACCCTAATAGGTAAAAATCCCTTTTCCCTCTCTTCTCCTGGGTCTAGAAAGACCTAAAAGTCTGTCCAGAACTGACAGGGAAGGGTACAAAAATAGGGCAAGCATGTGAGAATAAAACTGATGGAAGCACCCTGTGCAGGGAGAACCCTGGGGGTATGAAAACCCAGCATTGTAGATCTGAGGGTCAGAGTAGCTGTGGAGGCCTGAAGGCTCCTGAAACCAAAGGAAGGAGAGGATTCAAGTGGTGTCTGCTGCGTAAGGGACTTTGTTTGTCAGGCCCTACAGGCCTGGAGGTGTGAATGTTTACAGGATGAGTGGTAGACAAAAGTGGTGACGGAAAATAAATAAACGGTAATCTAATGCTCAGTCACAGTAATGGCTAAAGGCCCGGAACAGTGAGAAAAGGTGCAGTCATCTCAGGGAAACATAGTGTTTTTATTTCCTAGCTAAAACAGGTTCACTGGAATTTGCTTTACTGTTGTGAATTCTCCAGCTATAGCCAAGCTGAGAGCTGCTGTTGCAGAGCAGTGGTCCTCACAGCCTTGATAAGCCATGTGCAGAGCCACACTTCATGCACGTGCAGCTGGATGGAACTGGGGCTCCTCCTCAGCTGCAACAACATGTCAGGGCATTTCCTCAGTGTGTGAGGTCAGCTGGATACCCTGCCACCTGGCAGGTCTGTTTGGTGTCTGGAGACTGTGGTCAGACTGGAGACTTCTGGAGCTGCTGCTCTGGGATAAAGGGCAGAGCTGGGAATGCTGACTTGCTTGTCTGTAAGAATTGCTGGCCACCAACTGCTCCACCTCTTGGAATTGCATAAGGCACCGTGGCATGCAGTAGTGGCACAGTGCTGTTGCAGAAAGAAGAGCTGGAGTGGCATCCTTTCTCTTGCTTTGAGTCTATCTCTTTTGGATAGGCTGCTTATGGTAACAAGAGATCGGACTCTGAGGCAGAAGTCTTTTTTGCATCTTGTTTTCTAGGGACATAGCACTATCTTTGATGAAATGGTATCTCTTTACTAAGAGATTGGAATCCTTGGGCTGTGTTTCTGGATCTTTTCCTGCCTTGTAGTGCACACGGTCCTTCCTAGGAAAAGATTCAACACTATTTGTCTGCCTCAGGTACCACAAGACTCCTAGGAATCCCTACAAGCCTAACCACTTCACAGGTGGGAGCTCCAGTGGGCCAGCAGCAGCTGTAGCAGCAGGTAGGTGGTCCTAAACAGAGTTCAGGGGTGGCGGGAGGAAGGTCCTGAGCCAAAGTACCTCAGGCATTTAGTTTTTATGAGTGGGTTTAGAAGCTGGAGGGAAATCCTAGCTGAACAGAGAGCTCTGTGTGCTGTCTTGGCTACAGCTGCTGGTAGAATGGACAGGGCAACATGGTGTCTCGCTGATCACAGGCCAATGTGTGGTTTTTTTGTAGGTCTCTGCCCGGTGGCTATTGGCACAGATGGAGGCGGCTCTGTGAGGATTCCTGCTTCGTTCTGTGGTGTGGTGGGGCTGAAAGGTAGAGCCCTTTAATCATGGAGGGGGTGTGCATCTTGTGTGCTGTTTCAGATAGAATGCCACAAACAAGTCAGGCACAGTCTGTTAATTCCTGTCAAGCAAAACTTGACCGGAGAAACTCTGGAGTTTAACACTCTGAGAGTCATGTGGGTTGCACTGGCAGAGTAGAAGTGTTCTCAGTACTGGCTATTGAACAGATGTTCAAAAAAACTGAACTTAATTTGAGTCAAATGCTGAACAAAACATGCTTGCTGCTTTTCTTTCTACCACTCGTCCCTCTTCAATCTTCCTTCTCTGCTGGGAGGTGTTCCCAGCATAGTTGGGTATTTGTAGTGAGCTGGTGAAAAGCATCTCCACCCACGATGGTTTGCCATCACTCCAATTATATGGAAAGACTGATGCTGCTTGGATTTGTATCTGGTAAATTAAACCTGGTAATAGGCTTGTATGAAACCAGGATGTAGCCATTCCCTCTTATCTCAGTGTTACAAGAAGTAGCAATGCAGTTCTTGCAGTAAGAATTATTGTAATCAAGGGGAATGTGCAAAGGACATAAATGCACAGGGCAGTGTCTACAGCATGGAAGGTGGTGAGGCAGGATTGTCAGCTGGAATAGATGCCGGCTTTTTGGAATAGTTTATCATTCCCAAGGATCTCAGCTGCTTCATCAGGGACCAGATACTCAGCCATTCCTCTGTTTTCCCATCTTTCACATGTGATCAACTTGATTAATCTTGATTCATCTGAGGAGGAGAATGATGACAAAAATGTAACTGGTCAGAAAGGCGATACGAGTACACGCAGAAGGCAACTGGTGTTAGGCATGAAGTCTCACAGGTGAAGTGGGTGAGGTCTCCCAGAGGGTGGTATCTCTTGCTGTTGATAATCCTGCTCCTGCCTCTCCATCCTCCATATCATAGGTGCTGCTTCTGCATATTTAAATGCATGTATTTCAAATTGTCCCTGCACATATTTCCCCTCAACTAAATTTCTTAGGGGGGAAAACAGTTTCACTATTTGTTGAACGCATCCATTTCAGTGATGCGTCAGTAGAACAGGGTATTGAAAGACGAGTGACTGGGCTCTGAAACAGCAGACATGAAAGCAACTGGCAGGGGTGTGTTGCTTACCGACCGGGTGCACCAGAGCCATCTAGGTCAGACCTCATGAGCAACTGCTGGTATCTAGCTGACTGCCCATTTCTTTTTCTCTAGGTACATTTGGACGCATCAGTTCTCATGGCTGCTTGCCACTCTCGTACTCCACGGTCAGCGTAGGTAAGAGGACTTGTGCTCCACTTCAGGGACCTTGCTGTGTGGTGTTCTTACGGAGGGGCCAATCTGTGCCTACGAAAGACCTTGGGAAGAAGGTACTATTTACCCTTTGTCACATTTTTTATAACTGATCTCTCTTTTACAGGCCCTATCTGTACCTCGGTGGCAGATGCGGCCATTGTTTACAGTATCCTTGCTGAGCCGGATCCGCTCTGTCCATATGGTAGGTGAGCCCTCTCCTTCCCTGAGCCCAGGTATTCTGCCTTCCTAGAGGCATCCTAGATAAAAGGAGGAACTCTTCTTTGTTCCCTGCAGGACTAAAACAGCCCAAAGCAACCCTCTCCGGTATGTGTGCTCCTGACCTGAAAGGCTTAAAACTGGGAGTGGACTGGACATTTTTTAAGGTGCCTGTTCTATCTTTCTCTTTCCACTGCTTTGCAAAATGAGATTGTGAAGGAATTCAGTGCATTTGCTGTTCTCTTGCCTGTCATCATTACAGCTTCTCATATTTAGTCCTATAATTAGAAGAGAATATAGCTTGGGTAAAAACATCAACAGGGATAAATTTTTTTTTTTTTTTTCCCCCCCTAAGGCAGCCTTTTGAGTAACAGTCTTGTTGGAGGCATGAGGAAAGGTAACAACTGTACAGTTGATGGCAGTATGCTTCCTCATACTGCTGTTTCTATGGGAAGCAATGCTTCTGAACTGATTACAAAAGGCACTTAGTTTAAAATCAAATGAGGAAAATTCGTGTATCCACTTGGTGACAATGCTGTAGCTGCTGAGTGGTATTTCATCATTCCAGTGTAGAAACTGGGCTTGCAAGCTAGTACTGCTTGGCAATTGTAATGTAATCCCACAAATGTGCTCAGGATTTCTTCCCTGGTGGAAAACCAGGACTCTTTCTGGCTCTGCCCTGGTGCAGAGGAGGAATATCCTTTCCTCTGGAATAGATAACCTTTCCTTTTCCATAGGGGTATGACCTGCAAACTGTTTCCTTGAAGCAGGTGGCCTAAGGCAGTTCTGGAGGACTGTGTTTCACTACCATTAGGGAGAGGAACAAGGAAAGCTCTATGGGGACCGAAGTCCTGGTGAGCATGCTCACCAAGGAGAGGAGGGCAGTGACTAAAGTCTGCTTAGTTCTTTCTTTTTCTTTAGGCATGTGATGCTGAAGTCCTGTCCATCTGTGAGAAAGGTAAAGAGGAAAAGTCTGTAAGTCTCTTATTTTGCCTGATGTCATGGTATCACTTGGTGCTCCTCTTATGTATGCATTAAAAAGATCTCGCCTGAAATCCTTAAAGGCAGATGCTTGCAGATGTCTGGCTGGACAAACAGCAGTAGCTTTGTATTAGGGAAGCCCTCCTGACTGCTGAGGGTTAAAAAGCTTGGCAGTTGTAGGCTTGTCGGGTTACAATGGAAGAATGCAGTCCAGTGTGCAAAGCTTCTGTCTGTATAAAGACAGATCTGTGCTCAGTAATACTTACTCTGCAAGCTTTAATGGTAAAAGACTTTTAAGGGAGGGGCTTGTTTCACAACATAATGTTCAGTAGGAAAGACAGGGCTAAGTCTTTGTGATGTATCCAGCTCTCTGGTATTTCCTTGAAAGCAGCCAAATGGTGCCTTTAGGGTGGCTTTGCAGATTTTAGACTAAGCAAAATTGACCCTGGTGAGCACTTGGAGGTGTGGGGGAGAAAGACGCTACAATGCCTGGTATAGTAGTTGGCCTCCTATGCATTGGAGCCCAGATAGTTCACAGTATTCAAGCTTTGTTTGCCTGCATTTTTTTTTTCAGCCTCCTTATTTCCATAGACACTCACGCTTCTACATGTGTAGGATTTTCTTAGGAGAGATGCACCCTAAGCCAGTGAAACAGGCAAGCTTGGGTATTTATGAAGGAGCTGGAGACAAAGAAAGAAGGGGGTTCTTTTTAGCCTGCAGAAGATTCATTTTTCCTGAAGTCTTGGTGTTCAGCCTTGCTGAACTGCATCAGGATTTAATGAACCTGTACTGTGGACCTGGTCTCTTGAGTATCCCCCAGGTTCCCCTACCATTATGGTTCAGAAGAGGCTTTGAATGGGAATCTCATGATGCTAAATAATCACTTCATGCTGATAGAATACCAGTCACGTCAAGTGCTCAGGGAAGCATGGTCAGTCCACCTTTACTCTTTGGGTTAACTGGGGAGCTAGAGGGAGGAGATGAACTTGTCTGAAGTGTAGTGGGTAAGTTAGGAACCTGTCTGCAAGCCCCTGCTCCCGCCCTGTGGGAATATTGAGATCTAGTTAGGCCGAAAGCTTTTACCTATGAGAAGCAGCTGGAGCAGTCTGCATGCCACATGATGCACTGAAGATGCTTGCTGTGTAATGGCCTATGGGATCTCTGACTTCTCAAGGGTGTGGGGATTCACAGCCTTTCTGTGAAGCTTGGTGAACTCAAGGATGCTGTCTGTGCTTTACCTGTTCTGTATGCAGCTGTGGAGCACCTGCAGAGTTTGGGAGCCAGCATGGTTGAAGTGTCTCTCCCGGAGATGGAGGAGGTCCGAGTAGCACATGTAATCTGCATTCTCAGTGAGATGAGGGACTTCCTGCAACCTGACTTCAATAAACATTTCTATGAAATGGTAAGTAGCAGCCTCTTGGATCCCGGCTGATACAGAACAAGTGTCATGTCAGTGAGAAACCTGAGGCTCTCCTGCTTTTTCTATGACAAACCACCTGTTGGATGACTACTAATACAGGAGAGCAGACCTGGAAGAGAACTCCTGGGCTGTCACATTTAGTTTCTTGCAAGCAGAGCCATGATCGATGTTTCTTCTTTCAGAACTTGGACACTCGGGCTAGCCTGGCCTTGGCTTCCCAGTTCACAGCTCTGGATTATATTACGGTAAGGAACATACTGTGGTGAAGGCTGAAGGGAGGCACCTAGTGAAATTGTAAAGGTGGGGTAGAGGATTCTTTCACCTCCCCATACCTGTGGAAAGATATCACCCAGCTGTACTGCCCTCTGCTGCAAAAGCATGCTGAATGGTGGGGCACCACAGAGGACATGCCACATGGATTGGTGTCCTGCATGTTGATTATGAACTGCAGGAATGGTGTCGTCTTTTGTGAAGGCATAGGCTGTGATGGGCAGAGCCTGTCGTCATCAAACATGAGCCTCATGAACCAAGAGGGCCCACTCAGACAGTAGTGTCTCTGCTTGCAGGCAAATCGACAGAGAACTCGGACCATGAGATTTTTGCGAGAGATCTTCTCCACTGTGGACTGTATCCTTACACCAGGTATTGGCAGCCTTGGCCAAAGAGCTGGTCCCTGACAGCTGCGTGGTGCGCTTTAAAGAACAGTTACTCCATTAACTTACCCTCCCCAATTTTAAGAGCATGACTTTAGTGCAAAGACTTTGCTGTGCCTCAAGCCTTTAGAAGATAATGCAGCCTGGTTAGAAAGCCTGCTCTGTATTTCTAGATTTGCTGTGTATTGCTAGACTTACTGCATATATCTGTGGCAGTGAGAAACTCCTTCTTGGTACTTGAAACAGGAGCTGCAGAGCCAGCATATTTATGCAGCAGGGACTGGACATCTACTTATGTATGCGAATGTTCTTGCTCTAAATAGAAACTAACTGCTTAATTAATAAATCCCAGTGACTTGATTGTGTCCCAGGGGCATGAGCTTGCATCACCAATGTGTATCAAACATGTGACTTTAACGAACCAAGCTGTACCTTGAAGATTGTCCACTGCCTGACTCTTCCTTTGCTCTTTAAGCACTGGATCAGGTTGCCCAGAGAAGCTGTGGAATCTCTGTCCCTGGGGATATTCAGAAGCTATTCAGACAGGGTCCTGGGCAACCTGCTGTAGCTGACTGTCCTTGAGACAGAAGGCTAGATAGGATGACCTCCTGAGGTCCCTTTCAATCTCAGTCATTCTGTGATTCCTCCACAGCCATTCCTTGCACTGCCCCAAGAATCTATGAATCTGACCTCTCGACTGGCAGCAGCGATTTGAACTTCACGGTCCAGTCCATGAGGTAAGAAGAGTGCTGCTTGCACTACGGAAGCAAAAGTTTGGGAACAGGTGGAGACTAGCTGCACTAACTGAAAGAGCTTAGGCTGTAAAGCCGGAGAGATCGATCCTAGCAGCCCCTCCCAAAAGAGGATGGCTTTCCTGCTGTCCCAAGGCAGGAATGCTGACGACAGCTTTTCCCCCAGGTTCATGCAGCTTGGTAACTTGACTGGGATTCCAGGCCTTGTGGTCCCTGCTGGGTATTCTACTGCTGGGCTTCCTATTGGCTTCCAGGTGAGCATTGGGTCTTTGTGAATGCTGGGTCACAAAATCTGCAGCTGGCTTTGTCCTGAACCACTCTAACCAGGCTCGTGCTGTTCCTCACAGCACACTTGAGGAGTTGGCAGGTACTGGTAATAAAGTGTCAACTTGTGGGTGAAGAGACAGGAGTAACTCACTCCTGAATGGCAGAGGGGACTCTTCAGGTCCCTGTGAGATAGATTTCTGTCTCCTGGTCTACTCGCATCAGTACCCTCACTATTCTTTCCTCTCCTTATTTCTCAGTTCTGTAACTTTTTGAAGTCCATTTCAAGAGTGAGAAGAGCAACAAAGGGTCTCATTTAAATGAAAGGTCCATGCCTTGTAATTAAGTCACACAGTTGCCTTTATCCCCAGTGTAGTGATGCCATACTTACTGGGGTAAAAGGGAAAAGCATCTGTCCTTTTGGTGCTGTTGAGGGAACAATTTAGTTATGTTTTGCAGAGCTTTCAAGAGCATCTGTATATGATGATGCTACTTTTTTTTTTTCCCCTTCCTCCTTTCTGCCTCTCTCCTCTTCTCCCAGGTCATGGCAAAATGGTGGGATGAAGCTGTTCTTCTGAGGATTGGCTCAAAGCTAGAGGAGTTTCGTTACCAGACCAAAAAACCATCCATTTATTATGACATCCTCGCATGATGGAGTGACCAAGATGGGGAATAAGTCTGTCTTTTCCTAGTCTGACCTGACTAAGTATTAGAGTGGACTTGTTTTCAGTGTTCATCTGAATAAGGCTTAGTAGCAGGCCCATTTGAGGAATGGCAAGGAACACAGATCTAAGCAGGCACTGACGCTAAGTAGACATCATTTCTGTTACCTGTTTGTTATTGAATGGTCCATTTTATACTGGTGAGACCAAATGTCCTAGCTAGTTCCTTGCTGTGTTTTTGCTAAAAGGGGAAGCTGCAACTATCTTCTGCAACTTCTTTCCATGTCAGAGTCCTGTGTAAAGATGGAAGACAGTTGCATCTACAGGACTGCATGTGGGCAGTTCATACTACTGTAAATGGAAAGGTAAAATCCCTAGACCTTACAACTTCTCACAGAACTCCTCCTGCTCCAGGATATAAGAAAGGTACTGTTTTGAGGGGGAGAGGCACGTTCCCTTAAAAAATAATGCCTAGCTCCCTTGGAATGAGGAGGATCTTAACACACCTGCAATTAGGTAGTGTGTTTTGTGGGCCCTTAGATAGTCCCTCAGAGCAAAACCAAAAGCCTATAGCTATCGAAGTGTCACTGTGCTTCTGTCCCTTATTCTGCAGTGTAAGGTCAGTCTAACTGTTGCACAAAGTATGGATGCACTCACCGCATGAGCAGTCCTACCTACCTTCAGCCTTACATGCAAGGGGAGGGAAAAAGCAGAGCATGAATCCTCATCAACTCTGTGACCCAAAGCCCTGGTTCAGGGTTCTGGCTTTCTGTTGCACATCTCTATTTCCCAGGCTAAGCCTTGGAGAGCCTCTTTTCTGCCACTGGTTTCTTAAGTATAAGCCTACTATCTTTAGGTGTCCAAATGGAAGAAACGACTTGGTAATGCTGTGACATACTGCTTAAGGGATGCTGAGCCAGCTATTACAAACAGGTGAGATTGGTGTGGTACTGAAAGTAGGGAACACTACTGAGCTACGAGCAAGAGTTGAAGCTGGGTGCAAGAAAGGTGTTGCACAAAGCCATGTACAGCAAAGGGTTTGCTCTAGCTAAGAAGCCAACTCCCTCTTATCCCAAAAGTACTTCCTGAAGTAATCAAGGTAGAATTAAGACACTGATTAAAGATGAGGCTATACTACATAAAGCCACAGTAGTGAGTTTCATGGAAAGGCCCCAGACTGTAAACTCTCAAGTACCCATGTCCTGCTAGCAGCACTAGGGCCATATGAAAGGTAAGAATAGGCCTAGGAATAACCAAAGCTAAGCATTTGTGTTTGTTTTGGAGTAGCTTGGGGTTAATGCTCAGAGGCATCTCTTGTTGCCTACCTCATCAGGCAACCTGGGCTTGTGATCAGGCTGCTGGAGCAGCTGTCCTACAGCCAGGAGCAGAGAAGATCATTATATTCTTACTTAGCTTGGAAGGAAAGAACAAACAGAAAGTAGTTGCAGTTTCTCCCAAACTCAGTATGGTTTTGGGTTTTTTTCTCTCCATACATATCCACTCTTTGAAGAGACCTAGCACTTTAGCCATTAGTAAAGTTAAAAGTCAGATGGCATCTGAATGGAAGAAACTTGCATTGCTGTCTCCTCCTTAATTACCTGAGTTAAAGCATCAACTCCTACCATCAGCTGTCACCAGCATCCATGGTTAAATTAATTATATGGTTGACATTATCTTCAATTCCTCTATGTGATACTACCATAACTACCTTTTCACTAGATTCTAGTATAGTTAAGCTTTATAAAGAACAGTTTAAAAGCAAAGTATTTTCTCTGTTATTAATGGTAAGTTATTAACTATCAACAACATACCTTAGAGTGAAACACTGCTGAAATGCATTGTATAGCAATAAGGGAGTTGATAAGTGTTTGATAAGAATAAATTTCTGCTTGAAGGAAAAAGCTGGATAGTCCCTAATTTAATGCTATTACTCAAGGGATTAGAGATAGATGTTTAAAATAGTCAATTACCATCCTGCTAGATGAAGCTATTTATTTCAAATACCTTCCTAAATGATATAATTTCAGGGTAGTGTAATTTCAATGTTTAGTTCATTGTCTGGGTAGAGAGAGGGAGCTCAAGTTCCTAGGAAGACAGAGAGGAGCTAAAGTGAACCACAGCATCATTTAGGTTGGAAAAGACCTTTAAAATCTTCAGGTCCAACCATAAAGAATTTTCTATTTTTTAAAAATAATACTTGCATCCTGCTAGAAGAACTGAGAGCTTTTACTGACTGACAAACTTAGCCTGTCTCTCAGCAGCCTGCTTCCTCCCTTTCCCTAAACTGGTATTGCATCAGTGCCCATTTCCCTGGTACTGAGGTTACTAAGCTAAACTTTGCTCCTTGAAAGGTCTCTGTGTTTCCTTTCCTCCCCTGGCTGTTAGCTTATCCAAGTTCTACAGCAGACCAGTTCCTAGTTAACAGCAGTTCTTCCCCACAGTATGCAAGAGCAAGGCAGTTGTGTGAGCAAAGCGGACACAGTGACCACACACACAATCCTAGTGCTTCACATAGATATATGTATGGGTATAGATATACGGTATATACACATTGATCTTTTTTATATATATAAAATAACACCTTGTTTATAAAGCGACATTTAATTGCCACTGGTTCCCTTCCCGCCCCACAAGAACAATAGTATACAAAATATAAAATATTTTAAATATTTATAAACGCCGCAAGAAAAAATAGAACTGTACGAAAATATTTTTTTTCTGAGGTTCCCTCCCTGCCCTGTGGGAAGGGAAAGAGAATGGGTACACTTTTGGCCGGCCTAGTGGGCCTTGAGTCCATAGTTGTTAAGTGGGTAGGAGTATGCCTTGCCTAATACTATCCGGTCCCGGAGGAGCTTAAATAAGACATAATAATTGCAGAAAAGGATGAGGGCCATGGAGAGGGTATGGTTCCACTTCTCTGAGCGCAGCAGCGAGTAGAGCTGGTAGCAGACCACACTGCCTTCAATGAGAATCAGCAGGTTGAGCAGCCGTAATGGACGGTGAAAAAGGAACTGCAGGGAAACAGTTAAAACGGACAGATTTCTATCATTTGTTGCACAGTACCCCTCCCACCTTTAACACCGCATAATGCTGTTGGGCATCGCTGGGCTAGCAACCACTGTGCTGGGCAGAAAAAAAGCATTTGTACTCCAACCACCGCTAGCTGCTACTTAGGGAAAGCAGCATGAAAAACACATGTCAAAAGTGCCATTTTGCTTGAGAAGGGGAGGACAGGTGAAATAACCTGTTGGCCAGCTGACATACTTTCCCATCTTCCAGGGAAATGTTAACTAGAACCCTCTTAAGAATATGTCACTACCTGATGGGAGAGGTGCATCACCAAGCTGAGAAAGCACTGACAAGGCAGCCACGGCTTCCATCCTGCCCGCACATCGCTGTAATAGTGCAATGGGAAAGCCCCTCTGCTGAGAGCAGGTATTTGGTTTAGCAGCGGCAGGCTGTTGCACAGCCCTGAACTCTGTTCTGCACGATCTGCTCTGCTGCACTCAGGTTTGAGCCTCTCCTCCCTCCCACAATCCTAACGCATCAAGCAAGAGAAGAGGTACTTGCATAAAAGCGGGCATGGGACACATCTGAAGGCACTGCTACGTTGTAAGGCCCAACTGCTTTATACAGGCACCGGCTACGTCGCACCAGAACTCCTTGTGGCCATATTGTGTTTTCTGACCAGCTGTGGGGAAGGAATGGCAGAGCGTTAGCATCTGTGCTCCCAACTCCCTGAACACAGGTTCACAGGAACGGACTGCAGCTTGACAAATACCAAAGCCTCTGCCACAGGGACATGTCCCAGCTCCCGCTGGAAAAGCGTGGGGAGGTGATCCCAAGCCCACCAGATGGACTCTGACTGAGTAATGTGAGCAAATGGCTCCCAGTGCAAGAGCCTAGCCCGCTGCATCGGAGGGGGCCACCCCTCACCCCTGCACAAGCTACTTCTCCAGTGCCCAAGAAGATCTCAGCCTTTGTTTCTGCGAAAGAACCAGTGGTGACCACAGGAGCTCAGACAGCTCCCTAGAGCAGATGTTTCAATTTCTAGGGAACAGAAAGACCAGCAGAGTTGCACCTGTGACCCCTGGCACTGTGGTGAATGGGGAAGCCTCCTCAGTGGATAAGCATTGCCGATACTCGCTTCGCTACTAGAACGTCTTCTCAGCCCCTCGCTGGGCATGCCAACCCTCCCCTATCCCCACACTCACATATGCTGCGGAGCATTGCTGTAGGACCCATGTTCTAGTTTCTGCCACTTGCCGAGGTGGGCAGCTGATCTGTGGAGCAGGTCACAGTACTTGGGAGGCAGCAGCTGGGTGGTGAGCATGACAAAGGCATTGATCCATACCATGATGAGATGCTCACAGGACCAGCGCATGTCGTAGTACTGGGTGCTCTGCAAAGAGACCAGGCAAGAACTTGGCACGACTGTAACAAAACAGAAGAGGGAACGACAAGGGACGTACTGCGTGTGCATCCAGCAGACCCACACCACACATTACAGGCATGCGCTTTTGGACCAGTGATTTCAGAGGGTTACAGCTTAGGAAACACTCAAGACTCCCTTCTCCTTGACCTGAAGGAGAAAGGGCAGGGGGATGATGCTGCAGCTGGTGCATCTCCTCTTCCAGCAGCAGGTAACAAGGGGATTTGCTTGCCACAGAACTGCCCCAGGAGCGCCAACTGCACCGAGACTGCTACATGTATTGTGGAGCCCTGCCCATTTCACTACACCAACTGGAGCTCGTTCCAGTTAGAAAAAAAGACATATTAAAAAATACAACCCCCACATTGACAAGAGGTCCTTGGATTTAGCTTGCTAAGCATTCTAGTTAGCTCTGTTTTCTAGCAGGCTGAACACCAAAGCCTCTGATCCAAGTACTCGAAAGCCAGGATGTTGGATCTGAGGCAGGTAACAACAGGTTCCCTTTTCTAGGAAGAACACAGCTATCCATCTGCCTAGGACAGGGGGTGGGAGAAGGGGAGTTAGTAAGTGGGGTGATGGGACTAGAGGTGCGTCACATTTATGGCAATACCTATCCGCCAACCAGGAGCAGTACTAGTGCACTCCGGATGCAGCCATGCTCCGCTATCCGGGCTGCCAAAGGGGAGACAGAGAAAAGGGGAATTAACCAGGAATCTGGCCTGGCAGCAATTCACACAACATTCAGAAGGAGACAGCAGGCAGGGGCACACAGAGAGCCGGGCAAGAGCTACCTTCACAAAACACAGTGGCAGGAATGCCACATAGTAGGCACTGAAGAGAGAGTTGAAGAGAACTTCCTTGATCCTGCGGTTGAAATCTGCTTTTAGGCACTCCACCTCATTGCGGATGAGATCTGGGGAGAGGGGGCAGCTGTGTGTGGGGATGGACGTAGGATTATTGAACTGTTCTCTCAGGGAATCCCACAGAAGCGAGAGGAAATCTTTGGGTTTGACCAGGCTGCTGACAGCTGAAGCCCCATCATCCACCATCTGGTCCTGTACCAAGTAACCGCAGTCCGCAGGTAGGGGCTGTGCTCTGCTGTCCTGGTGGAAGCAGCACAGAGGGACGTACACACCAAACCTGCAGGGAAAAAGGAAAAAAAAAAAAAGGGCTGAAATGACAGCCATCCCGACATGAAGCAGAGGGCACCTTCGCGACAGATGTCGGCCCTTACGAGAGGGACACCACATAGGAACCCTCGCTCCAGAAGCTAGTGGCCAACTCTTCTCCCCACTAAGAGGCTAGGGGAGAAGAGAAAACTCCTGTGATACAGCTATGCAGAAAAGCTTCTTTAAATCCCATTTGTGGAACCAGTGATCCCAGTGGCTCAGCCTTCAGTCGCAGTAAAGGCCCCTCATGCAAACAGCATACTGCAGACAATTTGTTTCATAAGCTCAGTGCCACCTCCTTGCATCATCCCCAGGCATTCCTATTTCCCCTTTAATCATAAGATGAAGAAACTTTTGTCTGCATGTCTTTTGGGGGCTGAGGACAGCCAACAGCTCTGTTTCCCACAGTGGCCCGTGCCACCCCCAAGCCGCTAAGCTCCCCCCCAACCCTGAGCGTACAAGGTGGCGTCACTCACGGGTAGCCCAGGAAGAGAAGGTTGAGAACAGAATGGCTGCGGAAGAGGTTGACTAAAGTCCAGCAGAGCACCCATCCACAGAGGGTGAGCAGCACCAGACGCACCATGTAGTGAATCACTGATGTTGCACCCACCTGAGAGGCCTGCAAATGGAGAAGAAACATGCAGCAGCCCTGTATACAGCAGCTAGAACATAAGCACAGGGGGTGCCTGTGGAGGAAGAGCCAGGAGAGGGGTGCCGGGAGGCACTGTAAGAGGGATGGCTGCCCTCTTCCTCCCAGAAGTAGGAGACTGACTCTCTTACAAAGATGAATGCCTTTGATTTTATTCATGATTAGCAGAATCCAAAAGTTTCAAATAAGCACAAGTTGTTTGGTGTAACTAAAATAGGGCCTTTTAAAAATCAGAGCTGCCAAGTCCCATGTTGCTCTGATGGTAGTCCAGGATAGCCTGAAACACATTTCCTCTTGCTCTTTCCTTTAGAAGGATCAGGTCTCACTATTCATTTTCCTAAAGAACTGGAGTGTCACAGTTCTCAGCTGAGGGAAGAGAAGATGGTGCACCTTGGCAGTCCCAAAACTAGAGTTCCACCACTCAAGTCTACTGGATGTACAGGCTGCAGTCTAGTGAGGAGGCACCACCTTCAACAGGACAGCAAGAAAGCTTGTTCCAGTCTCCAGAGAGGAGAAGGAAACTGAACTATGAAAAGATTCTTAGGGGGTTAGAGCCAATAGATGGGATGTGCAAGAACTTGCATGGAAGGTTTCAATGCAGAAATTTCAGTCTATGGGAGGTTTTACGGAGGATGTGAACGTAAATGAAAATGGCAGGAATCAGAGATGAAAAGACAACTTCAGAGATCCCATCTTCTCCATTCACCTATTCATCAGGACATAACTAGTTTTTTATTTATTTATTTTTAAACTTACTGCTTAGATGCTTAGCCTAGAGTTGTATTAACTATTTCAGTGGACAGAACTTCCATCTTCCTCAAAATGGCCTTTCTCAAGCATGTATTTGGCCTGGTTCTGCTCTCACAAACACTGAGAGGGTCTCAAAATCTGAGGTGATGTGACCAGAGCCTCAGAGTTAATGAGTAACCAGGACTGGAAAAGCAGTTCTACCAGCTATTCCTATTTCACTTTAGCATACTCAGACGTCCTCCTCCTCCTGACCTTTCCCCTCTATCTCCTCTTCATTCTTCCACTCTTGGCTAACCTCTTCATTTGTCTTTCTCCTACCTGACTTGCAGTTCTCTCAGCCGCTTCTCTGGCATGAGATAGTGAGGTACAGTATTGCACCTGCAAGGATAGAGAAGCAAGTGGGACAATTTCATCTCCTCCTACCTACAGAGGCAACAGAGCTACCCAATACTGCAGGACGTGACTGGGCTCAAGGAGAAAACTCCAAGGCAGAAAGGCATCCCTAAAACCTCAGGCCTTCACAGCCAGACTTGTTCTGGTGGAAGAAACCCTCCAGCTATCCAACTCGCAGAACTTTCTCAGGCCACGGATGGTCATGCTCCACAATCAGTACTACAGGCAGGAGAGGGAACAGTGGGAACGTTACCTCAGAGATGAGGGCCCACACCAGCCTCCGCGCCAGCATCACTGTGATGAACGCCGCCAGGTGGTAGTCAATGAGGTGAAAATTCTGAAGGAGGAAAGAGAAAAGGTCTTCACCAGGGGAAGGGACTCTGAAACCACCCAGCTGGGCTGGGCCTGGAAAGCTGGCTGCTCTGAGCACATTAGGACCTTGTGTAAGCATTCCCCAAATCTCTCTATTAGGGATCAGGAAAAAAGGATAAACTTCAGTAACACAGGAGTGTCTCCAGAAGCAAGATCTTCCCCACATGGAGGTTCCTTCCCATGGAGAGATTTCCACTGAAAACAAAAAAAACCCCACCCTTCAAGCAGGTATTTTTGGGGTCAGAGGGACATCTAGGACCAGGATCTTACTATGGAAAACAGCTTGCAAGTTCTTCCAGGAAAAGCCACTGAGCAACCAGAGCAAGGGCAGCTGAAGTGGAGTCCAGAGCACACCAGCTCACTTTAGCTCTTGGTCTCAGAAATGGTCTGTAGTGACCAGTGCTCCCTGATAATCAAGTTGATCTGAAAAATGTCATCTTCATGGGCCATAGATCTGCATTAGAAGTTAATGTTGGCTCCAGCTGCATCAAGTCAGATACAGCTCTTGGACGCCTTACGATTTTTCAGTGAAGCCATCAAACGTGTTCTGGCTAGAACAGTTAGCAGACTCTGAACATCACTGTCTGGGACTTCAAGGACATTTTGGGTGAAATAGAATGCTTGATTTCTGATGGGAACAAACAAATGACCATTAAATCCTTTTGGGTAGGGAGCCTAAACCCAAATGCTTTTTCTTCAAAGAGAGCTGTGTCCAGGATCCCATAGCTGAACCTGAAACTAATGGCTGGATAACTGGAACACCAGCACCACCTGTTGGTATAATTAACTAAGGAACCACCTCATGCTTCCAAGCAGCAAGGATGCAATATAAATTGAAGGACCACTTCAGAGGCTAGCTTCACTCAGATGAGGTCTTCTGACTCAGGTACAGGTCACTGCCACGTTGCGCAGCTTAATGGGCCAGGACGAAGACTGAAACCGAGGAGACTGGAAGGTTTACATAAGCTGAGGATCTGACCCCCTCCCCAACTCCTCTGCTGCTGACCTGCTGTGAGATCCTAATGAAAACGTCCATCATCTCCCTTCTCTCAGACTCCATTGTTCCTACTGCGGAGGGGCACTGACAGCAGGCTCCTGGAGTCTCAACTCCATTTCAAGCCCTAGGGGCTAGCTAGGCCATGCACGTATCTGCAAGAAATTTCTACTGAAGGGGCCCTGCTGACACCTCTCTCTCTTTCTCTCTCTCACCTTCCGTGTATTTTCTCCCCTGTAAAATGGGGGATGACATGGCCTTGGCTGATGGGGGTGCATGTGAACTGCCCTTCACCTCCTTAATGTCAAATGCTTGGTGATTCCTGGACTGAAGAAGCATGGAACGAAGCTGTGTAATGACAAAGCACGAGTGATGGCATTTGCTGGGGAACTCACCAGTGAGGTGCAGGAAGCAGGGTGATTGTATGGGTACCACCAGACAGTCTTGTAGATGTTGATGTACTGAATGAAGAGGGCTACCAGTAGGTAGATGAAGAAAAGGAATTCAAAGAGTAGGCTCCCATCCAAAGGCAGTTCAGGGATCCGGCAGTGACGTACAGGCTCTGGAGTAATCAGCGCTGTGATCGGAGGTGCGGAGAGGCTGATGGCACTACCATTCCTGAAGCAGACAGATATCACTCACTTGGTAAACATTCTACATCATCTCTACCATTTTCCAGGACGTGGAGCACTTGGGGTTGTGAATTTGGGACTGGGCATTGCTAGGAGAGATGGCAGCAGTCCTGCTTTCACATTTCTGGCGCAAGACTGGTGGTGAGCTTCATCATCATCTTAGCTCAGACAAAACCCATATCCAGCATTTTCTCTAGACAACAGACTGGTCTGCCAGAGGTGCTGTGACATGCCCAGCAATATTTCAGTGACCTTGCAGATGGAGGAACAGAGGTACAGAGTGAGATAGCAACTCCAAGCAAAAATCATTGAGGACTCTGTGCCAGACTGAGCGCTTAATGTTGGCTCCTTCCACTCATCACTAGGACATTACAGTAGCACTCAGCCTCCTTCTCCAGTACTGCAAATACCCATCATCTTTCTGCTCACAGTTCCTCTCTTAAAAAGAGAGGCAACTAAAAATGGAATGGAGGAGTTCAGCCACTTCCTAGAGGCTGACCTCTCAAGTGTTCTCACACTTTCTTCTTTCCTAGCCTTCAAAGGAAGCTAGGACAACTAAAAGCTTCTGCAGACTAAACTGGTGAAGGAAGTTCAGACATAAACTATGCTGTATCTGACTGAAACCAGGATAAGCGACGTTCCCCCAGGACCTTGGGGCACTGACTCCATAGTCTCAACACAGTCGCTTGTTCCTCAAGAACCTAAGAGTGTGCCATCCATCCATCTGTCCCAGCCAGAGAAGTCTTTAAAGGCCAAAGCTAAATGCCTTGGATCTCCCTACTCTGTAAGGATGAGTCCATACCAAGTAGATCAGGGCCTCAACATGCAGCAGATAGCTTCTCTAGTCTGCTAATTTCTGCATGGAAGGAAGTAACACTTGACATTTTTAGTCTTTATGCCAAACACGGAGATCTAAATGTCACCTTGTGTTCCTTTTTCAGCCCCCAACTTCCCCAGAAAATGAAGATCAGCTTTGCCAACTGTGAGAATTAGTTTCATCTGCAGGCACAAGGGCTAACACAGAATATAGGCATCCTCCTGCCCCACCTTTCTATCACACAGGAGGGGGACTCACAGCTGAGCTCTAACACATCACACTATCTCCCTGTGGCATTGCAGGTAAGTGAGCAAGAGAAACAAGGACTCAACTGCTAGGACTCACTGCTCTGGGAACTGCTGCAGGGAAAGACAAACTGAGCACTGTGCGACTTCCACCCCTGGCCGTTGTGACCACGGTGAGCAGTGAAGGGTGGCTGAGACCACTTCCACAATCCTCCCCATGGGGCTGATTTTAACGCATGAAGTCAAGAAAGGGGCCGCAGAGGGAAGCATGTACCACAGCAAAGCTGAGAAGAGAAGCTGGAAGAGGTTTGTCATGCAGGGCATCTTCCCTCTTGGAGGAGCCATCTCCTAACGCTACAGCAGAGGGCTCGAGGTTCCCATCTCCCAGTTCCTCGCTTTAACCATGAAGCCGCACTCCTGTGCGGAGGTCAGAGTGGATCAAGGCTCCTGGCTTTTTTTAGTGCTATCCTAGCCACAGGTGCCTCAACAACCCTACCTTCGTCCTCACCTGTTTCTCAAACTGGTACCGTTTCCGCAGCTCCCGCCAACCAGCGTCTGGAGAGAAGGCAAAGCTGAACGGCTTAGCTGCTGCCGGCTGGGTCCCCTCCTTCCACCGGGCATGACCAGGAACCAATCCACTTCCAGTGCCTCCGGCAGGCTGTGCCCTGAGACCCAGACAACGATCCCGAAGCCTTCCCAGGTCTGCAAAGGAAGTGGAAACATCACTTAAGCTGCAAACTGCCCGTCACCTAGTTCACACCCCAGCCGAGCGAGTTCATGCAAGAGGAAGCCACTCTCATATGCTCAGAGCCCTGCGGGACATCCATCACCACGCTAAAACACTGTGCCATTTCAACGGCACCAGGTCGGTGTCCGCTTGCGTACACAGAACAGACGCCACTGACACTGCGTCTTTAAAAAGCGGCTGCTTAAATTAGCCGTCAGTGACTGCTAGCACTTCCTGTTGGCTGGAAAGCTCCACCGAGCATCTCCAGTGCTGGAGACCGTACAACTGTGTGCCTCGTTTCAAAAAGCAAGCCTGGGAAAAGCCCACTCCCTGTTCTGGTGCACGGAGCTACTAGAGCTTCGCAGGTCTTTTTAACCACCCAACGCATCACTTGACAGGCTCTGGTGCTGATAGGTAATTTGGGCCCCCTCTGCCAGAGCTCTGAGCAGACAGACTGGTCTCCATGAAGTTAATTGCATGGTTCAGCTCCCTTCTGTGCTAAGAAAGGCTGACTGACACAACGGTAGGAGGTCCATTTAAAAGTGGTTCTAGTTAGCAGAGTAGTGCAGCAAAACACACATATATGCATGTACTTCAAACGCACATATAGGCTATCATATCCCAGCCCTCAAAAAAAGATAATTCAGAAAGTAAGCCTGTAAATATTTATTTATTTTAAATGACACATTTAAATCAATCAGTTCCTTAAAATGAACTAGTATGAGACACGCTGGGCAGCTCAGAATATCAGTAACAAAGGTGGATTCTCTGGCACAGACTCTATCACTTCCCATCCAATTTTGCTTTAATTTCATTGGTCTCCCACATGACATTGCAAGGATTTTGGTAGTCAGGGAAGTTTCTGATGGCTAGCAGACATAAGAGAGCGAGGGGTTGAATTGGAGTGTGAATCTGGAAGTCATTCCAAGCACGCGTGCTGTACAGAATCAAGACACTGAGCGAGCATCTCGCTACAAGGACTTTGGTATATCTGCATGTCTGGAGACTAATCAGCTGCCCTTTTGACAAAATATCATAGCCAGAACCAAGCCAGGGTCCAAAGAAGCACTCCCACCTTCTGGGAAACTCAGGATCTAGCTTTGAAATTTACAGATGGAACCTATCATCTATTTATAATTCAGTTATCACCTCCTTTAAAATCCTGAGAAATCACAGCTGGCAGAAATGCCAGGAAGTTTGCTCAATGAGTCACACCACTGTCACCATGAACACAGTGCGCAGGAGAACTATTCTAAGAAACTCCCTCAAAGAATCGCCCTTTGTATTAAAATTTCCCATCCTTCGTCTCTACTCCAATAACCAATTCTCAAAATTTCAAAAAAATTCAAGACGTTTCAAAAGACAAGTGCTTTCCACATACGCACACATGAAGGTCACTTGCAAAAAAACCAAAACAAATGAACAAACAAAAAAAATAAACCAGAGATCCTGGAGGGGAAAAAAAAAAACACACAAGAAAAAAAAAGGAGTTGTGAAATTGTGTGAAAGAAAGAGCAAACGTTGGACAATTTGGGTTTGGAAGAAAATAATGTGTTTTGGCAGACTTCACCACTCATTATAATTCCAATGACAACGCAACAGAGAACTGAAGCCTTCCTTACCTTTCTAGTCAAGACTCTAAAGCTTTCAGAGAACTTTTTCTAGGATGTTCTAGAGTTTTATATGGGAATATTTATATTTCAGGAATTAAATATGAACAGAAGAGAATTCTCCTGCATGCACAAAATGAGCAGGGGCAGCAACAGACAATGCAGAATTCACTTAGGGCATCCAGACACTTTACATAAGTAGCTAAGGTGAAGAAAAAAAATGAGAAAAACCTTTGAAAGCCGTTTAAAGCCAAATTAAACTATTACAGGGACTGTAGAAGCTAAAACAATTGCTCTGATTCAACCTACAGGATATTTACGATAACAGACGCAATATGTTGGTGGTCTAATTAGTGGTATTAACAGGGGAAGGTATTTTAGGCCACATTCAATAATTCATGTAAATAATTTAACAGCTCTCATTAGTATTATCCCATTAGTATGCTTTACATGCTCGCCAATATAGACACTTAGACACCGAGTAATCGCGCTTCCACCCTCTGGTTTTGCAAACCAGTAAAATACAGGTTTCTACTAGTAAAAAGAATGTCTGTGGAAAGGAGCCCTCCTTAATGTCAGTGCACCATATTTTAAACGCACTTGAATAAGCCCTTTCACAGCGATCCATGAACATATAGACTGGGCAGTTCCTCAAGGCAAGCTTTAAATAACTTTACTTCACTGGAGTCTGATCGAATTAGGTAGCTGTCTGTTAGAGGAAAATCTGCCTCAGAACCATTCCTTTTGTTTTGTAAAACTAGCCACACAAAACTGAAGCTCCCCAGATAAAGTTAAACAAAGCAGTGAGATTACAGATCAGTTTGACTCCAAGTCTGCTTTTTTTGGCCTTGACCCAATCAACAGCCCTCTTTTTTGTGGAGCGGGACATGGGAAACAAAACTTTTTATAGTTTTCAATTAATAAAACAAAGGCATGATTCTACTGTGAAAAATATGCTAAAAAAAAAGTGCCCGTGACCCTTTGCTCCAACAGATAAGATTCCTGGGTGCATCCAAGTCATATTAACTCGCTCCCACAGAGCGAGCTGGGAGTCTACCCGGATCCCTCCTCTGTTTGCAGAGTTCCCACCCCATCAGCAATTTTATTTTATACAGAGTCACAGGCACAAAAAGCAAGTAATGGAAGATAAAAGCTTTTCCTGACAAGACTCTTTAGTCCATTAATGTGATCCTGCATTGTTCTTTCCAGTTCACCTATAATCTCCCTTCATCCTCAACATTCCCAGAACAGAAACCGCCTAGCTTCCAAGATCTCCTCTTCTCAGGCAGATGTGGGCATCATTAAAAACACACAAGAAGGATCCAGGGACCAGCTACAAAGCAGTGGACAGTGGTCCTGTCCACGCACAGGGAATGGATATAGGTACGCACAGCTCTTGGGTCCTAGAGAGGGACCGCGCTCTTTCTTCGGCACAGGGACAAACCTTCAGCTGTGACACGGTTGTAAGATGACCTAGAAACGTAAAGCACCCGACCCTCCGATTTCCAGTTTGTGCTTTTACGACTACAGAAACTTGGGCATTTTGTTTCTCTGCACCAACGCCCCTCCTCCCCACCAGCTCCCCAGCTATCCTCACGAGGCAGGATCGAGGCAAGCAAGAACCACAGCCGTGAGCAAGGCTTTACTGATGAAGAGCATGGCAGACAAACCATCCACCAGTTCAGAGGTGAAGCAGCACGCAGCCCTGTCCTGCTCCCCAGGGACCATCACTCAATCACTGTTCCTGCATCAGCAGCTGCCCAAACAGCTCTTACAAGAGGCAAATCAGGAGACAGTGACTCAGAATGAAAAGTCTGCCTGGTTCCCCATCTCTTTGCTGGAAATGCTACAACGGTCAGCCAGTTATTTTGATGGCGTTAACGTTTTTTAATTGGAGAAAACTCGGAGCCTCCAATCCTCTCGGGAAGCTCGCTGCACGGAGGCGTGAGAACTCTCAGAGCCTGGAAAACATTCAAGAGGCTCTCCTTGGCTCCACAAGTCCTACAACAGATACTCTCAAGAGCAGGAGGGGAAACGTGGCCATCCTCACTTGCAGCAACGTGGCCTGAGAAGACCACAGGTGTCCCGTTGCAACTCTCCAGCTTGATCAAAGCACCGCTGATATTTCCCCCTGCTGTCAGGAGCACTGGCTTCTAGGTCATCTTCCTTCAGAAAGGAACATATATCCTGGAACCGGACTGTCTGGATAAGCTCCGAGGCGTGAGCTCCTAGACCACAAAGGCAAGGGACTGTTTAACACCTTGCTGGTTCACCCTGGCCTGAGTAAAGGGCTCTGTCCCCAGGGCCGCCACTGAACGGCACAGCCAGCACCTGTGCAGCTTCCGAGGATGCTAACGGGCAGTGCCCATAAGCAACGCCGCAGGTGACAACAGCTCACTGTGTCCCTGACAGTGGCTTATTTATAAAACCTTGTTTGCAAGGCTGCAAAAGACAGTTACTAGCCCCTGGTGAAACCATTTCTGGAAGGATGGGAGGGGGGAAATAGGGTAGGATTCTCTAACCTTTGGGATTAAATATATACTGCAAGTCGTGACTTTCAGCTGGGAGACAGGCAGCTCTTTCTCCTCTTCCTCCGTCCCACCCCCATCAGTCTCTGAAATTGAAACAAGGAATGTAAAAAGGTCTCTTGGTTACTAATGTCCTCCCTACAAGTCGCTGTAGCTGGTCAACCTAATCCCAAACTTGCATTTGCCCAGCAATCCTGAAGTCTTTGCAAATTATCAGCGAATCCACCTTATAGTCAAGTTTTCTTTTGAACTGCTGTGAGTCCAAGTTACTGTGGCTCATTTTTACTTCCTTTTGGTGCCAGCCTTTTATTTATTTAAATAAAAACATTTTGACAGCTGGAAAAAGTGAGGCACAAAGCTGGTAACCAATTCACCCAATGCAGTGCCAAAAAATCAAGAAGAGACCGTAGGGGCGGCGATGGCTGCACCCACGCCTCGGTCACGAGGCCACCTTGTCAGCCCCCTCACATCTGCCACGCCGAAAGCCGGGAAGCTAAAAAACTTCTGCAGAAGCCCTAACTTGGTTTGGGAATAAAAAAAAGCATTTGGTTGTTGCGAGGGAGGAAACAACCACAGGTTATCAGCTGGAAAGCTAAATATTTGGCTTGCACAGAGCTCCCGCAGTGCTAAGTCAACACGCTTTCCAACTCAGGCTGGCTCCAAAGGCACACACCCGCCACCTGGCCCAGAGCTTGGCCCCGGCCCCGGGCTGGGAGGCAAAACCGGTTAGGAGGGAGGTCTCCCAAGTCAGCACATTTTCCAAGTCCTCACACCATACGGCACGACGGATTAAGAAGGAGATTCGGCATGGAGAGAGACAGAAACCCCCCCTGAAGCACAGCCCAGGGTCGGGCGAGGAGGACAAGAGCCGGGCAGTGAATCAGCACCGTCAGGTGATGCAGCGGGAAGACTAATTTTTGCTCAGTGACTAAGAACCAAGAACTTCCCCTGTAATAACAAAACCAACCCAGCAAGACCAAGTCGGCGTAGGCTGATACAGCCCAGCTCTGGCTGAAGAGGCTCCATCTATCCGTCCTCTAAACACGTGCCAAAACCGAAGGGTGAAAGTAGCAAGAAAAAGGCAAGATTTCACAAACAGCATATATACAGTATGACTCATTTCAGGCATCTTCAGCGAGGAAGGCTAGAGCGGAGCAGACAGATAAGTAGGGAAAATAAAACATTCTAGCTAAAGACAAAGGGAAGGCAGCGCTTGCCGTTTGTAGCTGCCACAGTACTTCAAATATCCACTGACAAAAATGGGAGCAGGAAAGAAAAGTTTTCCAGGAAAAGCCTCTCCAGGTTACAGTGCAGTAAGCTCAAGTTCAGCTCATTTTGCAGACATGCTCTTTAAGGATGGGACACAGATATAAGTTCTTAATACTCCAGACCAAGAAAGTTATCTAAGAGATTGAAGAAGCAATTTTTAAAAACAGAGAGGGATTTCCAACCCAAATCCTACACATGCCTTAAAAATCCCCTCAAAGACCTTACTTCAGGGGGTGCAAGCAAGATTTCCAGGGGTACGCAGGAGATACAGTCCCCTTCAGAATACAGATGAGTTCAAGTCTTTGTGAATTGGAGGAAAGAAGATACAAGCACTAAGTGCTCTTAATGAACCTCTGGCGAGAACAAGAACAAAGCTGCGATTCCTGGAGTAATAAAATAATACCTCATAACCATATAATTACCTTCTGCAACTAACTGCTGCAGGAGTTCAAAGCAAACAGCTTAGTAAGACTTTAATGAATGACTATAATTTTATGAATGAAGACAAGTGAAATTCTGCTCCAAAAGAAGTGGAAGAAAACCCCCACAACACAAGGTCCTCAGCTCATCAACACAAGGGCTCATCAGCTACAAGTGGCCGACAATGCACTCCTCACCAAGACAACAGTATCACACAGTTAGCAAGACATGAACGTTTTCTTTGGCTTCTTCTGATGTATACAGCAACACTCACAGCCAAATACTGGATCTGGGCATAAAGAAAGCATTGGCTTGTTCTCATGTGAGAACAAAACAGAATTGCAAAGATGAGCTTTTCCAGCAGCAGAGGGAAATGCAGGCCTGACCAGTTGGGTCATGGTCTATTTTGGTTCTACAGTTCCCAGGCTTCTAAATCATGTGGGGAAAGGGACAGCAAGTCCAGCCACATCCAGAGCAAGAGGCTCAAACTAAAGAGCTGGCAGGAATTACTGAGCTAGACGTATGGTTCTCAAAGACAACCTGCACTGTCATCTGAAAGCTCGGGAGAGTTTCAACTTCAGATGCAAAACCAGGATTTGGATATGTAACAACACAAAAGGTTTAAGCTCCAACTCCATGTGCCTGTTACAGATAGAAACAACGGTTCGCTTTAGAAAGGGACACCGGTTGGGACGTAATGCTAAATCACAAGGACAATGAATGCATTAGACACAACACGGGCAAAGCTATCAAAGCTGGTCATTAATACAACTTATCAACACGCACTCCTAAGCGTATCTTGCACCAAAGCTCTTCAGCACACCCTGTGCACAGGCACAGCGCTGCTGAAACACAGCCACCGATCCACCCTCTGTTAGACCGTGCAATGCACAGCGACTGGGGAAGGAGGGGAATTTTGGATATGGCCACTGAGATTTTCTTTTCCAACCTATCAGGGCAAATGCACAGCAAAACAGATAATTGGTATGGGGGGGGGGGGGGAGGGGGAGGAAAAAAAAGAGACGATGCTCTTGCCTTAAGAGCCCATCTTAAATTTTCAGCCAAGCAAGCCACCAAAATACGCATTCTCCTCCCAACCCTGAGCACATATACATGGTCTAATAGCCCGAGCACGGGACTGCACGCCAGGAACTCTTTTGCTTTTTAATCTCTCCTCTTCAACTGACTTCCAGGGAAGTTGTTTGACCAATTTAGACCTCAATTTCCTTATCACAAACAGGATAAGCTGTTCAGCAAGTGTTTCTCCTCCCAGGGGTCTCTGTACGTAGTAGTGAATATTTTTTTACAGTATTGTTTTAGAGCTTTAGACAAGCTTTTTTTAAAAACAAACAGAAGCAGCTTTCCTGCTGTTTTTGCTCCTCTGCCAATCCCTATGTTTAATTTAGTGGAGATCAGCCATGATGACAAATCATGGGGAGTCACCAGAATTTTTCTATTTTGTCCTCACATAGCTAAAAATAAGGCAAGCATCTGCCATCTGCAGCAACGAGTTTGAAGGCCTGGAGTAGAACACAAGGAAGAAACACTTCCTTGAGCCTTACTTACCCCAAGTCATCGCACTGGGATTCATATCGGAAAGTATCAGTGCAACAACTATTTGCATACCGCTGACACCGTGGAAAAGCAAAACTATTGCAGGGAATTCTAAATAAATTTTAATTTGCATAAATCATAAATTTGCATTAAAATATAAAACACATATGAGAATACATCAACTCCCCTCTACTTGCCTCTTAAGTAATAGGTACAGGTAATACACAAGTTCCCAGCAAAATGGTAAGGGTCTTCAATTCAACTTCCATTACTCTGATAGGCAGCACTCAGAACCTCATAACCATTTACAGAGCAACTCATCTAGCAGACCGGGAAAATGCAATAGGCTACATTAATTCCTGGTATAATTGACTATACCAAGACTAATCTAGCTGTCCGAATCTGCACACATGCTCCTTTAGATTTATTTCTGGGCCGCAGATGCCTACTGACAATTTTGCTTTAAACCAACCATTTCAACCCCCCCCGGCCTACATGGATGCTGCTGCACCATGTCGGCCAGCACAGCTTTTCTGACTAGCTTGCATAATGCTCACTTCCCACCACAAGTCTTGTTTTCCGCTTGCAACACATTCAGCCCAAAAAGTCAAAAAAAGGTTGGAAATGACTCTCCAATGACTACACCCCACGAAGAATGGCAGGAAATCTTTCAGGCGAGTTTGCGATAGCCCGTGAGCGATTTGCCCAAGTCACACAGCTACTGGAGATGTACCCCTGATTTTAAAAATCCACCTGCTAAAAGCCGTGCCGCTTATCTAATTGTGGTACAGTTAGAAATAAATGGACGAAAGTTCTCATCAGCACAAGAGACCGGCTGCGGCTAGGCAAACAAAGAAGAGGAGAGAGGTAACTTCATGGCACCATCCGCTACCGTGACGGGCCGAACTCTGCAGCCAGAGAGCGGCTCAAGGAGATGGCAGAGGGAATGGGTCACCGAGAGGAGAGGAAGGTCAACTATCGTAATTTCGTATCTTCCTTACGGTTTCTTGTGCGTAAGCTAGCACTGCAGAACCGTCATCAAACTGTATCAGTTCTCCAACTGAATGGCAGTGCAAGGAGAACAAAAGTTGGGCCTCAAAAAGGAAAATATGTATAACAGAACATCATACGGCACAATTAAGTATGACAGATCAAGTAATACTAAAGTCTAAAGATCCCAAGCATTTAAGTAGATTCTGCAAGCCAAATTCAACCCTCCTCTGTATTTCTCAGTCCATCAACATGCCAGGACATAAAATTTCACAATGGACAAACAAAAGAGTGGTCAGAAATGGGTAATATGTTTAAGTCCAAACGCTCTCATAGTAAACAAATTCGGCCAAATCTCTAACTGATTTTCATCAGTGCTAAAAAGCACATGCATCTTTGCATTGACAAAATATCTCTTCTTTAAACCCAGAGTACGAATCCAACCCCTCCAACTCACGAGTTTCACATCCGTAAACTAAGACTGAACCACATGCTGGTAAGTGCCAGAAGAAAACTTTCTCCCAGGATTTCATGATACTGAGGCATAGGGAAAGCACTGAAACTGAGGAGTGGGACGGTCTCGGCATCAGTGCTATCTTGTTGCTTTGCACCATATCCATCGTTAGGTGCTGTAACTCTACAGAGTCGTACTGAGCGGCCCAACCGGCTTCCGAACTGATGGAAATTGGAGGCCACCTTAACAAACACTTCTAGCATATATGCTCTTGCTGTAGTCTCAAACATCCAGATTTGATGCCTGCAGAAGAAAAAAAAAGTTAGTTTTATGATACCCAGACTTGAGTTGCCCAAGTCAATTTGCAATACAGACACTTTCAGAGAAAGATCCGTGTTCAGCGCCGCTCAATTCCAAGAACGGCAGAAAGGCGCAGGTTTTTTGCCCTCAAATACTATGTACTTAATTCAATTCTCTCTCTAAAATTTCAGACCAAAAAGCAGCGTCTGAAGAAAGCATAGACAAAGCAGTGATTAGGCCTGCATGCTTTTACAGTGTAAACTATAACGCAGTGTAACTATATTGGCGATGTTACCTCAGCACAAATACGCTAATATAGGCAGGCCTATATTAGCTAAGATGAGAAGACTGACTAAGATGAGACTAGCTTTACTTCCTTAGCTGCCGCGGGATGCCTTTAGTTTCTCTGTAAAAAGAATAATTCAGCAAAGTGCTAACCTGTACATCGCGAGAAGTTTTTAAAAGAATTTATCATCTTCTTACAAGCAGAATAGAAACATACCCTGCAAAAGTAGGAAGCAAAATGTTTTATCCCCACTTTACTGTCAGAAAGACTGCGAAAAATAAAAGTACAGGAAAGTGAAAAATAAAAGGCCTGCCTTTTCTAAATTATCAATGATTTTGAATGCTCCGGTTGAGGCAATATAGACACCTCTATCAGTAGGAGTGTGGATACTCAGACCTTCTGAAAATCAGGTCTCAAATGCCTGCAAGTCACTAGGTCTGCAAAGAGACTGCCAGGAAGGAGCTGTACAGGAGGCATGCAGACCTCTGTGGGCTAGAGATTAGGAGTACGCATCACATCGCACGCAGTTAACGGGGTAAGTGATACCACCCGAGCTCCCCTGTCCTTCCCCATAAATCAGACCCGGAGAGCGTCCCCACCCCACGCGCTGGTTTGCACTGCAAAACCACAGTCAAAGATGCTGAAGAGCAGAAAAAAGGAGTAGCTGCATCTACACCTGAAGAACTTCCAGTCCAATAAGGGACAACAAGGAGCGGGTGAAGATTCAGCACAACGCCCAGAAAGGTCAACATCGCCTCGCTACCACTTTGGCTCCAGCGGGCCCAGGTTTTACCAGCAGAGCATCATCCGATCGCGATACCAAGCGCCTCGGCTGAAGGAGCAGCCGCTCCTCCGGAGCGGCTGGAAGGAGAAGCGAACGTCAGAAACAAAGCCGCTCCGACAACAGGAGTGCCAGGAGGTGAGCGAAGGGAGCAGACGGTGGGTTACAGGGCTGGGGTCCTGCGCTGCTCTTTGACATCCTGGAGCTGAGCCATTCCGCTCCCCTCCCCGTGCTACCGTATCCCTTTCCTAGAAAACCTCTTCTGATCACAGCGAGTTAACAGACCTGAGCTGGTTACAGAAGGGATGCCTTGTCTCCATAAACTTTACGACTCATCGCTTTGGAATATAGGCATCTCATTCCTTCACTTACAGTTTTAACAGATGCCAGCAATAGGAAGGGCCTGTGATTCACGACGAAGAGGCATGCACAAGAGCGATCATAAATTGCAAACAAAGCTGCCTCTGTTTCAGCCACACATTCACGTGTCGAAACAATGCTGGAGTAGCCAAGGAGCTACTTCATGTAATAAGGAAAATCATCGGCCTCACCGCTGTCCGATGTAATGGAGTACGGTTGAGACGCTATTTTCTTAGTGGTACGAAAAAGAACAGCCATGGAGACGTGCACCCACATCCCTTCTGGAAACAGGCACCTTATGGCGGGTTAGATTTGCCGAGACTTAGAGCGGCTTGCCGTAGCTCTTCGCCTTCCACGGGACGCTGCTCTCCCCGACCTCCTTTGCAGGACTGATCACGTACGGAGAACGTTTGAAAAGCCCAAAGCAAACCTACCCGTGACCCCAGACCGACTTCCTCGCCTTTAACCCTCAACCCTCGCATCACCCAGCACCCGCCTCTCAACAACCGTGCTCGGACCTCCTACCTTAACCCAGACCCATTGGGAAACGTCTCAGATGAGAAGCCCGGCACCGAGCGCCGTAACTTACCGCCGGGACGAAGCAAAGCCAGCCGTAGCCTCCCCACCGCACCCGCACGTACGCGCACGCACCCCCCCCCCGCAGCTCCAGGGGGGGCGGGAGGCGGCCCCGCACGCAGGGGGCAGCCTGCGAGGGCTCCGGGGGGGAGGTGGCTCGGCCGCCCGGCTCCGCACCGCCGGTGCGGGGTCCCGCCCGGCGCGGGGTCCCGCCCGGCGCAGGGTCCGGCGCAGGGTCCCGCCCGGTGCGGGGTCCGGTGCGGGATCCCGCCCGGCGCAGGGCCCCACCCGGTGCAGGGTCCGGCGCGGGGTCCGGTGCGGGGTCCCGCCCGGTGCAGGGTCCGGTGCGGGGGCCGGCGCGGGGTCCCGCCCGGTGCAGGGTCCCGCCCGGTGCAGTGTCCGGCGCAGGGTCCCGCCCGGTGCAGTGTCCGGCGCAAGGTCCCGCCCGGTGCAGGGTCCCGCCCGGGGTCCGGTGCGGGATCCCGCCCGGCGCAGGGTCCCGCCCGGTGCAGGGTCCGGCGCGGGGTCCGGTGCGGAGTCCCGCCCGGTGCAGGGTCCGGTGCGGGGGCCGGCGCGGGGTCCCGCTCGGTGCAGGGTCCCGCCCGGTGCAGGGGCCGGTGCGGGATCCCGCCCGGCGCAGGGGCCGGCGCGGGGTCCGGTGCGGGGTCCCGCCCGGTGCAGGGTCCCGCCCGGGGTCCGGTGCGGGGTCCGGTGCGGGGTCCGGTGCGGGGTCCGGTGCGGGGTCCCGCCCGGTGCGGGGTCCCGGCGCCCGCCGGGGTGTCGCGGGCTTTCCCGGCGCGGCGCTGCCCCGAGGAGGCGGCGGGGCCGGTACTCACACATCCAAGCGCGGGCGGCGGCGCGGCTGGGACATCAGCCGGCAGCGGGGTCCCCCTTCCGACGGCAGCGGCCCGGCGGCGAGCCCCGACCCCCGCAGCCCCGCGGAACCGCCGGCGGGGGAGGAGGCTGCGGTGGCGGTGGGTGCCCCTCCTCCCGCCGGCCAGACCCCCCCGGCCGGCGCCCGGCGGCGGGGCAGGGGCGGGAAGGGAGCCGAAGGGAAGAAGAGGCGGGCGGGCGCGGCCTCGGCGCCCCGGCGCGGCCCTGCACACCGCCGGCTGCCCGCACCGCCGCCGCCGCAGCCGCCCGGGAGACGTGGCAGTGAGGGCTGATGCTCTCATCACAGGGCGACAGGCGGCGGCGGCAGCAGCCACCGCGGCGGCCGCCGGCCCCGGCCGGCCCAGGGAGGGAAGGGCGGGCGCCGCGGGGGCGGGGCGGCCGCGCCGCGCCGCCATCTTGGTGGTGGCGGCGGCGGCCGCCGGCCCGGGCCGGCCCAGGGAGGGAAGGGCGGGCGCCGCGGGGGCGGGGCGGCCGCGCCGCGCCGCCATCTTGGTGGTGGCGGCGGCGGCGGCGGCGGCGGGGTCGGGGCTGCCGCCGGTTTAGTCCTTCTTGCCGGTTTTCTTTTTCATAAACCTAGCGGGTTGGCCGGGCCCGGGCAGGTGTGTCCGGGGGAGGTGCTCCGCCTCCTTATTTGCTCTTTGCTGCACCGCGAACATCTTCGTTGGTCTGGAATCACAAGAAGCACAATGAATCCAGAAAGCTCCCGCGTTTCGCATCATGGGATGCCAAAAAAAAAAACCAATAAAAAAAAAAACCAAACGTAATTAACTGCTTCATTACAGCCAGTAAAACCTGTTTAACCCATCGCTGAACATCGGCAGCTGGAAAGCCCTGCTGCCACTGCCAGCCTCGGCTGAGGCCGTAACTGGAGGAGACCTGGGCCACCTCGGTAGGATAGACGGCACGCACAGGTACCCCGGGCAGCCTCCGGGCACTGGAAGACCCGGTGGACATCGAACGGTGGGGAAAGGACATCGGGTTGTGTCTGCAATAGCCACCAAGCGGCAGCAAATAATAAAAAATAAGGCCGGCGGCGGTTGACACGACACCGACCCAAGGCGTTCTGGAGCGGCGTTCAGTAAGTGACTTCTGGCCCAGCCTGTAGGTGCCAGCCCAAAGCTGGGGAGCTGTACTGATGAAAAGCTATCTCTTCGAATTATTAGCTTCCACAGTCGCAACAAGAAAGCTCTCCCAGGGAACACGAGAGGAAATGTCGGAGTGTCCTGGTTTTGGCTGGGATAGAGTTAATTTTCCTCCTAGCAGCTGGTATAGTGCCGTGTTTTGGATTTAGTATGAGAATAATGTTGATAACACAGAGATGTTTTAGTTGTTGCTAAGTGGTGCTTACACTAGTCAAGGACCTCTTCAGCTTCTCCTGCTCTGCCGGGTGCAGAAGGAGCTGAGAGGGGGCACAGCCGGGACAGCTGACCCCAACTGACCCAAGGGATATCCCACACCACATGGCGTCATGCTCAGCATATAAAGCTGGGGGAAGAAGAAGGAAGGGGGGGACATTGGGAGTGACGGCGTTTGTCTTCCCAAACAACCGTTATGCATGATGGAGCCCTGCTGTCCTGGGGATGGCTGAACCCTGCTTGCCCATGGGAAGTGGTGAACGAATTTCTTGTTTGGCTTCGCTTGTGTGCGGCTTTTGCTTTACCTATTAAACTGTCTCTATCTCAACCCCTGAGTTTTCTCACTTTTACTCTTCCAATTCTCTCCCCCATCCCACTGCGGGGGAGTGAGCGAGCAGCTGTGTGGGGCTGAGTTGCCGGCTGGGGTTAAACAACGACATCAAGGAAAGCAATAATCTTGCATGTGAGCAATAGACAATTCTGCATGGGGACGCACCGCTTAAAATTTTTATCCTGAGAACCTGGTAACTCAGGCCAGGCAAGTCTATGATAAATGGCCTAGAGCTGGCCTGACCAACCCTCCCCTCTATTCCGTTTTACTTTTAAAATGATGCTCTGGAAGGGGCTCCAATAAAGTCTCAATGGCTTATCGGTGTGGTTGGGCTTGTTTCTGATACAGAATTCTACCTCCTCATTCCCAGCCAGCAGATGAGGGTCTGTCTCTCATGCATTCACTTTCCCTCCTCCAGCCTCAGCAGCATTTTCAGATAATTTTCATGTCTACGAACTGGACCACAGCTGCCACACTCGGAACAGACCGCATATGCCTGCCTCACTGCCCTCGCACCTCAGCTTTGCTCATCCTTCTCCCTGTAGCCACAGAAATGACCAGTGACATCCCAGTGGTACCAGCAGACTGTGGCCGTAGTCCCTCTGTTTGCACCTCTGTAATACACACCTTGTACTAGGAAATCTGCCAAAGCGTCCTATTGTTCCAGATCAGCTGGAAAAAACCCAAACTAAAATGTGAAATCTTTCAAAAAATAAATTGTCTTAACCTCAGTCCAGGTATCCCTAAGGTCTGAGGCCCCTGCTCCAAGAGAAAGCTGCTCTTTGTGTAAAATATGCCCAGGAGATCATAGCTGATGGAGCTGTGCAGCAGGACACAGTTAAGGTAGGAGGCAGAGGTCTGCGCTAATTCCACAGGGCGGAAATTCCTTCCCAGCCACAAATCTGAACACCAGTTTAAGTCTGGATTACATCAGTGAGAAGCCCAGGAAAGTACAGAGGCCCATGTTCAGAAAGACCCTTCCTCTCTGATTAAACGTATAACTGCTACAGGGACTTCGGTAAAACACTCACACTGAGTCACCGTACCACCACCTTCCCCGCTGGCCAGTACACCAGCAAACACTGATGGTATAAAACTTCTTACACTCTCGGCCAGTAGCACGCTTGATTTTGCCTATCTTTACCTCTGTTCCTGTTTTCTTCTAACTCGTTTCCTTTCTGGTATTTCAGGCTAATGCGCTTTTCCTCTACTCCTTGCTTCTGCCATGCTTTGTGTCTGTTTTCCACTGTCTCTTAGAAGACCTAAACCCTTTTTCTTTGTCACTCACTATCCCTCCTGTTTCAAATCCCTTTCCAGACTTACTGATTTAACTCCTTCCTTTTTCATTTTATCAAACATCTCTTCTATCCTTTTACTCCAGGGCTATTGCCCTGCAATCTGCGGGACATAAATGGGTGTGACCCTGAACAGTCCTGTAAATTTACCCTGGGATACAGCTGTTATTTAATTCAGAGAGCCAAAGCCTTATCTCGACAAAGCAAAGATGTTAACGGCCGTCTCCCATACACGTACCCAGATGAGGCTGGGCACCGCTAACCCAGTGGTACAGTAAGTAGCTGTAGCGACACAAAATGCAGCACGAACCAATTGCCTGAACATCCACCAGTTGCTGGGATGACTTCTGAAGCCCACTCTAAGCTCCTTGCTACTGACGCCAAACCGTTATCAGCACCTACCTAGCCCATGTTAAAGTCGGCTCTGCTTTGCCGACTTGTACACCGTGACAGTAAGTCATCGCTGCCAGGGCGTACTTCCATGGACGTTATTTTGTGCTGCAGACTGTTTACTTAGTGTGTGCTGGGATTGGGCTCTGAGGTTTAAAATAGGGTGTAGCTGAAAAAGACAGAGTAAAAATAGGAGCACAGAACTCTGGATTTAACACAACTATCTTAACACTCTTACAGAAAATACTAGTGTCAACGGGGATCGCGAGTCACTGATGTCTAAACACTTCGGGCAGAACTTCCTCTTGTCCCCACACAAACACCGGTTGGATTTTGTGCGTGAAACACTGCCTGGGAAGTCAAATCTGCCTTCCAAAGGTTCCTTCTATCACATCTGCATGCAAGAAAGGGTCACTGCTGTTGTTCACCTTTCGAGGCCACATTGCATCAGGCAAACAGCTTTCATCCAAAAGATTTATCAGGTAAAAAGGCCTGTGTTTAAACTGTGAGATTGGAGAATAGAGATGAAAAGCATGGCTGCTGTCACACTTGCTGCGGGGAAGAGCTTCCGATGCGGACTTTGTATCTGCGTCCAAGAAACTGGTGCTTCCGTACCTCTTCTACAAGTTGTGTTACGGAACAATTTTCCTTCAGATCACTGATGTCTGTGTGAATAGGAAATTAACCTGCAGGGCTTTAAAACCTACTCCTGCTCAGCAAATAGCAACACTAACAGAAACAGAGCCAAATGACCTGAGTCTGTTTGTTCAGAAATTCCGCTACTTCTATGACGCTGTATTGAGATAAACTACATCCAGGATCACTTCATCAGTAATTTTTTAGTAGCACTAAGAACCTGCTGGTACGGATTTGATTTCTGAGGGAAACTCTTTATGCTGTGCTAAGGAAACTGATGAGGTACCAGGTTTTCCATCTGATATCATTACCCCATCCCAGACGGGAAAAAAAATGTCTGTTCATCACCTCAACATAATAATGTTACTCAATATGCCGTATACTGTATGTCCTACTCCGAACAGTAGAATTCCACTGAAATACCTATTACTAAGTTTACAGATAATTATTTATTGGATGGCATTATTTCCACAACTGATGATCTTTGGTCTTTTTCAAAGATTTCAAAAATATCATTTTATACTTTGAAAACCTTGAGTCACTGGGACATTTGGGGGGAAAAAAGCTTGTACTGCACTTCCATGTGGCATGGGGCCCAGTGATGCATGGCTGATATTCTGGGTAGCTTAAGGTCAGTTCTTGTCATATTCTGCAAGTGAAATTAAAATCAACAGCTAAAGATCTCATCTAGGACGATCTGAATTTTTGAGGTAGGGGAAAACATAAAGTTTTGCTTAATAAAAGATGAAAGATAGATCACTGAAGCAGACCCCAGTCTCGGGACCCTTCTCAATACAGACTCTGTTCCCATGAGATCCACAAGAGGGTTTTATTTTTTAGAACAAGCATAACATTTAGTCCAGAGGGAAGAAATCCAATTAAAGAAAGTTTGGCAAATGTTAAATGTGCCAGATAAGAATGCCCGTGGAGGAAAACATGCAGAGGGACTTTTAGAAAAGTGTAGCCATAGAAGTGCTTGTACCAGTTTAACACAGTGTTCCATGGGCCATAAACGGAGTTAATTGCTGTTCTCAGTGCATTTCTTTCCCACACCCTGCCCTGGTGTCTTCACTGCAATAGCCCAAGTTTCTCGCACATCCTTTACACCCCGGTGACACGGCATCCCCAATACCTCCAAGTCCACGCAACACCTCTGCATATCCCAATTTGCATCTAGCATCTTCACACATACCTTTGGCCACCTCTTCCCTCCCCTCATGTATCTCGCGAGACCACCACTGCCACAAGAGCTTCACATCTCGCTGTTTGCTCACCTATCTTCGCCGGCCGTAGGATGAGTGAGAACGTGATTTGCCGTGTGCGCTGGGACTCAAGGTACACGCTGATTAAATCTGCAGTAAGTGTGTGGACTGACAAGGTGGATAATGCCAACACAGGCTCGCTGGGTCAAACAGTGACTAACACTGTCACTCCCTCTGCAGAGTGTCTGCTGTATCTATAGCTCTGATTCTCACGGCACTAACAGAAACTTACGATCTTTGAGACTGATGCCGCTTTGACAGATTTGATTACAATCAGCAAGTAGCATCTGGATTTGACAATTACGCAACCTTCTAAAACCCAACTAAAACTATCAAAAGGTGTGACTGATACTGTTGGAAAAGGGGTCACTTATACAGTTTTTACTGGACAACTGCTCATACATCTTTTAATTTTGGATTATCAACATCCTTCACTATTTACAAACAGAAGGAATTCAAGACTATCCTTCATTCTCCATTAGATCTAACTTCCGACAGTTTCAGTGGAGGTTATTTTCTTCTTGCAAAAACATTTGCAACATTTTGCTTCATTTAATTTCTAACACTTATAAACAGAATTTTTCTCCTCTCTGGTTCTTTTAACAGAAGTAATTTCTCACCATGAAAGAAGATGAATTTTGCCTTTTTCTTGAAGGGCTTTTTTAGTGCTTGACAGCAGATTCCTCTTGGATGCAACTTTACCAGGTGGAATATTCCAGCTCCTAATGGGCATGGCCTGCAGGCTTACCTTAGAGCCAGGCAGACTCAGCAGGGCAGCGCCGCGGTCAACCCTACTGCTCCCTTTCTGCTTTTCTTGCCCTTGTCAGTGAAATGGCTTTGATATTTTGACCATAAGATTTTAAAATAATAATTGTTCCTTTTCTGCGGGTAGGGGCAGTTACGCTGGAAAGTTTTGCATGGAGAAACAACAAACGTTACAGTATAGCAATATGAACTGTGGTTGATCCATACGGTGACCCCATTTGCCCTGCGGGTGAAAATACCTTTGATTTTGAGGATTTTTCCAAACACTAAGAAAACTTGCTAATAACAGATAAACACTTGCAGCCATCTGCATGTGGGCATCACTGCTTGAAGGGGTTTTGTTTGCACTCCCTTAGGGCTCCACACGAAAAGCCCTTTTGTGTGATTCCACTTAGGGTTAAGGAAGGGGAACACCTTTCTCTTTCCTGAGCAATTAGGTTCCGGACACAGGTATCTTAAGTTCTGATTTCTGAGCTTCAGGGAACTCCTGCCAAGCCCCATCCGATTTCGCTGTAAAGAAGTGCTGAATACGCCACATTTTGAGAGAAAGCGAGACTCCGAGCTCCTGAGGAGCACCAGCAATGCCAACGCCGGGATGCCCAGGCCCCTCAAAGCTCCCCAGCAGCTTCAAAACACCCGGGCGCTCCTGCGTTCCCGCAAGCGGCGCGACCCGGCCGAGCTCTGGCACCCGGCCGCGGACACGCCGGCACCGTCTGACCTGTGCCGGTGAAGTTACGCCTCCCGGCTTTGCTCTGAAATCCTAAAGCAAACAAGCGGATAAGGCCCGCTGGCCCCGCTACTCCGGGCCGCGCCGAGGAGCCGCCATGGCGGCGGACAAGGACCGCCGCCGCGGGGTCGCTCTATCCCTCCGGCGGCGGCGGGGGTGGGGGGTGTCTCTGTGGTGGGAGGCGGCCGCTCTATCCCCGCGCTCTATGGTTGGCGGCGGCGGCGGGGAAGCGGTGCCGCGGCGGGGAAGCGGTGCCACGGCGGAGCGGAGCGGCCGGCCCGTCACCCCCTTCCCCGTTCCCTGCGGGAAGGAAGGGCCCGTCTCCCCCGTCCCCCACGGCCCGGCCCCGCCGCCGCCGCCGCCGCCGCCGCCCCACCTCCATCCCGCCGCGGTGGCGGCGCCGGGTCCCCCTCGGCGGGCGGCCGGCGAGGCGCGCGCCCCGCCCCGCCCCGCCGGCGGCGCTGGGCGGTGAGGGGAGGGGGCGCCGGCGGCAGGGCGCCTGCGCGCGGGGGCGGCCGTTGGGCGGCCGGGGGCGCGCGGCCGCGCCGGGAGCGGGGCTGGCTGTGCCGGGGGCGAGCGGCGTCCGGCCCGGCGGCGCCCCTCGGCCCGGCCCCGTAAGTTAAAAGCGGTTAAAAAGCCGTTATAAAAGCGGTTAAAGAGCGGGGGAGCGCGGTGGGGAAGCGCCCGCCGTGAGGGCGGGCCCGCCCCCGGTCCGCGGGCGGGGAGGGGGAGCGGGCTGTGGGGAGCGGGCGAGGCCGTGGAGGGAGGGGTGAAGGGGGGGGGGGGGGAAGGTGTGTGGGTGTGTAACTAATTTCCGCACGGTCTTTCAGTTTTAAATCCGGAGCGAAGGGGTTTTTTTTTTTTTGCTTCGCTGTGCCGGGTGCTTGGAGCGTCTGGGACGTGGAGGAAAGTTTGGCTCGGCTTCTGCGGCTCGTCGCTTCTGGGCTGTCCCCTGCCTCCGCAGGGGGTCCCCCCGCAGGGGGTCCCCCGGCAACGTCAAAGGCAGGGCTCGGGGATGCGATCCTGCAAACGCATCAGCCGGTACATAAGTTCATCGCGGTGTAGCGTGACTGCTATAATCGGGAACAGCTACGTATCTAAAAATGATGCACCGGGTGGAAGTACTTACTGTGTCGGGCTTAGAGATCGTAAGTCAGGAGGGTGGGTGTAGTGCACTGGGGTTTTTATTTTAACCAAAGCTTTTGTGGTGAAGTACATTCAGTGGTTGGTATTATTTTCTCCGTTTCACGCACGGAGAAGCTGGATCACGGGCAAGTGATGCTGTTCGCAAAAATCTCTCACTGATGAGACCTAAAATGCTTCACTCGTTGCTCTAGATATTATTTTGGAAGAGCCTGAACAGTGATCAGAGGGCTTGAGAGGAGACTTGCACAGGTTTGCAGGAGCCCTCATCTGATGAAAATGCCCCAGGTTGCCCCTAGCAATGATGGAAATGCGTTTGTAGGTCTCGAGGGAAAGCAGAAATGGGGCTACTAGTGGGAGTATTTGAGAAGGTTTGGTTCCTGAATTATAATACAAATGCTTTTCGAAGTATAGGTCAGATACGATTAGAAACCTTGTAGACTTAAGATTTTCGCAGCGCTGCGGTAGTAGTAGTCAAAAAGGAGAATACCTGTATTCAGTTTCTTACTAATTGTCTCAGAGTTAACAGTTAAGATCTCCCACCAATCTAACATTCTTTCCACCCCTGTCACTTAACAGCTATGGAAATTCCCGAGGGGCAGCTGAGTCAGTTTGGAAGAGCTCAGCTTTCAACAAAGAGGCTTAGAGAAAAGGAAGGTGAAAATTTGATGTCATTGAGAGGGCTAACGTTAAAAAAACCCAGAGAAATAAACTTTGTTACTTTGTGAACAGAAACCTGTTTGCATTCTTTAAATATTTACACTTTTTATCAGTAAGGTTGGTAGTTATGTGAGATGCTTTTTCTCTAAAGATTTATTTTTTCTCTGCGATTCAGTGACGATTCTGTAAGTCTTCTGTTGTTAATTACAAATACTCTGATTAAATTTAGAATACTGAAAAGCATGACTTTGGAGTTTTGTATTATTCTCTGTCACTATTCAACTTAGATAATGTTTCATGAACCTTTCTTTAACACTGTGAAGTATATCACCTTTCATCCAAGATACTGTTATCATTAATGAGTTTTCTTGATAAACACTTTAAGTGTGATCAGTCTTGTTTTTGATTTATGTAGGTATTTCCTTGCCATTTTTGTAACAGCTGTATTTCATTTTCACAAATACTTTTCGGTTAGAAGTAAGAAACTTGTTACTTCAGCTTTGGAAGGCTTGGGTTTTTCTTTTTCTCTCTGCTTTGAGTTGCCACGTTCTTCTCTTTTAAGTAATATATAGGAAAAAATAGAAGTTAAGGGGTGCTTGATTTCTATTTTTTGTTATATGATCCTAAATCTAAGTTGCCTGAATGAGTTTGGTGTACTTGGATTTTGCTAGTTCAGGGGTGGTATGCCTGGAGATTCTGAAGCCTGGTCAAATGACTGCCTGCTTTGATGCAAGGGTTAGTTAAAAACCTGCTTGTTCAGGCATATGCTGTCCAGAAGCCATGCAGCAGGTGTGCAACTGGGCTGGCTCTTTTCTGCTTCAGAGGCTGTGTTTTTTGCACTGTGTATAAATGTGTCCTGGTTTTGGCTGGGACTGAGTTAGTTTTCCTCCTAGAAGCTGGTAGAGTGCTGTGGTTTGGATTTAGTGTGAGAATAATGTGATAACACGCTGATGTTTTACTTGTTGCTGAGCAGTGTTTACACAGAGTCAAGGACTTTTCGGTTTCCCACACTCTGCCAGCGAGGAGGTGCACAAGATGCTGGGAGGGGGCACAGCCAGGACAGCTGACCCCAAGTGGCCAAAGGATGCTCCATACCATATGACATCATGCTCAGTATATAAGCTGGGGGGAGTTGGGGGGGGGCAGTTATTGCTGCTTGAGGGTGGGCTGGGCATCGGTCAGCAGGTGGTGAGCGGTTGCATTACCTGTTTTTCCTGGGTTTTGTTTCTCTCTTTTTGTTGTCTTCCATTTTATTGCAATTTATTAGTAGTAGTATTACTTTGTTTTATTTCAATCACTGAACTGTTCTTATCTCAACACACGAGTTTGCTTACTTTTGCCCTTCTGATTCTCTCCCCGCTCCCAGCTGTGAGGGGGAGGGTGAGTGACCAGCTGTGTGGTGCTTGGTTGCTGACTGTAGTTAAACCATGACAAAATGGGACCTTGAAAATTTTGTAAAGCAATGGGATAGAGCTTCCATCACTTTTTTCTTTATAGTTTTTAACATATTTAGGGTTTTTTGTAAGTGTTGTGTCTCTGTGCTTTTTTTTCTGTGGAAGTACTTTGGCATACATACAAGTAACGTGTTACAGCTATGATCGTGTCATTTTGGCGTCCTTAAATATTTCTTTAGCATATATGTGGTGCTGCTGCTGAGAACAAGAACTGGGTAATATTTATTTGTCAGGCAGTGAATTGTGGGATAAAGTTATCATGCATTATAATTCAGATAATCCTTTTAAATTGATATCATGATTCTAAATGTATGCAATTATAAATAATAGCAAAATTTTGGGGTCTGGTGTTGCTGGGGCATCTGCAGCACTAACCTTGTGTCCCTCCAGTCTTCAGTCCTGTAGTTGACTTATGAATACAATTAGTCGCAAGAGTTCAGCAGTGAGTGGGGAGGAGCAATACCTGCACAGTAATGAGAAGTTAAGGGTTGGAAAGGAGCCTCTTCCCCTACTCTGCTTCTGAGTTAGGTATCATCCCCCTCGACCTTCTCTCTTGTTCTTGGAAAGAGCTAGAGCCTGGCTGCTGCTTGGGTGCCGAGGAGGAGGGTTGTAGAGGGACAGGAGCTCTTCAACGCTGAGGGAGTAGGAGAGGAGGAGTCCACATTACATCTCACCTTTAGCTCTCCAGACTCCCCAGCAAGATCTAGTGAGATGGGGAAAGGAGATTAGTAAGGGAGTGGGAGGAAGAGTGATACACTATCTCCCACTGCATGAAATTTTACTGAGCTGCTTGTCCAAAAGGTTTAACAGTATCCTGATTCTCCGGGGGGAGGAGGGGGGGAAGGATGTTTTTAGAATTACTTCCACAAGCATTTGATTAAAATTGCTTGTTGCTAGGTTGAACTAGATTTGTTGGAACAGTTTTGAATTCTGTCAAACGCTGTTCTAGGTCAAAACATTTCCAAAGGATGTGAGTTAGAGCTCTTAAATTGTATGTTTGAAACTTTTCTCCAACGTAAAAATCCATCTGCAGATTGGTTGAAAATCGGCATAGATGTAAATTGTGTTCTAACATGGAAAAGGCCCTGTACATGTAATAGCTTAACAAAGTCATTCCATCTGCACAGTTTCTTGATACATATCTTTGCTTGTAGGCGCTGACAATTTGTAATCCTTACTGAGGTAAGACCGCAAAAATTCAAAAAGTAAAATCTGTGCATGCCTAAGGAAGCTTCAACGGGAATGTCTTTGCAGTTCTCATGCTGAAGTACCTCTATGAGAAACAGATAGTGGGATTCTGTTCTTAGTTATGCATTCATAATTCACGTACAACTGTGTCAGTTTTCATTTTTTTTTTTTACAAATTTGTTCATAGATACTTGTGAACTGAAAATTATAAATGTGCTAAGTGGCCACAGGTCTCTCTTACCTACCTCAACTTCTGTCCTGCATTGCTTTAGCTCTCTGAGGTTGACACTTTGGTTTAAAAAATTCATTGTGAAGTATTTAAAGCTAAAATAAGAATGTGCATTGTTTTAATATAGTGTTTTTCTCAAATGTTATTTTTTTGTGCAGGAGAGAGGTGAGTGAAGAATTTGGCCAGAAATATGTTGAGGGTTTTTGTGGGGTTTTTTGGTTTTTTGTTTGGGTTTTTTCTTTTTTTTTGTGAAGTGGCAAGGTCTCTGACATCTGGCATCCACTCCAGCAAGGCAGTAGCTGCCAGAAAAAGATAGGGTATTGCTGAGTTGAATCATAACCTTAACTTTCCATTATACATGAGATTGCTGTGTTCACAGAAACCTCTTTTACCATGTGCTTTTTTCAGGATATTCCGCTGACTTTGGGGGGAAGGTGTTTTTAAATTGTGCTGTATCTTTTTGAAAGATACTTCTGTGGTAAGCAGGTAGGTAGGTAGAGGGTGTGCCAGTACTGTTTGCTGTATGCCTTGCTCCATCTCTTTGACTGTGCTCACTCTGGGAGTGCTGTGTCTTTTACAGTGAGGTCAGTGGCTCAGCTGTAGTTGTGTAACAAGAGAGGCCATTCATAAATGCGTTTCTTGGCCTGGAGGCGTTAGATTACATTTCCTAGCATAAAACCAGAGTTCATTATATCTTAGGAAAGTAAGAACTGTACTGGAGTATTGGAATAGCACCTGTTCAGTTTGCCTGTGCTTGATAACGATGTTGGGTCATTTGCAGCAAAGGCTCAGTACTTGCTCAGTAAAGAAATCACAAGGTTTTTCCTTTGGTAATCTCAGAAATCTCGATGTGATGGTTTAGGCGCTGAGTATCTGCCAAGAGTTGGGCCTCTGTTTTATAAGTGAAACGTGACTAGACAAAAATGTCTGCTGCTGGCTCACCAAATTGTCTGGAAATGTTAAAAGTAGCTGTATAATACACTATCTAATATTTGAGATAGATGTAAAGCATTGGAACAAGAGTAATGCTAAAGGTAAGATTCCTCTAGGGACCTATATAAAGTGAAAATGTCAATTGAAATTTCTTCTGCATTGGTGACGTTGTTGCCTCGAGTTTGTCTACCTGAAGATAGATTTGCATAGCTATGGCAGAATAGTTATGCCATGTAGCAATGACTGTCTAGATGAACTGTCACAAAGTGTCAGTGGTCAATGTCAGGCGGTAGAAGTGTGTAGTTACTATTCTGGACATCAGTAGAGGACAGTAAAGCTCACAGGAGCCTGCTGTGGCTGGAGGTACAGGGTGGAGAGGACTCTCACCTGGGTGTGTTTGTAGTGAGAAAATGACACATGTCCTGAGTAGGTAGGTATGAGTAATCATTGAGAAGCCATACATTCAAGCAACGCACTGGGTCCTTTAAACCACTTTTAAGTCAGTATTTCACTTCAGCTAACGAAGTGCTATTATCGGGTGTAAGTGGCAAGGTGTTGGCAGCAGGGGCGGCCTCTGCGAGGAGAGGCCAGGGACTGCACCTGTGCTGAACGCAGCCAGTTCTAGCCAGCACCAAGACGGACCCGCCACTGGCCAAGGCTGAGCCCACCAGCCAAGCTGTTGGTGTCTTGGGGAAAATGTGTTTAAGAAAGGGTAAAATGCTGCACAGCAGCTCTGAGAGAGGAGTGAGGAGAGAGCGAGAGAGAAAACCAACCAACCACAGTGAGAAGCAGCTCTGTGAACACCAGGGTCAGAGAAGGAGGAGGGCAGGAGGCGCTCCTGGTGCAGAGCAGATACCCACCCTGCAGCCCCTGGAGGACCCTGTGCCGCAGCAGATGGATGTGCCCTGAAGGAAGCTGCAGCCCATGGAGAGCCCATGCCAGAGCAGGCTCCTGGCAGGGGACTGCAGCCTGCGGAGAGGAGCCCACACAGGAGTAGGTTTTCTGGCAGGAACTGTGGCCTGTGGAAGGGACCCGTGCTGGAGCAGTTTGTGAAGGACTGTACCCCACGGGAGGCACCCACACTGGAGCAGGGGAAAAATGTGAGGAGGAAGGTGTGACAGAGGAGCTGTTATGGACTGACCCCCATTCCCCGTCCCTCTGCACTGTTGTGGGGTGGGGAGTAGAGGAGGTAGGGATGAAGGAGTGAAGTTGAGCAGGGGAAGGAGTGAAGGGAAAGTGGTGTAGTTTTTCATCTCTCACCATCCTACTCTATTTTTAATTGGCAATAAATTAATTTTCCCCAAGTTGAGTCTGTCTTGCCTGCGACAGTAGTTGATGTGATCTCCTTGTCTTTATCTCGACCCATGAGCTTTTTCATCTTAATGTCTCCCCGTGTCCTGTTGGGGAGGGGGGAAGTGAGGGAGTGGCTGGGTGGGTGTCTGGCAGCCAGAAAATCAGTGACATACATTCAAAGGACAATGGACTTCACACATACTAGTGCTCAGGGGCTGCTTCTTTTGTCCAGTTCATTCACTGTGGAGCAAGTTGTTCAGCTCTTTGATCATAAATGAAAGCAGGCTGGAACACGGGCATAGCACTCCTTGTCTGGGGTGGCGTTGGGTGAAAGACCAATGGCATCCCGGTTAGGGATAGGTGAGATACTGAGACACTCCTGTTTGCTTCTCTGTCCTGCATGTCAGAGTCTAAGATGTATGGAGAGTCCTTCAGTGCTTTTCTGCTATGATACTCCTTTTGTACAAAATGGATTTATTTTATTTGCCTGCCAAGCCTTAATTAAATGTGTTACAATTGCTGCTTCTGTGATGCCCACATCCATGGAGACAATAAGTTACGTAAGCTAAATATCTGGGTTATTTCCTGGTGTGTTAGGTATTCTTTATCTGTAATTCAGGGGGTTGGAGCTGCTGGTACTTTTGTTCTTTTGCGTTGAGTATCAAGCAGTTATCAAGTAATAAATAGCAAGGAAAGAGCGTGGAGCCAGCACATCTGTTCATTTTCTGCACACAACTGGAATGTTTTAACTGGCAGTGGCTGTTATTCTAGTCGGGCCCCACAAATGCACCTTGTTCTGTTTCTTCAACTCCTCATACGTTTCCTCTTTAAAACTGCCTGGTTGGAGGCAGTTTGTAGAATGTTACAAGTTATTGCCTGGAAATGGATATTATCCTCCTAAAATAACCGTTCCTATTCAACTGAAAGCTGAATTACTGTTTTTCTGCTGGTAGTTGTACCAGGTCTTCTGACACCCTTCATTGGGAAGGGTAGGCAGAGGATCACAGAAGGTTGCTAGAAACGCTGTTTGTCTCCTGATCTGGATAACCCCATGTTTGCATGAGAGCTGATGCTGGTGCAGAGAAAGTATAGTTGGGGACTGGAGTGGAGAAGAAGGTGAGATGGTGACAGTTGAGATCCAGGCTGGTCTGACTTTGTGGCTGACCAGTTAAAACACACAGTAGTCCTCAAGGTGTTTTCTGCACTGCGAAGTGCCTGAAACAAGGAAGTTTTTCCCCAAAACTCTTGTGCAGTCCTAATAATAAGTAAGACCTTTCTGGCATAGAGGAGGCTTACTGGGGAAGCTTTGAAATGTTTACCTGCTTGTATGTATTGCACAAAGAGCTCAAACAGGTTTGAGTTACAGGAAGTTAACACTTGTCATGAGGCTGTAGCTATCCTTTCTCTCCCCACCTCTAACAGTGGCCATCTTAGCCATGTACGCTGTGCGTACTCAGGCCTCATCCTTTCTATATGTTTTGTCATTATCTGTATGTTGACTGGAAGCATGAGAAAATCCCACCCCTTACCTGACATAGGTGGGCTTATAAATTCCTCTAACGTAGGTGCAGCTTTACCAAGAGAAGCGTGTTTGTCAGCTTAATGTATAGCAGCTAGGGTAGGTTTGTAGCAGAACTCTTCCTGGCAGCTGTGTGCCAGACCGGAGCTCGCCCAGCATGGCTAACATTGCGGTGCTGCTGCCCTGGTAGCCTGGGAGAGCCCCAGATGGGCAAGATGGCAAAGAGACACCTTCGTTGTTTCCAGCCTGCTGATTCTGTGAGGTTGCTAGGAGTGTTACGGGGCGAAGCAGTGGAAAAAGCACCAGTGAGGGACAACCTTGTAATAACAAGTTACCTTTTGTGAAAGGACTGGTCAGTAAGCCAGGCTGGTTGAAAGACCGTTGCATAAAGTACACGCTTCTGTCTGTGGTGGCAGTGTCACTGGCAAGGATATCTGGGTGATAACGGGGAGCAGCGCAGTGGGAGCGCCTGGACTTCTCCACAGGTATGGACAAGAGGGTGGGCAGCTTGATCTACGTAAGAAGAATGGCATCTCTAATGTTAAAAATCTCCGAATGGAGCAGCTACCAAAAAGGCTCCAATAGAAATTGTGGTTTGCTTTTAGGAGCAAAGGTTTGAGCCTTTGTTTCTAATCGGATGGTTTGTTATAGTAATTATTTGTATGCAGTACTGCTTCTGGCACAGTGCTCTGTCAAGGTATGCCTGAGTGCCCCTGTGCTGGTTCTGTTGTGCTAAGAGGAAAGGAGAGAGGCTGTCTGCCATCGCCAGCTGGGACATGAGTCAAGGGGAGGAGCGTGTGGGATGGCACTACGGAGCCTCTTAGGGCTGGGGAAAAGCAACATGTGTTCACTTTTTTTTAGTCATCCTGCAAGTTTTGAGCTGACTCTTTCCTGCAGCGTGTGAGAGGTAACAGAGGTCTCTTTATGGTGTGGGGTTTCCTGGATGAAAAGTGTCTGCCGCTTGCGTAGTGCTCGCCATACTTCTTGGAGCGACTGCTCTACAGGAAGGAGGGATGTGGCAGCAGCAGTGAGTGGTTTCATGAGCTTGCTTCATTTGGCTTGAAATCCTGAGAAGTGGAAAGGGTGTTTGAGGATTTGGTTTCTTTTGTTTGGTATTTTGTTTTTTTTTTTTTTAAATAGCCCATGACTTCACTGTTTCTCAGTGCAGTTTTTTTTTTTAATAGGGAGAGGTAGTAGGATTATAAGTGTTGTACAAAAGAGGTTTAAAAACTATTAGCTTAATGCCTTACTAAAAAAACTAATCTGCTGGAAAGAAGGAAATGCCTGTGAAAGGAGCAGGTTTAGAATCTTATAAAACTTGAGGACTTGAACTGTCTTGCATAGAAAAGCTGGTGCTGTACGGTGATCTTTCTACCTTGTCAATTGTAAAGAAACTTAATTCTGTCTTGGAGGGTTTAATGAAGAAGACAGCTCTGGGACGATCATGAAGCAGAATAGCAAACCTGTTGCTGCTTTTGTCTTTGGCCTGGGTAAAATACTAAGTAATAGTCTGCATAGTACAGAGCTCATAAATGCAGTCCCAAGGAACTCTTTCACGCTTTGTTTGCTGCTTGAACTTATGAGGGTTTTTAAACTTAGATTGAAGGGAATTCTTTTTGCTGCTGAACCTGTTTTGCTGTTTGTGATTTTGTGCGTGAGCTTGAGGAGGTTGCAGGGGCTTCTGGAAAAGCCTGCATGATAGGAAACCTGTCTTTCCTGGGCAGTGTGAAACAGGTGGAGTTGGAAAGTTACTTAATGTAAATTAAAAATTAATTTTCCATGCATCAGATGAAATATCTCTCTGAAGCTGCTCTGCAGATGTTCCATACAGGGTGAATTATTTTAAAAACAAACACATGAAAAATAAAATTTGGGCAGAAAGTATGTTCTCACTGATTATTTTTACTGTTAAATGTAACTTTTTTGATAAGTAATCAGGTGACTCTAGGCTTCAGCATAGTTATCAAAATGACTGTTTGGGGAAAAAGAAATGTTTGGAAAATGAGTTTTTATCCACTCCAATTACATAACAAACTTTGTTTATAAGATCACCCTCCTTCACTAATACCTAGATCAGGGCTACCCATATCCTGCTGATATTGTCTTCATCTACTTAGGAATTTTGCCTAGATGAAAAAGAACAGCCTTTAGTCTAGAATTTCTGGGTATCTCTGAGCTTGGTAATGCTAGTGGCTTGAGTCAGGCTGCTAGGCAAATGCCCACGGCATACGGGCAGATTGACCTTGCAGCCCTTGCATGGGGAACAAGCTTGCACATATGTTCCTGACTTGCTCTGTGCTTGCACAGCCTGTTGGACTCCAGTGCATGTGTATTTCTGTTGGGGAGGTCCCTGAATGAAAATGGATAGCTCCGATCTTTCTAGTTTGCTTAGGAAGAAGTTTTGTCCATGCTGGAACCTTGCTTACTGTTTTGGGCTGCCTGGGTGGGGAGCAAGTTAGGGCTTTGTGATCAAGCCAACAGGCTCAAGGATGAGAACTGGACCCCCCTATTTGTGGGGTGAATCATATTGCACTGCATTTCTGATCGCTTCCTACAGGTAGCCTATTCTGAACCTTGGAGCAAGCAAGTGGGGTTTGGCATATGTTTCAAAAAACATAGCAGGCTACAGAACTTCGAGTTGGCAGACAAGCTGCAGAGCACAGGGACAGTTATCAGTACAGATATGATGTTGGGGAACGCAGATCATGCAGTATTTATGTGCCTCGATGTGATCATGGATATATTTAGGAGTGTTTGGAATGTCTGTCTAGATATGAGTATGTCTACATATAGATGGAGACCTTTCTCATTTTTCACTGATTTTGGAATTCTGGCTGATACCATATTTAGATAACTATGGGGTTTTTGTTTTGGGTTTTTTTTTTCATGGATTTTGAAATGGGTACCGTGGTGTTTTTAACCTTGTGGCCTGAAGTGCTGTGCCCTTGTAGTCAGCTGCAACTTTCTAAACTAGGTTTGGTTATGCTTCGCTGAGAATTTATTTCACAAGAAGAGTTGCACTTTCTGTTCCTATGAAAGTTTCTTGGTACCTTTGAAAGTCAGATCTAGCTAGAGACAGGTTTGAGAACTATGAGAAGTGTTTAGTTGCGCTACAGTAATTTACCCACCCATATTTGAGGGATAGTCACCCTGAGTTACAAAATATAGAAGGAGGAACCACATTTCCAGAATCTTGGGGATTGTTTATAGCAAGATTTGTTTAGTATTGAATTTTTATTGAATTATTGTTTGCACATGTTTTAATGTCTGACTGGGTGGTCTTTTTTCACTCCCCAACCAATATATCAGCCACGATTTAGGGATATCAAAGATGACAAGAAGGGCTTCTATAAGTACATAGGTAACAAAAGGAAGACAAGGGAAAATGTGGGCCCACTGCCCAGTAGGATGGGGGACTTGGTTACGCAGGACATGGAAAAGGCTGAGCTACTGAATGCCTTCTTTGCCTCAGTCTGTATACTAGCAAGACTGGGATTCAGGAATCCCAGGTCCCAGAGACCAGGAGGAAAGACTGGAGCAAGGAAGACATACCCTTGGTGGATGAGGATTACTTAAGAGGTCAATGAATACTTAAGCAAACCGGACATACATAGGGCCGTGCGCCATGATAGGATGCACCTGTGAGTGCTGAGGGAGCTGGCTGATGTCATTGTGAGGCCACTCTCAATCTTTAAACGATCATGGCAACTGGGAGAAGCGCCCAAAGACTGGAGGAAAGCAAATGTCACTACTGTCTTTAGGAACGGCAAGAAGTATGACCCAGGGAACTATAGGCTGGTCAGCCTCGATACCTCGGAAGGTGATGGAGCAGCTAACCATTTCCAGGCATATGAAGGACAAGAAAATCATTAGGAGTAGTCAGCATGGATTCACCAAGGGGAAGTTATACTTGACCAACTTGATAACCTTCTACTAGGAAATGACTGGCCTGGTAGATGAGGGGAGAGCAGTGGATATTGACTGCCTGGACTTCAGGATGGCCTTTGACACTGTCTCCCATAAGATCCTCATAGAGAAGCTGTTGACGTACAGGCTGGATAAGCAGACAGTGAAAACTGGCTGAACAGCTGGGCCCAGAGGGTGGTTATCAGCAGCATGAACTGTAGTGGGAGGTCAGTAACTAGTGGTGTACCCCGGTGTCAATACCGGGTCCAGTCCTATTTAACATCTTCATCAATGATCTAGATGATGGGGCAGGCTGTGCCCTTTGCAAGTTTGCAGACCACACCAAATTGTGAAGAGTGGCAGATACGCCAGAGGGTCATGCTGCCATCCAGAGGGAGGAGCAACCCCACGCACCATTACATGCTGGGCACCACCCAGCTGGAAAGCAGCTTGGCAGAAAAGGACTTAGGGTTGGTGGCACCAAGCTGAACGTGAGCCAGCAATGTGCCCTTGCGGCAAAGGCAACACATGGTATCCTGGGCTACATTAGGCAAAGTATTGCCAGCGGGTCAAGGGAGGTGAGCCTTCCCTTCTACTCAGCACTGGTGGGGCCACACCTGGAATCCTATGTCCATTTCTGGTCTCCCCAATACAAGAGAGACATGGACATACTGAAGAGAGCCCAACAAAGGGGCATGAAGATGATGAAGGGACTGGAGCATCTCTCCTATGAGGAGAGGCTGAGAGAGCTGGGACTGTTCAGACTGAAGAAGAGAAGGCTCAGGGAGGAACTTCCCAATGTGTATAATACCTGAAGGGAGGGTGTAAAGAGGATGCAGCCAGGCTCTTCACTGGTGCCTAGTAACAGGACCGGAAGCAGTAGGCACAACTGAAACACAGGAGGTTCCATCTGAACATCAGGAAACACTTATTTTACTGTGAGGGTCACTGAGCCCTGGCACAGGTCGATCAGGGAGGCTGTGGAGTCTCTACCTTTGGAGATATTCAGAAGCTGTCTGGACACAGTCCTGGGCAACTGCCTCTAGGTGGCCCTGCTTGAGCAGGAGGGTTGGACCAGATGTCCTCTAGAGGTCCCTTCCAACCTTTACCATCCCGTGATTGTGATTTATGTCCTCAACTTGTACTTAATTGGTAAGGGTTTAATTTTATCTAATTGGAAGTTATGAAGTGCAAAGCATCTGTTCCATTATTTCATGTGAATTGCAGAATGACTGTTGGGCTTTATTAAGGTTGGAGTAGATTCTACATGACTATTCTAGTCAGTATTTTATTAAGGCTATTCCATTGATAATGAATTTATGGATGTGTTACAACTCTGGCTTTTATACTACTTCAAGTGTGGCTTTTTAACAGCAGGCCCTGGGCCTAACTTTTTTTTTCTTTAACAAGGCCCAAACTTTGTTCTTGTCTCTGGGTTAGCTGCCTGACTTAGGAATCCAGGTATTTTAAGCTTGGTGATGAAAGATCACTTTTTCAAATGAAGAGTCATTAGTGTGAAACAGTAAAGCAACATCCTCGAGAGGGGCAATGATGAAGTTTTCCTTTCATTTCTCTGACAGGCAAGTTTTTATTGAGGCTTAACCTCTTGCTTGTCCTTTTATTTCCAGTTACTGTCCTCTTAAGTTCACCAGTTCTTCACCTTTGGTGGGAGTCACAAAAGTGCCAGCTCTTCACTGTGTTTCTCAGTCGCCTTCATTCACAAGGGTACAGTTTTTTATCATTTGTTTGTAGAACCAGACATGCCTTTCTGTGCACATGCCATTCTTGTGTCTCAGGGGAAAAAAAAACACTAATACCTTTTAACCTATGAAGTAATAACTTAAGGTAAATTGATTTGTGCATGTTTTCCCATTTAAAATACCCAAAATATCTCCATGCTTTCCACATTTTGAAATATATACTATATTCTCCATAGAAAACATCAAAATACCAGGCTGCAAGTTTATGAAACACAAATTATGCCCTTCTGCGTGTGTGTTGTGATGAGTTGAAAGTGACTAATTGTTGCGATCATGTATGCATATTTTTGCTGCTCTGTTGAAGTGCTCGTGTACTTTAAGCAAGAGCAACATTCTGTTGCTGCCATAGAACTCAGTGAAGATGTAGTTTTAGTTATGTGAAATAATTCAGACTGACAGTAGTACGGTCTGAATATTTGTCAGGCCAGTACTGGGAACTTGTAGTAGCATCTGCTTATAAAGAAATCTCGCAAAGCTGACAAAGGAAATTGGTATGTGGGAGATTTCACCTAACTGACTAGGAGGGGAGGAAGGTAGAAATAAGGTTGGTGCAGTAAGTTCAGAGTTTACGTTCATTGTTTACACCCGTGTGCTCCTTTTGATATAAAAAAAAAAGTGTTTCAGAAGCTTCTGACTAATTCTGCTGATTGCTTCCTGATGTTTCATTATGCCTTTTTCCATGGATAGTTAATTTTTAATTTGTGGACAAAGAATTTCTTGGGAGGACAGCCCATTTGCACGAGTCTGTGCATTAGAGATAAGCAACTGCCTTAACTTTTTTTTTTGTTAAGAATGCAGTTCACTTCTGATAAAGTGGGAGGCTATGAATTCAATAAATTGTTTTTTAGCAAACACCTGTTGATAGTCATTCTCTGCACATTAAGTTCAGTATCTGGAACGCATTTAGGTTGGGCGGTGGTGGAAGGAATTCCCTCCTCATGCACGCACTTCATGCAGCGATGCCCTTGGTTTATTGCGGAGAGATTAACTTCCTGGGGGAAGTGCTTCACCTGCCCAACGCTGCACAGTAGCTGAGAGGTTATGAAAGGCAGCAGTTTAGATTAGTCCATAGAAACTTGCAAGTAGAGTTTAGATGGCCGAGTTATAAGGTCTTTGATTTAATAATTGCAGGCTAATATTACCCCTGGGGTCCACAGTGTTTACTGTTCTCAGATCATTCGTATAGCTTACCACTGATTTCCTATACGCGACTATTGCAGAGTATAAACTGGCAGGAGGTGGTGGACATCTTCTCTTTTATTTGAATCCCTATTGTTTCGGTGATGATACACAGTGGGATAGTAGGGTAAAGCATTTTGGACCATTATTTCCTCAGTTGCTGCAGTTGTGAATCGGAGTCCTAAGCAACCGAACTAAAATTTGAACAAAGCTGCGGTTCAGAATCGTTTCTGTCCTGCAGAAGTCTTTCCCCGGTATGACCGCTAATGATGACAGCTAGCTGGGAAGTAAGGCTGGGCTGAAAGGCACGCACTGATGTTTCAGCTGGCAATAGTAAAAACCAAACGTTATCCTGTTTACTGCTCATTAGTTGAGCTAAAAACTGGAACTGTTTAACTCAAAGTGTATCAATGTATTTCTGCTGTCACCTCTTAGGACATCATGTCTGCTAATTTATATTATTATGGCAGGTCTGCCAGCAAGACTCAGCAAAATATAAGAAGTAAAATTCATTGCTGAAACAAAATATATTCATTGAAAATCTCAGCATTTTTGTTTTCCCTTCCATTCATGTAGTTTTCCTATTTAATTTCCTCTACTTATTTTTATTTTCCTTTTTAGTTAAGGGGCTTTTCCTCCACGCTTGTTGCAGAGACTGTTTGAATTGAGACTCCAGAAACGTGGGGAGATTTTTGACTGGGTTTAATCCGTTTTCTGCTCGAGCCCACTTCAAAATTTTTGATTAATTTTTCTTAACTGTAAACCAGCAATTACTCTTCCATTTTCCTGCACAAAATGGAGTGTCCTGTTTACTGGAAGGTGAATCCCCCTGCCCCTGTGCTTTTTCTCCTTAATTAAGATTTTCCTCTTCCCTCTCTTCCTGTTGCCTTTTCACATCTTAGTCCCCTTGTCCCCATCTGCCTGCATTCTCAGTAGTGTGTTTTGTATATTGTTTCAGTACTTCAGCTGTAGCCTACAGCTGTTATGAGAAAAAGCAGAATAAAGACTGTCAGAATAAATAGTATTTGTTACTGACAGCAACTGTAGGAGTACTTTTAAAAAAAAAAAGTGGTTAAAACAAACCTGTATTTGGGGCTTACAGAAATTCTGATCTTGCAGGACCCTAGAGATAATGACTGTAGTTGGTCTTAGTATGGAAGACAGTGGAGTGAGGGGTCCATTTCAACCTCTTGTTCTAAAAATATGCAGGGCCACCACACTTTAAAAGCTGATGAAGCTTTCGTAGAACAGATCTGTCGGATCTCCCTGTTGAGGGATGTAGAAGCTGGAGAATCCCTCTCCGTTGCTGCCATCTCCCTCATCTCTCTGGATTAATGAATTTTGTTCTGAATACCACCAAAGCTGTGTTAGGACAGTTCACAAAACCCAGAACCAGTAGGAAGGTCAGCAGGTCAAAAGAAGGTTTGTGTGTTTAAAGTGGCCCTTTGAGGAGGGGGGGAAATAAAGGGGACAAATCCTTGCTGTTCTTCCATTGATCTCCAGGCTTTGGGATATCTACATGACTCTATTAATCACCATTAATCTCTCCATCTGTTTGCGTTCCAGTCCAGATTTGTTTGTAATACACAGGATGAACTTGCTGAGTGCTGCAGAAAGATCAGATACTTGAGAATTGGTTTCACAGTGGTAGTGGTACCCTGTCCAGCACTCAGCCAGCATGTGTCCTGCCCTCTGCTGTAAGTAACAAAGGTTGTGTGACAAGTACCCGAAAGAGCATTAGGCTGCCAGGTGAGCTGGTGCAGATAGCCTCATATGCAACGCTGCTCAGGGTTAGCATCATCTAGCGTTTGGAGCAGGTTGTCAGAAAGCATGCCCCAAAATTCCTGGGGTGGGCTTCCTCTGGGGCATGTGTGGTGGTTCTGAGGCATTACTAATTTCTGTGTGTATTTTTAATACGAGACTGTATTGTGCCTGACAGAGTGGTGGTGGTACGTAGCACGATGTTGAGGCTCAATGTTGCTTGTCCCAGGGTTGTGGTGAAAGGAGTATTGAGTGTTTGCAGAAACGTGGCTTGCTGGGGTAGCTGTCAGCAGTGAGAGCAGTGCCCTTTCTTTTCTGCTATAAGATGATAATAACAAAGATATTAGCACGGTAACTTTATAGTATGATGTTGGTGAAAGGCTGTATGGAAATGGAGCTCCTGAAAGAGGGCAGGAAACAGAACAAAGGATTGGATCCTCACAGACCTAGCACTGAAAAACTGAACACTTCCCTTAAACAGGAAGATTTGCCTCCTGCGGCAGCACCTGAGAGGGGAATACTGGGCAAAGACCCACAAGGTGGTACTGGCAGGCAGCAGATACGGAGGAATGATTTCTGATGCCAGTCAAGTATTGCGGAATTCACGCTGTGTTGTGCAGAGCAGCATAGCATCAATAATACTATGTTTCAGAAGAAAACAGTGTAGTTCTTCAGAGATTCACGTGGTTTTCATTTTGGTGGGGGGAGCTGACTTTACTCATAGCCAGCAGTATCCCTTGCCTTGCAGCTGTTGTTAATTTTGGTCAGAACAGAAGTAGCAAAGCCTGTGTATTGCCAGGCACTGTACACAGATATAACATGAGGTAGTGGTTGCACTTTCTGTTCTGGGGTGGTGGTGGGGGGAAGATGGGGAGTGCAGAACAAAGCAGGAAATTGATTTGCCTAAAATCATGCAGCTGGTTTGTGGCTGAGCTAGGATCAAAGCTCAGTGTCTTAGTTTCTACCGCCCTCCACTGCTGTACCTTCACAGACTTCATGAAAGGAACTTACGACAAAACATGAAAGAAACAGCGAGAATGAACTACTGGTCAGAAACTAACTCTCTCCTGCTTTTTTTTTCTTTGTCTAGATTAAGTCATATTTTCTAAGATTTGAAGAGCAAACAGCACGATGGCTCCATGAATTGCAAGACTGCAGGAAGTGTGGCAGACCTCCCTACCTCCAGCTTTCCTTCCGTACTGTGACATTCTTCTCGTGACCTTTTGTTTCATCCCTACTGGTTGTGCAGTGGCCCGCCTCGGTGTTAGAGCAGAGGAAGCAGTTTGTGGATCAGGCAGAGCCATGGCCTTGGGCTTGCATGTCTTTCACCTCTTCTATAAGTTCAAAGTGTTGGTGCTTGCCACTTTGGGTTTGATGGTGCTATGGGCCACATTCAGTTACTTTGTGGACTCCAGACAGCAGATTTTTAAAGCTAAGAGCATGGTGGAGGATTTCAGAAAAGTAACTAGCCTGGAGGACAGTCAAAAGGAAGAGAAGACCGAATCAATTGCACATGTTCCTACAGTGAAGTCATTTCAGGGTCACTGCCCAGCTCTGTCTCCGTACCTGCGTAAGTAACGGTGCTTTCTCCTTTCTAACAAGTTACATCTGCTTTGGTACCGCTGACTTGGTTTTCTTCCTAGCTGTTCTACAGCTAGACACTTTTCCTGTGAAACAATACAAGTGGCAGTAACTACTTCTGGTTGAGGAAGTGACTTGCGGCCCAGAGTGCCTGTGCTGGGTCCGGCTGGGATAGCAGCCCATATGGTGCTGTGCTTTGCATTTGTGGCTAAAACAGCTTTGGTGATGTACTGGTGACTTGGCTACCGCTGCACAGTGTTTGCACACTCTTGAGGCTTTGTCTCTCTCTTCCCTGGCCCCATAAAATCTGGTAGGCTGCGGGTGGGTAAGAGGTTGGGAGTGGGCACGTTCTCCTGAAAAGCGGGTTCGTTTACCCAGTGTGCAAAACACCAAACTACACACAGAGCAGAGGTATTTTACTTAATTCATTTTTGTGCAAAGATTGGTGCTAGGTGGTAACCCACAAAGCTAGCACACTGCACCGAGAAACTACAAGGCATTTACACAGTTAAATGTGTCAGTCACAGCTAGTATTCACACGCCTCAGCTAATAATTGGTTAATTTCTTTCTTGCTTCGATGTAAAGGTACAGCTGACTTCTTAATTTAGCACCCATGCTCAGAGAGCAAGGGACTTATTGGGGGGGGGGGGGGGGGCATCTCCTGGCCTGTGGGCCTGATTTTTAGTATTATAATGAGGATAGCTCACCTAATGGGCACTTTATTTTAGTTCTTATCAACATTCCAATTAGTTGTTCTCCTTGACTATACACTTTATCACCCTGTTCTCAGCGTCTTCTGAGGTGGGATGTTTGCTTTGATCAGTCTCTCAGCTCTCCTCAAGGCTATTGTAGTAAAACAACTGCTTCCCTATCTCTCTGTTCCCTTCTCTGGCCGTCAAATTCTGTTTTGCCAAGCTCACATAGTTCATTGTTATGGCTTAGCAGAAAATTCCAAAAATTCCATTTTCTTCAGGATATCACGGCTGCAGGATGTGCCCTGCTCTTTACCCGGGTACCAGAGGGCAGCAGTGAGCACACCTGTGGGAGATGTGCCCGGGCAGGGAGGGGAACTCCTCTGCTTAGAGAGAGCTCCGGGAGGAGGCGAGTAGGTTGAGAGAGCAAGAGAGAGAGACACAACTGGAACTGCACCCTACCTTCCCTGGGACAGGCCCAGCAGGCAGACAGGACGCGTGATACGGAGGATTCCCTGTCCTCTCCCCGCCTGGCTGGACACAGTGACTTACGGGATAGGGGGCAATGGCGACAAGTTCCTGCCCAGCACAGCAGGCGCGTCTCCTGACTGCCCCACCTTCCCAGGTGCCCTTGTGTAATAGGTACGAGGCTCCGCAAGTGGAACCGAACAGTAACGAGGATGACGATGGTTCATCTAGCGTGGAGGTGTCGCTGAGGTTAAGTCAGCCTTTGCCCTGCGTCACAACTGCTTCCATAAAGAAAAAAGACGGGTCATTGTCATAGGAGACTCCCTTCTGAAGGGAACAGAAGGCCCAGTGTGCAGACTGGACCCACTTCTTAGGGAAGTCTGCTGCCTCCCTGGGCCTGGGTTAAAGATGTGAAGAGACAACTTCCTACCCTGGTACAGCCCTCACATTACCATCCATTATTGATTTTTCAGGTAGGGAGCGATGATGTTGCAACAAGAAGTCCAAGGGCAATCAAGAGAGTCTTCAGGGCCTTGGTACGACTGGTCAAGGGACCAGGAGCACAAGTACTGTTCTCCTCTATCCTTCCAGTTGCAGGGGATCACGAGGAAAGACACAGGAAGAGCCAGCAGATCGATATCTAGCTCCGAGCCTGGTGTCACTGGCAGAATTTTGGGTTTTTTGATCATGAGTTGGTCTACAAGACACCAGGCCTGCTGGCAACAGGCGGGGTACACCTGCCCTCAAAGGGGGAAAAGGATCTTTGCACAAAAGTTAGCAGGGCTCATTGAAAGAGCTTTAAACCCATTTGAAGGGGGAAAGGTGTAAAACCAGGCTTGCTAGAGATAAGCCTGTGTAGCAAGCCAATGTTTGAGGGACGGTGTGTTAGCAAGGCCCTTTGGTCTGCAGTCTCAGTGGAGGTAGGGGATGGAGATCCATGCAGCCACAAAGATGCAAGGGGTTATGGATGTGTTAGAAACCATGGAAGCACCTGAGAATGGTCACATAGGAATTAGGGCTTCTCCCCGCAAAAAGGTGGCGGGATCAATAGCCCAACTGAAGTGGATCTACACCAATGCACACAGCGTGGGCAACAAACAGGGGGAGCTGGAAGCCATTGTGCAGCAGGAAAACTATGATATAGCTGCCGTCATGGCAACGTGGTGGGATGACTCACACAACTGGTATGCTGCAATGGATGGCTATAAACTCTTCAGGAGGGATAGGCAAGGAAAGAGAGGCGACGGGGTAGCCCTGTATGTTAGGGAGTGTTTTGACTGTCTGGAGCTTAATGATGGTGACCATAGGGCTGAGTGTTTATGGGTAAGAATCAGGGGGAAGGCCAACAAGGCAGCTATCGTGGTGGGAGTCTGTTATAGACCACCCAGCCAGGATGAAGAGGCAGACGAAATATGCTATAAGGAGCTGGGAGAAGTCTCACCATTGCTAGCCCTTGTTCTTGGGGGGGACTTCAACTTACCAGATTTCTGCTGGAAATACAATACAGGAGAGAGGAAACAGTCTAGGAGGTTCCTGGAGCATGTGGAAGATAACTTCCTGACACAGCTGGTGAGGGAGCCAGCTGGGGAAGGTGCCCCGCTGGACCTGTTGTTGTGAACAGAGAAGGACTTGTGGGTGATGTGATGGTTGGAGGCTGTCTTGGGCACAGTGATCGCAAAATGATAGAGTTTGATTCTTGGAGAAATAAGGAGGGGGGTCAGCAGAACTACTACCTTGGACTTCTGCAGGGCAGACGTTGGCCTGTTAAGGAGCCTGGTTGACAGAGCCCCTTGGGAGGCATTCCTGAAGGGCAAAGGAGTCCAGGAAGGCTGGACATTCTTCAAGAAGGAAATCTTAAAGGTGCAGGAGCATGCTGTCCCCATGTGCCGAAGGAAGAGCTGGTGGGGAAGAAGACTGGCCTGGCTGAACAGAGAACTTTGGCTGCAGCTTATGACCTTTGGAAGAAGGGGCAGGCCACTCAGGAGGACTATAAGGATGTCAGGAGGTTACACAGGGAGAAAATTAGAAGGGCCAAAACCCAACCAGACTGTAATCTGGCTACTGCTGTAAAAGGCAATAAAAAAGGTTTCTATAAATACATTAGCAATAAAAGGAGGGCTAAGGAGAATCTCCATCCTTTATTGGATGCTGGGGGGAACATAGTGACAAAGGATGAGGAAAAGGCTGAGGTACTTAATGCCTTCTATGCCTCAGTCTTTAATAGTAAGACCAGCTGTTCTCTGGGTACCCACCCAGCCCCCTGAGCTGGAAGACGGGGATGGGGAGCAAAATGAAGCCCCCATAATCCAAGGGGAAATGGTTAGCGACCTGCTACACCGCTTAGACACACACAGGTCTATGGGGCAGGATGGGATCCATCTGAGAGTACTGAGGGAGCTGGCAGAAGTGCTCTCCAAGCCACTTTCAATCCTTTACCAGCTGTCCTGGCTAACCAGGGAGGTCCCAGTTGACTGGAGGCTTGCCAATGTGATGCCCATCTACAAGAACGGTCAGAAGGAGGATCTACAGGCCTGTCAGTCTGACCTCGGTGCTGGGGAAGGTTATGAAGCAGATTGTCTTAAGTGCCATCACATGGCATGTACAGGACAACCAGGTGATCAGGCCCAGTCAGCACGGGTTTCTGAAAGGCAGGTCCTGCTTGACCAACCTGATCTCCTTCTATGACAAGGTGACCTGCTTAGCGGATGAGGGAAAGGCTGTGGATGTTGTCTACCTGGGCTTTAGTAAAGCCTTTGACACCATTTCCCACAGCGTTCTGCTGGAGAAACTGGCTGTTCATGGCTTGGACAGGTGTACTCTTCACTGGGTAAAAAACTGTCTGGATGGCCGAGCCTAAAGGGTTGGTTGTGTTGAATGGAGTTAAATCTAGTTGGTGGCCAGTCACAAGCAGTGTTCCCCAGGGCTCAGTGTTGGGGCCAGTTCTGTTTAGTATCTTTATCAATGATCTAGACAAGGGGATCAAGTGCACCCTCAGTAAGTTTGCAGATGATGCCAAGTTGGGCAGGAGTGTCGATCTGCTCGAGGGTAGGAAGGCTCTGCAGAGAGATCTGGACAGGCTGGATTGATGGGCTGAGGTCAGTTGTATGAGGTTCAACAAGGCCAAGTGCTGGGTCCTGCACTTGGATCACAACAACCCCATGCAATGCTACAGGCTTGGGGAAGAGTGGCTGGAAAGTTGCCCGGCGGAAAAGGACCTGTGGATGTTGGTCAACAGCTGGCTGAATATGAGCCAGCAGTGTGCCCAGGTGGCCAAGAAGGCCAACAGCATCCTGGCTTGTATCAGGGATAGTGTGGCCAGTGGGAGTAGGGAAGTGATCGTGCCCCTGTACTCGGCACTGGTGAGGCCACACCTCAGATACTGTGTTCAGTTTTGGGCCCCTCAGGACAAGAAGGACATTGAGGTGCTGGAGCGTGTCCAGAGAAGGGCAACAAAGCTGGGGAAGGGTCTGGAGAACAAGTGTGATGGGGAGCGGCTGAGGGAGCTGGGGGGGTTTTGCCTGGAGAAGAGGAGGCTGAGAGGAGACCTTATCGCTCTCTACAACCACCTGAAAGGAGGTTGTAGTGAGGTGGGTGTTGGTCTCTTCTCCCAAGTTACAAGTGATAGGACGAGAGGGAATGGCCTCAGGTTGCATCAGGGGAGGTTTAGATTGGATGTTAGGAAAAATTTCTTTACTGAAAAGTTGGCAGGCACTGGAACAGGCTGCCCAGGGCAGTGGTTGAGTCGCCATCCCTGGGGGTATTTAAACAACATGTAGATGTGGTGCTTAGGGATATGGTTCAGTGGTGGGCTTGGCAGTGCTAGTTGACTCGATGATTTTTAAAAGTCTTTCCCAACCTAAACAATTCTATGACTCTATGAAGTAATGAGTTAATTTCTCTCTTTGCCTTGTTTGCATGCGCAGTTTTTTGCTTTTTTATTAAACAATCTTTATCTCAGCTACAACTCTTTCCACTTTACCTCAATTTTTGCCTTTTCATTATTAGATGTACTTTTGCCTCTCTATCTTGACAACTGAAGGACTTCACAGCTGTGTTGGGGTTAGCACTACTTATGGTGAAGGTTCAGATAGACGACTGTTTCCTTGGTTTGGCCATTTTTTATTAGTCCACTTTTTTTTTCTTGGTGTTGGTAGCAGCACCGGGCTTCTGCTTTGCAATACCGTGTCATTGTCATCTTCCTCTTCTTTTTTGTGAACTTGACGAGGGATTTGTTTGGGAAGCTGGATTCTTCCCTCCTCCTCGATTTAGTCCAAAGAGCCGCTGTTGGCAAGCTGCACTTGCCCACCCCTGCCTCCAGGACGTATTTGCTGAAGTAAAGGCACTGTGGCTGTAGCCGTCACAGTTGCCTGCATTGTTCTCTTCCATGGGTTTGCCAAGCCCTGAGGGGCTGGAATGATAGCATAGTGTAAGAGGAGTGCTGGAAATCTCATTTGTTTGCAGAGAACCTTGGTACATTTTATCTTATAAATTTATAGCCTTAAGCCTTTGGTGCTTTTTGTTCATGCTTTAAGTAGAGATGACTTCTCACAGCCACAGTCCTATGTATCTTTCCACTTTCCTCTCCTCTGCATTGCCCTGCCAGCTGTTTCTGGCCAATCCTCCTGCGGTAGGGTGGAACTTCTCATGATTTTTGTTTTTTTAATATATTTTTTATCATCATTACTCTATAATCAGTTTAAGCAGCTAAACACTCAATAGCCTCTCCTTGCACTGCCTGTGTAATGTCCTTGTAGCACTGCTTTTCTCTTGGAAAGGCAGGGAAACAAACTGGGGCTTGAACCTGGGTTTCTTATGCTGGTGTCTCGTTAGGTGGCTGCACTAGCCACATCCAGAAACGGCTCGGAAAGCTTCTTGTGTTTCTCCTACAGGAGGTGCCAGCAAACTCACCTTCAAAGCATCTCTCACGCTAGAAGAAGTGGAAAAGGAGAACCCTCAGGTAGCCAAGGGCCGGTATCACCCTACGGAGTGCTCAGCATTGCAGCATGTGGCCATCCTCATCCCACACCGCAATCGAGAGAAGCATCTGCTGTACCTCCTGGAGCATCTCCACCCCTTCCTACAGAGGCAGCAGCTGGACTACGGCATCTACGTTATTCACCAGGTGAGGCAACTGTGCAGAGACGGGTTTGCGTGGGGATGATGTCAGTGCTCTGAGGAGAGGCACGCTGCTGCCTCTGCTGCCTGACATCAGTCCTCCAAGCCTGCTTCAAACACTTCTACTTGGTGAGGGATGCAGTGGTGCGTGCAGCCGTTGCTGTTAGCGCTACAGGATCTCAGCTGCTGTTAGCAAAGCTGGGAAGTATTGACAAACACTGTCTTTGACTGGTGTCCATTTCTCAGTCTAAGTAGCTTACCTCAAACACTACCTCAGAAATAGTACCTCTTGCATTACTGATGCAACTCACTTTGCGTGCAGAATACATGTATGTAACCAGGCTGACGTGTTTTCTGTCTTTAAATTTGGAGTTCTTTGGATCGAAGGCCTCAGTTTGTATCTAGCTCTTCTCTCCCATCTGCTTGCTGGCTGTCGTGCTTAGTAAGCTGTGTGTATCATGTGGTTGTACTTACTACTTCTGTCTCAAACTAGATACACCAGCTACTGCTTGTAGGTGCTTTACTTGCCCAGCAAGGGCTGTGGAAAGAAGTAGTTGTGGCAGAGCATGTGGTTGCTGAAAGACTTATTAATTTCTTTATTTGCCTTCTTTCTAGCTCTGCTCAGTGAGTGGCTAAAACTTGAGCATACAGCCTTGTGCCACACAGCCTTTCATCTAAGGTGCTTTTGTTCTGGTCACATGAGCTAAAAGCACTATAGATTTCTCTTTTGTATTATGTTGTCTTTTTCTTGATCTTTTATGTGTTTGCTTTCTTTTACTATCATTTACGTATGTGTTCTGCTTTGACTCTAAATAGATTTTTCAGACAGAAGGAGATAAAAGGTGATAATATAGTTTCTCCTCCCTTCTGTTTAAAAAGGCTAGAGTCAATTAACCAGTCTGAGGCAGTGCATTCTAGGTGAAGGCTTACACTTCTGCTCAATGGCACAGCAGAACAGCAACAAAAGTCATGGCAGGATATATACTTTTAGTTGGAATAGACTGTTCTCTCATTGTTTAGAGTCATGTGGCCCGTAGAGTGGAAAAAGTGAGGCATTTGTCTGCATTAGTATGTACTGTAACCGTACATATAATGGCTCACTCCAGCTAGCAAGCAGTGGTTAGCAATAAATCATTGGGAGAATGGGCATATGTTCTTTACTGACATATGTGGGGTGGAGAACGGCTGTTGTCATGTTAGTAATACACAATTAGGAAAGTTTAGTCTGATGTGAGCAGCAGTGTCGAGTCTGGACTTGTTCTATCAGAGTTTTTACTTGGAAGATTGGAAGGTTTTGCTTAGCCTTTCCATATAGGTAGGCATACCCAAAGACTGGAAAGTGGATCTAACAAAACTCTGTTTTATGACAAATCCATTTTCACTCTCCATTTGTGATATCGTTAGTTGTTTTAAGTATCTTTTGAGGAAAGAAATAATTAAAACCAGGACTTAACTATTAAAATAGAGTTTACCTTGGAGGAAGATTAAGAAATGGGCCTTTTTTATTTTTCTCTGTGAGCCATTGAAGGGCATACTCCAGATCTCTTCTTTATGGGCTACTTGTAACATCTTGAAAATCATATCTGCCTGCACAAATGTTTACATACATGAGTGCAGTGCTGAAAAAAAAGTGAGTTTGTAATACCTAAAGGGTGAATAATTTCTTTCCCTGCATAAGTTTGTCTTGTGGTCAGTGATCTTCCATAGAAACAAAGGAGGACAATTCTCTCCTCAATAAAACATGAGAGTAAAGTTTGCTATCTGTTCAGCATGTTGTCTAACACTGAAAACTGTCCTTTCTAGGAAGCAATTTTAGCTGTCCTTTGGCTACCTTTTGTGCAGGAAGTGGGCTGTGGTGGCTGACTGTACTGACAGGGGAGACAGAACAGCAGCATGTGGTAAATGTTGCTGCTGAACTAGGCTGGGTTGGATACCCAAAACAAGTGAAGTTCTCCGTGTGTTCTTTACCAGTCATCCAAATTGTTCCGTTCACTCAATAACCTATATTTTCATCATCAGGAGATTTTCTGACTGGTATTTTAATATACAGGACATGCTTAAAAAAATAAAAATCAGGAATTTGACATCATGGATTTTGGGTGAATTGTATTTCAGTATTTTCTTGGAAAGTGTGTTCCTCCTCTTACTGAGGACGGAAGCAACTGACTATCCCTCTCAAGTTCTCAGAGCGGGCACGGGGTTGTATTTCCCTAACAGCAGGTATGGAGCCATAGATCCCATAAATCTTTGTGCAGGAGCAGATGGCTGTTAGTGATGAGGAACAAATTGCTTCTTCAGAGCAAAGTGTTACTTTTTAGAATGATAAAACGTGCTTTATATATAACTGCTTTTCCCTACAGCTAACCTCTGTCTGGGGAGGCCACCTTCTTTCCCACCTTCCGTGAAGCCTCTTTCAGTCCAGGCACCTTCTAGCAAATGACCCCTTTTTTCTTGAAAATTGCTTTCTTGTTCTTTCAAGTACATCAGGTTCCCAGCTCTGGAAAATGACTGTCCTGCCAGATTCTGGGAGGACAGGGCTTGGCCCTCTGACTCCCAGGTGGGAACTCGCCACCTTGTCCTCAGGAGCAGAAAGCCTTCTACAGGCTGGCATGTGTGTACAGCCCAGTAAAAAATAAATCGCAAGATAAGCACACCTGTTGCTCCAGAGTGAATGGGGACACGGTAAGCTTACGAAACTGCCAGGGGGGTGTGTGTATATGTGTGTATACCTCAAAGGTGAAAAATGGTATTTTTGAAAAAGCGAAGATGCACTAACTTATAGCAAAAGCAAACAACGAAGACTAGTAAAAGTTAAGTGAAGCTCTGTGCTAGGGGGAGTCCCTGTGCAGCATAATAATTAGGTTATAGATAGGAGTTAAATGAAGAGACCTGGTTTTTATTTCCCACTCTGCCACCTACTGTGTGACCTGAGGAAATGCAGCGAACTCAGCATTGCTGTCGTCTAAACAGAGCGGACAAACAGAAATCTTCTGTGGCAGGTGCTCTGACATCTATAAACCGATCAGTATGGGAGTAATGTTTTAGTGGGGGTGTTTTGGGGTGTTTAAAAAAAAAAAAACCAAAACAAAACCCAAAATAACAAACAAAAAAAAACCCAAACAAAAACTTCCATAAGCCGTACTGGCACAGTTGTATTAAGCACTAGTTTCTAAACTGTTTTCTGACATCTCTTTTGTTATGTAGCCTGATGGGAACTCCAGGGCAGGAGCAGCAATAGCAGCGAAATTGCATCACACAGCATGCGTACTTCTGGTGCCCAGATAACCGTAGGCTCTCCTGACCCTGGCTGTGTTTGTTCATGACACGTAGAGACTGAAGAAACACTTTGCATCACTGCCCACTCTGACGCTGTATCTAATGTTATGGGGTAGTTCTTTGTGTAGTTGCTGCTGTAAAGGCTGTGACGCACGAATGCGGTTGCAAACTACGCGATTAGAACAAATGCCCAGGAGCAGTTCTGGTTCAAAAGGTTTGACACCTTCTTCAGAGTTTTTTTTCCATTCTCTTCCACAGGCTGGCAGCACCAAATTTAATCGAGCTAAACTGCTGAATGTAGGATACCTAGAGGCCCTAAAAGAAGCGAACTGGGACTGTTTCATTTTCCATGATGTGGATCTGGTGCCAGAAAATGACTTTAACATTTACATGTGTGACAGACAACCAAAGCACCTTGTAGTTGGCAGGAACAGTACTGGATACAGGTAGGAAACCAGGAATATGGAAAGAATACCAACTGGGAAATGCCAAGTTACTGATAATGTTCCTCTTCTGATGGAGCTGTATGCTGGTACGACCCCTTCTTTCTGACACCAGATTTCTGGTGGTAATGCTGCCTATCTGGAGCACCTTCTGACAAAAGATAACTGTATGGACATTCCTGAAGTCAGCTCTGTGGTCATCGGAACGAATGATCAGTGTTGTCATTCTGGTTTTTGGGGTGAGGTAAAGGGCGTTTTGAGAGGAAAGCAAAGTTACAAGTTGTGCAGCCTCCTGGTCCTGTGATATGACAGTGTGATCTTACTATTGTGCTAATAAAACTTGCCGCTTAGCTTTTGCTGTTGAAGAGGTAACTTCTGATACTGAGAGCTCAAGTGTGAGAAGGGATAGGGTTGTCCTTTAATTATTTGGCTGTAGAGTGTGTAATACAGGATCGTTCTGATTTTTAAATGGGCCCCCTAAGTGATAGGGTGATAAATAATTTAAAGTGAAAAGTCAGGTTCAGTCCACCTCGGAGAAAAAAGGCTCCTGTGCTTGGTGAATTTAATGACTAGAGTGATTTCACTGAATGTGTTTCTTTCAGGAGTCACTTCTTATGTCATGTCCCTCTAAATATTAATTAGAAGTGGGCTTTTCAAAACCTGATCTCGGAGTACGTTGAAGTAAAGCTCAGCTTCACTTCTGGGTTTCCTTTGTTAGATATCTGAGAAAGAGGTGGGAAGTGCAAATTCTTGTACAAAATAACATTCACTTTCCAGTTATCCAGTGCAAATGGGAACAAGCACAAATGAACTAGGCTTGTGACAAGTTTTTGGAGCACTGCACCTTGCAGAGAGAATGCCGAGGGCTACACGATGGTCGTGCACCAAAGCAACAGAAGCGTTGCTTTAGTTAGTTGACAGGCATGTAGAATCTAGGCCAGTAACATGGCACAAAGCTTGAGGTGCTTTACTTAACCTCCTGTGCCTTAGTTACTGCAAGTGTTTAGCTTAGCTAAGCACACAGATGGATTTATTTTTTTCTTTTACCAAGAAGTCTTCTTACTATTAATTTCCCCACCTTTCTCCTGTTTGTGGAAAGGAGCTGTTAGTTACAGGTCAGCTTTAAGCTTTGGCCTTAAAGAGTCTTACACTCGCAAAACGTTTTGTTGTGAATTACCTGCACCAGTATTTACTAGGATACTGGTGGTTTTTATTAGAGTCGCGCTTTCTTTTCTGTGTCAGTGCCTCTGTTTACACATCTGTGAAGTGGGGATAATAATGCTCTACTTCCAAGGGAACTCCTGGGTACGTCTGAAGGAATTCAGAGCCAGAGACCACAGGTTGAAATCCCAGTTGGGTGACCTTAGTGTTTTGCTTAGGCTGAGGTGAGCATACTAAGACATGTTGCTTAGATGGGGCTGAGAAAACTGCAGTCATACATGGTCTGCCGTGTGTTAAACAAAATATCCTGGGCAGGACTGTGGGTTTCTGTGGGTTTTGTTCGGTTGGTTTTCTTCCAGGGGGATATCCTCTGTGCTAATCTTAGCAGCTGTGCTCCTCTGGAGAGCAAGTACCCTATGTTTAGTTATATAAACTACAACCTGGGTTTAGATTCTTTAGGGAAAGGTTTATATGTTCAAACTTTGAAGGTAAGGGTGGGAAAAGCTTGCCTAGCATAGCTAAGCTATTTCCTCGAGACCAGCACAACATCCTTCCCTAATTAACATTTCTATTGTATGGTTTCTTCAGTCCAATTTTAAAAATCCCAAAGGAGCTGATATTCTCTTGTCCTTGGGAAGAGGTGGCTGAACACTGTTACGGAGGTGCATTTTTGCAGACGATGTCACCTAGGAGCAAGATGTGCCTGGGCCCTGCCAGTTCTGCTCTGCCTGAGGAGGGTTGAGTGGGCAGCACTGGCCTGGTTACAGCTCTGGCTCCTTCGGTGTCTGCCTCTCCAGTGGTGCAGGGGAATTACGGGGCGCGTAAGCAAGCGGTCAGGTGCATACGTGGATGTGTGGGTGGGCAGCCAGTTCCCAAACCCTACCAGGCTGCTGGAACGGGGCGCATGTGGGACTGTTGGTGACTGGCAGTGCAGCCTGAAAGCATGGCTGGGGAGGGCTCTTCCCTGCTGTTGCTGTTTATGGGACCTCCTTGCTGTCCATTCTGCCTGTTCACTGCAGTCCTCTAGAGCACCCATAGCAGAAGTCTCAAGGTGGTGACGCACAATTAGTACTTGACAGGGCCTCTGCTACCTTGTGGTTGGTCTCCTCTGGGAGGGGAGATAAAGGGGAGAGAGCAAGGAAGAGTAAAAATTCCAGAGGTAGAAAAAAACGCAGGTAGAGCACGAGAGACTGCATCTGCCTAGAGCAATCCTTTGTTGTATGTTTATATAGATAACAATCTTTTGGGGAAGTATATCACAGTCCCAGCAAATGACAGTTGAAGCTTTCTTCAGACAGCTAGAAGAAGCCTCATGTATACCGGACCTGGTCCTCATGGAAGACTTTAATCATCCTGGTATCTGCTGGAAGCGCAACACAACAGGGCACAAGTAATCCAGGAGATTTCCAAAATGATTTGATGATAACTTCCTGACACAGGTGGTCAGAGCTCATGAAGGGAGGTGTTCTGCTGAACCTTATACTTACTAACAAGGAAGAACTGGTTGGGGGATGTGAAGGTCAGAAACAAGGGGGGAAAGAGGCAAATAGCAGGATCTCAACCCTGGACTTCCTGTTCAGGGATTTGCTTGGAAGAATCACTTGGGAGGTGACCCTGGAGAGAAGAGGGTTTCAGGAGAACTGGTAGATCTTCAGGGGTTGCCTCCTTCATGCTCAAGCATGGTCCATTCCCACATGCAGGAAGTCAAAGGGTGGACGGAGGCCTGCATGGATGAACAAGGAGCTCCTGAGAAAACTTGGAACAGAAAAAGGAAGCATGAAAGAGGTGGAAGCAGAATCAGGTGACTTGCGGGGACACACAAGATGCTGTCTAAGCATGCAGGGATGGGGTTAGGAAAACCAAAGCCCCTCTGGAGTTGAATCTCACAAGAAACGTGAAGGGCAATGTGAAAGGCTTCTACCGGTACATCAGCTGCTGGGAAGAGCAGGGAAAATGTGTACCTGCTGTGTGGCAGGGGACCTGGTGACAAAAGAGCAGAAAAAGGCCAGGATACTCAATGCCTTCTCTGCCTTGGTCCTTCCTGGCAAGATCTGCCTTCAGGATTCCCAGGCTTCAGATACCAGTGGAAAAGTCTGGACATACCAAGACTTCCCCTTGGTGGAGGAGGATCAAGTTAAGGAATACTCAAATTGAGCATACGCTGTAAAACCATGTGACCTGATGGGATGCATCCGTGAGTGCTAAGGGATCTGGCTGCTGTCATTGCAAGGCCATTCTGTTACCTTTGAAAGGTTGTGATGATTGGGGGAGGTTCCTGAGGACTGGAATAAAACAAATGTCACTTCTGTCTTCAGGACAGGCAAGAAGGAAGATTTGAGGAACTACAGGCTGGTCGGCCTCGCCTTTTAATCCCTGGGAAGGTGACAAAGCAAATACTTTCAAAAGTCATGCCTGACCAACCCGATAGCCTTCTCTGATTTGTCTGGTTTGGTGGACGAGAGAGGAGTTAGCGGATAAAGTTTATCTTGACTTAAGGTGGCTTTCAACGCTGTCTCACATAACATCCCCATTGACAAAGTGATAAAGTATGGACTAGTAAGTGGTCAGTGAGATGGACTGAAAACTGGCAGAACTGCTGGGCTCAAAGGGTTCTGATCATTGGAGCAAAGTCTGGCTGGAGGCCAGTCACTAGTGGTTTACTCCAGAGTTTGATACTGGGGCTGGTACTGGCTAATATCTTCATTAGTAACCTGGAGATAGGGCAGATTGCATCCTCAGCAAGTTTTCAGAAGACAGAAGTCTTGGAGGGGTGGTTGATGTACCAGGGACTCTGTCAGGCTGGAGAATGTGGCCAACAGGAATCTAAAGAAGTTCAACAAAGGGAAATGCGGAGTCCTGCACCTGGAGAGGAGCAACTCCCTGCACCAGTAGGTGCTGGAGGCCAGCTGTCTGGAGAGCAGCTTTACAGAAAAGGATGTGGGCCAACAGCGTGCCCTCATGACAAAGGCCAGTAGCATCTTGGGCTGCGTTAGGAGGGGTGTTGTCTGCAGGTTGAGGGAGGTGATTGTTTCCTTCTACTCAGCACCACTGAGACAATACCTGGAGTGCTGTGTCTGGTTCTGGGTTCCCCAACATAATAAAAATGTGGACATACTGGCATGAGCCCAGAGAAGAACCATGAAGGTGATTAAGGGATTGTAGCACCTGACATGTCAGGAGAGGCTGAGTGCTGGGACTGCTCAGCCTGGAGCGGAGCAGAGCAGGCAGAGGGGATCTTGTCAATGTGTATACATAACACAGGAAATTCCATTTAAACGTATGAAAAAGGTTGGGTTTGGTTTTGGTTGTTTGTTTTTTCTTTTGGTGTTTTTGTTTGTTTTTTTTTTTAATGTGACAGTGGTCAAATACTGGCACAGGCTGCCCAGAGAGGTTGTGCAAGTCTCCATCCTTGGAGATGCTCAGAACCTGAATGGAAATGGCCCTCAGCAATTTGCTCTAGCTGACCCTCCTCTGAGCAGAGAGGTTGTACTAGCTGATTTCCAGAGGCCCCTTCCAACCTCTGCAATTCTCCTGTGATGCTATGACAGGAGCAAAAATCAGCCAGGAAGAATAGTCTGAGGGAGGTTGTGTGTATGGTGGTTTTGGGGGGCGTTTTTGATGTTTTTAAATTACATTCATGATAAACCAGAAATACTAAGCACTGCACCTTTGCTTGTCTGGCATGTTAATTGCCCTAATGGATACTTTCTAGCCCTGGCAATTTGTTCACCTGCTCAAATTCACATACATCTAGAAATCAAAATGCAATCTGCAGCTGTGTGCACATCACCTCTGAAGTTGGCAGGGGCAATGTAGTAGAGGCTGTGTTGTAACGCTTACCTTAAGGGTCAAGAAAGAAGAGGGTATCGTAAAAAGCAATTAGCAAAATGGTACAAAAAGACAAATAAGCATGGTATGTAAGTACCTTTTCAAAGTAGATGCCATTTCCAGGAGAAGAAAGGTAGAAGTTAAAGATCCATCTCCTTCGAGCTGAGCTCCATTACATTAGGTTACGAAGTAACTGACACTGTACCTTACCTTGGAACTGGTCCTCCAGTATCCCACAGCCCCCTTGCTGTGATCTGATTTCATTCCAAGTTTTTCAGATGCAGCTCTGAGATAGTCAGTGGCTTGCTATCGTTATTGCAGAGCTTCCGCTACGTTAGTGTGTAGCTTTGTTCCTTTTCTACTCATCGCAGTCCTTGAGGTGAAGTGTGGTTTTGGCTGGCGAGGGGAGTTGTGTAAAGAGAGAGAGAAATTATTGAAGAAGGCTCCGTTCTCTCAGTTGGAGACTTAACTTTTTCTGACCTAAAGCAAATCACCATCTTTCTGTGAAGAGAGGAAGAGAACAAGACTTACCTCATGGATTTGTGCACCCTTAGCTCTGAAGGACAGGTCTAGATCCAGAGTTTCAGGGTGATATTTTCATTGTTGGTAGAACGTCACTTTTAATTCTTCGTTCTCTCTTCTTGCGGACTTCTAGGTTACGGTACCAGGGATATTTTGGAGGTGTAACTGCTCTAACAAGAGATCAGTTTTCCAAGGTGAACGGATTCTCTAACAACTACTGGGGTTGGGGTGGAGAAGATGACGACCTTCGAATCAGGTAATAAATAAAAGGCTAGAAGGAAACGGGTGTGAGAGGGGGAGGCACTGATTTAAAAAATAAAAAAATCGATGTGACTTCACACCTAGTCTGCAAAGGTGGAACACTACAGGAGCCTTCAATTTAAAACAGTATTGCAGTGGGGATTTGGAGCGTGAGATGCAGTTCTGTGAACGGTTTCCTCTTTGAAAAGGTTAGGCATGCCTGAGACCTGGTCCTCCTCCTGACAGTGGTGTTGGTTGGGTGCGGGGTGTTTTGGGCGTTTTTGTGGTGGGGTTTTTCCTTTTTTTTTTTGTTTTGGTTGGTCGGTTTGTTTTGTTTTTGTCTTGGCAACACAGTATTGTATTCTTGCTTGGAAATTGGTTATAACCGAAATAATAAGATTGAAGTCTGGAGTGTGATTTGCCAGAGACACAAATGTGTTGAGTTCCAGTACTTCCAATACTTTGCAAGAGCGTGGGAGTGTTTTGGTGGAATTGGGTTTTTTGCATTCATTGACTACCATGATTTACTCCAAGCAGGGCTTAGTTTGTACGTGGGTGATGTTGATGATTGTTAAGATAGTGAAAAACTTGAATTTTAGAAAGACTGCATGTATATGCATATGCCCTTTGCTCTTCTGCAAAACTAGTTTTGCAGACGTGCCTGTCAAAGTAGGAGAAACTTGTTAGTTTGAGATGTTTAGTAAGACAAAGAAGTCAACAAAACTTTTATGTTGGTCTTTTGCCCTTTGCCTAGGAGGAGACCTCTAATCCTGCATTGCTGTTAGTGAAGGAAGGGGGAAAGAAAAAAACAACAACAAAAAAGCCCCCAACCCCGCAAGCTCTGCTGGCAGAGCCTGTCAACTTTTAACTTGGGTGTACTCTGTCATTCTTAAGTGTTTATCATTTTCAGTTGCTTATGTCTGCTTGCATATTTAAAATTCATACCCCTGGTGATATTAAATAATTAACATTGATGAAGTCAAGCGTGTTAAAGTTAGGAACTTCCAAATGGAAGATTTCCTCTGTGTCAGTTCAGCAGATCAGTCAGCTGTATCTCAAGAAATCTAAAGAGTCTACTGGTGACGTGGATTTCTCTCCCTTCTTAATCGCAACTTTTTTTTTTTTCTCTACCCCTAGCCAGACACATGAACTTCTCAGTGACCTCATGGGAACTGGCTTCTATAGTGGTAGGGGATGGCTTGGTACCATCTTATTCCTCAGCTTCCCAAGAAGTGTCACAGTTAATGAGCAAACAAAGGTGACAGTGGTGTTCTTTCAAATGTTCCTGTGGGCAGCAGAGAACCAGCTGTGCAGCAGATCAGCAGGATTTACTGAGGGTCTCCACAATGTCTGCAAGTGGTTGGAATCAAAAGTGATGCTTACTTGTGTGTGGCACCTCATAACTTTGCAGCTGTTGTGGTCTTGGTGTGGAAACCAAATCGTATAAGCCAGAGTGCACACTGCAGCTGGACTTGGCTCCTGCCTATCGTGGATGGGGCTGGTTACAGAGTTTGCAGTGGGTAGGTAATGGGAAGCTTGCTGTCTCGGTGGGTTGTTGTACAGAGGGATCCTTGCAACCTTCCTGTGCAAAGGCAGCAGGTGGCAGCATCTGCTTCTGTATCTTCCAGAACTCGGGGCTGGAGTGCTCTTAAGTCCTCCTGTTTGGCCTCTATGCTAAATGTGATGGTCTCTTTGGGGCCCTTTCCTAAGGTGTGCATCACAAAGAGACTTTTCAGATCATTTGTTGTATTTGTTTGATAACTTACTGCTACAAACAGTCATTGGAAAGCTGTAGGTTTCTTCAGTTCTTGGTTTCCTATTGCTCTTTCAGCTGCTGATGTGACTAGCAAAGACCTGGGCTATTCCTTAATTCCACTGTCATGAAGCTAACTCTTCCTCCTGACAGAGAAAAACTGTGCTCCACAGATGTTTAAGGCCAAAGGCTCCAATCAAGTGCCTGATGTCAGACACTTAGATCCATGCATGGGGCTCAGTGTTTCTGGCACTGTTCTCAGAAAGAAAATTTTCTTCATGTCAATAAATAAAAATTTTGCAGCTGTCTGCCAACTATTAAAAAAGAAAACAAGCTTTTAAGTGGAGACCTATCAAATATAGGGGCTTTATTGCAGGAGTTGATATGAACTTGTTGCAAAATGTCTGGAATCTGGCTACAGACCTCCTAGGTTTAATACAGGGCAGTACAAACTAGAGCAGACAATACTAATTTAAATGTACTCTGTTGTATAATGTGTGCTTAAAGCTCTACATGAACTCTACTGTAGTAGCTACCTGCTTCTGTTCAAAAGAAAGGGGTGTCTGTCACCCTACTGGACCTGTTGTCCAGAAACACAACTCTGAGCCCCACTTCTCTGGCAAAATGGGTTGTGGAAGAGATGAAGATGAGTTTCCTACAGTTCTCTGTGCTTGCTTTGATGGCATCTACAAGAGATGTTGACTTTTTTAATTTTTTTTCCCCTTAAGAGCTTGTTTATAGGTGATGTCTTGCTCATGGCACTATTATTTCTTCCAGGGTTGAGATGCAGAAGATGAGAGTGGTGAGGCCGCCTGCTGATGTAGGCAGATACACGATGATCTTCCACAAACGAGACCATGGTAATGAGGAGAATGGAGAGAGGTGGGTCAAGAGCAGTGTTCTGCCTTGCATTGCCTTGCTATGTGGCTAGGAGCCAGGCACCCGGGGGCCAAGTTCTTTCTCTAGGCCAAGTAGGCATTTTGTGGTACCCCGAGGCTCTGGGGGTCACCCCTGTGACACCACTGTTCACAGCTGGCAGCTGTTATGTTCACGAGAGCTGCCTAGAATCAATTGGGTGATGTTCCTTAGAAACTTCGGAAGTTACGGTTACGTGGGTATGATTTGAGCGTATGATTTCAGAGATTAAACCAAAGGACTTTCTTCCCCATGTCTGACCGTCCATGCTGAGGACAGGAAAAGCATGAGTCTACATTCCCAGCAGATACAGAATGGCTGTAGCTCTGCCTCTGAGTTTACTAGTAGTGGGGAAGAGCTCACAACTCTTCTCCTATGCATGTCAGTGAAGATTTTCTCCTCTTTGTCCTCAGGATGAAGCTTCTACGTCAGGTATCTAGAATGTGGAAAACAGATGGGCTGAACTCCTGTTCGTATAAACTGCTCTCAGTGGAACACAACCCTCTATACGTGAACATCACAGTGGATTTCAGCATGGAGCCGAAGATGTCGTAAGGATGAGCACCACACAGGCTATAGGAAGAGGCAATAGGTCGCATTTGTGGTTGCTGTTACAGCAGATATGACTCCTAGCACTCTCCTTGAAAGAGTACTTCAGTAGCACAGAAGAAAGTTTTTCCTCACAGCATCATCTTGACTGGTTGAGAATTTCCTTTTGTGAGGACTGGAGATGGGGACTGACCTGAGGGACAGGTCCTCGTGTTCTTCTGTGTGCTTCCTGCTGGGACACTTGCAAGTGTCCTTGTTTGGGCTGGTCCAGTGGAAGGACTTGAACAAAGTTTCCTGAAAAAAATTTTTGTTCTTGCAACTATTCCTAAACTTATTTGTTGTCATGCACTGCCATGACTTCAACAGGCCAGTCGTCTTCTCATTAGAAGCACAAGAATTCTATAAACTTACTGAGAAAAGCTAATTTTTTCCAGCCTGGGGAAAAACTGCTTATGTGTCAGGGAAGGGTGATAATGGTAATAGGTGAGGAGACGTTAAAAATCTCTCAATAAATGCACTACATTGAATTCAAAAGGTTTCTCTTCTCCTTCATGAGATCAGCTCACCCTGCTGTGGGACTGCTCAGGTGTCCTGGGGGAAAATGAAAGTCTCACTTTTGCAGCAGGCTGCAGGTTATGTGTTATTCTGGAGAGATCTGGAAGGAAATGCAGTGGCCAACTCTGTCAGATGGGAAGAAATTGCTGTCCACATTTTTTAATGCTTTGGGCCACACTGTTAGCAGAGCGAGTATTTGTATAGGTACTCAGGCCATTATTATTTGTGATTCTTGTTTTAGAAGATTGGTGAAAGTCTGTGGTTAGCTAACTGTTCTAGTATGCTGCAGGATTTCTGCTAAAATCTTGATAGGAGCACTTTCCTTTCCTTACTGCATTATACCTAACTGTCCTTACACCTGCTTGTTGGATAGGCATCCTTTGTAGGTAGACATGAAGCCAAGGTTGGGAGAGTTTCTTTTAGGACACAATATATTAAGAATTACAAGACAAAAAGCAGCTTCTGCTTACTATGTAACATTGAAGAATGGTCCTCTAGCTGGTTGACACACGTTCCAACTGTAGAGAAGGCTGAAGCTTTAAATAAACTCTTAAGTATTAGTGGGATACATGCAGCTTTTCAGTGAATGGGGAATTTTAATATCTACAAGTCCCAAGCAGAAATACCCTGTGTCATGCTTGCAAAATAATTGGACCTTGCAGGCAGTGCTACTGACTGACTTTAGAGAGAAAGAAAGATTACAGATGGAGGAAGGTCTCAGACTGTGCCTGTCTCAGTCAGGGAAGTACAAATGCATTCCTGCCAGGGTCACAGCTCCACTGTTGACACGTCTGACTCAGAAGTATTTTATGTTGAAGACAGATCAACCTTGAAAAATAATTAATATTTGAGCAACAGCTGAAATACTAATTCATTTCCCTACTCTGAGCAGGAGGTTAGACTTAAGTGACAGCCTTAGGTCCCATTCAGCCTGAATTACTTACAGCTACAATAAAAACATTTAAACACTGGTGGATCAGGCCAGAAAAAAAACCAAGGACTTGAGCTCTGGTCTTGTCTGGTATCAGGGTAACTTTCTCCTTTACACTCATTAACTCTTCTAGAAAATCTTAACCGAAACACATAACTTGATTTATTTTATTCAAATTCACAAAAGATATTTACAGAACTGTAACTGGCTTCAACACTCTCAAAATACAGTACTTCAGAGGCCTGTCTGACAGAACGGCTTGCATCCCAATTAATTAACACTTAACTACAAAGCAGCCCAGCGCTATCCACCTATGGAACAACGGTTCCAGGAAACTTGGGTCAGCTTACTGTCAAAGAGACCTTGAGCGCCAAGGCCCGAGGGCTGGGAGGTGGGTCTGGCTCAGTAGTTAGTTTTACAGTGCTTTGACAATTTTTTTACAGTAAACCACAGCCTGTTTATTAGCTATCGTACCTTATTCCTGAAGCCTTTTCTTCTAAGTCTTAAACAGTCAGAAGAAAAGTGAAATGCATAAAAGACAAAAAGATTAGTCTCAGGTGGTGCAGACTCCACACCACAACAGGAGGTAGAGGCTGAATGCCCATATGCACACTGCCATACTGAGCCCAAACTCTGCTTTTGTTTTCATTCTCTTAAGAAAATGGGGGAACATATCCAATGTCCACAGTGATGTTGGTATAAAGAGGATGTTTTGTCCTGGAAAGGAGCTTGAACTCTAATGAATTCATTCCATCATCCTTCCATGTTTTTCCAGTGTTGTGTCGGGAAGTAGGCCTGAAGAAGGAAGAATACCCGCAGTTAGGCAGAAGAACAAAGGTGATGTTTGCAGCTGAAGCTGCAGAAGAAACAGACTTCCAGAGGGGCGGTAAGGGCTTAGCACATGAAAGCTGCTAGCAGAAAAGGCCCAACAAAATTCTTCTCACATAATACAGACGGGAGAGAGAAGGCACTTTGTAAGACTAAACAGATTAGAATAAATTCACACTGAGTATTCTGAACAAGGAGGACAATTTGGACTGGAACCTAATCAAACAGGGAGACCGGTGGGGTGGCAGCTACAGTCAGCACAAAACCAAGAAAATGGCAGCAGCTTAGAGAGACCTGGGAGCGCAACACAGAGGCTTGCAGCAATAGTGTACAGAGGCTGCTGTAGGTAGGTTTTGAGAGGGTTGTTATGGAAACCTGAGTTTTGGTATGATGGAGGGAAGTCTGCACTGTCAGTATGAGAAGCCTCCACCATACTTGACCCAACACCCTCCTCCAGCTCTTTTATGTAAAACTGGGTCTTTGCTAAGGTCTCTCGTAGCACCTTCCTCATGTCTTCAAGCTAGAATGCTGCTTTCCGCTATTTTAATGGCACACTGTAAATCCGCACAGATTGAAGAGCAAGTGTTTTTTATAGGGAAGCTTTAACAAAAGTGCCTCTTCAACCTGAACTCTCCTTATTTACAGGGCAGGCAGTATTTTTTTTTAAGTTTTATTCCCTGAATAATTTAACGCTTAAGTCTGATGTGTGTTAGCTTCCTAGCTAGCACGTGTCCTTAACAATAGGAAAAGAGAAACCCTTCAAATGCAGAGACAGGAGCAGAACAATTCAGTTGGAACTGGGAGCCACCTTTAAATAGCCACGTTAAAGCAGAAAAACAAGCAGTGGCATTAGATATACTTATTGCCTGTTCTGAGGAAGATGACGGCAACAGTCACCCTGCCACAAAGGCAAAGGGTAGCCTCCTAACTGCACACACCCCTGGAACAGTTACCTTCTCCAAGGCGCTTGTGTCTCTCTCTCTTCACTGTAGTCCATCACTTTGTAGCGTCCAAGTTGAGGTGATGTCCGGACAATTTTCATTCCTGCTAAACGAATCCTTTAAAACAACAAAGTGTTTGCTCAGGCATAAAGATGCCATTTCTAGGCTTAGTTACAAGGAAGTTCGAAGTCAGAGATGATTTTCAGTGTTAACGCAATCAAAGCAAAATGCAGAAGCTGAAGGGAGCGAGTTTAACACCACAGTGCCACAATATCTTTAGCAAGTTCCAACCAGGCTTGGGCTGGAAAGTGTGCTTCGAGAGGGTACAAAGAGGATTATAGCAAGCAGGGAATGAGCAACAGCACACAGAGCGTTCAAGAGCAATTCCCATGAATCTGACAATTGAGCATTATTTTCACTTCCTTGTAAGAGCAGAGCTTTTACTGCCTAGAGGTCCATCACCTAAACTTAAGAAACAAACAAACAAACTTGCAGTTTCTGAAAGGAAGCCAGTCCTGAGCTTCAGAGCCAGATTAAGCTCCTCTCTCTTCTTTGAGAAGTGCCATTCATTCAGATGGCCTGATTAGAGGACTGGCTTCATAAGAGATTAGGGATAAATGCAGGCACCGGACAACTAAATGTGAGCTGCTTGGCTGCAGGACAGTTAGATAAGAAAAAAGTGAAACAAAGGCTCAGAATTCCAAATCAGAGCTCCTAAAAACAGCATTTTGGGTGACTTTCAAGCAACCCATCGCTGATAGCATCTATGTTAGCTTACCAATAAGAAGTGCCCGTAATAGTGCTATGGCTAGCAAACCTCTTTTATCACAGGGCAGCTCTTACGTAGAAAAAAATTCCTGTGAATGCAAGAATAAATGTTTGCTCAGTTGAGGTTATCTGACTGGCATGTTGGCAACATTTGATTCCCTTCCACTGAGATCTGGTACAGCGGCAAGCTGCACTGAAGCAGGAATGTTATAAAGCTGAAAGAGGCTACAGAACTGAAAACATTTTTTAGTCTAGAGCCATGAAATGATTACAACACTTCAGTGACAGTATGGCACACTATTACTTCAGACTGAGTTTTAGACAAGGTTTCTTGTTTTCTGAACATAAGCTTATTGCACATTCAATCAAAAAGACAAGAAAAAGCAAGAACACTAAACTAGCGTTGCTGTCACAGTTTTTGCATTGCAAGATTAAACTAAAACCATAATAGGAAACGGTTAAGACACTCACTTACTGTTAAAAAAAACCCAACAGACTTTCCTGTAGTTGAAAATGTTAACACCTAAGTGGTTCCAATTAGAGTAGTGTTTTCTTCTAATAAAAGGCAGATCCTGCTGTTCGCTAGGACTAACATTATAGAGTACTGCAGTCTGCCAACTCTAAGTAGCAGCCAGCATGTTTTTTCACTAACTCTGCTTTAATAAGCAGTATCCCAGAAAAAAAAAAAATCAAATCTTTACAGAGGACTTTTCCCCCCTGACATTTCAATGTCCAATTTCAAATACTAATTAATTTTGTTGCTACATGGTAAGAAGTGCTTGAGCACCTCCTAAAATCCAAATCCCAGTAGGTACATCAAGCTGGCCATTCAAAAACAGCCAGCTCGTTCCTAACTTCTGCAGGTTGAGACTTCAGAATGTGAATAAATCATTAACAGGTAGTGTCCACGGCCTCCACGTACCTATGGGCCAGAACACTGCTAATCATTAGTGTAAGTTCTCAGAGAAACAACACATGATTTACTCCCCTTCAGAAAGATTTTGGGATCTACGTAACCTACTTAAGAGATTTCTGTAAGGAAGGGCACTCCTATGCATGGCTGGCATGACTCCCTACCACTGGTTCCGAAAACCACACTAGATGCCTAAGCTGTACTAAGACCAGCTGAATACACCCAGCATTGTAGTGCTTTATGTGAAGAGCTATTTTCCTTTAGTAAATGCTGAATCTCTAAACAATGATACACCCTTTTAGTTAGCTTTTCCGAAAGGAAAAGGTGGAATTCTATGTTAGAAAATCTGACTTTCAATTCCCAGAAGAACACTGCTTTATAAAACCTCCTACAGACCTCAAACACAACATTCCACCAAAACTGTAACTTGTGTGTTTTTTGGTCTTGCAGAGTGTGACAAGGCCTTTATCGTCAGTTCAGTTTTATAAACTCCCCATGAGCTTGCCCCAGTGCAGGATGATGAAGGTGCACAGTGCAACTACAAAGCTGAATAAAGAAGCTACAGCCATGATTTTGTTCTTGAAGAATTTGCATCAGGCACAGTACCTGCAACTAAACTCATTGTATTCACTTCTATAGCATGCCGCTGCCATGGCAACTGAAGTAAAAGAGAAAACATCAGATCTTGCTGTCACCGACTCACAATAGCATGCAGCCTTCTCCATCACCCAGCACTGAAGACAGAAGTTAGAATTCCTTGTGTTCCTTAATTCCAGGTGCTGGTGATTAGGTAATACTGGGAGCAACCTAGATGCACTTAACAGAGCTTAAATGCCCAACTGTCTGAGAATTAGTACCTTCTTGGTTTTCTTACTCATCAAGCTTGCAGATTCCTTCCTTCCCTTGGGGCTGTTCATGTCAATGGAGTCACTTGTCAGCTACTGGTGGTTATAACCCCTTGGCAGCACTCCAGAGTGACTGAAGGCACAAGGATGTAACATTCTGCCCTCCAGAGTCTGAGGAAAGCTTTGTCCTCCCAGCACACAATGATTGGATTCATAGATGCTGAGCATCTTCTGACATTAACCATTCCCAACGCCAACAGCATTTTGGATTATAATGATACTGCTGCACGTTAAGGAACAACATCTTAGTTCCTTTCTTAGGGTAATGCTACACGCTTCACTAGCCAGCTTGGTTCCATTTTAAGCCTGTCCTGTGCATTAGTACCTTGTAGCAATGTCATCGTTTTCACCACCACCGCCCCAGTATGTGTTTGGAAACCCATTCATCTTCATGTAACGTTCTGGAGTCAGAGCAGATACACCCCCAAAAAAGGACTTGTATGGCAGACTAAAAGAAAAAACAAAACAAACAAACAAAACCAAACATCAACATTGAAGGCTAATACCAGTCCTCCACAAACTAACAACATGATTCAAGTCACACGCGTATTAATCGCGTACCTTACAGACACTCTCATTACAATGCCCGAACAGCAAAACCAGTGCAATTCCTACTGTGTTCCATCCTCCCTCCCCCGCCGTAGACCAGCTAAAGCTGGTTTTGAAATACACATCTTGGGTCCGTCCAAAATACCTGCATCCCATCACACATCCTCCACATGATCCAGTAATTCCCACCCTATACTTTTATTCTGGAAGGAAAGGCAAACAGAAATCTGCCAGTCATTTGCCAAGCTGAGCTAACAGTGGAACAGGGAACTGCAGGCATGGAAGTTCAAGATTGCAAGCTTAGGTCAAGAATACCCTTTTCTGGGGAAGTCACTGCTGCAAAACTAACAAACAGAAAACCTTTTAAAGGTTATATCTTTCACTGTCCTTGTTCATACTTTCTATGCAGGAAGTGAAACCGATCCGAATACATACATCCAAAGCGAATGGAGGCACTTACGTGTACTGAAACTTATCCATGGCACTAGCCATATGCTTGGGATAGTATTCATCGCAAACATACAAATTATAATCATTCTCAGGTACTAGGTTGACATCATGCAGGAGAAGGCAGTCCCAGTCTTCATCCTTCAGGGCTTCCCGGACACCAACATTAAGCAGCTTTGCTCGGTTAAATGTACCATTCCCCACCTGGAAAAGAAAACCTACATTTCTTCACCAAAACAACACAGACGAGAACTCAATTAAAATTTATGTTAGTAAAAAAGCCTTATTCATTTGAATGCCACTGGAATGAATCAATACCGGCTGCAGATTTCATGCCTCAGACTCCAAAAATTTCACCCATTCTCTTCACAATATTCTCAGCAATTGTAAGCTTTGCTGTGTCAGAGACTACATACCGTGGGCACCTGAAGAAGGCTGACTTTTAAGAGACCAGTAAGTCAGTCCTCAGGTGTACATCTGCACATCAACACTTTTGCCCTGACTACTGCTTGTTAAAGCTTAGAAAGGAGAAAAAAAGATCTTAGTCAAACAAAAAAAAAAAGCTGCTTCTCCCTCCCAATCAACTATCAGTTTTAATTAATTAATCCAAAACTTGCTCTCTCACCACTGATCTTTTGCAACACCTGTCCACGTTAGTTAAAAACAGCTGTTTGACCTGCATAGGCTGCCCCACAGGAGGGCCAAGCCAGATGTTTTTATCTGATAGAGACGAAAAATATCCAACTTCACTTTAGCAATTATCCTCAACAGTTTTGCTCAGTAGCCACACTGATAAGCTACAGACAAACCACATTCAACTCTTGAACAGCTGAAAATGCAAGTTACCACTTAATGACAACTTTGTCCCTCTAGAAGAAAAAAAAAAAAGCAGAACCAACCAATAGCAGGATGATGATCTTGACAAGTGGTATGATCTTTCAATCAGAGGGATGGGACAGCGTATAACTGGTCTGCACTAAACCCACGCATAAAACCGTACTTCCACGTTAGAAGATTCACCTTTCTTGGTCAGAACCTAGCCCTGAACTGGGAAGCTCAGCGACACCACCAGGCACATCTGATTTAGATTTACCTGCTGAATCAAGTAGATACTGTAACTGAGCTGCTGGCGCTGCAAGAAAGGATGAATATAGTAGAGAAGATGGTGAAGGTACTTCTCCTGGTTCCTGTAGGCTATCAGGATGGCTGATTTGTAGCGGGCCAAGCAGTGAGGTGGCCTGTAGCGGCCACCACGCTGAACAAAAGGATTTTTTCTGATGATCATTCTCTCACTAGGGAGCATCCTGAAGGTGATGGTTAACGGACCAACTGTAAGGAGAGACAGAAAAAAGAAAAAAAAAAATCAGTGGTGTTTCTCAACCTTCATTCAAACCTATCAGATTAGCTACAGATGTTTACTACCTCCGACACCAGCCCCACCGCAGCACAGAACAGCGAACAATGCCACACAGACGTGCCCACGCGATGAATCCCACTGCTGCCTGCTGGTCACCTCCCCACCGCGGGGTGCCAGGCTCAGAGAGGCAACCCGAGTCCCGGCACAGCCCAGCAAGCCTTGCCAGGCTCCTGCACAGCTCGCTTTGCCCTGGTACGGGCTCCCTACTACACAAGCAAACCTTCTGGCTTGTGTTGCTTTGATGGGATCCTTGAATAAATGTATTCACTGTAAGAGTAGTGTGGAAAATGAATCAAGATGAACAGACACATCTGCTTTTGCTACCCATATAGGAAAAGTCTCTAAGCCTCTTTCAGAGGAGATTCAAGGACAAAGATGACCAAAAGGTTGTTCAGCAGGTTGGGGGAGAAACAGCTTGAAGCCTGGATGAATACAAATGCTCTAAGAAATGTCAGCTTTATCGTAAAAAAAGTTTCAAGTTCAATTTGATGTTATAATCACATGCCACAAGGGCATGTGATACACAGTGATAAACAGGCAGTACTTCAAAACTTTGAGAGCAGCAGACGACAGAACTGAGAAAGAAGAAGAGAGATGTTACATATTTTCAGGAACAGGCGCAGGGTGGCAACAGAAACTACATATGATAGTTCCTCTACTCAGCACCTCGATTTTAAATGCAAAACATATCCAGTATATTTAACAGTTTTTACCTAATTAAAAAAAGTAATTCTGCATTTTTATCTGAATTCTTCCATTCTTCAGATGGAAGAAGCTTGACAGGTCACCAGTAGGAAAGAATCAAGACAAAGTGTCAATCACCATTTTAACACAAGTCTCGTATTCTAACAATATGAACAAACAAATTCTACAATTATTTAAACGACCGTCCTTCTGGACAGTGCGAAAAGGTTCCAGAACTAGCAGAAGAGTTATGTTTATATGCAAATCGGTGTGTCTTAATGGTTTCCAACCACTATCAACTTCTAAGGAAATAAAGCACAAATGCAGAACAAGATTAAAATCTATTCCTTAAATGAATTAGGAAGTAACCTTTACCTAAATCCCAGTTAAAAGCTGACAATTTCAAACGACAGCTTTGAGTAGGCCCAACAATTCTCGGCAGGCCATGCCACCCAAAGACAAAATATTATTTTGCACCAGAAGCCTGGGAGGCAAAAACCTGTTGGTTTTTGGTTTGGTTCGGTTTTTGGTTTTTAAATAAGTTTTTCTTTCCTTCCAAGCTCATAGTTAATCCTATGGCTGTCTTAAAGCAAGTTGTCAGTTTCTTGTAAGTCTGACTCCATCTTAAACCACTGAAATAAAATTATTCTCTCAAAAAACTTCTGATAGCAAAGCCTGAGAGAGAAAGAGCAAATATTTAGGCCTGGTGTTCAGTAGCTTTCATCTGAGCAGGGGAAGGTACAGGAGTGTCTGAAGACTAATTAACTATTTAAGCAGGTAAGTCCAGAAGATGCCCATCCTACATTCAAGTCTCTGCTACAATTCTAACGAAAAACCTTGAGCCTGTGTTCACCCACATCCTGTTTAACTGACACAGAAGGAAGCAACATCCCTCCACTGTTCTGTTTGAGCTTTTTTGAGCACTAACAAGGCTTGGGGACTAAATTTGGCATAAGATTCACACTGTCCTTTCAGAACTGGCAAACATTTTGATAGTACGTGGAAGTTGGTATACCTCACATTTCTGAGGCAAGCCTATACGCGGTAAGTGTCTCCTTTTCCTCCTCAAGGAACACACACAATGGCATTTCCCAAAGGTCAGCCTGAACAGCCACCGATCCCCGTTCCTAACACTGTCAAAAAGGTCTAGCTGCTGTGAATCCCACTTCATGGTTTGTTTTGGTTGGTTGGTCGGGCTTTGTTTGGTTTTAAAAGGAAAAGCTGAATTTTGCTTCTCAGCAAGATCTTGCAATAGCTGGCTCTTAAGTATTACTCTTCAATCCTTCCCTAAGTATCTAAACCACAGGGGGAATGTGATTTTGACTGTGTTACCCGCCGTAGGAAAGTGGAGTACGTTGCCGTACCTTTGTACCTGAAAGAAGAGTAGTTCTTCAGAGAATCATGCTGTGGGCCCATGAATCTAGGTCACATTTATTGTTAAGATTTTATGATATTATTACCTACTTCTATGCAGTCTCCTGTTCTGCTTTTAAGACGACCACATTTCAGTCCAACATTGTTTTTAACCTGTAATTTATGCTGCTTTTTAGATTGATGAACTCCCTGATTATCAGCTCTTTTAACTAAAGCACCATTAAACACTGATTTGATGACAACTGGAGCTTGCTAAAGAAACGTTATATTCAGATTGGATTTCAACTCCAGATCATTGCTCCAAGGAAAATATAAGAAGGGGAATTAATCCCTTTTGTTCTCCCACAACGGCAGGGTTTTGTCTTCTATAATATAACCAGGGCTCTTTGTATTGCAGAGTAAGATTCTGTAGCGACAATCCTTAAATTCCAAAAAATCAAATCTAAATTTGGACATGTGGGTATGAGTAAGACAACGTGCAATAGTTTCACTCCTGTTGTCTCCCTCCATACCCAGGCATATGATTTATAAGGGTAATATCTGCATTTTTCAGGTTTTTTGAGATGTCCCGTTCTCCTGAGCTGCCTGGCTCCGCGCCTCAAACAACTCAGCTCAGAAACTCAATCTAGTATATGCCAAGGAAACACAGAAAAAAGAAGTTAGTCTGTGAGTTATAACCCCAAAACCTCTGGCTGCCCTACGCTCCTTGGCTATAAACTAAATTCTGGCTCTACAGATCTCATTCCTGCCCAACAAACAAAAGGCTAACGCACTGTAATCCAGTTAAATCCCAGATGTGAACAGAGCAGTTGCAGGCTGGACAAAATAGGGAAAAATAAAACTGCTAGAGCACAGCTTTGGGAAAGGAGGAAAAGCCCATTTTAGACATGCTAGAAAGTGGAGGATCCCAATTCAGACAAGGTACAGAATCAACACCCTGAAGCGTCCAAGCAATTTCTCCCTAGCCTGGTTCCTAAGCTCTCTATGTGCCTGTACCATCATCACACAGAGGGTGTTTAATTAATATGAAACTTTAGTGTGTAGAGTTAAAACTCACAATTTGCTGTCTGTATTGTTAGCTGGTGCCAGTGACAGCATAATCCCCGCTTGCTTTACTTTCTAGGCAACAGATTTGACTATCAGGGGGATCTATTGATTTTGACCAAATCTATCCCATCTTCAGAAAGAAACTGCATGACTTCTAAACTCCTTGCTACACCTTTAGAGTGTACAGCAGCTATAGTTACTGAGTTCAACCAGAATAAGCAGAACTTACACAACTAAACAAATGGGAACAGTAGCATGGATGAATACATCACTGAGAAAGTGCAGCACCACACACTACATTAATAGGTTCATATTTGTGTAACTCTACCACCGTTTGAATGAAAGGGGAAAAAAAAAAAAAGCAGACCAACAGCCTTGATTTAAGCACCAGCTTCTAATGACAGAATACAAGGCTGCCTCAATGGCAGCCGAAAATAAATCTCAGCATTACCACCTTTTTACTTCTCTTCAAATCCAAGAGAACAAACTCTAGTAGGAGAGCATCCATGAGGAAATGCAGCAGGAGCTACTCAGTACCACAACAGCTGGTCACACTCATGAAAAGGTTATGACAGAGGGGAGTGAAAGAGAGTAACTACTCTAAGGGGGGCTTGGAAAAAAACTCTTCTGTAGCACGAGCGTATTTAAAACAGCAGAGTTACAGACAGAACTTTCAACTATTAAAGTCCTCGAGGGCCAAATCATCTTGTTCAGTACAAACCATGCATGAAGTAAGGTACCTCTTTAAAAAAAAAAAAAAACAAAAAAAAAAACCAAAACCAACCACCCAAACAAAAAAAAAAAACACCCACCCACAAAAAACCCCCCAAACCCGAGTCTTCTAGCATCAAGCTTCTTCTTGGTAAGAGGTGAACCAAAACAAACACCACACCTTGCATACCATGTGAGAAAGTCAGACTTTGAATTTAAATGCTACTTAGTTAAGTTTGAATAAGCGCAATGCTAGTGTATAAACACTTCGCTTTTTCCAAAAACAAAAAAGGAGGAAACAGACAACTGGTTATTTGTGCAGAAACTTTAACCTTTAAGGGAACTTAAGTAATTTATTCACAATGTTAATGAAGACACTGAATATCTAGCACAATGCTTTTCAAGTCGTCAGTCATAAAAGGTTCAACGGACACCACTAAGCACTAAAAAAGTAGCGTTAGTCAGCAAGAGCCTAATTCCTCCAAGGCAGAGATGTTTAGCAATTAAAGTATAATTCTTACTCCGCAGCCCTGGATGAACCAGGATGGCGTAGATTCAGGGGGCAGGAAAAAGACAGGTGACCTGCAAGCTGATCTTACATTCAAACAGTTATCAAAATGATGTACTACATACATAAGTGGAAAAAGCGCTATACTTTATAAAAGCCCTGATGCAGAAACCATTTAAGCCATTTGGCATTATTCCAGTTACTTTAACACGCTTTGGAGTGGACACAGTGACTTATTACCAGCTCTAAATCGGAGACTGGAGTCCTCAAGAATTGATTTGAAATTTCATTTAATGGAGTTTATGAAATTAATATTAAAAGGCATCATTCTCTCAATTATAACGCTTCCAAGAGAGATCAGTCTCACGAGAGAAGATGGTAACAACCAATCATGGCATTTATAAAGTATTTATATATCTATTCATATGTGCCCATTACACACACAACAAAGGGCAAGTACCTTTCAGAGTAGCTTGCATTTCTTGGGGGGGAACAACCCAAAAACACCCACAAGAGGTTGGCATATAATACCAGAAGGAATAATTTATTTCATATATGTAAAAGGAAATATCACCAAGAAAATGTTAAGTTGTAGCAGAGCACTCATTTTTCTTAAGCTGAATCTGCATCAACGCTCCAAATGATCTGTGTTTCACGGCAGCAATGCTTCATACGTTCAAATCCAATTTTTTATTCAGCAAAACTCCCAGTTACTTTCCCTCATATTTTCTTTTCCCAGTCAACTTTAGTGTTTCTTTCTGTCTATAACTAACATTACGTTTTCATTTTAGCTCTGAAGTACAACATGCAGGCCAATCCCCTCTGTTCTCAGCACTCTCAGGGACAGGTAGGAGAAGTCTTAAAAAGGTTTCACAGCTCTGAGAGCACTGATTAGTGCAATTTTACTCTGTGTCTGCCTCCTCCATATACGTCACTACTCTTGCTTATCTGATAGTTTGCACTTAGGTTTGCGGGTTTGTTTTTTTGGGTTTTTTTTTGGTTGGGTTTTTTTTTTTTTTTTTTGAGACCAAAACTTTCTCATTTGACTCTTTTCAGACAGCCGATTTTTGCCAGTAGTGGAGATAAGCAGGGTGCAGGCACAGTTCTGCTGTGCTTTTTCAAATAAAACAATTAAGCTGGAAACACAGAATTGTAGCTTCCCAAAAGAACTGTAGCTAGTGATGAACAGAGACTGCACTAAGTCCATTACAACTGGCACCTGTGCAGAAAGGCTCTGTACTATATTTTGATATTTACTTAGTAGAGCTGTTTCCAAGGGAAATGCTGAGGCATATACCCAAAAGTTATACAATTTTATCATAGGTACTGCATGTATCTCATTTAACTTCAGCAACAGAGGAAGGAAGAAAACCTCCCAAAAGAACAAGCATCACTGTGAAGACTGCAGTCTAAAAAGGCTCATCCAAACCCTCCCAGCAGAGTTCTCTAACCTCAGTAAGCAACTTGACTGACTTACAAGAGTAACCACAGCACTGGCTTTCCACAATACCTCCACCTGTGAACCAAGGTCAGCCGTTTGCTCTTACTGCGCTCCACGTGCAGTGATCAGCTTTCCTGCAACAGCAGAGCAACTACCAAGTAGTGCTCCCAGACTAGTGATATGCAAGACTGAGAGATGCAGAAAACCAGACAAAGGTAACTTACTACTCTAAGTAGTCTAAGAAGCAGGCATCCCCAAACGAGCTGTGAGCGCACGCTGACAGAACTCACCCGTTCTCAGCTGGCCGAGCCGAACTGATTCACTATTACCAGAGACGCACCACCTTTCTACCAACAAACTTGTTTTATAGGTTTGACTTTGTATTTACTTAAAAGTTTCTCAGCTGTTTTAGTAGTGCAGTAGCTGGATTAATGCTGCCTCTAGGATCAGCTCTAATTTGGTCCTAGTGTAAATACAAATTAACCTGTGACCAGACTTTTAAGTCTAAAGGAGAAGTTTCTACATCTAAAGGACATATAAGCGTTATGGATCGTCATATCCCTTGATGCATAGGCCAAAAAGATCACCATCAAGAGCAAGGTGCCAAGCTACGTTCTCATACAAACGATATTTAAAGCCAGCTTAATCAATTTATATTGAACTACAGGCTTGATATAAGGCTGAGACAAAGAACCCAAGAGTTGCAGCGAGTCAGATGTCAGAATTACACGGTTACCAAAGTACAATCGTTCGCACGTTTTATACGGGACCGCCAAGAAAAAAAACAAGGGTTACTAACTTGGTATTAACACCATCCACTGTTTTCGCTCTTTTTCTACAATCTCTGTGTAGCCAAATCCTTAATATCGGAAGTTTTTAGATCAGTAAAATACTTTTCCTCGTATAACCAATAAAAATAAGTTAATTAACACAGGAAAGTTTTGTCAGTGTAAGGATTACATCAGTACACCACTCTTAAAGTGGAAAAGTTTGAAAAATATACAACTTACAAAGCATCCAGCGCTATCATGTACCAAGCAGCTATTTCGAACGCTATTGGTTTATACCCACCAAATATCGGTGACTGCACCGAGCAGTACGGCATAGCTTCTTCATCAGGAGCTTGGGTAAACAGGCTGAGGTTTGTATACACATCATGAGTTTTGGAGTAATCCAGAGTCTGATGCGAGTCTAAAAACCCACGAAACACATTTGAAGGTCCACCTCGGTAGAGTATCACGATAAATATTGCTTGGAAGACAAACAGGAACAGCAGAAAACAAGGATTTTCGACACGAGAGAGGGACATGGTTTTTAGCCCATGCTCTGGAATCAGACGGGTGAGGAGTTTAACCACCTTCCAACGAGCTGCCCTTCTCCGTTCAGGGCTGCACCGCTGTGCGCGGAAGACCTCCTCGTCCTCCTCCTCCTCCTCCTCCTCAAACTTCCGAGGCGGCAGCCGGCTCTTCTGCCACGGCTTCGTCAGGACGCTTTGAGCCAAACCGACCCTTCCCGCTACAAGCTCTGCAACCCGGGCTGAAGGAGAGAAAAACCCGCCCGAGCCCCCGCAGAGCACGGGGGCCACGTCCCCCTCACGGGAGCCGCCACCACAGCCGCGCGCCCGCGCCCGCGCTCTGCGTGCGGAGGAGCCGGCGCCCACCCCCGCCCGCCTCCCGGCGAGACTACAGCTCCCAGCGTGCAAAGCGGCGGCAGGGCGGGGCCCGCCTGGGCCGCCCCGCCGCGGGGCATGCTGGGAGATGTAGTCCCCGGGCGGGCGGCGCTGTCAGGGCCCTCAGCCGGGGTGGCCGCCCGAGCAGCGGGGCGGAGGGGAGAGGGGTAGGGGCGGCCGCTGAGCTGCACCGCGGCTCTTCTCCCCCTTCAGCCCGGAGCCGCTGTCCCGACCCCGAGTTGCTTATTGAACTGAGCAGAGAGAGGTTAAACTGAAATGAATGCACTGCGCCTCAGGGGACCGCAGCAAGCGCAGCCTCCGCAGCGAGGGACCTCCTGTCACGGCCTCGCTGCCCATGAAAATTTTGGCTTTTACACCCACCTCTTTAGTGGCTGATTTCTTAATGAGACGGGGCTGATGAGATTGTGCTGTCAGCCCGCCTGCCTGCCTGGGGTTGCAGACGGCAATTGTTTCAGAGCCTGGTACTGCTTTGTGCTTTACGTTTTGCGATCCTCCCTGGGGTTACCGTAGGAAATTGCAATGTAGGAACAACTTGGGCAAGGCCTGTCTGCCTCCATCTGTCTCGGAGGCAGGGAGAAGCCGGACCCGCCGGAACCGTCCTGCGCCAGCAGCTCTGCCGGCTTCCTGGCAGCCAGGGCTTAGTTGTAAAAATCGCGAGCTTGTGTCTGTTCCTGGGCACAAGAAGTGGGTCAGCTGGAAAGGCAACAGCCTACCCCAAGCTGTATTTTTACCTATGTGTATATCTGCTCTCAAGACTGGAAAACTAACGTGCAACTAGCCGGATCAACTGTCTGCGGAGGAGCTGAATAGACTGTGTATCTGTGTGCGCTGGGAGAGCTGAATCTCCAGGAACATCTCCTTCAGGAGCCTTCCAAAACCCAGTGCAGTTCCCCTCCTTCCCCTTCCGCCGTCACCACTGAAATGGGTGTATCAGAAACCACCACGAGACTTTTTCTCACAAGGGAGCAAGTACGGACTGGAGAGCAGAGTACAGATCAGAACTTCATGGTGCCAGCAGGTCCAAGCCTTTTCAAGGTCACAGTGCTCCTGTTTTAAACAGAGCTGTTGAAAGCTGGGGGTGTTTTGAATTAAAAATTAGTTGGATTGTGTAAATGAAAAAAAAAAAAAACCAAACTGTCTCCACCAAAGCGTGGAAAGGAGGTGGTAGGCATTTCAGCAACCCCTGCGCACAGATTTATTGAGGGCAGTGATGGAGGAAAACAATGTGACGCTGGACCTGTAAGAAGCAGGCACCGGGCTGTCTTCACAGTCAAAGGTCTGCCTTTCTCATTTTCACTCATCTGCCTGAGAAATTAAATTGAATGCATACCAAAAAAAAAAGACAAACACCATCTTCATCAGAGCTTGAAATTAAGTTTGTGTGAGAGCCTCCAGATTGTCCCAGGGGAGGGGGCTTCCCCTCCTCCAAGTGTAATTTCACCTCCAATCAGCCCCAAACGTGATGAGAGACTGAGAGGAGTACCTCGCTCTGTTTAATAAGATTCATTCTTGCTTGCTATTTCTCTTTCCCCTTCTCCCCCCTTCTTTGTCTCCTGGGGCCTGCACCAGATCCCTGTTGAAAATGCAGCAGTGTGGCTGGGAAGCTTGGCCTTGAAAATGCAGGGCCCAAGGAGGGGAGGAATGATGCGCTGGTGTAACACAGTGATACCAAGCAGAGTGCTCAGGCAGTGTCGCTCAATGTGTCTTATCCACTGCCCTCCCCATCCCTGAGGTTTCTGTCAAGGGAAGAGGACGGTAGCATTAATCCTTGTACAGGCATTGTAGAGGCTTTCAGCCAACATAGCCAAGCAGAGCTGTCCCTCTTTTTTGAGGGTGACAGTGTTTTCCAGTAAGGTGGACATTTCAGGTACCTTTGGCCACGGCAGTTCTTTCTCAGCCTTTCGCAGGACCTTGGCTTGTAAACCTCAGGTTGCACTTTAAGCAACACCTCTTGTGAATGTGATTTTTTCTTATTACACAGGGATGGATTTGGCTTGTACTCTAGCATGCTAAATTTTTAGCAGTTTCCTCAAAAGAGTCTTGAAAGTGCTTCCATGTTTCTGGGATGTGGGTCCCAGAAAAAAATCCAAAGTTACAGATAGCTGATGTGACATACCTTGGCCAAGTGACAGAGTAAATCAGTGAGAACATTAGAAACAGGACCTGGGTCTACTAGCTTCTCCCAGGCTTGTGGATTAGCCAACAGTGGGCTCCTATCAAATAGGCCCATCCATTCTCCTCCGATCTGGAAAGAGAGGGAGGAACCAAGAGACTAGAGTTGCTTCCCTACCTGATCCCATGGGACTGACATCTAGTGATCCAGTGACAGTTCATACATTTTTCCTAGTGGGTTGTAGCTTACAGGGACTGGCAGAAGCATGGACCGAAACAGTGTGCAGTCGGTTAGGAAGACTAGACCTTGTAACGCCTTAGCCTGCGCTTCCTTACCCTGTTGGTGCTGCTCCTGGGTGTCTCCCTCTTGCCCCAGGAGATGCAGTGGGGCTGTATTGCAGAGGGCCGCAAGCTACTGCTTTCACCTGCTTCCCATTGCTTCCTGACCTGAGCGGCTGGTCCTCCTCCGGGAGGAAGTTGAAAAAAGTCTCTTGAGAGGTTTCATGGCCTCCAGAACCACTTGGGAGAGGCTTTTCACAGAGCAGAGAGGCAAAATGGATATATGACCTTGGATCAACTTTTGCTGAGACCTCAGATGTGATGTGTACCCATATTCCTGCAGGAGATCCCGTGTGTCTTACCACACTGCTGCCAGGAGAGCTTCTCCTGGCTCTTCCCAGAGGGGAGGACAGTGTGCAGGAGCTGCCTGGCCCAGCAGAGCTGGAGTGGATACCATGCACCCTGCAGAACAGACCTCATAACGTCACCCAGCAGACCTCCACAGAACTCGGGCAGCCTGCTCACTGCCAGCAGCAGCCTTGTTTAGGCACGACTGCGCAGTGCAGCTTGCCATTGCATGACGACAGCTTGTGACACCTTTCCCACCTCCCTTGTGATGGAGAACTGACTGCCTGCCCTCTGTTTTGACCACCACCCACTTCTGACTTGTGGTCAGCACCTTTAGAAGGCGATCTCGGTAGGGACTGTCACCACGTCACCAAAATGACAGTTTGCTGCTAGAGATGCCATAAGACCATGGAGTTCAGGCTATATTCTCCCATCTCTTCATCTCCATAATGCAGGCACCAGTCTCAGGGACCTGAAATGTTTTTGCTGGAATTTCTCTTGTGGCATTTGGGTCAGAAGAAGACTGATGGGAGTACCCTTGAAATGAGAACAACTAAAACGGATACATTCTCAATTACAGAGTCTGCTGTGTTTTCCTGGAAAAGAAGTAAGCACTTACGCTGCAAGACAAGACAATGGTGCAATATTGTACTATTCACATCATATTTAATAACGCTCTAGTACCATTCAATATAAATAAATAACCATTAAAAATGACTTTCTTGACATTCTTGTTCCTTCGTCAATAGTATTTTCTGCAACAGGAAGTGTTAGTAATATTCATTGGTTGGTTAATTGGATGAATTTCAGAGAACATGAATGTCAGATACTAATATGCTAGTAAAAACCAGGCGCTGGGATGCCTTCTCTTCTTTAAACACTTCAGGCTTGATCTGCAGCTTCCCTCCTTATTGCATTCATTGCATTCGCTTTCCCTGAAGCCTCTAACTGACCACTGCTCCACTCCTGGGCTCTCCCATCCAGCTCTGCTAACAAACAGCCATCTTAACTTGTGGTGTCTCTTACTCACCTACCCTTAGCTGATACACCTTGGTAGCAGTAGGCCTTGCTGTCCTTAGACTGCTCTACAGAGAAGAGAGTATTTGTGTTGAACAGGTCCAAATGCCTGCTAGCCTGGAACATCAGCGGTGTGCATCCACACTGTCCATACAAGGGCTTGGTCCTGCACAATTTAGTGACTGACAGAATTTCTTGATTTGCAGAAACTCTCTTCCACAGAGCCAGGCTGGGGCAGGAATGGAGGTGGTGCAATAGGGCTGGTCGAGAGAGCAGGCTCTGACCGGCACTGAACTGACAGTGCAGCTCATATCACTGGAATCCAGGTCCCCAGTGGGAAAAACAGGAAAAATAATTTTGCTTACTTACAGGGATGCACAGAGAACAACTCTCTAAAAACATGTGTGCGGAGGCCATCCCTTGTGATGGGAATAGACCCTTGCTACAAACACACACCGGCAGTGCCAAAACCCTACTTAGGACCTGCGTGAGATTAAAGGTTAGGGAATTCATCACCATATCCCCTCCTGTTCATACAGGCAGAAAGCCTACCCATCTCGGAGGGGAAAATGGAGGATCATAAATCCTTTATTCCCTCACTCTTGCTCATTCATCGAAACCACAAAGAAGTGGACTTAATCTTGGTTTAATGCCTGGTGGCAGGGATGGGTCGGCGAAGCCCACTGGAGTGCAAGGCCTGTTACCTCCTGCAGAGGACAGGACACAAAGCTCCCACGAATGGAGAATGAAAAGTGTTTTTGTAGACACCAGGCTTTCTCCATGCTATCCAGTGCCAGTATGCCAGACCCTTGCTCTGTAAGGACCTTTCCAGGGCCCAGAGAAGGCACTGCTTTCATGGCCCATTCGGTATTCCTTCATGCTGAGATGACTGGCAGGGTGGCCTTGTAGTGCTGGGTGTGTTCATCTGGAAAGACCCTGGCCTAAACCTCACTAAATGCAGCCTCCACCTCTCCATTTGCTGCCTATTCTTTGATTTCTCCTGCCTTCCTCTCTGATAGGAGGCATCTCACCCCCTTTGCCCCCTCCTGTACTTTAGCCCTCCTCCCATAGCAGGATGCACGGCTGCTTGTTTCCCAAGTGAGGGAATATGGACCGACCCCCTCTCTGATACGCTTCGAAGAGCCCCCTTCATGGAGGCTTCCTGAGATCCCATGGGGACTATCTGCTGAGTGAGGCACTCCTTTGCACACATTTTTACCTCGCTATGATCTCTCGGGAGCCAGAAACTTAGTGCCACCCACGTCTCTTGCATAAAGGAACTCTAATTCCCTTCGCTCTTCTCCCCTCCTTGCTGTGTTTCTGATTATTTTGCCAGTTTAAGACACCACTGTAAAGAAACCCCAGGGAGCGCAGAACATATGACATTCACTGGTGAACGCCAAGCTCTGCTGTTCTTCTGCACGAGTCTGTGGTGAGGGGGGAAATATTCTTTCTTCATGAACACGTCAGGTAATCTCAGCTAAAAACCAAAACTAAACAAGGAATAGGCAGGGAATAATTCTAGTATAAATAAATCAACAAATAAATAAGTCTCCTGCCAGCCCAGAATTTCTTGGGCGGGGGATGAGCCAATTGCTCCTAGCTTCCCCCCAGCTGTGAAAGCCTTGATGTGTTTTGAACGCCTAAAGCCTTGTTTCTCATGGCCTGAGTGAGGATGGTTTTCAGGATGTGCTCAAAGGGGTTTCTGGGTCCTTCAAGGAATCTTCCTGGAAAAGTCACAGCGACACCACTCCCCACGCACACACATGGTACCAACACTTGTGCTTTTAATCCAGTGCATCCTTCCTTCGGTCCTCATTTGCCACCTCCTCCTTTGTGGGCTGCCTTCCACCTGGCTGTCTTCCTGTTCTATTGAGGGAAAGGGAAACCCTTCCATATGACACTGTCTCCTCTCTCTTCACAGGGCCACACACGCCTTTCAAAGTTCAACTGGAAAACCTTGTCACATTTGCTATTTCAGTTGTCATCTGTGTGCTCAAGATACGTTTCCTGATGATGCCTCTCCACATTCCTTGACGTTCTCAAAGGAGACAAGCGCAGGCTGAGGGTTCCTTTTCTCTGAGCACTTCTCACCCACCTCCACCCCAGAAGAGGTGTCTTCCTCTCCAGAGGTCTAGGAAGCAAGTCTGTATGCGTGATCCGAGGCTACTGAAGTGCCTGACAGTGCTGCAGCAGGGTTTCAGGCTAGGAACAACACTTTCAAGTCCACCCATCTTTGCCCCTGCTTTCTGGTCTCTGCAGCGAGATGTGGAGGCATGGCCTTTGAGGTGCAGTACCTGCTGGGTCTCCCTGAGCGGGAGAGTAACTTTATCTAAAGGGCTCTGAGCCTGGGGATCGGGGACAGCATTTTCCAAAACAACCTTAAGTGAGGGCAGTTCAAGTTCTCCGCTGAGGCGTAGGCACCAGATCCCTTCTGAACTCCCAAACCCAAAATGAGGCGCTTCAGCACAGCTCCCTCCCCAACACTGAAGGCTGATCCATGTAGGCATCCGAGTGCATCCTTCAGAGGGAGATCGTCTCTCAGGCTAGCTTTGTTTTAAAGCTGTTCTGAGAGCATACCAATCTCAGGCCAACAGGTCCATGTTTGTGCTTTTGTGACAACTCCTGTCCTTGAACCACTGCAGCTCGCAGCTGCTGTACTGCAGCTCAGGTTTGACGATATGCCAGGCGGGATCTTCAGAGGCACGCGCACCCATCCCGGATTTCAGCCTCTGTGCTGGCACAGCTGAGAATGGAGATCGCATCTAATAAATTTTAACGAATGGTTAAAAACACAGAGCCCGCGGGAGAAGGGAAGCACTCCTCTCCCAGGTGGGGAACGGGAGTCAGGGCATGAAGTCAAAGGTGAAGAGCTGTAGGATCGCAGGGTGCCACATCAGCTCTGTCCCTGCCTGTTACCACCTTTCGGGCAGTGGGAGCTGATCGGCGTGGCTACGTTTGGGGGTGTTTGTCATCCTCCAGCAGTGGAGCAGAGGGCTGGGCAGAACAGGCAATGTGTGCAGCTGCTGTGGTTGCTGACAAATTTCGGGAACAGTCACTGCCCGCCGCCTCTGTCAAAACAAACACAAGATGACGTAAGAAGAAGATAGAGTTGTCGGTACCACATCCAGTACAACAGGGCAGGAGATGCATTTCCAACAGGTTTGTCCCCTGGCTCAGGTAGGCACGAGGCAGGCAACAGTAACCAGGTGCCTCAATCACACTATGCACAGCTTTGGGCTGGGGATAAGGCTGAAGAGCTGCTTGTTCTATCTGCACTACAGAGTGGGATATTTTATTTATTAATTAGAAAAAGGTTTTGAAGGATTTTTTTTTCTCCCCCTAAAATCTTATTTTAACCTCTCTGATATTTTTTTGAAAGAAAGAGCAGGACGATGAGATCTGAGGATCCCTGTTCAGTCTGTCTGGAAGCTCTGAAATGCAAGTGAACTTCTTTCCCTGTTTCCAAATATCACAAAGCAGCAGGAGTCCTATGCTAACCTAAGCAGACTCTTCTCTCTCAGATGCCTGTAAATAGATGTTAGCAATAACAATAGGTAGTTTTTATAACACCAGTCTTGAGTGGTAATTTTCAGGGCTTTAACAAAGAAAAATGCAAAGCGAAATTAATTTCCGTCTCCTGCTCTCAGAAGCCAAAGCCTGTGTTTCGAGGGGGTTTCAATACAGTCGTCAGGGACGTATGCTCTGATAGCTTGTGGTTGCTCTGTGGCCCCTGTTGCAATACAGACAATCCCAAGGATTTTCCCCATCCTCCACATTCCACAGTGTTTTCTCAGAGACCAGGCTTATGGCCATTTTCCACAATATCTCCACAGTGAAAGCCTTTGTCCAGCTGAAGATGGGCTCAGAGATCCCCTTTTTGTCCCTCCTGCCCCATCACTTTGCACAAAGAGGCTGGGGAAGTAGCTTAGGATCTCACCCCTGATCCTCAATCCCGGCACATCTCAGATCTTGCCTAATGGTTCTCAGGGCAGCAAAAAAGGCAGAATTTCTAGTGCAGAAAAGAAAAACACTTTCCTTTTTTAAAATGTTGAGCTCTTCTTTTTCTGTCTGTTGTCTCTTGTGAAAAGCAAAACCCTGATGTATCTTATTGCTTCCCCTTTGCAGATCTGCTCTGATTTGGCACGTGGCGTTTTCTCCCCCAGACTCACAAAAACTGCCGTGGTTCAGCTGGACACAGCTAAGGGAGGTGGGAATGTGAAGGAAGAGAGTGGACTCCAGCTGGGACAAAATAGCTGCTATTTATGCAGCACCTGTTGAAGCCTGATCTTCACAGCGCACGTGATCAGCACGTCCCTTTACACTGTGTCTGTGAAATCCACCAAGTAAGCATACGTGCCAAGCAGCCACACAAGTGGTCCAACTAGAGATTAACAGACCACCAAATCCTGCACCAAGCAATGTCTGCCCGGCTCACATCTGCAGGTGCTAAAGGGGAAAGAGGCCTCTGAGAGGTCTGGGACTTGACCGGCTTGATCTGATCCTGAGCTAGGACTAATTGCCAGGAGGGAAAGACAGAAATATTCTCCCTATTGTGTCTAAGAACAGAACATCCTCAGGGGAGCAATTTTACCTCTTTTTTTGTCTCAGCGCTGGCTTATCTAGATCTGTCTGTCAAGGTTCTGAAGCTCAACACCCTTGATAGTAAGGACCTCTAAAACACCGCAGCCATCCGCAGAGATCTCAATTTAAAACTTTAAGGGGGGGAATGTAATGATTTTGCTTGACTGCCCAGTCAAGCAATTTACCTTGCAGGTGTCTCCTGGAGTGGATGCCACCTGCCCACTTGGCAGGTCAGAGCAGCTGCCCCACACGGCAGACGTTGGTGCAGAAGGGATTGTGGTCAAATTCTCTGCTAACGTACGTGGGAAAGTTCCTTCAAAATCTACACAGCTGGCTCAGCCGAGACTCTGGCTTGAAAGCACCCTGAGGGGAAGGCTCTGGAAAAGGGTGCAAGTCCTCCTGTGAATGGGTGGCAATGTCTTGATCTCTCAGACTGGTCACTTCCCTTTCCCACAACAAGTGACTTACGGGGAGCCGTTCCCATGAGAATCCATAGCAGGTGTGTGGTATTTCTCATGGAGGATGGCTGAGGGTTTGGCCGGGGAGAGAGAGTGAGGACAAAAGAGCAGATACATAAATGGCACATTTATGAAAACGTCACATCCACACTCTGCATCTGTAGCAGAGCAGTCAACCCCTCCTCTGACAAGTAGGCAAGGCAGGTTTAATCTGTCTGAGTTTTTATAAGCCTGCTCGTCCTTTACAAAGTAAGTGGTGCCTCCAGACCAGTTCACTGGATTCTGAGTCCTTATGGGCTGAGTTTGGGCAACCGTAGCTTTAGCCTACTGCAGACCCAGCATGGGTGGGTATGTAAAATGAGCTCGTTACTGCTAGCGGATTCCACAGAAGCACAGGTTAAAAGAGGGGCTGCTGCCTAAGCATAGGTGCCTAGCATCATTTACAGATTGCTAGGATACCTGACATGTTAATGAAAAGCTGGAGTTTGTGCCCTACAGGAGGGCCAGGTAGGCTACCCCATGGTCCCTATGGCGGCACCAGGTGTCTGTGTTTAGGCAACTGACTCCTGTCCCTCCCATCTGCTGCTGGGTGTGCAGGCGCTGGGATTGCTTTGCACTTCATACGCTGTCACTCAGAGATGAGTGATGATGTGGAAATGCTGTATGCAGCTACCAGTAATGCACACAGCCGATCAGTGCAGAAGTTGAAGTACTCATGACTGCCTGTATAAAAGCTGTCAGTTTTATTTCCACTGGTAGAGCTGAGCTGAGGTGTATATTGGGGTCAGAACTGAAAGCAGCCCTGGAATATTTTCCAAAGTAGGAGTAAATCATTCAGCATCCTGTATCTTGGCACAGATGCGAGTCATTCCAGAAAGAGCTGGGTACTCCCAAATTGGATACCTTTATTCTTTTGGGACTTTTGGGCTAGGAACCTGCCAAGGGCAGACACTGGGATCAGAGGGCATGGCAGCTGGCAGAGAAGGTCATAACTCCTCTGAAGCCTGTTCTTCATCAATCTCTACTTCTCAGAACATATCACTGATCTCTGATACCTTCCTGCCCTCACCTGTGGTGGTTGCCATAATCCCTCCTCCTGCCGCTGAACCTGGCTCTGTGGACCACAAAGGCACTCCTAGCGCCTTCACTATTTTTCCTCAGCAGCAGATGTATTCCTAGCTCTGGTAATGTTGGTACCAAGCCCCTCAAACTCTGTGAGAGTCTGTGTAGGTTGCTCTTTGCTGGTTCCTGTTTTGAGGTCGTCTAAGTGTCCCATCAGCCTTTCCCTGCTGCATCCACACCACAGTTGTTCGTGGAGGATAAAAGCTAAAGGTGGATGCATGGAGCACTGTGGAAGCGGCAGGGCTGCTGCGGAAAAATCTCGTCTGCAGAAGTGTGATCTCTTTCCACACGCTGTAGGACAACTCCCACATTAAAGAGAGTTTGGAGCTGGCAGGAATAGGGAGGCAAGGAATTTGGCTTGTCTTTATTACTGAGTGAAACCACGGGATTCTTCTGCCACTTTTCTCTTTGTCTGTATGCAGGCAAAGCTTCCATGTGGACTGCAAGGAGGCTTGACTGAGTATGAAATGCAGACCTTAAGTGGATAAAGATGAGGATCTACTTCTTGTGCAAAGGGAGGCATGGTAAGGGAGTTACTGGGACAATAATATATGCAATCTTTGAGGAAATAATAGCATAAATAAGGAAACAGGTACAGATTATTTGCCTTGCCAAAAAAATAGACAAGGGTACTCACACCCTGGAGCTGGCTCTCTGCTTACACTTCTACTCTGGGATCTGTAAATCCACGCTTGCCTTCATTAACCAGAGTGGGCCTCTCAGTTCTTGTGTGCCAGACCAACACCTAGAGGGAATCACAAATTGTTCAGGGGCTCTGGGTGCCATGGAAATGCCGAGAGCAGCGCATCCATCAGGTGGGATCCTGAGCAACCTGGGGCTCGCAGCTGCTTGAAGCACGATTCAAAGGGGTTGAACCTGGGAGAGACTTCACAGGCACATGAAACAGTGACAAGGAGGAGGGATCGTTCTGGACCAAAACCCCGGACTCAACCCTCTGCCAATCCTCCTGGATTTTGGAGAAGCAATCTGGATGTGAATTGTACGGCTGAGGCTCTTTATTAACATAGTTAGAGTGCATAGCACTAACTGTTCCTCAGCGCTCTCTGAGCTTCGCATCTGTGAAGAATTTGGCAGGCTCTGCTCATCTGTCCCAGCACCGTTTGGCGCTGATGTGCGCCAGCACAGGGCAGGCACAGCGGAAGATGGAGGAGCATGGCAGAAGGCTGCAGAAGCAGCCAGGACCCAGCAAGGAGAATGTATTTTCAAGGTCTCTTGTCCTGCTCACCTTTGTGCAGTTGGCTGCTTTGGGCTCCAGCCCATCCATAGTCACTAGATCCTTCAGCAGACTGGTTTCCTGGTAGCCTCCTTTAACTCCCTCCAGCTTGAAACTGGCCTGAGGCTTCTCCAAGATCAGCTTGATGCTGATAGCAAATCCAGCCATGTCAATAGCAAAGGGCCGGTTAGGGTCAAAGACGGTTTTCCAGCCCACCACCTTCCCTGCTGGGCTCACTTTTGGGGATTCATATCGCAGCCCCCCAACGAAAGCCACTGGCCAGACTGACACCCTCCTTGTGTAGCGCATCTGTGTGCCAGAAGGAAACAGTGCTGTGAGAATTCAACCCTGCAACATTTGTCCCATCCCATTAGTATACCATCCTCTGCTTTCATTGGCACCTGTCCACCCCCATTGACTTCCCACACAATCACGTAGCTCTAGGCAGCACAAGTTCTTGTTCACCTGTGCTACTGCTTGAAGAGCTACAGCTTGCAGAGGCACAAGGCTGTTTTAGCACGTTTTCTGAACACCAAACCCACTGCTTTTCTGTGCCCATGTTCAGTCCCTCAGAAGAAGGAGAACCATTGGTTTTCTGATCTCATCTGAATTTTTTGTAATTACAATTTTTTGTAAAATTTTATCATTTTTGTAAATGCCAAACACAACTTCTACCGGACCTCTAGCTCCATATTATCAACTCCATTCACTCCAACTTCACCCTCAGGCAAGTAATCTCCCTCCCTGACTGATGCATCTTTGATCCCATTTACTGCAAATTCCTGCCTGCCTTGTTCTTGCATCCATGGCTACTGTCTAAAAGAATGGGGTTTTACTGAAATTGTCAGAAAGGACGTGGAAAGAAATAAGATAGGATGAGCTTAACAGAAAATTCTGAAAACTGGAAATGTGTTCTGATACATAACTCTACATTTCAAATGGTGTAGTACAGTTTGGCTTAAATTGGTGCAAGGGAGTTTACTGAATAATCATTTTTGCAAGTTTACAATAGACTTGGCATCTCACAAAAGCCAGGTTTCCAGCAGAAGTCTGGGCAAGCTTCTGTGATCCCAGGGGCACAGCCCTGTTGTGGTGGCTGGAACTCAGAGTACAGAAGGGCAGCCAAGGAGAAAAGGTGGATTAGAAAGTCAGTCAACTTTTCTAACATTCTCTACCCATCACACACCTACAACAGTGCAGATTTATGCTTTGCCAGAAGTTTGTCTTTGGTGCTTATTTAAATCAGGTCAGTTCTCCCTGACGAGAGGTATAAGTTCTGGAGTATGTATCCTCTGGTCCCTAGCAAAAGGGGCTCCAGCTGGTGCAACGTTGTGTGAGTGGCTATTCACATCTGCAGCTACACCATGGCAACTGTTCTCTTTGCTCCTTCAGCCCTTTAGAAATCATAGAATCATTAAGTTTGGAAAAGACCTCTAAGATCATCAAGTCCAACCATCAACCCAACACCACCATGCCTCCTAAACCATGCCCTGAAGTGCCACGTCTACACATTTTTTGAACCCCTCCAGGGATGGTGATTCCACCACCTCTCTGGGCAGCCTGTTCCAATGCCTGACCACTCTTTCAGTAAAGAAATTTTTCCTAATATCCAATCTAAACCTCCCCTGACACAGCTTGAGGCCATTTCCTCATGTCCTATCACTAGTAACTTGGGAGAAGAGGCCAACACCCACCTCGCTACAGCCTCCTTTCAGGTAGTTGTAGAGAGCAGTGAGGTCTCCTCTCAGCCTCCTCTTCTCCAGGCTAAACAACCCCAGTTCCCTCAACCTCTCCTCATAAGACCTGCTCTCCAGACCCTTCACCAGCTTCGTTGCCCTTCTCTGGACACGCTCCAGCATCTCAATGTCCTTCTTGTCGTGAGGGGCCCAAAACTGAACACAGCATTCGAGGTGCAGCCTCACCAGTACCGAGTACAGGCGCACGATTGCTTCCTGAGTCCTGCTGGCCACACTATTCCTGATACAAGCCAGGATGCTGTTGGCCTTCTTGGCCACCTGGGCACACTGCTGGCTCATGTTCTGCTGGCTGTCGACCAGCACCCCTAAGAGCATGGCTACTGGGTTTGCATAGCTATAGATTTGCATCTGCCCTATACCCAGTTCCCACTGAGTGCAGGGCGGGAGAGGAGGGCTCTAGGCAACATGCCAGAGCCCTTGTCTCCCAGTTGATGCTAAAAGTCCACATGGCAGCCATATCTTAGAGGTCTTTGCAAGTGCACCTGGCCTTAAGAGGCTTTGCAGCTGTATCTTGCTTTTCTGTCCCAAGTAATTTTATTGCTCTTACCTCTTCAAAGAGCTCCAGGCTGTAGGTGTTATCATCATCAGCAAAATACACTACCCCTTCTGGTGGTGCGGTGTTGCTGAAGCTGTCCCTCAGCCAGTGCAGCCCCAGGTTCCTCTGTAGTGTCCCCCTTGGGGTGTGGGATGGGATCCAGGACAGCCCCAGCTTCAGACTTTTGGGTGTCTCCACATTGAGGTGGGTGAAGTTGAGCCCTGCCTTCTCCAGCAGGTTGGATACCAGGTTGGTCCTCCGGGGCGAGTCCTCCACCACCACCCAGTGCAGGTTCTGTACATGTAGGAAGGTGTTGGCCAGACGGGTCAGCTCAGCTTTTTGCACTGGCCGGGTGTAGGTAGGGGTGATAACAAAGATGGTTGGCAGGGTGTCTGACCATGGCGGAGGCCTGGAGTACACATAATTCTGGATGACTTTAGGCGTTGCCCCTATGCTTTGCTGCTGCCTAATGCATGATGGGAGGCCTTCTTCTCTCAGTGCAGATGTACCATTGAGGAGAGCTTTAGAGGTCACGTTCTCATCTGTCTCTTCTGGGACAAAAGGAAGGAAGGAAGAAGAAGAAAGATGTTAGAGAACTAATCACTGCTGGGCTGCCTCCTCTCCAGGGAGTGCTGAGGACACATCTGTCTGGAGTCAGTGCTCAGCACATCAGCATGCCCTCCCCAATGCCAGCCTAAAGTGCATGTTTAATGAGCCCTTAAGAACACTTTGTGTGCCTGCTGTGGGCAAACCCTGAGAGGGCCTTCAGGCAAGTTTGTCTTTGTTTAACCCATCCCATAAGAAAGCATCCTGCTGAGGGTTTGCACCAACAATCATCACAACCACCAGCACACTGACAGCACTCTTGCACTTACTTCTCAGTAAGCTGAGGTAGCGGGTGGTTGGGTACTGGTGCCACAAGGTTAGGAGAAGAGCCCATGGCAAGGCTATCAGGAGCGTGGTAAGAAGGTTACGTCTCCTCAGCATACTGCAGAGAGCTTCCAATGCCCAGGCATCTCTCTACCTTTCAGAGCAGAGAAAAGAGTAAAGCCTCCAACATACCAGTCACCACAAACACTAGGACAGTAAGTGTAGAGGCCAAACTAATAGACTGAATTTGGCTTGCTTGGATGGAAGCGTGATAAATGTTGGGCCCCGATCCAGCAAAGCGTTTGTCTAAGTGTAAGTATACCAGGAACCCCATTAACGTTGCAGGCCCGAACCATTAACCAGCTGCCCTGGCCAATTCCTGTGCTATTGAATAGAAGCTTTTATCTATTTATGTTGCTTTAAAGAACCTCCCACTGCCCCATGGTGAACCCACTGTCCTTGACTTAGGGTTGTTCACGTTGCTGATTCTGAAGCCAAACAGGACCGTTACTTGCCCCTTCTCCAGGACTGGTACTTATTCGTGGTATTCATTCCTGAGCTCGTGGTGACCATTGAATTTGCTTCTTTTGTTGAATTTTTTTAAACTGTGTGCAAGATTTGTGTTCCTGCATATGCAAGTGGACAAATCAGAAAATGTCAGGGGTCCTCAAGATAGCCAGCATCTCTTTCACTCCTGCAGTTTTAATTCATCCTCCTTTTGCAGATGCATTGAGGCAACCAGTGATGCATGTTATCAGCTATGAAGTTTTCCATTAAATCCCTGCCTCAGTCATTCCACAATGCTGGTGATACCTGCTGAAAGTTTAATTATTCCACATCCCTTCTACCCCTGGCTTGCAGTGTTCAGCCACTTGCAGCATTTAGTTTAAATCACAGACTTCACAATACTTTAATTTCTTTCTTAGCATTTATTTAACGTACGTGATTATGAGATCTCAGGAATCACAACATTTGTTTTTGAAACTCCTTCTATAAGGTTAGAGGAACTAAAAGAAAATAAAAAGAAATAAAGGACAAAAGTATCAAGAATAATCAAGAACAGAGGGTGTCTTGTTTACAGGTGGTCCAAGCTACAGTAGTCCTGTACTTGATTTTTCACAACCGTTGAGCACCTTCAGCTCCCACTAGTTAATATGATTAATGAGCTGCCAGTCTGTCTGGAAACCAGATCCTTGGCTTCTCAAGGTAGCCATGCCTCAACAAAGTAGCCACCATTAATGATCAGTTTGGCAAATACGAACTGAAGTACTTGGACGTCTATTGCAGACCACGTGTTCAGCGACATAGCTCAGCCCTGTGTACAGCCATGGTGTGATGAGACCCCAGTCCTGGCTCACCTGTTTGAAAGACCCTTAACAGCCTGTGTGCAGTAAGTCATATAAGCATGAGATCCCAGAGATGACTTCTGGAAGTCCAACATCAAATGGGCTTGCCTAGCGCACGTGCTGCCTTATGTATGGCTCTGGCACACAGTCAGGAACATTTTCCTCCAACTTCTAGCTTCTGCTTTGATCCCTCTCTGGGTACAAAATACTGTTACTACACACCAGCAACAAAAGCAGTGCTCCAAAAAGAGGGATCCACTTCTGCTGCTGCAGAACAGCAGCCCACAGAAACACTGAAAGGTACAGAGCAAAGTTACTTGTTATCATCTGAGGACTTTCTGCTATCTCTCTAAGCAGGTTGCCTGATGTTTGATACCCAGCTTTTATTCCTCTCTCTCTCCTGGTAACATCTGTAATCTGTTTTCTCTGGGATTACCCTTCTGATGCCAAATACTTCTCCTGGTAGACTTCCTCGCTACCACAGTGATGCTCACTAGGAGGCTAAAGGGAGCATAAAACTTTCATAAGCCTCCTGCAGAGAGATTTCTGTTGGGAAACTACAGTCACGCGCCCTGGGAACCAGAGAGCTGCTGACTGGCACAGCCCCACCAGGCCCTCTTGGTCTCCTCGGCTGAAGGCAGTTTGAGGGAATAGGGCGATGGCATCACACTGATACAAGATGATGGAAAGCAGGTTCAAATTGGTCGGCGTTAAATTACTGCTCTGCCAGGGATTTCCCAGGTGTGCTGAAAGCCAGTCATCTAAAACCAAGGTCCTCAAAGGCACGTAGGAACAGTGAGTGCAAAGGAGATTCCTTTCCCAGGATCTGGGCCCAGCAGCTACTCATCTGTCCAAAGGGGAAGAAGGATTGCCCTGCTTCAACCTTAGAGAATCGTGTGAGAAGAAAGATGACAACTGGTCCAAAAGGGCTCTGCTTTGCAGTGACAGCAGCCACATGGTACTCCTGGAAAGTTTCAGGGGATGCTGTTCTAAATTCAACCTCTGGGACCTTCTTGGGACCTGTCTTTAATTTCTTGCCTGACATTTTACCTTGGTCTCCTGACAAAACAAGGATTATGCGATCGCAGGGCTCATCAGTGCCCTGCCGCCAATAACTATCAAACCCATTTCAGCCAAATCTGACAGAAGACTAGCATGTCTCAGCAAGTCTTCTGGCAGGCAAGTAGATGCTCACAAGCCCTATTAAGGGAATTGCTGCAACATGAGCTCATTCCTTGTTAGACACCAACAGTACCACATTGGAGCAATCCCTCTAGGGAACCTCTCTCCACTGATCCCCAAAGCAACTGTTCGTGGCAATAATCTCTAATGCTTTTTACCTCCTCACTCAGGGAACACTGTGGTGGCCGTTCCTCTACTTTCAAGCTATGGAAAATGGACCAAGAAGGGGGCCAAGGAACCTGTGCGGCCAGGGGCACCCAGGAGTGTTTTGGTGATGTCAGCAGGAACCTTGTGCAGCAAACATGCTGGCTCTGCATAACTTTGTTGCTTTCTGATGGCTGGTCCAGGGCAGGTACAAGAGTCTCTTTCAAGCTTTAGTGCCAAAGGTGCAGGTGTTTGGTAAGCTACAGATCTAGGCTGGGCACGGGGCAGGATGGTGTTACCCACACCAGGGGCTGCTTTCCCTCCAGGAAATCCCTTCCCTTACCAGCGTGGCAGCACAGAGCAAAGCTTCCCATCACTAAGGGCCATGAGAACAGACAGAGCCACCAAAGAAATCCAAGGAGGGCTCTGCTCTGCCTCATAATGGCAGCAAACACCTAGGTCTACCTGGGCCCTGACTCGGGGTCATCACAGCTCCTTGCTTCCTCTGGGATGCTTGCAATTACAAATGTCCCTGCACTAGAGTCAGGCAGACAGTGACTTTTCCCTTTAATAAAAGCCCTTAATTATACAGACACAGTTTCTATGCAGCGGGCCTGCTACTGCTGCAAACTCAGATCGCTTCTGGAGGGAAGGAGAGGAGGAGGTGGCAGTGGCAGCTGTGTTACCGAGAGAGCACAGAGGAGAGTGGATCAGAGTTAGAAGAGCTTTAATGAATTCCCTTTCTAGTTCTTTCTCCTCCTCCTCACAGCCAGACCTGTTCATGCTTCCTGAACACTGCAAACAAGCGGAGATGCTGTCTGTGTGTGCAACTCCCCTGGTGCTCCTTGCTCATTTATTTCTACATGCACCTTCCCTCTATTGCTTTTCCAAAGCATGCAGTGCTGAAGAAGTTAAACCCCACATAAAGCACCAGGTCACTTGTGAACCTCACAGAGGAGTCTGACTTCAACGTCGTTTTCAGAAAATCTGTCTCGGAATACTTTATTTTCTCTTTAAAACCTTACTTTCTCTCCCCCACTGCCGCCCCCTGCATCCATCATGCTTGTGCTCTCCTCTGTTCCTTTACATCTTTCACCTGCCTTTTCTCAGTCCTTAAGAGTCTCTCTTCCCTGTTTCCAGGACTAGAGGAATCCCCTGGCCTACTAATAATTTTAGCCTTTGCCTTCTCTCCTTCCCCATACAAAGGCCCTTGCATTTTCTTAATGTCAACCTTGCATGGAATATTTCCCACAAAGTGGTCCATTAAAGCATCAGCCCATCCTTCTGAAAACACAGCATCAAACCCCAGTCACATGTCAATGCCTCTGGGTAGCCTGCTGATGGCCCCAGCGGGGCTTATGGAGGTTTACTGCACATATTTTTACCTACTTTTTGTAATTAAAACCAAAGTCCCCTAAGTGGCTCAGATTAATTGCATGCCTGGCTGGCAGGCATTACTGTGTGTATTCTTGGCACAACCAGCTACCTTCCTTCTGCCTTTAAACCCATTCAGAGCAGATCCTATTAAATGGGGTTCCAGATCAGAAGAAAATTTTGTGATCATCTCAACCCATCTCCAGTGATCATCCCATAATTCCTGGGTTTAAGCTGCAGTGGGCAGGGAGTGTCTCCTGATGTGCTTGTACAGTCCTGCACTGATCCCAACAGGAGCCTTTGGATGCAACTGCAATACAAATATTATTGATTGTACTCTCTTGCTGGTTCTTCTCCTCCCTTGCTATTTCCGCTGTCCTGCCTATTCCCCTTTCTCCTCCCTCTTCTTTCTTTCCCAATGTCTCCTGCAGCCCTTGTTTGTGTTACACACCCTTAACAACATTAGCTGGATGTTTGATGGATGCCTTCAATATGCTGCCTGTAGCCTCCTTGAGCTGTTTTCCAATTACACATCCCTCTTCTTAATTTCATCCATCAATCTTCTGTTCTCCATTAAAAAAATAAACAAACACACACACACAGAGCACAAAGCTGAGTATGATAGGGACAAAATGTTTCTCGTACTACTCTTGCTTTGCACTGATTTGCCGGACTTCTCAATTCCTGGGACACAGCAGCATCCAGTCTCCATTTAAGCTCATGTGCTCATGCAAGGGGCATTAATCTGAAAGGATTTGGGAGAAGAGAATGAGAAAAGCACATGGGGGAAGAGCCCAGCCCCAGCTTGGATGCCCCAGACCAATGCTGAACATGTAGCTGAGGCTCAGAGCATCGCGTGTGACCAATCCCTTCATCTGCTGTTGACTAATTACCAACACAGGGTACAATTTGCTACAGGCAGGGCAGCTCAGATGTTGGGAGAGGGATAAGGATTCCCAGGCTGGAGAACAACCCAGGCAGCCTCACTGATCAGATACAACTTTAAGAGGTCACATATGTGACTTTCTCTCTAAGTTGCAGAGTAGTTTGAAAGGACCTGTTGGGTGAATAACAGAGAAAGGTGAAAATTAGGGAGAGGCCCAGCTGAGTGGGGTTTATAAGGCTGATGTGTGAGTTCAGGTGCCTGTGATTTTCCTATAGCCCTGTTGAAAAGCCATTCAATTTATGTCCTCTTTGATAACTCAGAAATTGTTAGGATCACACAGGCTTTGGTAGTTCTGTTCTGAGGTTTCAGTTCTGCCCTCCACTTGACTGATTCAGCAGGAGAATAATTTTGAAAACTTTGCTCTGCAAGAAAGATGATTTTGCAGCCTCTGGTTCAGGGCAGCCAGCCTGTCTGAGCCAGGCTTACAAGACCCTGAATGTTGGACCAACCCCAGCCCCAGGACTGCATGTCTGTAGTCTGAGACGCAGACTCTAAAGATCATTATCTTCCCAGAGGGACAAATTTCACAGTTCAAACTGTCCCCCGGGAACATCCCACCATCCAGCGTAAAGGCTTTTTCTAGGCAAGCACCCAAAGCAAACTAATCTCAGCTAATGGAGCCAAAAGCTTCAAGAAACACCCCCTAACCTTGGTTTGTACCGTGTTTGCAAGTCTACCGTTCTGTGCATGGAGAGAGGCATGCAGAGGGGAGGAGAAGGGGGTGTGGGGAGAGGAGAAGGGCAGAACTGGAGCAGAACCACCAGCAGATGCAGATGACTTAATTTCATGCACTGAAACTGTCAGCAGGGTTTTTGGTTTGTTTTGCCTGTGTTTTGCTGCCTCTCTCCATCAACCCCTAGCCACCTTGAGGAAGTCCATGCAGATTTCATGAGTTCCCTAACTCCCGGTGTGGGAGATGTGATGCTGAAGGCAGAGCAGGGAGATTTCAATTATTGATGAGAGCGACCTCTCTTTAAACAAGGACTGCATAATTCATGGCAGCACCGGTATTTGTGGTGATCAGCAACGGCTCTGTCTCTGCTTTGCTGAAATCCACAGGAAGCTGCTGTCCCCTCTCCCCCCATTCCCTCAGGCCCATTAGAGCCTTCAGCCGAAACTTCAATACTGTTTAAAATTGAGACACGCCAAGATGCTGCAGCGCTTCCCTTCACCGGGCAGTCTCCTGCCTGTTTGAGATGTGCACAATAAAGTGGGAGGACGGATTCAAGGAACCAGAGAAGTGGATGGAATGGGTTGTTGCTCTGGGATAAGCAGGGGTGATTACTGTGCAAACACAGCCACAACAGGACATTTCTCAGTAGCAGGACTCCTCTGACACCGAGATACGTCTGCAGGAATGGCATCGACGTAGGACACAAAGAACAGGCTAGATCTAAAGATGCCTGAGGGTTCATGTCCAGCTGTATTTCTTGTGGGGGTGGGAAACAGAAGAGGAGAAGGGAGATTTGGTTTTCTGCTCAATAAGTAGCAATTTCTCCCCTAAACTCTGCTGGAACTGGGTGGCTGAAAAGTAAAGGGAAAAAAAAAAAAAAAAGCAGAGTATTTTTTTCTAGGAAGGGAAATTTTAATGATGGACCGGGGAAGGGAAAAACTCTTTCCTAAGCCCACAACTGGGATCTTGACCTCCCAGTAGCACAGGCAACGCAGGCCACTGTGGTCCTGTCCGAAGGTGGAAGGGTGCTCTTCTGCTGGTGGTTTCAATTGTCCCTCTGCCGCAGACCTTGTGAATGGCTCCAGGCAAGCGATGCCTGCCATCTGATTGAGGTGAGCACTTCCCTACCACTCATGGGGATAGAGGGTGAGGCAAAATTAACTGAGCCCCCTGGAGAGACAAAAACCAGAGAACTACAAAATATAAAACAATATGGGGAAGGATGGCCAGGCCCTTCCCCAGGGCAGGAAGAGTGGAGCCACCAGCAGCTGTGGGGTTTCAAGGCTTGGCCTCATCTATGCTCTGTCACGGGCTTCTGCGGGGACAACTTCCCCGGGAAGTGAGTCACTCCCAATGAAACAGCCGCGCTTCCCAAGCTGCCACGCTTCTTCCTCAGATGTAGAGAAAGGCTTCATCCTCTCCCTGCCAGCTCCGATCCCTTCACCATATGGGACTGCAGTTACTTCAGCCCAGAAATCATGCTCGTCCTTGGGGAATGCACCATGCACCCTCCACATCCCCATCCCTCCACTGCCCCTGTGAACCCAAGTCAAGCATCTTCCTCCAACCTTGGTCCATAAACAGCTCACCACGGTGCTTTTCCCAAGGGCGTCCTTATCCCAGACGTGTGGCATGTGTCTGAGCAGCACAGAGTGGCAGAGGGTAATGCTTTGTACAGGGCTTTGTTCCCAAGTTAAAAAAAAGGCAAAAAAAAAAAACCAACAGAAAACAAAAAAGAAACGTTGATGAAGCTAATTAAATCTGCTGGCTAGGTCCTGTGGGAGCCAATACTTTTGAGACAGCGCGTGGCTCAGCCTGCTATCCCCAGGTAGATCAAGGGTATCCAGGCACTATCTGGGCTATCAGCAGGAACGGAGATAACCCAGTTCAGATATAGACTAGACCTTGAATTTGGCTGCAAAGCCCAGCTATGCAGGGAGCCTTCCAGAGCCTGCAAAATGAGGTCTAAACCAGGCTATTTTTAATCAACCTGGACCCAAACGTCCTTCATGATCGACCCATGCGACCTGTCACCACCTTCCCATCCCCCTGAGCTTTGACTCAGAGGGACACAGCCCTCCGCCCTGTCCCAATTTCCCTGTGCTGCAGAGCCATAATCCAGGGGTGCCAGAAATACCTGCAGAAAGATTGGCAGGTCAGGCCCAAACAGAAGCAGGAGATACCAGATATGTCCTGAGAAAGCCAGCTCTCTCCTGAGAGACCTCTCTGCTTGTAGTTATCCTCTCTTGAAAGGGAAGTCGGGGGCTTATTCAAATGTCGGTTTCTCTCCCCTGCTGCCGAGCTCTGGCAGAACCAAGGTCCTTTTTAGGTGCTGATGACTGTTACAGAATAATAATTCCAAATGTATCAGCGTGAATCAGCCCAATATCTGCATTATTCAAAAAAAAAAAAAAAAAACCAACCAAAACCCCTTTCTTTTTCCAAGGAGGCAAAATAATTCTAAGGAAGCAAAAACAATACCGTATTGTTCCAAAGTATCTGTACATTTCATCCAGAGCTTTCCCTACTGAGTTAACAGCTGACGCCTGTTCAGCAGGAGTGGGAGCTGTCATTTTACAGGTTTCTTACAAAAGCAGAAAGGAAAAACCCATAGTATTTGCTTTCAGAACATTTTCAAAGACAGAGAGGAATTACTTTTTCAGAGAAAAAGGCATTAGGCATTATTTGATGGATAACTACATTTCACAGGTGCTTGTTTGGGAAAAAAAAGAAAATCACGTTGATCACAAGCTCCTTGTAAAGATATGGGGCCCAAAGGCCAATGCTGTTCCTCTGGTAGCAGCCAGGATGCAGAGATGGGCTTTGATCTTAGCTATGTGTCAATATGACATCAAATGCAGACCTCCAGAGGAACATACTATCACTAATGCACATTCTTGATTGATTTAGATAGCTTGTTTTCCTCCTACTTTCAAAGGGAATGTTGAGATGCCCTTCCCTGCTGGACTTCCTGGTTACTCTTAGGGAGGGCAAAAGCAACTGAAGGAGAAGCTGCTCTGGATGAAATCACACTGCAAATGAGAGGAACAGCAATTATGCCGTTTAAAACACAGACGTAGCTAAAGATGTCTACTGTCTTCCCAAAACCCGTGGAATACTGACATTTTAAAGGTTACACGTGTGTGCTGGCACCCTGAAGAATCAGAGTCCAGAGCCCTTATTGCACGGAAACAACAGCGGGCAGAGGATGCATGCGGTGTATGGGCAACAATCCACCGGAGTTTTTATTTGGGAATGCTGGCTGAATTAGGTGATCAATAAAAGCATCATGCAAACAGCAAATTTGGGCAGAACGTTTTCGTGGGTGGCTGCTCCGTAGATTAACACAGAACGGACGCTGGCCAGCACTGATGAGTTGCCACCACATCGTGTAGACATTGGTTAAATGAGAAGTGGAAAGAGGAGAAACACCACTTTGGTCTCCTTGATGGACACTTTTGCTGTTGCAGCTCTCTGAGCTGTGTGAAATATGCTCGCTCCATAACTAGCTGCGATGGTCCAAAATGCTAATTCTGATTTCTTCCTCCGAATAAATCATCAGCACTCATTAGATTTGCCACTTGCTGTGCGGCATCCAAGTGCCGTGCAGGCACTTTTAAAAACAAATGTAGAATGGAGAAATAAAGTGGCACCTAGAGAATTGTCTTTTGCAATAGTTATATGTTACGGTCCGCTGCTTGATTTGTACCTTAAATGCCACAGCTGATCTGTACAGCTTGGGCTCGATTAAAAGAAACACCAGAATGAAAATGAGAGAGTCAGAAGACTACAGCGTTTATTCTCCTGCCCTCTGCATATGAAATGAAAAGGGAGGAAGGGAGCGTAGTAAAGAAGGAGCAGGAAGGTGATGGCCAGTGTCCTGCTGAGGCTGTCCTGCTGTCCTTCCCTGTCCTAACAGGGAAGCTGTTGACTCCAGACCACAGGCAGGGCACATCCAAATTACGTGCCAGGGCTTGTATGGGTCTGTTCCTTCCCAAGATCAAGAGACCCATATGTGCTTCCCAACTTCTGGGAAAGCCAGGGGAACAGTCAGTATGATAGTCGAAATATCTAACATGGGCACAGGCAGCAGCTGCCAGAAGATAATCCTACATCATGATAGAAAGAAGTTTTTATTTGTAGAAAAAGTGTGTGGTGGATGCATTTGGGCAAATTGATGGAGCTGAGGAGTAGCAAAAGCCAAATGACCCTTTCTGACAACAATCCAGTCCTTCCAGAAAGAAAAACTGGAGGGTTTGGTTTCTGTTTTTCCAGGGCTTGTACCGTTAAAATGGAAGGGGCTTGTCTGTTGGGAAGGCAAGGAAGGCTGTGAGGGAACTGAGGACAGATGAGCTCATAGCACAAGAAACAAACTCTGCTCTCTCTCTTAGAGTGCATAGGGCTTGCTGTCTGCTGTGCTCCTTAGCTGCATGTGAAAGTAACCTGGGCTAAAAGTCGTCTTTGCACATAGTGTCTATAAACCTTTTGGGAGGGAGGTCAGCCTATTCTGTATTGTACTCATGGGCTTATCTGTGAATTTGTGTGCTTCAGGCTGCTCAAGACCTGGGTGAAGTAAGGGGTTGATGCTACCCTCCAAGCTGGTAGGTTGTCTGCTCTGTCTGTCCCTTGAGCTTGGAGTGAGATCTCTGCACAAATACCAGCAAGAAAACACTGGGAGATGCCTCTCCCCAGCTCTTGCATGTCTGCACTCAGGGCTGCTGGGGAGCGCTGTCCTTCGTACCTCCTTTCCACATGCACGAGCTGCCAGTTGGCCTTGGGCAGAATAAGTGATGAACAGATACTTCTGGTTGGAGGGGAGAGACAAACTAGGCTTTTTTTGAACCCTTCTCTGCACTTTGAGAGCACTTTGAGCTCACTTCAAAGGCAGATCAGGTTAGCCGGAAACATCAGGGCAGACAAAGAGCGGTCTCTCATTGAAACAAGAAATGGGCTGCTGCTGTAAGTCTTAGATGTGGACCTGAATCTCCCATGATTCTGGGGGTGAATCCAGCTCTCTCCTTGTGCTGGGGGGAGGAAAGCACCCTCTGGTTACCTAAAAGCTTTCCGAGCATTGGGTCAGTGCATAGTCTCCCACAGACAGCGATGCTGGTAAAAGTGGCAGCTGCAGAACTACAAACTGGATCTCTAGAAACTCAGGAATGCCTTAAAACATGGGTCTGATTTGTTCCTGCTGTACAATGATCCCCCACCTCTGGAGCACACTTCTGGTTGCTTTTCAGAGTCTTTGTCCTTAACCAGATTCTGTACGTTATGTGACTGGTGAACAGTCTTTTCTCTCTTTCTGCAGTAAAGACTCCTTCAACTTACTAACTCTCTCCCAGCAGAGAGATGCTGGGCATTACCCAAATTGAGCTAACCTTAGGATGATGTTACTAAGGTTGCTCCCACCCACTTCCTCCCCAAACCCCTGCAAGCGTGCAGATACCCTGCATCTCTGGCTGGTGCCTGGCATTCCGGTCTTCTGTCAACGGCTGTCTTGTAAATGTGTCCTCAGCGTGACAGACACCTTGGTGTTTCTAGGCTGCAGCAGGGTGAGGCCAAAAGCAGTTCTCTGTGAGGATGTTTGTGAAGGTCAACAAGCCAGGTGAGGCATTCCTAACTTCCCACATGCACACGTGAATGCGCCTACTTCCACACCTCACCAGCTCTGCAAAAAATACCCCCGAAGGGTCAGCAGCAGTTCCTAGGCAGGGGAAACATCCCAAAACCACTAGGGGAGGAAGAAAGAAGAAACCGGCCTCCTGGTTCTCCTACTGTAACTCATTTCTAAGCCATTTGTGTGTGTCCTGGTGCTCAGGTCAGGACCCATGTTGGGGATAGGAGAGAAATATCTAGTATCAGATTTGACCTGTCTGCTAAGTGCAGTGCAGAAGGGAGGTAAAAGAGCAGAAATCATGCCTAGTGACTATTTTGCATCAGCTACATTACATTAACAGCTACAGGATTTGGTTTGACTTCCAGGGAGCTACAATCCAAGTGTGGCTTGGCTTGCTGGCCTATGAACAAAATTGGCTGATGGCAGCTTATCTACTGCTGAATGGGAGTAGATGTTGACAGGAGAGCCATGGGGGCCCTCTGCAGCACCTCCAAAGAGGCTGTTAGGTGGGGTGAAGTGTGCAGAGTTTGTCTAGCAGGTTAATGTTGTGACTGGGAATGCAAGTGGGGACACTGGTTGTCATACATGAACAGTAGTGGATTTGTTCTCAAGAGGGTGACAAGAGAAGGGAGCACCATGCACGAAGGCTCTCCGAGGTGACAGGAGCAGTTTTTAATTATCCTTTCCCAAATAATCCTTTGGGGTAAACTATATTAATCCACAAAAGTCTTCTTAGCATAGAGGTCAGCAGCGATGATTAGATCTTAGCGAAGTGCTTAGCAGTGTCCTGTGCCTTCCCTTTTAACGGAACTGCCAATGCATATCGAGTAATAAGAGATTTGTTGTGTTTTCCTCAATGCTCCAAGAGTCCTGTTCTATCATGGAAGTTAGAAACATCGCTTCTGCTGTCAAGAAAGCTCCTGTTATCATTTGATAACATGCTGCCAAGCGCTGTAGGTTTGAGGAAAACAGGAAACAGCACGAGTTGCTAGCCAGAATGGGGAATGCACTGGGATTACTGGACGAGCCATGGAGAAATCTATGGGCTGCTACAGTGCAAGAGGTGCTGGTATCCCACAGTGGAGGGAAGATGTGTGAAGGAAGGAGGCGTAGGTGGCTGGATTGGAGAGGACACCTGAAATATCTAGTTGTTGACAAAACAGAGGCTGCAAGAGGTTAACGGAAGTAGGATGGACGAGGCAGTTCCTAGGGGGAAAAAAAAATGGGGTGGGGGAGAAATGCTGGCCAGGCTGAGATCTGCCACTTGGTAGCACTTGCCAAAATGCAAATAATTTCTCCTTTCTGAAGATCTGCCAGGGGACACCTCAGCCACCTGGAGTCAGTTGTTAATGGCCCTACCTCCTTTCCTATTGCTCCCCAGAGAGAAGGAGCTGGGATGTATGTCTGAGAGAGGAAAGAAACTTGCTGTGGACCTTGGAGAAGTAGGATTTGCCAGCTTGCATCTGACTGCCCTGCCCAGCCCTGAGATCCAGCTCAGCCAGGCTCAAGTTTGACTTCAGCAGATGCTGCCTGTGGGCTTTGTAGAGGTGCACAGGGATAATCAGGATTTGGTTTCTGTTTGCTGGCTAATTTGAGCCCTTGCTGTGAGATTTGGATGTTTCTGAGGATTCTATATTAGCTTTAATGATTAAAAAATTATTTCAATGCTTAGTGAAGAAGATGCATGATCTATCACTGAAGCCGCTTAGCAACAGGACTCATTAAGACATGTATTAGAACAGAAAGATACCCTTGCCCCAGCGTCCTCTTGGAATGACTATCCACTCATCTAAACAAGATAAAGGTCTTTGCTGGCCTCCTCCGAGGCCAGAGGATAAAGCACTCAACTGTGAAACAAGATTTCTTGGTTCTTTTTCTGGCTTCAACTATGCGTAAGTATGTGGATCTGGGCAAATCATTTCACCTGCTTCAGTGCCTCGGTTCCCCCACAGGTAAGATAAGCACAACAATGTATAAGCTCTCCGGGGAAATGACTTTCAAGTGCCTAAGCTCATTAGAGAAAAAACAGCCCTTGCAGTGAATAAAAAGTGTCTCAACCCACGGTTTGCATTGCCCTCCTGAAGCCCGGCATACAGCTAGCTAATTATAGGCGAGAAAAAAGATTTTCTCCTAGCCCCTTACGACCTGATGGTAGCCAAGTAGAGATGTTAAAAACTTGTTATCTGGCTCAAACGAATTAATTTTAGGCAAAGCCTGGCAAAGTATTTCTGGTTATCCTTCAAGGAGAAAGAGGGCCCGCCAGTTCTGGGGCAGGATCTAATTTCGCTCACAGGAACACTGTTAAATACCATGTCTGAGAGGAGAACAGTAATACTTGGTGGTTTTTTTATCCCGAAACATTCATTGAACCACTCAGGCAGCACCATTCTCCTCATGAGGAGAAACTGAGGCAGGGAGGAGGAAGCAGGTGTCAAAGGAGACATTTTGGTCCACAGTGTAAAAGCCGAGGTGTTCCTGGCTCCTGGGGCTTGCACAAGGGACATTGAACTTCATACCTGAATGCACAAGCCTTGGGCAGACCTAAGTGTGGGGTGGGGGTAAGGGAAGCCCAGACAAAAGGAAGGTGAGGGAAGAAAAATGGGTGTAGGTGAGATATTGAGGTGTGACTGAAACTGGTTCCTGAGGGGAGGAGAGGCAACAGGAGAAGAGCTGAGGTTAATGGGGATGAGAGCGCCGGAGAATGAAAAGAAGGAATGAACAAGGGCGAGGGAGCTGGAGACCAAGTGGGACAGCAAGCAGGAGGCAGAGTCAAAGCATCTGAGCTCCCTCGGAAGAGATTGCCTATTTTGCTTCTGCCTTTTTTTGTGTGTGATCTTGCCTTAAAATTGCAGGAATGTGGCAGCACAGCACTGGCGCTCTGATTTATTAATTCCATCCCGTCCCACCAGCCCATAAAACAAAAGCATCTGTGTTTGCTCAAGAGGAGCACATGAAGGGCCTCATTCATGTCAGAGGTGGAGAGGGAAGCTGGCAGATACAGGAAAGTCATCGGCACCTCCTTTCCTTTTCACCTTTGTGTGGATCTGGGCTGGGGGAAGGGCTGTGGGAGGGAAGGATCCAGAGGATGGGGTATCAGGAGGGAGAAAGCTAAGATCACCCTGACAGTCCGTGTGGGAGAAAGTGGAGGGGAGGGGGGACCCAACATACGCACTAGGCTGGACCACCTCCAATGCAGAAGGCACCCCAGCACTGCAGAGAGGACAAAATCCCTTGCTGCCACCCGGGCTCGCCCAGCACTGGCCTCCGAGGTGGCACTTTGCGCAGTTTTCCCCGATGAAGGGCCCTCCTGCTGCTGCGGTCACAGCCAGGGCTTTCAGGGAGCCCAGCACTGTTGTCTGACCCGTAGCTATGGACATAACCATAATAATAAATTAAATCTGCCACTCATAGGAGAAATATCCCTGTAGGGTTGTTTTTTAGCAAGCTTTCAGAATGAGGAAGACTCAGGGCGAGATGGATATTAATTATCCTACTTTAACGGCTGGGGCCTGGAGGGGGAGAGGAGCCAGCAACCTCTACTCCTTGCCAGGCAAGGATCAACTGTGCTGTTTCTAGCAAGGGGTACTGGGAGATTTCTGCCAGACACGGAGGACCTTGCTAAAACCTCATCTCTACCCCTGTCCTTAGAGACAGTGTGTTCAGGAGCCAGGCTGCCCTGCAACATGGCAGGGGGATCATCACCTCAGGGAAGCAGGGTCTGTGAGCTGCTGCTGCCTGCCTGGTCCTTGGCTTTTCCTCCAAGCGCTCCCACACAAGGACTGCCTAGGAGCAATCCTGCTTTGCTAGCAAAACGCGGTTCCCATGTGCCCTGTACTCCCACACACAAACCCACCGTGAACTTACAGAATGAGACAACATTGCTGTTCTAAAATCTTTTATCCAGAGCCGAGATTGTCTGACTGCTAACCCTGTTCAACTCCAAGTAATCCCTGCACTTTGCTTGGCTAGAGGCTGGCTGTACTGGGAATAAATGCCCTTGCTCGCATTGCCAAGGGGTAACATCCAAAGAATAGGACAATACAATTTTCTTTTATAATGCAGCATTATTCATAAACCAGCACCACACAAAGTTGCCAGGATGCTGGCAGTCTATTAAAATCAACAGCACAGGCAGGGGAAGCGTCAGCCTAAGCACCACTGGACCAGCTCAAATCTCATCAGAACTTAACCTGAACCCACTCCAGCTGACAAAAACCACACCTATGAGAGCTAAGCGTCAGCACGCAGGCTGGAAAACACATATTTTTTGCTTCTGCGTGGAAATGAAAATATGCCCCAGTGATCTTCACTCAAGCATGTCTGTCTCCTTTTGTCCTTTGTCTCTTACATTGATCAGTGTTGTGGGTTTTGGAAGGTACAAGAAATCCTATGCTAGACAGTTGTGAGAGGTGGAAGCCTGAAGATTTAGATCTATTTCAAATGGACTGTCCTGTCCAGTGATGAACGATCTGCTATCCGTCAAAATGTCTCCTCTTTTCCCGAACCCTACACCCAGCACCAGCAGCATCTTGTAGCAGTGAGTTCCATATACCACTATGCACAGCATGGGAAAATACTTATTTTTATCATCAAATTGCTACCTCTCACCTTTTCCTGGACACAGTCCAGTTCCTCTACTAAGAAAAGTGATGGAGAGAAGGATTCACTTGCCCTGTTCTACATTGCTGATTGCTTTGTTTTTCACCCCGAAGCCCCTCCTCGTTTGTCTCCCTGAGCTAACTAGCCTCATCTTATCAAATCTCTCTATGTGCATCAGGCATTAGTGGGATTACCTGCTCAGGGGGATGAACGGCAAGTGAAATCTAAAGGTCCCTGTGCCGGAGCTGCGGATCCCAGCTCTGTGTCACAGCCCTGGGAAGCCGTGTCTCCTGAGGAAATTTAGCTCACATTTTATAAATTTGAAGAATTTGCAGAGTGCAATGTTTTCATCTTAGGGAGAACGATCTCAGGCAGCTCCCCGCACTGCGTGGCAGAGGAAGCCAATAAGGCAGTTGACTGAACACTTGGGAGCACTGGCAAAGTAGATAAATTCGAGCTCTTAAGGGAAGACCTTTGGGAGCAGTAATGTCACATGAGAGTGAGCTAGAAAAGACTTCAAGCTCGTAATTATGAGCCTGCACAGCTTAAAACAGCATGAAAAGATAAAGGACCAAGTTTTTATAAGTGTGCTGACCACGGGTCGGGCTGCAGTTCGGAGGCAACCCCAGCCTGGAGGATTCGGTGGGGTCTGACCAGTGTCCCTTTCAAAGAGCAGGCTTTAGGCAGTCATGCCTGCACCCGAGAGGAGGGTGATGATAGCCACAGGTCTCGTCCGCGTGCTGTATTTATTAGTCTCTTATGGTAGTGGTGGGTTTTAAATCGCAGTCCTGTTAGGCTGAGCTGCTTCCCAGCAAGTGCTTCTCAGAGATGCAGGGGCCTTGCCTGGGAGACAGACGATCTGGGGCTGTCTCAGCTCTGACGCTATCAGCTGCAGTGTGTCTCCCTTGTAAAGTGGGGGTAGTCATCCTGACAAACAGCGCTGTATGTGGGCAGGGAGTGCTCTTAATCACGTATGCGGAGTACTTTGAGATCTTGGGATGGGAAGCAGCGCGGACGAGCATAATGCTTATTATTAGACAGAAAGGCCAGGAGCAGAAAGGGCAGAGCGATTCTAGACTTCTCCAGGGCCCTGCAGGTGTGTGGGACCCGGCTTCCAGTCTGGCTTATTACCACCTTTTTAGGCTTCTTCTTTTATTAGGAACAATTAAATACAAGGAGGAAGGGGACAGATATCATCTTTTCCATGTACATCCTGCAGAATAATTGCAGAGCTTTCCCAGAGCAATTTTGCATGCTCAGTAAAGGGCATCTTTGGAGTCGATCAGATATCTTATCCCTCGTAGGCATACATATGAAGGCTTGCAGCATACGTCAGGAGATCTCTTTATTGCTCCCAAATATTGGGAATGAGAAAGACAGCAGAGAGTGCTGAACAAGAGGGAAAAGAGGCCTTGGAAGAAGCTCTGGGAGGTAGATGGGGTTGTGGTGTGGCTTCTCACGGCTGGGACAGCCTCCTGACGCATCAGTGGGGAGCTGGAGGTGACTGTGCCTGCAGCACCAGCACCCCAAGGGAGATGGGCAGTGGGAGCAATGAAGGCACTGACAAACAGGGGGGTACGCAGGGCAGTGCCACTGGCAGGTGATTACTGTGGTGAAGAGGGGAGGAAAGCCATCCGAGGGTATGGCTGGAGTGAACCCAACTCCAGGCTCCTGACAGCAAGCTGCCTGCTAGGTACGACTTTGCTCTCAGACACTAAGGACATCTCCTGGCCTGCTGCTGAAGCAGAGGGAAGTTCCCTGCCAGAAAGCACCTCTACCAATGCTTCACAGGCAAGAACGGATGCTGGGAACACAGGAGAGGCAGCCTTGAGCTGTCCAGTACCACCTCGGACACTCCGCAGGGAAGATGCCATTAAACAACACAAGCGCTAGTCACAAAGATATTCCCAAACCATGGAAGCAATGTGAATTTAAGGGTTGTACATTGTCGAAGTGTATTCTCTCTTGCATACATTTAGCTGCTCTGTAGCTCTGTACAGCTCCCTAGGCAACAGTCTTCCCAAATGACACCATAACAAAGCCCAAAGGTGCGGGAGCCTCGCTCATTAAAAACCCTTGGCATGGGAGCAGGTGTCCTCAGCCCAACTGCTTTACTTTCCATCCCGTGGCTGCTAAGTGTCTTGCAAGTCAGGCTGAGGCCCTTCGCTGTAAAGGTGGCTGCATCCAAGCTGTGCTCTGTGTCAGCCGGTTGAGTTGCTTTGGGCTTGCAAGGTTGCCTAAATGGTTTATCAATTATTGTAATTATTGCTACAACACTGAAAACGTCAAAGAAGCCAAGAGCTTTAATTTGATCTCATCCGATTCCTGAAACACCCGATACCACACGTTAGCTGCTCAGCGCATCTACCTCTGTACGTTAACTGCCCTGCAGTTAATTCAGTGCAGACTGAAGTGCCCTGAAAGTGATACTGGAGTCGCTCCCGGGAGGGAGAGAGGGAGGGGAGGAATCACAGCCACCGGGCTCCTGGCCTCGCACCAGGCCAGCACAGCACGCACGCTCGGCCGCCGGCGCTCACATACGGTCTGTGTCCCAGGCATGACCGCTAACGGAGAGCTTCCAGGAAACCATGGAGCAGGCACCGACTGAAAGCAATCCCGGCCCCCGCATCCTGCTTCAAGGCACAGAGAGAAAGGGGCTGGCGGCATGCGCAGCTGCAGACAGATGTGACACAGGCTGTCACACGCAGCTCTGCCGGTGCTCCCCTCCTGCCCTGTAACCCTCTCTATTACCTGAGACTGATCTCCCCACAATCTTGTACCAAGGTATCTCATTTCAGAGTAACGATGGCCTGCCTTCTGCGAGGATCCTGTCCTGCTGTCTCTTTGCACCCGTCTCCCAACTTAGTACGTGGCCCCCGTTCCTAGCCCTGCCTGAGGCTCTCCTGCACGGACAGATGCCTGTGTGGAGGTCCTGGGATACAAGACACAAACCTCACCATCCATTTTTCCCTTTTGCACCAGACAAGATTTAAGCCCGAGCAGAGGTGGGGGATCAGACTCACGTGTGAAGTCGCTGTACCCTGTTCTGCCCTCTGCATACGTGCTTTGCACAAGGAGGCACCCTCTGGGTCCAGGAAAGGAGCCGAAAGCACCTGCAGAGGCTGCATCGTTCATGCTCCCCCACTCACTCGCTGAGCTGTGCAGGCTTCAAGTTGCCGGATGGGTATTTATTGTTTGTCGTTACTGCTCTGCTACAGAGATGCTTGGTGCCGCCCAGCTGATCCGAACACCCCTTCTCCCAAGCGGGCACAGAAATTGCCCCTCAGCAGGTTTGCTTGAGGAGTTACTGAGGAACAAGCTGCTTCTCTCCAGGTTTGCAGCACCTGGAGGTTTCTCCCTCTCATGCATTAGCTGCTGAGCCTACCCCTCCTCTCCTGTCCCCAGGCCAGATGGGCAAGTGGCAGGAGCAGGAGGGCAGAAAAAAAGTACTTCCCAACTCTCCTAGGAACATGCCCCCAAACTCTGCTCCAGAAAACCAGCAAGTGCATCCCTCAGCAGACACCCATGTGCCAGGGAGGGGTGAAAAGGGGCAAAGACCTTCCCCAGCCCTCCCGCTCTCACCCTCTCCCAGTCCACCTCTCCAGAGCTCCTCACAGGGATGCCCGCTCGGGGTCGGTTCCCACCGAGGCTGTGTATGCCTGCACACAAACCCCATCGCCCCTTTGTACTTCGGTTTCCCCGGTACCTGTCACAAAGAAGCGCAATAAAACCTCTTGGGGGGCAACAGCATGCCCGGGACCTGCGTTTGGTTAAGCTGGCCGGAGATTCCAGCGGCGTTGACTCAGCTGCTGCTGCAGCCACGGGTGGAGAGACACCGGGGGCTGGGGGCATCTCCTCGCAGCTGGAAAATTCCAATCTGGGAGTGGGATGTTGCTCCTCTGGAAGGTGCCCGGGCGGGGGGGGGGTGTGTGTAAGGACAGGGGCTCCCCGTGAAGCGCGGTGCCGGTTCGGGCGCTGAGAACGGATGAAGTTTGGGGACCCGGCTGCTGGTGGCGGGGCAGGGTACCCCTCCCTGCGCCAAGCGCTGGGCTCCCGGGGTACCGCAAGGTCACCCCTGCATCCCCGGCGCTTCCCCCACACCCCAAAACCCCCGGTGCCCGGGGCGGGGGTCCCCGCTTACCTGGCCGAGATGCGCCGGTCACGGCGGAGATGCCGGGGCGCCGAGCGAGGGGCGGCACCGGGCCGGGGGCTGCCGGGGGAGCATCGCCTGCCGCCGGCGGAGGTGCGTCCTCCCTGCCGCCGTGGGACCGCCACCGCCACCGGCGCTGTCACCGCCACCGGGACCGGGACCGCCACCGGCACCGGGACCGGCCCGTCGGCGCTGCCGGCCGATGGCGACGGCCGCCTTCAGACGGCGCCGGCGATGCGGCTGCGAGCGGCGCGGAGCCGATTTAAGGCCACCCCGTGCCGGGGGTGGGGGGAGCGCCGAGGGCCGCCCGCAGCCGGCTCCTGCGCGCCGCGCATCCCGCGGGGCCACCTTAAGCGGGGAAGGGGCGAGAGCGGAGCCGGCGAAGGGGGGGAAGGAGAGGCGAGAAGGCGACCCGAGCCGAGCTTAGCCGAGCCGAGCCTAGCCGAGCCGAGCCCAGCTGAGCCGGGGGCGGGCGGGAGGCGAACGGGGCCGGGCACCGCCGCAGCGCTGCCCTGGGGGCTGGGAGGGGGGCGGCCGGGCCCCCTCGAAGGCGGGAGCTTTCCCTTCGCCGGGCCCGGCCGATGCTCTCCCCGCTGAAGGCGAGGGGCTGGGATATATATATATATATATATATATATATATATATATTCTCCGTCCCGAGGGGCTGGTTTTGCTGCTAACCGGGTGCTGGCTTGATTTCTCGCTCCCCGCCGAGGCTCCAGCTGCTCCGAGCAGGAGCCACCCGCCACGGCTCCAGACCATGAGGGTTGCCTAACAAGAGGGTGACCTACGGGGCACGGCCCGAAGCTGGGGGCCACAGTGCTTCTGGGCTTTGGCATCCCTGCATCGCTGCTGTGTGCCTCGGTTTCCCTTCTAGCGCTGGGGCAGGTGAAGAGCGTTAGTGCAACCGCTTCCCACCGCAGCGGCCAGTGCGTGATTTCTTGCGTTGGCTGCATGAGTGGCCACAGCCAACACTTTGTCCGGCAGCCTCTGCCTAGGAACAGGTTATGTGGGAGCAGAAGACAGGCCCGCTTTGGTTTTCCCCTGCCCGCCTTCCTTACGAGCTGTGTCTCCCAGCCATAAAGTTACCATGCTGCTTGAAGGGGTGTGCGTGAAACAACTCTTCAAGCTCTCAACTGGGGCTGAATGCACAGAGGGCAGAAGGAGAAGTGAGGGGTGTCACACCTCAGCCCTGCTCTAGGAGACTTCTCCTCTCATAGGGCTGGGCAGCACACGTCTGTCCCCCGCTTACTCTCCTGAGGGTTTTGACTGCCACATCCCAGGAGTTTCTCCTGAAGAGGTTGCCACAGCTTTCAGCAAACCGTGAGGCACAGAAGATAGCACAGTCCCAGGCTCAGGTGGGGACTTGTTGATCAAGTTTGGCTTCAGGTAACAAAGCTCCTGCTGTGGGATGCACTAAGCAGAGCAAAATGTTTTGAGTTCCTTGGCTGGAAAGTGCTCTTGAAGAACAAGAGAAGTCTGTCTTCTCAGGTTAGCCGGCAGGTCTTGGCCACGTTTGTGGAGCAGACGTTACTAAAAACACCTCAGAAAGAAAGACATCAAGTGACATTTTACAGCCCAAATGACATTTACAAAGTGCAACACAGAGGCAAACCCAACACGGGCAAAGCAGCAGGTATGTGCATGCCAGTGCCTTCACTCACCTGCTTCTCCCCTTGCCAAAGGGACGCTCTGAGCCGGATGTGTTCAGCCCCCGGCAGGACCTGCTGCCATGCTCACCGCTGCTGTGCTCACGGCTGTGCAGACCCACTGGCTGTGTCCTCACACACCTCTCCCTTGGCCAGAGCCGGGCATGAGTCGCCGCTCTCCTTCACCAAGTGTGTTGAGGGCTGGCACTATCCTGCCCTGGTACCCCAGGCTGCCCTCACTAGGAGGAAGCCATCCATCCATCCATCCATCGATCCACCCACCCACTCATCCTCAGTGTTGGAGGCATAAAGTCCCCAGGTTGTATGGTCGGCCCAGAAGAGTCCTGTGCTCTCAGGGCTGAAAGCCAGCGTGTGGGTGTCAGGAAACGGCGAGATGCTTCCCTGCAGATGGCTCAGCAGAAGCTTGAATTAATCCTGCACTACTGGCAGAAGTATTACCCTGCTCCAAGAATGAGCTAGCTGGGGTGCTCCAGCTCCGCAGCACCTTGATTTTAGGCAAACCTGCACCAAAGAAATTGATTGCCTCCTCCTGCAAGGCACTGAGTCTCTCAGCATTCCCAGGGGACAAGGCAGAACCATTATCCTTCTGTGGCTGGGGAAGGGACCTGCGGAGGAGATAACTGACTGATTATTAGCCACAGACATCTTGTGTTGTTAGTGAGTTGGACCCAAGTCTTGAGTGAACACCCTAACCCTGGGACCTCTCTAGGAGAGGTTGGTTAAGAAGGACTTTTACTCCTGGGGATCTCTCCCAAGTGCAAAGGCAGGAGGAAGAGATCAGATCCAAGACTGCTGGCAACTCTGGAAGCCCAAACCACTCAGGCTTTGCTTACTCATGCTCCAGGCTCCCCCTTTTTATGTCCACAACCTTTGACATGACTGTTTCACTGCTACACGCAGAGCCACAGTTTAGGTAGTGCATCCCATGGTTGGATGGGAGGGGCCAAAGGTCAGCACTGCAGGAATATGCTTCCCCGACCTGGTCAGAGCTGGCGCCTGGCACAAGCAGCACAATTCTGAACTGAGACTCAGGTCGGGGGAAGGTGGGTCTGTGCAGAGCCATTTCTTTTGGCTAGAGCAGCCCGAGTAGATTTGCTGGAGGGGGCAGTGGAGTATCCAGCGTGCCAAAACCTTCCTTATCCCTCCTGGGATATCCCCACTGCCTGGGGCAGTCTGTGTTCCCAGCCACATGGCAGTGGAGTTGCTGCACTGGTAAGACCTTCCTCTTCCCACTGCCACGACAGCTGTGTCCAGCCCAGACAAATGCAGCAATCGCACTCCAGTGCTCTGGGCTGCAGCTCTCCCCCGGCATGCTGTGCCTTCCTCGGCCATCTGCCCCTCTCCCTGCCCACACTTCCTCCACTGAAAGTACAACATGATGTGAAAAGCTCCATGAAATGTCCATCCTGAGGTCGCCACAAAGCTAAGCTCCTTCCCAAGGGGTAAGTGCTTTGAGATCCTGGAAGAGGTGCTGCTGGAGAGGGTAGCTTACTGATGCAATCTGTATGCAATTGATTCCTGCAGTTTGCTTTTCTTGCTTTTTCACTTTCATGCCCTAAGGAGCTTGATGCTGTGTCAGCCTTGAGGCAGACCCACAGACCACATCCCTGAGTCTTGCAGCAGTAAGTCACTGGAGAGGAAACGCTGTGGAAAACATTCACTAACTCGTGCTGCAAAGGAATAAGCTGTGCCTCAGCACTGCGAGCCTCCTGAGGTCTTACTCCATCTGGGCTGAGTGGCTGCAGCTGCTCCTCACTTTCCTGGCTTGCTGCTCCTGCTGCTGCTCCTATGAGCAATGCATGGCACTGTGAGTGTCTGAGGCACATTATAGGACTGGGGGAGTGAGTTGTTCTCACTTCCCACCCTCCCTTTTGCCAAGGGATTTGGCTACAGGGCAGCAGGGACTTCAAGAGTGTCCTCTGTTGTGGGCAGGCGTGTGATGCTGTGCTGTGGGTACCTGTCTGTTAGCAGCTGTGCTGAGAACTTGCCTCTTCATCGCACTCAAAGGAGGGGAGAAGCAAGCAGAGCCGTTGCTGGTTCCCAGCTGGCGTGGTGTATTTCACAAACAAAAAGTGAGGAAGAGCTGCCAGCAGCCCCGGAGGAGGGAGGAGAGAGGATGTGGGGGCAGGAGGGAAACCTATTGAAAAGGTCAGTCAAGAGTCATGCCCACAGCTGACATGGCATCACACCGCCGCTGTAAATATGAATCTCAAAACACAGCACACACTAAAGCGAGTGAAACCTTCCCTGTGAGCTGAGGGTGAGCTCTGGAGAAGACAGGCAGTTCCCTCAAAGTCACCCCTGAAATCCACGTCTGAGGGACACAATGAGACCCTGGTGGTCTTGCCTGCCAAGCCCCTGGTCAGGCAACAGCCCGATCATATTTCCAGAGAGCCTGCTGAGCTACCTTCTGCCTAGCCACCCCTCTGTCCCCAGGACAGACCCCACCCCGAAACTCCTTTTCTTCCCTGCCTTCTGGATGTGGTGAAGGAGTGACGGCAGGAGGTGGGGAGGGGGCTCAGGTGTGTCTCTCTCAAGGTCCAAAGCTGCGGCAATGCCTCTCTCCTCATTGTAAATCTGTCTTAGAAGATGTGTGACAGAACAAGCAGTCCTTGATCTGAAACCTGCCATCCTTTGAAGAGCCTGTGCTTCAGCGAAGCAGCCGGCAATTGCTGCCTGAAGAAAGCTGAAAAGCCACTCTGCAAGCTCTGCAGTTTCATTCCTCTCCCCCTTTAAGCACCAGAACTGTACACTAATCAAGCTATTTCTGCTACAAGCTGGGAGGAAAGAAAGAGAGATTGTTAGCGTTATTGCTATTTTTAAATACTTTGAAGGCTCTTGAATAGGATGATGATGGGGGCCATGTAAGGACCCAGACAGAGACAGATTGATGTGTGGTAAATGCATCTGTTATTCTTCAATTGGGAGGCAGCTCTTCCAGTAGCGCAACTCCAAAGGTGTGGCAAGGAGCTGCTGCGAGGGCTTGGCTCGCAGCTTCCAACCGGCTTTCGGCTCGGCGCTCCCAGGGCTCTCTGCCTCCTTCCTAGCCATCTGTGAGGCACCGTTACTGTGGAGGGGCTCAGAGCTTGCAAAAAAACCCTGGGAAATGGCTTACAGTTATGCAGCGTGTGTAAGGGTTGCTGCCAGAGCCTTCACGCTCTTTCTGTGTGGGGTAAGCAATTGCCTGCCTCTGCATGTACCTTGCACCTGAGGGATGGCGTCTATCCCTGAAAGGCTAGAGAGAGCCTGCGTGACAGCCTTTTCCAGGTCCTACAAAACTGAATCGCTCCTGCCCACCAGCCAAAGAGGCGCAGCACAAAACAAAGTCAGAAGCTTGGGTCTCACCCCAGCAGCAGGGAATATTCCCACGTGATGGGGGGAGAACAGGATGGGAGCGAGGAGGTGAGAAGGAGCGTTGTACTGATGGAGAAGTTTAAAGAAACCCAAGCTCAGGTGACAGTTCAGATTGGATTTTCCGTAGCCACAGTAGCAGGTGAGAAAGTTGAAGATACACAGCCATCACCTGGAGACAGCCAGCCCTTCTGGTCTCCCTGAACTCTTGAGCTGTTTGGGCAGGGGCTCAATATGCACCCAGGGGATGGCACTTCAGCATCCCACCCCTCTGGAAAAGTTTTGCAGGGGGAAAACTTGTATTTACCTTTCAATCGATTTATGAGCCATCCTTTAATGTTGAGCAGAGAGTTATATCTTGATGGTTGATTTCTACAGCATGGCTTAAAAAAAAAAGTAAGTCACTCTCTATTAAAATGTTGGCTTTAAGAGTAATTTCTATGCCATTCTGTCAGCCTCATGTCTGTTAAATCCAATAAGGCTTTTCCATAAAGGTAAGTAACTGCTTTTATAAGAAAATACTTCTTAAGTGAGCTATCTGTTGAAAGCACGGGCCAGATCCTCCATGCCATTACATCGAATTGATGCAGGCGTAGCTTTTGAAAACACTATCGTACAGACCCCGATTTCACCGAGGAGATGCTGCCTCTGAACACATGCCGACCACAGCAGATCTCTCTGCACCGCCATTCCTAACAGCCAAAATGAATTTTGCATCCAGAAGGATGCGAAGGGCCCTGCTTTCCACAACTGCTCTACTGACAGCAATGTCAAGTCCTTCTTTTTCCAAAAGCAGATCATGACACGTCCTTTGTCTGTTCCCTTTGGGAGGTGGATGGAGGCTGGGGGTGGAAAACAGAGGGCAGTTGTCACCCAGCTCCTCAGCTATATGAGAAAGTGTCTTCTGTTTCCGAGCTTCTCTCCGCTCCACGTCTTTCATCGACATCGAATTAAACAAGAGTTTCTTTTGTACGAGGGAAATGAATGGTCCGTGTAAGGGTCAAATAGCACTGCCTGCACAGGCTGGAACCTGCCTCACACAGTATGGGCTTGTCCTGGAGACACACAATCGCCATCAGTTGTATGTGCCCCCAAGGCTGCCTCCCTTCCTGGCGCTGGACACATGGGGGCAGAGTCCATACATCCAGGCGGGGAAGGAGGCAAAGGCCAGGGCAGTGTTGCCATCTGCAACATCCAGTGCCACGTCTGTGCAACATCTAGTGGTTGAGCAGGGCTTTTCTGCACTTGGTGTCCCCCCCCTCGCTGGGTTAGTGCTTGGATGTGAATCTGAGCGTGCCGGCGGTTTGGTGGAGTTGCAGCTGTAAAGTCCTGTATGAAAGACCTGTGCTTGGAGGTCAGATGGGAGATTTCTCTTGATGTGGAGGTGTTCTGATCTGAGTAACAGCTCTAGTTGTGATTTTTGGTCTTTAAATGAGAGGCAGCCATGGATCCCTATGGATTCTCCGAGTCAGCCGCGTCCCTCCTCCAACACAAGCGTGTGAAGAGATCTCACAAATGTGACAGAAGATTTTGATCACCCTCTGCTAGAACATAATCCGCCTCCTGCTGTGGGTTATGGACACACAGAAAGATGCATGCTGGTCTTTGCTGGTATGCACTTAGATGTTTGTTCATCCACTCCTCTTGTGCACACGGGTCCCTCTGACTATGTCAACTACTGACACCAGCCTTGTGAGGCTGGGCAGCTGAGTCTGGGGAGAGCCTTCCCTCATGAGAGGTCTGAATCTGTCGATGAGAGAGCAGAGTTTGTCAAGGCAGAGAAGTACATGGTGTGCAGTTTGCTTTGCTACGTGGTTTCGTCTAAGCCTGCAATCTCTCCCTCAATATGAACAGCCTCCACTTCTCCAGTGTAGTCCTGCTTACGTTTCTGCTTGGGAGATAGCTTGGACATTACTGATTCAGTGCATTTAACATTCCTCACTTGCTTCATGGAAATCTCCTGAGCACTGTTCAGGTCAAGGTGATTACAGCTGTGCTGAGTGAAATGGCGAAAAAAAAAAAAAAATGATCTGGATGTTAAGACATGCTGTTTCCATGTCAATCAGCAGTGAAATAGTATGTGTCCGTGGGCAAAACCAGGACTTGAACAGGACAACAGGCTGCAAATGTAAGGGTCTGTAGATGTACTAAGGACTCCTGGTGATTGCTATATTTTGCTACACTAGCAAATGGAAAGGCTGCTGTGCTGGGCTTTTTGTTAAAGGCATCTCAACCTTTAAGCTGTCATTTTTGAATGCTTGTAATGTACGGCAAGTAATTTTTGCAACATGAAACTCTCTTTCCAGCCGGAAACTCAACATCACATCAACATCATTGTGCTGGGACAATGTGATGTGACAATGCCATATGAGGGTTCAGAAAGTCTTCGGAACCCTGGACAATCCTCTGCACGGGTTGTGTTCGTGCTGATGGGCTGCCTTGAAGAACAAGAGGCAGTCCCACCCAACCTGAAACAGGTGGAAATACTCTCTCTGCAAAGAAATGGGATGAGCTCATGAGCACTGATATGGAATTCCCTTCCTCTTCATCCTCCTCCTTCTGTTGACCTCATCTCAGTGCTGAAGAGGCCACTCTGTGTGGGAGACTCAAACAGCAATTCAGACTTTGGGCTTGTTTGGCTCTCAGCACCTCACCCACACAAATCCTGCCAATAGTCATTATTGTGATGTCGTCAGAGTTACTTCCAGTGAGAAATATTGGGAGAAAAATGATGGGTGGATGTCATGTAATGTGCTGACACCACACGCACCTCGTACCCCCTCCTTATTTCAGTCTCATCTGTGATGAGAGACCTTGTTGTTATTTTTGCTCTTCCCATCTCAGAATCAGCCAAGGATCAGGCCAGGGACATGAAGTAAGCATGAATGTGCAAAGGCTCCATGTATGTGTGCATGCATGTGTGTCTGTACGTGGACTTGTGTGCACACCAATACTGCACACCACTGCTGCTCAAGAAGTAAAGTCGATGTTAACTCCTTCAACAAGCCTTGGTTCATCCTTCGCCTGTCTTTGCAGATCTGATTTTGTCAGGCAGGACTAATCTTTTCAATAGGGCATCTATATGCAACATTGACCTAAAGAGAGCTAATTCTCTCAATTAGAAAAAGAGTATACACTTACTTTTGTATCCTTTAAGACTTGAATGTACTGGGAAGTTGAGCAGTGTGGCAATAGAATAACAGTTATTGCTCTAGCTATGTTATTTTAACTCCCTCATGTGCATAATCTATTCTGGAGTAAGAGTAATTACTCCAAAGTAAGAAAATGCTTTTATTCTAGAACAGCATTTCCCTGAGGGTGAATTATACTAAGAGCAGAGAATGAACTAGTTTTTCCTGCCTTACCAAACTTCAGGATACAAAAATTGTTTTCTGGTCTGCACCAGAATGAAAATCAGATTCTTCTGAGATTTTTCGGGGAAAATAAATCAGAAAGGTCAGGAAGAGCTCCTTAGCAGCCTGCTGATCAGTGTCTGCTATGGGTGGAGGATCCACAACTTGAGGTCCTTTGACTCTCTGATTCATGGGTGGACATTTACCCGGAAATCCTGCTTAGCGAGAAATGTCCTGAAAACACTTCACTGTAATAAGTGCATGTTCTGACTCCTACTGTCTCTTTTTTTTTTCTTAAGATGAAATGTGCTTGTCCTTGAGAAAAGTTTTATCTTTGATAAAATCATTTGGTATTTTCCAATGAAACACTGGTTTGTTAAAAAATTCATGACCAGCCTTAGTAGTATTAGCATAGATTTAATGGTATCATTATCTAACTATAGTTATGCTGGTCATTTCCCTGAGGTACCAAAGCTCTAAGCTCATTTTTTTGTGTGTGTGAGCTCAAATGATAATGCAAGCCAAGTAATCCTCTCTCCTGAACATCAGCATCTCATCTCTTCCCTGCAACTACTCTTGCTAGTGGTGGTCAGTGGCACCTACGTGATCCTGCCCGTGCTCCCCTCCTGCCCTGCAGGCCCCTGCTCTCCCCTCCCTGGGCTCCCCGCATATGCTAACATCTGTTGTAACATGGGATCCTCCTGAGGTTTCAGGAGCACCTCACCTTTCTAATATGCAAAATCCCCACCCGTTGCAGGGTCTTACCCCACCTTGCTCTCTGCTTGCAGCATTGCTAGCACTCAGGACTGCTCTCAGGCTGGTGACCTTGAAGCAGCAAGCTCTGTTATCTTGTCACCAGCCTGCCTGCCCATCAGCTTGCCTTTGCCTTCCCACTGCATCCTCCCCCTCCACAGGCACACTTTGAGCTTGTTGTAGCATCTGCTGCCCTCTCATTTGGAGTCTCACAGTGAACGCTGCTGCCCTCAGCTAACTGTCAGTATTTATCATGACATCCCATTAGCACGATCCACACTAATGACTGTGAAAGATGCATCCATTTCCATTTTCTAAAGGGCTTCTGTTGGCTGAAATCCAGCCGCAGGGTGAGGTTGGGGAGGGTAGCAGGGGGACAAATCTTTGTGTTGACAGAGCAAAGCATCCACATCATTACCAAGTGCTCCTCTCTCTAACGGCTCGACAGCTGTCAGGGTCAAGTGAGGGATTCCTCTCTTGGCAGCTCGGCGCTCAGTCAGGGCACTGCAAGGTGTGAGCCGGCCGGGGGAGACGGGGGAATCACCTGCCTTTTGCCATCTGCATGGACAGGGCAGCTTTCCAGTTGACCAGACTGCAATTACCCAAAGCTGCCTCTTCTCTCTGAAGCATGTGTTAAGAGTTAAATCTGCAGTCACAGGCCCACGGTGGAAGAGCCAAGAGACAGGATGCAAAAAGTTAGTAGATGCCCCCTCGGGAAGGGGGTGTATGTGGTGGAGAGAGGGGGCAGGATTAGGGAACCATGATGCAGCCTCTCCCTACCCTACATAGCACTCAGTTTGCCCCCAGTGTGCAGGTCTCTGCTCCTGGGGTCTATGCCTACATTGCCCCATTTTGATTTTTCGTCCCCAAATGGCCCCCAGTGATTGAGGAAGGATTCACTTCTCCCAGACATCCAGAACCCTTCCCCGACTTCTTTCCAACACCTTCTTAATCCAAAACCTGTTTGTGTCCCTTTTATCTGACTGAATGGGACTTTACTGCAAAGGAACTGAGCCACTTGACTAACACACTTGCCTGGAGAGAGGAAATGGGTCCATGGGAGATGCTTGTAGCTCCTGCTGGGCTGTCTCATTCTAGATAGAGATGTCAGTTCTGTTACAATGAAACAGAAAAAAAAGCATTATGAGAAATCAGGTTTGTATTCAGAGCCAAACCCTGATCTCTTGCAGCAATCCCTGGTGGATGTTTTGGTTCAGGGGAAAGTGGAAGAGCATATGGTGGGCAGACACCCAGAGCAATCAAACATAGTAGCACTGTTCCCTTCTTAGGACCTGACACCACTTTCTCCTTGCTTGTCTCCATTTTCCCCATGTCCTGACTCCAAATACTCCTACCCACTGCTGGCACAGATCACTCTGCGTTACCCAGCACAGAGGACACCATACAAGTGAAGCGAAGTAGAGAGAGCTTCCATCTCTGCCCACAGGAAACTTTTCCATGACCCAGTGCAGCTTTGGCCACATAACTTTCCTGACGCCAAGTTGGAAATATCCTCTTTTGCTCCTACTTATGCCAGCTTGTCTCCCTGCCTCCTTAGCAGCCTTGCCCTTTAGCTATTGATTAATAGCTGTGTTCGCTTTTGGTCATCTATTATCCCACAGATATAGATTTAAATTCTGTAATACTTGCTGTAAATTTGACCTTCTAGCCCTCTGACTGGTCTCATCATTTTTCTCTGATCTCCAGTTCCAGAAATTGCCAGAAGTGCTACGAGTAAACAGCTGATGTAAACTCTTGCCAGAGTCAGATTGTTCCCCATCTTTTTAGGCACCCAAGCAACAAGAACAATTTCCAGCACATTTTTGTATTAAAACCTTCTGTTTAGTTGGTGCTTCCTCTCCCTAGGACCTATGCTGTAACCAGAAACACTTCACATATTTCTATTTGCTGAGTATGTGCTAGCAATATTTTAGCCTTGACTTTTTAAAATGAATCCCATCTGGACATTTCTTGCTGAGGTTTCCAATCTCTCTCGCTCTGTTCCTTGTTTGCTTTGGTCTTCATTATTTCATCCCCAAGGATCCAAGAAATGGTTCTATACTCCTCCTTTGATGTCTATCCTTGTCTCTACTGTCTGTATGCTCTCCTTTTGCATTTTAATTCATTGAGAAGTTCCTTGCTTATCCAAATGGGCCTTATGCTGAAATACCCAGTCTTCCTGCCCAATAAGATTGTTTTTTCCTAAGCTCTCAAAAATTTGGCTTTAAGAATCAGTCAGCCCTCCTGGGTATCTTAACCCCTCATGGCAGCTTCTCAAGTGATTCTGCTTAGAAAGTCTCTAAAAAAGGCAAAGTTTGCTCTGTGAAAGTCCAGAGTATTAATTGCTTTTTACCTTCCCAACCATCCTCTAGATCTTGAACTCAATTATTGTGTGGTTACTGTGGTCCAACTACTCTCTGTGGTCACATTCACCACCATTTTCCCCTGTTTGAGAGCAGGAAGAAGAGCATTGCTTTGTCCCTGTAGCATTTTGAGCTTCCTAGGAAATTCCTGGGTTTCCTGTTGCCCTCCCAGCAGATGTCTGGATGGCTGATATCCCTTGTGAGGATCAGGGCCTGCAGTAAGGAGACTTCTGTTAGCTGTTTTTAGAAAGCCTCATTAACTTCCTCCTCTTGGTCAGGTGGTTTGTGATGGAACACAATACGACATCCCCACGTTTCTTTCTCTGCTGACCTTGATTCAGAGACTGACCATTTAATTTACATAGGACTGAACTCCCTATCCTTTTCTCCCCTGCCTGTCCTTCCTAAACAACCTGTAACTCATCCATTACCATGGCTCCAGTTGTGAGTACCATCCCACCACATCTCTGTGATCCCACATGATCCTTCCTTACTCACTGCAGTCTGAAAGACAGAGAGGAAGCTGGATGCAGGTTGACCAGGTTCCTCCATGCAACTTTCCTTTGAGCAAGAAACCTCTTGCACTCTGTGTTTGTTTCTGGCCATATTTCCTTACCTTGTGATCATCTGTACTGTGGCACACTGGTTCCTCCCCTGCTGCAGTCTGAAAAACTCTTATTGTTTGGTGTTACTGAGGAGAAGGAAGAGTTTTCTGAGGCATGATGGTTAAAAAACCCTAAGACAAACACAAAAACATAGATATTGAGATGTTCAGGTTCAGAATAAGGATAAAAAGAATAAATAGGCCTTAGCAATAAAACATTTTACAGCTATAACTTGATTTTCACTGCTGCCCTGTAAGATGGGTACTATACATTATATGCTGTTACAGGGTGGTCTTGCTGAAAGCAAAATGATGTGTTATGTGAGTGAGAGATTCACGGTGCATTGGAGACTGTCTTGTCTTGCTTGTCTGGCTGAGCTTTGTGTGAAACTGATATGCTCTGATTATCTGTGATAATATGACCTGATGGCCAGAGGGAGCTTCATTACACAGCACTACAGCAGAAAGAATTCTGCAAGACTTGGTTAAACATTTCTGAGTAGGCTGAGAAACTCTGATAGAGTAGAGGAATACTTCCAGGCTTTCCTCCCCCAAGAAAAGCCATTTAAATGTCTTTTGAACATCACTGTATGGACAAATCAGTAGCGAGGATGAATCAGACCCTAAGAAGAAACATATGCTGGCGGATGGAGCTCAGGTGATTTTTGTCCTACATTGTTTGTCCAGTGGGAGGTTGCACAGGATTCAGCAGGACATTCTGATGTATTGAATGACTGAGAGCCTAAAGCCTCCTGCACCTCAGTCCAAAGCTAAACCCCAAACATTTCCACCACAGTTTACAGATAAGAGAGAGAAGCTTGTAGGGGAAAATCTCAGACAAAAGCAGCACGGCAGGCTGGCTGATAAAAGTAATCAGGCTGGCAGTGAGGAAGAGCTTTGTTGTTACTACCTGCAGCTGAAGATAAACTACTGGCAAAACGGCAAGACCTGCTCGGGCTGAGCAGGGAAGGAGGATGTGAAGATTATGGGATGGAGCAGTTCGAGGAGAATCTTTGAAGTTGATTTACTATGACTCTGGCCTGAATGAAACCCCAGAAAGCTCTGAACTGTACTTCAGAACTGGGAAAAAAAAAAAAGACCCTCCCTTTTTTAATTTTTCTAGGTGGAAGCACACAGGCATGGGGGGAAAGGGGAGTATACAGCCAAAGGGACTGCTAGCGGGAAATGCTCACAGCCTTAACAAGTTTGGCAACGTGTTTGTACGTAGGCAAAGGCAGACCAATGGCAGGGCAATGCATGATATCAAAAAGACAAGCTTCTCCCCACAAACAGTCCTCCAAACCTTGGGTGAAAGAGGAAGCAGCGCAGGTGTTGGTGTCCGCAGCTAACAATCACCGCCTTTGCTGTCCGTAGCACTCGGTGCTTCCCAAGAGCTAACTTCTGCTTTGAAGCACCAGTTACCCTCTGCTTCACCTAGATGACCTGCTAGATCTGCAAAGCAGAGCCAGATACATTTCCACACTAGACCTTGCCTGTGTGTATGGCTGATTGCCCTGAGGGAGGGATGCAAATGCAAACCTGCCACCTTTAAAAGGCTACACTGTTCTCTGGACACTAGTGGCCACAGGCAGCCTTCCAGCATCTCATGGATTTATCTGTACAGCCCCAAGCAGAGGATATGGCAGCCTAGTTAGGGGACATGATCCCTTACACAACTGTTTGAAGCAATGTGCAACCTCAGTGAAATTAGTTCAAAAACTAAATAGTCAAGGTGAGGATGACTGTCAGCTGCCTTCTTTACCTTACCTGCTAAACATACACTGGCTGGTTCAGAGAGCCAATACCTGAAGTATCTGATGGGCACTGGGAAAATCAAAACCAAGTAGTTTCTAAAGCTGGAGTCATAGGGGAAGTGCCAAATTCCTAGCTCCAAATAGCAAGACAATTTTAAGGGTAGAAGGTTATTATCAGAGTTCTATTTTTGAATTTTTGCTTATACCATGTCCCTCTAACCAATTTGCTGAAAAAAAAAGCCAAAAAGAAGAGAAGTAAATTAGATGGAAGAATGTCAATGCACCTTTGATGCAATAAAAGAAGCCCTGAGCCCAAAGCCAATGTGGATAAGCTCTGATTTTAGGAGACCATTAATAGCACAAATGTACATGACCAAAATAGGACTGGGAGCAGTAGCCAAGAGAACATGAAGAACAGTGTATTTTATATCAGGAAGAAAATTTGCCCTTGGGAGCCGTGGTACAGTACTATAGAGAGGCTGTCTGGCAGTAACACAGTTCTGCAGAGCCTTCAGGTGTGTGCTTGTAGAGAGAGGCCAGCATCCTCCAGCTTGCTTAAACACACAGAGAGACAAGGATGAACATATAACAAGGTGCCACTCAGTTTCGCAGCTCTGAGGTGAAAAAAACAAATGAGAAGCCATGGAAAAAATGGTTAATCATGGGGAGGATGTAATCCATGCCTATGGGGACCAACTGTGCATGTGCACTGCGTGGACTGAGGGAGGCAGGGCTGGCTGGCTGTGGTGGCAGTGGTTTTTTGCTTCCCCAAAAGCGTAATAGTTCTGCTGAGGAACTGGTAGGTTAACTGTGCTGGCAGGCAGCCTGATAAAAGAAAGCTAATTGCCCACTAGCTCCCGTGTAGCCAGCAGTGAATAAGAGAGAAGGAAGTGCTAGCTCTGGGCTGGGAAAATATTTGTGTTGCTTCTATAAGGAAATTAGAAGAACTGGAAAGCTAGTCTGATTTATTCTTGAGATAAAGCTGATCACTACTCCTAGGAAAAACAAAATCCTCTGATCATATGAAGCCAGGTCTAACACCAGACTCTGCCAAACACTTCACACAAACACACGACTAATTGTTGAACAACAACAATGATTTTTTGCTCACAGTAGTAAGTTTAGACTCCCCGTCTTGCACCTAGCTACTTCACTGCCATCAGCCCTAACACACACACAGGAAAACAAGCTCAGCAAAGGGAGGAGGTTTGCCTGCAAGGGTCATGCAGTGAGTCAGCCTCAGAGCTTAACAAGAGAATGTGTGACTTTCCAGATGCATGCTCAGACCTCTGGCTATACCTCCTCTCCAAACCTGCCCCCAGGCCCTGGGTGGGATTCCTCTGCTCAGCCAAGGCAAATGCACTGTGTATTAGCAGAGAGGGGCCACAGAGAGTCATTTTACTGACAGAACACCGCTTCACCTGAAGGATGCCAAAATTTCCCCCTCTCTGCATTGATCTTCTCCTAAATGACTTGGGAAAGAAATGGCTGTGGAGGAAATGTCGACTACCAGGCTGGCAGCCTTGATGCAAATGTAAAAAGCAGCCAGGTCTGGATGACATTAATCTTTTCAATGAAAGATTGCAGCAATAAATCTGCGTAAGGGGCGGTAAGGTCTGATGTATGAAGACAGTTTAAAACAACTAAATCTGTGTACTGTAGCTTGCCTGAACGATTCACACCTGCCAAGTGACACCCACACGTTTCATTGTGCCTGTCAGCCTGCCCTAGCCCAGAAGGAAAAAAAAAGCATGTTTTTTCCTTGCTACTCCTGTTACTGCCCTTCTGGGTGTTTGCGGGGCAGGTAGCCTCCCTTCTCCCGTTGCCCCATTTGCTGAGGTGGCTCTCATGCTGAGATACTGTGTCCTCAAGAGTGGAGCCCTGTCAGGTAGGGCGTTTTTGGAAAGTGCCTAGATAAAGGGTGGTAGATGTGCAGTGAGGAGCTGTTGTGCTCGGGCTTCTCGGGGGCAGAGTGGTTGGGAAAGTTAGCTTCCAGATGTGGTACACAAAGATCACAGCCTCTTATAGCTCTGACCTCTGGAGACCAAAACTCCAGGCCAGAGAAATAATTTTTTCCCAAGCCTCGTGATTCTTGTCTGACTACAAGTCCTGCAGCATTGATGTCTGTCTGAAGGCATGAAGGCATGAAGGACAGATCTTCCCCAATCTCACCTGCCTCCTGGGGCAGAACAGGCAATGAGGGCTCCAGTGAGAGGCAGGTCCTGCCTCTGCCCCCTGTTCCTTACTTCCTCCCACCCCATCATCTTCTCTCAGGAAAGAAGGACGTATTTTTCAAGGTAGGAGTAGAAGAGAGACAGAGAATGCATCCGCCTTCCCTCCCACCCCTCCAAGTACAGAAAAATGCAATGGGAACAAAACATGCCCAGAGCTACCTCCCTTTTAGACTTGGGAGGGGAAAGTGCCACCTCAAGATGCAGGGTTTCAGGAAGAGGAGAGAAGAGCTCAGCCAGGATCTGCAGGAGCAGATCTGGAAGACTGAGGTTGCTCTGGAGCTGAGGGTCTCCAAATCATCTGTGGGAAAGGCAGGCGGTGCACATACAGGTTTTCGGGGTAACATGAGGGAGGGTACAAGCATTAATTGGATGAAGCTTTGAGGGGAAATCTGGGAACTCTTAATCTTCAACAGGGACCAAATCCCTTTGGCTTTATGCATTTTGAGAGAGCGAGTGACAGGTCTTTTTTAATCCACCCTGCCACACACATGTGGATGCAGAGGGGGTGAAGTCCCTCTGCATATGTGTGTTTGTGAGAGAGATAGAGACGGACAGTCCTCCTCTTTGCTTGATCTAAGGTATGTGGGAAGGGATCTGACGCAGCATTTGGGGTTAGGCACTCCACCAGAGAAAGAAATAAGACAAAAGTTGGAGGATGGTGCAGTTGCAGGGAATTTTAACGTAAGCAATATAGGGGCTTCATAAATACTATTCCCCTGGTTCTCAGACTGACAGCAGGTTGTACTCCATCTAAAACCAGGGCAGCTCGGAGAGGTCTGGCTGGAAAACAAGAGGGGGTGGTCCAGCAGCCTGGCTTAGCACTATATCATTTAAACAGAACTCTGCGTTCAATTCTTCCTGAGAGATTTCATGCATCTGATTTAGCATCCTAAATAAGATATCAAATATTAATACAAAATATTACCTCTACCTCAGGGACTCACAAGCTGTTCTTGCCATATACTCAAGGCTTTCATTAAATAGGCCGGGGCTGCAGCTGTATTATTCTTACAGGAACAGATCACTTTTTCTGTGTCAGGGCACTGCTGTTGTACAGCTATGAGAGAGGGAATATGAGAGAAAACAGTATGGAGCAAAAGAGGTGATGGAACAGAAGGAGATACAGGGGACAGAAGCTGGAAAGTAGGAGCTGGGGAAAGAAGGATCAGAGAAAGGAATGAAGATGTTGATGATGGAGAGGGGAAAAGAGGCAAAAGAATAGAAAAAGATGTGGCAAAAGAGAGAGAAAGAGAAAAGCTTGTTTCTGATTCATAAGGCTAAGGCATAGTCCTGAGGGGACCAAGGAACTACTCTGGAAATGCTGGAAACCGCATATGATTAATAATTAGCTGCAAGATGGAGTTGAGTTTTTTTTTCCCTTTGGCTTTTTCCATTCTCTTCCCTTTGCTGGGATTGCAGGGAGAAGTTAGCCAGTTGGACCTGCAGGAGCCGGCCCTTGGGCTGGCAGGCAGAGAAACAGTACACGTGTTCGTACCTCAAATAGGAGGTGAGGTGCAGTGCCCTCCAGCTAGTGGGCACTCGTACATGGTCTGCCAGTGGTGGAGACCCCCCATAAATCTAGACAGTTCTTACAGGCAGAATTCTTCTAGGCAATTCTATGGTCTGTGCTATGCAGCCAGCCTGATTCGATGACTAAACCAGCCCCAAATTGTTTTGGAAGTATTGTCTTGGACTGCAGTGCTATTTTGTCCTGGGAATTAAAGATCTTCCATGGCGCTGCGGCTGCCTTTAGCTGGCCCTGTGTTGTACAAATTCTTTCCCTGCTACACTATAGCACAACACAATATTACTAAGTTACTGGTTAAAGACAATCTTCCAGATGAGAGAAATAAGTTCAACACTCTTCACAACGCTATGCCATGGATGACCTTGTGCTCATGTTTTGCTGATTTTTAGGGATTGCTACCCAAACCTCTAAAGGCAACAAAAAGGAAGACGGATGAAGGCGCAGCACAGTGTTAGCTGTAATTCTCCAAGCTCCCCATCTGCTTCCATTGCAGACGGTCAGTAGAAGGGGAATAACACGTTCGCGGTCAGCAGGAACAGACCCTCTCTTTATTTCTTGGAGATCAGATTTTTACAGCACGGCTCATTTGACCAAGTGAACACAAATGTAATTCCTCTGTCTGCCAAGTTTCAGGCTAAAAGGAATCACAGTTTGATCAAGCAGTCTGACCTTTTGTGCACTGCAGGTCTTTTGCATTCCTACTCCGTTGCCACTGTAATGACAGGAAGAACTTGTGTTTGATGAAAGCATCTTTTTTTTTTTTTTGAGTATTTAGTCTTGATTTAAGGACAGCAGGGGATGGGATGTCCTTATCTTACACCAGTGGCTGTTTCCTGGTTAACCACCCTCCCTGTTGAAATTCATGCTTCATCTCCAGCACAGATTTGTCCAGCTTCAGCTTCCAGTCGGTGACTCCTACTCTGTTTTTTTCTGCTAAATTAGAAACCCCTTTAGCAGCTGGCATTTTCTCCCCATGAAGGTGCTTGTATGTTCCAGTCAAGTCACTTCTCTATCTTCTTTTTCATAAACTAAACAAACTAAACACTGAGATTCCCACCGTAAGACACTTTCTCCAGCCCTTTAAACATTTTAGTGACTATTTTCTTTTCTCTTTGATTTTTCAGTGTCCTTTAAGGGGTGGACACCAGAACTGAACATATTATTCTAGACTTAGTCTCATTAATGCTGTTATACAAACATAAAATAACCTCTCTACATCAGAGAAGTAAGAAGCATTTTTTTCTCTTCTGCATTCAAGGCTCTTATTAACCCCCTTTATCACACAATGATACAAGATGATCATCACTTGTCTCCCATAGCCTCTACATCCTATTCAGAGTTGATGTGTACAGAGGCACTTTTGGTAGGAATGGCTTGCGCTCTTTTTTCTTAATTTTGCAATGAACAACACCAAAACACATTTTATCTGTAGTACCCACTTGCTATTGAATGCAGTTCAGGGTCCACGGCTGTCTTTTTTCTTATATGTACTACTCTGCCAAACTTTATGTCTCTATAAACTTTACTGGCTGCAATTTTTTATTTACTTCCACATCATTAGGCATCTGGCCCAGTTCTGATTGTGGGGCTGTGTGAGACACCATCCCCATTTGAAGAGTTGTTCTTTCTGACAGCTCTTTTCAGAGGCCTTACAGCTGTTTATTCTTAATCCATTTATGATGTGCTTTATGGATGTTGTAAAATCATCACAGGTTTATTTTTTAATCAGAATATCATGTGCTACTAAGTGAACAGAAATCTACGTGGTTATCTTCATCAGCTAAACTTGCAAATCCAAGAAAATCACAACAAGTTTCACATGCTCTCTTTCAGTAAGAACATGTTGATTGGCATTCCCTGGGCTTGTTTGGTGGAAAAAGGTTAACTGGCATGAAGTCTATGAATTGCTTCTTACCTGACTTGACAAATTTGACAAAATACAGTGTTATTAATCGGGGTTGCAGGCAAACCTCCTGGGGATATTTAGAAGGAGCCTGTCCATCACAAGGGCTGAGATCTCCCTGGGAGAAGGTCTGGCTGGGCTCTTTGGAGATGCACCTATGGTCTTGGCCATGACTCTGGTTTGGGGTTTTGTTTCTGAGAATGAGGTGTAGGAGTCTCAGTCTCCCACAGTAGCCACAGGAGCATGGTGATTCACTGACAGTGGAGCTGCAGCAGAGGACAGGAGGAGCCGACCAAGAAGCCAGACTCCAGGTGAATCTTCCTCCTTGGTCATTCTGCTTCTGACAGGCATGAAATCCTTGCCAGGCAAATGCTAAGGTAGTCCATTTTCTTGATCCCACTCTTTGCATCTGCTGTTGCTTCAAAATGCTGGGAGCATCAGATGAGATGTGGTCCTGGGCAGTGGAGGGCACTGGGGAAGCTTGAACTGGTTTGGTGTTGGGTCTTCTCCTCCTGGGTGATGAGACATGGAAAAGGCTAAAAGGGGGGATGACTTTCTCTGATGTGCCTTCTCTGTTAGGTCTTCTTTCAGAGCTCCACAATCCCAGTCCACGCGTTTTACTTCCAGTGAGAAGAACACCTACAAGTTCTCTGCAGGAGATTTTGTTGCATTTGGGGGTGATGGCTCTGTTGATCTAGGTGAAGATGTCCTGCTCACTGCAGAGGGCTTGGACTAGATGACCTTTAAAGGTCCCTTCCAACTCAAACCATTCTATGATTCTATGATTAATTATACTTCTGCTCATTACTTTGTCAGCAGCTGACATCAGGCTATCTGACCTACCATTACTTGGAACAAGCTGCTTGCATCTTTTGCTACGTTAACACAGCATCAGCACTCTCCCAGTCTTCTGAGATATTTCCCTCCATGCCAAGATTTGTTTACTGTGGGTTACTGTCTCTAACCAATAGGTAACACAGCGAACTCTTTAGGACTCTTGGGTACAAGTCATTCAGATCTGAAAACATTAAAATATCTAACCTTAGCAGGTGATGTTTATTAATCTTCAGACATTAATGGACTGGAAAGTAATCTTCATCCTCTTACAATATTTTTTTTAAAAAAAAACAGACCAGAAGAAGTACTTAAGTCAGTCTTCCTTTTTCCAATATATAATAAAATATTATCTCCATTGGTCATAGACCCATGCAACTGATAGAATTTATTTAGTTCCTAACAGAAACTTCTCCTTATTGTCTTTAGCCTACCAGTCACTTGTTTTCAGTCTTTAGTTTCCTTTATCAATTTTCTATATTCATAACTTTTAATTTATATTGACTGCCATCTATTTCTTGATACAGTACAACCCATTTATCAGAAATGTCTTTCCAGTTCCTGATTGCTGCTTTGACTTTGCAGCTGAATAAGGTTGATGAGCTCTCAGCCAAAGCATGCCTTTTGTTGATTACAAAGCCATACTTCTTTCTAACAAACCCTTCTGTAAGACCTGCCAATTTTCATTCATCTTTCATGACTAATTTTTCCCCCATCAATTTCGTTTTTATTTTTCTTCTACTGTTGAGAAATTAGCTCTTTGCAGCTGCCCTCTGTTTGCCCACATTTAATGTAATCATCTCGCAGTCATTATCATCTGTTTTCTAAAGAAACCTTTAAACTCTATCAGCTCCAGCATATATCCTTACAATCAAAGCTCCTTAAAACAGTGCTTTCATTTTTTCCTTCTGCAGTAGGTATGAAGAAGAGGCAGGTGCTTAAAGAATAACTCACCTTATTTTCCAGTTGGATTTAGCAGTCTGGAACATCCCTGCACCAGCATGCCTCCTGGGCTTTATTAGGTAACACATTAATCCGTATGCATTCAACATCCTTTGGTTTTGGATTATCAATAACTCTAAATCAAGTAATGATGTCTTTAATGCGACTGCCACCTCCACTTTTATCTACTCACTTATTCCTAAACTGATTAAACCCATGGATTTTAACATTCTAGTCATGTGAATTGTCCCACCAGGTTTCAGCAATGCCAGTTATATCAATGAGAATTTCTAATGTCTTTTGCTTGTTACAGAGCCTCTTTGCAATGCAACATGAACAGCTGAAACATTTCTTCCGATGTATGCTGCTGCATCAGTGCAGTTTATTTGCGATAAGCTGAGTTCAATGTCAGTTTTTTAATCCTGCACACTGTGGCTCGACTCTTAGCATGTGGAGTATGTGATCTGGTATCAGGATTGTATCAGCATCCTTGTTTTATAACAGTGCTAGAGGCTAGCTTTGGGGATGGCTTGCTCTTTTGCCTACAAGAACCGTAAAAACTACTGCATTGGAACTTGGCACCTGTCAAGTGTGTCTGTCTTCAGTAAGCTTGTGATATGATATTTAATGCCAAGACATACTAAAGAAAGGAAGGCAAAAATATCTTTGCTTCTTATATTTACAGCTGCAGGGATGTTTGTCGGGAGCTAGTGGAAAAGGTACCTCTTGTACTTTGGTCCAAAGATGATGAGATAAAGAGTCCAGGATGCAGCTGAATCCGTGCAACTGCTCTGGAGGGCAGGGAGTCCATGCTAGTAGCCATAAGGCAAGTCAGAATATTTCCCTCTGTGCTCTAGCTAAACATCTTTCTTGCCTGAGTTGCTCTCCCTCTAGTTAAATATCGCAGAGTTCATTGAAATTGGGCCAGTGATGCTGGCCATGTCACATGCATAGTTGTTTAGCAATAGACTGGGAATCAGTGACATCTCTCCATCTTCCTAAGCATTTTCAGAGGGTAGTGTATTATGTCGTGCAGGCAGGAGCTTCTGAGGCAGATGAGCAACTGTCCATCATAACAGGATGTCTCCTCTGTAGCCTCCCTGGGGCCTGGGTTACAAGTACTGTTTGCTGACCCAGGGACAAACAGTTAGATGGGAGAAAAAGCTTTGCAGCAGAGGACATCAAATACCAAATAATAAGTTTGAGACAGGAGATCTTGCAATGCTGATAGTCATGCACATATAGATAAAGTGATAAAATAGATTAAAATTTCAGTATAATCCCTTGAAAAATTTCTTGTTTTTATAAAAAGCCAATCCCACAGATGGTGATGTCTCACTCATCAGTTTCAAATCTTTGGACTCACCAGGAAAGAGAAGTTGACTCAATTGACAAGTGGTTTCCCAACACGTGGCTGCCTTGTTGGGTTCTCCTGGAGCAGGCTACGGGGAGAGAGCCAGTGTTGGTTCTTCCTGGAGCAAGACAGGCATCTGCCCAGCCAGTGTCCTCACCTCCTCTCTAAGGGAAAGACTCATTGGTTACACTGCTTGATGTTCTTCCAGCAGTGACTAATATGGAACAAACCAAAGCAAGAAAAACCAAATCTCCCTAGCACAACTCATAGCTTTATAAGAACCTTGCTCTTGGGCTATGCTTATCATTAGTTTAGACTCTCAGCCACAAGCCTCTGACACTTTTATCACTAAGTGCAACACCAGACAGAGATCTTATTTGCTCATATGCCTCAGCTTGCTCTTGTACAGCATAAATGAACAAACAGGAAACACCCAAGAGGGCAATGAGCAGTTTATCTGGGAAATGCAGTGTGTAAAATAGCAATTAGTCTAAAATATGATTCTAGTGCATGTTCACAACACAGTCTCTACACAAAAGCATGTGGGATATTGTTGTCCAGCTTGCTGCAAGCCATGGTTTCTGTTGCCACTGAATACGGGTCAGGGTAGGTACCTTATTCCTTTGCCCCACATTGCAGCTACCTTCTCTGCCTGCCTGTAATTCATCTCTTCCCCTGTTGCATTCAATGCATTGTGAGCATCAAGTCACCAAGTGCCAGAACTTGTGTCACTCTGGGCTGAGGAAAAGCTCAGGTACCTGCCCCAACGCAAATCATTCAGGAGATGCTTGGTCACCTCTCAGCTGAGTCAAGCATTTGAAAGGGAATGCATCAGAGGAAGGGGCACATCAGCTATTCCCTCAGCCTTTCACACTGCTGCCAGCATGATAAAATGGAAGAGGAGCTCAGCTCCATCTGAACGGTATTAATCATGGCTGGATTGTCAGCAGTGCTACAGGCAAAAAGGTTTAGCAGTAGTGTGGCTGAAGAGAAAAATATTTGTCACAAAAGCTTGGGGCTCCCTGATGGTGGCAGGGGGTTCTGGAGTGAAACCCTGGGCTGATGGGGATATGGTGTCAGGTGGCTGGTACCTTTTCTGGCCCTCAGAATTGTGGGGTCCTGATGTCCCAGTGAAGACTACAGACAAAAAAATTGTGGCATTGCATTGCAACATGCCTCAGTGGTGCTTAAAGAGTGATCTTGCAGGGAGCTACCTCGGGACATGGGCACCACAGTTCATAGTGCCTAAGCTCTGAGCAAAGCATGATTTACACGCCAAGTCTCCCTGTGCAAATGTGCTCCATGCCTTCAGGAATGAAGTGTCAGGATTTATTCTACCAGACTCTGAGACAGTATGACAAATTTGCATTTTCAGCTAGGTCTCACAAATTCCACCACTTCCCCCAGCATATAGCTGTACTTTGCTCTGTCACTAGTCGCTGTCTTTGTTTCAGCAGGACAGCTAAGGGAATAAGATATTATTCATCGTGAATAAAAGAAATAGCAGATAACACTTAAGGAAATTAAGATGAGTAAATTGTCCTGTGGGTCAGATGTTCAACCTGCAGCAGAGAGAACCAGCAGTATGACCAGAAGAAGTTTAGCTTCCAATGGGGCAAAATGCTGCAGGGTTTCATATTGGACACACTTTACTAATTAGACAGCTGGAAAATTCTGCAGCTAGATGTGCAATTATTTAGGAACACATGAATGCAAGACTTCTCCAAGGTCAACTTAATCCAGCCCCTGCTAACAAAAACAACTGTATCACAGTGCTTCTTATAAACTGACCAAGTCCCAAGTAGCTATGTTGCTTGACCCCTCTCTCCCTTGGACCCCACATAATATAAGATCAAAGACTATGAAAGACTTTGAAGCATCTAAACAAAGAGAGGCAAAAACTGCCGTACTGGCAGAGAAAGTTCAGCTGCTGAACACTGATGCATTCAAAGGAATCATCTCACTGAGCCCTAAGTGTTACAGGACCAAAATTAGCTGTCCCTAACGATCAGGTTATTGAAAACATGTGTTTCATTGCATTGTTAGTCAAAAACAAACAGACAGAGGAAGGAAGAAAGGTACAGCACTTCTGTACATGTTGGTAGAAATATTTATTGAAACTTATGTTTGTGATTGCAGAATTTTCATTCTGTGGTGACTTGTGCTGACCAGGAGTGGTGACAACTGTCCTGCAGGATGGCAAGTCTGAACGTTGAGTGTCAAGAAGTGAGTTTCTTGTCTTTAAGTCTGCCTATAAATCATGCAGTTCTAAATGATGCTGTATTAAACGGTAGTTATTATAATAATATCTAAAAAAACCGCTTGCAAAAATTATCCAGGCTGGGCACTTGCACAGTGTTTGTCTTAATGGAAAGAGTCCCAGGAAATGTTAACTCTACTTTTCCTGTTCCATTTACTGTTGCATATTCCCCTAACCTAACTATTCTTATTTGCCTCTTCTTTAAACTAAAGGATCGCATCCTTCTCAATCTTTCTTCAAAAGCAGCCTCCCAAGCAGATAATCATTCATGTTACCAGTCTCTGAACTTCTTCCATTTCTGCTGCAGCCACTTGATGGCTGGTGACTAGGGCTGAACACAATATTCCAAGTGAAAGCACACTATTGATTTATTGAATGGCTTTATATTTTCAGCAATCTCTTTCACACACACTTTCTTGTTACTGATGCTAGAAGAGTAAATGGATAAAAAATGTCTCTCAAATGCACTAAAATGGAAAATCTCAGGTACAATCTCTTCCTTCCCCCTGGAAAAGTAACACATCTGACATCCTCTGTGCTGCAGAAAGTGCACATCCATCTTGGCTTTTCAGAGAGGTGAACTTTTGACTTTCAGTGTGACTTTCAAGAAAGTTGGCATTTATTGTGTCACTGCACATTTTCAAAGTACCTGTCTCTAATTTATAGAGGTGGGATTCAGTTAACTGAAAATGGAATATCTTTTATTGGGTTGAGATATGTTAAAGAAGAGGATGCTAAAGGACTTTTCTTTGCCAGTAACCATTTCTGTAGGTGGATTTTAGCATTAGGCATCTGTAACTGTTTTAACAAAGGATTCTTTTTCATATATAATATATGGGTCACCCATAATATAATGTCTTATAAATATAATGGGGAAAAAAAAAGGAACAAACCACATTAACAGAGTAAAAATTTGTTATGCCCTAAAAAAATAATTTTAAGGGAGGGAGAACACCACCCCCACCTTGTATCTTGTGGAAAATAAAAATCAGGAACTTTTAGGAAGTCAGGAGTCACTGATTCCTTCTGGCCACCTCTTGACATGCTCTTTGCCATCTCCTGGATCCCTAAAAGGTGCAGTTGGACTTTAAGAGTAGGGGAAGCAGGCTGCTTGTGTCCCTAAAGCAGTGGTGCAGACACCCTCACAGGCAGCTTTGGACTGAGTGCTGGCAGCCTTCCTGCTGACTCTGAGATTTTTTTGCTCCTGTAAGGACTTAGGGATGAAGCTTCTAGACATACAGGCACTTAGACTCTATCTATCTTGGCATATGCCAGTGTAGATAAAAGAGTATATGGCTATGTGCTGAAGCTGTCTGCTAGAGCCAATTGACAAGAAATAAATGAAAAAAGTAACTGTTGTCAATATCACCGAGTGTCTTCTAGACAACAAGGATCACCCTTACTGACCAGGAGCACAGTCTCAGAGTGTGTAATGAAACAGGCACTAAGATGACTTTGCCTCCACCTTTCCATCTATTGTCCTCTCCAATGTCCAATACTACAGTTTTTCAGTGTACAGCCATGCTGCGTGGTCCAGTGATTGATTCAGGAGTTAGTCCTAATAAAAATAGGCAGCTGTGTGAATAATGACACACTTAGTTTATTTTTTTTGGCTATTGAAAGCCATCTGAAGTTATTGGTATTGGTGGAGAACCCATCTAGTCCTGGAGAGTAAGCCCAGTCTTCATTATAGCCATGACTACAGAAATGAACATTAGGAATTTGCAGAACTTTACCATTTACTTGTGACACCACATGTGTTAGACAGGTCTCCTATACACAGAGATCTTGCCCGGGTGCTTATAACAAGCATTGAGCTATTATAATGGGCTTTCAAGTATGAAATATGAATCTTTAACATTAAGTCTATCTTTGGGATTAAGAACAGTTGTGCCTCTGGATTTTACATGGCACGTATTTGATATCAGCCTCCCTATCAGCAAGCAGCACAGGTGATTAACAGATATGGATCTAAAAAAGTAATGTCTAAGGAGGCTAGGACTCCATGCAAATACCTGTGGATTAAATAGCGTCTCAGATAATTTGCTAGACAAGATGCATTTTAAAGGGCCACGGAGAGCTGCTCAGTCTGTTATTTGATCTTGCTCCTGTTTATCACCAAAGAATCTGAATATTTAACAGTGAATGCATGTGAATCCTGCAGTGAGACAGCAGGGAAGTGGTGGTCAGTCAGCAGGGGAGTTATCTGCTAGAGACAGTTCCTCTCTGAACAGCTCTTTTAGCATCACATTCTCCTGCTATGATCAGATATATTGCTGTGGTGGGAAGATGAGTAGATAAACAGATGCATAAAACGGATGATACGGTTCAGGATTATATGGTTCAGGTCATTAACCATTAATTTGACGGGTCAAGTTCAGTCTCCATCCTTGGATGTTTTCAAGATCAGACTGGAAAAAGTCCTGAGCAACTCGGCCTGATCTCATAGTTAACCCTGCTTTGAGCAGGGGATTCGACCAGATGGCCTCCTGAGGTCCCTTTCAACCTGAATTAAATTACCCGATGATCCTTTTTTTTTTTTGGAACGAGAGTAATCTGCGCTATCTAAGAGCCAACAACTTGGTAACAGCTATCTGACAGATCCTGTTGCCAGGGTCCCAAATCAGTGCTCTGATGCCAGAACATCTTCACAGTCTGGCATGCTTTCTTAGCTGACTGCAATCTTGCTATGAGTTTCACTCCTTGCAATGTACACTTTGAAAGCATTCTGCATTCAGTGAAGCCAAAGGTCTAGAAAAAGATTATCAACAGGGAGTCTGTGGCTGTGAAATGCACAGCCAAAGGTCAAACTAAAATTGATGAACACTACCTATAAACTCCCGTCCCTTTACCCAAACACATTTACCTTTCATTAGGACTAGCAAAATATGGTGGCTGTTTTCCACACATGATGTCCCCCACAAATATACAGCTTTCATGTTTTTCCAAAGTTTCCCCACCTCCAACTTTGTTTCATTGAGGAATGAACACTAAATCATAATTTCTGTTTCATTTTGTGTGGGCAATCTTTCTTCAGTCATGTCAAGCAATTTCATCATATTTCAGTTCTAATAGAAAAATTTTTGTTTGTTTTAATACCCCTTCCTCAGCCTAAACAAACAAAAAATTGGAGAATAATCAAGTGCTTTTTTTATTCTGAAGAATTAAAACCTCTAAGGGAAAAAACGTTTCTCATGAGCACCTGTTCCTTTGAAAACTCAGTTTTTGTCCAGAAAAAAAAAAAAAAAAAGAAAAGCAAGACTTGATGGACATATTAGCAGCTCACTCTAACCACAATAATAAATGAAACCCTCTGGAAGCAAAACCACCCAAATAGCCTCTTAAAACAGATAGCTGCCTGTGATGGCTTTTTATGGACTAACAAACTCGGCACAGCAAGCTCCTACACTGCTTCTGCAAGACACTCTCCCACCTCCAGCTTAGGACTACCGTGCAATAGAAATCCCTATACCATGGCAGGAATCTCTCTGTGAATGGCTGCAATGCATATAGGGGCTACATGTAGTCTGAGATCAGGTTAATTGTCTATAATAGTGCCCTTCACTCTCTTTGTTGAGTTTATTGTTGCTGAAAGATGTCAGTGTGACAACTGCTGAGACTGAAATCCCCCATCTTCTACATGAGAGATGACTCCAAATATAGGACAGGCTCCAGGACCTTTTCGTCCCTTCCGAAGAGACTGGGTATAAGGGGGACAACTGTGGTGACAGTTCTGGGATCTGGACAGTTCCTAAAGAGCAGCAGGACAGGATCATCCACAAGAGAGAGCCATTATTAGATGGTGGCCACTTATCATTACTTTTGAATGGAAGAGATGTGAGGTAGTCATATTATTTTGAAGCCAGAGTCTTCACACATTTTGGTGCATATGCAGGTTTCTGTATCTTTTCAGCTTTGAGAGCTCCTGGTGCACCACTGAGAGTAAACGACAGCCCCTTGGAGTACGCTGTTCATGGCATAAAGCGACCAGGAGGATAATATAAGGGAGAACAAGAGGGTAGACGAGGGTGATTGCAGCACAGGTGGTACCCTCACTGACCAGACACGGTCCCACAGCACCAGGCAGGGTGCTGATAGACACAGGGTCCACTGACAGCCCAGGCAAGGCAAGGTGATGAGTCACGTCTAGGGTCCCTCCAGGGAATGAGACAAGGATTTCTACCAGGTGGACCCAGCATGTCTCTGGAAAAACAATTAATTAAGCCAGGACAGAGCTGAGCACAGGTCCATGGGCAGCATAGCCCAGGAGCTTTATCTAAGCTCAGGTCTGGGCTAATGGGCAGAGGGTGCATGGATGGAGGGCCCAGGTAAGCCAGCCAGGCAGTTAAGGTCTGTTAGTGCCTTCAAGGCATGGCAGATAAAAGGTTGTAAATAAGGGGAAGCACCAGTAAACAGAGAATGTGAACACAGAATCACAGGGAGCTGGCTCATAGCATCTTGTGAACAATTGCCTTAGTGTGAATTGATTATTCCAAGTATTTTGTGGTGGTTTTTTTTTTTTTTTTTTTTTTTGTAAAGGGCAGAAAGCATTTTCTTTTTGCATTGGGTTACAGGCAGTAATATACAGGCACAAAGGACACACATCACTCAGTAGAACAGCTGTGGATTCAACAGAGGACAGCAAGGTATATTAGGGAGAAATCAAGGGCAGGGTGAGAGGAAGAAGTTACCCTATGCAAAAGAGCAGAATTTGCAGGGCTACCCAGTAGGTGAAAACAACCATGGCTGCCAATTATCATGTGTCAAGGTCTAAGCATATCACCATCAGGAAGGTATTTCTTTCCAAAGTATACATGAAAACCTGAGATGTGTCATCAGCTATTTCACTACACCTTAGAACACATCTGTCCGATCATTCTTCAGGAGAGGATACTATGATAGATGATGAACAGAGCTGCTCTAGAATGAAAACTTCTGCTATTCCTCTGGCTCCTTTGGATATGCCAAGCTGCATGCCCCAGCGAGATGGGGCTGGTGGAGCCCTATCCCAACAGAATGTTTTCCCTAAAACATAAGGTGTGAAGATGAGGCACCAACGGGTATTATAATAATCAGGAGTATCTTTATTTCTGTCTGGAACCATTTTTAGGACTTGTTAACTTCTGTGGGCTAGCCCCTAGAAAAATGTGGCACACCACTGTCTCGTAGCACTCCCTGCACACACTTCATGTGTTATTTGCACATGAGAAGGAGACTTAGACAGCAGATGCTGCAGAAAAGGGAATCGGTGAATATTTATTCAGATTCTGCACAGCTGCTCATCTCCACTCTTCCCCCACTCTCTTTTGTTTCTTATTCATGAGGACTGGTGTGAATGGGGTTCTGCCTGGCATGTAACGTTTGGGACACAGCTGTGGCAGGGGTATTTTCTGCATGAGGAAGGAGAAATCTTGTAATTAAAAGCATTCTGACATGCAGTTCAAGAGCAGTAAAGCGCAGCACATCAGCGAGGGAGCCAATTAGACGCCTGAACAGGAGAGGGGAGCAAGATGCAGACACCTCCCACAGACCGAAGTTTATTTGCGTGAGCCATTCATGAAATAATTACCAAGAGCAACAAAAAGCAAAGTCTGTTTGCTAATGATTCATGAGCTAGATAAAGGGTTGAATTAGTTGGATAATTTATTTGTAAAAATAATCTAGTCAGCTGTAATTAGAAGGCTGGATAGAGTGATCTAGAAAGAGAAGGGAAACACTCCCAACAGCACATGACCTTCCAGAGGGTATTGTTGTTTTTGAACAGAAACATTCCCAAGAGCTTGTGAATTTGCCTTGGTGCAGGTTGGATCTGGTGGAGGCCTAGGAACCAGGATGATCTTTTTTTTAGTGTAGGGATCCTTTCCTTTCTTGGCGTTGGCCTGTTTGAACAGTTGGTGCTATTCCCAGGGGCTTTTGGGTGTAGATCAAAGCGTTGTTGAAATCACTTTCAAGTCAAGCAGAGAGCATTTGGAATTAGATCAGCAAGTAGCTTCATTTTAAAGGAGTTAGAGATTTTCTGTTGAGAAAAAAAGGTTTTTTTGAAACATAGTAGGGCATTAACTTTCCTGGTAGTCTCTCCATACAGTTCAGGTCCCTCCCCAACTCCAGCTCTTTAACTACAGAGGCTGACAGGGATGCCCCTCGTGTGAAGCACCAGCCTCTGGGAACAGTGCATCTAGCCCATGATGAATAACTACAGGCCTGTGTGTGATCCATCCCAGCACCGCTCATTTAGCTTGCCAAAGAGTTGAGCTCAAACAGTTCCTTGTCTGCCAGCTGGCTTGACCCTGATACCAGCAGTGGAGGCTGAAAATTCTGCATTGTCCTCGGCCTTGCTGCAGGGCTGTTTTCTTCTCAGCCAAGCAGGGAGCGCAGAGGACAAAGAACTTGGCTGAGCAACAGGAAGAGGGGAAGGGGGCCACAGGCAAGTAGGAAGCTCTTGATGGTGTCATGATACTGTGGAGATGAGGAGTAACCTACCTGTTGCTTTGTGCAGAGCATTGCCATCTCCTCCTGACACAGCCATCAAGCCAGTGTTTCCTACAGACCTTTCCCTGAGCGCTCACCTCGAGTCACGTACACACACTAACAGCGCTGAAAATGGTGGAGCAGCCCCTTCAGATGTTATCTGCCTCCTCTGGGCTTCTGAGGAGCTCCGCTCTGAGCACTGTCTCCCTGTTTCAGCCTAGCAAGCTGTGTGAGTTGAGGTCAGGACCCTCCCTTGTCAAAGAGAAAGTTCTCTGGACGGAAGACAAGCACTGGCTGACCCAAACATCAGCAGTTGTGTCAAGCTCACCTCAGCCGGTCTGTAGTTTAATCATCTCTGCCTGTTTTTGTTGGCTTGCTCTGAAGCCCTTGGAACAAGACTCAACGGGGCCTTTCCTTGAAGCTGCAGTGAAATGTTAAAGGGACCGTTGCAGCTCTCCATTGCACAATGAAGCAACGAGAGAAGATAATATGCTATCTGTGCCACTGGTTTTCTAACAAAGGGCTCTCATAAGTGTTCTCGCTCTAAACTATGCTGAGTCCTCACTTCCAGCACGACAGGCGACAAAACTCTGTTTCGTACTCATGGGATGCCACATCTCAAGCCAAGCCCTTCCTGACCTGCCCATTGCTGGAGGGAGCTCCGTTCTGCTGCCAGGGAGGGCCAAGACCCAGTTGGTGTCAGCCAAAACAGGGTGAACGCTTCATATGGACGTTAAAAGGACCTCACATGGAGAAGCCTGTTTTTGAACAGCTATGCAAATTGGTGTAATCATTTTAAGGATATTGGAGATTGCTCTTTTAAGGTACACCTGGGAGCCACAGGGGATTTTTCATCCTCCCAGGGGGAAAGTCAGTAACATTCAAAGAGAAGCAAGTCCCTTAGATACTGAAAAGCAACTGTTTGTTGCCATCTATGTAACAGACCTGTATAGAGGGACTTGAGAGAAGGGTGGGTGGGAAGGCTTTCCACCAGATCACAATAAGACTGTGAATCATCAATGTCACACTGCTGTGAAAAAGTGTAAGACCATACTAAGAAGTATGGCTAGAATCCTGTTAAGACTTGGGAGGTAGTCCTTCAGCACTAGTATTGGTACGAACTCAGCTCGACAACTGGCATCACGCTTCAAAACATTTGTGGATCAGCTGGGCAGAGTCCAGGAGGAGGGCGCCAACAAAGGTCAACAGCCGAGAAAACAAGATCTGTGAGGAAAGACAGAAAGTACTGGGCTAGCTTCACCTAGAGATGACAATATTGGCTGAGGAGGAGGATGTGATGCAGTCTTCAACACATAGAAGACCACTGCAGGAAGGATGGGAATAATCCTTTTTTCATATCTATGCTGGGGAAAAGGACACGTAGTGAACTGCAGCAAGAAGAATTCAAGCTGGACATACAAGTTTTATGGGTAAGACTAGAGACACACTGAAGTAGATTGTCTGGGATGGGAGAGTTTCCATCAAGGTAAACTTAGATAAATATCTGCCAGGAATGGGCCAGATATAAGTAGTTTTCTTTTAGGCAGGAGATAGATAAAATTAATATTTGAGGTCCCTTTTAACCCATATCTTTTTATTAGTCTACAATCAATACGATAAAGCCTCACGCTAGCCACACACAGGGGATAGGATTTTGGCACTGGAATACAGGGAGAAGGAATGGACATTTGTTCCAAAGGTTGCTGAGCCCTGAGAATGGAATCAGAGAGTTTCCAAGTCAGCATATGCGATCAGAAAGGATTCATTTAATGCATTAGTATGCCAAGCAGAATGCTGTCCACACATCATTAGGAGTCAAGGCCTTTCCAGTCTGCTCTACTCTGGTAGAGAAAATGAAAAAATTGCCCCAGTAGCCTGTGTGAAAAGAAAAAAATTCTCCCTCATGCCCAGCTGCAATGCACTGGCTACCGAACACAATTTGTTTGTCACCCTCCAGCCTGGTGATGGTTGCCTTCCAGCAGTGCTGCAAGTACAGTAGAAAGGTGCGCAGAATACTTCAGGATGGAACTTTCTCCCTACAGAGCCATATGGCCACAAGCAGATAACGCTGTGAGCAGCATTCATTAACAATTTCCAAATCTGCAGCAGCTGGAGCGTGGGATCATTTAAAACATGACTGATTTACTTCCTGCAGCCTTGAAAAGGAGGGATCAGTTGGAATCCAAATGCACAACACATTTCTCTGGACTTATCAAACAAAGCCACATGCCTCCCATTACCATCACGCACGCGCGCACACACACACTCACACTTACAGAAGTTACCTTTTGGGGAGGGTACTGGAGAGGCACACAGGACAGAGGCTCGGCGGAGCATTGGCAGGGGACCAGGTATCCCAGTTCCTGGGGTGGCTCCAGAAACTGAGCAGAATGGCGAGAGTGGAAAGAATATCTGTAATAATCCTGATGAAAACAAAGTGTCAGGCTACTATTTTATTTTAGCCACAGCAAGAACAACAATAAAAGCTGTCAGAGGCAAGGACCATTCTTTCGGCAAAACTGTTATGTGAAGGCTTGCAATGAGCTGCACTCACCTAAAAATAGTGTTCAAGTTAACACAGTGTACCTTAATTTGTGGGACTGTGATCCATCTTTGCGCCCACCAGATGTTTCTTCATTAATTATTGACAACAACATGGCATTTCTATGGCACTTCATAGTGTTAAAAGTTTTATACATAGATAGATAAAAAATTAATCAATTGATTTTGTTAGACAATTAACTAGCATCCACCATTTTAGTCTGAGATGATGCCAAGATAATGTCGGTTTTTTTAAAGCGTGCAAGAAGGGAGAGATTGAGCTTGCCAGAAAAAAAGAGGAATGCTTCCAACCTAAAAAATGTGGAATAATTTCTGAATGTTAAGCAGTGGGGTTAAATGTTTAGAGCCTCCAAAAATTTTGGGCACTGGGACGGAATTCATCTTCCTCAGCTTGATTGAATGCAGACGTTTGCAGCTAGGCTCATCATCATGGACTCCCTTTATAGTCAGCAAAAAGAAATGAACCGTGCCCTTCAAGTGCCTGTTCCTTTTGGTTGATCATAAAAAGAGATATTGTAGATGACAAGCTCTGACGTAGGCATTGCACAGCTGGGGGAGAAGAATCCTCCCCTGACAGCTCCTTTGAAAATCTGTCAGGAAAAATGTTTCGAGCTACAGCCCTGGAGCTGCTGCAGTTTAATTCTTTAAAGCTGAGGCAAGATGGGACCTCAGGGGAAGGACCGCCTGGCACATGGCGGGCACAGGCTCCGGCCATCACAATAACAGCACTTCCTCTGCAAAGGCGTCACGTCATGAGAGCACCCATCAGAGGTCACGGAAAGCTCTTCTCCTCCAGTACCTCAAGTGTGGGCTCTGCCCGTGAGCTGTGCTGCTGCAGAGAATAAGTGTCCGAGGTCTGGGTTATGAAGGAAACTGTTGGCCAGAAACACACAGGCAGGTTTAGCTTGGCTATTCAGTTCGTGTTTAAATTGTGTTGATGCTGGGGCTTTTGCTGGGATCGCAGAGGGGATGCTGGAAGCACAACGAGTAGTGGTCACCGGCTGCTGCATACATGGCCATCCCAGCTCTGTGCTTTGCACTGGCTGTGTGGGCTTGGGGAGCCTGAGGCAGTGAAAGGAAGACAGCACATCTATAAGTTGAAGGGCCGTTAGTGATAAATAGGAACAATATCCAGAAATGGATTGCAAAAGCCCCTGCTCTGTTGTCCCTGCAAAAGGCATCAGAGCTGCTGACACACTGTGATACATGACTTCCTTCAGCTGTTTCTCCATAGCAAATAAACTGTTGTTTGTTTTACAGTGCTTTTTAGGATGTAAGAGTGACCTTACATCGCTGGGGAACAAGAGTGTAGAGAGCTGATATTGTGCAGGCAATAGAGCATGCCCTGAAGGCTGAGAGACTTGCAGTGTAAAACACCAGGAGCAGGATCCCCTCTGCAGACAGCAGAAGCCAGCGCTCACCTGATTATTCAGGATTTCACTTTCCTAGCTGGAGAGGGCTGTAGGATCTGGCTGTTAGAGTAGACATGATGGGAGGAGAAAGGGGAAAGGAGAACTTCTATAAACAGGGATGAAAATCCTATTTCTTCCTCCTGTTTTGAAGGCCAAGACCAGGACAGTTTTTACCTTGGGGACAGCAGCATCCAGCCCCACCAGTATTTTATAAATTTCACTAAAATCTTTCCTTGTCATTTTGTTTAAACACAATGTGCAGTCACAGCACAATGCAAGAGATGTTTAAGGGAACGATATTGTAAAAAAGAAGAACAGAACTGGTTATCATTATCAGGATAATACTAATGAGACAAGAACATTTTGTTGTTATATGTTGGAAGACAGAAGACATGGCTGTTACCTTGTAAAGGACTAACCTTTACAACTTTCTCCCACGCAGGCTTTCTTGGGTTCATCTAAGTTGCCACTCTCCAAAATATTCAAGTGTTATTTAAAAAAAATATATCCATGGAAGCTTGTTAAGAGTACTCATAATGAGTTCTCATAGATTATACCCTTTCTAAATAATGCTTAAACATTTTAGAGTTCTTCTGCATTTGTGCAGTAGTCCTCAGTGGGGATTTTACTGGCTGTCCCCAGGCTCGGAGATGGATGTGCAGCAACACAGGCTGATTGCAAAGATGGGACATGTAGGAGAAGGCTACAAGGTCTTTTATGAAGTAATGGCCATTTTTTTCTGTTTTTCACCCCACCCCTCAAAAGAACCCTATGTATTCTCACCCTGATAGTAATATCTTGATTATGAAGTCTTTCACTGTTCTTGTCTGATATTCTTCCTTTAGACCTCTAACACATTATACATGAATAAGTATTTGCATTTGGAGATCTTCTGTTGCTCTACTTGGGTTAAGACCCTCCTGCTATTGCTTCATTAGCATGGTAAAAGCATGCATAGTGATCTAAAAAATCATAAGCAAAAAGATCAAAACAAATCTTAACAAGATTTTGCTTTTCTGGATGAAATATGACCTGGGCCTATCTCTTAGCTGTTTTTCTCCCTCAATCAAATGTCACTGCAGGATAAGAAGATGCTTAATACCAAGGTGTGTGGCTGTCACTGTACATGCAGCATACAAGCGTGTACTTGACTGATGGAGGGATTGACCCTTGCACTTTCTAGTGTGAGCTCTGGGATTATACCACACTTTACCACTAGATGTCAAACTGTGTCCCAAATCCCACAAATGCCTCCAGTGTCAAGTGTGGAGGCCCCTACATGCTGTTCCTGCAGCAGCCATCTCAGCAAGTGTTAGGGTAGATTTTAACTTTTCCTCAGAGAAAAATGATTGACATGTTTAAAGGGCTTTAGCTAGCGCAGACACAGGGATTTCTAAAGGGGTACTTTGCCCAGAGAGGTAGGCTCAGGTGTTACTAACAGCTACTAACCATGATTTTGTTCAAAAATTAAATCTACCTGCTCACACCATTAATGAAAGAAGCAATTAATATAGGTCCATAGAGAAAAATTTAACTCATCAGCAACAGAGGCTATATGATTTCTTTATTTCCTCTTGGCCGGTTTGAGTTGCTTTAAAACAAAAATCAGTTAAAAAAAAAAGCTGAGGAGCCTTTAGCTTAGGGCTGCAGTTCTAGCAGCACTTGTATGCAAAGCACAAAAGTAGTGGTCAGCATTTGGATCAAGGATGCCCCTCCACACAACAAAACCCACAAGAGCAGCTGATTCATTTGAGTGGCTTAGTCTGGAAGCAGTGGAGGGGCTGCCTTTCAGAAGAGCTGGACACTGAAGTCTCTAATGAAGGGTGTTTATTAGAAGTCCTGTGTTTCCTTCCTCAGGAAAAGTCTATGGCACTGTTACTCTGGCCAGGTTTGAACTCGTTACCTTCCACGTGTTTGATTTCTCACATGTGTGCTTCTTTTCCTTATCTTTGCAGTTAAATGACAGCTCTGTTACCACCCAGATAGGGTTGCTTCTCAGGAGAGGGTGAAGAAATTCCCATCTAACTAAATGTCTCTTCCATGAAAACTGTGACATAAAGGATGAGATCTTGCCTTTACTGTGTGTAGGAAAATACATAGTTAGGTGTAGGCTTTTGAAAGGACATTGCTTGGGCTCTTTTTAGCCTCACCAGCATCCTTGTGGTTTCTATCAAAAATAAACACACACAGGCTTTTCTTCTCTAGCACTTTTAATTTTTCTTGGCTTTGTCACAAGTTGTGTCACAGGATGTCCCACATCACCACAACATACCACATCACCACAGCATGACACGGGCTGAGATCAGCTCAGCCCTCTCTTGCGTGGGTAAGTGGCCGGGCCCCTCCTGCCGGCAGTTCCTCCTCCTCCTCATCTCCCAGTGGATCAAGGGTGACCAGGTACACTGGGTGCAGAGCCAGCACAGGCGTGTGCTCCCTCCACAGCCTGATCGGGAGGATTTCATCGCCTCGTTTTGACCTTCTTGTTTAGCATTGCTGCCTTACACCTCTGAAAGGTGTAAGGGACCCAAGCCTTCTCCCTGCATACAGCCACAATCCTTTCCCTGTCCATGCTCCACATACCCTGAGTGTGCAAACAATGTTTAGTTGTGGTTCATGTCCCTTATTGGATTGGTGCCTCCACAGTATCTCCTGTGGTCCTCTGCCGTGGCTAGCGAGTTGGTAAGAGGCCCTGAGGCACAGCTCTGTAAGGGCAGCAGGTCTGTCAAACATGGCATGGCGGTCTGCCTCCTGCATGGGAAATGGAGCTTCCAGCTGCAGCTGACAGCTGAAGAGCTGTGTGGGAGGTAAGACTGTCTTGGCCTAAAGTCCTTCAGTCAAACCTGTGACATTATCTGAAGGCCCACAGCAGGTTCTCTTTGGCAGTCTTGCTTTTGTGCACAGAGCAGCAGGTCGGAGAGGAGAGTCTCCTAAACCAAACAGGCTGCAGAATAAGCGCGATTAGAAAAGCTGCTGCTGCCGGTTGTCCCCAGAGCTATCTCATCAGCCAAAAAATTTCATCTTGACACACAAGGAGGGCCTTCTCAGCAAGTGCGATCTATCAAAACCAGGGAAAAGAGGGCCTTGTGCCAGCAAAACCAGGCCAAAACTATGCAACCAGACCTCCAGCATGTTTAAAAATACCTCTGGGTCCCTGTACATCCCACTTCTCCTGGCTTCCTTTCCAGGCTGCTTCTTAATGTGAGGAAGGACTCTGTAGCTAGCCAGGGTTTGGGATGTGGTTGAGACGTTTCTGAGGCAAAAGGGTGGAGTTCCCTTGTTTTCTCCTTTTTCCCCAAAATACTCTGTCTCTCAGTCAGTGCTTGTTCAAAGAAACCGTCACTATTCCTCTCCACTCCCTGCCTCTCCTTCCCTCACTGGAAAGGTAAATTAAGGAGTTCAGGGATGACAGGAGCCTGCAGCAAACCTGCGCCTTCTACCAACCCTCTCATTACAGCAAGGTGGGGCAGCACACAACCCAGGAGGTCAGCCAAGACAAGCACTTCCCTTCAAGGGCCCTCCTTCATACTATACCAACGTTGGGACATCCTTTCAGGGGATTTCCTTACTATGGCAACCCACACCCACACGGTGTTTAGACGAAGGATGGTTTTGTTTTTTTCATGTGTGACTACCTGCTCCACTTGCCTTCAGAATTGCCTCCCGCAACCAAACAACAGATTGGCTGGGGGCTGGGATGGGGACATGGAAAACACCAGGGTGTCCCAGGATAGCAATGAAATGAAGCGGCTGTTGGCAGCTTGACAATATAATTTTTCAGTCGACATTTCTCTCTCTGAATTTTATATCTGAGGCTATATCCTGCTCTGAATATAATGAAAAAGTTATTCCCCTTCAATGACATGCAGCCCTATATTTAAATGATTCTCCCTTCAGCATCCTTCTTTAATGTTCACTTTCCTTAAGTGGAAGATACAGGTGTAAAAGTTAATAGCAACTTAAAGTAATAATGATGATCTTTTTGCAGTCAAACATTGGCATGTGACTAAGCTCTTGATTTTTCTCAAGCCGTGCAGTCTCACTCATCACAACTGGCCCATATGCCTGAAACCACAACTAGCCGAGTATCTCCCTCAAAGTTCACAGTCAATCCATGGATGAGAGGAAGAAACTGCAGAAAACTTGCCAGATAACATAAGATAATAAAGAACCTGAGGAAATTGCAATCTGCTCTCGGATATTCCAAAAACAGAAAAAGAAGTGAGATTTGCTGAATAAACAATTCATTGCAAAATTATTGACTGAGATTAGGAGCCAAGTAAAAGGAGGGAGAAGAATCCAGAACATGTTACGGTAATAGAAGGTATGATGGTGTTGGCACAGGAGGATGACAAAGAGGATCTGTCTCCTTATTGGCATCTTTCAGAAGCAGAACAAGAGGTAGGACTCCAGAAGAAAAATAGAAGCAGTTTTTATCCACAACCCATAGATCCTGGGGCCCCAGAGCTGAGCTGTCACTTCTTATTTTTATATCCTACTCCCAGTGTGTGAGTGTTTTACCAAGATGTTTTCTTTTCTCGTATTTCATATTTTCAGCAATTGCTATTGTTCTGCAGCCTACAAACGGGCTCTGGGAACCCAAGGACAGCATGAAAAGCTGAAGTACAGGAAGCATTGTACCGGGAAAGGGCAGAGCAGGAGGACTGATAGGAGTGACAGAGACTCCAAGGTCTTCTGGAAATGCGGCGCCTAACTACCCCTGACGCAAGAGTTGTACTCAGATGCCGTGGCACTTCAAAGCTTAGGCAGCAATTTAAAAATACTTTTTATAACCCTCAGGTATTGAGTGATTGTGGTTTCACATGCCTGTAATAAGCAGTAGGTAGGGTTAGACTACAGTGAACAGAAAAGGTGCTGTTTTGTTATTTTTTTATTTTGTTTGGAGCCTGCTAAGCATGTACTAAGTGTTGGTGGTCTCCGCTGCTATCTATTTCCGCTCTGGCCAGAAAGAGCCAGCAAAACCAGCAAACACTTAAGGAACCGTGTTACATTTTGTGAAAATTAACTTGAAAAGAGAAGATGATCCAGCTCCAACTCATTTGTGGGTAGCCCAGATAGTTTAAAAGGGAGGCAACTGTGAGTTGGCTTGAACTGGGTTATCTTACAAAAGCATTTGTAAAGTTTCCACAGGACTGGTGTGTGATAATGTCTGTTCAAGATGGTGTGATTTAAAAATATCAAATAGAAAAAAAAGGATGATTGGAGCAATCTATTTTAATTATGCTTCACATTTGTAATTATTTCCAAAACCTCATAAAAATTACCAGAAAACAAAACAAAACTAAACTAAAAAAGTTGCTTCCTGTTAGCTGTTAATTAAAGCATCCTGATTTGAAATTAAATATAGTCCTTCCGCTAAATTTGGTAACTTTTTGCTAGCCTGGGCTCTCTGCACATGTAAATAGAACAATCTAATCGCTCACATTTATTCAGATCCATAATTTGCATTTAGTTATGTTGGAAAATAGTGAATGGCTTTGCTTATTTACATGATAATTATTTTTTTACTTTGATTTGTGTCAAGCTATTTTTGGATGAGAATTGGAATTCAATTAAGATGCAGAAAGCCAGCATTTGAATTCTGCTTTTTATTAGATAATGAAGCTACACAGTAGCTGTGCAGGATATACAAGACAAGTTGATCAAAACTGATCAAGCAAGGGAAGGACATATTATCTGTAGGTAGTGAATTGAATTTTTTCTTTTTGGTCAATATGTCTTACAACGTTTTAGAACTAATGGATCTCAGTCTTTCGGATCTTGTTTATACTGAGACCAAAAAAGAAAACCTAGTCTTCCTTCGTTTTTCAACTTGCTGTGAATTTCTTAGTGTTGATCAGAACATTAGTTATTGGATCAAAACCATAATAATAATAATGAATAAATTTCAGAAAACCTCCTAGAACTTCCAGAAAAGTCTGCGAATTCTAGGGAAAGGAGCTTTTTGACTTCAGCAAACTTCTCTTAGACTTTGTACTGGTGACTTGCCTCACTTTGCTGGAGTGAGATTAGGCCTTTAATACACTGTGCCAAAATCTCACATTCATTTTTCAAAAAGCTTCACTTTCTAAAAGGAGGATCCATTTCTTTTAAAGGCTGAAAACACAATCAGAAAAAAAAAAGTCAGCTATGATTCCTCCCCCAGCAGTCCTCCTAATCCATTTCACATCTAAACAAAAGTTTCTGCAGAGGCTCCTCCCAGAACAGGGTCTACCATGCAACTGCCAAATGCACGTTTTTGCCACGGGTTCCTCAGAGAATTAGCACCACCTCAGCAGCCATTTCCTTGCCTTCCCTGAGCTTCTCAGAGTGTCATCAATCCACCTTCTTCCCCTGATCCTGCCTGCTGGTAAGCTTTGCAGTTTCCCATTTAGCTGGAGTTCAGGACTTCCTCCACCTGGCCTTGCTGCCACAACAGGTCACAAAAGGAGCTCAAGTGTAAAATCTCCTTGGCCATTCAAGCAGTTGCCCAGTGGCTTCCTTATAGGTAAGGGGCTGCAGCACTATCCTGGGGAGAGTCAGAAGAGGGAAGTGGCTGCAGGCCAATCCCTCTTGTATCTCCTAAGCAACCACTAAAATAGATGAACAGTCTTTTCATAATGGCATCGTGATAAAGTGATTTGGCAAAATGAGAATATTATTTCCTGTTGACTATTAAGGCTTCACAAATGATCTTTAGTCACTGAGCACAGTGGATCTGTGTTCTGCAATAAACAGCAAGTATGAAATAACCCCCCTTATTACTGCAGCACGAACCAAGAGGATCCCAGATTTCTCAGCCAGCCTGTGTGCACCAAATCAGGAGCTGCTATAGAGACAGGCCTTTGTTTTTTAGGCTGCCATCCAAAGTTTTCCAAGCTTTTAGAGTTTGCATCTTTAAAATTTCCCTGCACACTAATGAAGGATGTAGCTTTCTTGGTACTGGTTTATACTGAAGGCTGAGATTCTTACAAGAAATCCCCTGACTCCAGGAGCTAGGACTTTAAGACAGTTGCTATGTATGACAATAATAATAATAATAATAACAATAATAATAATAATAATAATAATAATAATAATAATAATAATAATAATAATACAACCCAGAAAACCTGATGCATATGAAACTGCCTAATATCCTATGACAAGGGCCATCCCCAGTTAACTGTCTCAGGTTTTTTAGTGACATTTGAGTTATTCAAGTTGTCTTCTGGGATATGTTCAAGTGCGACAGTGCAGGGTCCTGCTTATTGTAACCTATAGAGACTGTCTGCTAGGGGTCAGTATGAAATGCAGCCTTTCCTTGCTGCATTATTTTCTCCCTTTTACCTGATTTGCTTGCTGTAATGCCTGAACTGCTCCCTGTACTCTCCACTCATCTACATGATTTCTGCCTAAGACTGCTGTCCTACAGTGCCTGACAATTGGTGCTCTGTGCCCATGGTGTCAAAATATTATCTACTTATTTCTCCCCCAGCTGCATTTTTCCTGCCAGCATGCATTCTCCTAAGCTGTTCTCAAAAGCTGGTTCCATTTTCAAGTTGCAAATACTTGGTATCGTTACAAAAAAGATGCTACGTAACTATAACTCAAACCATTGGATTTGTCCCAGCATCTCTTAAATTTTCCAAAGAACAGTGTGTACGTGGTGATCAGTGGAGTGAGGGTATGACATTCTGGCATAGGGTGCACATGTGCTCCCCCTGTTCCTCACAGGAGATTTATACCCCTCTTCTCAGGCAGGACCCGCAGATGCCTATGTGGTTTGGACAAATACCTTTTTAGCTGATCTTTCTCTTGCCCTAAATTTTGCTATGATTCTGGTACTCAACACCTTTCTTCCCCTGCTGGAAATGTTGGCTTTTTTTTTTTTTTTTTTTTTTTTCCAAGCTCTGGTCTCTCTAATGCTTTATGGGCCTAAAGGAAAACCCAAAACAGATCCAACTGAAGGATGTTCCTGGTATCTCCCTCAGGGATACACATGTCCTTTTCTGGCTAGAGGGGGTTTGGCTCAGGAGGCCAAAAGAAGCAACAAAGTTGGAACCTAAGGTAATGGAACAAAATCCGGTTTGGATGCAAATCTTCAATTTCCAGGCTCTCATCATTTAGGCTACTGTGGATCAGGCAGACCCCTCTGTCTTAAAGAAATCTCTCTTCTCTCCCTTATCCCTGTCTGGCTTTTTTCCCTTCTCCTTTGTTTTTTCCTTTGGCTCCATTTGTTTAAAACAAGCAAAAGTAATCCTAACATGGTTCTTGTTCTGCTCACCAGTAGGGCTGGGGTTGCTTTTTTTCTCTCCCTACAGTGCTGAGGTTGTAGAAAATGGTAGCCAAGCACTACAAGAGCACAGAAAAGAACACAGGGTGAGTGAGAAGGGCAACTGACTGCACCTGTAACCCTATATGTACATGAGCAGCTTCTAATACAATCAGGGCAGATAGCAAAGGCTTTCCAGGAACAACCTGCTGCTAAAACACACTCTGGCAGGAGCACAGGATTAGAGGTGAGGGATAACAGAGAGCAGATCTTACATTGCTCCTTGCCGCCCTGATCTGTTGCCCCTTGGCATTCCCCCCATGTCTTCTGACACCTCCTCAAAGACAATCCTTGGGGTAGGGCCACACCACAGAGCTGTTAGCATGGGGAAAAAGCCCATGCTGGAGGTTGAGGCGAGAAGGACAATTGCTTCCCATTTCCCAGTACAGTATGTTACAAAGGGCTGTTGCAAAGCTTGGCCGCCTGACAGTTTCGTTTGCAAGAGCATTGGCCCCTTTCCAAGCAATTCTTTCAGGTCTCATTGTTTGGTAGGAAACAAACAAGGGGAACAGCACTGGGTGGGCACACCAGAAGAGGGTCTAAATATAGCAGGGCAGCATTAGGGAGCCAGGCTTCTTAGCCAAAGCTTACTCTAGAGATAACAAAACCCCTCTGCTAGTCTTCAGAAAAGACACCAGTCTTGCTACAGCCACCCCAGTTACACAGGAGAGGGGTCCCCAGATGTCTTGATCATATTGGCCAGCTACAATGATGCTACACTAGCCATAAAAGTTGAAAGCAGCCTGTTAAGCTGTGTAAGTAATTGCAAAGCACAGAGAGAATATTATTGGTTCCAGCCTGAAGTCTTCTGAGTACTTTCTGCTATAATTCGCGCCCAATATAACTTCAGCATGAGTCAGGAAATAATCTGAACCACAGATTTAGACAATGAGGTGTCAAAGCAAAGGCAAGCCAAGCCCTTTTGGCCTGTGATGGAAAGAAGATAACTTTGTGCCACCTTTGCCTGGAGGTGTTGAGGCTCAGTAGGATTCAAACTGAATAATGTTGCTGACAGCACTGCAGGGCTGGTGACATTTCTGAAAGCAGAGGAAAAGAGAAAGCAAGTGTGCCAAAGAAGTTTAAACAATCCTCCACAACCTGGCACATCCGCACAGAAAACACCTCCTGCTAGAACAGGCGGGGCACAGGTAGGAAATGTTAAAGGAGATATGTGGCTTTCCCTGACGGAGTATACAGAGAGCTTTAATATTATACATCCTGAGAGAGGGGGCACTCAAATCTCAGGCAGAAGGAATCTCCTGGCATAGCTGATTTCCCTGCTCGGTACCTTCAGCATTTGAGAGCACAGTAGAAAGGCAAATTGTTTTTCCACTTAACCTAGGCACACGCCTGACTATGAAGAGGGATGTGATGCAAGGCAGGAAGAGAAAGCCTAGAAGGAAGAGAGGACACGGTCAGCCTTGCAGAGAAGACAATAGGAGATCATTTGTGCAGACCCACCAGTGCTTTCCCTACAGGGACTTAGCTCAGCGAGTAGAAATAAGAAACAACAAATGTGCCAGAGCCTGCCACTTGCAAGAACACCTGGCCTTGCCTGCCACAGCTGCTAGCACTCTACCCATCACAGCTGACAGCCCTCTTGTAGAGGTGTTTGCAAAGGGGACATGTGGCTTTTCAAATTTGCATTTCCTTTCTTCCCCCTTCCTGCCACCAAATCATACTTTGCCTTGCTAGAGACAGAGAGAAGGGGTGAAGTAGCCTTCTGTCCTAGCTGGAGACCATCGCCATAGCTGGCGATTCTTCATGGGAGCCCTTTCTTGTGGTGCTAGATGTTCAGACACAATAAAAGGAGTCCTAGTTGAAAGCTTGTGCTAAAACAAGATATAACTCTCTCACAGGAAAGATGATTCTCACAGTGATCAAGAGAAGAGCCCAGAATAAAAGAAGTCAGGTTTTAAGTGACTTCTAAAAATAGCATGTAACAGGCTAGCTTTTATCCCTGAAATAGTGAGCATCCCCTGAGCTATTTGTTGGGGTCTTTTTTTCAACAAATAAGATTATTACAAAACAGCCCTTATCTTCTACAGAAAGTGATCAAAATAGACTATTGCTTGAGTGAACCCCTAAACTAATTTCTTTCCTCCCTTCCAGCTTAGTCCTTATAATAGAGATTCTTTCTCAGTCCTTAGCCTTGCATCACCATTAAAATAATGCAATTGCAACGGACTGCTGTTTTTATGCAGTCAGGTTAACCCACAACTCCCTTCTCCCATGGCAACACGATTAGCAGAATGGATAATAAGAGAGGCATGTCAGAAGGTGGAAATACAGGCAGTGAAGTGGGTGTTGGTGTCAGCATCCTCTGAGTGGTTGTGAGCTGGGCTAATCAGAAATTATACATGTAGGGTCCTTTATAGGACCCTACCAATGCTGCTGTTGGGCAGAATTGAGAGCAGGAGAGCCTAATAGTTTCTCTTTTTGCATTATAGGACTCTGGCTCAACATATTTCTCATTTCTGCTAGAAGAGTGTTTGTAGGATAAAGGGTGAGGGAAACTCCTACAAAACCAGTGAGGTGCAAATGTGGAGCAACAGATACTGAAAGTCTTCTCCTCTCCCTTAGGCTGTGGTAGTATAGCTGCTGGACGTAGTGACTAAGCAACGGGTGTCTGAAGTGATAGATAGATCTCCTCAGGATTTTCTTCCCTGATTAAGTTTTTTTCTCAGCTCCTAGAGATCCTGGCTGTGCTTGAGAATCTGGTTACTGCTTGTGTTCACAGGCTGGTAAGACATGAGAAGCAATGGGCTTAAGGTTAAGGCATTTCCCAAGTTCATAGGTGCTGTTGATTTGGCTTTTTGCTTTGCTATAGAGTCACAATGTAGTTTTAAGCAAGTTGTTTAATTTCTGTAGGTCTCTTCGGTTGTCTGATGAGGGGGAAAATAGGAGGCAAAAACATTTCCTGGTTTGGTGGGAATCCTTATTGTTGTTATTTCCAGTGAGGCAATGTGTTGAGGAAATCACCTCTCCCTCTATGACATGCTGTCTTGCTTGTACTCAGCACAGGGCTGCCAGCTGCCTCTTCCATGTTATCCAAAAAGCTGCTGGCAGGATGCTCTTGAAAAGGCCTGTGTGAGTTTGGAATGGCTCCATGGTGTGAGGTTTGTGGCCTTCCTGCCTCACCAAATGGGTCATCTCGTTGGTAAGATGCTTGGAGAAGGTTCAGAACATGCGTGTGAGATGAAGGAAGCTTTTTCTAGCTGTGTGGCTTGTCTGGTAGAGTTTTTCTCTGAATGATTGTTTTATAATACTATCATATATTATTGCGCTATCAATAGAGTTTTACACTGGGAGACACAAAGCCTTTCTATAATGGTCTTTATGCCATTTAAACAAAGAACAGTTGGAGTCCCCAGTCAAGAATTAGCGTTTCTCTGTGCTAGATGCTGTACAGACACAGAATTAAGCAACTGTCACTGTTCAGACAAGTTTGTGCTTTGAGTAAGGGATGGGAGATATGTTACTCACCTGTTTTTCTGTATGCAAGACACTTCTGAAATGTCTGTGAATAGTGGGAGAAGGCAGTCTGGCTAAAAATGTAGTTGCTTGTTTTGTAGTTGTGGTGTGTATAGTCAATAACTGAATATCATGCTATATTAGGCTACTTGTGTACTTCAGACTTCACTGCATCTGGGATGATACTCAAGGAGCTAGAATGGACAGGAGTATATGTCTGCTTCTAATATGTCAGTGACTATACCTGGTCCTCTGGCTGTAGATCCTTCCTCTGTGCCCTAACCAGCAAAGTGAGAGATCGTGGTACAAGAGATGTTCCATCTGTTCTCTTCTGGTTGCTTTCTATGACTCCACTGTGATGATGTCACATCATCATGCAGGGTCATAACTACAGCCTTCTGGGCATAGGTCTGTTTTACCTCCTGGTTACACCATTGTGCCTACCTCCTAGTTACACCATCATGCCGTGGGTATGCAGCCAGCAGTAAGGAGGCTTGGTAGTGTGCAAGTGTGAGGTGCCTCCTTCATTTGTAGCTGAAGTGCTGGGATCTGTGAAGTAGCTAACTAAAAGCTTGCATGGTGCAGACAGATACACAGAAGGTGGTGTGTCATGATGTGGGGCAAGAGGGTCCTCTGGAAGGCAGAAAGGGAGGTGAGAGCCATGGGAGACAGGGCTTGTGGCTGGGAACGGGGTGAAATTAGGAACTGAGAGTGGTGGGTGCCCTGTGACAAGGGAAGCTGAAGGGTAGCCCCATAGTCTGCCATCCGACGTGTAGTCAGAGAAACAAAAGCCTCCACGCCAGGCTTTAGGCTTCACAATATGCTCCAGCTTTGGCCACGGGGATGGGAGTAGACAGGAAACTGTGCCGGAGAGGGGCAGGAGAGGAAAGAGAGTATGTCGAGGGGTGGGGAGGGTGAACTGGCGTGTCAGGGTCTAACAATGAACTGTCTGTGTCAGGAAAACAGTCGTACTCAGCAGGGCTATTTTTAGGGGTTCAGATCCCCCCTCCCTGAGTCTTCCACTCCCCAGCCCCCCCGCTCTTTTGTGCTGAGTGGCGCCTGGCAGATTGGTGGAGATTTTAAAGCCACGGATAGGAAAGAGCTCAAACACAATGAAGGAAACGCAGCAGGGAGGGGAGAGATGGGTGCCCAGAAATAGCCTGTGTGACGCCTCCACCGCGGCCCCTGGCTCTTAGAAGAGGAAGAAATACTTAGGCCTAATGGCCAAAGCTGTTCCCCAGGCTCTCTGACTGCTTCTTGGGTCACCGATACCCTGTCTGTGAGAATGGAGAGAATTGTAAAGTCATTATCTGTCCTACATTCATTCGCACACAGATGCTGGCTTGCCATACTCGCTCTCAAGCCGAAGGGTGAGGCATTGGAGATCAGCAGCAAAATGGGATGGGAAAGTGCCCCACCTTCCTGCATGAACCTGTGGCCCTCTCTGACAGGGAGGCCTTTGTGACTAACCTCAAATCCTGATCTATTTTTACAGGTTCAAAGGGAAGGAATTAAAGTAAGTGTTGTGGTCCACGACTTCCTGATTTGGGCTGCGGTACCGTGGGGCAGCTGGCCATCACGCTGCTTGTATGGCAGTGGACACTAGGAAGTAATCTCTATGGAGAGATTGCTTCTGTGAGAGCTCTGGCTTGGCTTGGTGTTGCTCTTATTCTGCAGACTCACTTTTTTCTTCTTACATATATTTTTTTTCAGAGGAAGAGAAATTCTCCCTTCTTTTCCAGCTGTTTCAGCTTTGAACTCCTTTTTGCTTTTCATACTTCTGGCCTGAGCTCTTTTCCCCTCCAGCTTTGCCTGCTCTCGCCTGTGAAAGCTTTTCCAGGAGGGACACTGGCTTACTCCTTAGCCCTGCTGCTCTCCCTAACTATTGCAGAGACCTCCCCTGCCCCCCAGGCTGTGCAAATCCAGACTTCTTATTTTTTTCCTCTATGAAGCAGAACATCGCCCCTTTCCCTTGGAAAAATCCCCTGGCTCAGCACTGATTTCAGGCTCCGATATGAAGTGCTTTGTTTGTAAAGCCTCTCTTGTTTGGTTCCCACTCACCTTGCCTGACCTCTTCCTCCTCCCAGCCTGGGGCTCCCCAGGCAATCCTGCAGCAAACTCCCCTCTGTCCTCTCTCTGAACCTCGTCCTGGCACGGGGAAAGCCACCCCCGTAGCCCAGCCTGCCTGGCAAGAGCTCTCCTGGAGCTCCTCACGCCTTCCTTCGCTTGCTGAGGTGCACGCCTCTTCCACCCCACCTGCCACACCGTTTCCTTCCTCCGGCTCCCTCTGCCCTCCATGGGGTACCTGGTGCGGGGCAGCAGGGCAGCAAACTGCAATGCTCGAGACAGCCTCTATGAATAAAGTGGGAATCCTCTCTGTTTTGTTTCTAGCTCATCTTCCCTGGATTTGTGCTTCAAATACTGTTTTTTCTTGGCAGGTGGATGGCAGTCACTCCCTGCCCTGCTGTGGCACCCTGGTGGCAATGGGTGATGGTGGTTTTGCGGCCCGACCCTGGGCAGCCACCACCCACAGCCCAGCCGGGGTCAGGACAGCACAGCACAGCCCCCAGATAACCAAAATCAGCCAGCAGTGCTTCGATTCCTGCAGCGTTCATCAGCCAGGGGGACCCACCACCATGACTCCCAAAGATGGTGCCTCCCTCAGCGGCTGCAGGGAGCCGCCAGAGAGCCAAGTCCAAGAAATGGTGCTTTCAGCTGAAAATGCCTACCAGCCTGTCAGAAACATTAAGGGGCGAGGCTGATGGGCTGAACCAGCAGCGCTGCTGAGTCCCCACACTCTGGGCCCACGGGCCACCGAGGCCCCTCGGAGCAGGGCTGGGCAAGGAAGGGGAGGGAGCCTGTGCTGCACGGCAGCCATGCCAGGGTGCTCCCCGCTGTGCCTGGGGCTGTAGCTCCCTCGCTGGTGACATGAGGAAGCCGTATGCATGCAGGGGTTGATTTTATTTATTGATTTTTTTTTTTTTTTAAAAGAAGCCATCCTCTGTTGAAGACATCCTGTTTGGGTAGGCTTGCAAGGGAGGAGAGGGGAAACTGCATCTAAGATGCAGGAGGTGAGGGCAGGAGTGTGGTGCAGCAGGTCACCAGGCAGAGAGGACAGGCGAAGGCTGTGGACACAGACCCTGTTAGTGTTGCTGTCTGACGTAGGGTGATGGAGGAGACCAGCATGGGGAGTTTAAATGCCCTGTTTGGTTCATGGAGGGAGGGAGGTGCCTGCAGTGGGGAGTTCAGGACTTTGAAGAAGACGGTGTGGTTACTCGCCGCGGTGAAGTGGTTCCCCCCTGCTGGTCTGGTGCTGGGGCTCAGCCCCGTGGGAGGGGGCTGGCATGTGTGCGAGGACATGCCTCCTCTCTGAGAGGGCAAGGAAAGGGGTTTCTCTTCCTACAGAAGGCAGCTAGCTGCCCGGGCAGTGGGAGGACAGCCTGGCGAGATATCCAGGTCTGAGCGTCCTGTTGTCTGTCCGCCCCGTTTGAAGTCTGCCCCTTGGCAGACAGGCAGGATGCGCTGCGGCACATGATGGGTTTGGCAGCATGCCATTACAGGGAGGGATCATGTGCACCAACTTGACATCAAGGTGCGGTGAGTAGCCCAGAATAAATTCAAGGAAGTTTTAAGTGTTTCGTGAGCACTGAGGATCCCTGAGAACAACCATTAGTCTGGTGGCAAGAGATCAGTTTTCCCCCTTAGCCTGGGAGTGGGAGCAGGAGGCCGGGAGCTGACAGGCCAGACATCTCCGGCACCCTTCTGCAAATCATTTTCCCCTCAACCCATCAGCCAGCAAGCTGTAAAACAGGGATAATGATGATAATTACGGTGATAAACTGCACAATAGGAGTTATAGTCGCTCAAGGTCCTTCACTAGGGCTCTTCAGTGTTTTTTCTTGTGTGTGAAGTGATAACATCCAACACTTTTGAGGGGAAAAAAAAAAAGAAGTCACCATACCAACAGTCAGAACATGAATTGCTTTTGGCAGCCATCGGATCACAGTCAGAGGCTTGATTTATCTGAAAAAGGACTGTCAAAATAAAGGGGTGAGGTGGTGAATTTGCAGAAGTCTGTGTGAGGGGATGAGTTTTGTCTGCCATGGGAGGGTGCGGAGCTCAGTGGATGGAGGAGGGAGGTAGGTTAAGGGAGTCCTTTGCCCTGTTTCCGGGCCAACTTTCCTCCAAACCAAAATTGCTCTCTGTCTTTGGTCTGATTTTTGGTGAAAAGCTGCAATTTCCTGTTTTTTGTTTGCTTGTTTATTTTTCACCCAGACCCATACAGTTACATTTGATGCAGAGTAAGAGGGGGCAGTGAAGCCTTAGCAGCGTTAAGTTTGCCTCCCTAAGTGAAGCGTGTGGCCCACCAGCACACCCAGTCGTGTGAAGAGGTTGAGTTTCTGGGATAAAAAATGTGAAGAAAGTGCAAGTGGCTGCTCTTACGGGCAGAGATATGCAGGTACTGAAGGTTAGTCTAGAAAGGTGTTGGCAGGGGCGGCAAGTCTCAGGACCTGAGGGCAGACCCATCCTGTTTCCTTTCTTGCTGCTACTGGGTGATTTCTGTTCCCTGTCTTTAAAGCCCTTTGTCAGTCAAGGGGAGCCTTTTCTGGGACCTGACTTGAAAGTACGTGGACTTAGATGCCCGGGCGGCATCTGTTTCTGCTTTCCGGAGAGCTGGGGAGGAGGGAGCTGAAGGTTTCCCTCCCCTCCCCCCGCCCTTTAGTTTCCCAACTTTCTGCCTCCTTCTTGCACTTTGGTAGCTCCAGCCTGTGCCTCTGTAGAGGAAAGCAAATCCTGAAGCGACAGTCAGTCATGTTTGAGGGCAGAAAGGCGCCTTGCGATGAAGGACTCAATGAACAGAGGCAGAGATTTACTGGAGCAGCTCCTGGTCTCTCTCCTCCTCACCGGCCCCTCCTCGGGCCTTTTCAGAGCTGAGCGTTGGTAGCGCAGGAAGCTCCTGACCGCGCAGCGGGCTGCGGCTCGGCTCGGCTCGCAGTGATTTCCTCTCAGGCAGTCCGTTATCTGTCGACTGTCAGGACAGGCTTTCCCTCTTCCTCTCCCCGGCCCCATCCCCGTCCCCCAACTCCTCTCCATGCCTTCCCTCAGCCTCTTGCGCGCACACACACACACACATGCACTTTACTGCCAAAAACCGTCCTCCACCCCCCTCCTCAGCTAACTTCCTTTCAGCATTTTTTTGAGCTGGATAATCCCAGGATTTGTAAAACGGGGGAAAGGAGAGAGGGAGCGAGCGGGAGTCAGGACAGGAAGCTGGTTTCTCATTCCTCTAACTGTCCGAAGGCAGGAGGAGGGGAAGGGGGGGAGCCAAAGAGGAGCCTTGTGCAGACTCTTCCCCTGTCCCTTTTCATTAGTCTGTTTGAACTTCCAGTCTCCTCTGAGAGCCGAGAGAAAGAAGACCAGACTGGGACGATTTCTGCTGGAATTGGTGACAGCGTGGCTGACGAAACCCAGAAGGTTGCTGTGGAGGGGCCCGGGACCGTGCTGAAGGAAAGACGTCCCCCCAACACCATCGCCTGCCCCCAACTTGCCAGGTCCGATGCAGGCACCCGTCCACCACCCACTTCCCTCTGATGAGAACCCTTCCGGGCTCGGGCTATGATCGCTGCTGCTGCCAGCTGGGGAGCCTCCTCTCACTCTGACCTTCCTCTGCCACAGGAGCAGCCCAACATCTGGTGGGGATTAATGTTTACTTCTCCAGCTGGACGCTGTACGGGACCCCCGATGTTACTCCCTGGGAGTGGGTCACGGGCGGTGGTCTGAGAAGAGCAAGATTTTTGTTGCCCAGCGTGAGGCCGGGGGGGAGGGGGGCAAGGCAGGAGGGGGGCGAACCTCTTTTGGGACTAACCTCATGAAGAACAAGGGAGCCAAGCAGAAACTCAAGAGGAAGGGAGCCGCGAGCGCGTTCGGCTGCGACCTGACGGAGTATCTGGAGAGCTCTGGGCAGGATGGTAAATGCCTCTTTATTCTCACTCTGGTAGTGGAGGAGCAGAGCGCGCGTCCCCCCTTTTTTTACCGGTAGGACTGCAAACCGGACCTTTCCCAAGGCTGAGGGCTAGACAACCTGAGCTGGTTTATCTCCGGGAAGTGGAGTCACTGCCCAGTTGCTCACAATGAATGAACAATCGGAAGATTGCTTCGGTGACGCGTCTGCATGACCCTTGCATGAGTAGCGCTGTGTGTGGGGAAAGGAATGGGCTAGGGCTCTTGGGCTGCTGCCTAGGTGTGGACAGAGGTGGCCAGCTGTACATTGTGATCCCCTCTCCCATCCGCCTGGCCGTGGAAGGGGGTAGCAGGCTTTTAGGGAGCTAGGTTCGGAAGTCAGAACTGTGCTTAGTGTTGCCTCCTCCCGGACTTGGAATCCTCCTAAAGTCCATGAGACTAGTGTGTTGCAGGGCTGTAAGGAGGAACTGGGAATGTCCCATCTGCCCCTCCTGGACTTCACTAGAGTTCCCATATTGTCCTTTCACTTCTGGATGGAGACAGGATAGAGACAGGGGGGTAGGGTGGAGTAGGGATGGGTGTGAGGTGTAGGGGACAGCTGAGCTAATATTTTCACTACCCTGCCTCTTATCTTTCTCTCCTCTCCTCCTCCCCCTGACCTCCATGCCCCCAGATATCAGATGAGAATATGGTAGCTCAGAGGTAACTGCAATAAGATTAGAGGTCCTGAGCTTGAAATGGCCAGTCTTGGATGAGGGAAGGAGCAGAACCATTTTTCTTAAAGAGTGTTGGATGACGAGAGAAGCAGAATTTGGCATACAGAAAGACCTGCAGTTTAGCAAGAGGAAAAATAAATACATGCCTGTTACTGTCCCTGATGTGAGCATTATGTTTCAGTTTGAATTAACTAACTTTTACCAATGTCAGGCTACTCTGAGCAAAAAAAGCTTATAGCAGCAATGTCAGCTTTGTACAGGGAGGGCTGTACAATCAGGTCTTTCATTTGCTGATGAGCATGGCTGGTGAAGTACAGTGTGGAACTGCACTGGCAGAAGGATGGACTACATAACAGTAGTCCTTTCCGTTGCACAGTGAGGAGGGCAGTACATATATCCCTAAGCTAAAACGTTATATATGTGCATTTATTTAGGTAATGGGGGAAAACCAGTCATTCAAAGTCATTGTGAGTCATCCATAACAATTACTGTATCTTTTAACTTATATAGCCGTTAACGGCAATTGAATTGAAATAGCAAAAAAACCAGGCTTAATGAAGAGACACCACTTTGCCAGCATGAAGTGCAGATAGATAAATTCCATCCAGTGCTAACATGAGCTGCTGTGGTGGAGGAACAATTTACAGCTGTTTACAGGAACACTGAAAAACAACACAGGGAAGGCAGGCACAGGCAGTATATTCCGTTGGAGGAGCAAGGGGAATTTTAAAGGGAGAAACATAGTTACTGCGGTTGAAATTAGGCCAGAACAGCAAAATTTATTACCAGAAATCCCATAGTTTTTTAAAATAGTTTTTTGGGCACAAGAAAGGAGGACATTGTCTCAAGTCTCATTTGTGGGATGGTTCACAGTTCCAACCTACTTATCTCTCCGTGCTGAGGAGCAGTGGGGGAGAATAAGAAGTTCCTTTCCCTTTATGCAGTACTGCTATTTGCTGAATAGCACATCCCGTTGCCCAGTGCTGTGGGATCCAGAAATGAAAGACTCAATTGTTATAGGTTTATTGGGAAGGGTGTAAGTTAGATTGGTACAATTCAATTCATTGGGACAGGGACAGAAGAAGTGAGAGAATGAGAGATGCTAATTTTTATGCTGATAGGGCTCCTAGGATCAATAGGAAAGTGACCAAGTATGCCAAAGTGATGTCTTGGGAAGAAATGAAGGTTCAGATATCACCAGGACATCACACACTTGCAACCTGTAACTGTGAAACAAAATTAGAAGAGCACTTAGGGTAGGAGAGAGGGTTGATTTGGGGAGAGTTGAATTGTCCTGCTAAGAATTATTTCCAGTGACAAGCCAGTGCTCCTGCAAGCAGGGGCTTTGGTAGAGATGCAAAGCAATAGCTTTCTCTCTGCTTTAGATAGTACTATGTTTAACTGGTGGGATGCAGCGTCTGGTTGTTCCCTACTTGGAAGCGATGAAGATGTGAGACTGTCCATGGTATCGGGAGCAATGAGGAGGGGGAGAGCACTTTGGCTGCTGTCCAGAAAATGTTTTGTTGTGGCCCCTTGTGAAAACAGGTTTAAAATGCACCCAGAAGGGTTAACTAGAACAGAAGAAGAGGCTATGGAACAGGCAGGACACAAGTCAGATTGGTTGTGCTTTCATGCTCAGGTCTGCTTTACACCATCATGCAGTGCTGCTTTGTGTGACTGGTCCTTCACGCTCACACGGGCAAAGAGAAGTAGAGACCTGCTTTGCTGGCGCTGGGGATGGCGAAGGGAGCACAGGGGATGGTCAAGGCTAGTATACACAGTTCAGTTTGGCCTTTTTCCCTCTGGATTAGTACACGGCCGTTACAGTTAGGGGGTGCTGCACTACTTGTGTGGTGCTTTGTGGAGGAGATGCACAACTTGAGTCCCTACATGCTTGCGGTTGTTGAAGAGCAGCTTGTGCTTTCTGCAAGGACCTTAGTCCCTGTGTCGTTGCCAAATTCCAGTGGAGAGAATGATATTCTGCTTAAGGTATCAGCATTTCCTCTCCTGTCATTTAACTGTTTAATAACTTGCTGTGGTCCACTTCAGAGATGGCTGTGTTTCAGTGAAAGATGAAAAGATCCTGCTGTCTCCCTTATCAGACAGATGTACCTAAGGCTCTTTTATAAAAAGCTTTATGACAATACAATAAAAGCTGCAGCAGAACTACAAAGTATTTAAGAGTGGTGTAGGTGGAAAAACTTTAGCAGGTACAGTGGGGTAGCTCAGGAGACTAAAAATGTGGTACAACCCCTTTAGCCCTAAGTTGATTCTTCAGATCTGACCCAGGTCAGTGACGACAGACAGATGTTGCTGTCTGGTGGCTGGTTCGAGGTCAGATATGTTGAATTTACTGTATTTCAAGTCAGTTCCTGTCACTACCACATTTGACCCTATTTGGCCTTTTTCTGCTGGCAGTCTCTACCCAGAGACTGGTCATGCTCCTTATGGGGGCAGACTGCTATCAGTGCTCCCAAGCATTTAAAATCATGACTCAGGCCACAAAAATCATGAGATAAAATAAAAATCAGTGCTGGGTTCTTTTTCTGCTTTCTTTTTTCTGAAACTTCAGCGTGCATCTGAGTTACATATTCAAGTCTTTCTACTGGCAAGAGGGCTCGAAACCTGGGAAAAAATTAGCTTCTGTTCCTTCCCACTAAAATTCTCAAACAATTACTTCAATAGCAGTGGATTTGAGGAAAAGCTCACATAAGACATAAAAGAATGGTGGCTGGCAATACCAATGAGTAAAAGTCATCTGATTTCACATAGTTCCTCTTCCACACACGAAGGCAAGTGATCTTTTGGAGTGTCAGAGCTTCACTAGAAAGCAGTGTGAGGCTTTGGGCATGGACAGGCACCTGTGCAGGAGGAAGTTAGCACTCATTTCCCCTACTAAAACATTTTCATGTGTCAAACTTTAAAAAAGTGTTGTACAGGTACAATGGAGCTAACAGATATTAGCCCTGAAGGATTAACATTAAAGCCATATTTTGGCCTCTCAATAACCAGCCTGGTTTCCAGAGAAAAGCACATAGTGCTTCTACTGAAGTCAATGGGAGCTGCATGTCAGGCCGCCAGTTCCTGTAATAACAACAGTATAATTTTCTAGTGATGGATGGGCCAGCAGAGAATACAAGACTCAAGGTTGTGCACAAACCTTAGGTGGGGCAGGACAGTCTGAACTGCCTAAGAAAATGGTCACAAAGAGTAGTCTTGCTTCTGATTATATCACAGAAGTGTTGTAAGAGGGGGCTGAAAATGTCAAAGCTGTTAAAGTGAGAGGGACTAAGTAAAAATGGAGTTTAATATTCTCAGTACTTCTAACTGTGGGAGATTCGGACTGGGATTTCAGGTCCACAGCCAGGTACAACTTCAATTTTTTAAAAATTGAAATAGACACAGCACCTATAAAAATTTGATTGTGCTGGCAAAAGATAATCCAGTCTTTTGCATAGGAACAGCTACTGATTCAGACCTACCTTTGCTTCATTTGCTTAGAGCCAGGTAGGACTTGGAGAAAGGCTGAATCATTTCCTTCATTTTTAGTATGATGGTGTCTAGATGTTGGGATAGGAGGTGCTACCAGGACTGCAAAAAGCCAAATCTCAGATTAGACACCTTGTTCTCTGGGTGCAGATCAGCTCTGTGTGTCCTAGCTTCCCCTGTTTGCTGGAGAGTTAATTCTGCTGTTCCTGTACCCCTCTGTGGTTTCTTGCACATCTGTTGCTTGCCTGATGTTGTCTGTCTGGGATGCAATGAGATCAGCTTTTCCCTTTAACCCCCTCCCACACTCCCCACAGCTCCCTCAATGCCTCTCATCCTGAGCCTGTGGCACCCAAAGCACTTTCTATCTCTTTGTCTAATGCTGCTTATTGGCTTTGTTTGTTATTTGCTGTAGAAAGAGAGCTGCTTCATTTGAGGAACTTTGAAGCCACCAAGCCCCTCGCGCTCTCTACTTCAGGCTCCTTCTTGCCGTGGCAGAGAGCAGGGCTGGCCAGCAGCACTCCCTGAGGCCGGGGAGGGAAAGGGAGCTGTTGTCTGCAAATGTAGCACACGGAGACGGGTGAGGAAACCCTTACAAGCCCCTGGATTGTAATATGGAGGAGACGACAATATGGGTAGCCCACATGATATTCTTCTACACTGTGTGGCTATGCAATGACTGCTTCTGCCTTGTCACAACTGCATTTCAATGAAAGAGTAAGGCAAGTTTTCATTTAGTGTTAGTGGTCTCATAAAAACATGGGGCCACTGGCTTGCGCCGACTCCCCAAGCAGGATCTTAACCACTTCTGAGAGCTGCAGAAGGTCAAGACTTTACTGTAGGATAGATCTGTATCTCTATGTACTCTATGTACTGTAGGACAGGCAGGTATTTCTGAGGGAAAACAGTAACAATATTTCAGCAGTAGTATGCTTTGTAGGAAGGGAAGGTGGCCTTCGATACTCTTTGGCTGGTTTGGTACGGCCCCTTAGCATGCAACCTTCTGCCTGATTTTGACACTATGTGTTTCATTGTGAAGCTGCCTCCTCTGTGCTCAGATGGATGGGAGACCTGTCACTCAGGAAGAAAGTAGTTTGCTTGGAGAGCCGGCTCCCTTCGGAGCCAATCATTAAACCTGCTATCCAGATGTGAAGCAGCTTTTCTGGGTCATGTGGCTTTCCTTCCTCACACTTGCATGCGCGGCTGCATGTGTTTGTGGGATAAGAACATGCAGGGGTGTGCGTGAGGATGCATGCAAGTCCACAGCACATGTAAGCGTGTACCATACAAAGATGCATTTGCATCCACTGAGTACAATTTTTTTTTTAAGCTGCTTTTCCTGTGTTGATGTTTTGAAGTGAATGCATGCCCCTGCTTTTGGGTAGGTGCTTTTGGTTAGCGATGCATACAGGAAGTCCTGGGGAAACTGCTGAAGGATCATTAATGGCAATGTGGAGGAAAAAGATGAGGGCATTTTTTTTTTAAATCCCTTTGGAAATGAGCTGCACGCTCATTTAATCTGCTGCAGAAGAACGAAGAGCTGTGTTCATCCCACTCTCAAAATTAGAAACTGTGGCACTGAGGATTTCTGTCTTACGAACTGATCAAGCTGAAAAGAAACCTTTTTCTCTTTTTGTGACCAGATTGCTTTCAATCCAGATCTCTTCCCTGACGTACCTCATTCTGAGGCTATGCAAACACTTGTCTCCCTGCAAGGAAGGAAGCAGCAGGGGCTTGGAGGAGAGGGGGGCAAGAACAGCCTCTTGGGCTGGCTTGAAATGCATTAGTTCTCTTTTTTTATCTGACTTTCTGCTACAGTCTGCTCTACATTTTCACACTGCTGATATACTAAGCAGCCCCATGACCTGTGCTCCGTGGGGTCTATCCCTGGCTGTAGTCATGCAGCCTGTGTGGATACTTAAGGTTGCGTCCCCTCATCTTTGTGATGGGAGCAAAAGGGACAGTTGGGGTCTGAAGTCTGGGGGCAAAAGAAGGGGGACTGTATTATTGTACAGTGGAGAAAAGCTGTGGCAGGGGGGCCCTGAGGGCTGAGTACATTAGTTGGCAGGTGGAGGAGCTGGGCTGGGGTTGGGGGCAAAACAGCTCCATGGCCTTTCAGAGTCTGCCAAGGCATGTCCAGTGGGCAGGGGAGTGAGAAACTCTTGCTGCCAAAATGGATAGTGTGGGGGAAATTATTAATAGCGTAAAGGTTGCTTTTTCTCCACCTGCTCTCACAGGCAGAGCATCACCTTATGAGTCCCAGATATCAGCCTCTATGGCAACAAAGTGAGAGCAACAAGACGCTGGGAACAACGGGAGCAGAAGCCATCTGTCTGCTTCTATTACTCTGCTGTTCCTCCTTGTTTTGGATGATGTTTGTGTTACTTCCTCAATCTGTTTCTGGTTCCTGGGAGCTGGATTTTTCTGTCTCTGTGGCACAGTGTTACTGCAGTTAAACATTCATGTTGTGAGCTCAGCTCCTTGTTCTGTATTGACTTTCCATTGCTAGCGCTGTGTAATTAGCAGAGAGCTCTTCCATGCTGCCTCCTGCTTTACATTTCCCTTACCAAGCACTGCAGGAGGCACACGTGGCGTTTGCATGCACTAAGCCCCACTTTGATCCTGCCTTCTCTCCAACCCCTGTGAACAGCATGAATAACATATCTTGCCTGCAGATTCTAGATTAGAAAATGTATTTTGATTTAGCAAATGTTTTCTCTTTGTTGGTAACAGCTGATTTCATCTGAACTTGGAAAACCAAGGACTAGGGTCTTCACTGCTTGTGGTATCACAGCTCTCAAAGGCTCAAGGAAATAACTGGTGTGGATGAAATGCTGGCACTGCATTGGGTGGATGTACAGCATAGGCTGATGCAGACATGGTGAATGAGTAGTCTGGGAGATCCCCAATTGTCTGCAGTGCTTGGATCCAAAGTTTTGGTGTAGGCCTGGTTCTAGTTTGGAGAGCTCGTGACAAACAAAATACTAGAAAGTTTGCATCTGTAACTCGGGCTTTGCGTATATGACGCAGTTCTACAGCAGCAACATTTGCTGGCAGTCAGGGTAGTGCCAAAGATTTATGTTCCAGTGTTTCTCCTTTAACGGTAATAGGGGAAATGAAAACAGCCTGTCAGTAACGGTATACCCAGCCCTGCTCTGAAGGGTGTGGGGTGGCTATCAGATTGACCGCCCACATCACAGCTTGGACTGGATCTCTGATCTGCACTGCATGCAGTTTTCCTAAGTGTGAAATACAAATAAAGTGTGATTAAAGGATGGAGAGCTACCAGCACCTGCCTCCAGTCCTGAACCACCAACAGGGTGCCAGATGCACTTAGAGCTTTGACATGGAAACCTACAGATACCTTATTACGATACAAAGGCTGCTAATTGACTCCACTGCTGGTTGTTTTAAGGGCAACCAGTGTTGCTAGTCGCCTACTAGTGTCTACTTTCCATATATTCCCTGAGCCTTAAGCCCCAGATGTCCTTTGTTCATATGCCAGAGCCTTCAGCTTCTCTGCTGATAACTTCAGTGAATGTGTTTTGCATTGTCAACAACAAAAAAAATCTGTGGCATGTTTACAATGGATACAGACAGAGAACAGTGTAACATAAATTGAATTTAGTGTTAAATTAAATAATGTGGGGCAACTGTGCTGACTGTATTATTAACTTTCATACTTAATTCAATAACGTAACCCTCTGTTTTCTGTATTTACCTGAAACCACAAGCAGATTTTCTGGTCTTCTGCGTCACTGTGATTACAGATATGAAAGTACTTAACATAGGCTTGAGACCTAGCTTGTTGTCAGATGTCTAGGTCCTTGCATATGATGAAGTTACAGACACCAATACTAAACTTCACCCTCACTCAAGTGCCAGATCAATGCTATCATTGTGTGTGAGAGTGAGTTCAGTCCCTAATGCTACAAGTCTTTTAGCACACACCACTTAGAAGGACAGGGAAGACTCACTCCTCTTCTGTCTCACCCTCCTGCCTCGAACAATACCCTGCAGCTGGATTAGATTGCCCATTTTCAGCCGGGTGGAGGCACTTTTGATCTTAACAGTGCATCAAAAGGGATAGAGCAAAACCCACATTTTTTTGCACTTGCCTTCAGTTCCTCTGCCCTGTTTGCTGTACTCCCATTTGGGAGCAGCAGCCTGGCCTAGGCTCAAACCAGCCTGCCTCCACCCTGGTGCCAGCAGTTGGCGCTGTGTGTGACAACCCCAGTTCCAAGCAATGCTGGGTTGACTGGATGGCTGCTTAGACTTAGGTAATTTAATGTGCATATGGGGAGAGTTACTTTAACAGCAGCAGAAAATGTTACAGAATCACAGAACTGATATGAGCAGGGACTTGAGATTATCTAGACCAACTCCCTGCTCAAGCAGGGTCAGCTATAGCTGGTAGCCCAGGACGGTGTCCAGCTGAGTTTTGAATATCTCCACAGATGGAGACTCCACAACCTCTCTGGGCAGCCTTTGACTACTGTCACAGTGAAAAAGTGTTTTGTTCAGATGGAATCTCACATTTTTTAATTTGTGCCTCTTGTCCTGTCAATGGGCACCACTGAGAAGATCCTGGCTCCCTTTTCTTCATTCCTTCCCATCAGGTATTTGTACACATCAATAAGATCCCTCCTGATCCTTCTCTTATCGAGGCTGAACAGTCCCAGCTCTCAGCCTCTCCTTATATGAGAGATGCTCCAGTCCCTTAATCGTTGTGGCCCTGACCTGGGCTTGCTCCAATAAGTCTGTGTCATTCTTTTACTGGGGAGCCTGGAGCTGGACACAGGACTCCAGGTGTGGGCTCACCAGTGCTGAGCAGAGAGGGAGGATCACATCGCTCGACATGTTGGCAACACTCTTCCTAATTCTTCTGATGTTCCTAGTAATTTGTACAGTTTCTATCAGAAATTGGCCTCGGTCTCCCAGCCTAGGCTGGCAACTTCAGTCAATAACTTACATGCAATTGGGACAGTGTTAAGGGGCCTTTCTGCTCTGGTTAATGCTGAAAATGAATTGTGTTTTCATAAAGGGCCACTGTTCTTTAATGGTTGTTGCAGTCTTGCTGCTGGCCAGCTCAAACAAATTAGTGTATGCTTTATATAATACACTGGTATGCTGCATCTGATGAAAGCTTTGCAGAGCCTTGGCTTAATAGAAAGCCTATGAATAATGCTGTGAATCAGCACACCTTTCTCAGGTGGTGGTTGTACAGCCCCCCCAAAGGCACCGTGCACCGAAACCGGGGGCTTGTGGCCAGAACTCCTCCTTTTGGGGTGGCTGTGTTACACCCCCTTCTCCAGCACGGGGACTGGGCAAGGGGAGGGGAAACGTGCATCCCCATGCAGGATTCTCAGCTGTGGCTGCTGCTCCAGAAATATGCCCTGAGCAGCTGAGCTGGGTTTGTAGCCATTTATCTCCAGCTCCTCTCTCTGCCCTCTTCTACACTGAAGGCTCAGCTAACTAAATGCCTTTGGAAATGCTATTATCTCCTGTGCTCTCTGGGGCCAGGAGCAGCTTGAAGATTTATCATCTGGAACAGGAGGCTTTGTTTAATTCTGTAAAGCACAGAACAGTTAAAGAAAGAACAAAAACTAAGCCCCAAACCAAATGCAAAGCTCTCTTTACATCTCATGTCCTTTCTTTGCTTTCTCTCATCTGGGAATATGTGCGCATTTGGTTTTGTAATGTGATTAAATACTGTCACGTGGTGAAATGGTTAGAGGAGATACACCTGCATCTCTGAATTAGGGATTGAACATCCAAAGGGCCAGGAGACATTGCTGTTGTAACGAAGTTGTGTAATTTGTTCCCTACAGAGTGTTAGACAGCAGAACAGGTCAGATTCTCCAGTACAAACTTCATTCAAATGATACCACCATGATTTTCACCAAACACAGCAGCATTGGTACTCCCTCTTTTTCTAAAAGGTGCTGACATGCTTGCAAACTTTTTCTACGTATGGGATGTAGGGCTGAGAATCCAGGCTAGTGAGATGCCTGATATCACCGTCTATATTCTCTGGCTCATAAAAAAAATGCTGATTTAGCAAATCCAGAACACTGGGAGAAAAAGGAGGGGTTTGTTTATCGAGGTCTGAATATTTCAGTTGGGATATTTTTGATACTATTAGTATTCTGTATTTTGCCATCTCAGCAGTGGATGTGACTCTCAGACCTGTTGCTGACAGGCAGCTTGGCAGCACAACAAGGCCAACCAGCTCCTTGTGCAACTAGTGCTTGTTTTTCTATTCATCTCTCATTACGGTGCTGTGGGTAGTGATGGCAGTCACACCTCGGGATGTTCAGAGGTGCGATCAGGCAGGGTGAGCCTCCTTCTGGATCACTTGCATCTGCGCTGCAATTTGTGTGAAATAAATAAGCTGCCAGTGGGACTGAATTGCTTTCTTATGCAAAATCAGAGAGGGGAACAGCTTCACCATTTTGCTCTTTCTCTTTTCATCTTCCTAGTGTACTCCACATTGTATTGCATTTTCCTTACCCTTGCTCTGGTCAGGTAGTTTCCTATCCACGAGAGGCTAAATGAGAACAAATTCTCTTGTGAGATTTATTGCATCTTCTGCTTCTAATCAAGCCAGAAAAACAGAGCAACAGACTTCCTTCTATAATCCTGTTCTCTCCCTTCCAGTCCCGGCTGGAAACCAGAAGTACAACAAGGTAGAGGAATGCAGCAAAAAAAGTTAAAACAAATGTCCTGGAACCTCTATAAGGAGTGTGGGGGTTTGGCCTGAGGCAACAGCTCAAGGTTACAAAAGGTGCATGGGGGATTCTCCCTTTTCTCAAGTGTTTTCAGTTCTCCTTACTTAGCTGGGTTTTTCTTTTGGTTGTTCTTTTTTTTTTCCCCTCCCTCCTCCATTTCAATAACTTTATTGCCAGGATGGCAGTATGCACATGTTGCCAAAGTCAATACATCAAGCGTCTGTGCCTAAAGGCAGGCTTAAGAGTGGTAAATGGGAAGAGCTGGTTTTGATCTATTGAGTCCGTTATTCTTCCTTCCTGGCTCAGTAGTGAGTGCCAGTCCCATATTGCTGCCCAAAGTTTGCTGTGTAAAACCACAAAAGGGATCTGAGTCAGGAAATTCAGTTCTGGATCCCAACAGCTTTGATTTGGGATTCCCCAGAACCTGGATGAGGAGTGACATCCTCCTGCAGCCCCGTTTCTAGATCAGCCAGGTGCAGATGGCCCAGTACCCGCTGTCCTCGGGGTGGCAGGCAGAGTGCGGCAGGGGAGGCAGCCCTCTGGCACTGCTCGTAAACATGCTTCAGAGGCAGGGAAGGAACCAATGTAATAAATACAAAGAAGGGCTAGGAGCCCTAATTAGTCCTCATTTCTAGCCTGCTAAAATAGCCATCTGTCACTTCGCTGCAATAATGAGATTTGAGAAGATTAACTGGATACTACTTAGGCCCCTAAACATGGCAACTCAATAAGCGTGCTGCTGTTCAGCCTTAAGCCGTGCTTGCAGCTATTACACCCAAAGTAGGTTTATGTCTGGTTAGTGCTTGCATGGGAGTTGCCTAAGAAAATGTGCTGCAGGACTGGGGTGGGTGATTCAGAAGATGGCTAGTGTATCATCTGTTCAGTCAAGTTGTTCACTTGGCATCATTTAGGGAAACGTTGCCATTTGGACACAGTGTAAAACAGGGGCCCGAATCCTGCTAAAAAAGTTCTGGTTTATCTTTTGTTTCTCGGGGATAGGGACTTTTTTACGCATCTACATGCTGTGCTGCATCTTTCCCCTTCCAGAAGCAGTATCAGCTGGAGCCATGATTTGTTTTTTAACTCACTGTCCTAAACTGTCACGTAGCTTTGCTCTGCCCAGCTCAACAGCTGCCACCTCCCAGCTTAGAGCTGGGTGGAGTAAGTCTTGTTTTTGCAGTTTGTGAAATATTTCAGGATGTAAGGCGCTCGTTAAATTACTGATGTTAGCCCTTGAGCATTAAAGACAGACGTGAACTGCAGTTCTGGATCCTAAGGGCCTTGGAGGCTTATCCCTAGTACTGGTTCCCTACTTCGGATTTTTCATGCATCTCTTAATACATATTTGAACTCACTGCAGGGTGGTGAAAGGATTTAGCAGCTAGACAAATGATGACAGCAAGGCTTCTCTTTGCAATATTCTATACCTATGAAACAAATTTAAGTGAGCACTGGCAGAAAAAGGGGAGAGAGACATGCGTGTTTTATTTGGGAGAATGGGAAAAATCAGAAAAATATGTTCCTGCCTCTTGACAGAGAACGTTTGCAGGATATGAAAAGGTTTTGTATAGTTGTGCTTCAGGGGACAGTGCAGGTGCACCTGGCATCAGTTATTGTGCTTAGGGAAAGATATTTTAGCTCTTAAAGTGCCTTATTTCTATCCCTTTCCCCACTTCTGCCTCCTTGAAAAGAGGCTGATAACAACAGTGCTACTTGCTTTACCTCATGGTGACCAGTGTGGAGGTTGGGACATTAAGTGCAGTCCTGTCCCTGCAGTGCCTTCAGCTCTTTGGCTGGGCTGCAGTGGTGAAAAGTGAGGCCTTGGCCAATGTGGGACAAGGAGGAGAAGGCAGCAAGTGTGGCACTGCGCACCGCTGAGATCTCCGGGCAACTTTGGGCCCTGCTCGCAAGTTCACAGGGAACCGACTGCAAAAGAAAACCTGGGTATGGCAGGAAAATCCTCTCCTGTGTTTGATGAGGGCTTCCACATTTGGGTTTGAATGGGAAGTGTTCAGGGAGCTTCTCCCTTCCCCTCCCCTTCCCCACCCATTCTCCCCTCCCCGCGTTGGGGCGTTGTGGTTGCACACAAACCTCCTGTTTATTATGGGGGAGAGGAAGGGGTGACGGCCATCTCTGACCCTCTCCTTCCCTTGGCAGTTTGCATGTTAATTAGCTTGTCCCTACGAGACAAGCCTGCAGCCAGACAGAGCGGCGATTCAGCCGCCGAACAATGTCCAATTATCCCAGCCCGGGGAGCAAGAGGCCGACCCCAGCACGTGGGCTCCGTGTCCCTGGCCAGATGGCTCCTCGAACTCACTTGGACAGGCCAGTAACGCTGCTTGGGGGATTTGACATGTGTCAGCAGTTTCGGCTGAGCACTTTTGCGAGCTACCAGCGACACAGTTGTCTGAAATATTGGGAAGAGCTCCACGTGCACCCCAGGCAGTGCTGTCTACTCCATGCCCTATGCCGAGGCAGTGACCGATGGCTAAAAGGGAGCGTGGAAGTTCACATGTGAAATGAGATTTCTGCACCTCCAGTTTGGCTTCCTTTATCCTGCATCCAGTTTGGTGACTTGGTGGAGATGTAAGCAGCTTAAAAGCACACCTTTTGCTTGTCCCTTTAAATTCCTCTGTTTGTGCACGAATGAAGGCTGAGTTGCTCAGATTGGAGTTTGAATTGCATAGAGCAAAGGAGGTGGTAGGAGTCACACTGGTGGTATGCCACAGGCTATGGCAATCTCTGCTCCTGCCACTGCTTGACTCAGTGAGAGACCTTAGGCCACTCCTTTTTCCACATCCTACTCCCCTCAGTGGATAAATGATGCTGGTATCACCTTCTTTTTGGTACAAAGTTCTCAGTATTATTATTGCTTTAATTATTATTATTAAATGTGAAGGGTCTCAGCTGTTTTCATCACCCAGTACTGAAAAGTGGGCTCTTGCAGCTGTGGGGAGTGCCACATTGGATGACAATGAGGGCAGAGAAGGATGGCGCTTGCCCAGCTTGCCTGCGTCAGGCGGGCCCCATACCAAGAGCTTCAGAGGGAGCTGTGAGGAACACCAGGTTGGCATTACGTACCTAGAGAGGAAGGTTGCTAGCACTTCCTTCTGAGTTAGTGAGGCCTCTGCCCGATACGTGATGTTTTAGCTTTGAAGGGAACATGACAGCCATTGACCAACTAACCTCTGGGACTAGGAAATGGGAAAACAATGCAACATGTATCTGAAATAGCAGAAGAGATTACCCTAAACTGGAATTTGGCCAGGATGCTGTCCTTAGTTCTGCTAATGTTGCAAAAAAGCCCCAAAAAACCCCAAGCAAAATAAAGAAGAAAAGTGCTACAAAGACTTTCTGCAGGACTACAATCTCCGTTTTGTAGTCTCTGATTTAGAAGGGAGAATATGCAATAACACAACTTTCTCTTTGCATGCCATGGGACATGGTTCATTACTGGCTCATTACTGGCTCATGGAAAGGATTGCCCCTTAAAAGTCACCGGCAGCAATTTCAATTGATTCTGGATTTGGGACCAGGCCCAGCCTTAGGTTATTGATAGAAGCTAATGATAATGCATCCAAAGAAACAGCTGGGAGGGAAGAAGTGTGGCAGAGAAATTAAAAAGGAGACCAGAGGGAATGAATGGGGAAAGGGAATAAGGGCAAAGGTGAAGTGGAGAAAGCATGTGAGGAAATCCCAATATGCTTGAAACAGAGGAGGAGAAGGCTGGAAAAACTGAGAGAAAAACTGACCATATTGGAACAACTGGAGACTGCCAATGAATGGTAGAAGAGAGTGGACTGTAAGTGGGAGCAAAATTCAAAATCCTGGCTGTTTTGATAGGAGGGGTAGAGCAGATGAAGAGATGCTTTTCTGGGTACAGACAGCCAGAGGATAGACAGGAATAGTGTTCATCAGAAACAGTGGAGAGTAAGGGGAGATGCTCACAGCGCCAACAACTCTTCTTATCCAAAGCTCCTCTTCCAGATTCTTACCCAAAACTGAGCCAGGGTGAGAGGTGAGGGATTATTTCTGGCTTCTTTCAGCCCTTGAAAGAAGCTTGGTTTTGGAAAGTGCAAGGAGATGCCATTGAGTTACTGCATTGTGAGTGATGCATTTTTTCGTCAGCTAACTACATTTTCTCATTCCCCCTTTGGTGCCTAGCTGATGTTAAAATGAGATTCAGTCTCTGTTCAGTTCCAGGGTCTATAGGCATGAGCAAGAGCAGCTTTGTCTCGGTTGGATAAGCTTGCAGTACTTAACGTTTAAATGTGCTCAGCATCATTGCCTGCTGAGGGCAGGCAGTGCCTCAGCTTCCTTTGCTTTGGAAGCCTGTGCTGTGAATCAAAACTTCTATGATTTTACAGCCTCCAGTAAGTTCCCGCTTTTAGATCATGCAGTTTGCCCCCTCTTTGAGATAGACCTGTACAAGGAGATGAACTTAACCTTTTGTTTTTTTCCTCTGAAACCTGTCAGCCATGTACTAACATCAGGATACAGGTCTTGGTGTGAAGTGTATGGCTCAGCTGTGTTGGCTGCAGACAACTGCAAAGGCAAAGAGATGATTGACTTATACTGCAGCACTGTAGCTATCAAAATGTAAGGAAGTTTGATTAAGTATGATCTCAACGCCCTTTTCCTGCAACACCCCTTCTTGTGTTTGCAATGTGTTTGTTAGTTTCTCAAAGCCCTTAGTACAGCAAGATCCAGGAGTCAGAAAGACAAAAGAAACACAGCCCAGAAAATGAACTACTTGTCATTTGCCTTTGAAGAAACATAGTGCATTAAAGGATTTTTTTTTTGTTGCTTCCTCTTTCCTTGCTTCCCCTGATCTTTGTTATTCCCAGCAACGACCATATTTACTTATTTGCCTCTTCCCAAACCACTGGACAGACAGGAGCTTCATCAGGGAGCAGTTTAGCAGGACTGCTGGAGAGGGCAAAACAATGGGGCTTTAATCAGGGCGCCTCCAGCAGCCGCTGCTGGCCAGAGGTTTCTCTGAATTCCCAACATGGAACAGTTGCCTCTTTCATGAAGTGCCTGTGGGATGAGCACAGGATTGCTACACCCAAAGCATTTTCATGCAGCAACGGCTCTCTGAAAGGAAACGCTGCCGAGGACACCGCCTGCAACGCCCCAAGCTACTGGGGTGTCCAGTATGAGAACCTCTTTCTTCCAGGCCTGGGCTGTATTTGCCTTCCACATACAATCTGTGAATAGCTCAAGTCTGGAAAGCGTTTAGGAAAGTGTCTAACTTTCCTCTTAAAGGAGAAAAAAAAAAAGGAGAGGAAAAAAAGAAAACGTCAGGGGTAATGAAATAGTTTCCAATGACTTGATGCAGTGTGGCCAAACCATTTGTAATAATTTCCTTTAAATTCCTTTTATATAGAAAGAATTAAATATGAAATCATGAAGCAGGAAGCAGTCATCCTGCCAGCCAGTGACATGTACAGAGAGATCAGAGCAGAGTGAGAAAGACACAAAACAGCAGGAGACTTGCAAAAACCTTTTTTAGCCCTCTCTTTTTCTTCCTCTTTTTGTTTAGTGTACACATCCATGTAGTACTAACATTTCTTACCCAAAAGAAGCTGCAGGAATCTCCCGCTGTTCCTTGTCTCTCCAATGGCAGCCCTGAACCTTCCTGTCTTGATGTGTCTCATCTGTCTGTGTTTCCTGATGGATTTTGCAGTCCCCAGATGTTTGGATACCTGATTCATCTCAAAGGAGACTGTGAAACATTAAGTAATTTTAAATAACCAACTTTATAATTGCTTTGTTTAACTTTGCAACATTCTGAACTCATATAAGGCAATAATAAAAATCACTGCTGTTTTCCTTCAAAGGATTTTGCTATTGCTGCTTCTAAATTTGTGTGTGCGCAATGGCTTTTGCCTTTGCGCTAGCAAGGTTATAACATTCCTGTTTCCCAAATTCATATTTTTCCAATTCTCTTTTTCAAACCCTCTATAAAGATTCCTGTCAGGAGTGCCCAGGCTGTTGTGTAAAAGAGGACTGAGGTTACCCAAGTGCTACCAAATCGAAATTAAGAAATTTCCCCAAGAAAACCTGAAATCAGAAGAAAAAGACTTTGTGTCTGTTGTCTACAAAGGTCCACAAGTCTACAAAGCTGACTTGAGTTGCACCCCAGTTTTGCATATCTCAAGAGTCTGCTTGGATTACAATCTGGAGGTCTGGCACTGGCCCCTGCTGTCTCCTGCCCAAAGTGGGAGATGAAGATGCCTGTCTGGAGCCCAGCTCGTTTTGAACTGGTTCTTCTCACATTGCTCTGATCAGGGTTGAACTTGAAGTACAGATGCCTGAGTTGAATTTCCCTGAAATCCAGGGTGTTCAGCTGCAGGGTTTTTATCTGAGTCTGTCTCTAGCTTGGCTCCGAGGGAAGGGAGGGTGAATGCTACAGGCCAAGAGCCTACAGGTGCAAAAAATTATAGGCTTTAAAATGTCACTAGCTGAGCACATAATGGATATTCTTTGGATTTTGTGATTAGCTGTTGTGTTTTGTTGGCTAATGCTGCCTTCCTGATGCGATTTATAAAGGAGTCTCAGGTCGCGGCCAATCAAGCCAGATTCAAAAATGAATTCCCTGGGAATGTCACTATCTTTTGCAGCATTCCCTTTGTTTCTTCTGAGCAGGACAAGCTTGCTGATATACACCTGAATGTGACTCCCACCCTCTTTGCCACCTCCCCTTCCAGCCTGAGTCCGACAAGACGTTATCCACCCAAATGTCTGCTTGCATACTGCAAAACCAAGGGGACAGTTATGAACCAGGCTATGCTAATAAATCATGCCATTATGCCCAGCATTTCAGATCAAGGGTAGTGCATTACATGCGGGACTCATACAACTGACTCCTATCTCTACCTAGAGCCATCCCAAAACCTGGGATGGCCCAAATGCTGCACATGTGTCTGTGCACAAAGGTGTGCACAAAGCTGCACATGCAGTGAAACCAGGTTCTAACTCTACACGGGACCATCTGTGCCCGGGGGACCAGGGCATTGGTCTGTATTCCATGAGAGCTGTGTCTGCACTTCATGCATTTGTATTGAATGAATTCGTATTGAATGCAGCCCCTTTCCTAATTTTCTCAGGTGGGCCAGAGGCACAGCTGGCCTGACTGGCTGTCCCCTGCCCAGCTGTCCTCTGGTATATGAAGCTATGGAGTAGAAGGGAGCGTGCAGGGCTGTGTGGCAAAGTTGGATGGTGCAGGGCTGTACAAGCCAAGGGATCCATTTAGGAACATGCTCCTTGGCTGCACATTGCTCTGCAGGCCCTCCCTAGCATGTGGCTCTTGGTACCCCATATGTCCTTTCAAGTGCTCCAACACACAGTGGGACACAAGAAGCGCCAGGGATTCACATGCTGGCAGAGAATGGGTGTCTTCATTTTGTTACTGTGGCTCTGAAAAGTTTTTCCAGCACCTTGCAGCACTCTGACACCTTGCCTCCATTTCAGCATACTGCCTTTTACCATTGAGCTCCTCCAGAAGCACAGGCTGCATGGCGTCGGGCCAGCTTCTGACCTCAGTGACACTAGTATAAACCTGGGATGCTGCAGCCAACTGGTGTGGAAGTACTTCAAATCTGCATATACAGCAAATATTCTCAGCCATAAAGGGGCTTATGATTTAGGTTGGCGAAACAGCAGAACAAAAGCAATGTCTATGTGACTTGGGTACTTGCAAATCTCCCCTGTGATGAAATGCTTCTGGGACACCCACACGGGAAGTGTTATTACCAGAGTGAGACATGAATTAGTTCCAGGGAAGTCCAAGGAATGCACCAGTACACAACTGGTGTCAAGAGTGAAAAAAAGAATGAAATCTTAGGTGGATTTGTCAACAGCACTGTTGTAATTGACTGCAGTTGGCATTGAAGATAGTGGTAGTATCGATTCCAGGAGAAGTAGATTGTGTTGGCCTAAGTCTCTTGTGGGACAGAGTGTTGAGAAAGTATTGGTGAGGTTGGATATGTATCAGAAGAGCAAGTTGAAAGTTTCGATGACAGTGCCTGGATGGGAGGTTCTGGAGACCTGGAGACAAGGCATTCTGTTGAGAGTGCTTGACCACAGAATGACCTTCCTTAAATGAAGCCAAGCTGCAGACAAATATGATCTTTTTTAAGACATGCTTCAAAATTCCTCTTTGGCCAGGGCCCTTTTCTGCTGTAATTGGAGAAAATGAATTAGCAATAAGCAGTGGGAAAAAGCAGTGTGTAGGAAAAGATTGACTGAACTGGAGAGGTGCAGAGCAGAGAGCAGGGAGAGCCTCAGCTCATTCCTAAATATGATCACATCCTTAACATGATGGCTACCAGGGAAGTGCAGTAGAGCAGCACTACTCAAGCTCTTCGGGCTGAAGCCAAGCACATTATTTCAGAACAGCTGAGAAGCCATGGCTGATATTTTGCAGAATATTGGCAGGCAAAGCAGAGAGAGCGGCACAAGTGTCCTGGAAGCCCTGAGGATCCCCCTTGGTGCAAACACTTCAGGTGGACAGAGGAGTGATGCTAAGGCAACCCTTACTGGCCAGTGCAGGCTAAAAGTGGTTCCTGTGATGGGGCACACAAATGTGGCCTGTGGTTTGTAGTTGACTCATAGTCTATCTTTTTCCCCACCCCTCCTGTGAACCTCCCTGTGATCCTGTGACAGCAGGCAGACATGTTTTGTGGGTACTTCCTACGGCTCAGGCAGAGCCTGCTGGGCTCTGCACAGGCTCTCCGATAACCTTGCAGGGAACAACATGGGTCAGGATGGCTGGCAGTGCTGTCTGCCCCTACCCCGCAGTGCAGCCGGTGCTGACCTAGTAGCCAGAGAGGTCCCGGGTCATCTCAGAGTGGCCCTGGGGACGTCTGGGGAGGTGACAAGAGGTGTCTGGGGTAGGACAGGCCTGTGTCCCCCCGCTTGGCCTTGAGAGGAACCATTTCCACTTGGAAGTCAGCAGAGAGCTAGAACAGCCATGAGGGCTGTGAGCTCTGACAGTCCTGCAGTCTGTCGGCTCAGGAGGCAGCAGTAACATATATTTTGAGTCTTCCTCCAGACAAGGCAGGGAATGTCTGAAGGGGTGGATATCCATCCCAATATCCGAGGAGAGCCCTGAGTTCCCAGCATGGTTTCCTGTCCTCCTGGCAGCATCAGCAGCTGCTGGTTTGGAACAAACACTCTGCGTGTCCCTGTGCGAGCGAGGGCAGCTGGAGGTGGATTTGTTTTCTGTTGATTTCATGGCAGTGTTGCTGCTTCAGGCCACTGCCTTGGTGTGAGGAACAACAACATCCTAGAGGAGACACCCAGTGAATTGCTGACTGCTCCATGGCTACCCAATCTGCATGCCCAGTGTGGGAAGTGGTCAGACCACCCTGACGGCATCAACAAAGCCATCATGTTTGCTGACATTTCAAGGGAACAGAGAAGGAAACAAAAGCTGGGAAGAAAAACTAGGAACAAAAGTCTTTGATCCAGTTTAGAGCCGCAGTTGGATGATATGGGCCTGAACTGTAAATGCCAGATCCAAGTGCCTTTTTGCTGGGGAGGGATTTTAAACCTTGGTCCAGGTCCCAAAGGTGGGGCTTGAGTTTGGTCTCTGGGAAGAAAATTGTGCTGAAAACTGAGTGCCCTGTGAAATGAAAATGAAAGGTAAAGAAAGGAAACCAAAAGGATAGTTGAGGACATGGAAGAAGTCAGAAGACATGGATCCAAGAAGTTTGGTATAACTGATCTGTGAACAGACAGGACATATTTTCCAGTGAATTCAGGCCTCCCCTCCCACCCCCCGCCAACTTCCCTTCCTTGAAATGATCAGAAATAATGCAGTTTCTCCCCAGATGGCCTCTGGGTAGGTTCTTGCTATTATTGTGGCATTTAGTTATGAGAGAACCACTCAAGAGGAAAAAAAAAGAAAAGAATTAGAAGTGAGACCAAGCCACAAAGCGTGGATCCAGTTCCAAGCATTCCCAGGCACAGGGGTACTGAAGTCTGGTCTTTTGGTGGAAGGCTAACTTCTAGGACAACCAACCCAAAAGGTTGCTCCAAGAATCTGACTGGTGATCTCTGACTCAAATCTCCTTCTGAGGTTTTAGTCTGTGTGTCCAGATTTTGGCTAGAAGTTCAGGTAGCGATGGTCTTTCTGGTTTGGTAGAAGCCTGGGAGGAATTGAGCCCCTCCCAGAAAAACACATCTGCGTGAGATTTTCCACTTGACTTTCTGGGTCAGTGATTCTGATAAGGCAGTTGCAATCTCTGCGTGCTTTACCACCTTCTGAACTTTTGAAGGTAAGCTTCAATTTACCGGGAGTTCAGATACAAGAAAACTGGCCGTGTGTTTAGTTACAGAGTGGGAATCAAAGCTGTGGCTCTAACCTTAGCTCTTCCACTAACTCTCTGCATGACCTCAGGCTGCCAACTCGTTTCTGTTTCTCATTTTTTGCACCTATGGGATGAGAATGATACTTATCCTCTATTAATTCATGACTCCTTGCCAAGGGGTTAGATTTTTGCTGATGGAAGCAAAGCACATTCTGTGAAACCGTGCTGGGGTTTTATCCTCACAATGGGGGACATGAGATACAAGCAACATTTCAAATGAGGGTTTTTTGTATCCTGAGGGTTGAAAAGCAAACGCGAGGACACTTGCCTCCTTTTTCTCTTGTTCATTGACGAGAAACACACACAACATTCTTGGCTTCAGATTGCAAGGAACGGCGCTGCTGTCCTCAGAAGTGTACAGAAGAGGAGCAAAGACTAGCCAGCCATTGACGATATCACTTGATATCCATTAGAGCTGGTTCCTGTTTTGCATTATGCTCCATCTTCCCCTATGGCAAGACTTCCTTTCATCCGGAATCGGAATAAAAAATTAGAAACTTCCCCTGAATAAAAATTCTCCAAAAGGTTATACTATGTTGAAAATAATGATATGGAAGTGAGCATATTTCACCTTCTAGAAACAATACATTTGAGTGCTTCTCTGGTTGAAAACTCAGACTGAATCCCTGCCTTCTGGTGAAACATTTTGACTCTGTGAAATGCACACTTTCCCACTGGAAAATCATTCTGCTGGAAGATATTCAAGTAGCCTTTCTTCCCGCATGCTTTAGTATCCAATTTGAACTCCAGCTGCTGGTTGCGGTTGTCCCTTGTTGTAGTGAGTGCTGGCACTATATGCTTTCCTTTATACTTAACAAAGCAAGCTCTTCCAGGGGATCTCGCTGTGGCTTAAAAGGCATCGCCTGATAATGACATGAGAAGGCCGGCAAGATTGTTTTGTCTTTGTCCCAGCAGCCCATGCAGGACTGTTCCCTTCAGAGTAATCTCCTGCCTAATTTTAAAATATCCAGGCAGTGTGGCTCCCACCCCCTCCCCTGAGAAGCCAGTTCTACAACATGATACTATGTCTCACTCTTAGGAGGTTTTTCCTACCATTCAACCTAAATTTCCCCTCATAATTTCATTCAGTCCCTCCTAGTTACAACCCCTCGATCATCCAGAACAAGCCCTTTCCCTCGGTGGTATTTGCACCCTGTGCAGATCGCTATTGTGCACGTTTGTTTCTCTCCTGGTAATTTGGGCCAGCTGTGCCTATTCACCACCACCACTTTGTTCTTCCTTGCGAGTCAGTCCCTGTAGATCACTAGAGTTTCTGCTCCTTTTCCCTTCCTTCTCCCCGTATGCAGCGTGGTATCCTGTTTTCCTTGTAACTGTAACCATGCTACAGGGCTAAAAGATTCAAGGATTTTTCCATTAATAATCCCCACGCCCTTTTCCTGGTCAGCACACTGCTTAAGAGGGATTGAGGTAATTCATTCACGAATAGCAAGCTGTACTAAAAAAGAGGGAGAGTGCGACAGGAAAATGTGAGCTTGGTGGAGCCTGTTTCTCTTGCGTGCTCCTTCATCAAAGTGCGGTTTTGCTCCCAGAGCAGCTTTGGAAACAGGGTCCCATCCTGCAAAGCTCTCACAGGTTTTAGCTGGCGCTGCCAGCTGCTAGGCACCTTCCAGAGAAGCCACTGGCACCGTGCAGGTTGGAGCTCCCTCAAAAGCATGGGGAGATCTCCTCTCCCGGTCCCCTGTCCTGCTCTCATGTGCAAGCAGCAGCACAGCTCCAGCTGAGTTTAGCCATGCAGGGCACATCATCTGCGGCCGGGAATGCTTGCTAAATGTCAGCGCTGCAAATGTCAGCAGCCTTGGCCAACTTCTGCTGTGAGAAAGTAGGTGGACTTTTTTCCTTTACATCTTAGTCCCGTACTAGCCGTGAAGATTTTGCAATTGCACCTTAAGTAAGAATTTCTGCTTGTGAGGAAAACTAAGCCCCAGTTCACTCTCTTGCAACCCTGCTGGCTCTGCCAGACTTGGGGCCACATCTGCTGCTGGCTACAGTTGCATAATCCTGCAGTAATTTTGTCAGCCTCTGTGGCAATTTACACCCTTTGCTTAGTTGCTACAGTGACAGGGGAAGGTGACCAGGTGACAGATATGAAAAGAAAGAGAACATCACATTATAACAATATTGAAATACACGTGAAGCTCATCCCCAGAGAACCATTAGGAGCAGTAGCTGAGACTCTAAGGGATGGGTCCTGCTTTGGTTATTGTTAGGGGATCTAATAACCTGTTTAGTTATTGCCAGGGACCCCTTAGTAAACACCCTCCCCACTCTACCCATTTTGGCCATAGTTTAGGTGTAATGTAGAAAATGCTGGGGGGACTCTATTTCCCCAGTCAGTCCTTAGGTAGGGGAAACTTCTGCTTGCAGGGGAACATGTCCTAATGCAAGCCAGCTCCTCACCCTGTGCTGGAGGCCATGGGAGCCGCGTAGCTGAAATGCTGTGGAGGGCAGGCAATGCTGCTGCCATGGCTGGCTGTGCTCCTCGTGTTGTGTGTCCCGTCCCCCCCCCCCCCCCCCCCCCCCCCGCAACATGATGGATCCTGCAATCACACATTCCTGGGCTGTTTCTTACACTGTGCAGCAAACTGATAACCTCCTGCTGGGAGCTGGGACAAGCCCATCAGCTTCTCTAATGGGACAAATGCAAACCTTGAATGCCATGGACTGTGGGGAGGTCCGAAATGGTGTCTGGTTAGGTTTTCCCTTCTCTTCTGGGGCAATGGATCATGCAATGGCAGTCTGTGGAGCTGAAGTGCTTCAGCTTGGCATAAGCCGTGTTCTCCACTGTTGACGAAATGGTGCTGGCAGTGGTAGAGATTCCTCCATTTGAAAGAATAAAAATGAAGGCAATGGTCTGGTCTAAAGGTCTTGGCATCTCCCACAGCTTATGACAGTGCAACTGGAGCACGGGGTCCGTGGCTGTAGCTTTTCTTTTGTGAGCTTACATTCCTTAGCAGTGGGAAATCGGCAGCTGTAATTAGTCTCTCATGTTCTCTGCTAATAAGTGATTTCTCTGGTACTTGCAAATACCAGCATCCCTGAGACACAGCTCTATTGTTTTGACCTCTTATCTCTCTCCTCCTCATAGAGAGGGGCCCCAGATGTTCTTCAACACTGCTAGGAAAAAAACCAACCATCCACCCCTGCTCCTCCCCATTATATCCTTGTCTCTACTACTTTTTTCTTTCTTTTTTTTTTTTTTTTTAAAACCCAGCCGCTGTGTAGGAAAATGGCTCCTGCTAGTCCTCATGGAAAAGGACACAGATGCCGGCAGGAAGCCCATTTGCTTTGGGAGGAAGAGGGACCTGACATCAACAGGAAGCACTGTGCGGCAGAGCTGCTCCTGCCTTCAAGTGAGGGGGGCCTTGAAAACAATGTCAGCTTGCGGTTTAGGACTCGCCGGCAGGAAACGCATGCATGCTGGTGTTTGCAGTGCAGAGGAAATGATAAGCACTACCTGGCCTGACTTGGAGCAGAGATAGCGCGGTGGAAAAAAAAAAAAGGTGTGGGGGGGAAGTTGTTTTTCTTCACACTGGTTCGGAGCCTGTCTTTTGCCAAATGGAAAACAAAATACAGAGCAAAATGTGGAATGTATCAGGAATCCGTTGGGGGGCTTGGAAATTGAGGAGTGCAATTGCAAAGTGACTAGATTTACTACTTTAGTAACAGCTGGATATTGCCTTTTTTCCCCGTTGTTAGCACTGAGAATGACCCTCAGCTTGATAACCCCTGGCATGCACATTTACTGAGAGATGAAGGGAAGAGGGGGCTTGTATCCCATGTGGAACCAGGGGCATTTTCTGTGTGGGAGAAAAGTCATGGGGACAGCTGCTCCTGCTGGGGGCAGAAGAGAAGAGTAACATGTAGATAGATATCTTTCCTGATTTGTCCCTACTAGGTGAGAGGATAGAAGCCTGTTTAGGGAATTAGAAGATGGCCTCATGCTGTAATATTTTATTCAGCTTTGTTTCTTTTCCTCTTTTATTAGGGCCTGCGAAAGCCACATTGTGCCTCCTTTCATCACTGACCTTCTGACAGAGCTAGCTTCTGTTTCTGATACCCTTACCCCTCTGCCAGGCAGTTGCAGAGGTACAGTCCTTGCAGGACAGCCTTGGAGAAACCATGCTGTATGCTCTGGGTGCATCTCGGTAGTTATGTGCTGACATCCTGGGGTGGAGGTAAACACCAACAGCAGGGCAGGAAATATTTTCTTCTAAACAATCCCAGCCCAGCATCAGTCTCTAGAAGGCTGGGAGGCTGTGTGACACCATCTGCAAATGCTGTTCTGCCTCCTCTACTATCCTTGATGATTCTTGCAGGCTTTGGAGAGCGAGCGAGCTACCTTCTTGCAACATATGCGAAATGTTGATCTGCCACAAGGCTGGCAGATGGAGCAGTGCTGTATTCCTTGCTGTCTCTGAAAGAAGCCCTAAAGGTGCAGCACCACAACCAGATGTTGAAGCCAGGCTGCTCAGCAGCTTCTTTTAGAGCTCTTTACTCTGCCTGGTGTATGGAAAGGAAAACACAATCCTTGTGATCAAGGCTGTAAGGTACACTTCAGAGGACTGCAGCCTCTGGAGATGAAAAGGGGTAGCTAAAATGACCCATATCCCATGGGCTACCCTTCTTAACTAAGCTACTGAGTAAAACCAATTCACTGAGACTGGTTCTGGACTTGCTGATATAGAAATACATGCATGCTTGAGGAATCCATCCCCAAACCAATAGCCTTCCTTGGCTGAGAGTTAAGTACTTCACCCAGAAAGGCCTTCAGCACAGTAGCAACATGCAGGGCAATGCACTAGCTAAATGCTCTTTTCGTGGGACAGAAGGGTATAGAAAATGTCTGTGGCAATGGCTTATGCTCTGGCTGGCTGAGCAAGCTTCAACAAGCAAGAGCACTTGTGACTTCAGCCTAGCAAGACTCTTGCAGCTTTTGACTCTGTAAATATCACCTTTAGGCTTTGATTGACACCTTATTAAAAAAAGCTATTTGTCTAAGAAGAATTTCTTGGTAATGCAAAAGAAACCTCTCTCACACACATATATACATACATAAACTAATATAATTGTATATGTAAAATACATGCATATATGTATATGTATGCACACACACATATATGTTGATATATTCATAGATATACATTTATTTATATATAGAGGTATGAGTGTCTGACCAGGTGCTGCTTCTGGCAGAATTTTCTCCTTGGACACAGAAACTGAGCCCATGGGCTGTGGCGATTGTATGTCCTGGGCATTACTTAGGATGGGTAGAACAGCACCTTGTTTCACTAGACAAACATCAGCAATCTGAGTCACCCACAGACTAATCCTCTTCAAATAAAGACTGACTTGTTTTCAGGCTCCTCTGAGCAGGGCTGGGAGGAGCATTTCTAGGTGATCTTCCACTGCTAGCAGCAGTCTTAATTCTCCACTCTTTGTTGAACCTCACACTATCATTTTATGCTCCGGTAAAGCTGGTGAAAATGCTTCTAGCACTCACCTCGTTTGCTATTATTTGCATGCCAAGGTAAGAGGTAAGAGAGAGTAGAGCAAACAGATTGGGGTTTTTTTCTCTTGTAGAAAATACTGCTGAATTCAGTGGGATTTTTTGTATGAGTGTGGTTCTTTGGGTCAGGCCCAGACAGCCTTGCAATGAAAACACTCAATCTAAATATATGGTCAGCAACTGAGCAAAGATGGAATGGATTTTGTGCTGCTTGGCTTCAAACTATAATGACTGATTATTGCTAGTGCCTTCACACGTTTGTTTTCAATCAGATTGACATCATAAAGCCTTATTTACTTTTTCTCAGAAGTCTGTTTTCATTTGTCTTTCACTTCTCATTTGCAGCCTTTACAGGTTTGTATCAGGCTCCTCATCTGTCTGTCTGTGACATATAATGATCCTCACCAATTTTCCCTGCTCTTTGCCCTAAGTTGTTGACTATCCGCAAAACAGCCCATTTGGAATAACCTCTGGAAATTGCTGTATCCACTCCTCACTGGGAGAGCCCTAGAGGCAATATCAGTGAGAGGCCTGAGTGAAAGAACATTGCTGCATAATCTAGTGTCAGTCTGCATCAGTCCACCAGTGTGACAGACGGCAAAATAAAAAGAAGAGAAAAGATATAAATATAAGATATGTGCTGTGAGATTCAGCCATGCAGTTTTTCATCCATGTGAGAGCTTGGTTCAGGACCTGCTTCTCAGTTACTTTGTACTTTGCTACCAAACATTAACCTGGGCTCTCAGTGGGGTGATTGGCCCCTGCTCTCCATTTCACACACCTGAGCTCATTGTCACTGCCATTCTGCATTAGCTGGCACGGTTGGATGTGTGCTTTAAAGCTTGGGAATGGCTGTCGTATACACTTGTAAATGACACGCTGTGTAGCAAGCCTGGAAGGAGAACCATGAGTACTGACGGACCTCCAGCCTACCCTTGCACATTCAAAGGGACAACAAAATTTCCTGGGAAAGAACTGCAGAGAGAACTGTGGAAAAGCTCACCCTGCTGCAGCGCCAGAGTTCATGAGACAACTGCCCAGCTCCTCGCTTCACTCTGTCTCTTCACCAGCAGGATAACAGCAGCATCATTTTTCCTGAAGCCTCCCAAGAGCATCTATTTAGGAACTAGTTGCTTTGTCACCAGCATGCCATCACTACATAAGTGGACTAAGGATCTGTCTAACAGTGAGACAGCATGACAGAACAGCACAGAAACTACAGACAAATTCTATATCTTATAGAGATTGTTACAGATTTCAGTGTATGGAGGTGGTGTTCGTGAAAGGCACAGTACAAAGACTTCAAAACTGTTTAACTAGTAGCTGGTATTTTTCAGATGCATGTCAAGATCTAAGCACCCAGAATTTCTTTCTAACAGCCCCAAAGGCTTCCTTATAAAGAGAAACCTGGAATCCCTATTCCCTGGCACACTATAGTCCGAGTCGAAAAGGAATAAGGAACAAACTAACACTGATGGCCAGGTAGGGAGTATGTGTTGATCCCCTTCGATTGCCTTTCTCCAGATTCTGGGATCCTAAGAATCCCATGTAAGACTTCCCACATGTCAAGGGAGATGTTGGTTTCTACACTCTTTTTGCAGTCAAGAAATGGATGTGATATCTTACAAGTCACCTCTAAGGTAATTTTGTAAGAAACTGAGAAAGTCTGCATCAGCTAGCAGGCTCAGGTAAAAGATGGAGACTGTGCACTGTTTGTTTTCTAACTTGCTTCTGAAGCCCTTGTAAATGAAAACATATAGGTCAAAATCTGTTGAGAGGAGGAAAAAACTTATGAAGTCCATATATTTTCCTTGCTTTGTTGCCAGCAGTTAAGTAGGTTAGCATGGCTTACATTAAGAAGAGAGCGGAGAAAGGAAGGAGAACATGATACAGTGTGACACCTGCACTCCATAAGCTTGCTTATTGATCTGGATGAAAGACAGCAGGCACCAGCCACTCAAGAGACTTCAAATGGAGCCTACAACACCGGCCATCCACCCCAGTGATCAACACATACCTGCACTCTTCCCTTGCAGGCTGCTTCTCCCAGCTCCCTTTAGCTGCAGCATCGGCATTGTCCTCCTCACTCTTGCGCTCCATCAGCACTGACGCAGCCTTTGGATTTGGTAGTGTTTTTAGTATGTGTTGTCAGAAACAAGGTTAATGGCAGAATTCCTGTCTCACAGCCTGCTTATCCTCATAGTATCTAGGTGTTTACCAAGACAGAGGTCAATTCATTATATGCAGCTTCAAAACTGTTCTGATCTTTTCTGTACTTATACCCAAGTCCTTTTTCTGAGACAGCATATATTGTCCCATTACACCTACCTCCAGAATTAATTACCCTAATTGCTTGTGCTTGGTGAACAAAAAGCTGTACAATATCCACCTTAATCTGCTGTGGATCAGAGTTGTCAGGATTCAAACGGCTAGCTGAGGACGTGCATAGCTCATTGACCTGCCCTGCAGAACCTAAGCCTGTTTTCTGAGGTGGCTGTACCACAGAAGTCGTAAAAGTTAGGAGTGGAGATATCCTGTTCCGTTATCTGGTCTTTTTTTGCAGGAAACCCACAGCAGGATGTTTTCCTAACAAAATTATTCTAGTATTTAGTACAGCCCCTTTTCAAAAGTGCCTGCATGACAGAATCTGCCAGCTATGTCAAGGTACTAGTCACATTTCAGAGGAGCACGGTGACCGCCGGGGCTGAGAGTCAGCATTCAACGTCTGCTTGTGCAGTACTTTCTCTTAGGCTTTCTTTGATGTGTGCTGTCGATGAGCTGGTCAGGTCTGCTGTGGGCTCTTCCATTTCTGCCTGGAACACCACAGTTGTCAGATCTGCTCTGGAAAATCAGATGTTCCTACACGTCTTATTTAGATATGTGAGATGTAAGCTGGGTATAATATCAATGGGAAAAAAACCCTCGACAGTGGTGCCATTGACTTCATTCAAACTCACACTGGGCCTGCAAGCTGTGTTGAAATGCATTTGCTTAAATCAGCATGCCACATCCCAAACAGTGCTCAGTGTTTCCACTTCCCACTCAGGCGATGGAGGGTGATGGCTTGCAGCATCTGACAGATTCGAGATTTGTTTTTCCTATGTCTCTGACCAGCAGAATCGCAACTGCAGTCGGGATGGTGCTTTCATTGCAGGGAATGGCACTGTTGTGCTAACCTTCATGACATTGCAGAGGTGTTTCCCACAGAAGTAGAGAGAGAAAAAAACCTGAAGCGTGTGACTTGTATGGTGATTCAGTTGTGCTGTCCAGGCAGACAGGATCACCTCGGCGCCAGATATTTGTCTTTTTTTAACTGTGTTTAAGGCAGATAAGGGGGAAGAGGTGAGGAGGATTCTAACAAGGTGATTTGTTTTTAAGCCTGTTTGGTGTTGTTTAGCTATCTCATGCTATTCAAACACAGGTGTGTGCTTGCACGGGTGTGTGTGCACTGTAGCTCAACGCTAACAGCCAAACTAAACACTGGAATTTGATGGTGAGGCAGTTTATTTTTTCTTCTTCTCTAAAATGAATTTAGTGCTGGTGAAAAGTATGCATAGACATCTTAGAGACTGAAGCCCTCTGTTTGTCCCTGTAGCAGTTACATCTAGACAGGGCAAACCCTCCCCATCACCAGCTCTGCCAACTTCATCTCTAAGCAGGAGAGATCCTCTGCAGCGATTTCAGATGCTGCGGTCCCTTCCATCACTGGCCACTGCTGAAAAGGAGACAATGGAAGGCAAAGGGGATGATACCAGGGGGCAAGGCAGGATTTACCCTTAGCTGCCACGGGTTAGGGCTATGCACTGGGAGGCAAACTGGAATCATGGCTGCCATGCTGGACCAGCGCTCGGGCAAGCTGCAGGGAGGACAGCACAGTTTGATCTCCTCTGGAATCTCTTTTTCAGCAAACCTTATGCCTAGTAAAAATCAGACAAGATCAGGAAAAAAAAAAAAAAAAAAAGAAAAGAAGAAATCCAGTGAATCAGCATTAAAACTTGTGATTTAAAGTACGAAGCATCAGGAAATGCAGAAAAATGTCACATCAGAGATACTGGCTCTCAAGTACGTTGCCATTTATACAATGCTGTTCCTTTCCTGTGATTAGGAGGCCAAGTTAATATATTAGTATGTTCTAAAATGTGTACTGTTTTGTTATTTTTGTTTGCACAAAATAACAGCTCTTGCTTAGTATAGACTGAAACACTTATGTTTTAGGAGGAAATATTTCCTAATTTAGTCATTTAAATTGAAACAAGAGACTATTTTGACCTTTATTGTTATGCTACTGACATAGCATGATAGGAAGCGTGCACTACTACTGAGGGCAATGGAAGACAATTTAAAAAAATACTAATGCATAACAAACCCAAAATGGTGAAATAAAAACACTCACAACTTTTTTTATGGCACAGGATTCATTTTTGGGAGAAATTAAAAAAAAAAAACAAACTATTTCCTGCAAGTCAAACATCAAAAAGTTGATGTTTCAGGTGAAATGAAAGGTCTGCATTTATCCTCCCATTACTTGAACTAAAATTAAAATAAAATTAGAGAGGATGTGAAACCTCCTCCATGTGGCATAAACCGATCACTAAGGAGGACCTGAGTAGCTGTCTCACTAATTTTTATCCTTGCAAGGAGCTCTCTGTGAGAACAACAGAAGGATAAAGGCAAAAATGAAGCCTGCTGCTATTCAGTCCCGTTCAGTACAGTGTACCCTGAATACAGGACCCAGTCCGGGTTAGCTAACTTTAATCACAGTCTTACTGGACAGTAATCACCCTCACTGGTTTGGGTGGCTGACTTAGCAACCTCCTCCCTAGGGTCCTTCTGCAGCCCATGGAGACTAAATGTTTCTTCTGGAAGGTGGCACTGAAGGCTACTGGGCATTGCTTGAATCTTCTGTTGGACCAGGGTCTTTCTCGCTCTTTCCTGGCTTTGGTGGTAGACCAGGAGGCCATCCTCCCACTGGTCATTAGATGGGATGACTCCCTCTCTTCCTAGTGTTCCCTCCTACTAGGGCTGCTTGGTGATTTAGTTAGGTGCATGCTTAAAGGTCTCCCTGGCTTTGATCCAAAATGCTCAGCCCTGTGCCAGATGAAGCCTTTGTCAGGCAGGCAAAGAGTGAGCACCTTGCTCACTGGTGGAGAGGTTTGGTGGGCGGTAGCACAATGGCTGGGAAGGGACAGGACAAGGGAGAGATGCCCCTTCCCGGCAATGCTGGGAGGCGAGAGGCTCAGCGCACATTGCTGGCACTGGAAGCCAGTGGGATCGGGAGGGGAGGGGAGGTAGGGAGGCGTGATACCTGACCTAGCAGGAGCTGCACGCATGTGTAAAGGAGGTGGCATGAGCTGTGGTCACGGAAAAGACCCTGGTGAAGGTGAATGTCTGCCTGCACTGAGCTTGGAGGTGATATCCACTGAGTGTGGAATGAGTTACTCTGACTGCCCTTCTGGTTTATTTTTGTCTAGGGGAAGAGAAGTATTGTCTTTTGTGTGCAGTATGTTTATAACTCAATTTCCCTTCTGCCTGATGCCTTGCTCCATGCTCTCTTCTCCTCCTCCATCTGGTTTCTATTGTAGTTTTAAATGAGGACAGTTTGGCTGTCTGGCAGAACAAGCAGGGTCTGTGTGACACCAGCTGCTTCTTCCAACTTCTAAGCCTCCAGCACAGTTTTAATTATAGAAGTGTCAAGATTGGACACCCCCCCACCCCCACCCCTGCACGCACATGCACAGCCCCTGCTACAAATCCCCATCCACGTCTGATCTCCCTTTGGGAGAGACCCAGCTCTATGATTTACGTATGCCCTGTAATGCCGATTGAGCCCTGTTGTAAAGCGCATGCTAGAGCCTGTACCTCCCTGCGTTCCGAGCTGATCACAGCCTTTGTTTTTGTCCATTGGGAGCCATGTCTGAAATAATCAAACCACCTCAGAGATGGCTGGAAATGGGAGAGCCCCGCTCACTGCCACTCTAACATCACCTCCCCCAAGTGCCCAAAAGACTCGGCTTTGTAGGAGATCAGAGCTGCTCAGGAATTTCAGAGCTGCAGGTTCTGCTCAAAGAAAACATTTATTGTGCTCCAGTTTCATACAAGCACTGCATTTAGGGGCTTGCTTTGTAGGAAGCTGATGCAGTCCCTTCACCTCCAGGGACCTGAGGTCAAAGTCTGTAATTTTTGGTTGCGAGTGAAATGTGTCCTATGTGGGATTTTTTTTGACATCACAAAACTGCCACACATTTTGGCATAACTGGCTGATTCTCTTCATAAGAGCCAAAGACCTGGTAGGGCAGGAAATCATGTACATGATGAATGAAGGGCACTGACAGAGATATGCGAGAAGCACAGGGCTGGAAAAGCCGGGACAATTGCAGGGCTGGAGTGAGAGAGATATCTGCAGAGCTTGGTGCATATTGCAGGTTGCCTCTGCTGTGGAGTCTTCATCCACTTTTAAAAATGGGTTGAATTTTATATGTTTGCTCCGGATTATTCCCCTTAGGCCCCTGTTTTTGCTTACCAGTCCTCAACAGATGGATCTAGGCTTCTCTGGTTTTTGTGTAAGATGTTTGCTTACCTGCCTGAGGCCTCTTGACCTAATTTATCCCAAGGAAACTTAAAACTCAGCAAAAAAAAGTGTCATTTAAATGGTCATACTTTCAAGAGGTCAAATTAGTCTCAGCGAACATCAGTGTATGCATTTTTAGTTGGTGTGCTTATTCTTGACACTGAGGTGTTAGAAAGAATCTAATAAAGGGCGCTGTGGGCATGGACCTCATTTGTGTGGCAGCTGGGCACCATCATATGAAGTTCGTCTATATGAAAGACTACTTAATTTTTAAACAAACCCTGTCACATGGCTGTCCTGCTCAAATAGGTTTTCTGTTCAATTAATTCTTCTTTTTCCAGGTGACATGGAGTGGTTCACCCATTCTCCCACCCAAATGGATCTGAAGTGAACATGGATCTGCCTAGCTTTCATTTTTGCTCTTTACAGTAGATTTATTTCCAGAGAGAGAAGGAAATCTTAATATGCAACATATGCATAGTTCCTGCCACAAAGATGGTACAGCCTGACCAGACAGAAATGAGGAAGAGGCCTGAAGTCATTTGCCTTTCCTTTTTTTTATTTCTGGCATCGTCCTCATCATATGAGCTGAGTTCCCTACTGCAGTTACAGATAAAAAGGTCTTACTCAGAGATAGGAAGGTCCTCTTTCTTGATGGGTCACTTGAGCATTTCTCAGTGGGATTTTAAGGAAATTTCATACTTTTCTTTTGCTCTGTCTCCTTCCACATCATCAAGTCCTCTTAGGAAGTGGGTGCTGTAGGCACTGAAAGGAATGCTTCCCACGTTCCTTCTGGAAGGCGCTGATGTGCCTTCTCCTCAAAAGTCCTTGAATAAAGAATCCTATAGCTCTGTGACTGCTGTGGACAAAACTTTGACTCTGTAGATTTCTCCTGTTCTCTTGGCAATTTAATGGTTTCCCGTGAGAATTGTTGCTGTAGTAGGCTATGGCCCTTGCCAGAATCTCAGCTGTTGGTCTTAGCCCAACAATGTGAGTTTCTTAAAAATCAGCCTAAGGGCTTTGAGTGCAACACAGCATGGCTAATGTACCTGCATTATAAGTAACCTGCTCAAAAAAACCATAAAGCCAATTTTTCCCTGTTGTTCTGAAGAGGCTCCTTTAACCGAGGAGAATTAGTCTGTTTGGATCATTCAGGCTTCCAAGTAATCACTGGCACTTTGTGTATTCCTCCATTCTGTTTGGCCATGCTGAGAAGAGAAGGGACACACAAGAAGGACCTCTTTACCTCCCCCGGTAAAAGTTGGGAGGCAGAAAGGTAGTAATTCCCTAGCTGACCGGGCTCAGTAATAGTGTGTCACTGAGGTAGGCACCAGCCCTCCTCACCAGAGCCTGAGCCCTGGGCTGCTTGGTTGGAGCAAGTTCACCCATGAGCTGGCTCTGGCCTCAGTGGCACCCATGAGAAATAGAACACATGTACCAGCTGGTTTTTGCTCAGGCTGTCCTTGGAGTACTGTCTTTGGATGCTGCCTGATGAAGCACATGTTAATAAGTCATTATGGTCCTGAACTTCAAGCAGAAGAAGTCAGGGAAGGTCCAGCCAGAGGCATTATCTCTGCGGTGTCACAAAGATGCGATAATTTCTATGCCTAGCTTTTCAGTCAAATGTGTGGCTTAGTCTGTTTTCTTCCATACAGCTTTCTGAATGTGCAGTGCAGCAGAGTCAGCATTACAGGGGGGAACTTTAACTTCTGCATTGACTGACTTTTGTGCTTATGGCTGTGTGAAGCATTGCGTTAAATACACAGCAGTTTCTAGCACCTAATAAGGAAGGGCTCTCTTATTGTTATTGTTATAGCTAGGGTTGTTATAGTACTGGGAGGCTTGGTCTCACCAAGAGGATGAGTGTTTCCTACACCTATATAATGGGGAAAAAATAAACAGATGCTTTGGGTCCAGGTCTGGATGTAAATGTTGTGCCTCAGGCTTCTCTCAGCTTTAAGGCTGGTTAAGTCTTTGGCTGGTTATGTTGATGGAGTTATTTGAAGGCAATGTCAGATTTTGTCAGTGTGCAGATCTAGTCAATACTTGAACTTTATACCCCCTCTGTGGGAGTTTATGAGCACTAAACTGTGGGTATGTAGGCTTATATGGAAGTGCAAGTGCTTCTCTGATTTTTATCCAAGCCAGTCAGACCTTTTGGCACAATTCAGCGAGGCTAGAGCTCTATCTTGGGGAGGGGGGATGTTCCCAGGACCTCATGCTTTACCTCATGCTTTCAATTAGAATGAAATTGCCAATTTTTCTGGAAAGAAAAGAAAAAGGGAGTGAGAGAAATGCTACCTTTCTTCCCACAATGTTTCTGTGACTGCAGGCTCAGTCATTGTCATATGGCAATGAGCATGGCATGGGTCAACCATAGCACATCCTCACCCTGCAAATTGACTATGGCCACTTTGTGGGGTTTATTTTTGGTTTGCCCTGTATTTCTCCCATTGTTGTACCCTTCCCTGCATCTGCAGAGAGCCTCTGCTGCTGCTTCATGAAACTGTCTCCTCTGTGGTGACTTGTGGAAGTTCTCAGGTTGTAGTCATTGGGCATCTTGCCTTGCTTTCTTCTAGTCCCCTACGTGCTGAAGAGCTGTGCGGAGTTCATTGAGACTCATGGCATTGTGGATGGGATCTACCGCCTCTCAGGAGTGACATCCAACATACAAAAGCTGAGGTAAGGGCAATCTTTCTGAGTGCCAGAGGGATTCAGTGACACTGCTTGGTACCATTTCGCTGTTCGTCCCTCAGGCACAGATTGGGGCCAACAGAGCTCTACACTGAGGCAGAAAAGAAACTGTCTCTGAAGCTGGTAACAAGGAAATGCAACGTTTCAGGGATTAGTCCATGACAAAGAAAAAAAATATCTCCTTCTGTGTCTATTAATGGATAAGGCCTGGAGGGTCTCAGCACAAATGCTGAGTTGTTCTCTCTCACTTCAAGACAAAGCAATCTCTTTATATCAGTTTGGGGTCCACTCATGGGACTATGTTATGGAAACCAGAGACTAGCTGAAACCTCGGGGCCTTGTTTCAGGAGGCCTTCAGAGACTGGGAGACAATCTGGGCCAGGCTGCAGAGACATCTCTGCTTTCCAGTTTGTTTTTTCCTCTAGCTGTACCTAGGGTGGAGTACTGGGACGCTACAGCTCTTATTCTCCTATATTGTTATGTCTCCATATTGTTTCAGACAAGAGTTTGTTTCTGACCAATGCCCGGATCTCACAAGGGAAGTTTACCTCCAGGACATCCACTGCGTGGGGTCACTCTGCAAGCTGTACTTCAGGGAACTGCCCAACCCTCTCCTCACTTATGAGCTCTACAAGAAATTCACGGTGAGACCCTTTGCTGTTCTCATTCCTCTCCAGCTGTGTGGATGTTTTGCAGGTTCCTTCATGACAGCTGTTTGGGATTCACTCCAACGTCCTGGCTTCTGGTGCATCTATCTGTATAAACACTTCTCAGTGCTCTTCCCTTCTCATCTTGTGCTGGCTCTCTTTCCCTGTCCTTGTCTCTTTCCCCCATTTCATGTTTATTTCTCTCAGTTTCTCAGCTGTTTCCGCCCCTTCATCTTGCTCATTTTTTCACTGCATTGCTTCCCTGCTGTTACTCTTTCTCCCCACTGTGCGCCTCCTCCCAGAATTACTAATTCTCTTTCTTTTCCTCATTACTGTCCATCACTGAGAGTCTTCTCGGTCACCTGGGGCTTGTGATCATAATCACAAGGATGCGTTTTCCTCCTCTCTGTCCCTCTGACAGTCCCTGACACCTGCGCAACTGATTGCTTAGTCCATGTGTAAAGCACCGGCTTTTCTGCACCTGTAGCATTTTTCTCATCATTTGTCAGAGTGCAAATGATGATACAGGTTATGTCAGCTATGGCATATGAGGTCCATCATGATCATGTCATAAATACAAATTGCAGAGGAAAGTGGCACCTGGCTAAGCAGAAATCTCTTAACCTTGTTTAAAAGGATTATAATTTTAAAGAGTAGTAACTTGGTTCTGCAAAACAACCATAGATTATACATGAATACAGTTGGAGCCTAGGAGCAGACTGCGGGGGAACAGAAAAATAAGACCACAAAGCCTGAATTTTTAAGAGAGTTGGCTAATTTTGATGACAGATAATATTTTACTAAAAGGTGGCACAGCAAACTATGCTTGTTGCTAAGGTTGCCTGCTTCTTACTGCTATGAAACCACTTTCAGTTGTTTATGACACTAACAAATTTAAATCTGGTCATTCAGGCTGAAATCTTATGTGCCAGAGGTGTGACTTTTCAGCTAAAAGCATTCACCAGCTTCTTAAAACAACTGTGGAGGAGGGGATGGGAAGGATGGTTTCCTCAGTGTTAGAATCATCTGTCCTTTGTTAAGAATTTCTGTCATCCTACTCTTTCCCATTTGCTGGGAGGTGGAGGGGACAGACATCACCAAAAATGTCAGGTGTTGCAGGGAAGAGTTTTGCAAAATCATGTCCAAATGAAATGGGAAGTGACAAGCAACCTTAGCTTCAGGTGTTGCTGTCTGCATTGCCTCTATCCTGAATCAAACACTTGCAAGCAGTGCTGTTATGGCACAGGAGGCACTGAGAGAGACCTGCAGGGTCCAAAGGCTCCCTGTTGCCCGCTGTGGAAGAGGTAGGTCCACCTGCATCAGGGGGCTTGCTCTAGGGCAAAGCCAGATGGGACCAGCCAAGCAGCAACCTGCTATAAGAAGTCAGGTAGCTGTTAGGGACTACAACTGAGCTGGGGAACACAAGGCGGGAATTGGCTCACTGCGCTGCCTGACAGGTCTGCAGTGGTGTTAGTTGTCTAGCTGTTTCGATGCCAAATTTTAAGTAACATTCATCTGTGTTTCAAGGTCAAAACTGTAGTCAAAACTGCAGTCAAAATTCTGAGCAGATCTGAAAAATTGACCTATATCCTCAGGATGTAGGGATCTCGAGGATATAGCGTAGGATCTCTAAACTAGAGACAGTCAGGATAGATAGGACCTTGAAAATATAGGGTATTATTCAAACATTCACAGTAACTGATGAGTCTCATTCTTGTTGAAGCTGTTTGGCTGGTGTCTTTCTGGCTATCAGTACTTATTTATGAAAGAAAAATGCTCTAAAGGAAACATGAAGACTAAGATGGAAGCTTTTTTTAGGGAAGAATGTTTGCTGAAAATTGCAGTTTTGGGATGACGACTTGCAGATTTTTGTTAGATACATTTGGCAAGTAGTTTTATTCAAAAACAAAAGGGAAACCACTTCTGTAACTGTCTAAACGTTTCTTTTACAAATACTTTCTAAAGGAAATGTTTCGATATTAAATCAACACATCAAACTTATAAATAAAACATCTTTCAGAAAAGGGTTAAACAGACCCAAATTTAAATGATAATTTCTTTGACTTTTGGTTGAGTGTGATGCTTTGGTCAACCTTGAACAATTGTTTTTTAAAAACTTGTGCCAGCTCCCCAAATGTTATCATTTTGGATTGACCTAAAAGGGATTTTTTTTAAACTCTGGCTTTTTAGTTTGTCCGCTCAGCCACAGAATCTATTATTCATGTAAGTGTATTCAGCAGGGATTTATAATGGGCAACCCAGCTGACAGGAAACACAGTCAGATACCAGGAGGAAAGAAAGAAAAAAGACCAATTCCCCAAGGAGCAGAAAAACTGCTAGGAGCATGTGTATGCATGGGGTGTCTGGACAGGGAGTGGTGGCAGCTGTGCCTCAGCAGAAGAGCACTGGTAGGAGTAAGGGATGCATGTTAATCCCAGGCTGACTCAGTCATAGAATCATGGAATGAATCATAGAATCATAGAATGCCCCGAGTTGGCAGGGACCTGCAAGGAACATCGAGTCCAACTCCTGTCCCTGCACAGGACAACCCCAAAATTCACACCATGTGTCTGAGGGTGTTGTCCAAGTGCTTCTTGAATATCGCCAGGCTTGGTGCTGTGACTGCTTCCCTGGGGAGCCTGTTCCAGCGCTCCACCACTTTCTGGGTGAAGGACCTTCTCCTAATATCCAACCTAAACCTCCCCTGGCACATCTTCCTGCCATTCCCTCGGGTCCTATCGTTGGTCGCCAGAGGGAAGACATCAGCGCCTGCTCCTCCTCCTCCCCTTGTGAGGAAGCTGCAGACTGCCATGAGGTCTGCCCTCAGTCTCCTCTTCTCCAGGCTGAACAAACCAAGTGTCTTTAGCCGTGCCTCATATGGTTTCCCCTCTAAACCCTTCACCAGCTTCATGGCCCTCCTCTGGACACTCTCTAGTAGCTTTATATCCTTAATATACTGTGGCACCCAAATCTGCACACAGTACTCACTCGAGGTGAGGCCACACCAGCGCAGGGTAGAGCGGGACAATCACCTCCCTCAACCAGCTGCAATGCAGTGCTTGATGCACCCCGGGACATGGCTGGCCCTCTTGGCTGCCAGGGCACACTGTTGGCTCATGTTCAACTTGCCATTGACCAGAACCCCCAGGTCCCTCTCTGCAGAGCTGCTCTCCAGCCTCTCATTCCCCAGTCCGTATGTACATCTGGGGCTGCCGTGCCCCAGGTGCAAAATCCAACACTTGCCTTTGTTAAACTTCGTACGGTTGGTGATTGCCCAGCTGTCTAGTTTGTCTGCAGATCTCTCTGCAGGGTCTCTCTGCCCTCAAGAGTGTCAACAGCTCCTCCCAATTTTGTGTCATCAGCAAACTTAACTAGTATTCCTTCCAGTCCTGCATCCAAGTCATTTATGAAGACATTAAAGAGTACTGGCCCTAAGATGGTTCCCTGCAGAACCCCACTAGTGACTGGCTGCCAGCCCAATGTAACCCCATTTACTATAACCCTTTGAGCCCGACCCATCAGCTGATTGCTCACCCATTGCATTACGTGTTTATCCAGCTGTATGCTGGACATTTTGTCCAGGAGGATACCATGAGACACATTATTGAAAGCTTTAGTGAAATCCAAAAAGATTACATTGACTGGCTTCCCTTGGTCAGCTAGGTGGGTAATCTTGTCATAGAAAGAAATTAAGTTTGTTAAGCAGGACTTTTCCCTCATGAACCCGTGCTGGCTGGGACCAATGACTGCGTTGTCTTTCAGGTGTTTTTGAATAACTCCCAGAATAGTCTTCTCCATAATTTTGCCAGGCACAGAAGTGAGGCTGCCAGGCCTGTAGTTACTGGGGTCATCCCTATTGCCCTTCTTGAAGATTGGGACAACATTTGCCAGCTTTCAGTCAACTGGGACCTTTCCGGATTCCCAAGAGTATTGAAAAATCATTGAAAGAGGTCTCACCAGCTCTTTAACTACCCTTGGATGAATCTCCTCAGGCCCCATTGACTTATAGGGATCTAGCTGGAGCAGCAAGTCCTGCACAAGTTTGGGGCTGATTGGGAGTTTATCATTCTCACAGTCATGGTTCTCTAGCCCAGAGGGTCCCAGAGCCCACCATCGATGTTGAAGACTGAAGCGAAGAAAGCATTAAACATCTCTGCCGTGTCTATGTCCCTGTTTGTGAGGTGACCATTCTTATCAAGCAACGGGCCAATGTTATTTCTCGCCTACCCTTTGCCATTAATGTATTTTAAAAAGCCCTTCTTATTGTCCCTCACAGTACTGGCCAGCTTCAACTCTAATTGAGCTTTGGCCACATGTATTTCCTCCCTGCAGTGGCAAACAGCATCTCTGTAGTCCTCCCATGTCACTTGACCTTGCTTCTACTGGCCATATACTTTCTTTTTCTCCTTATTTATAGAAGGAGATCCCTGGTCAGCCAAGCTGGCCTTCTGCCTCACCTGCTTGACTTCTTACACTTTAGAATTGCCAGTTGGAGCTGTCCCCGAGATGGGATAGGCTCCACTTTGAGTCACCACAGTGATTCAGACATTTGTGGCTAAGGAAAGACAAATTCTTAATGACTAGGGAGGGGTTGGCCTCTTGGTCATCACTATGTCAAGTTTATGGATGTAACATCCTAGTCATGACCTCACTGGCTATCAACTTTTGCAAAATGATGCCCTCTCATGCTCTCCAGTTTGAAACCTTCTGGTGATGGATGCTTGTTTCACAGGATAGATAAGTTGACTTTGCTTGGCTTGTTCTAGCCTGGACATAGCGGGACTGAGTACTCCCTCAGAGCAAATTAGCTGTAGGAGGCCAAGCCTACCTTCTCTCTCTGGACTCCATTCCACTTGTCAACCAGGTGTGCTGGTTTTGTCTGGGGTAGCATTAATTTTCTTCATAGTAGCTTGTACAGGGCTATGTTTTGGATGTGTGCTGGAAACAGTGTTGAAAATACAGGGATGTTTTCATTACTGCTGAGCAGTGCTTACACAGAGTCAATGCCTTTTACGCTTCTTACCCCACCCCACCAGGGAGTAGGCTGGGGGTGCACAAGAAGTTGGGAGGGGACACAACAGGGACAGCTGACCCCAACTGAAAAAAGGGATACTCCATACCATATGATGTCATGCTCAGCATATAAAGCTGGGGGAAGAAGAAAGAGCAGGGGAACATTCAGAGTTATGTCATTTTGTCTTCCCAAGTAATCATTATGCATGATGGAGCCCTGCTTTCCTGGAGATGGCTGAACACCTGCCTGCCAGGGGGAAGTAGTGAATAAATTCCTTGTTTTGCTTTGCTTCCATGCTCAGCTTTTGCTCTACCTATTAAACTGTCTATCTCAACCCATGAGTTTTCTCACTTTCACTCTTCTAATTCTCTCCTCCATCCCACCAGGATGTGTGATGCTTAGTTGCCGGCTGGGGTTAAACCTCAACACCAGGGCTTGTGAATTGTGCACTCCCAGAATCACCAGTGGAGTAAAAAAAAAATCCTAAATGATATGAATTCATACGTGATTAACAGACATATAATAAATGGAGTTATTGGTTCTTCCTTGAATTCTGTATCCTGCTGCTGTAATCCTGAGTTTTGGAGGGGGCCTCATATTTCAAAGACAGCACTGGGGGAGAAAATGCTGTGTACAATCTAGCTGAAATATAGTCTTTTAGGTGCCCCAGTTAAAGTTTGTATTTCTCTCCTTCTTCATCTCTGGACAAAGCCAATCAACTGGAAACCTTGTATGAAGATCACAGAGTTCTTATACTTAGGATTTCTGGGCTAATGGTAATAGGCTTTTTTTTTTTTAAAAAAAAAAAAAGAAGCTGTAGTTATGGGTAAAAAGTACTAGAAGGAGTTAATCTACCTTTGATTTGGTCAAAACAAGTGCATCCATATCTCATGTACACCAGTGAGTTTGTTCAAACTAGAGGGCATAGCTCTCAGTTCCCAGTGTTAGGGAATAAATCATGATTCATATTCATCTCTGGCCTTGAAACTGGCAATGTTTGGTTTGCTGGTGGTTGTACATTAGAAATGGTCTGCTGGAAAAAGGACAGTGACCAGAACAGAGATGGCAGCATCATCAGTATGGATGTTGTAGTGACTGCTACAAGAAGATGCTTCTCTAGTTGTGGCTGGTAATTTCAGGTTCATAATGTTTAAGCGACGGGTGGTTTGGGACGGGTTATTTCCTTCCTTTCCTTTCCTAGCAGTGCTGACGTCTGTCTGTAGGCAAAGCTTCTGCTGGCAGTGTGGGTCCCAGCATCTTTCTTTGAACTTGCTCCAAACTCCAGTGGCAGTAGGGTAGGCAGGAGGTTCCCAGACAGTCATGCATTGTTTGAACTTGCTGGTGGTTTGTCCTCCCCCAGCACAAATATTGAAAGGGAATAGCTGAACAGAGGAATACCAATGCAGTAAACTCCTAGGAATGCAGTCAAAAGCTTATCACGTCTCTCTAAGCTCTTGGTCCGTAGAGGCTTGCTCAAGACCAAGATATATAACCTTGATTCTGTCTAACCTAGTCTAACCCTGAGTATAAGAATTTATTAATCCATCTGGACAGTGATTTTGCTACGGCTTCTCCCATCATAAAAGACGCAAACTCACACAAGCTACTCCCTATAGCTATCTTCATATGACAGCCAAAAATATTGCTTATTTTGATAAGTATGGAACATGTATATCCCAACTGTTTTAATAAAACCTGGCTTGAAAGATCTTTTTTATTTTTAACACAGTTTGGGGCGGGAGGGGTGTCACTATATACCTTTTTCATTATTTTCACTTTTCTCTTTCCCTCTCTTTCTATTCAACCCATCACTTCACAAGTGAAAAAGAGAAAAAGAACAAAAAAAGAAAGAAAATAAACATAACTCTTAGTTGAAACTCTCAGTCCTCTCTCCCCAAAACATTGACCACCCTGTCCCAACATGTGGGAAGGATTCACTGAGACATAAAATAACAGTGCAACAAATCTCTGCTGTGCTGGGAACACAAAGCAAATTCTTCTACCAATAGCTCTGTAAGGTAACAAGAGAGCATTCCCTCTGAGACAGGCTGTCACGTGTGACCCTCCTTATCCCTATTCCTTTTCCCCTGAGTCCATTGCCAGGGTGGACTGTTTCCTTGTATCTCCACAGGAAGCAGTATCACGCTTCCCCGAGGACGAGCAGTTGGCACGAATTCAAAATGTCATCCAGGAGCTTCCCCCATCGCATTACAGGTGAGAAGGTGTCCAGTGAGGTGATGAGGAGCAGTGTGGTGATGGTCACCATCAGGGAATATTGCCTGAAACAGCACTGGAGTTAATTTCCAGAAGTTAATTCCCAAAAGCTGACTCACCATTTCCAAATCTGACAGCAGTTTAGCTGCATTTAAATATCACTGAACAAACTGTTTTTAGAGATCGAACAAGCTCTTCCTGCCACAGTCTATCATCCTCCTTCCCCGGGTACGACCCCCATAGCATCCTTGGCCAGTGTCTTGGGTGTGGTGGGGAGGAGATGATCTGCTGGAGGCACTTGAGCAAGAGCTAAACACTCAGCCTTTGCAGCATCCCACTCCTTCTCCCATCCATCTGCCATCTTCCTCGCACCCATCATGCTAAGGATTGTTTGCCCCATCCTTGGCCACCCCAGAGCACAGTTGTTCAGGTGTTCACTGCCACCCTGTGTAAATGCTGGTGCTGTAAACCCTCTGTCCTATGGGCTCTGTTGTGCCATTGCAGTCGCTGCCTTCCTTGAGGAGGGGACAACTCTGAGGCCAGGGCTGAGTCTCAGCCTTGCTGTCCCAGTGGGCAGGCATCGGTCACTTGACATTTTTTTCTCTTCATATGAAACCACTGCAGAACGCTGGAATACCTGATCAAGCACCTGACTCACCTGGCCTCCTTCAGCAACATGACCAACATGCACACCAGAAACCTGGCCTTGGTGTGGGCTCCCAATCTCCTCAGGTACAGTAGAGTCCCTTAATCCAGAGATCAATGCTGAGCTCCAAAGGGAGCACCAGCACCTGAGCCTGGAGACCCATCCCTTAAGGGAAAAGGAAAACCAGGGAAAAGCAGAACAACTAAAGGGAACAGTAAAACAGAGAAAACAGCTTTTAAAAGGAGAAAAATTCTTCCAGGTTGAATAAACTGAGGTCTTACTGCCAGCACCCAAGGAAGCTTGTGGTTTTGTGTGTTTCTTATTAAAAAAAAAAGCTGTTATTTGCAAGTTGAGCACATTGATTTAAAAATGAGGAGTTAGCTCATCACTGTGGAACAGAAATGACATTCCTGACAATGCCAGTGCTTCTGCAGTGTGACGGTGAGAGACAGCAAGGCTTGGAAGGGAAGGCAACAGGGCAATAATACTACAGGCCTGTGCCCAGATCTGCATGAGCATAAGTGAGATGAACCTGGTGGGCTTAAGATGGCAGCTATTGTCAGATCTCAATACCACCGGCTAGTTTGTCATGTTTGCTATGCCTGGCACTCTGCTGGGAAAAGGCCCGGGTAAGATGCAGGCAGAGGTTTGGCTGATACATTGTAGAGCTAAGCAGAACAAGAACAGATGGTATCTGGGAAAAAAATACTGAAATATTTTGTATCTTGATGAAATTCCTTTCCCCGTCCATCCCATACTCATGTATTGAGAGGAATGAACTATGCAGGGAGAGTCCAGGACTGAGCTGGGCAGGAGAGGGGCCCTGGCTGGTGGGGGGACCCCTGGGCTGGCAGAGGACAGGAGGGAGTGACATTGACTAGGGAGGTACAGGCCTGAAAAGCATTCTCTAAAGAGTTATCTCATCCTTTTAAATCACGAAACAGGCAGAGCAGGTTCTGAAAATGAATCAAATGTTGACTGTATTGGATATCACAAAGTGGACCTTTACTACTGAGACATTTTCATTCTAGCATCTGTCCTTGTCAAAAAAGCTGAAGTCTGTTTCCTTTTGCAATCTTTTGTAAGTGCAAGTCCCAGGGAGGAAAAGAAAAGAGCAAGCAATGCAACTGCAGTCTCCTTACAGGGTTATCCTCTTGGCAATGCCCCAAGCTATTATCTAACACAGCAGTCATTAACTTTACAAAGGATCCATTGCCCAGAGATAATTTCTTCAGCAACACTTTGGCATGTCAAGATAAGGAATGTTTCTTTGCTGAGAGCAAGAGTGAGAATGTGGGAGTGCAGGGGGGCAGAGAAGAGACTACTGGGGCACAGAGAAAGCACTGAAAAATTGGCATGGGGAAGACCTGGGCAGGGTTCTAAGGGATTTCACTGAGACATGATTGAAGCATTGAGTAGGGATCTGGAAGCAGTGTTTGAAGCATCCTGCATTGTCTCTCAGGCCCAACTTCAAAATAGCTAAAAGAGGAGCATAGAGAGAGAAGAGTAGAGTTTGAGAGTCACAGTTTTATCTACTGCTGAAGAATGTAAAAGTGAACTAGGGAAAATAACACAGGCAGGAAAGAAAGCAGCAGAGGTGACAGAGAAAACAGGGAAAATAATTTTTAAAAGAGTGAAAAGGCAGAGAGGATGAGGGCCTGTGAGGGAAGGAGAGCAAGGGGTGCAGCAAGAGTGGGAAAAACATCCCTGTTCCAAGTCTTGCAGGAAGAAAGCTGATCTCTTTCCCAGGGGCTGTGTGTGGCAATGCTGGTGACTAGTACTTCTCTTTCGTGGTGCAGGTCAAAGGAGATTGAGGCCGTTGGCTGCAATGGGGATGCAGCTTTCCTGGAGGTGCGAGTGCAGCAGCTGGTGATCGAGTTCATCCTGAATCATGTAGATCAGATCTTCAACAACAACAGAAAAGCCAGCTGTGCGGAGAGCATTGGTAACAACCTTCCTGAATGCATTCTACATGTCACTTGCCATGCACTCCAGCTCTAACTGTGTCCCCTTCCACTAATATTTCAAGCGCATCAACCCTTACCATGCTCACAGACTCCCCCAAACACACCTTGAGCCCAGTCCCTCATTGTTCTTGTCCTCTTCATCCCCATCTCCAACATCTTCTTTTTGAATACTAGCCTCCTTCAGTGTGCTCCCAGATTGCCCTATGGCTCATCTTTTGCATGATCTCAGTTGGCTTAACCCTGTCCACAAAAGGAAGACCACCTGATTGCTTCTCAGTCCTGGCCTAAACTTTCTCTCTAAGCCCATCAGCCACAGTCTCAATTCTTCTCTCAAGCTCCCCCAGTTATTATTCCTCATACCGATGACACCTGCTCTGCAGCCATCATATCCACCCAAGTCAGAGGCCATACTCCCAAGATAAAACTCAAGCTTGTGTTCTAAAAACTTATGTCTTGTACTTGGGGATGTTTTATAAAAAGAGAGTTGTTTTTTTTTTTCCTGGAACATCTTGGGAGATGCTGATTTTTGTTATTTAGTGACAGGTTTGTTGAGAAATGCTTTTAAGCCAGGGAAGTGAGAGGGCTTGGATCCACAGTGACCTCACATCATTTCAGAAATATGCATTGTAATACCTGCAGAAACAAGGGAGTAACCTTTCTGCTTTCCAGCCCTGTGTCAGATTGTCCCATTCACCTTTCCCTTAACATGTGACATTCCCTGCTTGTCTGTCCTTGAAGCCTGCAGTTCCAGTGCAGTGTCCTGCTCAACCTGTGGCGTCCCCGCTCTGCTGGTGCGGGTGCCATTCCTATGCCCTTGTTTATGCCCTGACAGAAGGCACGGAGTAAGAAACTGCTCCCGTACTGCCTTAAGCATTGCAGCAAAACACTGACTAGTAAATTCCAAGCTTCTGGTTGTACTGCAGGTCACTGGCCCAAAGTTGACCCAAGTTTTGTAAGTGCTGAACACTGCTGGCCTTTAACAGCGGTATGGAGTCAGGAAAGAATACATGCTGATGGTCCCAGTTAATTTCTTAGTGGGAAAATGCCCCTTCACCCAGCCCCTCTGCACAGGCACAAGCTTGCTTTGCCACTTTCAGTTTCCAGGGCTGTTGGTTACACTCCTTTCTGTAGCCCCAAAATGCACTAGGAAGGTAAAGTAATGCTGGTTTTTAGAACAATCCCCTTTCCTGGAACAAGACAAGGAGAAAGATGTCGAAGTGAGAGAACAAATTAGGTACCAGGCTTGGATCAGGGGCTGAACTGCTCAAAATCTTGGGAGGGAGTGAGGGAAGGAGGGAGGAGAAAGGGGAATGTGTGAATCCTGGTGGTTTTCAGAGGCACCTCTTTCACACCGAAGCTTCTATAGCAGAGGCAGCAAGTCTGTGCAACGCAGCCTTTGGCTGGCGAGCGTGGCCCCTGCTGGGAATGCATTCAGATGGATAAGGTTGCTGGGGAGATGGAAGACTTATCTGAAAAAAAGCCTCTTTCCCTGCACGTGCTGCTCCTTTCCCCCCTCCACCAGAGATGTTCCAGTCAAATAAAGACATGAAGCTCTTGCTCTCATCTCTCCTCACCCCAGGCGGGAATGTATTTTCTTGTTTTTCAGAGAGTGCATCAGTTGTGAAAAGTCTGACCCTCCCCTCAGCCTCCCTGCCGATGAAACTGGTGAGCCTGGAAGAAGCGCAGGCACGGAGTCTGTCTGCCTCCCACCCTGCTCGGAAGGAGAGAAGAGAGAACAGCTTGCCTGAAATTGTCCCTGTAACTGGGTCCCTCTTCCACACAGTTGTTGACCTCCCTGACAGCAAGTAAGTGCCAAGAGGAGTGTAAAGTGCAAACAAAAAAGTGCAGGGTCCCCAGCATGATCGGGAATGAGATTTTTGTTAGTCTGATACCCCCACTCCTGCACGCATGAATCTACAGCCACCATCGAGAGAAAATTGTGTGCCTTTCTCAAAAGAGGCACAGCTGCTGCTGAGAAGCATTGCAGTTGCTGGGTTCATAGCTCCAGTAGTCCTCCTCCCTCCATCAGGGCAGAACCTCGCAGACTTCCTACAGGGGGAATTGTCTTTGCAACCTAGTGTCAGCTCACAATTTGGCTAAACATGGGTTGAACGAGGAGCAGGTCCGGACACCGCTCTCCTACGAGTTCCACCTGCTGGTGGCTGGTCCATGGCGTGCCTGGTGGCATTGACCTGCTCAGCTTCGTGGTTCTTCAGGTTCCTCTGCACTCAGCCAAGCAGTAAGGCGAATTTTCATTCCTGGCATGGAGAGATATTTACATAATAGCACCTATGCCACCTATGCCTATGCCAGGTGAAGAGTCCGATTTCAGCTGCGATTGCTGCAGTTGTTGGCACTGCTGCCCAGCGTAAGTAATTATTTATTGATCTTTCTATCTGTTAATACCTGGCCGCTCTACTGCCTGGTTCTGAGAGATTATAGCCTCTGCAGCAGGAGGCTCATTAATCTACTGACCCATAAAGCAAAGGTATTTATTTGCACTTGATATATTAAAGCAAAAAGGAGCCATCTAACAGAATACTGGCAAGAGGATAACCAGCTTAAGACAAAAGGGTACATTGCCCCTCTACAGTGCCTTTTTCTTTCTCACTTGAAGAGAACATTCCTATCTCCAAGAGATTAATCCTCTTTGTAGGACTGATTTGCACTCTTCTGAGTACTGATCTGAAAGAAAAGCAGAACTATGGGGATAGAAAGCCCCTTGGAGAGCAAGACAGGGAGATAAGAGGGTTTTTGCTCTGGAAGTGGGGAAAATGAAGGAGTCATCAGAATGGGTGTGTGAAGGAATTGAAACAAGCAGCAATATGGATAGAAGAAAAGTGGCTTCAGGAGTAGCAGCTTCTTTCTGTTTAAAGCTGGGACTTCCAAAGAGACACAGGGAACCGGTGTCCCGCTTCTTCTGACTGTTACGAGAAATTGATTTAATTCCCTTAAGCAACCTCCTTTTTGGTTAGTACATTATACTTGCATATGATCATATAACACCTATGATTAAATTAATGTGGGCCTGAGAAGCATTAATAGCTAGTTTGTGTTAAGGGATCCTTTTATTTTCACAAATTCATAAAAACTGTAAGACACGTGGACTTTAAAGGATAGCTTTGTGCACTGAACGATAGGACCAGTTCTATCAGTTCTTTGCAATTTATCTTGCATTCTGTCATTAAAACCTGTTAAAAAGGCAATTTTTCTTTACTGTATTGCAAGGTAGTTCTAGGCTCAGAAACCTCTCCTTTAAGCAGGCAAGCATGGTTGATCGCTCAGTCCATCACAGTTGCTGTAGCGTGATGCCAGGGCCAACTTGCTGAAGAGTCAGCCTAGGTGTCTTTCCGTCCATGACATGGTTAAATCAGCAATACAGATAAATCACTTACAGAAAAGCAAGAGTTGGTTGTGCAGCTATGCCTTGCCTGCCTTAGAATTAAAAGAGGTGTGAGAAGAAAAGAGGGACAGTGTTGAGGGGACAGAGGTCAGAGGCTTTTGTGGGATATTAAAAAGAAAAAACTCTCTAGCATTTGGTAACCTCCAGAGCCCTTTTTCCTTACAGGAGAAAATTATCTACCAAGTCCAAGAAATGGAAGTCGATATTTAACTTGGGCCGCTCTGGCTCAGAATCAAAGTCTAAACTGAGTCGAAATGGGAGTGTCTTCGTAAGGGCACAGAAGCTCTCTGGTAAGAACACACTTTTCAGTTAACTGTTTCTCTGTGCAGCTTTCTCCTGCAATATTGACAGCATGGGGCAACCTGTATCCACATGACACTAATACTATTAGAATTGAGATAGTTTAATGGGGTCATGTTTGTTGCCTGGTTTCGTGCACATCTCATTTTCCTGTGATCGCAAGAAGCACCCTTTCAGGAGGATATGCCAGGCAGCTACAGTAAATATTCCATTTTGGTATGTGATAAACGGGCTCCTGTTGCCCAGCTGTCAAGCTTGGGAACTAGGACATGCTGTGTAGGTTTGAATTAGTCCACTCTTGCAGCCCAGCCAGCCTCTGGCTCCTAATGTTCCTTCCATGGAACTGAGTGAATGGCTGTCCTTCCAGGCATTCCACTAAATCCACTAAAGGGCATTAAAGAACTAACTGTGTTCAGTGTCTCTGTGAAAAACAAGGCACCAGGAGTTCCTATGGCTCCTGGCTCTCAGTACTTTGAGGGAAGCTATTACTTTTGCAGAATTTACAAGAGAGAAGTTGTCTTTTCTCCTGGCTGTAATCCCAAGTTCTAGCCCCTCCTGAGCTGCAATCTCTTAAACACTCTACTTCCTAGAAAATCACATGGCAGTGCCAATTCCCAGTGTTCAGAAAAGATGACTCAAGTTCTAAAAATCATGAAGCTGACTTAAAAGTAATTACAATTTTTTAAAAGAAAGCAAATCCTTTTTTACCTGAGTTCATAAAGAAGTGCTTCAGGTTTATATGTCCTAGATTTTTTTAGTATCTCCAAGTCAAGAAATTTACTTTTTAAAAAGAAGATGAAGGTGGAAATTTTTTTAGATAATCTCATGACTCCAGGACCTGGTGTTTGGAGGAGCACTACCAAACATTGCAAGACTTAAAATAAAATAGTTAACGTTGGCAACATTATCTACCACCACATATAAGAGAGGCTGTATTTGGATCAGAAGTGAGTGTGAAGCCAAATGCTGGTTCCAGCTCTTTTTGGACCCCTGCCTTCCCCCATGTTTTACACATACAGATGGTGTCGCATAAGGGTGCCCATGGCAGACCTCAGAATAGCTCTCCATCCTATTTTGATCACCAGATCACCTTCTCATTTTGATAAGGAATACTCTGTCCCAGAATAGTGCTAGCCCAAGGGTGCCTAGGAATGACTGGAGCCCAGTGACCACAGGGGCTGAGCCTTGTTCTGAGCACAGCAGAAGCACACACAAATGCACCACCGTGCACAGAGATTTAGGCGCTGAAGTGGTGCTTTTGAGAAGCGGTGCTTTAGTGCTGCCATGTTGTATTTTTGTGTGCTCTCTGCTTACAGCCTAATGTGAGGAAACAGATGAACTTGTTGTTAAGACTCAGCACATGCTTTAACACAGTGGGTGTCCATGCACACAAGTCTGCAAGTCACATAAAATGCAAGCTCCACAGCTTGAATTCTGTTCCTCTGGGAAAGTGGAGCCAGTGCTCAAGACATCATGTCATATGAACGTAAAAGGTAGCCAGGAATCCATATAAATGTAAAAAAGTAGCTGGATTTCCTCCTATGTTCATGTAAAAGTCAGTCCCAGAAGCCTTAATTATATAAACAAATTAAGTCCAACAAACCTGCTCACTTTCTGCCTTACCTACTTTGTGCAACATTGTGAACAGCAAACTTTGCTCCCAGGCATTTTCCAGAGCTCCATGGACCCTTTTTGGGCTGCCAGAGACTAACTTGTCTTCCTTGCCAGCTACATTCCTCTCATCTCCCCTTTTCAGAGCGGTAACAGCTATACACTTCCAAAACCTCTCAGGAACGGACTTGTAGAGTGTCTGGTGACAAATGGCAGTTTGTTTCTGGACAAGCAAGTTCAGCGAGGATGACCAGGAAAATAGGTTGCTTACTGCCCTCATAAATTTCCCGGAGTGCTTGGTGGAGGCAGGGTATGCTCATACCAGTGAAAGAGCTTGGGAGTGCAACATAAAAATAACCGAACATTTGCTGTCAGGAATGAGAGGTGAGAAGGCATTTATGTCAGTTCAGTTAAAAAGTCCCCACAACCAATACTCTGACTTGATCAGGGCAGGCAGTGGCGCATAATGGCTTTGGGGATGCTTAACTGCTTCACAGTGGAGATGGTGCTGACTGACTGGGTTAAGTATAGCTCTCCACATGTCTGGCAGGTGCAAAGCTGTTGTTAGCGCTAGCAGATCCCCAGCTGTGTAGACAAGTGTTGTGGGTAATAAGCCCCATGGTGTGGATGCAGAGCAGGAATGCTCGGAAATGGAAAATAACTTTGACATCTGCCTGGCATGCCCATCTATATGTAGACTTTGGTGTTTATGGACTGAATCCTGCCAGGCCGTTGGATCTGAAGCCTGTTTCTAAAACTCATTTTCCACAGAAAAAGCAACTATTCGGCCCGCGAAGAGCATGGACTCATTGTGTTCCCTGCCGGTGGAAGGTGAGACATCAATAACCTGTACCATAAAGGCGAAGGATTGCAAATCTGCATTCTTAGTTTTCCCCTGTGCCTGCATGGATGCGGTGGTCTGTTTCTTTGCCTGTCTCACCCTATTATGTATCTTTGTATGCTTGTGCCATGGCTGCTGACATGTGCCCCCACCATTGTATGCGTACATTTTTAACCATTTTCTGTGTCTTTTATCTTGGTGCATGCACCTGAAAGTTACCACTGTGCCTAGCTGCATCTTTATTAGCAGTGGGATTGCTTTGATTTCATTCATGGTTATTCTGGGCACAAAATTCCCATTTATAAGGAAAAGTATAAAGCAGTGAAAAGTGCTTGCAATAAGCCAACAAAACCCAGAGGTGTGATCTTTGTGGGCAATGCACACTAGTCCTAGACTTGGATGTATCTGATTGAGGGGGCCCTCTAATAAAAGTCTTAGGTAATTTCCACTGGAGGGCACCCTATCCAGCCCTGCCTCCCCAGTTTGAAGGAGGCCCCAGGGTTGGAGCCTGGAAGGTCTTCTGTGCCTGCTGTCTCCATCTCTCTGGGGAGATGTGGGTGTTCACTAGGGCGGGACTCATCCCTATAGGGACTGAGGAGGGCTCCTCACAGAGGAAGGTTGCTTGCTAGTGCTTTGCTTCCTACTGACTCCCCCCCTATCTTCCCACCTCTAGGGGAGGATGAAAAGAGCAGATTCAAACGGACAGTGACTACTGGAGGGTTTTTTGTTCCGGTGATGAAGATACGGACAGGAGGCACAGGCAGCTCATATGACCTCAGCAAGGAGAATGAGTGGGAGCGGGAAGGATCTGCCATGGGGGCCAAAGGATGCTCAGAGCTGGGTGGGGAGAAAGGTCCTCCCCGGACACCTCAGGCAAAGTCACCGCCTGAGCAGCTGAAGGTCTTCCGGGCATCAGAGGATGCCGAAAATGAGCAGACTTCCCCCAAAGGCGGCCGTATGTTCTACACCTCCGAAACAGCCGCCAAGTCAGGCTTCCCAAGCAGCCTCTTCCCCTTGGAGGCCTCCCCTCGTCACCAGAGGAAAGCCCTGAACATCTCAGAGCCCTTTGCTGTTTCTGTCCCCCTCCGGGTATCCGCAGTCATCAGCACCAACAGCACGCCCTGCCGCGTGCCCGCCAAGGAGAAGCTTTCCCTCTCCAGCCTAGAGGAGCTGTCTTCCCTGGTGGCTGAGAGCACCAGCCCCTCTGCCCTGGAAGCGGAGACACACACGAGGACAGAGCAGGTGCAGGAGCGGAAGGAGAAACAGCCGGGACCCATCCTGCCAGTGGAAGCATCCAGAGGTAAAAGTGAGTTAAGGAGGGGGCTGTGGAACCTCTGTTAGGCTACTGGAGGTGCCCTGCAGCTCGGTGGTGTGGAGGTTGCTCCAGCCTGCTCTTGTGGCAGGAAAGAGACTAAGCTGTAGCAGGGTGGGCATTGACTGTAGTAGGTCAGGTTGGTGCTTGTTGCAGCAATGAGACTGGGAAGGTGGGTGGCCTCCCAGCGATGTCCTGTTGTGCCCAGAGGGAGCTTGCTTTGTTAGTTGGTGTTGGGTTGAAAAAGCACCGCTCTGTCTCAGGGCACATGTTTTCAGTCACAAGTTCATTTTTGTTTCTGATCCAGGCTCTCACCCTGAGGAGCTGGTGGCACCTAGGAAACCTGAGACCTTAGAAACTCCACAACCAGCAGCAGAAAATCAGGAGACATTACGTGGGCAAAGCAGCTGCACAAGCAGCACCAGCAGCCCCCGGCAGTCCTCAGAGCAGAGTCCCACCTTGGAACAAGCACCAGCCTCAGAGGTTCACACGGGGCCTTTCCCTGCAGACAAGGCAGAGCAAGGACAGCTCAAGACAAAGGATGTGTCCTCAGAAGGCAGCTGTGACCAGCAGGACATTGAGACAGCTAAGACAGAAGAAAGGTCATGCTTCAGAGATGTGATAAGGAAGAAGGTATGAGATAAAAGATGGGGGACCATGTCATGGTGGTGTCTGGGAGGCTGTTTAAAGTTTCGTTGTGTGTCTGTAGTCATGAAAACTCAGTCTATGACCTAGACTAAGCAGGGTCAAAAATTGACCATGTACTGATTTCACTTTTGTCCACATCACCATGTGGTGATTTACCTTTACACAACTACCTACTGTCCCCTTTTGGTCTTCTTTTCCTGTAACTATACGATTGCAGACAGTACAATCTCTCTGCTCTGAGACTCTCCAGGTGTGAGACTGTCCTGATGTCTGAGCATTTTGCCCCATTGTCTCTGGATTCCCCTTCTATTTTTGCTGTCCCATTTGTCCTGGACAGCCTGAACTGTCCTTTCTTCTTCCATTCTCTGCACACTATTTTTTCTTATTTATTATTTTTGCCTCTGGATCTCTAACAGAGATTTTCCACCAAGTTTCTTACAGCGATACTCATCTCTGGACAGCTATTTAAAGATCTGTTGGCATAGCTCCTTGAATAGATTATTCATTCCAGTTCACGTGTGATTTGGGAATGCAGATCCTCTGGCAAGGCCAAGAGAGCCTGAATGGGAAGAGCTGAGAAACAGGCTGAGACATTCCAGCTACTCATTCAACTCACTCTTTCAGTACATCTGTCCAGGCCTCATTTTGGCTGTACCTTGGATCTTCTCGTCCATAAACACACTTGTTTATAGACGTATTTCCTTCCTTCAACTGGTAGCGGTATGTGTGTCTGTGTTTCTGTACCCATGAGTGTGTTTATCCAGAAGCCTGTCTATTTTAAGAGGGCTGGTTGAGGAAAATGGAGGGGTACTTGCTGGTAAGTTGTGAGCTGCCAGGTCATGGCATTTCTTCTGTTTTTCAGACTGAGGAGGACCCTGCAAATGCCCTTCTAGAACCGCTGTGGCCAGAGATACATCAGGAACTGAAAATTATCGAACCTGAGGAGGAGCTCTTGCTCTTGCCAGCAACTGCCCCCAAGACTGTCCTAATTTCTGAATCCTCTTCTTCAGTGCAAACAAATAGTTCTTCCTCTGGCCCAGGGCAGAGTCCAACACTTTCTGAGCAGAAATCTGCAAGCAGAACACCACAGATAACAACTCAGGTGCCTTTATTTGGTGCCACGGGCACAGAACGACAAGACAGCGTCCACAGCTGCCAGTCTGATGTGGTTGCACAGCAGAGCTGTGCTTCAGCCCTACCCAAACTGGGTACTCTTCCGACTGGCACAGCCGCTCCAAAGAACCGTCACCCCGTGGTGGAGAGCAGGAGTGAATGTCTCACTCCTCCCCTGGACTGGAAGCTTCATAGTCAATCAGAAATTAATGAGGTTGCTCCAAGTGATGAATTTTCTTGTTCCAAAGGAGCATGTCCAGAGTCAGGGAAAGAAAAAGACAGCACTTGCCAGCTGCAGAGGGAAAAGGGTGGTCTTACCAGAGTCCAGACTCAGAGGGAGAAGCCTGAGATAATGACTGCTGACGAAAGGGACACATTCTCCTCCAAGGCGCTGAGTGGAGCTGGAATCCAGGAGCCGAAGGAGGGCAATGCTGTTAGCAGAACCCATGATGCTGGTGACCAGGATGATGAGGATACCTGGACAGATAATGTGCAGAGCTTAGAACTTGTGGAGCCATGGGAGGATCACCAGTGGGTTACAAGCCCACTCCATTCCCCCACCTTTAAGGACATTCAGGAGAAGATGATACAGGAGTTTCAGCCACAGAGTCGGAGAGCAGAGACAGGCCTTTCTCTTAGACCACGATTCAGTCGCAGCCTCTCCCTGGACAGTAAAGACACAGTGATGAGTCTGTGGACTATCCCATTCTCTTTCATAGATACCACTGACCAGCAGCAACCATGCAGTGACATTCTGCCAGTGACTTGTGAGCTTCTCAAAACACAACCCATCTCCCCCTCTAGTTTGGGCAAAGCTAACCAAGGTGAGAATGGCACAAGTCCTCCAGAAGAACCTTCGAAACCTGAGGAGCTGAGGTACTCCCTCAGCAGGGAGGAAGCACCAGCTGAGAAAGAAGGATCCTCCAGAATTCCTCTTTCCGAGCCAGAGGAAAAGAAAGTGGATGTGAGCAAAGAAAACACTTGGAGCTCAAAGCTTGAGCTTTCTTTACCATACCAAAATAGCCCAGGCAGTTCTTCACAGGCAAAGAACACAAAGGAGGAGTTATCCATGTCTCAGGACACTGCCCTGGAGGGAGAGACTGTTACCAAAGCATTGTGCTCTGCCACTGAGTCACAGCTGAGTAATAAAGGTGAAGAAACACCTCGCAAAGTGAAAACTAGGCCTTCATCCCTCAACTTGGATTCGCTCCTTCCAGCCCCAGATTTCTTCACATTTGAGAGCCTGTCCATGACCTCTGCCCCTGGGAACCTCTTGGGCGGGCAGAAGGAAGTAAAAAGCAGTGATTCTGTCCCGTCCCTGCCGACTGCCTGCCCTGCTGCTGGTAAAGGCGTTCCCTGGGGGTCTCATTTCAATGCTCACATGGATCTAGACTTGGATTACTTGGCAGTGGCCCATGCCACCACTGGCCGTCGTAACTCTGCCCCTGTCAGTGTGTCTGCTGTCAGGACCTCCTTCATGATTAAGATGTGCCAGGCTAGAGCAGTGCCTGTGATACCACCCAAGATTCAGTACACCCAGATCCCCCAGCCCCTGCAAGCTCAGAACACTGCTCTGCCAGCCGAGAATAAGGAAGCAGAAGCCAAGCAGGCCATCAGGCAGACTCAACGGGTGGCATGGAGCCACCTGGAGGCCCCCAAGAGCCCACTGACAGAGAAGAAAGCCAAAGCAGAGAAAGAAAACAGTGACCCAGCTCAAAAGGACTCAGCCTGTCCTTGGCACAGCAGCCTTAGCTCTTCGCTGGAGCCATCTCAGTCCAGTCATCACCCTGCTCTGGATGCCCCTGTTCTTCGCCGAAAGCGCACCTCTGAGGGGGAGACAGCTGGAGATAACCCACAATCCTCAAAGATGGAGAGGCCATCAGGGTTCTCCAAGCCTTCTTATAGATCTAGGCCTGGGAGACCCCAGAGTCTGATTCTCTTCAGTCCCCCTTTCCCCATTATGGACCATCCCTCCTCTTCAGCAGACTCCAGGGTGTTGTTATCACCCATAAGAAGCCCCACTCAGACCACCTCTTCAAGCCCCATTTGTGGCGATCTCTCTGAGACTTCGTGGACAACGCCTGAGGGGGTGACACTGCGGAACAAAATGACCATCCCCAAGAATGGCCAGAGACTGGAGACCTCTACTAGCTGCTTTTACCAGCCCCAGAGGCGCTCTGTGATTCTGGATGGACGAAGTGGGAGGCAGATCGAATAGCAACTGCTTTCTCTTATTCCTTTTTCATGGTGGATGGGATGAGAGTGTCCAAGACCAACTCTGTTGCCATTTTGCTGTTGTTATAACTATTTTGTGCAAGACGGACCCAAATCCTTTACTGTTTCCTGCAAAGCATTTTGCTACGGAGGGTCATAGTCTTTTTGCCTTGCTTTTCCTTCCCTTTCTCACCCCTGGCTAGTCCCTCACTGCCTGCTTTTATTTTGTTTTTTTTTTTTTTTGTAAGCCAGTCCCAGGGAACTTGAATTTCGTTATACTTATTGTCTAACAAGCCCTGTGAAAGTGTCATCCTCCCTATGGAAAAAAGGAAAAATAAATCTTGGTATAATTAGAAAATAGGGCCGGGAGGAGACACTGTTCCAAAGCACTGCAGCCCAGGGTGCAGGGGCACAACATCTGCTGAGGAGGTAAGTCCAGATGTTTGGGACCTCGTTCCATTGTTTCCCAGCCACCAGTGAAGGGCCATGCCTATCCATTTTGTTGTCTGATTTAGACAGTGTAAATAAACAGTGTAAGGAGACTGGGGATAGCTGAAGAGGAAGGTGAAGCTGGCATGAGCAAGTCATACAGAGTGTGAGACACCCAAGGATGCTCCAGTGACAAACATACAACCCGAAGGCATTGCCTCCAGCTCTGTCCTTGAATCAAAGATATGCTTTTTCCAGCACGTGTAAGCAATAAAAGTAGCTGGGCAGGAAACGCCTAGTTGTTTTTTTAATCGTCCAAGTCCTGCTCATGAGTTTTGTTGTGCTCAGCCACACCTTCCTTGGGCAGAGAACATCCGTGCGGCTACACTCATTGTGTGTGGTTGACTGTCCAGGGGTAGAGACTGCTCAGGCTGGTATCAATGAAAGCAAAGATATGGTCATAACAAAGGCCAGTATCAACTATTTTCATCGTTGCTTAAAGCCAGATGACACCTCTTCAACTATCTCCAGCTGTGCTCCACACTGCCAACAGCAGAGAAAAGCAAGAGGATCTTCTGATCTGCATGTCCTTGGGCTATTGCTCTCTTGCACCCTGACTGACATATCTTTGACCCTTGGTCTTTCACTGCCACTGTGTGGCATGTCCCCAGGTGCTTCTTCTGCCTTTAAAATTCCTCTCCTTGTGATTTTACACTGTTTCTTTGAGAGCATGGCTGGTTGTCACCTCCCTGGTCCTCAGTGCTTTCAGATTGATTAAGAGTATGGTAAAGAGGTTGATTTGTGGGACTGCAGAACAGATCATGAACAATATCCTGAGAGGGGGATTTGAAGTGAATTAAACTCTATCCTGATGGGCCGTTATTGTTACAGGCAAATACACATTCATATAAGCAACAGCTGCCATGGGAATAGAATTAAAGCTTCCTTTATAAAGCCTCTAACTCTACGCTAACTACAGGCTCATCTATTGCCTGGTATGTGACTGTGGGCGATTGCAAAGTCAGGTACAGCCCGTGTTGTCTCTGCAATTTAAATGTCACCAGTGACTATGGAGGAGATGGGAACACAGGTGTTGCTGTCAGCACTGAGTTTGTCCCTGTAACGGTGCTTGCAGGGGCCATCATTCATGGAGATGTCTGAGTCTGTAGGCCCTTGGACGGGTATTATGGGCTATAGTTTAAGCAGTAACTGAGCATCGGTAGGAGGTGCTATAGCCACCACAATAAGTGTCAGTCAAAATTTCCCAATTGTTGTATGTTTAGGGCTTTTTTTCTGAAGCACTGGCATTTTCAAATTGTTAGCAAACTCAACCCATGAGCTCTTGGTCTGTACTGAATGTGTCACTTAATTAGTGTTATTGTGGCCGGAGGACACAGATCCTGTACAGTACTTTCTCTGCACTCTTTGATTGCTAAAGGGGAGAGATGCCAGAGTACTTTTCAGAAGTTCTGGGCCCACAAATGCAAGGAATATATCTTCAGCAGAATTTTCTCCTGCCATATCCAAAGGGAGTGTGAAAAAACAAGAGGGCTTTTCTGTGTCACCAGTTGCAGTCTTTGATCATCCCCATTGTACTCCTCACTTATGCATAATGCAACGTAAGAAGGAACAGAGCAGAGAACTAAGTCTGTGCTGTCATTTTTTTTGAGGGGGAATATTAAACCAGATAGGAGCCTGGAGTTCTTCTTTGGGTCCACGTTGCCTCACAGATGTCAGCCTATGCTTTATCTGGGCAAACCATGGATGGCAGTTTCAGAATATGCAGCTTCACGGCAATTGTTTTATCCTCCTCCCAGACCATAAGATGCCTGTGCAGCCTCCCATTAAAACTAGGGGATTGCCAGTCCTCCATTCTCCTCACAGTTAGCACAGCTCAGTGCTGCATTTACATGGCACCCAAATGCCTTTTTTTTACGGCCTCGTGGGAAAGCTTTTAATCACCACAGCTGGGTTAATGGCAAATGACTTGGAAAGGTGCAATACGAGGTATTGTGGTAAGGTTTTACAGAAAGTAAAAGTTGTGGAAATGATGCCCAGGTTTTTTTGGCATCAACAAAATAGTTTACTTTGGGCAGGGATTTATATTCTCTCAGTTCCTAAAAGTTTTGACTGCCAAGGCATGCGGAACAGAACCAGTGAACCTCATGAAGTAATGAATCAAAAGAAAATGTGATGAAATCTTGGCACCTTAAATCCGTTCTTTTTTTTTTTTTTCCCCTCCTTGTTCTCATATAAGCTGATCTATGAACAAGAAATGAGGTCTGGCAATTTGTATACAATATACTGTCTCAACTCTTAACAGCATTCCAGTAAGTAATAGCGCTTTTAGCATAAGTGATGAAACTCCTGTAAGAGAAAATTATTAGAAATCTTTACTTAATGTTGAAGATCAGCCTCAACTAAAATCTGTATCCAGACTGTACTTTGTAAGGGTATTTCAGAATTTAAACTCAGATCCAGGTCCTGGATTTTAATTAAGCAGAGATTCTGTAATGAGATCTCTGTTTTGTAGCTTGATCCCATCTCTACCTACAATTTCAGCTCCAGCTTTCAGCTGACATATCAAACTTCCAAGAGCCTAGCCAAGTGGGCTTAATGCAGGCACATCACTATAGCTCTATGGTCACAAGAGGGCTTCTATCAAGAGAGCTGAGATAAAGCCCCAGATCCTGCAGAGCTGGGAGTACTTGCTTAGTTGCAAGGTGTAACATTGCACAGGTATCACCATTCCCAAATCCGGACCCAGACTTCTGCAGAGTTTCTAATGCTTGATGATGGATCCATGTTGATACTGATAGTTGCAGTCACCTTTAAGGACCAGGGCTTGATAGTTGGATAGATCCAGAAGACAGAAGCCATCTCCCGTTGTGTGGTTGGAGCTTTCTGAGATCCAACTTTACTAAGCCATTCCTGAGGTCAGTTTCAGGGTCAGACCTGATGTCATCTTTGCTTCAGAGCCCTTAGGTTGTCCTCTGCGACCCTGCAGTAGCAGATTGAGCCTGAGACTGGGAGTTCTTCTGAGGTTCAGGGTTTTGCAGTGGTACATTGTGGGTACAAACTCCTGCCCTCCAGCACAACCCTGCAACACTAGAGACTTTAAGAAAGGACTCGGGGTGTTTGGGTTTGTTTGGTTTTTCCTGTGAAGCATTATGGAGAGGGATAGATCAGATTTATAGGAGATGGGTCTGGCCCAGAATTTGAACTTTTGTGTATTGGAGAGCTAAGTCGGTTGTTCTTGGCATTACGGAAAGGACTTTCCTAAATAGCCTGTCACATCATTTGCAGCTCTGCAAGGATCATTTCAGGGATCCTGCAGTACACCTGAGTCCACTGAGACTGCGAAGAGTGTAAAGGCCACTCCCTAAGTTTGCAGATGGACCCAGTCTCAGTCATGACATGGTATGACCAGCATGTGTTGCTTGTGCACTTTTACCAATGGGAGACAAGTGACTAAATTTCACTTATTATTCCCACGTAGTCGAGGGTTTGTGTAACTTCTGTTAAGTGTAGCTCAGAGAAATGGTTGGGCTGGCAAAGATGGGAATGCCCTGATGGAAAGGAGGGACATAGATAATATTAGCTTATATGGGAGCTGCCTTACTGGCGAGAGGGTAAACAGAAATGAGGATTGTATTTTACCTTATAAACCACATTCTTCTGGGCCGTCCATCCCATGATGTCACTTCAGAAAGACTGAAGCACTTATTTTTTTCACCTTTAGAGCTTCAGAGGAACTTAGGTCTGTGTTACAGAGCACCCATAAAGCCCTGCAACATTTCCCTCATCCAGAGTCCAAATGGTGCAATCAAAGTCTTTTTCCTTTCTTTATGAATTCTGAAATGCCTGTAGTGGTGAATATTGTGTTAAATTTTTATATATATATATATATAAAAAGAACATTCTATATAAATATATTAAAAAGGAAATGTAATTAAAATGAAGGAATTGCCTAAACAGAATCCTGCACATCTGTGAAACTTGGGCTGATGCACGGAACTGTTTTCTGCTGCAACTTTTGTAGCACTGAGGGTGTGAAATCAGCTGGCTTTTTGCCCACAGAGGAGAGATAATTAGTTCTGGCTAATCTGTGGTGGGCAGAAGGTCTGAATCTGCCTTCCTGAGCCAGATCATGTCCTGGGAGAGGAGGGATGAGATCAGGGGAGACCAGAGTGCAAGAACTGATTTAGCTTTCCACCACAAGCTTCTCCTCAGTCCTTGAAAATGCAAACAATCTACTGGAGCATATACTAGCTTTCAGGCATGCCCAGGCTTTGCAGTTGTCCCTTTTGCTTCTCTCCATGTCTAGAAAAAAAAATATCTCTAGGGGTAGGGGGGAAGCTGTAGCAGATCCCAATTTGGTTGAGCTTTTGCTTGCTCCTAATCAGTGTAAAGGCTTGGGGATAACTAATTCTGCTCCAAGCAAGGTATGGAAAGCCTGCCGCTGACTTCAACTGAAGATGGAGCAGGACTTTAACAGTCCTGGAAAGGAAGGATTGCAGGAGGCAAGTGCTTCCTGAGGGCTCCATGCAGCAGCCCAGACCTTATATCTTGTTCTTGCAGGCACTGGTCCCCTTTGAAACACTATTTGCTGCCAGGTGAAAGGAAGGGGCTGGAAGTCAGACACTGTGAAAAGGACTGTCCCCATCCCACTGCCCCTGGTTTGTGATTATTTCTCCTGCTAGCTCTGATGGATTGTATTTTTGTTAAGCTTTGTTCTCTGTGTGGGCTTGTCTGCCTTTGTGCCTTATTGCTTTAAAAAAAGAAAGAAAAACAACAGCCAAAAAAAAGATGTTTTGCCAGGTCTCATCCATGAGATTAAACTGGAGTTTTTATAAAAACAGACCTGTGCCCTAGTGATGTTTTGAAACATTTTCTTTTTCCTGGATTTGGTTTATGAATGTGGTGCAGATGCATTTGTCTTCTTCTGACATGGAGTTTGAGCCCTTCTTTTGTTGTTTGAGTGGCCAGGGCACTAAGCTGTGTTTGTCTGGGTTTTGACTGTTGGGATGAAGGTTAGGGCCTGATCACACACTTTTCTGATTGGAGGTTACGAGGACTGCAGCTGCTCTGCAGCTCTGAAAATGAAGTGCAGGCTTGGAGACTTCTGTAGAATTACCATTGTCTGAAATGCTTTAAAATTTCCAAGAATAATATTAATCTTTTTTCTTACCATTTCTAGTTCTACCAGGCTGAAGTTTCAGTGATGCACAACCACGTCCTCCCATTTAGCATACCTCCTGCAGAATTCTGCCTTGCCTGTGATAATGTGGAGCAACGCAGAATAGAGCATGGAAATACTTTGGTATCCCAGTGCTTGTAGAGGGGAAGCCAAGTTGAAACAAGAGAATTAACTATGAAGCCTCTGGTGCATCGTATATGCACTTCTGTTGATTTGTAAAGGACAAGCAAGAACTTAAAAGAATTACAGATTAAGTTTCCTGGTTCTCTGGATTCTTGCAGTGCCATTGTTGATTCAATCTCTGAGCTGTAGCGTGGAAGTGAATATTATTAGTATCTGTCCGTTATTCTACCCTGGAAAAAAAAAGACAGGGATTCTTGTGGTTGTAGCCACAGTGGGCATACCTGTAGTTCAGCATGCTCTTTGTTCCCCTTAAAAAGCAGATGAATCATTAAGTTAAATGAAATATTTTCTCTTCCTACTCAGCAGCTGAACTCAGGGCTTCACTCCCTTTCCTACCTCCTTCATGATTTCAATTTCCCTTTAGGAAAATGCCTGGGTTGTGCTTCCTGCTTTACCATGGCAACTGGCACACAAAGTGAGAGAGAAAACCATGTTTGTTGAACTCTGGAATTGTTGTTAACCATAGCCAATTAGTGCTGTATGAGAAACAGTACTCTTGTATTCTTTGTGCCACAGAGTCTAGCAATGACTTGGCCATAGAACAAGAGGAGAATCTCAAACTGCCCCCCAGCATTCCCATGGTTATGAAAATCAAGCAAAAGGCACACTGCAGATCTGGTCATGCTCCAATCAGGACTGTGCGCTAAATCAGGGTGCTTAAACACGTGGAAGTGCTTGAACACAATTTCAGCCAATTCCTTTTGCCTTTCCCATCACTACAAATTTGAAAGTCTGACTCAGGACAAACATCTGTGTGGGTTTTATTGGAAGCACCATCAATAACATCTTGGATATTTTCAGCTAAGCCAAAACCAGGATTAAGCAACTTCCCAAAATGGCTGTTAACCAAGAAACAACCTAGAAGAGCACTTGATACTGGTGTCTCATGCATCCACCTTGCAACACAGGAGTCCAGCAGCTGTGGGACACAGGACACATCTAGCTGGTATCCCACTGGATGGATCTAAAGGTCAGCTGGCAGCAAAAGGAAGGCAGGCAGTGCAGGGAAGGAAATTTAGCCCAGTGGGGGAGACTTAGGCCAAGCTGGCACAAGGCATCAACAACAGCAAAAAGAAGAGGATCATAATGGCCAAGATAGAGAAAGGCAGTGAGATCTCTGAGTTAATTTTCCATGTGAGCAGGGCAAACTTTTCAAAGAACATGTGTCACCACAAGGGTAAAGGATGAACAGTTTCAGAGTTAAGGATTAGAAATGAATGGGAGCTGCAAAGCTCAGACCTGGCCAAGTACTGATGCCCCCAAAAGTTTGATACAGTATTAAAACAAGAATGTTTGGTTCACTTCATAATAAAAAGGGTAGCTATTTTCCCATGTCTTATTTGCAAACTGAAGTGCGAGATGAACTACATTTTGCAAACCTAGAAAATTCATAGGAATTATGTGATGAGCTTTGGGTCCAGATACATCTTAAAACTGGACCTGCTTCCTCCCATAGCACATCTGCTACAGGAAGCACATGTCTCTCTATCATTTAAATCCCTTATCTGAAAAGACCAGGAAATATTTTAATTCAGTGAGAGGAAATGGTTTCAAAGAAAACTTAGTAGCTGCTTAAGAATGAACCACAGGGAAGAGGAACCTGGGAACAACCAGAGCTAGAGAAAGGAGAATAACACACGTGATGATTATTAAACAAGGGAAGTCTCCAAATAAGTAAAACCTGAAAAGGAAAAAAAAAAACCAAAAACCAAACCCAGCCATAAGATACAGTTGAACCAGTCTGAAAAATATCAGGTAACTTCTTTCCCTCCTCCTTCATAAGAGTCAGGCAGCAGTTTAGATCAGAAAAAATAGGTGCTCACAAACTGCTTCACTGACCTTTTTTTTTAATATTGTGAGATAATTTGCTTGAAACATCAAGGGTCAGACAGTGGAGGCAGAAGAAAGATGTAAAAAGACCAGGCTGGTTATTTGCAGGGATTATTTGAAGTGGCTTGACTTTACCTTCTCCAGCCTCTGTGCCAGCCACAGTACCCTGCATTGCCTTGGGAAAAATAGAGAGGGAAGGTTTTCAATCCTGCATTCACTCACAGTCAGTAACAGCCCTGGGTAGCCAGAGCAGCTCGCTGCTCATCACTTGGCTCTCTTGCAGAGTTTATCTCAAGTAGTAAACATGCAAGAACTGCAGATGACCTTGTCTGTGCTGGAATTTCACCTCGCGTGCAAGCTAACAGAGTCAGAAACACCCTCACCTTTTTCTCCTGTTGAGGATAAACCCTCAGCAGTCATCCTCAACTCCTTACGCAGCAGGATCTCCTAAAGATAGATGACTGACATTTCAGGGAAAGTTCTTGCAGGAGGTTCCCAGCATACCACACGTTGCAGAGGCTTTCCCCAGTTGCCAAAGAGGGCAGGGCTGCCAAGGGGTGGGAGAAGGAAGCTTCATTTATGAGCTAGTTTAGGTCATATTTGGTCCCAATAAACATTTGTTTGGCACAAGTCCCTGTTGTAAGGAATATGAAAAACTAAGATGCCAGGGCAATGAGCAGGACGGGAAATAAATCATCCGAGTCAGAGGATAGCGAACGTCACCGACAGCCTGGTGCTGGTTTTTGCAGTGAGGTGAGTAGCCAGATGCAAGCATGGCACATAGTGGGCATTGTATGTCGTATACAAACTGTCAAGGTAAGGAGAAATAAGGCCTGAGAGTCTGTGCAAAGAAACCTTATGCAAAAGAAGAAGAAGAAGTGAGGGGAAAGGAGGAAGGAAAAGCTCAGGAAAGCCTGTTGGAAAAATGGGGGCAAGGCACGGAGTACACAAAGGCAGCCCACATTGCCCAATTGCCTGAAGGAACAGAGAACTTCAGTGCTGTCAGCCACAAACACTCAAAAATGTGAGCGCCATCAGGTTATGTTTGTGTGTGTACGGGAGGGGAGCAGCTGAGGGTTTGGGTTTCTTGTTGGCTTGGAGGCCATGCTGCTCTGTCAAGTATGAACAGAGGATGTTTCTCCGTGAGATTCTGATTTCTCAGAGCTGGGAATATTACAATAAATTAATAATCTAAAAATACAGTTGGTAAATCTGTCAGAGAATTGAAACATGCTTTTTTTGCCAGGAGAGAACTGTGAATATTCACACCTACAGAGAAGAAATACACAGAGCAAATCTGCAAACAAACCACACAGCTTCCGCCTGGAGAATTTTTCTTTTCATCCTGTTTTAGTCTAGCAGTTTTTATGCATCTATGCATATTGCCTGCTTTGAAGACCACATACATCCGTACTTTCAGGCAGCAATCCAAACAGCTGAGAATGAACAGGATTTCTTTACAAGCCTTGACCAACACATGAACTAGTTCACCAGCATTCCTGTCATGGACTCAATCCCTACCTCACCCTCCCCTGGCATTCCAGGTAGGGAACATGCAGAGATTGGAATCACCCTTCAGAAGCTGAAAAAATCAGAAAAAACTATGCAGGTTTTTTCACAAGCCTGCTCAGCATCATTCTGCCATCAGTCCAGTCTTCTTCCTCCTTAGTTCAGGTGGCTAAAGCTGGATTTTTCTGGTTGCATAGATCCACCGTTGCCCAGATCACTTGTTCATCACAGCTTTTATTTTTGTAAAACATAAATCATAATGTGCCACCTGAGAGAAAGGCTCAGGAAGCAGAAGGCAGATTTGCAGAACCCGAACTTATTTGGCTTAAGCTGCTCTTTATGCAACAGGCAAATGGAGTCATTTGCAACTGGTTGGAGCAGTTAACACTGCAATATTCTATTCAAAGTAGTCTTCGTTCCTCTTCTCCTGTAAAGTCCCGCAGCACTTTCTCTATATTGAGTGCAGTGCTATAATCACACTACATTTAGATGTAGCAGGAAGGAAGAGATCTCTGGGTCTGAAACAAAAGACCAGAGGAGGAAAATAATATTTGAAATTACCTGCTTCTGTAGTCTTAAAGTTTTCTACAGGCCATATCTCCAGCTACATCTGTATGCAGAAGGCACTGCGAGTCTCTAGAAAGTCCCATAGCCAGTCGTTGCACCCATTTGCAAACTTGAGTTTCAGAAATAATTGGAGCAAGAGACCTTTACACAGGTGTGCAGCTATCCACGAAGGCTGCCATGACGGAGGAGTTATTGGAGGGGTTTGGCCAAGCAAGGACAGAGGCTGTGTGCCTGCACTGTCCCTTCTCCCCCATTCCTCTCCTCTCTGCTTTTGCAGTTGGCAGCCATTTGCAGTTCACAGCAAGTAGCAGAGAATCCAGTCTTTGCTATTGCTGCCTAACTTAGGCAGACACTGATTCTTTTTATATTTCTTTAGATTTAGGTATTATTGTAGCTTTCAGCAACATACGTGCACACACACACACAAATAATTAAAAACCAAACCCAGACCACTTCCATACACAGTCATCATGGTCTATCCATGTCCTCAAGTCTTGTAAAAAAGTGCTGAAGATTAATTTCCTTATGGAAATTGCTGAGAGTTCAGGCTTTCCAAGACAGTCACCACCCCACTGAACCAGTGGAGTGGCTGGTCCATGGGGATTTTCCTTTCTGAAGGCAGGCTCATACAGCAAAACCCCTCTATGTTGCAGGGACCTGTTTCTCCTTCAAGCTATTCACCCTCATAGCTGCCTCTTTCTCTCCCTCAGTACATTAGTGAGGGACTATTCAGCTGCAGATTTTCCATAGTACCATGCATCATGGTGCTTTGCACTCAGATCTTCAGGACAGGGTTACAGGACTTGAAAGCCTCCCTTTGCACTGCCCCAGATGTCCCAGGTACAGAGCTTTATCATGTCCCCTTCCCAAACACAGAATCCGGAACAAGAAAAAAATTCCACTTCCATTTCTTTTTAATTGGTATTTTGGTGAATATACAAAAACAAAGAATCAAGGCAGCTGGCAAGTGTCAGGACCTGAACCTTGGCAAGGGGCTTTGCCTTAAAATGCTCTATACAGAGGATACATGACATGTAACTGCTTAAGTGTTCACTAGAAAAGACACCAGATCAGTCTGGGCCAAAGTAAACAGCCCCTGTTGAACTGAATGAGAACGGTAACTGCTGATGCAAGAACTGGATTTGGTTCAGTTAGCTCCTTGCTTGCATTTTTCACAAGAGTTACTCGTTGCCATTATTTGCTATTTGTCCTACGTGATCGGGGGATGTGGAAGGGGAGTACACAGGGGACATTACCGTATACCTGCAGGTAGCTGAAGCAAGAAGCATGGTGATCTAGGGGCATGGGACAGCCACTTTCACAAAACCAACAGCAACACAGGACCCCTTGTATTCTGCACAAATTCTAGCCCGTAGATGTGTGAAATCTTGTGTGAAGTACGTAAGAGCTTTTTGAAGGAGTTGCTTGTTAGCCAAAGGAACTTTTTCTTGACTAGCACTTCTGAAGGAGCACATGCAGTACTTTCATCAGTGACAGGAGGTAGGCTTGAATATAGGCAGCACGTTGCTGTGGAGTAAGCTAGCCTTTTATTGGGCTTGACTAGCAACAGACTTTTTATCTGTAACATGTCTTTACTGCTGACACACTTAAACTCCTAGAGAATCTGCCTTATTCTAAGGCAAGGGGTGACAGAGACCAGGAACGGAAGTCGAACAATAAAATATATGAGAGGTCTGCAGTCTTCTCCCTTGCAGCGTTCATCTTTATTGGTCACAGGAGGTTACATTTTTGCTCACATAGCCCTCGCTGGAGCCTTTAGCATTATGCTTTACATTCAACCTAGTTTCAGAGAGAGATTTTTCTGGAACACGTGTATATGGACATTCTCCTTTCTGATGCCATCACAGAACAAATCAGATCACTTCTTATCTTATGCTCCAAGGATTTCTTGCACAGAGAAGGAAGGATTCTGCCTCAGCCAGGAGGCATTAAGGCTGCAGAACAAGGGGCAAAGAAGGGACAAGAAGATTCTTTCCTGGATTCATCAGCTCTGTGTGTCAAGTTTTTGGAGGGGCAAAAGTATATATGGGAGATGTAGTGGGAAAACTTCAAATCCTCTCTGGCACAAGGAGAATGGAGCAGGAGACGAATGAATGCAGTTTCACACTGTGCTTCAGGACAGCGCTGAGGACACCGGACGTTCAGTATTCAAATCTGCTCCAGTAGAACATGGTACCAAGGAGGACACAGAACTGAAATGACAAGACTACTAAGTTTCTCTGCTCTCCATTTCCTTCTCCCCACCTCTCTCTTAGCCCCATTTAGTCCTACTGGTAGGAGAGAGCAACAGAAATTCTTCATAAGTAAAGTCAGTTCAGGCAGAGGAAGCTTAAAGCTTTTTATCTGCACAGAAGCTTCACAGTGAAGAAAGAAGATATGTGCAGCCACAACTATTTGACTGGATCACTCAGCTCGCTGGGGGTTATCTGTCATGAAGCTGCCGAACCCTGAGTACTTAAAACACTCACACAAAGTCTTTGAACTAGAAAATGAATTATCTATCGTGATTACTGTTTAGATGATCCAATACCCTTCACAAACAAGTATCTGCAAGCTGTGTTGTATTGCTGAGATGGCAGCAGGCCACAGCAGGCTGGAAGTCCATCTAGCTCCTCGCCTGTGGAAGCCAGAATGGAGGGGAACTTGTAAATGTAGCCCTGTTTGTGGAATAGGCTACAGGCAGATTGATGATGAATGAATAACTATATTCTACAGACATTTTAAATGTGTCAGTCCTGTCATCCACCCAACTGGGTGTGAAATAGCAAGAAACGAGAAGAGAAAATAAAGGCAAATGTTAAATACTCACAGTCCAGCAGAGGATGGCAAAACCAAACCAGGCAACTCCCCAGGCATGTGTGTTCATTGGCCCAGAAATAGCATCATAACAACCCTGTAAGACAACCGTAAAGGAGTCAACACCAGCTTTGAGCTTGTATCACAAGGCAACAAGCTTATCCATCTCTGGGAGAGACTGAGGTGGCATTTTCCTCTCCTATTGCAATCTGGGTAGCTCACAGTGTCTCAAGGAGACAAGCCAGAGCTACACTGCTTATTGACAACTTGCAGAGAGCTTACCTGTTTCTAGCTCCAAATACAAAGTAGACCCATCTCAGACACTTCAAGGACAACTTCCAGTGCCATCCACTTGCCAAATATACATATATAACCAAACGCAGCCAACAGAGTTGACCTCCAGAGTCAAGAAGCTGCAGGCAAATTTGGAAGCTTGAATGCCTTCTAGAAATGCTTGCTAGTACAGAAGCTGGTGCTCATGACCCAGCAATCTGTTTGAATAGGACAAGCTGGTCTACTGAAAACTTCTACCTTGAGGAGGAGAGCTGCTGACTTGCTTACTCATATTGTATGCATTCATCTTTGGGCTAAGTTTGATTTAGCTACTGTCCATCTACATGTCGGCGATGTCACTTCTTACTGGTGGCATTGGGAGAGTTTTCCTAGTAGTTCTCCCTCCATCAGGAAAGTCTTTGTTATAATCTATCCTAGGTTCAGCAATGTGGCCAGGACCCTGCAGGCATTACTTCTCCTCCAGAAAGCTTTTGAATACCTGTAGCTTACAGCAGAGGATGAAGAATATTCACTGTTTTCTTCCCTTCCAGCAAGGCGCTTTTGGCCAATATACGTTAACCAGAAAAAGGAGAGAGGATCTTACGTTGCTGTTATAGTAGCCGGGGATGCCAAGCTTGCAGCCATCGAGGTTGACGGGAGACCCTCGGGCATCCATTACACAGCAATTGTGCGGCCAAGGGAAGTCAGCGTCACTGTGCATGATGCGGAAGGCGGACGTGTACTCCTGCCAGTCGGAGGGGCCCCGCACCCCACAGCACTGGTTCTGTAGGGAGAGAGAAGGGAATGGTCTTTATGGGCCCAGGTCACAGCCCTGCACATTGCTGGTTAGGCATTAACCACAGATTTATGGGAGAGATTTTTGAAGTGCCTGCCTTTGACAGTCTGCCATCTGATAAACAAGCAAAATGGGGAATGTGGCAGGACTTTCTCTAAAGTTCAAGGCAGATGTTGTCCTCTTTATTACCAAGCGGCCCTAAGGAGGACCTGAAATTCCAGGGCTGCAGAGCATTTAGTAATTAGTGAGAGTTTTCAGTGTTATTATTACCTGAAGCATGAGTTTATCCCATGTCTTTGTGACCCCTTCAGTCATCCATTTGTCATTGTTATTTACTGTGTCTGACTTCTGATACCTCTCCAGCATTTGCTTCAGGAAGAGATTCGGAGTGAGCTACAGAAAAAAAAACAGAAAAGAATGCAGGAACTATGTAAATACGTGGCCATGTAAAGCTAATACAGGGTTATTTGGATTGGGTTTGTTTGCTTGTTTCAGTGTCCTGCTAGAAAACAGGAATGCTGTGTCTCCCCCAGTTTTATGCACAGGAGGCTAAAGAGCAGGATTTGAGGAGCAGGAGCAACAAGGACGTAGATCTTGAGCACGACTCTTAAGCAGGCCCTACCAGAGGTCAGATCACAGGAGATGTGCAGAAGCTATAGGTTACATTTGATAAGTTGCTTGGAACTAAAGCACCACAAGTCATTTCCTCCCCTGTCAATATCCAATAACCCACATAATCTTTCCCTCACTAGTAACACGGCCTGGGGCAATGCTGAAGATTTGTCTTCTGCATGTATGACAGATTAATCAGTCTGTAAGTGAAAGACTAAACACTGTGTTGATGACCCAGCTAACCTACACTATTATTTCCTTAACTGCAAGGTTGTAAACACTTTAAAATGTTAAAAATAACAAACCTATGTTAAAAAGAACAAAGTTATTCCTTTGATTGGACTAATGACATTGGAGACTTTCCTTGTGGGGTCTTACTCTAACTCATCAGTAGCCCTTTGAGTTTACACTGTACCACCACACAGGCCATTTACTACACTGAACAAGACAGCCACGTGCCCTAGGACTGCAACATTTCCCAGCACGGTTATGATAATACATGAGGAAAGCAATACTCACAAAGTCTCGGTGAGTCGCTGCTGTGATACAAGAAGCCATTTCAAACGCATAAGTGATCAGCATTAGAATAATATACTGTAGGAAAAAGCCAGCAGAGTTAGCTCTTGGAGAAACAGTTATGCAGTTTCTTCCAGTTCTGTATTTTTCAAGATTAAGCCTGAAACCCTGCTCAGGGCAAAGGAGGCTAGGCTGTCCTAGTCTCCTCAGTCCTCTCCATTCCCCTGAACATTCGTGTAGCCCTTTCTTGTGCTTGTTCCAGTTTGCAGTCTGCTTTCTTGAAGGTGTATGACCGAAATTGTTCTCCATCTCACAGACAAGATTTCATCAGAACCTCACAGCATTAATACTACCCTGCCTCTATGGAAAATACTTTGCCTGATATGTCCTAGAATAACATTTGCCTTATTCTTTGTTGCATCTCATTGGCAACTTACGCTTGTTCCATGTCTCCTCCTTCTACTTCCACTTGCCAGCTATAAGCTTTTCAGCAAGAAGCTGTTTACTCCTAGCAGGAGAGCTTGTACTTTGGGGAAACAGAAGGTGCAATTTAGGGTGTCATTCAGATCCTCCTGATTTTGCATCAACAGATTTCCTCAGTATTCCTACTATGTGTGCAAAGATCCTTCTTGAAAACAGATCCTGAGGATCACCTCTCACAGTTTATTTCACTGTTTCTCTTCCCTTCTCAGCACAACCTCTTCAACCTTTCCCGTATTCCCTTCGCAGTTCTCATGCCTCTATTTCTCCTCTCATATTTTATAATGTTCTTCTCAGATTCAAGGCATTTGTATTCTTCTTACCCCAGCTTCTGCACCTTGTACCCTCTCTTCTTTCCTATACCACAGCCTTGGGTTTCAGCCAAGACACCAAAATTCAGAGTTAAGGGAATTCTCTTCCATCAGCTGTTTGCTGGTGAATTGCCTGGCACAAGAGTTCAGATCTCTAAGTGTCTGCTGTTTAAAACAGACACCCTGCCATCCCATATTAATCCAAGAGAGAGCTAATTCCAGAGTTTTCAGTTCAACTCATCTTTAATGCAAACACAAATTAAGTTTCACCACCGTCAACCTGAAGGACTAAGAAATTGTACAGAGATTTGTTCACATCTTAGTGTTGTCCTTGGATTATCCAAAGCTCTCTGTCCCCACTCCTGTAATTTCTGCCTGCCTGCTGATGTCTATTTTTCTCAATTGCACCTATATTTGATATACTAACACATACTAATGCCTTGTACAGAAGCCATTACTTATCAGCTCCTAAACCAAATCGTATATGACAGCTGAAAGGCAGTAAGGCATGTGGAGAAACAAGAATCTAAACCACATCGCAGCTACATCTGACTACACAAGTCCTTCTGCATTGTTTCAGGGCAAGGTCAGTGTCAAGCCAGTCAGCTTAAACCTCCACTGTGGCTACCACCATTAATTCCCTCAACCTGGTTTGGGAGCTTCTCAGGCACGTGTCATCACAGGAGTCACCCTGTGGGAGACCACAGCCACGGTCAAGAACAACCTTTGGCTCCTCATCACTAATAAAAGCTGTCTTTGCTCAGTGGGTGATTACCAAGTTGAGCAGGGAAACTAAGGTGGCATTTTTTCAGTTTGGCAGCAATGAATGGGCAAACCTTGCTATACTTACCACCAGCAGCAAGGTTCTGTTGGACTTAATGACTCCCACGATGCCAAGGATAGACAGAGCAAAGAGTGCAAAGCCAACAAAGATGCCGATCCAAGCAGCAGCATAGATGTCATCATTTTCTGTGGCTTCCAGCAGAGGGTAGAGACCATGGGGATCGGACACAAAGAAGATGCACTCTGCTGTCAGGGCAATGCCACACATCTGAGAAGTGCAAGTTTGGGAAATCCATTAGATCAAACTTCCCCAAAGAAAGAGCAGAGACAGAAAAAGATGGAGACCACTTTCCTCTCATTCACCTTCCTGCCAAATAGGAGCTACTCAACTCCTCCTCAGACCAACTCTCCAATCTCTTGTATCGTGCCTTCATAGAAGAATTGCAGGCAAAACTCACACAGCCTTGGCCTGAGAGGTCAGGCCTAGGACTTGAGAATGCTAAGAATTAACAGAATGTTTCCTGTCACTATACGGAGGGAGGTGGCTGAAAAGATGTTGGTGAGCAGCAAGGGCTCTTCCCCTAGAATTCATGTTGGTCTTGTGGATCAGCCCCAGTTGTCCCTTGCTGTGCCCTCCCCACTCAACTGGTCAGCTAGCGCAGTTCTTTACCCCTCCTGTCACGTTTTATTGGTATATTTATACATGGACTTCACATGTGAAGAGGGATTTAATGACTAGGAACTGCTGTTTTAGCAAGTGTCATACTGGAAGGAAGCCTCCACCCATACTTGTCCCACTTCACTTACCCCAATAACCACATTCCCAAAGACTAAAAGACCCTGCAAGATGTGTATGCTATCACCACTTTTTGCCATCTTTAATTCTTCATGCAACCTAGGAAAATACAAAGACAGTCTTCAGTTAGACCAGTACAATAGGCATCACTCAGAAATAGAAATTATCCCTGAGGAGAAGGATAGACAGAACCTGCCAGCCTGTCTGTACACCTCCCACCCCTTGCTTCATAGTAACTTCAGAGGAGAAACTTCCCCAGGTGTGAACCTGGTAACTCAAACTCTCCCTAATACTTAAGCTACAGAAGATTGGGACCACTCTGGAGGCAGCCAGTGTCTTCGGCTCCCTTTTGGGTAGGGTTTTCATCATCACAGCAGTACCCATGCAAACCTCAGCTCATGGTGTTGCATTTCCACCTGACTAGAAACACCAGCTACACCCAGATGGACAGGAGACAAGTTCAGTGCCCTCACCTGACTCCTCTTCCAAAGAGGCCAGCTTTAACCCAAAGTATGCTATCCACCCCGCTGGACCTTTCTTCTCGGCCAGCACTGCCACAGAACTGAACTGGTAACCATGGTGCTTTAGCCATATCCCACACACATACCTACGGCTCACGGCTTGGCAGCACCTTGCTAAGGGTAGCCCCATCTCCCCCCCATGCCAGGAACTGCTGCTGGGCCCCCCATTCCTGGTCAGGTGCAAGGGAGGGAGAAAGGGAGCTGCTCAGGCTGCAGCTGGCTCATGGGAGTCGGGCCAAGTAGCATTCCCAACAAATTCCTGAGAGCGCTATATCCTGCAGGCTGGGGCCAGGTGCCCCGCATTGAATTCATCCCCTTCCAGAGAAAGCGGCATAAAGGCACTAGTCAGAGGTGTTAGACCTCTTGGAGAAACAAGCCCAGATGCCAGTGCCAACGAAACCCTTCTTTCAAAGGGATGGAGTGCGTGTCTGCATGAGGAGGGGGAGGGAGAAAAACCCCAACCCCGAGACAGCTGCGTTTGCTGGGTGGTTAAGAAAATACAAGCTGTGAAAGAAAGGCTGAAGTGGGCCCAACTTGAGCAGACAACAGGAAAAGCAGCTTGAACACCCCTCTTCTGCTAGAGTATCTGCACTAGTGCCTTCTCTTGCTGGGGTTACTGACTCTGGAATTCTTCAAAGAAGCTGTTGGAAAATAAGAGCAGACACAGCTGTCAATGAAGGGGAGTTTCTTGAGGAACAGAGCATTGTGGGACCTCTCTAACAATGCCATCTACAGCCTCCTCAGCAGCTGCTGTTTTAGGGTAGGCAGGACTTCCAACAGTGACAGGAAAAATCAGAATTTCCTACCACCATTTCTGCAGTGGTTTGAGGGTTAGGCATGGAGAGCTCTCCAGTGCTCTCACCTTTATACCAGCAGCAGAGCACATAAGTATTTTCACATGATAGCATGAGTGAGGATGACCATTATTTCCAAGGTAAGAAGCCATTTTTATTCCCAGACAGGTAGTTGGAGGCCAGCCCAATACAGCTGAAGCCATACAGCTCTGCACTTGAAAATGGTAGGCTCATGAGGTCAACCTGAAGCTCTGTCCCCACCAAACTTGTTGACCAACCAGCACGCCCAGGGGCCATATAAAACTGCCTCACAGGCCAGATCTGGGTCTGGGCAATGTTTGGCTACATGTGGTCTGCGATAGGACACTGCAGAGTCTGCGAAACCTGAGACTGACACTGGTCCTCTACTCATCTGAAAGGTGTAGAGACCACTGCCTGGCTCATGGATCTTCATGATGCAAAGTCCAAAGATTTTCGAAAAGCCTTTACTTATTGCCAGCTAAGAGACATCACAACTCAGGGAGCAGGAAATCTTCCCTGCTCAGATGCAGGCATGGAAAAGCAGGTCTGCTCCAGCTTGCTGCATAGATAGCAGGGTTGAGTGTGCCATGTGGCTAGCATGACAGATCACACCAAGCATGATTAACAAAGTCACAACCCTTTCCTTAACATGGCAGGAACTTCTTTCTCCTTCCCTTTGTCTCCTACAGACTCCCCTGCAGTGTATCAACAGCACTCATACCTTGTACGTGGGCCATCCACCCAGCCCATGCACTTGCCTCCCCACAAGCTGGCTTTCTTCTCCTCTCTGGCAGGCAGGACCTAGCTTGATTTTGCCTCTCCTTGGGCAGGTATTACTGCAGGCATGCCAGCCTGAGAAAGCAAGCCTCTTCTCCTCGGGCAAGCCCACCTCCAAGGATACTGTAGCTGGGAGGAAAGCTGGACACAGTCACCACCACACAGGTATCAACTGGAGAGTGGCAAACTTCTAGGCAACTTAAGGCTCTCCAGTACCTTACCTAAGTCCAATGGGATTGCAGGGCGAGAGGAAGCGGAGAGACTGGGAAGGGGAAAAGGGAAGGAAGAGCCTTTACTGTAGACCTATAAATGAACAAGTGTCATGATGCCATATTAGTGTGAATTCTCCCCCTGCTTCCAAGTGATTAACACTGAGGGAGTCCGTTTCTTGGTGTCCACTTCGTTCCCCTCTGCCACATGTGGCAAGCCCTTGTCTGGCCCCTCCTCTGTCATAGAGGGTTTAGTATTGGCATCATGGATGGGACACTGGGGAAGTGCTCCAAGGCTGTGACAACATCTGGGCAGCTGGAGAGCCGGTCCTCCAACATGCCCTGGAGGAGAAGCCGCAGGAGATCTGGGCTTTCCACCTACTGCCTGCTCCTGATGCTTCAGAGGTAAGCAGCGTTAAACAAGAGCAACTTGCACAGCACTTGGTGCAGGTGACTACAGAGGCATGAGGCAAACCTTGGCCGGCTTGCCCGAGGCAAGCTGTACGCTGGTATGACTCATAACCACCCATGGGGTGTGACACTGGTAGGCAGTCCTCCTCCCAGCCCCGAAGGAGACAGGTGCCAGCAGCTTGTGCATGTGGACACAAATCAGTTTGGAGACAGAGGAGCCTTCTGTGTGGGCTGATTAAGATTAGTTTTACGACCCAAATAGAGTTTTCTGGGGCTTCAGAGAAACTCCCGTGGAAACCGGAGCTTCAGCTGCAACCATTATCCAAAACCTCTGTACAAGAAGGTGGCCAGGTCCTGGGATTTCAGCCCTGAGCTTGCATGGATCTGGTGTTCCTCAGCACATCCCAGGCACCTTGCAATTTAGCTGTGGCTTTAATTTTAGCTTTAGCTAAAAGGTCCCAGGTATTCAATTATCACTACCACAGACTTTCCTTCATGTCCCAGCTTTGGAAAGGTGTTTGTTGCTCCCATTTTACCACAAAAACCTGCACCCCTCCTGAAGCACATCCTTCCTCCTCTTCCTTATGCCCTGGTCACAACCCAGACTGCAACTTCTCCCCTCTCCTCTCCCCTCACACCCCCAAAACACTCCTGCCTCTCATGGGGGTCCAGCTGAGCCTGTCAGAGCCCAGGAGCAGTGGTAGTCCTGCCTCCCTTGTCCCTCCACAGATTGCCCACAGACCTGTTATTTCCATGCCCTTAGAGCTTTCTTGACCTCTCCTCCCTTTCTCTACTCACAGAGGCTCTGCAAGACCTGCAGCACGACTGTGGCAGCCAAAAAGGAAGATCCTTTCTGCAGAAGCTGGCTACTGTCCTTGTATTTTAGGTGACCAACCCCATGCAGGCTTTCAAAGGAAGCCCTGCTTACAGCAGTGCCTGGATTCAGGCAGGATTCAGTCTCTGTTGTGCATCCCTCACACACACAGGGCTGGTTGATCTTCTGAAGCCTCCACACCCTCTTTCTATAGATTGGGACAGGATTTCAGTAGCCTTACAGATGAATGTCTCCTGCTTAGCCTAGTCCTACTCCATCTATAGCCAAAAAAAGCCAATGGATAAGAATTGGTTTGGCATTGCCCCGTGCAGAACAGAAGCGGGTCCCACTTTGATTGCCTTGTGTTTTGTGCCAGTTGTCATGGTGGAGTCATGGCACTGTGACCAAGGGATGTCCAAAGACAACCCTGCGAGCATAATTTGTTTCTACACCCTGCTCTTGGAGGTATCTCAGCATGGCAGTGGGGCTTATAGGGCCTTCACCTCACCCCCTAGTACCCCACTTTGTTTCAGTGTCCTTGTGTAGGGCATTGCATTCTCATCCCCTGGTGTAAGGAGGCAGAGACAAGGGACACATTTGTTTCATTACTCACAGGCTCTGTAGCCTCCAGATGCCTTGGCTGAAGGGCTCCAAGCCGCTCAAGCACAACTAAACAAACCCAGCCATGCAATGGCACAAACCTAATTCTTGCCGGTAAACCCCTCCAGCACAGAAGCCTGGGCACCACACCTCCTGCCCCTCGTGCTCACCCAGCCCTGGCTGGAGAGCATGTCTCTACAGGCAGGAGCAAGATGCCTGGGCTGGGGCACTGATGGAGGGAAGCCAGTGGGGTGGAACTGCTGTTGGAGATTCTGTGCCGGTGCCATGGGAAACCTCCATGGGCCACAGACCTGCCCACACCCTGACCTGCTGCGGGCTCTGATGCATCAAGGCTTGAGGGTCCAGACAGCAATAAACTTACTTTTTTTTTTTTTTTATTGACTTCAGTGGAAAATTTAGCCCCCAAAGGGCTTAAAAGGAAGCTAGTTTCCAAGTGCTTGGGACATCTTCAGAGTTACACAATTTTTAAGAGGATGCAATTAAATACATTATTGATGAGTCGTTTGGACTCTGCTGTAAGAAGCCAAATGCTTCACAAGTGTCAATTCATCATCTGTTTACTTATTTTAAAGCAAACACCTCCAGCGCACACAAAACCACGCACTTCTCCTGCCCTGCTGGACTTTCCCCATTGCTTTGTCTGTCCTGAAATGCAGCCACCTCTGACAGAGAACAGCTTGTGCGCCAGGAGTCAACCACACTCATGAAAGGAAGAGTCAGCCAGTTATTTTGTGTTACCAAAGGAGAAAAAAATAAAGCAAAAACAAAGCTCAGCATCAAGCAGGGGTCAGAGACTAATTAAGTTTCCTTTCAAGAGAGACTTCTATGAAGTGAAGCCTGTGTGAACAGTGGAGTGGCTGGTAAATCATCATCAGGCATAATTACCTCGGAAATAGAGCTGGGAGGTAGGTTTTTCCTCTCTCCCTCATTAGTTAATCAGAGCCAAAATAAGAGGATTTTTTTTTCTTTTGCCTTTCTTATTTTCACAAGTGAGGGGGAATTACAGGATTCATCCTTCTCTGCAACAATTTTTCTTTCTTTTTTACACTCAGATATATTTGCAACAGATTTAATTTTCCCATTCCTTCCTCCCCAGTCTTTAGGAGAAAAAATATGAAACAAATTAAAACAGCCATAGAGAAGATACAACCTGAGGTAAGAAAAATGAAATACTTAATAATCTTCTGCAGTTAACCTTATCCAGGTACCAGACTCCCACGTACTAAACACAGCCCAGGGACTAAAATAAAAACCTTTAAACATAAAAGCCTTCTCCTAACAGACTTTTATCACTCATGTGCTTCATTAAGAGGAAGACGATGACCAAAGCAAGGCACTCACCCCTCCCTTCTTGTGATGCTTCCCAGCAGAAATCCTGACCCACCTGCAAAGTCGAAAAAGCCCCTTTCTCCCACCTCCACTGGGCTTTAAAGAGCCCAGGTTGCTTGAGAAATGTGCTGTGTGATTGGTAGGGCACCCATCACATGAGGAAAACTTTTTTCTAGCCAAACCTGTTTCCCGATCCTCAGTGGGACTGGAGGGTGTCTCTGTGATTCTCAGGTCGTATCGGAATGCCGTTGTGCTGAAAACACAAAGCTTTAAAGAATTTCTGTTATTATGCTCTTGAAAGGGTGGATGAATGACTCACTCCTATGAGATACTTGAACTTTAAAGAGGATGGGCAAGTTGGAATGATGTAAATATAAATATTAGGACTGCTGGACTGCTGGTTGAACATGCATATAAGAAGAATGTACTGACTAGAAAAAGAGAGTAAATGAATTTTAATGCTTCCATTTAATTACGTTGTATGGGGAAATCCAGTGGCTTAGGTTGGATCCATTTTCATTTTATTTAGATTGGGATTTTTTTTGGAAACAGAAGTGTAGGTGTTGGCTACTCTGCAAGACACTGTGGAAAACAGGAAAAATTGCATTTCCTTGGGCCCTCTGGATTTTTAACACATTCAGTCTTATTAAGACTGAGCAAAGTCAAGCACAGACGTATATATAAATTGGCCTGTGATGAACTGAGAGGGGCTAAGCCTGAGGAGCACAGCAGAAAAGGAATGTCTGTCACCTTTCTATCCCTCACCCACTCCACTACAAGACTGCCAAAAGTGATGATTCCCATTACTGGAGCCTTGAGCAAGTCTCTGGCAAAAGCGCCGGTGCTTGTGCTTGCTGTTCTTCATCTGCTGGTGCAAAAATCAGCCAAATTAATGATGGGAATAAGGGTGATGGGACCTTCATATTTTTACAGCCCTTCCCAAGTCAAAAGCAAACATCAAAAGAATATATATATATATATATATATCTCCTTGGTAGCCATCCTTGCAAATATCTTGTGGGAACTTAGTGAGAACTGCAATAACTCTAACGTTTTATGGAACCCCTTGGTACTTGGAGACAACTGAAGAGAGATCCAGCTGTCCCATGAGATCCCCATGAGATCTCACCCTGTGGAAGAGCTTTTGGCATTTCCAGCTCCTTGAGGTATCACAGTGATATCAAAAGAAGACTTGGCCATTGCAGCCAGCCTGATTGAGTAGACAGGGACAAGAAATTTGTCACTTGGGTTCTCAAGAGTAGGGATGCAGATTTGTCTAGAGCTAAATATCTAGGGACCACTTGCCCATTATTTGTGTTCCCTACAAGATGTGAAGTCTGGCTGGGTGCAGTCACTGCCCAATCTTTTGATAGTGCTGGGGCGACCATGCATTTCATGCCGACTGGTGTGCTTGGGTCTAAGAAGGCAGGCTCCCAACATCACTGCTGGACATTGAGAGCAGCTGGCAGGGGGATAAGCAGCACATCTCCTGAGCATCACAACCTGGCAAGTCATGAAGCAGTGGTTAGACACAAGCCCTGCCATGGTAAGACACTCCACCACATCTCAGCTTGGAGAAGAAAAGAGGCAGCAAGTATGGAAATGCTGTTTTGGGAAAAGAAGATGAGGAAAGAGGAGGGAGGGGAGGGGAAGCTGGTAGCGACGTCTGTGGTCTTGCCTGTCACCAGCACTGAGAGCGGTTGGGAGAGGGCCCTGTTGCGTCTGGGCTCTTGCTGCTCTGCCACCCTGTCTGGGAAGATGCGAATGGGCATTAGTATGAATCATCATTTGGGTGGAAAAGTGGGTAAGGCTGGGGAGGGTGGTATTCAATCCCAAGCTGGCGTCACCAAATGGCTGCTAACAGCTTGTTGTTGACCTGGTTTAGTGGGTAAGAATATTTTTTGGTGATATCTGGAGACAAATTTGGTATTGGGAAGGAGAGAGTTGGGACAGGGCCTTGGTTTGTTTGCACTTTTTTGGTGTGTGTTATTAAGGCAGGGAGTTTGCATGAATTTGTGTGCAGAGCAGAGGGTCAGACAGAGACCTTGCCTAAGCTACAGACTCACGAGTGCACACACCCTCACAGAGCCATACGTGCGCACACATGTATATGCACACGCACAGATGCACACATGCATGTATTTCCCTCGTGTATCCAGACATAGGTCTACATATGTGCACAGGTCTGTTGCACGTGGGTTAAAGGCAAAGTCCTGACTTGGGAGTGAAGACACACTGCAGTTTGGGGTTTCATCTGGAGACACAGTCAGATGCTGAGGCCACAGCGTGGCTCATTTTCAGATGGAGGTGGAAAATGAAATTTCTCAAGAGATCTATCACTTGACTGTGGCAACATGCTCTATGGGTGACAGGGCAAGGTGAGAACATATCTGTCACTAAGTGTGCTGTGGATTTTCAAAATTGGTGTGGGAACATGTTGGATGATACGCAAAGAGAGAACAAAAATGCTGAAAAGGGTTGATTAGATGCTGTAGGTGATTCCAATAGGCTGGCCTTTCTCCTAACCTCAGAGAATACTCTTTCACATTCCTGCATCCTTTGAATTTAATTTCCTCATAGCATGGAAGTAGTGATTTAAGACAGAGTGTGACAGGGAGGAATTAGAAAGGGAGAGAGGGAGAGAGCACACAGGGAGGTAAAGGAGGTTATGGCCAAAGCAGGAGGGTCCCAGGAGTCACTTCTGTGAGCACCTCATGCCAGCATCACAAAGGAACCATTTCCATCCATGAACCGGAGGCTCCTAACTGCATTTTCAAGGTTGCAGGGGAAGATCAAATCTCACAGTTAAGGGAGAGGGCTCAGAAAATCCCACATCCCTAGCAGTGTGGCTGCAGTGTTGGCCGAGCCCGTGCACCCATGCACAGGTTCAGCTTGACACACACCATCTGTTTGTCCCAGAGAGGGGGACTTTTTTGATGAACCTCCCTCCAGTGCACGGCAGGAGAGCACAGCAGCACTGCTGGGGGCAAGGCCAAGCATCCCTGTTGCAGCGTGCTGCAAAGGTGCTGCCCATGAGCGGAGGGGATGCCGTCTTTCCCGACAGAGTCCCCACCTCACCAGCCAGGTCAGCAACCTCCCCCTGAGGGCACCACTACCAGCAGCCCCAGCCCCAATTCCTGCAACCCAGCTTTGCTCCCGCATTCCCGAGAGGGCTGTGAACAGCTGCTTCCCAGTCTGCAGTTTGACTTTCCTTCCCTTGGCCAGATTTGGGTTTGAGGCTTGCGCCTGCCACCCAAGACCTCCATGTGCCATGGCCAGGAGCCAGCTCCTCCACAGAGGAGAAGGGAATTCCTCACGGCTGCCTCTTCTTCCATCTCGGTGCATCCGTGCGGGGGGTGAGGATGTGGGCTGTGGGGGACAGATGTCTGCTACGCCCCTTGGGTTGGCAGCTGGCCTGGCTCAGCTCCAGCCTTGCCTCCTGCCTCCCCAGACGGGTTGTGGCTTTTGCTACAGCTGCCTCCCCCTTTCTGCAATGTTTTTGCCCAGTTTTTGCCACTTCTATACCTCTCAACCTCAAGACAGAGAAATAACTGTGGGGTGTGGAGAATAAACAAATGAACACCACCTAGGGAGATCAGGGGAGAGCAACTCTGTCCCTGAAAATGTTTACCAAACAGTCCTGAGTGTGGGGAGACAAATGACATACCGTTAGCAACAACCATGGGCTAATTATAGTGGGTTAGGATAAACCACTGGGTTGCTGGGCTAGCCACTCCAGCTAAGCCTGCAAACATATAGACTGAAAAGCAGAACTGTACGTATATATTTAGTATAATGTGGAATGCAGTAAGTAACTTCATTCTAAAACCTCAGATACCTTGGTGAAGAGCGTTACAGAAAACCCAGATACAGGCATCTTTGTGACACCGGTAATCCTGGTATTCTGCATTTGGCAATGCATAATCCAGCCATGAATATGGCATTGCATATTACATTCATTCCTAAGAAGAGTGCTATAAAGCACACTCTCAAGGATTGGGGTTTCTTAATATTTTGGGGAAGGAAGGGGATACACCTTATTTTTCTAATTTTGTGGGGTAGTTTTATTCACGAGCTTATAACCATGGCCGTATTTTGGTGTTGTTAAGACTTGCAATTTTAGGTGTTTGCATAAAGCCCAAGATACTGGAATCATGTGATTGCATGAAAATCTGTACTTTCAGCCTTTCAGAACAGACCATTTCTTCTTCTGACAAGTGAGCAGGCAGAAAGGAAAAACAACTTGGATGAATCTGCTCTGCCTGGTAAAGAACTAGGTTCAGGTGGGGAACTGCTTTCCCAGTGAGTTTCGGACTAGTGCTGATAGTGAAATTTGAACATGTTGGTAGAGGCAGTAACAAATTAAATATTGGTACCCCATTGCTAACAATTAGGCCAGCTGCTGTGGCTCCCTTCCTCAGTAGTGTCAACCCAAAAACTTACAGAAAAAGTGGATGTTTATAAAGGTTAATCTCTATTGGCTGCTACTACTGTTAAAGACGACCCTCAGCGTGCCTTCTTGTACGCCTTGAGAGAGATTTGGGCTCTAAATCTCCCCCTAAGCATGCCTCTTTTACTCTGCTTGACTATGACAGAAACTGACAGGAGAGCCTCATCACAGGCCTGAGGCTAATTTGTGCAAAGGAAAACCCAGACCAAAATATCTGCATCTTAGAGCTGCTGATCTCACCCAGGCCTTTCAACAACCTATAGGTCACTTTTTTGTACACACAGAGACCAGAAGATAAAAAAAGCACAGAGGAGCCCTGAGGTCAAGCCCTGCCCTGGCTCCCCTCCCACCTGCAGGAATTTCTCCTGGCAGGGAAGGGGAGCCAAGCCCTGCAAAAGTGGCGTTCCCCAGCCAAAACCCTTGATGGCGTAAAAGTCAGTAAATGGGAGGTGGCTTTGTCTTGAACCTCACCTTCAGATGAGGGCAGGCCAGCTCACTCTCAAGAGGAACCTGACCACAGGGAGGCTAGAAATCTCACTGTGCCTGGGCAAAGGATTGCCTGGGATCTTGCAAAATAGCAGGAGAAAGGGCTTTTGAGAAGACAGAAATTCTCTGCTTGTGATTTAGACAACTCCTTTAAAAGGCTGACAATGTCCAGGGAAGGTCTGCTAGAGAGTGTGTCTGCATTGCTCTTGGTTGTGAATTTGAGGGCTTTCTGGCCTCTGAAAGAGTGCAGATGCCAATGTCGATATACCTATTAGGATGTGGTCCCAGCTCCCGAATTACCTTGGCTCTGTGACGGTCCTTTGGTGCTGGTGGTTCAGCTGAGTTTCATCTATCAGACTGGGAACGAGCTGTTCTGTCTGGACCCAGTGACTGCATTGCTCCCGCTGATGGTTAAATACTTCTCCTCCCAAATCCCATGTGTCAGTCACAAGCCACAACATGGTAGAAAGAAGAGGTCTTGTCTGGGGACCTTTACTGCTTGTTTGCAAGGGGCCAAAGAAGTTTGTCCACATTAATTGTTCCAGCTCATTATTGAAGGGTGTTTGCGGGTACCTCATTCCTCCCAAATCCATCCTGCTTGCCTCCTCTGCATTAGCTGCTTCTGATCTGGGAGGCTGTAACGGGCTGGCAGCGGAGCACTGCCATCTACGTACGGTTGCCTGTCACTATCCAGTTTCCAATACACTTGCTATAAGCCAAGTGCTGCAAGCATATGTCTGATTTATCTCAGTATCTCCACCATCCACCTTGCCAGAGGGCTGCAGCATCCAAGAGAAAGAGGGAGGACAGTCAAGGTAAAGTTGCATCGCAGGAGTCTCAGCAGCAGGAGGAAAGGGGAATAGCAGAGGGCTGTTAGCTGGTACGGTGCTCAGGAACATTGCAATGGAAATAAATAGCACGGGTGCCTTGGGTGAGTTTACAGTGCTCCTGGCGTGACAGCCTCTGCCTTAGCAAGGGTGTGGTTGATGTCTCACACAGACTCATTGCTTTGACAGAACTGTAGGCACTGTCCAATACTCTTCCTCTGAAACTCTCTATTAAGGTGTCAGTAACTAACTGGAAACTTCCCTGAGAAGCCTACAAGACTCACACCCTGTCATGCACCTGGGGTTTGACCCAGTCAACCCTGTACCCAGATGTACCTGGGTTTTAGTTTCAGGTGGGCGATGGATGGAGCTGTGCTTTGGGCCATCAAGCCCTTTTATATGGACCCTTTCTCTTCTACTTATAGTTACTCCATGGCTGGACACGGCTCTGGAGTTAGTCTCCCTGCCTCTTGATAGCCTTTAGCGCAGGCTCAGCCGGTCTGTGCTGCCCTCTCATGGGCACACATCGGAAAGGTTAAGCTTCACCCCTCGTTTTAAAGATGCTTTTTAACCTACTACTCAAGCGCCGGTTTTCAACACACGATTTCTGAAAAGCTAGGAAGGTTTATGAACAACTTCTAAGAGGTCTCTGAAAGGTAACTACGAAAAGTAATTCTGTCTGTAGTTGTGCTGGACTCCGCCCAGCTCTTACCTTTTTAAAGAGCTTTGCTCTTTGGAAACATTTAGACATCTAACAGGGCAACAGGTAGGGAGCTCTTGCTGCCAACAACAGGCTGAGTTTCTCCCTTACACGCTCCTATCTGCCATGTCAAACGTATCAGCAACATGGCATCATACCATGGTCAAGGAGACTCTCAAGATAGCTCAGTTATGATGCCAAGGATTCAAACAACAGGGCTAAAAGCCGGGTTCTTCATTGAGGAGTACTTGCTTTGAATACTGTGGAGTTTCAGCAGACTGGCAACATTGCCCTCCCTCAATCTCCTTTGCAAGGAGGCAGGATATTATGCTAGACCCAAGGGGATGCTTAAACAATAGCAGGACAGAGCAGGCATTTCTCTGCTCTTCAAAGGGTCTCCTGTGGTGTTCATGGTGTTTGTGCAACTTTGAGTCACTGTTAAAAATCTTTAGCTCTCTGACCACTTGCTTGTGTTTTAATATAACCTTCTCCCTAATGTCTACCCATCTGTCCAAACATGAAAAGCTCCTCCAGGTGGGAACAGTTTTTCTTCAAGGGCTAGTATGACTTGCATTTTTCCCATTAACAAAGAAATGTGTTATTCCACATGTTTTTATTCACCTCAATTTCCTGTTTTATACTAGAAGATAAGCTGAAGGACGGGAAGGAGGAAGGACAGAGATCACCTCTTGTTCTTACAAACTCCCTAACCCTAATATGGATCCTGGCTCCTAGTTTGTCAGAAGAACTTTTAAGTGTTGGAACAGGTGATTCCAAATAAGACATTTGCCTTAAACACTGCTAAGTTAATTGTGAAGTTGTCACAGCCAGTGTTAAGTGGGTGTTGCACTTCCTTAGCTACGTCGCCTACCATTTTACTTTGCGAACTGTACTAGGTATCCGTGCACCTTCGTAAGTCTGGCTCTGTGTAGCCCTGTGTACCTCCATCTCTTGCCGCTTGAATGACTGACAACGAAGGTCAATTTTGGTCTCAAAGCAAGTCACAACAAATAAAGCAAGTGAGTGCATCTCATAGTTTGTTTCTTCCCTGGTATTATTTCACTGCCGTTTATGAAGTGACACCAGCAGAGGAGGGTGAGCTCTTCCCACCTGGGAGACGAGTTGCGTGGCAAATTGGCATGATAGCCTTGAGGGAGAAAGAAAGAGCCACTTCATTCATTCACACCAGGCATTTCTAATACAGACCAAGTACCGCAGCGCCTGCAGTCAGTTTCCAGTTTCCAGAAACCAAAGGATTGCTTTGCCTATCTTCAGCTGTTCTGTGGTGACGTTCCAGCCTACCACCTTTCCCCAGGAGAAGATGGCAAGTGACTGTTCATCCACCCCAGGTCACCTCAGCAACTCAAAGTTCCCCTTTTCATTTGTGTATGTTGAGGCATGGCCATGAACTTTTGGTGATGCTCCTACATCAATGTTGTCCATCAAAGCAGTCCCAAAAAAGGAATGCAGCCATGGATATTGATACCTGACCTTAAGGGAATGTTTCTTTTTTCTTCTGCATTTCATCTGGCTGAAAGAATGGTCATGAGAAGCTTTCCCTTGAATACAACCTGAAGGCATGTCAGACCGGGTTTGATCAATTTGCCCTGGTATATTCCCTTTCTAAGCACTCCCACATTCGCCAGTCTTCAGCTTGAGCGCTCTCTTGAGCTAAGCTCTTTGTTGGGCTTTACCCAGATGTTAATTTCTTCCACTTCAGATGTGCAAGCCCTGAATAGTTTCTGCTGCCTACTTGGAGTTTCACATGATTATGAAACTTTGAAATCAATGGCATTAAACTAACTTAAAATTGGTGTTGTGTTATGTAGCAATGATTCATATCCAGTGAGTCACAATGAAATGTCTCACGCTATAAGGAGCTGGCCATTGAAGAGCTATCCAGCTTGTGCCCTCCACCTAAGAAGCAGAGCAGAGTCTGTGTGAACTTTTCAAAGGGTCTTTAATCAGCATTAATTAATTTTTAATCGGTTAGAGGCAGTACACAGGCAACTTTAGTATCGTTTGGGGCATCTGAGCCATTTTAAGTTCTATAAGTTCTTATTCATCTTAAGTTCTATAGAGATGGCAGAAAAAGAAACTGATGTTTTGATCCAAGACACCTATTTCACAGTGAGCACACTTTCCTTCTGGTTGGCCCCTCTGCATCCTGCTTCTAGGGGAGTACAAGGTTCGTGACAGAAATGGCTGCACACCGTAACACCATGATATTTGGCAGCTGAACTGGATGTCATGCTTCTGCGCCAGTCCACGGATCAATGAAAAAATCTCATCTATGAAAATACCACGCTCTCTTGGTGCCCAGCTCAAACTACAGAGGAGACACCCTTGGGAACTACAAACTATCTCCAACCTCCCCACCTTCCACTCCATGACCTATCCCTATCCATTAGAAGCACACAGGTGTGGGTAAAAAAACCAAAACATCCTTTTAAAAAGAATGCACTTTGGTGCACAGACATCGCCCTCTTGGAGAGGAGAAAGAACAAACAACAAATGTTAGTCACGTTGCTTAGCATACTACTGGAGGGCATTCAAATATACTGTGACTAGCGTGCTATAAGGACTTATATGGAATAATTTTGGTTACACACAATGAACTGTTAATTCCTTCAGAGCACCCAAGGCAAGAAATTTAACGACAATTTAATGTCGTGTTGATAAATGTCCACTTATGAAGAAGAAACACAGATCAAATGTTTTGGGAAAGAAATGATGGAAAAAAGGAAAGTCACTCTGGAATTAAAAGTACAATAAATGTTTCCATTTTAAATCTAACTTTTCTCATTTTCTTCACCACAGAAAAGCCTTCACACACACAAACAGCAGTGGTGCATTAGTGCCGTAATGTAAGGTAGAATTTTTCCAGAGCTAAGATGTATTTTTCAGCAAAACTCTAAAGCAAATCAAAAAGGACAGCTGTTTTGCATTAGCCTAAACACACACCTTCTGGAGGATTTTTTTTGTTTTCATAAAACTAAGTTCCTGGATTTTTTTCTTCAATAAATGCAGTTCAAAATACAATGCAATCATCTGAGAGGCTTGAGGAAGTGACATTTCTCCTCAGACAGCTCATGATAGGTTAATGATTGGACTCGATGATCTTAAAGGTCCTTTCCAACCTAAATGATTCTATGGTCCTATGAGGGGTTCCCCAGTATTTCCAGTCAAAGCCCTTGCTCAGGGCTGATCAACTCCACCCTAAGTCTGTCAAAGCTGAAGGGTTGTCCTTGGCCTACTGCCTTCCACAGTCTCTTGCCACCTACACAAGCCAATTGCAGGCCCACACAACCATCCCGAGTGCAGCCGCTTTCATTTCTATACAACTGCTGTTCCTCAAAGGAGAGGGACCTTGATCCTGAGAAACAGAAGACAGTTGCTCTGTCTTACATGCACTGGGGAGGAATTCTTGCTTCCATGCAGCAACTTTGGTAGCATGAAATAATGTGGCCAGGCCACCAAAGGAAAATTTTGGCCTTGATATTGCTGAGGAACTCTGGGTAGGGCCTCTCTTGTAAAACTTTTGTCATCTGTAGGAAGACTACATTCCAGCTCACTTCAACTTATCTGAAAGAGAAATTATGTATTTTTCCTTGCATAACTCCCTTAATGCTGACATGAAGTCGAGGGCATACACCTATAGTCTGAGAACATATTACAACTCAAAAGTTTTTCATAAGTAAAAAAGAACAACAAAATACAACACAGAATTTATAGAAACAGGAAATTCACAGCTAAAGCTGTACCTAAAAGCACCCTAATCCTGTTCTACAACAAAATCCAAAGACATGCCAACATCTCCACCGCTTGGGAAAATGTGCTGACAAGTGACCATAGAGACGAAAAGGCTTCAGCTGGTATCTTCATCTTCCATGCATTTCCTATTTCACAGAGATGCATTAGCACTTCCCTTACATTCACAGCACGTGTATGTACAGGGCCACTTACAAATTCTTGATCAAAGATATGTCAGGCTGAAAAACAATCACTCTCTCTGTTTCATTAAGTGTCCAATTCTTCCAGTTGCTGGAGATAAGTAGGGCTTTCAAAGCACTTCACTGCTTCAGCAGGACCTAGATGCCTAAGTCTACATCAAACCTCTTGTAAAACCCCTGAAGATTTTATCTGAACCTTGTGCCATCTTTAGGCTCACAATAACCTTGAAAACCTTCCCGCGCTATGAATGACAGGGGTGCTTACCCGCCTTTAACCTGGAAACACATGAGTTAACTGATCTTTTCTGAGAACCTTGGATAGAAAGGCAACTCTTCTCAGACACAGAATTTGTATGCCAAATACTTGCCTCTGATATTCCCAAGCTTTTTGGGCCCAAGCTCTGCTCTGGAGTATCACAAAACCTAATCATCAGACTTTTAGCTGAAAATAGATAGATGGAAGATAAGCTTCTATGGTGCTCTTTTCATAACCATAGAGACAGTCATTTGGGAATACACTACCATCCATCGTGAAATTAGAGCACTTGCCTAAAAAAGAGAAAAGTCTGTAGTGACAAAAAACTTTCTGGCACCTACTGCACATACACATGAAATGAAGCCAAAATAACAGTATGCTCTGTTGCACATTTTCAATAATCTTCAGGCAAGAGACAAGAAAAAGATAGACAAACTTTCTTTACAGGGTGGAAAAAGACAATTGGATAGTATGAAAATGAGGACTGTAAGCGTTTTGAGAATCAAAAGCAGTTCAAATTACATGTTTGCAAAGTGTACCTTGACTCTGAATTTCCTGGGCTACCGGTGCTTGGTTTTTGTTTGTTTAGTTTTATACACCTCCCACATTCCTGAGTGACAATGTCTTCTGAAGCCACAGAGGGTGTGTGGAACTGTTGCTTTACTGTTCTGTTTTTCAAAATATACACTGTACTTGCAATGATACAAGCAGGGCAACCCCAAAAAGCAGAGTAATCAGAACCCAGCAGGGATGGTTAAGGGTGAAACAGCTGCGCCCAGGGTGTGAATCAGGCAGAGAGACAGCTTCTTGCATCACAGATGCTCTGGGGGCAGTGGGAAAGCCACAGACCCAGCCTCTCAAAGTATTAGATGGGCATTGGCGCTGCTGCGTAGCTGGAGACAGTAAGCCACCAATGCAGCATGAAAAAAGAGAGGTCTGTGGGTCATCCAGGGCTGCTTTTTAATTCTACTTGCTTTTTGTACTTGCATTGTCTGAGCTGTGAGGTTTCTCTGCACAGAAAAACAGACTCCAGAGGTGGCATAAATATGGGATTTATGCATTCATATGTACAGACTGCACAGGAGTTCAGCAGACCTGCCTCTTCAAGATGTGTCGTACATGCATACAGGTCCATGCACACTTCAAGATTTCAGTCTGTGCATCCAAACCAATACTTGTTTGCAGGATTTAAACCCAAGGAGAAGCACAAGCATACAGAACAGAAAAATCAGGAAACAGAGATACAAGCAGACCTGTTGCATGTTACAGCCAATGACTACAAAAGCATGGTGCTGTGAAGGCCGCGTGCAATACCAAAATAGCAAGGTCAGTAGGGGCCAAAAGGAGTGCATAGGACCTCTTCCAGAAACACCTCCGCATCTTCATTCTCCTCCAATATTCCCTCCATTTCTGCTTGCCTGGCATTCATCATAGACTGCACCTGGGCAAAAGCAAAAGGGTCAATCTGGAGCCTATTTCCTTACCACTGGTGCTCAAAACTGACCTTGCCACTCCTCTGCAGGTTCTGCATTCAGTATGGCATGAACCCAGCAGCAAATCACAAAGGTGGTGCTTCCCCTGACTGACCAGACAGTAATGTAGGAAAGGACCCTCTCTTTCCTCTAACCTTCTCCTTTCCCCACAGAGCTCCCCACTTCTTCTAACTCGCTCCCAAACTATCATTTACTCTACTGACTTTGAATTTCCTGTGTTTTAAAACCCTGCAGGATCAATAGAGTTGACAGTTGATGAGAGTTGTTGACAGCTGAGAGCTAAGCTTCCCTCACCTCTCAGATAACAGTCCTCCAGGGCAGATGCACCCTGTTCTCCCCTCTCCACCTGACTCTTCCACTCACCCACCCTCCCATACCTCTCCTCCCTTTCCTTTTAGAGCACATGTGGTCCTCTGCACCCCAGGCACTCTGCCTCTGCCCCGTGCTTCTCCTCCTCCCAAGTCAGCAGACACACAGTGAGAGAAATAGTCATGAGCTGACCATGTTTCCAGTATGCTCAGCAAAGCTGGCTTTCTGCTGTGGCCGTAACGGACAGTCCCTGCTGAGCCCCAGCAAGACACCATACCTGCAGCAACATGAACTGCAAGGGGTCATCGGGCTTCTGGTAAACCAGTTTTTCTGTGATCTCCTGAGACAGAGACAGACAGAAGGAAAGAAGTATTGATCCTTGGGTAGATGGGTGGCTACACTTTTTGCTCCAACACTAGCTGCATTTTAAAAAGCAAGCATCTCTTTCAATCTCCAAACATGATCAAGGATCCTTTTCTACTGCTTAAGTTCACACTTAAGAAAGCACAAGACAAGGAGGGATCCGGGGAGGGGATAATTTGGTCCATGCTAACTTTAGGCCCACCTTCTCAGGCAAGCCTCTGGAGGGAGAAGGGAAAGAGGTATTTCACCTGAAATATCTGCAGAATATTATGTTTCTCCATGTACTTAATGGAGGCTTCAAAGGGGTCTTCATACACCACTGGCTGCTCCAATATTTCACACGTAGTCTCCGTTGGCTTGTCTACAGTTGCTGAGGACCCAGCCTCTGGTGTTTTACTGCCAGCCTGTGCGGAGTCAGACACGTACATCTTGACTTTGACACCTGGCAGTTCACCCACAGGTGATCTGATCTCATGTGAGTTTTTCCTGGATGCGGGAAATTCAACGACAGGTACCTGGTCCTCAGAACCTGGTGGTTTCTCAACAACCAGCTGGTCTGCAGACACTGGCAATTCCACTACAGATGGCTGGTCTGCAGATGCCGGTGTTTCAACCCCAGGTAAGTCATCCAGTGATGGCGGGGATTCAACTATAGGTGTCTGGTTCTCAGATGGTTCAGAAGCTGGTGGTATGCTAGATTCCTCCACTTCAGATTCTGAATGATCATTGGGCTCGTGCTGAAATATTTAACAAATAAAGAACAAAGAATATTTTAAAACATGTAGCCCCACAGACCAGATACATCACATTACTGCATCCTTCTGCAAATATGTGCAGCCCATCTTAGAGCATGCACTAAAAGGTTTTAATATCTGTGACTGGTCCCACCCACACCTCCTGCCCGTGTGCCCAGCAACTCCATTTAAGCTCAGGCCCAAGCCTTCGGACTTGGTCTGAGCTATGCAGTAGGCGTACCTGTGCCTGATGGTCACTGACTGACTGGTTTTCCTAGGGGCACTCTAAGTGTATACTGTAGATAGTTTTGTCCTGGGTGGAAGCCCCTTGGATGCATCCCAGACCGGACTCATTACCCTGCCTTGTCTGGGACTGTCGGTGAGCCCTGGTGCTGTGGGCCTGCGCCCTGTTGGCTACGGGCACTGCCCTGCCGGTGCTGTGGTTGCTCTCAGCTCCTGGCTTGTCTTCCTGCTTGGCGCAGCCCTGGTCTTGCTCCCTGATAGCCAGCAGCTGAAATCTGGGCGAGCTTCGCCCATCTACCCCTTGAGCAGCTGGCTGCGGACTGTGCTGGATCCACGCTCCTATTCCTAGTCCTGTGACTTGAGTTCAGGCGGGGTCCTGCGCGTTTCTCCCCCTCATCCCAAAACCACCCGGGGCAGAGGAGGCGGAAGGCACGACGGGGGCACGATGGCTGCTCGCCAGTTTTGGGGTTCCCGGTTGCAGCTGTGCTGCCTGACGCAGGGTGCTGGGAGGAGGCCGGTTGGGGGGCAGGACCCGCACCCATCCCTCTAATTGGGAATGGGGGTGTGGTGCCTGGGGGTAGGGGGTGCAGGGCGCTTGGTTTGGTGGGGGGGGTGGGCAGTACGCCGCGGGGGTCAGGGGTCCTGGGGGCGCAGGAGGCCGGGGTGGGGCGCTCGGGGCAGCACAGGTTGGTGCAGCCGGAGGGGGCGACCCCTGGGGCTGGGTGTGCGCGGGGGAGGAGGTCCCCGGGCCCGGGGCCGCCCGCCCGCCTCACCAGCCCCCGGCTCTCCATGGCGCGGCAGGGGCGCGCTTCGCCTCCCCCCGGCGCCGGCCTCTTCTGCCGCTCGTCGCTCGCCGTAGGCGGGGCGGGGGAGGGAGGCGAGCGACGCCGGAGCGGTTGCCGGGGGAACCACCGCCCCTACGCCTGGGTAGGCGGTGCCGGCGGGGTCACGTGGGAGCGAGCGCTGCGCGGCCATCATGGGTGAGGGCGGAAGTGCCGCCCGCTGTGGCGACGCCTAGGCCCAGGCCCGGGCCCGGGCCCGCTCCTGGTGCCGGTGGCCGTGGCCGTGGCCGTGGCCGTGGCCGCCCTCCCCCCTGCGTTATTATTACCCCCACAGCCGCTAGAGGGGTCTCTTCGTGCGTGTCGGCAGCCAGCGAGCCCTCCGTGGCGGGCTGCCTGCGGCCTGGTGGAAGCGAGGGGTCCCTTGGCAGAGGGAAGGGCGCGGGGGTCCGTGGCCCGTAGCCCAGGCCGCCACCGGCCCTTGGTTCTGCGGCGAACCCAGGCACCTCACTGTGAATTCCGGCGTCCTTTCGGCAAAGCGTGGCCTGGCTGTGGCCTTTCAGCCTCACCATGCTCCCATAAAGGATGCCTAGGGTAGCCATTTGCTCTTGTTGGCCCTGTTAGTAAGTACCATGGTAGTGAGGAGGCCTGGAGGAGAAGGGCAGAGACGAGCTGTACACGGAGGATCAGATGGAAAAGGACGTGGCAAATAGCTTGTAAAGAGAAGCGGGGAAGCAAGAGGCAGGCTAGTAGAGTGCTGAGAAAAATATTTGCATGTGCGTTCATGTGAGAGGTACTTTCTCCTCAGTTTTACACAGATCCTGACAGTTGCTGTGCTGCGTGATGAACTTCCTCAGAAAAAGCAAATAAACAGATTGCCAGTTTCCCCCAAAGAGGAGATGAAAGGAATAAAGATAAAAGCTGTGCTGGGTTACCACAGTAACTAGCTTCTGAAATACTCTGGTTCATGCTCTAGTGTGGCAAAAGCTGGGATGAAACATGAGGCTGAAACTGCCATGGGGGTTGATGGGGGGGTGAGACGGAAGGGGATACAGGACTTCAAAACCAGTGCTAAACTAACAGATGTCACTTCCATTCAGAGCAGCTCAATCTGTGTGTGTTTTTCAGGTTATGCTGTTGACCTTTTAAGAGAAACAGCTTCCCCACTGCTCCAGTACTGGCCTCGTGACAGTATTGTCCGTATCCTCAGCCACGCCGACCACTCAGATCATCTTGCACTGGAGCGCTGCTGTCTGCACTCATGGGATGCCAGTTCATTACTCAACTCCTTTGAGACCGTCTTGCCTCTCCCACTTTCCCATGTGACTGCAATGGTCCCAGACACCATGGGACTGCTGGCATTTTGAGAGTGGGGTTTTTTTGGTCTGTGTTCACTTGGAAAGATCTTGAATGATGCTGGGTAAAATCTGTAAAATTGTTGAAGTGTCTTAGGCGGTTGGTGGGGTGGACTCTCAGGGAGATTTCAGGATCTGATTTGTTCAACTTCCACTGATTATTCTGTCCTCACATGATGGGAAAGGGTACAGTATACTTCCTGGTGCTCGGGACTGTCAGCCTTTGTTTTGTGGACCCTGACAGATTTCCTCCAGGAGCTGTGGACCAATGGAGCAGGTTTAAGTTTGTATGCTGCCATATTTGCTGGTTTGTCTTGTACATCCCTTAGAAATACTCTGTTTATTTCACAGTGATCTGTGCATGTTTAAACTCACGTTTGCAACTGTTGTAGCTGTGAAGAAGTTTTTGCTTGATGAGGTCGTGCTGCCAGTCAGCCTGGAAGCTAAGACGGCAACATCCAGACACAGTTGAGGTACGGGTTAGGAGATCTTCCCTGCCCTGCAGCTAGGTATTTTTGCACAGCTGTAATGGTCACAGAGCTAGTTTATTGAAGGTCTGAAAGGAAAGCTGTAAACTGTTACATCCCTGTCATACTTCAGGGGAGCAGTGTTTGCTCTAGTAATTGCAGTTACAGTTTTAGCTGAAGTAGGCACCTGCTTTCAGTTGTGTGTGTATGGGTAGTTGTATGCTGAGCCATCCCAGTGCTGTTTTCTGCACAGCATGACTCCCTACAGAACTTCTCCCATGGGTTTCTCCTCTCCATCCTTTACTGGATGGGACTAAGCAGTTCTCAGCTGCCTGCTGGCTTCAAAGAGCGTCCTGCTGTGGGTAAATCTTGAGCCCCATGTCTTCCTTTCATCTGTGCCTCATTGGTAAATAGCAGATCTCTCCATTTCCAACCCCACTGCCTACTGCAGGGATCTGGCTGCTGGAGCTGGAAAGCTAGGATTTTGTACAAGGAAGTAAGATGAATGACTCCATTAAATAAACATCACTGCTCTGTTTATTCTTTCAAAAGAACAAATTACAAAAAGCAGAAGATGCATTTTAAATGCATTAAAAATTCTGAGCAAAATAATGCCTTAAATACAATGCTCATGTAACATAAATCACATGGCTTTTTTCTATCCAGGCACATGGAAGGCAAAAACGTATTATTATATCATTATTTATATGGCACCATATGCTAAGTCTGGAACTTAAAGACTTTGAAATAAATAAGAAAACACCAGCTGCAGATCAGCAATATGCTCCTTTATTGGGAGTCACTGTGTAACCGTGGCTATCATTCCTGCTGTTAAGTTAAAACTTAAATAAATTGTCAGAGAAATGAGATAGCCATTAGAGATTCAGTGTCTGTCTCCTGGGGACACTTTTTCTAACAGCTGTAACAAAGATCTGCTGCCGGTTTTGTCCTATCTGTGTAGTAACTCCTTGCATTTGTCCCTGCAGTATCACACAGTTGTTCAGTAGAGATGGCTGAGCTGTTCACTATAAATAATGTTGGTTAACAATGCGGCCCCTTTTGGGTTAATAAATTATGCTCAAACCACTCCTGCGCCTCTTTGATTGGTTTCTTGCAAGTCCGCAGTGAAGAGTTGGAACAAATCACTTTCCACAGTCCGTTCGCTTTGAATATTTCTTCCTATTTTATTGAGCTGTAAGTATACGTATATAATAGCCAAATCCTGAAAACACCCATCTTAAACTCCTGTCACCTCATCCGGTTCTTGAAAATCATAATGGGATGCATGAGGTGAAACACATCGGAAAATGAAACGTCATTGCTTAGAGGGGCAGAGGACCCTGGTCAGCACCAGGCTGGGGAATTTGTCCCCCTCCTTTGTGCCAGAGCTGCTGTTGGGCTCGGGCTTTCTCCCAGACTGAGGTTGCTGGCCAGACCGATGAGGTCCCCTCCTACGCAATCCACAAGCCGATACCCGAGGCCATGGCCTCGCGCTTCCCTGCACGCTGTTGCTCCGAGACTGTCTGACCTGTGGTTTTGCACAGTTGCAGCCAGATGTAGTTAAAGCCTTCCTGAGGTCTGGAGAGCACTTTGTGGCATGGAGCGATGATCAAAAAACAGGCTGTGAGGAAGAGGCTGGGGTCCTTGGAGAAACGTCTCTGCTCATCCACATGCCGACCTGTGACTCTGGGTGGGTCGTGCAGTTGCCTGGCATGTTGGTTCCTTACCTGTATGGTGGGGTAGTTGCTCTGCCCTCCGTCCAGTGGGTTGTTGAGAAAGTAACTGCATTACAGGCTGGGAGGAACGCAGGTATAAGTGCAACAGAGCAATGCGGAGAAAGCCGGCTCCTGCATGAGGTAGAAGAGAGAGCTGAGATGCGAGAGGAAGAGAGGCAGGCTGGGGCTGCTGACTTGCACCCAGACTGCTCCTACACCAGCAGCCTTTGATGTGGGCCCGCTTCAGACAGCGACATTGAGGAGGAGACTGCACCTAGGTGTCTGCTTTTGTACAGGCGGCTCTGAGTGGTGGTGTGCAGGGACCAAGCCAGGGCACGCTGGCAAATCCAGCTCTTCCCCCGGTACGGCCTCTTGCTAGGGCTCTGCCCGCGTTTCCCAGCAGAGAGCAGCAGAGCCTCGTAGCTGCTCGCAGGGACTCCGAGTGCATCCTCCAAGACTTTCTTGCAAAGCTTGCTTCCAAGAAACACAGCAGTAAACCTTCGCTGAGCTCGCAGGCACGTCAGACCCTTCAAGAGCATTGGTGTGGGCAGACAGAAAACACATGCTTGCAATCCCGAAGTTCCGGTGCTTTCCTGAAAACCAAGGTGTTCGTGGAGAACAGAGGGACCTTTCTTGAGGGCATGCTCTCCAGGTTGTCTTTGTGCTCAGTGCCAAAAGGGAGTGCCTCAAGTATGGCTTCAGAAAGTGGGAATATACTTGTACCAGGTTAAGCAAGCCTCTTTCACAGATGACTGGCATGGACTAGGTAACCCCTTGAGGTCTCCTTCAGCCCCATCTTTGGCAATGCAGGAAAGAAACAAGTTATTAGCACCTGTGTTTGGAAATATTTGATTTGGGAACCTGTTTAGCCTACTTTAGATTTAACCCTTTCTATTAAAGTTTCAGCTGTCTCTTGTTTTCTCCTCACTTTATAATGTTATCATGAATGTTATTGGTGATGAAAATGAATGAAAAATGTGAGACACTGCTTCTTTGCCAAGGTGTAAAAACTAATTAGTCTGTGTCTAATTTAGAGAATGTTCTCCAGGAAAACAAGACTTTGTCCCCTTTTTGGAAACTTACCTGCTGTTCCCTGGGAGTTTAAATAAGCCAAATTTGGGATTATACTGGAAGATCCTCAGTGACATTAACTGGGGCAGCTTCTGTCATTCCTTAATTGTCCCATTCTAATTCCTGAAACTGTCATGGTTTTATATATTCCCTTGGGAAATAATCACAGACCTTCTGGGAGGCCCAGTCCTTCTGAGTGAGAAGGCTTCAGTTTGGTCTCACCATCATGTGGCACCAGAGGGAGCAGATGCTCTGTTCCGACTGATGTCCACAGTGAACCTTCATCCCATCCTCTCCGCATCAGCTGTGAAATCCCTGAAGTACAGGGGAGTCCAGGGGTGGTGTTCACCTGAGGGAGCGGTGCCTGTGGAGGATGCTGGGGATAAGGATAGCAGCTGGGTAGTGGGAAGGCGCAGGTTTGCATCTTTACCCCGTGAATGCTGCCTTATTGCTGTGCTCCCCTCTGCTGTGAACCCATCTTTTGCAATGGGACAGGCTTTTGGAAGGCAAATGTATCACACAGTGACAGCAAAACCCTGGATAACCCTATCAGTAGGTCCTTCCTGAAGAGGCTGTAATCCATGGACGGTTGTGAGTGGCTTTCTGCATTCCTCAAAGCCTTGTGGCCGGAGTGTCCCCTCCATCCTTGCTTCCCCACACCCCCTCATTTGGCCTGTATGCCAAGCTAATTTAAAATGTAATGCAAACCACCTCAGCCCTGGGGTCACTGAACTGGTCTCCACAGCCTCCCGCCACTCACCGTAGGTAGGATCTGTCCTTCTTTATTGATGCAAATGATGCTTCGTCTCTGAATCGTAGCTGTACATGGGAAAGGTGCAATTAGCTGCTGCAAGGAGCCAGGCCCGTCTGCCTTGCCTTGTTTAACAGAGGCTTTAATTAAAGACCCCCTGATGCTAGAAAACCACATTAATTATTCATCTGAAAACATTTACATAGAGTCCCCCGTTTCCCTTCTTCAATAAATTATCAACTTCACGTCTCCATAATTCATCGAAATGACTAAAAATACATTGTCTCTGCCTCCATCACCTCCCTCCTCTCTCTGGCTTTGTCTATTCCAACTGTGATGGGCTCAGTATCTTAATGTGAAGGTCTCCTACTGCTCTTAAGTAAAAAGGGGGGGATGGAGGAAACAGAGGAGAGGGAGAGGGAAAGATTTGTCCCTGCACGGGAGTCATGCAGATGGCAGTAATTTTTTCTCTTTTTCTTTCCCACACGGCTGGCATGATACTGAGGTTTGAAGAAGCTCATTGACTATTCCTAATGAGGGAAAATCCACTGAGGGGAGGAGAAAAGATGTTTCCAGGGGCAAAAGAGGCCTGGGTTTAGACAATTTCTATGCTCAGCTGCAGATATCCTGTGCAACCCAGAGCTCAGCAGTTAATCTCCCTGGATCACCTCTATACCCACTTGTAAACCAGGCCAACAGTTCCCTATCTGTCTGGTAGAGGGATGCTGCTTTACTAATTATAAGCTGTTCCAATATAGCTGTTTTAAAGAGGAAAAAAAGCAGACAAGCTTAGGCAGAGGGAGAAGTTCTGCAGCAATTCACAACAAAGATGTCACTGCAGGCACAACTGAGGGAAAATTCACTGCAAATAGTTTTCTCCAACACATTTCACTTTGTGATAAAGTGAACTGTCACATGGGAGAGGAAAAAATCAGTCCTCTGAGGGCTTGTTTACATGGGGAGTTAAGACAAATTAGTGTGAGGTGTGAGGTAATGCGCTGAAGTTGAAGTACATTAAACCTCTGTGTGGGTACTCTGATACAGAAGGAAAATGGCCTCAGTTCACTATGATGACAATTAAACAAAAGCAAAGCAAGGTCATTTTATCCCCGAATGTCCACGCAGGACTTAACATGCTTTAATTCATGTGCTTTCATTTCACACCTTTGGTTAATTTACCTTAACTTTCAGGAATGTTCTAACCTGCAGGGCTTAGAAAAGTGTGTGTTCTGCCTGGCTCTGAATAATTACTGTTTTCTGCAGAACCAGGAGTGATCTGGTGCCTACAGAAATCAGACCCAGTGTGCTTTCCTGGGAGCAGAGAGAACTGGTGGCTAGGTGATCTTCTAAGATGGTGGGTGGAAGGGAGCAGGATGGACACTGGCAAGTTTCTCAGGATGTGATCAAAGAGATCATTAGAGAGTGAACCAGGAAAAGAGAGCACTGACTCCAGAGCAGTTTGCCCACTGACCTTTAAAGACATAGGTTCAGTGTTTTCAGAAGGAAATAAAGAGGTTTCTGTGTTTGGACCTGAGCACATACATGGTCTGGGTCTAAGACTAAAAATGGGGTTGAGCCGATTACAGTGATACACTTATCTGAAGCATTACTCTGTTGACTTCTGTCTTTTTTTCCCTTCTCTTGCCCTTGTTGCGGTTTTAGTTAGGCTGTCTTGGCTCAGCAGTGAATAACATAGTGACAAAACCCTTGTTCAGCCATGAGGATATGCCTAGATCTTGGGCACTGCTCTCTTGGAGCTGAAGGACTAGAAACTCTTCCCACATCCGATTCCTGGAAGACAATCCTCTGAGGTCTTTTTAAATATGAAGATGCTAGCTCTGGTTCAAGCTGTTTCTCACAAACTGATAGAAGCTAGGGGGGCATAGGAGGGAAGTACAGCCATCTTCTGCTCTTCGCCAAATACACGTTCCTGAAAGGCGTGAACAATTCTACAATCCTCACTGTAGAATTAATGTAATGGGGAGGAATGTGTGTGGGGACATATGAAATACACAAACTCAAATACACAGGAGCAGTGTCTGTGGCATGGAGGACAGAGAGGGAGAAATAGGATTGTCAGCTGGAGGAGATGCTCACTTTTCAGAAGCTGACTTTTGGAAATGGGTCACTTTGGAAGATCTCGTCTGCCTCACCATGAATGGCATGGAGTAGTACACTCTAGTTTGCTAGCCCCAGCCCAGCTCTTGAATTAGGAGTAAATTTTAGCTTGGTGTGCTTTTAGCTCTGGGAGTAACCTCTTCCCACTGACCTTTTCCTTGGAGACTGGAGATACCATTCCATGGGATGTGCTGGAAAAGAACACCAACAGAGGTCATTCTGCTACTCAGGATATCACTGGAGGATGCTAGGGAGCACTGAATTAAAAGCTTTCTAGCATTCCAATGGAGTCAGATACTTACTTAGGATTAAATTTACTATAAATATAATCTATTGCTTCCCAATTAAATTATAGTTCGGACCATGTTATTAAGGGATCTGAATTAACATTCCTCTGGACATAAGACAAACATGTTTTTGCAGGCATTAGGAAAAAGCTCCCATCCTTCTCTTCCATCTGAGCAAATTGGATTAAAATTTTCCACAGTGAAGTTTTTTAGCACTTTATACTGTCTATGGAGATCCCTTAAAAATTGTCTGGGCTGTGGCTTCCATCCAGACGTACATAAGTGTCAGTCTTTGGATACCTCACTCACAGTCCTGCTTTGAAGTAATAATCGGTGCTGTCTCTCCTGAGGGATAGGACAATATGTAATTGGCTTAAACAGGAGGAAGATCTGGTTAGACATTAAGAAGCCTTTACTAATGGCACAGTAATAAGGCACAGGAATAAATGGCTCGAGGCCTTCTGCCTGTAGAGAACTTTGGATGAACACACTCAAATGATCTTGTCTTCTTCCGGAAGGAAAGCAGAGATCATTCTTTGCGGTTTCTTTCAACTTTATTTTCTATGATTCTGCATATGCCCGCAAAGTTTTCTTGCCAAAAGTGGCATTAGCAGCATTTTCATTGCCACTGAAAACACTACCCCATCAGTGTCCCAAAGGAAGAACAGGCTGAAATAACAGAATGCCAATGAGAGCATCCTTTCTTTCCAAGCTGGCAGGAGCAAGCCATTTCGGAAGGTGATGTACATCTCCCATAACCCGTGCTCCAGCTTCCTTGGTTGAGCCAAATTGTCTTCCCAGCTTGTCAAATGGGAGAAGTGTTACCACTGTAATTAGAAACATTAAAGCAATCAAAATGAGCATACAAGCATAATTAAGGCACTCCTGGTTTATGTCCCCTGCAGGCATTCTTTTAGAATAAATGACTTTTTGGTTTAATTTAAGCCTCTTCCAAAACATCACTAAAACAAAGGGGGAAAGGAATTTCTATCCATATATTTGCCAATAAAACTACTTAGTTTTCAATCTCAGAACCTAGTTTACACTGGTACAATTTCCCCACAGTGACAAAATCTAGAGGGTATTGCTGAATAAAGAGCATAGCTTTAAAAGAATAAGTTGGATTTGGAAAACAAGAATCAAAGAGGAGCAAGAGAGACTTCCCTGGCTCTGGATCAAGCCCATCATAAAAGAGGAATCAGCTCTGCTGTGCCAGTGTTGGACATGATGTTATGAAAGTGCCTTTTTTCCCTGTGAAGGAAAGGTACACAGAATAATTAACAAGCGTGGAAGAGTGTTTTCCAACCTAGGTGGGTGGAAAAAGGGGAGATGAAGATCAGGAACATCTATGAGTATGGGGGAGCTGCAACTCTTCTGCCCCTCTATAAGACTGGAGTAGAGTTGCACTATGGAAGCGGCTGAGCCCCAGTCGTAGAGCTCACGGGGTTAAGCCTTGGAGAAGTAGATGCTCAGCTCTGACTTTCTCTGAGCTGCCTGCAGAAAGTAGCCACAGCCTGTCTGCCTTGTGAAAGATGGGCTCAGCGCTGTGTGTGCATGTGTGTGTGGGGAGTGGTTTGGGTGGTGACAAAGAAGTACACTTGCCACCCACTAGAAAAGTGCTGCTTCTTGGCTTCTCATTCTGCCATAGGAATACTTTTGCTTATAAGCCTTGTAGCTGTGAGGGCCAATTAAGCCCAAGAAAAGATGCTCAGGGTTACCCATGGGTCAAGGCAGAGTTGCCCCACAGTGGGCTAGCAAAGAGTGGGTATATGCACATCCCAAATGTGTGCGTGTCTTCTGACCTCGCTGCCTTCAGCTCACTGGAAGGACTGGAGAAATGGCAGATGGACTTTATTTAAGGTTGATGTTAACCTCCCCACTGGTGGGAGGTCATGGTGTCTGCTGAGTATTCCTAGTGGTCTGGGAAGAAGCGTCAAATTTGACCATCTCTAATAGGAATTTGAGGAATACGTTCTCAGAAATGTCTTCCTCATGGCCAGTCTTCCCTGTTTTATTGAACTTAGGGTCTTTGATTTATCCTCTGATGAGATCCCACACAAACTCTCAGTCTGCCTGATACAGGCGAGAAACATACAGAGCCAGCTAATGGTGCAGATGGGAGGACATGGCCACTTCCTTTGAGGACCTGCCTTTCTAACAGGGTTAACAAGGCCCCTGTTAGCACCAAAGGGTCAGTGGTCCACTCATGGCTATGCCAGACTCAGCTGTTTGCCCATGAGCCAGAAGAGTGACAGCTCCACAGTTGACATCTCCCACCACCGGCACCCTAAGTTACTCAGCTGCTGTGAACTGCAGGCTAAACTCATCAGTGTTCCTTCACTCAGAGAACACGACAAGCAACTGGTACTGCTGCAGCTTCCTGGTTCTAGCACTGCCCTCACAGGTGAAAAGTGCCATCCATCAGGATCTGAATGTCCCCATGCTGGACAGCTGAGAAGAGATGGGTAACATAAGCCACAGAGGTAGATAACAGACACTGACTCTGAGTTTTTGTTGTAGCTCTTCATGCTAAAAATGAGTCATGGTAAGAGTCAATGGGTGTACCCTTCCTCCCCAAAACTGACTCAGCAAGAGATTTGGGGATGCAAGGGTAATTTTTTGACTCAGATTCAAGCATGGACATGATGGTGAGAACTGTGGAGATCACAGCTGCCTTTGCTCTCTCTAGAATCTGCAGCATTAGAGTGACTGGAGCGAGCAGCTCCCTTATCCCAAAGCCTTGCCCTGTTAATGAGGCTGCTGCTTCCTCCAGTTGCCTGGCTTAGGACTGCTGCAGTTCCTAGCCAGGGGAGGAAGCACAGGAGAATCCTTATGCTGGAGGATCTCCTGCAGCACCTCTGCAGAGGGGCACAAACACCACCCCTCTACCTTATTTCTTCTCTTTTTGTCCCCTGTCCCTGTTGAGTGTTGCCACAGCTGATGTGCCATCTGTACAAAACAGACTGACGGCTCTTTCCCTTACCGCACACCCTCTGCATAGGCAAGGGGCTGGTGACTGGCTGTGACAGACGTGCAAAAGGACAAGGTGAACGTCACAGGCAGCACCAAGAAAATCCATCCAAAACCCTACTCCATATGGGGAAACATATTCCAGCTGTTCAGCCTTCGGAGTAAGCTGGCTCTGAAGCTGCTGCTACCCTGGCTTTAATGCTAGGCAAGGACAGACCCATCAGAGCTGGTGAATAGGGGGAAAGCAGCGGGGGTAGCAGCATCATGCTGGTACAAGGAATCTCGTGATCCTATTGCTCCCCATGATTACGCTGTTAACAGCCAAGCAGGGTGGAGTTTAATGAGCAAAGGTAGATGAGAAAAGGAAAACAACTGAGACAAATGATGTTTAAATGTGATGGCTCATTAAACAAAAGCTCTCTGCTATGTTTCTTTCCTTGGTAGCAACAAAAGGGACAATGGCCATAAGTAAGAGGCAACCCACTGACAACAGGAAGGATTTATAGAATGTAACACACTTAATTTAGCAGCTCCAGCACCAATGAGCAGAGATATTTTGCATCAAGTAACTCAAGTGAAGGGTTTTGCAATGTTTTTGCATGAGGCAGAGAGCTCTTTTCAGCCCAGCTCCTAGGAGCTGTTTGAATATCAAGGATCAGTCCTGCTTTCCCACACATCCGAACTCCTGCTGTCTCCAGCAGATGTTTTGGAATGCAGAAGTCAATGCAGCAGGGACGCAGGTCTCATACTAATGCATCCACCATCCTGCCTGGCTTGAGTTACCAGTGCGTACTTGTGGGGCTTTGATCCTGACCAGATCCTGTAGATTTTACTGAACTGTAGACCTTAACAGACTTTGAGAAGTTATCCTAATCAGTCCCCCTCCAAAAGGCAGGAGCAGCTTCTCTGGTGTCCTTCCTGCCAGCTGTATAACCTGTGCTCAGAACATGCGAGTGGTGGAGGCTCTGCACCCCCCAAACTGAGCAACTATTCCAGTGTTTCATTGTCGTTGTCCACCTTGTCAGTATATTGTCCTATCCAGGCAGGATATGAAGGACAGATCATTTCCTTCTTCTTTGCTGAAGCCTTAACATCGATTTTGTAATCGGCTGCCTTTCAGCTTTCCAACAACATGTGAGAAAAGATCTCCGTAATGCTCCTCTGTCTTGCAAGGCAAATGGCTACTCTGCATTTGTATAAATCACAAAACTTGGTGTGATCTTCTGCCTGAAAAAAAAATGCGATCTGTCATATTGAAGTTTCTATTGTGTAATTTATGAGAATGGTAAAGGCAATACTCTTCAGACATAAAATACCTGATCCCTGAGGAGCTTCCACCAGTAAGCTCCTAAGCTGAGAAGGTGGCCCTGCAATCCAGCAAGGGTGGAGGATGGGGCCCTGGAGTTCTTTGCCAATTCAGAGTTTGTCAGGAATGAGAAAGACTGAGTACATGATTACTTCTGACGTTAAGACATCTTGGATGGCAAGAGAATAATATCTTTACTGCTCCTTTCTTGTTTTCTGCACGGCTGACCTAGCCTTATCAGAAATTACATTGCCCAGGAATGGAAAATTTAGCCACTTGGATGCTGTAGAGAGTATGCCGCTAGGTCTCCCCGTAAGAAAAAAAATCTTAGGAGCAGACACAGAGATATCAGATTTAAGCACCCTATTCTTCGGCCTTTTTGAAGGTCAGGCACCAAGGAACTAACCCAGATTTTAGGATTCCTGCTGAAATGGTGGTGCACAACAGCAGTGGTTCAGGCCCTTTTGTTGGCTGTGTTCTGCACGTGACTGCACTGACATCGTAAACTACAGTAAAACAAATAACTTTGTTCTAACTGCTGCAACAGAAGGTCCTCTGTCTCCCAAACCTCATTTGATCCAAGAGGGATTGAACTGACTTGAAAGCAGCTTTCATCAACACCCTCTCTGTTCCAAGTGAGGAGCTTGCACTGCTGGAACTGCCTGTTCACAAAGCTCATGGGAAGACAGCCAGCAAAACACAGCATCCATACAGAAAGTGCTTCTTGGTTAAGAGATGGCAACTCTGTGGACAGGAGAAGGGCTGCTGAGACAATTCATCTACAGTGGGGAGTTTAAACGTCCAGTTCTCACTTCTGTACCACTGTATCTCCTGTTTAGTGGATGTCAAAATGTTGTAGTTGAGCAGCATCTCATTTTGTGCATAACAAATCAATGGTCTGATTGATTGCCCTCAGACTGATTTTTGTTCAAAACTGCTGAAGCCCCGTTACTTGCATGACATGAGTCAGAGAAATTAAAGTCTCACTAATTGTGATGTTATAAAGCAACCTGAGTCTGCAAAGGTATAACCTATGTATTTGATACCAGGGCACGCTGTGCTTGCAATTGACACTTTGAAGGCAGATACCTAATATTAGTCACAGCAACCCACAAGAAAAACAGGACACAATGGTAAGGCAAGGCCAGCTGGACACGCAGTGACTGAAGCGTGTTTCACCTTGGCCTCTGGCAGTGACGGAATTTCCAGAGCTTCTTACTGACAGCAGGATTTAGCTCCAAACTCCGTTGCTTATACGTGGGGTGTGTGGAAAGTTATGACATTGCAGTCAGCACAGATCCAGTCAATGCAGGCAGCGCAGTTTGGAGAGCTGTGCTGCTCTTGCTGAAGTAGACACAGTTGCTTGGCTGAATGGCTCTCCAGACTCCGCAGCCTGCATTGACTGGGTTTTTGTTGACTGTAAACAGACATTTGGCCCCTAGTTCATATGTAGGTACCTACAGTCCAGACACCTACATCTCACACTGGCTGTATCTGCACACAGTTTAGCTCGCTCCTGAGCTCACCTCAGTGTGCACCTTATCAGTCAATAGCAATAGCAAGTTCCTGCAAAAAGTGATTGCCAAAGCATAATCTCTCATTTTCCAGGAATATCAGCTTAGTATGTAAGACCAGTCCTTCCACTTCATTTCACACCACGAGGATGTAGAAAGTATCTGGAAACTGAGTCCTGAGCTGGAATGCCTTCTGAATGGTGTGTTCACAAAACATTCAGTCTCAAAAGTCAAGAATATGTAAATATGTATTTCTCTCAAACCTTTCACCCACCTTGCCTGTCTTATAAATGACTACTTCTCCTGGTTTTACTCTCATGGACTTTGTAGAATTTTCTTAATTATTTCCAGGTGGCCTCTCTCCGGTTTCACATCTACCGATGACCACATTTTCTTCCAGTATCTCTTCAAAGCAGTAACCACTGTATCTGTTCTGAAACACCTCCCTGTGGACAGACCCAGGGGGCTTCTGGTGACAAACAACAATTTGATGCTCATTCATGTCATGCTGACATGTAAACCCACCGAGGGGGACCTGACTGTCTTCATAAATTTCCTCGAGTGCGTGGTGGGAGGCAGAACATGCTCTTGCCAACGACCTCTGAGACTGCAGTATAAAAATAACCTAAAGCATTTAAAAAGCAACAAGAGGGGAAGGATGCATTTTATGTCAATTCAGTCAAAAAGTCCTCAGAATTAGTTGCCTGAAGTGTTTGGGAAAGCTGACAGAGTATAATAGCACAGAGACTATTTTCTTGCTTCTCAGCAAAGACAGCATTAATCGTCTGGGCTTAATATAGCCTTCCACATGCCAACTGGGTGCAAAATTATGGCTGGTATTAGAAAACCACTTACCATGTGGACAGGCTTAAAGTGCAATAAGCTGTGGGGTGTGGATGCAGATGGAGTATGCCTAAGGACATACAGTGACCTTGAAAATTGTATGCCATGTCTTTGGAGACATAGTGCTTCTTCATTGTGGACCCTGACAGAGATGGAGCTCTTCATCAGTGGTGGGGCAAGGAAGGACTTGGATTTGGAGTCAGGCTTGAATTTTAAGATCCAGGTATATCTAGAGATGTCTGAGCACAAGAGATTTACTGTAATTGGTTGTATACACCATTATAATATCTGTATGCGTAATACATAGACCGATATACATGGGGATTGTGCCAGGGAGAGAATCCACAGCTCTGAGTGTTTGCAAGAATGTCATGTATAGAAAAAAACCACAAAGCTGTAAGCATCCTCCATCCTCTTCTGTACCCAACCTGGCTTGATTGGCGTACCTGCTGCCAAATAACAACACTTATTTTGATAGAAAGGGAGCAGAAATATGGCTGGGTGTCTCTTCTGAGACTTTGTCTTAGCACTTGAAGAATGCAGAGTATGACAAATGAGGTCAAACCCTTTAACACTCTGTATTGTAACATCTGTACAACAAAGCTTAGAGATTGTTGTTCTAGTATTACTACCTAGTAAAGTGGGCTCAATTGCTCAGTGCTTATGTAATGCTCTTTTTTTTTGTACATGAATTGTGTTTCAATCCTGGTTTTCTCCCAGTAGATTTTCTCAAAAGTTATTAATAAACAGTTTTGACTAATAAGTTACAGGTTTTGCGGTGAATTATTTGTCGTTCTGTCTGTAGTTGGCCTCTTTGGTTATGCAGTGATCTCTCTTCTGTGACCTCTGATGAGAGGATTAATTTTAAGAGCATGATAATAAATGCAGTGTTGGTGAAGTCTTCTGGACAAATGTAAATCTTTGCTAAAATTAGAAGACATTCAGCCTAGCATTTCCGTGGTTATCCAGATACTGACATACAATGACATCACGCAGAGTGAGTCAAGCAGAAGGCTGATTCATGGATCAGGGTTTTTGATAATCAACCAACACAAGTATTTAGGTAATTATGTCTGTACAGGATGTTATGACATATCTATCCTACATATACTACCAGTTGCTGAGACAGCTTCTTTTTATTACTAAAATATACCTTTCCTGCTTTAAAACGTTACAACAGTTGTGGGAATTTCTCTTATTGATGAGCCACATGCCGCCTTGGTGAAAGTGACAGGGTCAACTTGTGTGAATTAATGCTGAACTGGAAGCACAGAGGAGACTGCCCATGGCTCATCACCTGACTGCTGGAAGGTTGAAAGGTTTGGCAGCAGGGCTGGAATTGAGAGAAGCAACTAAAAAGAAGGGGAAGTGAGAACATCCCAGGCATTTCTATCGGTCATCATCTTGTGTTAGTGACCAAATACCATGAGACCACTGAATGCCCTTTCTCCTGTTTCAGCCTGTGTTTCTGCAGGTGCCTCTGCACTTAGTGCCACCAAGACCTGATAAGCTGAGGGGCCGATCCAAGTCTAACCTTCTAGCTGGGAAGGGGGCCCCTGGGAAATGGCTGGATACTGTGCCACCATTTGGCTGTTGCAGCTATCAGGAGGTATAAGCATCCTTTACCGCTGCACACACTTTTCTGCAAACCCTTCTTCTGGCCACAGTCAGGAAGGGGAAAGGTGACTTCACAAAAGGCAGCTGCTATGCACATAACGTCTTGTGTTGTCATCACCAGCTGTGTCAGTTCTTAGTTATATTGGGGATCTGCTTTCCTTCACAGCCTGAGACTGGGGAGCATAGCTGTGCTCCCCAGTGCTAGGCCACTGTTTGGGCTGTGCCTGGAGGGTCAACCCTGTCTCTGGAGCCTGTCTCCGTCTCTGACCCTCTCATTGGGAATTTTCCAAGAAACCCTCTCCCATGTTCAGATCTGTGGAGAATTGGCCTTAATTGCCTGCTAGACCTCTGATGTATGCTTTGCAAAAACTACTGGACTCTATCTGAAGGGCTAAATAACAAGGCACAAGGCGCAAGGCGCTTGCTGTCAGGCTGGAGAGCCATAGCTGTGCTGGTGTTCATCTGAACCCCACCAGCTCAATGCTGCTCACTGTGCTCCTTCCGCTGGAAGATGCCTCACCGTTCCTCCTTCCTACTCCCTTTTCCCTTCCTCATGTCAGGAAAGGCTCCTTGGCTTTTAGGTGGGGGCAGATCACAGCAGATGTGTGTACTCCTTTGAGACTCACCCACTGTTTGGCTTAATTAATCCTGACGCATTGCAGTTGCTGTTACGGAAGAAATGTCAAGAGAAATTAGACCAGCTGGTAGCATGAAAACCAGGGAAGCCAGGACTGCGCAGTGCCTCACTTTCCAGAAGTTTGATTTGCTTTCCTGACGGGGGTGGTGGGGGACTCGAAGGCTGTAGGCAGGAGAGGCTGACCTGTGTCAGCTGGTCTTGGCACATTCCCCTTGCATCAAGATCCACTGAGGGGACAACGAGGAACTGTTCCCCAAACAAGCCCAGCAGGAGATCTAGCCAGCAGCAACTGGCATGGCTGGGCTTTAATGAGAGCCAGGACAGCCCTGGGATTCAGCTTGTCTTAGGGTCCTGCTTCCCTGAAGCGTAAGGCTGCAAGGAGCTTAGTTCAGCTCCTCGAGTAGGAGAGAAGCACTGCTGAGTTGCTTCTTTATCTTCTTTTATTCTATGAGCATCTTCAGCTGCTGTTTCTCACCACTTCCTTCACCTTTATAACTATTGACTTGAATGATTTCATACACCAATCAATTTTGTTAGATTTATGAGCAGCCTTCATGCTTTTTTTTCTTAAAGCAAACAACCTTCATATTTTGATGTTCCATTAGACCATCGCATCTGAGCTCTTTCCTTTCTGCAGTGATCTGATTTAAAAAAAATGAGAAGCCAGTGTAATAATACACAGTGCAGCTGCACAACGTGGATGCATTGTAAATACATATTTCCCCCTCTATGAACATCTCCACCTCTGTGCTTTCCTGTGGGACCTGTAGCTCGTAAGTCTGCAGATGCCAGAAGCCTGGAATAGAATTGTTCTTATGGAGAACTGACTTTGACACTTAAATATTGCCTGAAGTTCAGGAGCATATTTTGTGCTGTGCGTCTTGGGGATGCAAGCAAGTAAAATTTCGCTTCTGCTTGATGCATTGGCAAAAAAGTCTCTTTGTTCTACCACAGACAGGCACTTACTTGCCAAAGGGTTGTTACTCATATTTAAATATTAAGAACAAGACCTTGCCATGGCATAGTTTCTCTGGCTTGCCAAGCTCAGAAGTAAGTTTGGCTTCTAGTAGCATAGAATGAACATATTTTTCCTGTTTTGAACCCACAGACTGCATGTCCTGTTGCAGGCGTTGGAGGTCTCACTCCTGCTGTCTGCGCTGGGCTCAGAGCAGGAGTGCTTCTCTTGGATGCCTCAAGGGAGTGGACTGTGAGCTGTGTTGTACCAAGAAGCAGAGGAGACACCAGGCACTCAGAGAGGAGCATGGAAAGAAGGAAAAAGAAGGATGGTTTTGTGATGGCCGTGCCACTCCACAGGGGACAAAGGCCTGTCTGCAGCAGAGGTGCTGGCTTTGGTAGCTGTGATGGCAGTAGCTGCTCTGCACTATCAGGCCTCTTTGCACTGCACCAGCGAGCTCCAGGCCCTGGGGCTGCTCAGGGGTCAATCTAGGCACAAGGTTACCCAGGGCAAGAGGTTATAGGAGGCAGAAAGACAGTCATGGTCTATTGTCTGCTATACCTATGTGTGCAGAGGAAAGCTGGGCTGTTGATGGCCAGTGATGGCCCCTCTAATCTGCAGCAGACAGTGCATCCTGGTTTCTATGTGTCAGCCAAAGGCTCATCTCACCCTGTGAGAATGGTACCGTGGTCTTGTGCATTGTGTCCCTCATCTCCATCCCATTCCATGTACCTCAAAAGATCACAGCATCGCTTATTCTCCTTTTGTTGTGGTCAGGGCAAAGAGAGGTGCTCTGTTGTGCTGTAGAAGACCTGGTTTGTGGGGACAAGGCCTCCGCTCTCACTTTGGCCTTGATCTGAACCTTACTGCACACATCCAAGGTGTAAGAGGGCAAAGGGAATGGGATCTGGGGGCTATGAGAAACATAGCTCGGATACCAGTCCCTGATCCCACATCCGTTCACTCTACTCTTTTCCAGAGGTGCTGCTCTGCTAGGTTCAACGTCATCAGGCTGCACAAAACACTTGCTGTCTGTGGTCACAGCAGGACTGTCCGTCCTCTGGATGATGAGTTTCCAATGAACGTAGAGAAAGAGACCTGAACCAGGTCAGCATCACTGTTTCTTGGATCCTAATGTCCCATTTCCTTTGCAGGAAAGCTTCAGGAGCTCTGCGTGCAGGGAGCAGCCTCATAGCCCAGTGTGAAGGGGGCAGGGTGGCAGTTGTGTTGTGCTGATCAGTCTGTGTCAGGTGGGAATGTACCTCTGCCTGTGTCTCTCTGTACACATCAGGCCACTGCCTGAGCCGGGGCTGCCGTCTGCTGCTCTGCCTGGGAAGAGGTGCACACACAAAGGGCCACGCAGCACAGCTGCTTTGCTCTTTTTCACTCATGGCCCTTCTGTGCACTCAGCACTATCTCAGAGCTTCTCAGCCATGTCAGCAAGATTGACTGCTTTGGGGATGAAGGACTGAGGCTAGGCCAGGACTCTGGGGAGCGACTGCTGTTGATGGGTCATTGGAAGCATTCCTCTTCTCATGTTCTGCACATCTACAAGTCCATGTCCTACATGTCATACAAGTCCTCTGCCTGCTTCAACACAGCAGCCAGCCCAGCTCAATGATTTGGCTTAGGTGAAGCAGGCAGTGGGGTCATTGTCCCATAGTTTGCACCCCTTGGTCTAGCCTACTTTGCTTGAGAGCTGGGCACTGCACATGATGGAAGCCCTCGTCCTTCCCTTCATTGCTGCTGGGTTGGACACAGCAGGCCACTGCTGCAAGTGGTGCGGGCTGCATTGGCATCCAAACAGGTTTTAGTCTGGGGGTGATGCCAGTTGCCTTTGCCCCAAGCCTCCACAGGTGAGCAGAAGTAGCTGTACTGATGGAAAAGATGGCTACCCCAGCTCGCTGGTGCTGCTGACTTGTTGGAAGTCGCCAGCCCTGCCGAATCTGCCAAGGAAACTGTGCGAGTTTCATTCCCTCATCTGAGTTGTGCAAAATCCTCAAGCTTAGCTCACATCAGCCATTTTGAAGGCTTCAGCTAATCTGTTTGGTTTTTCCATGGCATAGATTTGGGAAGGCTCCTGCGAACTGGTCTCCCAGCAATGCGGTGTAGACCCTCCATCCTCGCAAGGGCAGTGAGAGCAAGCTGAGGTACATCTGCTCTTCCACTGGCATGACTGAATCTGAGAGAAGGCACCTCTCCATCACCTGATGCTTTTCTCACTTACAGCCCTGCCCTGGGTTGCTTAAAGCAGCACAATCTCCTCCCTGAGCTCTCTCATGTCAGTGTAAAAGTGGCTTACACCTGCTTTTTAATTCATAATTTCCTCACAGACTTAACTTGGATCATCATAAGCTGTTTCCAATCCTATAGAGTGCAAGCGAAGGCAGGGGGCCTTCAACTAAATGCATGTAACACCAGCACAATTTTATGGCTGGGCAAGCTCTGAGCAACGTGACTGAAGACATGTGAATATTCAGAGCCATTAAAGTCAAAATAAATACAGTGCAGGTGGCCTAATAGATTCAAACAGTGAATGCTGTAGCAGGAACTCCTGTCAGTGTCCATAAGCAAAGAAAGACAAAGTTCATCCAAAGGAAAAAAAAAAATATTCACTCTGCATTATTCACCTAACCACAGCTTCTCCTGAGGGAGACCAAGCTGGTAATGGCTGGAATGGGGGAAGGCAAAGCAAAAGGTGCAACTAAAGTGGCAATAGAAACCAAGCATTTTTTCATGTTTCACCTATTGGTGCTAAACTATTAAATGTGTTTGCTCAGGGTGGGAGGACGTGGAGCCCCGAGGCAGGAGCAGCAACAGACAGAGATACCCCTGAAGCTTTCCACGTTGGCTCTGAAAGACGCTCCAAGGATGGTTTTTCACTGTTCTGTTTTCACAGGACCTCCTCGAAGGAAGGGGAGACACCACCTCCCCATTCACTGTGGGACTGCAAGGTAGAATGGAAGGACAAGCACCTGGCTGGGTCAGAAGGGAAGACCTACTGATGGTTCTCCTGCCCTTATACCCATGCTCTTGAATAAAACTCTAGAAGTTAGTTATCATTAGTGTCTCAACAAATTATGGTAAGGTTTGGGGACCAGCTCCTCTGGGCGCTTTAGTAAACCTGAACCTTATTAGACATCTTCCAGAAAGTCGTCAGAGTCTTTGCACATTTGCTTCAATGTTATTAATTTACAACGGTTACTCAATTAGGAGAGTCTGCTAACTTGTAAAACTTTACTTATTTACACTGTTTCTTGGAGAGGGATTTTCTCAAAGCATGATGATGATAAGCTTAGGCATTACAAATCCTCTTGCTGCTTTTGTCAACAGGCAGTCTGAGAGCATTAATCAGAGAGATGCATGCTTCCCAGCAGTGGCTTCGCTTCGGTTCCCCACCGCTGGGCATGGCCCTGCGAGGCACTGGCTTCCCCCCAAGTCTGGAGGAGCTCTGCACACTGGCATTAGCCTTTCCCAGGGCTGGAAGCCCCATTTGAAAGGCAGCAGCAAACTGGGATGTTTCTCACAACCCTGTTTTTAGGCAACAGGCAAGACAAGGGTGCCTTTGCCTCAAAAGCAAAGCACTCTCCCTAAAGCCTGCATTTCAGCTCAAGGCAATTTTCTTGCACCATGCACGTCTACTGCATGAAGCTTCAGCAAGACAAGATGTGGGGTACACTTGGGCTTCAAAGTGTGCTCTGAATCACTTTCCAGCCAAGTGAAAAATTGTCGTTCAAATTACTCCTGCAGAGAAGGGAAATGGAGCACAGGGTGAGGACTGGGAGTGTTGTGTCCTCCAAGCCCTCAAGACTGTCTTGATCACCTTGAGCGTTGTCCCAAATGCTCCTTGTTTGTCTAGGAGCCTCCAATTGATTTCAGTCCAAGCCAGTTATGCAGCTCTGTGTTATTCACAGGGCAAATGTGGTAGGTAAATGCTGCTGATTTGCTACTCCTGGGAGGTGCTGGTATACATTAGTGGTATGAGGAACTTGGCACAATTTCTGCCGTGCCCAAGCCTGGGGTGTTATTTATCCCTGTGTCACTGCTGCAAGTGAGATTTAACAAAGAGGAGTTTCTCATTCCTGCTAGTTACTGAGATTTTGCTCTGGGCACTTGGTGAATCCTCATCTCCCTGGTGTGCAGACACTCTTGGTGCATGAAGCATAAAGTTTGAACCCACCTTGCAAACTGGGAGAAGTCCTTCCTCCATGATGGATTCACTGAGGTGGTACTGGGGAAGGTGAACCCATCTGCTAGCTAGTTTGGGCAAGAAAGCCACTGTTCTGGGCAGTGAGAAATAAGGGTAAGCATCTGGCTGCCAGAACAGGCAGTTATTAGACACATGGAGGGTTTGACATGGGTTGTGTGGAAGTGCTCCTTTCGCGCCTGTGTCCAATGCCTGCCTGTCTGGCTACTCGGACTTCTTTATGTGTTACTCACAGCATTATTCTGTGTATTGACATTTGCCTTCTTTGAAAGCTGCAGGGAGAGGATAACCCACTGCCTTCTTACAAGGAAAATGCCAATAATGAAATCAGATGCAGCGGGTTCTCCCTTCACTAAGAGCTCCATGGTTTCATGAACGTGTTGTGAGCATGTTGGTCGCCTTTGCTTGCCTTGAAGAGGTTTGCGTCTTGAAGCAAATTGATTTCCCCTCAGAGTCAACATGAAAGCAAAGTTTTTCATCCCTGACTGTTCTACAGGTGTCTGTGCAAGATCTAATATACGTGTTAATGTGCATGCAAAGATGTTGCTAGGAAACTTGTGAGAGGAAAATGAGGAAATGCTGTTAATAGAGGCAAGTGACAGGGCCTCAGAAGTCTTCCTTTGCAGTTTTGCTGGTGGTTGTTATTATAGAAACAGGGCCAACTGTGAAGCTGAGTTGGATTATCCCCTGCTATCAGTGGGCCTGCTTAAATAGCAGCAGAAAACCAGGCTTCGCTTGGCTCTTGTGGTGGGGTTTTGATGTTGCTCCATCCCAGATAAGCTTCATTGCACCATCTGCTTCTGGAAAGGGTGGGTAAGTGTCTTCTGTCTGGATTAGCTGGTGGGGACTCTGCTCTGCCTTATTTCACTGTACCTATCTGGCACTCACTGGTGACCAGTCTGAACCAGCCTGTTGCAGACCTGTCTGAGCCCCATGTTGGGGCAGTGCTTTCCCAGTCAGCCTGATATTGTTTTGTGGTGTCTAGAGCACTGAGGGAGGTCACTTTTTGCCACTACCTTTGTCTGTCTCCAGTGGGCCTCTTTGAGCTTAATTCAGCTCAAAGGTGATCTTGAATGTGAGAATTTCCTCCCCTCTTTGTGATGTGAGTCCTATAGAGTCCAAGGGACGCAAAGCTATCAGGGACTGCTAATATCTTATATTTGGAAGAGGCCAAAAAACTTTTGGCTCGGGTTGACTGTGGTTACACTTAATACATGATCTTTCCAGGTTAACTCCTCTTGCCTTCCCCTCCTAAAGGCATATTATTTCTGTAAGAAGTGTTGCTCTTCCTGCCATTACTGTCCCCAAGAAGCAACCTTTTGCTTCTCACAAAAGGTTACGGAGTGCTGAGCTTGCCCTCTTTTGGAGAAACATTAAATTGTGTATGTTATGCACTTTCCAACCACTGTAAATATTAAGGCTGGCAATCCTTGCCGGCTTGCTCCCAGCTGAAGATGTGGCATTCTGCTACTTCAGCTTCTTGTCAAACTTCTTCAGTACATAATACTTCCCTTCATGTCATCACTTGTTGCATTTCTTTTTTAGGAATAGCCAGGAAAAAAAAAAAACCAACAACAAAATCCAAATTAACTGAACTCCGGCAGAAAAGATTTTCTTTGGATATAACCATTTGTCCTCTCAGCTAAGAGTGACCTGCAGGTGCCTGGTGTCAGCTGCAGTGGGAAAGTCTTTGCTCTGTTGTGTTGTGTGGATGAGAGCAAGTTGCCTGCCAGACAAGATTTTTAGAATGAATTGAGGATGGAGTTGTTCCTCATGTCCTGAAGTATAACTTGTCTATGTGGCTCATGCTGAAGTAGCCCTGATAACTTTTTAGCCCATTGCATGCCAACTGCTATTGCAAAGAAGTCCTGGAATACTTTAGTGAGCTTAAAATATTTATTGGAAGAATTCTCTCCTTCTGGGCTCCCTAGTGTTCAGATCCAGAGACTTATTTTTTTTTAATCTTTAAGGCTTTGCATGCCGAAAAGATTGTCTGATTTTTTTTTCCCCATCTCTTAGCTGATCTAATAAAAATTAATTCCTTTCCCTACAAACTTTGTCTCTGCTACAGCCTAAAGCCTTCACAACTACAACAATACTACTACTGTGAACAAAGTGGCCTCCATTTCAATGAATCCAACTGTGCAGAACTCAAAGGGAATTAGCTGTGCAACCATTTAAAATGACTCAAATGCATCTCTATGCACAAAAAGTCATAGCATTAAAGTCTCAAGTCTTTTCAGGACATGTGTCCCCTTTGTGCAGCTGGGAATTGCCCTTCTCTAATAGCATGAAGCTCCCATTTCTATCCCTTCAAGACCATCATGCATTGAAGATGAGAGGGGTTTTGTTGTACAGGGTTTTTATGCCTAGAAAAATATCACTAGCCCAAGGCTGAATCTTGTCTGTGCTGAGTGGGCATAGTGTGGGGAGAATATGCCTTTGAAACTGATGAGTTATTTGTAACACTAGAATACATCTCAGTGAAGATGGATTAATAGGTAGAGTACAGCTGAGCTGGTGAAAGGTACATGATTAATTCAGTTTTGAGAGAACCGTATAATTTATAGCCTGGATCACACCTCCAATTAGGCATATCACATTTATTTCTACAGATGTAAAGTCTAGGAATACCATACACGAATGTCAGCTGTAGCGTGCTTGGTGCTGTACAAATAGAAATAAAGATACAATGTAAGAGAAGGCACACCTGAAAAATGCTGAGACTATTTTGGAAGGCAATGCTGCTCACTAGTGAAATATTAGCCTGTGGAAGCTTTCATGCTTAATGAATTCCTGACTATTTCCATAAATGTCCCAGTTTCTGTCTTTGTAGCCATTCCCTCATGGAGGCCAAGTTTGATTCCAAGGAGAAATAAGCTGAGGAAGGCTATTTAAGGGGTCAAGAGAAGCATTCCAAAGGTGGATGTCCAGTGATGCTTTAGATGATGTGGGTTTTGGGTGCCAGGGTCACCAGAGGTTGAAGTTTCGCTGATGAGGGATGTGTGGGTTCCTGCCTTCTGGTGGGCTGAAACTGTAACACAGGGCTATAGAAAAGAAGGGGAATTTGCCTGTAAAGGAAGCGGTCTGTCCCAGGCAGAAACAGGTCGCTGTGCCTCATTATAGACATGACCAAGGCGATGAGGAAAGCTATCTAGGCTGGAGCTCCTGCTTCCTGTAAGGGCATTAGTTGCCCTTGCTGTGGGCCCATCTCAACATCAAGCAACCTAGGGAAAGCAGGCTTAAACTGAACTGCTGCCCCTTTACACTGCAGGGAAGAACCCCCTGCCACATGACTGCGAAGTGGATGTCAGTCAAAACCCTGGGTTACTTTTGCTGCACTGAAGACCTTGCTGTTATACCTCTACCTGTACGACATGCGATGCTGTTGTAGGAGCTCTGCCGTGCACCTCCGCGTCACACCTTGGGGCTACTGTTCACTGCACAGCTTGTGCTCCCCGTGTTAGTGATTTAGGAAGTATCGCTGCATAAATCAGTGTGCAGGGAAATAACTTAGCCTCTCTGCCAGGTGTCTGTTTTCCTGTAGTCTTCCCCAGTATTTCAGACTGGATCAGTAATGAGCAGAGAGCTATATTTGTGTGGAAGTGAGATGCCAGCTCCTTAAGGATTCATTTATTGGGCTGCAGGCCAAGACATATTCTGGCCCTTGATTGCATGTTACTCGCTGCATTTACTTAATCCAATGGGGAGTGTTTTAAATTTTCAGTCCAACAACATGAATGCATCATTGCACAGTCCTCTGATTTTCTTACTAGCAAAATGTGAGTAGTGAGGAATGGGGCTAAGGAAGAATGAATCAACAGTGTTGTTTGTCTGAGGAGGGTCAAGATCTGCTCTGTGGCTCTGGGCTCCTTCTGGTACAGGTAAGATAAGGACTGGTGCTTGTATTTTCACAACATCAAGATCAATTTTATGAGACGCTTCTGAAAAAATCTGGTTTGTAGCTGCTTGTCTTTGCCTTCCTAGAGAAAGCCAGCTGCTTTGTTCTCTTTTAGTAGAAGGATTCATCCTTGGAGATGACACCTCCTGGAAACCATTATAGAACATAGTATCCCTGGTAACTGGAGCTGATATATCTATACTCAGAAGAAATCTGTGCCATCTTAAACTGGGAGTTGAATGGGTAGGGGAGGATAACTTCAGAAAAAGCTGCTCTGAGCCACTGGAGGTAGGATCAGGAGTCCATGCGACGTGTCCAAACATAACCTTATGCAGAAGTGTAAACCCAGTCCCAAGTTCAGTATACCTGGGGTATCATTCAAACAGTAGTATGTCCAGGGAAGTCACTTAGACCTTGCCTGTCCTACATACAATTTAAATTGTTAAAATATGTTAGTGCAGACACCACTCTGAGAAAAACCGAGTTGGTTAGCATGCCCTGTTATCAGTATGATCTTGCTATGATTCTCTATTGATTAAATTGAATTGCGATCAAGTACTGTTGCAGTGATGTAGAGGCTTTGATTCACTACCACGTGTGAACATAAGAGGAAGCTGGGCTTTCTTCAGCCTGGAGAAGAGCAAGGTCAGGGGAACAAACACCTGTCTTCCAATGCATATGTGGAAGCCATCAAGAAGGTGGAGGCAGGCCCTTTTTGCTGAGGGTAATTAATCACTGGAATAGGTAGCTCAGAAGTTGTGGAGTCTGTGTCCTTAGAGGTTTTGAAGAACTGACTGGTCAAAGCCCCAAGCAACCTAGTCTGAATTGGATATTGGCCCTGCTGAAACTGTTTGCTAATTTTCTTTTTAAGTAAGAAATATTTTTGTTTGCTTTTTTTCCTTGACTTAGTTGCTTCATAAACAACATTTTTAATTCAAAACTTAAGAAAAAGACCTTCAAATCTTTTCTGTATTTGAGAAGCTCAAACTGGAATCTCTCCACAAAAAGAAGCAATGTGAAGAAAAATGCTTTTGGTAAAAATCCATTTGAAAAACTTGGACCTGGTCTATGCTCAGTTTTAGGTGTGTCTAGACAGAGTGAATAACACTGGGGGTGGTAACTAGGACTTCTCAGAATTTTCATATTCCAGTTGCACCCAAGGGCCTCCATAGGTTGGTCCAGTGCATCCCTTTGAAGAACAGGCAGATGAAGAAAAAAGTGAATTTATTATTAAGGACTTAATTTAGCTAAATTGAGTTAAATCTGCACTACCAAACTGAAAGCTCCAATTGGTTTACTAAAAGTCTGATCCTCTATAGTTCTCCAGCTGGGTTTGAAGGACTATGTGTTCCCCCAGCAGAACATGCTCTCTCTGGCTGACTAACACCCAACTGCTGCTACCCCGTATCTTTTTGAGAGCCCCCTGTTTTCCAAAGGACAGCTTCGGTGGAGGTCACACGCTCCCTGCTCCTCATACTGATACAGTATAGAGAAATGCAGCCATGGTGTGATAACAGAGGCCTTGAAAGAGTGGACAGAGGATGCAGTGCAGAGGAGAACAGGCATGGGGTGATAAGAAGAGAGGGGCAGGATACCACTGTAGACCCAAGATCAGATAAAGAAATGCAGATATGAGAGCTGTATGCAGACATGAGACCAGTATTAAAGGGAAAAAAAAAAAAGAACAGAATCCAATATATGTAAAAGTTCTCCATATGTGGTAAATCTGGATGCAGTGTGGACTTCCAGACCAAGGAAGGAGGAGTGAGATGTAAAATGTTGCTAGAAAAATGTATAAACCCAGCTCCATATGGACCTTAGATGGAGGAGGAAGAATACATCAGCATTGCCCTTCTCCCTGAGAGGAGAAAGATGGGGTGTTTGCTGGGAAGTGTGTAAAACAATTTCAACTGTATTACCACTCAGACTTTTTCCAAATAATATTCTTTCTTTATTTTTTCCTCTAATAATTAGAACTAGGCAAATAATATTTCTTCGATAAGACTGTTAAGATTTCAGTTACACTGACAGTAAATTCTTGGGTTTGCATATAAGGTCTGTTTCCATATTGTCTATAGCAAGAATCTCAGTGCAACGGCAGGACTTAGCTGGTGAGTGATAGCCGTGAAAAAATAAAAAAGAAACAATGACTAGAAGAAGTAATAACCTCCTCAGGCTCAGCTTTATGCCCTCTGGCATGAGACATCCTCCTGCCCCCCCAACTTGCAGTGCTCCGTGGGACCAAGCTTCTCTGGAGAAACTGGCAAGTGAGAGATACCACAGACTACCGCCAACCGTGAGTCAGAGGGCACGAGGGAAACAAGCGAGGTGAGGTTTTCCTCTAAGAGTGCTGGCAAGCAGACACTTAAATTGCTGCCTCTGCTAGTCCAGTCCTGAACTCAGGGCTCTAGTTGCTGCATCTGTCCTTTTCCGTCTTTACTTCCTTTCTCTTAACATGAGAGGGACCCTGTTGGGATTCCTGGAGACTTGACTTCTGCGTGTGGTGGCTATGCTAGTCTCTGCTGTGCTGCAACCACAGCTACAAAACCCAGAAATGCTTTTGCCTGTGTGACCCATTCTGTCCCAGACCATTTTGCTAAGATAAGCAAAAAGTAAGGCAACTGGTGTAGTGGGTTTTGTACTGCTGAGCGAGGCACCTCGCTGAGACCGCTGCTCTCATTTCTCATACTGTAACCGTACTGTTGTTGAAAGCACTCATTGCCATTCACCTTTAGGAGTTTAATTTGCATAATCATTTTTCTTGCAAGGCTTCAGAATTGGCTGATCTGGACTCTCCACTTGAAAATATCTTAACTGTGCTTTTCAATATGCACACAATGCTGCGAGAGAGAACAAAACGATCTTGTTGTGTTACCATAGAGACATCCAGGGTCTAAGAAGGGTTCCTGCTCAAAATCGGACTGTTAAAGGGACAAGGGGCTGTTAAAATTTGATGGAGGGTTTAATCCTTGACCAGGCACTGGTATAGATCAGTGCCGTCAGGGTGAAATGAACTGGCAGTCCCAGCGTAGTACTTTACAGACAGCACTGTTCAGTCCAGCTGGCCCAAGGGGGCTGTCGTCTTGGTAGATTAAGAAAGAAAAAAAAAAAAAGAAAAAGAGGTGGAGGGGAGGGGGAAAGGTCCAGGAAATTCACTTGAAAATGTTAAATCACTTTACGCTTTTCCTTCATTTTCCTGCCTTCTTTTGATTTGAGGGCTAATTAAGAGGCTTGCCTTTGTACTTGGACAACTCAACGTCGCTTTTTAAGCATACACTTTTTAAGCACCAATAAATGAACGCAGGCGTGAGGGAAGGTGCAGGGCTGGCAACTCTGCTCTGGAGACTGAAGTCCTACGTTCACAGTTAAAGGCAAATAGCAGGAATGTGGCTGTGTTCCTGTGTTGACCTGGAGAAAACATGGTTTGGACTGAGAGGACACTACCTTCTATGAGTCTGCTGAGTTTTTAGTGTTGGTGCTGTAATTGCCAGCTATAATGACTGTTTTGTGCAATGGAGGGAGAAGAAAATGTCTCACTATATGCATAAAGGGAAGGAAAAATTGGCTGGGAGTAGATTTAGCAGTAAGACCTTCTGGCAGTTAGCACTGTCTTTGCTTCGGACTACAGTGTCTGGGCTACTTATAAGCATGAAAACATTGCTTACAAATCCTACTAGCCAACTCATTTAAAGCCCTAGTCCAAAATGGAGAGAGAGGCTGTACTCTGCCCCATGTGAGTTAACAGAGGTGAACCCTGGAATTATAACCCCTAAATGGGCATTTGAAAGAGCATTGGTGAACATGTTTTGAAAATGTGTGTTTTGTTGTTGAGACTGCGGTGGGAGATGCAAACCTGCCTTGCGTTAGACGTGGAGCTGTTCCTCTCCTCACCAACAGTAGCTGCTAGTTCAGGCTCTTAGGACCTCCTGGCTCTGGAGTCTGGTGAGGGCAGAGTTTAATCCTTCACACTGTCCTTAAGTCAGCCCTGATGTCTTCCTCCTCTGGCTTAAATCCTGGCCCTGATGGACTCACCTGATGACTGTTTTGTTATGTAGTGAGCATGGTAAGGTCTCTAAGACAGTTCTGCTCTCTGTCTCTCTGCTGTGAAACAAACCCTTTCTGGCCCAGGCTAATGTGAATTATGCAACCCTGCCCTGCATAGGAAGCCGTGGCATATTGAGCCAAAGCAGTATGTTCAGCAGAGCTAAACATACACATTTGTGCACATCCAAGATACTATTAACTCCTCAGGTGCCAGGTACTCTGACAAATACCATGTGGCCCATGGCTAACACTAAGCAAAGGCAGGCTATACTGTCAATAATAGCTTGGAAACTTCCATTCCTGTCAGTGATTTACAGGGTGGTTTAGACTCCTTCCAGAACAGGTGAAAGGAAGGTCAGCTGGCATGGGATCAGGGCAGCTTCCCAGCAGCACAGCAAATGCTGCTGCAAGGAGAGGTTTGAGTTTGAAGTAGAGCATGGGCAATGTTAAACAGCAGGTCATGTCAAAGTGCAAGTTTATGTTTTGTTTTTATATTTCTTTATTCTTATATATAGGAAGTCTTTCTTATATGAAATATCCTAAACAGAAGATTTTAATTGTTCCCGCGGGGCTGCCTAGATTTTGGAGGGACCACCCTTGATGTGGCTGGCTCCCTGATTTGGAGTATCAAGGGCAGACCCAGAAGACACTGAGCACTTGTCATGTGAAAGTGCTGACAGGCAGGGGTGAGGTCCACGCTTCCCAAAATTTAACAGTCACTTTGGTATGATGCTAATAAGTAGCATCATGCTTTATAGGTGGAAAACCCTGCCCAAATTGACCTTTAGGCCAGTAATGCATAACCCTCCCCATCACTGCATGGGCCACCTATCTCATCTATGGGTAGATTGCACTGTGGATACCAAAGATCTGAGCTCTCCCCTGCCTCGGTCCAACAGAGACGCTTTGCTCGGCTGCAGAGTAACATAGATAGTATGGTAGTCCCTGAGCCAAGCAAGCCTCCTGAACTGTGAGCAGCCGTGAGGGTGCTACAGAGATACCTGCATTGCTCTGTGGGCTTGGCAAAGTCAGTGTCTGCCGAATGCGCAAGTCTCTGCCCTGTGCTCTCCAGACTGTCCTGTATTTCCCTGGGGTTTTCACCATTGCCTGGGACGTCCCTGGCCTTTCTAGATAACTTTCAAAAATAACTTTTATTCCAGTAAGTTATTGATACAGACATCATTAACGACACCAAGATTAAGCGAAGAGGCCATACGTTCACCAGCACAAGGATTTTAGCCTCTTATTTTCCTTGACTCTCTATTCATTTTTAGTCCTTGTAGGAAAAAGCAAGTAAGTGGCTGAAAAACATTTTATATGGTTACTAGTTGCCAATGAGCATCAAACAGTTAAGAAATGCAGCAAGCCACAACATCTTTCATTAGACCAGTGGATGTACTAAGGAAAAACCAGATAAGTTTTCAGGCATGGAAGCCCTTCTTCAGGTCAATGTGCCCAAGAGTGTGTTGATATTTTTCAGCTACATCAGCTGGTCTAGTAAAAGTTATTGCTTCTCTGTAGAAGTTATTGCACCTCACATATCTTTAGACCATCACAGCCACAGCAACACTGCTACTAAACAAGATTCTTGAAGACCCATTTTGTATCACAACTGCAGGAATATGTCCACATGAGTCCTAACTTAAGTGTATTTCTTCTCAATTTTGTCATCTATTTATTTTCTGTCACAGCTTTATGTAATAAATTCTTTCAGCAGTTCTGGGGGAAAAAAATGGAAGAGTGATTGATTTCCATTTTCTGAGCTTTATGGGGTGTGCTACTTAGAAGACTTGTCATTACCACCATTTGCTGGCATTTAGTGGAAGATTTAATTCACCTACTGTAATGATTTGGGGAAATCTGTCGATGTACAATTTAGAAAGTTATTATGTAAATGGCAGCATTACGAAATGCTTTTATGTGGATGAAACATCCACCGTTTGCTAACAGGGGTGGCAGCATGTGTCTGACAGGGTACAATGGACAGTTGTTAACTACAGCAAGAACAGCATGTCCAAAGAAAAGATTTAGTTGAATCCTTGGGGAGCAATTTGTTCCAAACATGTCTGCGTGGACTTGGGTTTGGGAGAGTGGAGTGAGAAAGAGACGAAGGATTTAAAAATGTTGAATAAAAAGCTTTGGTTTTGTAGATGTACACTGAAACACAGCGGGTCTCCGGGCAGGAGGAGGGGAGAGAGGAGAGGATTTTGTAGCTGAGGAGGTTTGCTTTTACTGTGGGAGCAGCCAAGGAAAACAGAAGATGTAGAAAAGACGGCGAGACTTCACAAGATTGTGGATTAGCTCAAAGGGCATTGGGATGCTCCAGGGTGGTCAGAAATCACGGGGGTGGGGTGCGTAGAAATGCATTTATTCCCCGTGCTACTGAGGAAAGGAGCACCTTGCAGTGCACTTAGCCAAGTCAGTGTGTTGCAGGTACTACATGCCTGTGATGAAGAAACCAGATGAACCAGCATGTCCACAAGGGTGGAAAGGTCTAGGGGAAGCAGTGCCTCAGCTCAGCTCCTGGGTGCTTGCAAAGCTTGGCTGTGCGGCTCCCTTCCCATGAAATGGGGACAGGCAGAGAGAGACAGCTCTCTAGGTGTGGGTCAAAGTGGCCTTGGAGAAAGAGACAGCACGGTGGCTTACTTCAGCGCCGAGAAGTTTGAAAGTACGTCTAACCCACACGGGGTTTCCATGGACACATCTGCCCCTGCCATCTGGCGTCGAAGGAGTGTGGAAATTTGCCTGTTATTTTGGGGCTGGTCTCAACTCAGATATTCCCGAGGTCTTGCTACGTGGCCGACATGCAGGCAGAGGTCGTTGCTGTGGCAGGGATCAGGTTATCCTGACTGGCACATGAGCAGTGCTTACCCAAAAGCCTACGCTGGCAATGCATTGGACGCGCGGTGCCTGCACTGGACTGCACCTGACTCTGGACAGCGAGGGCAGATGAGAGTAAACTAGTAAATACCCACCTCTCCCAGGCATGAGGCTCCTGCTGATTCCAGTACGCAGGCTTTCAAAACCACAAACCTTTGTACTTGGGACAGTATTCCCACATAATTATCCCTGTGGCCAGGACCAAAAAAATCTCCTGGGATAGATGAGTTGACAGGAGTATCACTGTTTCTTCTTCTGGTTAGTGACATCTGTTTTGTATACACAGGCATTCAGCAAAATAAATCTAGGGGTTTGGCTTAATTTTTTTATTGAAAAGGTACAGAGATGGTTAATTGGGTGCATCTCTGAAGGTCTGTCATATTTCTTCCCAGATAGGATTAAAACAGTTCAATCTGCAAACTCTATTTCCTCTGTCAAAGGAAGATAACCAATTCCACCGACTGAAGTTATTAATGATCAACTGAGTGAATTTTATCCATCTCTTTGTATCTTGGAAGGACACTTCACTGAAGCTGATTTTGATCAATTTGTAAGCAATGTCACCTTCAATAAATTCCCATCTGACAATAGATAACCCAGTAACACGCTGGGAGACAGCAAAGGTGATGTAAGACTTGGCATCTATTGCAGCTCTTGAACCCAACTGCATCCCCACTCAGTTTTTTTAGAGCCATGTTAAGGGAAAAGGGGGAAAAAAAAAAAAGGCGTCATCCTAGAAAAAAGCCGCCTTCTCAGATTTGATTCAGAAACATGTTTTTCCCTGAGACATGAGAATTGCATTACTTACCATAATTCTTTCAAAAGAAAAAGCAGGTGGGAGTGGTTTCATTTTTTTCTCTTTCTGTCTTTGCCCAGCCTAGCGTGTAAAGTCTTGGCAAGTATCTTGACCATTCAGTTTAAGGATCCCATGTCAGTTCTTTGTGAGCAATGTAACACAACTGAGCCCTGCAGTGGTCACCTGCCAGCATCTGATGCTTGGGATACTGCAACCGTATCTCCTCTATCCACGACCTGCTATTCCATCAGTGCCAAGGAAGAGGTATAGACACTCACTGGTGGGAAAACAGACTGCTGGAGCAGCAAATATATGTCTGCTCGTAGCTCCAGCATCCCACTGGCTGGAGTGTGCTGCGCTCACTGAATAAATGGTTGGCATAACCCTAATATTTTGGGGAAGGCTCAAGGGCAACTCAAGTAGAAATCCAGAGTTCCAGGAACAATATCTCTTCGTCCATGTCCTTTCTGTACAATCTGCAAGCTATTTTTGGAAGTGGTGGTAAGGTGGAGAGGGAGCCAGGGTGAGAGGACTGAGTGGTGCATCTGAAGATTATTATTCCCTGTGGCTGCTCCATCCTTCTGGAGCGTGGCCACAGATTGTTCTTGCAATTGCTGCAAGAAGCAGCTAAAGTCACTTGCTGTGTCACTGTGTTATGCGGGTATGACATAGTATCTGCTGTGGTGCCCAGATCCTAAAGGTGATTTAAATACTCCCTGCTCCTACCGGCTTGGGTCAGAAGGGAGACATTTGGGTCCGTTCTGGGCAGAAATACTTTCTCTGACCACCAGGCTCTTGATTCACATTATGCTCACTGCGCTCTTTAGGAAGCACATTAATTCAGCCACTGTACAGGGCGAACTGATCTTCACTGTTTACCTGCCAGCTGATGCACAGCAGGAGGCAAGGAACAGTCCAAGGCGAGCTGGGATGGCATTTGCCAAATGCGGTGTGTCTTTATACTTAAAATCACACTTATTTCCATTAGGTCAAGAGATCTTCCAAGTCTTGGCAGATCATGAAGGCAGTGCGGCAGTCCTAGGGAGAGTATGGAATTTTTCTTGTTTTTACTTGATTTGTCTTTGCATCTTTTCATCCCCGGAAGTTATCTGAAGGAGTAAGGGTAGAAGCAGGCCACTGTGCCCAGCGTGCTCTCTGCCCTTGACTTTGGTGAAGGAGGTTATGTTTGATAAGAAACATTCATGGGCTTTCATTGTAGTCAGGAGTGCGGACATACCCATTGCATTCCTCCAGATGGTCGCTGGATGTACCCACAAGGACGGGGGTCTCCTGGAGCTGCTGCTGATCAATAAGAACATCATGTTCCTCTACGCTTCTTCTAGATGAAAAATACAGCAGGCCAGCTGAAGGGAAGAGAAGCGGTCTGAGGGAGTCTGATAAAACTTCAGTCCCCTTATTGCTGGAGAATGAGGGAAAGAGTTGGGCTATGACTCTCCCTTCGGTGCTCTTCTGAAGTGTTATGCTTCAGCTGCTTGAGCCTTTGCCAAGAGCTGGCTCCTTAATGGAGCAAAACTATCTCTCGGCCTGCCCGCCCAGGGCAGGGCTGGAGTGCAGGGTGTTTTGCAAGAGCGCTAGATCTATGAGACTGTCCACATTGTCAGGTTTGATGCCTGAGGACACGCTGCAGGCACCTGACAGATCTGGAAAGACACTGGGGCTACATCCCCTGGATCACCATGTGGTGCCTTTTCATTCCGCTGTACCACCCCTCATTGAATGAAATCCCAGCCCACATGGGAGTCAGCAGGAGTTTTGCTGCCAGATAAGGGCAGGTCAGCCATCGCGCCTCATAAACAGAGTTAGTGGAATTTTTTTCTGGAACCAAGAAAATCAGTAGGCCTGGACTGCTGGGGTGATGTTTTTACCTGGTTCTCTGGCAGAAGCGTGCCAAAGCTTGATGCTGGGCAAGGCAGAGCTTAGCCTAGGCTGGTTAGGTGGTAGCCAGTTTCCCACTTACTCTTTTCACAGGCACCAACTTACCTTTTTCCTGTGCCTTAGACATTTCTGCTCTGCTACCCCAGATACTTTTCCTTGTCTTCTTCACTCCCATGCGCAGCTCCCCCTTTCTCCATGGGAGTGCAGCCACATAAAGGGTCAATGCAGCTTTTTGAGGTGACTGAGGAGGCAGGAACCTGAGAGGTGCTGAGCGACAGGGTAGGCTGGGCATGAGGACACTCCCAGAGCCTCTGGCTGGGAAGGAGGTAGGGAGAAGCTTCACAAGATGGATTGGCTGCCTGCAGGACGCAAAGGCTACGCGGCTGCGCTTTGGTGGGCAGGAAACTTTGGGTAGGGGAATAAAGCAATTGTACGCTTTGGAGAATTGTTAGAGGATTTTCCTAACCAAACTGCTTATTTTCACAAAGCAAAACTAACGCGGTTGGACTTGGACAGGGAGCTGGGCACGTGGAAGGAGTTGATCTGTGTGAGCTCTCTGCTTTGATCCTTTCCCCAAATGACTGCCCCAAATTTGTAAAGGGCTCCTTTCCTCCCTTCCCACCCGCTACGTGCACACTTGATGCCTAGTGTGCTGGATTTTGATTGATTGATTTTTCTGTGTAGCATTAAGGACTGCAATTACTTAAGCTCATGACCCTAAATAACACCCTCCTTGGCGATTCTCGTGTTCTGTAGTATTGCAGGGCCTCAAGTCCAAGAACTGCTTTACTCCCTTCAGAAATGTCTCGGTCTGATTTTTAGGGGTGCTGAACGCTCGAGTCTCCCGCTGTCTTGAACAGCAGAGTTAGACCTTTGAACAACAAGACAGAGAGGTTTACGCTGCGCGCTGCTGCAGCGCCGGGTCCCATGCATCCTGTCCCAAATCATTTGCCGTGTGCTGCCACCCTCTTCTTCCATGCAGCAGAAGCAGCCCCCACGCTGCCGGGATGATGTGGAGAAGCTGTGGGGGTGCCATCTCCAGCCTGGGCTGGACCGCGACTCCTCACCCCGGCCCGCGTAGCATCCCCACGGATGCGGGGCGGGGGGGTGCGGGGGGGGGTGGGGGGGGGAGGGAAGCCGCGGTTTGTGGGTGGCCCGCGGGGGGAAGGAGGGTGGTGGGATGCGCCTGTGTGTGCCGGGACGGGACGCGCGGTGCCGTGCGGGGGGTGACAGCCGCAGCCCGGCGGGTTGCGGGGGCGGTTCGGGGCCGCCAGGCTGCGCTCTCGGGCCGGCCGCCGCGCCTTGCCGCCCTCCCCGGGCTACCGGGGCTTTGGGGCACGGCGGAGCCTCGCCGCGAGCGGGCGGTCCCGGGACGGCGGCGGGACCACCACCGACCGCCGACCAACACCCGAGCACCACCGGCGGCACCTGCGGCTGCGGGGGAAAGGCAGGGCTCGGCGGCCCGCTCGGAGCCCCCTCGGCCGGCCCGGCATGACGCGGCGGCGCCCCGGCGGCGGCGGGAGGTGGGTACCGGTAGCCCTGGCGGCGCTCCTGGCCCTGCGAGGTGAGTGCTGCACGGGTGGAGCGGGGAGAGGTCCCCACGGACGGGGCATCGCCGTGGGAACGGCGCCGGGGATGGGGCGGGCGGGGGGGGACCCCCCGCCCGCCCCATCCCCGGCGCCGTTCCCACGGCGATGCCCCCGGTCCACCGAGCCGGTGGGGAAGTTTTGGTCGCGGTCCCGCCGGTGATGCTCGGAAATGCGGCGGCGGGCGAGCGCTTTTGCAGGCAGGCGCGGGGAAGGAGGGCTCCTCCGCTCGGCTCCTTTTGCTGCCTCCCCTGCACCATCCTTCTTGCTCTCATTGAATTTATTTTCCCTTTCTTCCCGTGCTGTAAAACTTGCTTTAAACTGGGCTTCACGTCACGCTCGCTTGCCTGGGCCTAGCCCCTTGGTAAGCTCACCTGGGTGGAAAACTCTGGTCCACCCTTGAGGCCCTGAGGCAGCAGGGAACTTTCTGCAGAGATGGTGACAGGTTGCCCACAGCCCTCCGTGTCACCCGGGAGTCCCCCCTGCCTCCTCTGCCTTCTCCTCCGAGGCGCATGGCAGGCTCCTTCAGCTCTAAGATAAGTGCCTGCCCCCGGGGATGTGGAGAGACCCAAACGACTCCATCACCCCCCACCCCCTTCTAGAAGCCCTTCAGAAAGAAGGTGCGTACCCCGGTCCCCTGTGTGGAGAGGGAACAAATTGCATGCGACGGATGCTACTCACATCACTTAGTGCATTGGTGGAGAGCGCCAGGAGATGCTGTGATAAGGGCAACAGGAGAAACTAGAGAGTGCAAAATATTCAGACTCATCTGTTGATCAGGTGGTGATGCCTTCTTTCAAGTAATGCCAAACTTTAGAGCAGGCCCGTTCAGTTATGTTTTACTGAGGTCTACAAGGTAATTTCCCTGAGGTCTGCTCACTCGTGCAGGGGTCCACTTAGTAGTTTTGCAGAGGTCTGCTCAGCAGTGAGCAGTACGCAGCTCCGCTGAGCCAGCTGGGTGCTGCTGCTGGCCGTCTTTGCGGCTGGGAAACTGGGAAACCTGCTGCAAGTGATCCCTGAGCGAGCGGGAGGACAGTAAGAAATGACAGGATCTCCCACAAGAATACCAGAGACGTCTCAGCAAGGTCTGGATGAAACCACCTCGCAGTCTGGATCTGGATGGAGTCTGCTGCTTGTGTTGCCACGCCTGGTTCTCACTGCCCTGTGAAGTGCAGCAGGCCATTCCCCCCTGCCCAGGACCTGCCAAGAAACAAGTCTTGTGGTGGACAAGATGAACTTTTCACAAATGCCTCAGCCCCAAAAGCACAATGAGTCCTGTCCTCAGAAAATGTGTGGGTGTTTGAGTTGCATGCATTAACTGGAAGTTGCACCTGCTGACTTCAGAGATGAATTATGGAAAAGGAAACTTTATTAGCATTTAATTGAAAGAAATAATCTCAGCTGTTTCACACTTCGTGCTATTCGTTTACTTTTTGTACTTTTCCCAGTTTGGGAAGTGAGTTTCAGGTTCTCAATGCCACAATTTTTTGTCTGTTGACATTGCAAAGGTGTAACTGTCTAGAAAGTTACTGTGCCTACTGCAGTTAGAGGCATATAAGTGATGAAGCGTTTCTGTTGATGTGATATCCCTGTGAAAACATATAGCAGTTACCAGATTTAAGGTTAAAATTGAAGGGGCGTTCAATTATCTCTTTAGGCAAAAAGATTGACTCAATATCTAATTTTCTTTTTCTGGTTGAGGGCATGCAGGGACAATGACGATGGAGACAACTAGGCACAGAAACACACCTTTCCATAATGTATCTACCTGCAATAGTGTAATGCTTTTTCTTGCGCTTTCCTTTAAGGCTTAAGGAATACCTGAATTAACCACCTGTGTCTCAAGCTTGTTTTTTCCTTTTGGTCTTAGGAAAAGTCTTTAGAAGACAGTAGGAGATGAAAATAGCTGTGGTACACGGTTACTTCTGCGTAACATAGTACGGCCATGTTTTTGGTGGTTCTTGAATTTGAAAAGAAAACCCTGATAAGGTATAAGGAGCAGACATACACTCATGAAAGCTGAAACCAAATGGGGAGAGTTTTTTCTAAACAACATTTGCGTAAGATCGGTAAGCATATTTCTGCTCTGGGTTGCCAAGTCTGGTTAGGAAGAGTGATTTTTTTCCTTTTTAAGGCTTTAGATTGGTTTAGATCATAGAGAAGCAAAATGACGGGGTCATATGCAAAGTGATACCTAAATGAAAGGTAAAGGGTTTAAAAGTTAAAGGATCAGAAACCGTAAGAGTGTATAAACAGAAGAAATACTTAGTGCCAAACAAATGAGAAGTGGTGGGGAAAAAAGGTCCCTGGAGGTCATTTTGTCATTCTTGCACTTTATGCCTATGATAAAATACGGTCAGACTTTGTAGTGAAATGTCAATCAAGTATTATAGTCCCATTTTCTTATGTTGTTTTGCAATTTGTAGAATAGCAGTGATTCTTTTTAACCGGAGCTAGATGACTGCTTTCTTTGGGCCTATAATACCCATGCTTAATGCTCCTGGGGCAGGGGCAGCATCTATGTTTTCCCTTTAAAGCATTATGAGCATAATAACTTTTGCAGAAATAATATTTTTCAGGCTCCCCAGAAGTTTAAGGAAGGATAGGAGGGAATTCTGTTTAGAGCTTTGAAACCAAACCTGCGATTGCAAATCAATCCTGCTACGTAGCCAGAAATAGCATACTGCAAATTGTCAAATGTGTTAGAAATCACACATTGGGTACAGCTAAACTGCAGAACCAACTTTTTTTTTTTTGGTGTTTGGATCCTGTGACGTAGTATCGCAACAGGTGAGATGTCAGTGTGTTACAGTCCGTTGCAGCTGGATCTTGCAAGATCAGGGTAGGGGCTGTGGGGGGGTGTGTGTGTGTGCACACACCTGGCAGTAAATGCAACAGCGAGTCTGCAACTTTTCTCACAACTTTTCTCGTCCTCACCTGAAGGACCTGGAAGTCTGAGGTTATCACAGCCGAAACTGAACGTTTAAGTTTTGGCCTTGTAGCACCCTTGTGCTAGCTCACATACCCTTCTCAGCCCTGCACCAGGTCCTCAGCCCTAGCAAGAGAGGGCTGGGGCAGTACCTTGCTCTTCCATGCTTATGCATTATTTTTTTTTTAACAGATTGCCATTTGTGTCAAGCTGTGTGGTCTTGTGACGTGTAGATAAATCATTTTGCTCGCAATCCGACCGTGGTCCCCAGCGGCAGGCACAGATGCATTAACTACTTCTTGCGTCCCTGAAGTGGGCATCCTTCCCTTATTTTGGAAACCGATTCTTTACCTCTGTTTCTTCAGTATTGCCTAAATCCCAATTTTCTTTTGTAAGATTCCCTTCTCCGAGGGATCTCAAAGTGCCTCGAGGACAGCTGTATTTAGCTGTTCGGTAGTAATATGGATATACAAAGTATGGTGTAAACAACTCGTTAGAAACTCAGAAATCATTTTTCCTGCCTTCATTGGGGAGATGAGTTTTTATTATTATACCAACAGTACAGATGGAGAAAGTGAGGCTCGGAGAGGCTTTGTGACCCAGTGAAGGTCAGTGGGTGCTGGTAGTAGTCCTGAGTGTCTTGGTCCAAACTGTAACCACAGGAGAATGCTTAAATATATGCAGCAGGTTAAGCAATACTGTAATGGTACTCTTTAGGGATGTTCACTACTAAATTGCGGTGAGTCATCTATATTTAGCAGGATGCTACTGTCATTGTGCTTTTTAAGTAAAGTGCTTTTAACACAGTTTATTTCAAGGAGAAGTGCATGCACTGAAAAATCTGTTCTTTGTAGTTTTCTCCTTGTGGAGCATTAAGGCTGCCTTCCCTTTTATAAATGTTCAGAGAGAAATGTAGCTCCTGGTTGTTTAACAGACAGTAGTGTAACAAAGACAGTTCCCTGGTTAATACTACCTTGTGTTTGCACAGTCATTTACGAACATTAACTAATTGAGAATCTCCAAACTTACTTTGTGAGGGCAGTCAGTTTGATTTACAGCATGGAAAATTGAAGTGTACAGAGATGAAATGATTTGCTTGCTGTCACGTGGGACATCTGCCCGGCCTTTTCTTTAGAGAAGTCACAATTGCAGGGCTTCTAGTCATATGGCACCCCGCTTTTCTCTCACAAATGTTTCAGGTCCTATGCACCAGGGAGAAAGCACAGTATTATTAATTATGCACAGTGAAATGTTGGGGGGGGGGGTGTTCCTTATATGTTTTCATCTCTTTGGTTTTGGAGGTCGCTTGTGCCCATTCTGGCTTCTTCCTTTTTCTTCCATTGCTTGAGCTGGGCTGAGGATAAGTGTTCTGTTTCATCAGGATTGAGGAGTTTGGTTTCATTCCGAATGGAAATAGAAGCTAAATGCTTTGATGGTTTTGAAAGGAAATTTGTGAGAGGATTTCCACCTTAGGTCAACCAATACTGTGTTTCTTTGCGGAATTGTATTATAATAATACATGAAAAAACATGATAAAAATACCCCAAGCAAAAAGATATTTTTATGTGAAAAGTCAAAACTTCTCCTCCCAAAGGTGCTTCAGTTGGATGCTTCTGTATTTCTCACAATTTTCCTCTGTGTTTCTTTTGAAACAGTTTTGATTTTACAAAACATCCCGCATTTGATGAGGTTTGGTTTAGTGGAAGTATCTACAGTAAAAGCCCTAGTGGTTGCTGGTTTTTATTTCTACAGGACATTTAAAAACAACAGTGATAAAACCCAACATGCAGCAATTGGTGGTATCTGTGCACAGTCTCTGTCCATTATTTTTACCATGTTGACACATGTCTGCAAACACCATGTACACGTACATGGCATTGCCCACGTCCTTTCCTTATTCATCATGCTGTAGAATGCTGTTTGCACCAAAAGAAGCGGAATATGGTGTATGAAATAAGACAAGTTTCTATTTAAGAAAAACAGCCTCCTTGTTAACCTTTGTTTACCCTTCTGGAGCAGTTGCTGGAGAAGTCAGAACAGGACTAGCAGATCGAGCGCAACCTCTTATCACCCATGCATGTGCAGAGCTACAGCTCTCCTCCTGGCAGCACAGCAGTACTTGTGTATTTGCGTATCTGCATGAAGCTAATTTCAAGTGTAATTTTGGTATTAGATTGATCAGATTGCTTACTTAGGGATAAAAACTTGTGCATTTTTTTTCCTCACATCCTCATGAGTCAACCTAGCTACGAGAACATGAGCTAGATTGTGTTTCACAAGCATCAGCAGGAGAAAGCCGATGTCTGAACTCCACTTGGTTATATTACCCTTTGGTTTTACTCAAAATGCTGAAACCAGGAATGTCATTTTGGCGGAGGGATGACACACTGTTTACAATCTGTGGTGTGTTTCTGCAGCGACCTGTCTAAGCAGCGCTGGGTCAGGTCAGACTGCTGGTCTGCAGCGGCATGGCCAACACTGGATGCTTCAGTGGAGGGTGCCAAAATCCCCACAGTGAGCAATTGGTACCAAACATTTAGCAAAGAGGAGTCTGGTGCCATGCCAGTGCTACAGGTTGCCCTAGGAGGAGGTCGGTGTACATGTTGCTCTGGACTTCAAAGCCCACTCAAGCCAATTTCCTCTTAATTTCAGGAGATGCCCACGCCTCACTTCCTTGCTGTAAAATGAACTAAGTTATATGTATTCTTCCTACCAATGCAGAGCAAAAAAAAATGTCCATCCCCTCTCCTTTCCTCAGGGAAGCCCTTTCCGCTTGCAAAGCAACAGATGCAAAACTTCACCCCTTGCCAGGAGCAAGGTAGAGGTGGGGTAACCAAGCCTGCTCTTGCAGCCTCTTCAGTTATCGGAGGCGCTGCTGTGCAGTCCCACTTGGCACCCAGACCTCAGCCTCCCGAACGGCATGGGCTGAGGTTGGGCTGTCCAGGCTCAGCTCTTCCCCTGCCTGGCATATTGACAGCATCTGCCAGGAGCAAGTGGGTTGGTACACCCTCTCTGCATGCCCACTGGGGAGATTACTTCCTAATCCTCACTAATTAGAAGTTGGCTAATGCCTGGAAGCATGAGGGCGTAGTGCTGCTATGCTTTTTTCTTTTCCTTCTTTTTTTTTTTTTTCCTCTTTTTTTTTTCACTCTACGTGACATATCTGTGGATGTTCCCAGTATCTTTATAAATGTGCAGGCCTCTGTGATTTCTGCTGAGCTCTTGACTTTACAACAGCGAGGGCTAATCATTCCTGGTAGTTAATTGTGGGCTGTGTTTAGAATAAGCAGAAAAAGAAAAAACAGAAAAGGAAAGGAAAATCGTAATAGTTCCCTTATGTCTGGTCACATTTCCTGCTCTTCAGTTATATTGAACAACCTTTTGTCTTTCTCCGAAAAAAAAATGTACATAGAAGAACCTGGTTCACTTCTTCATACCCGTTTGATAATTTCTTTCTATCTAGCTCCTCTCCAGATTAAGTTGTACCAATTTTGACTGTGCTTGACCAGTAAGTGTTGACTGGTGTATGACGAGACCTTTCTGTGCCTTCTGTATTTTCAGGTGTGCCATCCAGAAGTAACCGCAGCAATTCCAGCTGAGGGTGCCACTGTCAGTGTTCATAGTGGCATTTTAATACTGCCAGCATTCTTTTCAGCCTCCGCCTTTAGACACCCTAACAGCTTGCTTGCTTTTTTGACCACCATTGTATGTTGAACAGATGTTTTCATTGAGCTGTTCACAGTGATACCAAGATATTTTCCTCAAGTGATTACATTTGAATTAGAGCCCCATGGTATATGAGTAGTTCAGATTATTCTCTCAAGTTCTTATTACTGTCCGTTTGGTAATGTTGAATTTCATCTTGCAGTATGCTGCCCGCTTGCCGAGCTTTGTCAGATCACTTGGAAGTCTCTCTCAATCTTCTTTTGTCTCAGGCAGTCCAAATCACTCTGCCAGCTCCTCGTCTCATTTCCAGATATTAAGGAATAGATTAAACTACCCCAGAGCTGGTAGGAAACCTGGGGGTAATCCCTTGTAATCAAGGCCAGAGCAAGGGCAGGGGGAGAGGGGCTCCCATGCCTCTGAACCTGGGCACTGAATGGTGGGGGAGCAGCTCTGGACTCGGCTTGAACCCAGGTGGCATGAGCCCCACCCGGGGGGGGAGGCAAGCGGGGGGGTCTTCCACCCCAGGCAAGCAGGGGACGGGGCTGGCACCAAACTGGCATCCTGCCCAGAATGGTTTAGCAGGCGTGCTTTGAAGTGACTGAAAATTAATCACTTAGTCCTGTCCTTTTCCTTCCAAAATTTGAGTGGATTGAAGGGGCACAAATTCCTCTGAGCAGAGATCAAGCTGGTTTGTCTCCTGTTGTGTACTTTTAGGAGCTCAGGGAATTTGACCAGTTTAACCAATCCCTGCTGCAACTTCCAGGTTAGCCTGTACCCTCTCTTAAGGAAAGCATTGCTAACTTAACCTGACTTAGCAAGAGCTCACGTGTCTTTGCTAGCAGCACAGCCACTTGAGAAATGTCATTCTCCTACTGTTCACCAGTTCTGGACTTGTCCTTTGAATAGATTGAAATGATTGTTTGGTTTTTGACTTTTGTAATTTGGCCTTCAGTTCTGTTCTCAGCCCTCTTAGATACCATCTTACGAAGCAACTGCTTAGACTGAATGACTTCTTGTTCCTTTTGTTTGACCATACAATGTGCTTTCTTGCTTCTCAGCAGTTTTTTGTTCAGGGGCACCGGGTACCTTTTCAGTGACAATGCTGAGATTGCTTCAACAGATCACCATACAGAGTGTAACAACTTTAATTCCCCTGCTTCTGGAGTTAGGCTGTTTTGACCATTTTTGCTTGTAATCATCTTTTCTAATGTTTAAGAGGTGTGATGCAAAGTTCTGGTACTGTTTTTCTCACAGGGATGTTAAATTTGGTTATGTAGCGGTCACTGTTACTTTGTGACTCAGGTTGCTCTTTGCATCTATCGCAGCGTGTTAGCTTCTGAGTGCCCTGGGACTGGCTGTTCCGAGCCCTACCTACACTCTTTAAGACGCTGCAAAATTGTAACCTGCTGTGACACTTAGCTAATTCCTGCACATGTTGCTGAAGTCACCATTTTTTGCTGTTTTCTTTGACTTTGTTGTTCATTTGCTTTCCCTCCACGCTGTGCAGTAGATACTCCCTTCCTGATCAGGAGGCCATTGGTAAATCCAGGTTGCTGTAGTGAGATTTGGTTTTTAGTTAACTTTTCTCCCGCTTCAGCCTTGGCTATCTAGATGGGATCAGTGCATTACTCATCTTGCAGTTCAATGTCTCTGCCCTTTTGCCCGCACTGGATTTCCAGGCAGGGCATTACTCTGTGATGAATTCTGCAGCTGTGGGACCGCTGACTGTGAGACATGTTGGACACTTTAACTGTTGGTTAGCGTGGCTATTTCATCCCTTTCCTGCACTGTATAAAGCGGTTGTTGCATCATGTTGTAGGGAAAGGTTCACTAAAGGCTTCAGCATCAAACATGAAGTGCTCCTTGGAGCCTTTTGCTCCAGCTTCACACCCGCCTGCGCCAACCTGTGTTCCTATGTGGTCTATGAGCATCATCTGCACTCTATGAAATGTTTGGTTTTCAAGTGATATCTCAGAAAATACAGTCCTGCTTCTTGATTAAAAGGTCCCTAGGTGCTCCTGCAGGGAATGCTCTGTGTCCCCCCGGCTCCTGTGCATCTCTCTCTCTGCTGTGTCTCACCTCCTTGTGCTGGTGCGGGAGGCCTGAACTGCCCCGTGACCCTTGGGGAGAGACAGAAGGGTGGATGGCAGACCCTGTTGTTTTAGTGAAGCCCTGCGAGAGGAGGTGCCGGAGGGCTTCTGCAGGGTGCTGCTGGGCTTGCGTGGCCATTGGGCTGCTTCCATAGCTGAGCATGTGTTTGAACTTCGCTGTCTGATGGGGTTTGATGTCTGAATGTCTCTGTTGGTTGTGGAGCTGCTAGGCTGCAAGCCTGCTTGGCTTTCTGGCTGTGTGTTGGGAGCTAGTGGCTTGGAGAGGTTGAGAGGACCTTGGCTACTTGGCAGAGGGACAGAATAGCCTCAGTCTGTCTGCAGAATCGTCATGTCCTTGGCTTGTCAAGGGCAGCCCTTCCTTTTGCCCCTGAAACAGCTGGTGTGCCCTGGGCCCTTATTACGGGACTCATTTGCAATCAGCGCCTCCCTCTCCTGCGCCGAAAATGCCTCGGACACAGAGTGTAGGTTTGTGTTTCTCAGCTGCATGGAGTTGCAGCAAGGCTGTGCTTTGCTTATTCTTTGGGGAATGCTCTGTGTTAGTTAGTTCTTCACTAGATTTTTTGAATAGTCTCATCTGTTCTTGTTGCTCCCGTCCCTATTCCAAGTGGCTGCTTTTCTTTTTTTTTTTTTTTTTTTTGTAAGACTGCATTTCAGCTGCCACATTGACAGCAGTTGTCTGTTTATCCACAGAACAGGTTCAACGCAGGGAGGCTTCCCCCACCCACCCTGGTCCCCATCCTCCAGCCCTCTTGCACTAATCCCCCCCTGCACCCTCCCTGGGAGCTGCAGCCCTGAGCCAGAGGGCTGAAGTGGAGGGGACCACTGCAGGTGAAGGGGGGGAGCTGAGGCATCCCACCTCTACCAGCTTGTGTTGCATCTTAATTGCAAATAGCCCTTCCGGTGTCAGCAGTTTGTGGGAATAATTGACAGGAGATGCCAGCGAGGTGCTGAGTCAGAGCGAGGTGTGCTTGCCAAGTCACTGCAGCAGAAGGAGCCCGCTCGCCTCGCGTGGAGGGAAGCCAATGGACGGTGGGTTTCCCAGCTGCCTTTTGGGCCTCTTTCTTTCCTTTTTCTGAGGCTGCAATTCAGCAGCAGCAATGCTATGCATGTAAGGGAGAAACCAGGTGCTGGGGGATGGGGGGAGCTCTTCTTTTTTTTTTTTTTCTTTTCCTTTTTTTTTGGCTGTGAGCACTGGGGATTAGGAGCTGTGGGCTCCGTTCCCACCTGCTGCCACTGGGTCTCTGTGCTGCCATTTCCATGCCCTGAGCAAGTAGAAGGGGTAGAAAACATATGTTGGGGGTCAGGGACAAGTGAGTGGCCCTAGTGACAGATTGATGTCTCCTGGGCAAGGAAAAGGGGCACATGGCACCCTCAGCCGAGCAAGGGGGATAGCTTAGCAAGCCAAAAAAGCTGCAAAATAAAATGACTGAAAAGATGTTTTGTCTTGTCCTTCCTGAGTGTTACTTCTGCTGCAGTGTCCTACCATTTGTTTAGGGATTTGAAATGAGTTGTTCCACATGCAGGAGGCTGAGTGCTTGTCCTATATACATCCAGCACCTGATGGACTTCTGGGTCAGGCTCGTGAGAGCTTTGCCATTTACTCCCAACCTTCTTCAGTGTGGCTACCATCAGTGTTTATACCACAGCTGAATCTGTCCCCGAGATCTGGATCCTTTTCTTTTCCTTGCTACAGAGTGACTTCGGATGTCTTTGTCTTTCTCCCCCGTGTAGCACTGGGTACCATTTTCCTGCTTCGGACAAAAGTCGGTAATTGTTTGCACAGTGATCTAAATATATGTGTGTCTGATGTGTGCTGCCTTTGTAGGAAGGGTATATTATTTTTGCTCTGAGTAACTGCTTTGTAGAAGGAGATGAGGAGCATGAAGAAGGAGGCCCACATATTTTTCAGAACCTTTCATATCTATGCTGCACTCCACCCTCCCACGTTTTTAATGCTAATCTTTGTATAATCTTTCTCTCCACTGACTTAGGTAACAGCCATGTTATCTAGTTCATCATGCAGCTGATGGGAAAACTGAGGCCTAGAGATGGGAAGTGCCTTGCCCACGGTCAGGCAGGATTCCCATGGCCAGCCTGGGGTTGGAGCCTGCATCTCCTGACTGCCAGCCTGCGCCTTCTCCACAGGATCGTGCTGCCTGCCTGCCTGCTGATTTAGTCAGTGGCCTGCTGAATACTTTCCCTCCTGAGTTTTCATGGCAGTGGCTCCTGGATGGTTATCGATTTTGAGTCTTTAAAGAAAATCTGCAGTGACTAAATTGAATGCGGTTCTTCTCTCTTCCTTGCCTTGGCCACTTCCACAATGAAAGTCATGCACGGGACCCCCAGAGAGGTGGCCCTGGGGACACTGGGGAGGGGATTGCATGTGCATGATGTCTGTCCTCCCTGTCTCCAGCTTGCTGCCTGTTCACATACTGGGTGCAGTCTGTGATGCTGGTGGCAATCTTAAACCATCTGTGGCTTGAGGATGTTTTGGAGGAAGCCTTGCCCCACTGGGTTCTGCTGCGAGATCAGCCAGGGATAGCTTAGCGCTCAGGCTTGGCTTGAGAGGCCCAGGATGGTCTGCTGCATGACTGGCCTGCCTTCAGTTTTTGTTTCTGTGTGAGTTTTGCCATGGATGGTGGAGATGTGCTAGCCAAGGCACTGCTATGGAGAAGAGTGGATCTGGTCCTCCTGTGTTTTGAAGAATTGTCTGTTGCTCAAGGGACCCTTAGTCTCCATCTGGCCAAATGCAGCCCTTCCTCCTTATTCACTCTCTACCCATGCTGTGGCTTCACTGTGGAAACGGAAAAAAATAGTGTGTTGTCTGTTACAGCTGGGATTTTATAAGGTACCTGTGGGAATTAAGCACTCAATTCTCTCAGGTTCCTTTTAAACAGCCTAGCTGATGTGAATTTATGTTGAAAACAAGGAATGAGAGGAAGCAGTCCTGTCAGCAGTGCCATAGCTATTCTGCCCGTGTTTGATGTAGCAACTGCCATGGTAAAGCTTATTTAGCTTTTAAGGTCCGTGGGTCAGGAGCTGGGACTGGAATCTTCAAGAGGTCTCCGATGTGAGTGGACCCTACGCCCTTGCCTCCTCTGGCCCTGTGCTGAGGATCTTTTAAAGCATCGTAAGTACTGTGGAAATACTAGTGTGTAATAACAGTGTATGTAGCGACTCTGTACTCTGCTGGGGCTTGATAAATGCACCTGATGTCCACTGGGCCAAGGAGTAAGCCTGCTATGAGTCAGTCCAGGATGATGAAGCTCTGCAAAACCAACTTTTCTTTCATTTCCAAGGAGTGAAAATGTGTATGGATGATGAGGCATAGCATTTAATTCCAACCAGTTGCCAACAGCAGTGATAGCATTTGCTCCAGAGACAGTTGGGAGATTATTTTGACAATTGCAAGAACTCTTTTTCACTCTCTTCCTCCATAACCAAATAACCACAGTTTGCATCAGTTTTCCACAAACAGAGAAATTCAGTGACAATCATCATCATTTTAATTAAAATTAAACAAATATGGTATAAAAAAATAAAACAACTGCTGAGAGACCAAACAAGTCACAGATTATGGCTATCACTTAGAACAAGTCAGGACACAAACAAAATGAAAACATTGCCTTCATCCTTGGTTATAAGTGAGAACCTTTCTGGGATTTTGCTTTCACGGCTAAAAAGAATTGTATACTATGTTTTAAGTTTCTTTCTGGAATTTCTTCCTCTGGCCCTATAGCCCATATAGCCAAGGCACAGCTGACAGCTTGTCTGGCAGCTGCAGGAAGGGAAAAGCGACTCAGGTGGGGATGCTGCTGGTCCTGTGATCCAGTGCAGATCCAGTGGGTCCCGGAGAGCCACTGCTGTCCCCTGCCTGTGATCCGCTCCTATCTCTCCTTCACCCCTTGTCACACCGACACATGCCTCCTGCCTCTCTCACCTTTATGAAACTGTTCACTGTGTGGCTTGATGGAGACAAAAAAATGCCCGCTCCTTACTGTGAATTTATGTGAAATGTACCCAAATTATGGAAATCTCATGAAATTAGCCAACTGTGTAAGATTTCCATTCATTTTGGTTTTGCTCAGAAAACAGCTTGGATTCTTCTCTCAGATTTGAAGAGTTATTGAGCCTTGGAGCTCAAAATCAAATCACAGTCTCAAATCAGACCAGGTCTCCTTAGCTCAGCTTTTAAAACAAAAACGTATTACACTCAAAGTACATTAAAGATAAAAGGCTGTCTTAATGCAATAATATAACTGGACACTCAAAATAAAGCAGCACTGGGAAATGCATAAGTTAATGATGCCTTGTTATGTATCCTGTATCTTTTATGGCATGAATTTTATAGTCTAAGTGGTCGTAAGATTAGAGGTAGGTGAATAATTTATAGCAAATAATTTATTTAATGAATTCCTCTTCCATTTCTATTTGCAAATTGTTTGTGAACATCCTGTGGTTTCTTTGCATTTTGCTTATTTGAAATTACTTACTGAATAGCTTCTACAAATAATATTTGACATACCGCATGCTTATGAGCAGGGGTTTTTTTTCTGTTTCCTTTTGGGCGGAGCAGTATTTCAGCTCCAGGTTTGGTTGCTCCGCACTGATACAGAGCAAAAGTTCATGCCATAGTATTTCACTATCCTGACAGCTTAAAGTAATTGTTAGAATCAAGCTGTTTCTGAAAGGTATCAAGAATTAGCTATTACTTTTTAATAAATATTCAGATTATTTATGTGGATAGGCAAGTTCAAATTTCACTTTTGCCAGCTTGTGCTAAAATTGCTTAAAACGTGTTACTTCCTTGTACATTCACGTCACTAAATTAGAATAATTGCACAAATGAACAGGAAGATATAAGATCCACAGTCAGCAGTGCGCTGTGCATATTATTCTTGACATCAGGCGTATTCTTGAGTAGGTGCATAAGTGGTAGAGTGGCAAATGATGAACTTCAGCAGATGTTTAAGTGGTTTGCTGAATTAGGGACCAAAATACAGAACAAAGCAAATTTATCTTTCATGAAAGTGAACATATGAAAGAATTTTGTATCCTCATCTGCAGTTATGGGATAGTGCGTCTTTCAGATGGTGGGAGGGAGGCGATGATATAAATATTGCATTTAGCTTGCAGTATTTCTGATTTCATAAAATACAAGACAGTTCATCTGAAGTTTCCCACATGTGTCATTCTGTGCTTTTTTCACTTAAATATTGGGGGAAATAATGTGAATAATTGAAAAAAAACCCAGCCATTAGTTTTATTTACCATTTCAATTATATCTTAATCTTTCAAGATTTCTCAAGATTTCAGAATATTTTCCACGTGCTTTTTGTGCTTTTATTGGCTTATCATTGCTCCAAAAAAAAGTTATTTTGGAAATATTAAATAATTCTTGACAAAAGTGACCCTCACAGAAAGGGCAACATTTCTGGGTCTGCGAGGAATAGGTATGAATTATTTTAGCACCTTAAAGGGCTGTTGTAACAATATAAACTGGGAAAAGTCTACATTTTTCTGTGCATCTTTTGGAGGCTACACATTGTGGAAAGGAGCTTCTGAAGTTACATGATATCTGTAATACAGGTGGTGTTTTGTTGGCTTGACTGAAAAGCACAGTTAAATAATTAGTTTTGTGGGTTTGTGAACCAGTAAGACCTCATCTCCTTCCCAGTTGTGCCTCAGGCTGACCTGTGTGGTGTCTCTTGCATCTAGTAGAGGGTTGAACATGGCCTGGTTTTCCCCCTAGCAGTATCTCACCTGTACCTGCCCACCTAATTTCATGAACCTTATGGAGAGAAAAGTAACGTCTTTGAGGCCTTTACTCTTCTGTCAGAGGAGGGATGGGTGCAGGGGCCTCGTGTCCCAAGGAAACAACTGTTTGTGGGCCATGATGCCCATGGGCATACTGAGTGGAGTAGCTAGCAGAAGACCACAGACAGCTCAGGCCAGTGTGATCTGGGAAGCTGGGAAGAGAATAAGTCATCTCTGGGTGATGAATGATGTGTGGGAGGCAGCCGCAGAAGCAGACAGTGACTTTTGGTTGAGGAAGAGCGACGGTTACTAAAGCTAAAATGACCTCTTCGGAGCAGAGGCTCAAAGGAGTAAGATGTTTGTTATGCCACAGTGATCAGAAATGCATCCAAGCCATGCCCTGTACCAAAACCCAGACCAGATATGTCACAAGGACAAGCCTGCAAAATGTGGTCATCAGTGTCCATCAACTCCTTGTATGTAAGCAACTTACACAATGTACGTGAGAGGAGGGCTTTTTCCAAAGGGAAGTTTTTGGACCTCTGGACACATTTATTGCCCCTTAGGTGATGGCCTAGATCCCAATTTTGCACACATGGAAATCAATGGGGCAGTTTCAGCTCTGTGTGGTTGGGAAGGTGAGGGAACATTTGGTGGGCAGAAGAAAGGAGCGCTGCAGCTGGACTAGCAGTGTGTGCTGCAGGGAGGACTGGGGATTCCCTGGACTGATGCCTTTCTCCATTTATATTCCTATTTATCCATCTGCATTCCTCGCCCACCTATCCTCCTCCATGACCTGTTGTGTGATTCCAGCTCCAGGACTGGAGAGGACCCTTCAAGGAAAAGCTGGCAGTGGAATTCTGAATTTTGCACTGGCAGTCTTGTCTCCTCTTTGTAGGGCTTTCAGAGCATTAATCGCATAAAATTTATCCAGGCTTACTGCTCATCCCCGGCACCTTTAATGACCCCAGCGATGAACATTGTGAAATTAAAAAGCAATCACCTATACCAAACAAGATAAACAGCAAGTAGTCCCAGCGGTCTGCCACGTGTCCTTACACACTTATAGGGATGCCTTTAACACCAAAACAAGTAGCACTGCATTAGGTTTACAGGGGCAAGGATGCTACATCCTGCAAGGGCTGTGGGCACTTGTATCTATGACAGGAACAGCATCAACAGACTGCTAGAGGCAATTGCATCCTTGTTATTTTGGGACCAGAGCCTGGTCAGCTCAGGAAGGTGGGAGATCAAAGGCCACTTCTGAATTTAGCTTGGGCTCATTTCCATAGAGCCTTGGGATGAAAATGGCAGAACAGGTCCGTTTGAAAAGAAGTGTGGCTATGTCTCTATCCAGTGGCTAGTGCCACTGATGATGAGTTGGCATCCCACAGAAATTCAGCTTTATATGGGGAGATCTCCCAGAAGGAGGATGTGGCAGAGGGGAGGCTGTCTTCCTAAAACTGACTTACATGGAGGTCTAAGATGTGTCTTTCCTTGTCTTCTGCCTTTCTGTGTTGCTTCCTCTTCAGTGTTATAAACATAGATTTGTTAATAGTAGCAATAAAATAATAATTATTACTATTAACTGTTTTATACTCCCTTGGGAAAGATCCCACTTGTGCCAACTGGTTCTGCAGTGACTCCTATGGGATGGTGCTTAGTTTCAGACCTAAATGGCTGTGGCCATACATCAGGCTCTCTGTGCGTCTGTCGCAGTCAGCCAGGACAAGTCGAAACAGGCAAAAGGGAAGAAAATAGACAATTTTCCGCATCCACAGCAGCTGGAGTGAACGTCAAACAGATGGGCTTTTCCACCCCGATTATCCTAACCTCCTAAATATAGAAATACAGGCTTTTTTTTTTTCTTCCCTTCTTCTCCTCTATTTTTTTTTATAAATTTAAATTACCCGAGGGGGTGGTGTTAGCTCACGCTAGGGCAGTGCTAACGAGTGCAAATAGAAGTCATCTGCTGACAGAGTCAGATCACGGCTTCTGCTCATGATTATTCCCCCACCCTGCCCACACACACTTTTTCCATTGGAATTGTGGGGACTGAGAGGGGCTGAAGCTGTCCTCTTGGGTGGGGGGGCGGAATATGTATGTGTGCATGAGCAGGCTTTTATTTCAAATCCTGTCTGTGGTTATGCAGATACATAGAGTAAATAAGCACCAAAGAAAATGGGTGAGAACTGCATGTCCTTGCCTCCTCCTGCAGGTGGTTTGGTAAGTAGATGGGGCAGCTGTACTTCAAGTCACTGGAGGAGTTCGCAGCTATTTTGGATATCATTGCAGAAGCACACTGATAGGTGTGGGGTAGAAAGGTGCGGGGTCTGCTTTTATCCTGTCCCCACTTGAGTTTTTATGCAGCGGGCAGAGAGATGGAAGGGATGACTGCTGGCAGCGCGCTGGCTGGCTGTGCCTGAACACCCTCGTCCTCTTTGTCCTGCAGTGGTTGACACCAGTAAAGCAGCAGCAAGTCAGCATTTTGTGTGATTTTTGGACTTTTTTTGCTGTACTGAAGACTTGGGGAGGGAAACTCTGCTGGGTTTTTTTTTCCAGTGGGGAAAGAGCACCTCGCCAATGCTGTGTTTTCCATTCATCATCTGGATTACTTTTCTTCTGCTTTTTCTTACCCTGGGACTGAATTTCATACCTGTTCTCAGGCTTTTGTTCCCTGACCAGCCATGGGAGCCGGAGGCAGGGAGAGGCAGGAGGAGGTGCTGCCTGGAGAACGTGGTAGAGGAGCGTGGAGTGAGCGTGAGGCTGTGTGTTTTGCCCCTGCCCTGTTGGTTACTTGCACCACGGTGGGTGCACACACCTGGGCCTTGCTCTTCCTACCTCTAAGGAGGAAATGACAGGGGCTTGTTTCTGAGGATGCAGGCAGGGGAAAACATTATGTTGGTGCTGTATTTCGATTACCGCCATAACCATGACCTAACACATATAATGAGGATAAAGGTTTGCAGCAAAACTGCCCTGACTTGGGGCCCAGCCAAGCAGAACTGCAATGTTTTTCCCTTGTCATTATGTACAACGGTGTGTTGTGCTCTGTGGATGTATCTACACTAGCAACAGCGTAGATTTACAAATAGATCATGAATAAGACTTCAGAGACTCTATGAAGAGTTTCTTTATCTTATGGGCTGCTCTCTATGTAAGGATAGCACATGGTTTATTAAAGTTCCCAGGGCTCATCTTGCTTGTGTGCTCATGCTCTCCTGCAGAAACGCAAACAGTTGCAACCTTAATCCCAGGTGCCAGTGCATCACATATACCATTGGTTTCTATAAGATCTTTATCTTCCTTGGAGGTCTCCTACATGCAGGAGGGGTTGACAGCCATTGAAGAGGCTGGCTGGGGAAGGTGTGGAGTTTCCACCATGGAATAAGGCCGCTAAGAATAGGTTCAGCCTGCAGCTGGCAGAGTGACAGAGCTGTAAGGAAATCCTGCCTTGGGCAGAAGTATGAAGCTGGTGATTTCCTGAGGGTTGCTGCGCAGGGAATTGTTACCCCTGGTCTTTTCAGGGTAGAGTGCTTCTCGTGTTACACTGAGGTCATGCAGAGTAGCATTGTCTGGACCATGAAGCACCCAGATGCTATAGATACTGGGTAGCACAGCGAAAGCAAATGCATCTGGAAGGCCTCCCTGGAAATAGCGTGTTTGGCATGTGGGGGGTCGTTCCACCGATAAGCCCTACTGGGGCCATGCTCACGTTTGCGCTGGGTTGCCTAGAGCCTGGGTCAGGAGAGAGCTTTGCAGCCTGGGTGCAGTGCCAGACCTGAGCTGGATTCCACATGTTTGCTTAGGACTCAGGATAAGCTCTCCCAGATACTGCGTATAAGGGATCACAGCAGAGAGACACCTAATTGGCTTTGCAGGAGAGGAGCTTTGGCACGGTTTATTCACTCTGATTCACGAGTGGCTGTATCAAACCTGGCTGGCACAGCTCAGGGTCACTCAAGCGTCTCTGTGCTGTGCACTTGAGTACTCCTGACCAGCAGCAGCTCAGGGGTGCAGGCACACCCGTGCTGGCTCCGTGTGCTGCCTGCTTGGCAGAGCTGCCTTGCTCAGGCTTCGAGCCACTGCGCGCTTGATCTGTCTCTCACAGCAGCTTTGCCTCATTCATGCTGCGCAGAGCCAGGGCTAGTTGGCCAGCCAGACCTGCGGTAACCCTGACGGGAGCCACCACCCTATTTCTGCACCAACAGCATGGTTGATCTGCAGCCTGGTTAGATTGTCTCTGGAGATGGTAACAGTATTTTTAGGATTTAAAAAAAAAAAAAATACTGCAATCAAGGAGGCTGGTTGTGCTGCTTGTGTTTAAGGACGCCTGGCATTTTCAGTTATACTTTTCACCTTTTCTTTCCTCAGTTTCACTCTCTGTAAATGGGGTTAACAATCCCCCTAATTACAATTGTTGCCCCCTGAATAACTGTGATGGTCAATATTGTTATCCTGTCTTTGCTTTGAGATACTTAAATATATTTCCAGGTTTTAAAAACATGGGCTGAAACTTTCCCAGCCCCAAATTCTAGCTCAGACTGATTTTATATGGAAAATTTTAGCCACCTCTGTCCTATTTTTGAGAATAAGGCTAGGGGGGAAAATGGGTTCCTGTGTGTTTGAAAAAGAAAATGTTTTCTTTTGAATGCTGCCTTTCCATGTGTTGTGCAGCCAGACCTCGAAATGCAGCAGGAGGGTGGTCTGTGTGACAGAGGTGGGCTTTCTGCCACCTTTGAGAAAATCTACCTGAATTTGGCCAGATGAAGAGCCTTTGAAAAATCAAGTCTGATTGTCTGTGTGCTCAGCAGAAGCACCGTAGAATTTAGCAAGGAAAAAGCGCCCGAGTTTTCACCCCCTTTCAGCTGCTGTGGGCGATGGGGCTGTGCCTTGTGCTCCCCCACAGCACGCAGACCATGCTGAGCAGGTACCAGAACAAGCCCAGACCTCCCCTGCAGATGCCATGAGCTGAGCTAGGACTGGCCTCTGGCAGTAGGAGCGGGGTGCAGGTCCGTGTCTCCCTTACCTGCTCAGGGGACTTCCTTTGCCATACTTGAAGGTGATGGAGGAGCAAGCCACCCTGCTCATGTTCAAGGAAAGAGGGAGCTGGTGAGGGAGGTGACCAAGGCAGGGGGTGCCTGGGGACAAAGGAGCATGGTGAGAGTGGGACTGCACCAAGGGATGGATGGGAGAAGGGAGGAAGTGGAGCCAAATGGGACTGGGTGGAGATGGGGACTCACTGGGGGTGAGTCACATTAATGGGGTGCACCCTAAGCCTTCTCTGCTTCAGGCTGTCCCAGCTCTGTCAGCCTGTCCTGTGGGAGACAGCAGTCGCACAGAGAGATTGAGACTGGGAGTGGGGCTGTGCTTTGTGGGGGACCCTGTGGCCTGATGAGGCTTGGAGGAGAGGGGCAGGATCAGTCTGGGACTGGCTGGGCAAGCAGACCAGTGTCCCATTGTAAAGGAACTGAAAAACTAGAAGAATTTGCTTGTGAAGGGATGCTCGTGGGATGCTACGCCACCAAGCACCCTAAAACTTCCACAGGGACTTAGTGATTCTATCTTCTGGCTGGGACTTGAAGGTGTACCACAAATAAAAGCTGCAGTCACATATTTAGTGTGAAGTCAATAAAATAGAGGATTAAATATATGCTCAGTCTCTGTCTGTTCTGGAGGTTGAAAGAAACAGGAACAAATAAAAGACTGTGATATTTTTATTTATTTGTTTGTTTGTATTAGTACATGGTCAGCTATATTTTAGCAGTGCTGGTGGATATGGCATCCGGTGCTGTTGCTTTTCTGGCAGCATTTGATCTGAGTACCTGAGCTGTGTTGATACTTGAGTGATTCAACAGTTTGTTTATAAACTACCTTGGTGAAAGCTAGGTTAGGGCAACAGATGTTAAAAAGGAGATAAATTAACATAGTAATAAGGTAATAGCTATTAATAATTGTTATATTAGTAACAATAAACAGCAATGAATTTTAAAAGTCCAGAAAGTTTAAATGTCTGCAAAGTAGATTGCCCCTTTCATCCTTTATCTGCAGGTATATTACATTTCTGAAATCTCTCCTGTCACTTCTGTGCTGAGAACTCACTGTGTGGTGGTCATCCACTGCCTGTTTGAGGTTTGCTGCTGTCCCATTCAACAGGAGAAGAATTTTGGTGCAGGGACCACCCAGCAAAACATGTTGTGGGACTTCTGCAGTACAAGAATTTCATCATTATTGCTGGCAGTATGGGCAGAGTCTGTTTCTTCCTTCAGGAAGAAAAATGGGAAGGAAAAGGAGAGAGAGTACTCTAGTGTAAAGTAAATGGCTTCAGCTGATGATTGAAAATGTGGAGAGGGTGGTGGATGCAAAAGGGGTAGGCACTGAATTTCCCCAGGAGCTGCACGTGCTGGGCAGCACATGTTTGTTACCCAAGTGGAGGAATCGCACCTGGGGTCTCCAGCAGCAAGGACTGCCAAAAGTGGTGGGTGAGCTCACCTATGCCATGCTACCTGCACTTCTAGTCTCTCCCCCAGCCTCACAGCATCTGGGGAAGAGGAGCCACTGAGTGAGGTGGGGACACCGCTTTCCCTGGCAGCAGTCAAAAGATGCTCTTTGGGCATTAGTGCTCTTCCCTGCTTTTGTTTTTATTCAGAAGAGCGGAAGTTGAAGGCCAAAGTGGTCTCTTGGCTGGATGTGATGTGTGTTTTGTGGAGGCTGTCTAACCCAGCCTTTTGCAAAGGTGGATGGTGGGACTCCTGCCAGTTCAGTTAGGCCAAATATACTGCACTTGGATGCCTAAAGCTGGACACCTACATTCAAATTGAGGCACATCAGGACCAGTCACCTCCTCTTTGAAGTGATGAGCTACTTTCTTGGGAGGCTGAAGTTTAGTTCCAAAGCAGGTGCTGAAGATGTTTGGTCCTGCTGAAGACTAGACGTGGAGCCCCCAGAGGGTTGGGGGTCCCTTCCTTTATGACCTCAAAGACATGAAAGTGTTGGTCTGGTTCATGTGGAAATGACTCCCACTACCTGAACTTAGGCCCCCTGACCTACACAAACTTAGCAGGCTTTTGTTCAGATGCCCTCATTCAGAAGCAAGATAGATGGTGGTGTTTTTCAGGGCTTGGGCAGAGACCAATTTGTACAGCACAAGAGGGCAAACGGGGGAGAACAAAGTCCCTGGAGCACCTTGCTCCTGCCTTGTGTGGTGCCTGGGGCTGCAGCAGGTCCATTGGAAGTAAGAGGGGAAGCGGATCAAACACAGTGCTAATAACAGTTGCTGTCATGACATTCTCCCTCCCTCCCCACTCCCGCTTCTCCATTGTGGAGAAAGGGCGCTAAGGTCTGTGAAAAGATCACCACACCTCATTAGCTCCTATCAGCTGGCCTCCTGCTGTTGAGTGGGGTTTGTAAATACTCCTTATCGTGCGGGGAAGCTGTGGGGTTTGGCTGTCCTCATCTGCCTGATCCTAAGTCTTCATACAGGCAGGTTCAATTGCATGAGTGTTTGGGAGATGGCTGTTCACGGCATGGGCATTCCTGGGAGCAAGCAAGAAAATTTTCTGTTTAGCCTTCCCGGTCTATTGCTCTCAGATTGTGTCAGGACCCAGCACCCTGTGATCAAGGTTACCAGTCGCAGCCAAAAAAGCTGGTGCAAGCAAGCTCTCTCTCTCTCTCAGATGGAAAGCTGTTTGTTGTTGTTTGTTTGTTTTTTCCTTTAAATCATTCACCAGGTGATTGGGAATTGAGAATAAATAATTTTTTAAACTATGTGTTGTGAATGAATCATGGCTAAAATGGGCACCAGGCATTACCCGGAGAGTAACTCAACCACGTTGTCCTAGAAAAATCAATGGCAACAAGAGAGCATCCTCCCCTTCCCTGCCCTCTGGTCTCCAGGGGTTTTAGTTGCATGCGAGTCGCTATTGAAAGTATGAGGGGTACTGGCGCTGTGAGAAACCCACAGATAGTGGCTCTTAATTCCTAGGGGCGATACGCATCTGGAGAGAGGTTTCATTGCTCTGCAGAACACATTAGTCTTTCCCAATGTGGAAGTGTAGCTTTTTAATCAAAGCAATCTCCCTCCCACCTTGGTGAGCCTTGAAAAGACATATTTCTGTTGTGTCTGTCTGTGGTGCTTCGTGCTTTATCTTAATGGTTTAGAGAAAGGCTTTCTCACCTCCTGGGGGAGTTTGGAGACTGCCAGGTTTCAGGGTGAGTGAAGCCTTCCCTCTGCTTTTCCATAATTTTATTTCCAAATATGTTCCTGTCGTCTATTAGATAGTTAAGAAGCAGAGCATATGAGAAACATTGTGATCAATTACTTTCTAAAACGAAGGGTGAGGGTGGGCAGGGGACAGACACACACACACACACGTTTCATTTGTTCCTTTGATTCCTGCTTTCTATTTTTCTCTCTCAAATATCTGTCCTGTGGATGACACAGGGGGTTCCTGGCAAGCCCAATTAAAGACCAGAGTTCAGCATATAATTTCTTTTTTCTTGTGGCCTGTGATCATGTCCTCTAATAATTGAACTTTGGAGTAAGTCCCAGAGAATTACTCTGAAGCTGCCTCTCTGTTATCCCATTATCCACACTGAAGAAAAAAAGAAAACCCAACTTTTTGGTTTTGCTCCTGCCCAAGAAAGGAATGTGCAAACTAAAGGTCATTTTTAGGCTCTGTCTTTTCCCAGTGCCCTGCACAGAGATACCATGCATGGGAAAGGGGTGCCATTGAGACTCGGGGAGATGTTTCCCTGCCTGGTCAAGCCTGATCCAGGATGAAGACTGGGATGAGGAGAGAGATCTGGACTTCAGTTGTTGGGCTCTGTAAGGCAGCCAGTGTCTCCCAAGCTGTTGTTGGGTGAGTACCTAGAATTAATTTAGACTGATAGCACCACAGGGTAGCACAAGCACAGCTGTGAAATTAAAGCCACAGGTCGGCTTGTAGAATTTCCTGTGATTGAAGTCATAATGTCTCCTCTTAATTAATTTAATTCAGGTTTAATTTATTGAGGGTTTGCCTTGATTTATTCCATTGCTGAATTGCTCGTTCAGACAGCTTGTGTGAAGAGCCACTGTGTTTTCTTGCAGCCTGGAAAGGCGTGTTATCATGTAATGATCCAGCACAAGTTCCTGATGATACTACCCCCATCCTCTCGCCTTGTTCCACCCCTCCACCAGAAAAAAACAAACAAAAACAACTGAGAAGGAAGGGTTGGATTCACAGGTTTGAAGAAGAGAGAGAAATTTCTTAGGACTCGATAACAATTTTTGCACGGGGTTATTGGCACGTCTCTGCACCAGGCCTGCTACAAGTCCATGGGCAGGCAGCCTTACTCCCTGGGGCTGTTATTTCCCCATATGTTATGTGGGTCATTTGCGTTTGAGATGTGCTTTTGCCATCACGGGCATGTTAGATGCCCAGCCTTACCAAATTTGCTTCTTGAGGAGCGAGGCAGCAAAGCAGTTACACCCAGTGCCTCCCTCACCCTCACTGGGGAGGCTGGATTCCCTTCATTCCCCCAAAGGGGTTTTGTTCTCTCCCCTTCCAGCATCCACTTGTGCAGTGTGCGTGCTGGAGCGTGTCTCCCCCTCCTCCATCTCCTTCCCCCTTATCCTTTGCCCCATCCGAAGTCTCCCAGTGCCCTTGTTGTTGTTTGGGAGGAGCCAGCGATCCTCCTCCTCCTCCTCCTGGCTGGGTGCAAGGCCCTGATTTCCATCTCAATAGCAGGCTTTCTGCTGAGGCTTCCCCACCACCCAGGCCGGGGAACAAGGAGCCCACTGTTCCCGGACGGGATGTTCAGCCAGCCCTGACGTCCCTGCCATCCTCAATGGGGCTTTTCAGCCCCTCCGCTGAAGCCCGGGGCGCCGGGCTGGTGGGGGGCAGGCTCCTGGCCTCGGGCAACACGCCACTCATTTTAAGCAGCCCCAGCCTGTCCCCACTTAGGGCTTTATGGTCTATCAGAGGCTTGTTTGACTCGCAGCTGGTTTTCGTGTGGCGCCAAGGTAATAAAAAAGGGAAGGATAAGTCAAACTGGAGTGGCAGCAAGGGATGGGGGATGAGATAGGGTCCTTTGCCAAAGGCTTGAATGATGCACGGGTGTGTGCCCAGGGCTCCTGCCTCGTGAGTTCACACTGATGCTTCAGATCAGAGGCAGACCTGTGCCTCCTCCCTGACGTTTTCTTCTAAAAACCACATTCTGCCACGCAGGCAGCTTTCTGTATCGCTGTTTGTGCTCCCCATCTCCAAGATTTCAGAATAAAGGCAGGACTGAGGAGCAGCATCTAACCCCCTGCTCTGGGACCTCTGAGCCTGGGCAAACCAAACCCTCCTGCCCCAGCCCACCACGCTGAGCATGTCTCCACGCAGGACCCCACAGCGAGCCGGCTGGGTTTGAAGTGCTGGAGTCTCGTTATGGCAGCCAGATGTGGATGAGGCCTGACAGTCCCCTCTGATCATATTTTTGGAGTTTACCCTCCAGATGATGCCGGCGCAGCTGTCACGAAGGATTGGTCTCCACCATGGGAAGCTCCTCTCCCCAGCAAGGTGGGGGGGAACTTGGCTACTTTTCCTGCTGCCTTCAGCTTCCAGGAGCTTCTGGTGGCATGAGGAGTCCCGAGTGCAGAGCCACAGAGGAGCTCCCGGCGTTGTGACCTGCCAGGGTGGCTGTAGGCGCTGCTTTTCTGAACCGTTTTGCTTTTTTATTTTTTTTTTTTTCCCCCCTGCGGGTTGAGGTAAGGGACTCCAGGTTTGTTTGTGTTTTTCCCCAAATAGCGTCACACCGACGACATTTAAATTCTGCAGAGCAGGCACAGAAAGGGCAGCAGCAGAGCAGGCTTCCCTCTCTGCTGCTGTAGGAAGAGCCAGCTGGAGTGTGGGGACAGTGATGAGGCCAGGCAGACCTCTGCCAAGGCTGGCAGCAAACAAAGCCCACTAAAACCGGTTACAATGTGTTAAATCGCTAGTTGACAGCAGATGAGAATGAGAAACCTTTCTCTTCTGTCAGTATGGGTAAACTGCTGATAAGGAAAAGTAATGCTTGCTTCTGGCCGCATCTTAAAGTTTTAATTCCGCTGCATCACTTTTCCTCTTTCTTGGTTTTTCCATGACGTACTTTTCGTTGGCCCTCTGCTGATGGCCTCTCGTGCACTGAGCTCTTGCAGTCCTGTCCTCCCCTTGCTAATGGAGACATTAATTCAAGTGAGCTACACCCCTCTGCAGCAAGCAAGTGCTGGAGCGTGTGCAGGGGCCTGGAGGTCTTGCCTTCGCCCCCTCTGCTTCCACCCCAGCTCTGGCAGCAGGGTAGGACTGGTGGTGTGAGGGTGGCGCTGAAGCCTGCAAGCAGTATGGGGCTCATTCAAGTTGGTGGTGGAAGCCTGGAGCTGATAGGTGACTGCTTCTCTACTGCCAACAGTAGCACTGGAAATCCAGCATTTCCTATTCCCCAGGCTCTGGGGGCCAGTGACGCTCTTTGGTTACCCCAACGCTCGTGCTGTGGAGCCAGCCCTGTGTGAAGGATGGGCTCCTGTGGCTGCCTGCCCGTGCCCATGGGTAAAGGGGCAGAGGGAGAGTAAGAGACAGGCATACGGAGTTATGGAGGCACCTAGCTCCTAGCTGCTATCCTGGCGTCCACTGACTTCATTGGGAATCAGGCACTGAAATACTCCCAGCACCTGGACATAAACAATTAGCAGAGGCTTTGAGCAAATTGGTGGCAGTACTTGGGAGAAGGTACCAAGTCACCTTCCCAGCTGGGTGGCATAACTGCAGGATGGTTCCTCTTCCTGTGAGCAGTCCTCTGGCTGCCTCTATCAGTGCTGGAAATCTCATTGCACTCTCAGTTTTCATACACCCGTGACTAGTAAGAAGGGCTTTCTTATTGGGATGGAGTCTCCCAGTTTGGTCTTAGCCTAGAGGAGGGGATTTCCAGTTGTTGATTTGGCAATGTTTTCTGTGTGCGTGTGTCTTTAGAATGGAGCGGTATCACTATGCTCTAAAAAGAAGAAGGTACTGTGGAGTTGTAAAGGATGGTGGCTTTATTTTGATTTTTGAGAGGGGTTATTTGTAACATGAAAGGGTCAAAATTAAAGTATACAGAAACTCAGTCACATTTTATTTATTAGAAGAGCCCTTGTTGCTCTTTGCCATGAGGAAGAAAAAAGAAATAGAAGCCAAACCAAATAAAAAATGTTTATCCGTTTCAAGGAAGCTAAGCACTCGGTGCTGTTTGAGTCTATAGGGGCTGGTGTGCTGTTATGCTCAGCACTTCAGTGGAGCTGTGATAGCTGACATCCCCTGTGGACGTACCCAGGGAGTGCTGCGGATGCTCAGAGCCCAGCAGGATCAGACCTTATATTAACATTACCAACTGATGAAGCACAAGGGACCCAGATGAAAATAAGTTTCTGAGTCCCACTGGGATTCTCAGGCTCCTGTGACAATTTTCAGCGTAGAAACTTTAGGCAAGTTTTGACACAGCCAACAGATTGTTGAAATCTTTGTACTTCTATGGAGCGTATAAACTCTGCGGGGTGGGGGGGACAACTTCTTACCAGATAGCTTTTAAATGCTGCATTCCCTCTTACAGAGTTTATGCTGGTGAAGCCTGTGGAACTTTTTCAAGCTGAGCAGCTCCAGTTTTACATAACTGGTAATACATAACTGAGCTGATCCTTTATTTTTTTTTTAATAGTGGTGATTGTGGGGAATTCAGGGAGAGAAAAATACAGATGCTTGTGTTACTGTAACATCAATGTCTCAGATGAATAGGTTTCTAAATTGTGACATTTGGGAAATGTTATCTTGTCTTTATTGCGCTTGGGGAAGATTGTATTTTCAGTATGAATATTTCTTTGTGTTTTTTTCAAAGACCATTTTGCTGGATGTTGGGTATGTAAAACGCTGAGATAATGTTACTACGAGAACCTTCAGCATTTCATTTCCAGATTAGGAGTGTTTAGCTATGAGAACTGTGATGATAGTTCAGCTTGTTGCATTTCAGTTTTATTAACCAATCTGCACATGGTTATCACCTGGATGACTCACAGTTAAGTAAAAGGAAATGCAGAAGTCACCCCCAAAAAAACCCCAAACCCAACAGGAGCTCTAAATACTGTATAAAACCCTCTAAATCCAGCCATAAATATGGTCCTGGGAGCAGCTCAGTGTTTTCTCTGACAGCTCCATTCTGAATTCTTAGGACTTTGAATTTGCACTTCCCCTGCTGGGAAGGGAGCATCCCTTTGCTAGCATCTCTGCATAACTCAGCAGGACACATTCACTAAGAAAGGACACCCTTCCCAAGAGGAGCAGACTCTTCAGCCACACAATGATACTTGGGCACTTGAACTCAAGTTATTTATTTTTCTCCCTTTTTTATTTTTTTTTTTAAACTTTTGTGACATTTGTATCTGATCTACTCTGTTCTTTGTTTTTTTTCTCCCTTTTGGACCCATAAAGAAAAGGGTCCTGGGAACTGTTTGTTTGCCCTCTTCCGCTTTCCCGCGTGACCCGCAATGGTTACCATTGTGAGCGGGCGGCGAGGGGAGAACAAACTGCTTATGCTTGTTGGGGTTTTGTGGTTTCATTAGCAGTTGTGCCCCTTGTTTCAGATTCAGATATGTTTGTCTGAACAGCCTGGGAAGGAGAGGTGGATTCCCACTGGCACAGCAGGTGTATTTCTCCAGCAAACCCAGGACCCTGGCAGCAGCTGCAGCAGGCTGGCTCCTGGCTCATGCTGCCTGCCACACTGGAGGGGAGACTGGGAAGCTCCGGTGGACTGGCACTTCCAAGTATTCATCAGCAAAGTAAATTATTCCAGTAGAAGCCATTTCCCTCCCCACGGCACCTTCCTGTCTCTTTTGCAGAGGGGATGCTGTGGCAGCAACCACTGCTGTATCTCGGCAAGTCTGTGCAGATAACTTGCAGCAAGTCGCAGAGAAAATGTCTTCTTTCTGCAGGGGTTTAATTAGGATGTGAATCACATTAGCAGAGAGGGCATACTTAGTGTGCCATACGGTGGACATCACTCAAGCTGGGCGTGAAAGGGCAGGCACCGCAGGGTGTGCAGCAGAGACCGAGCCATCCTGACTTTGCTCCCTGAGACTTGCAAAGGCTGAATAAAGCACAATGCTCGTAGCAGCACGCCTCGTTCGAGCCTGGTCGCAGGATGTGCCACCAGAACCGTGCAGGACCTCCAGAGACGTGAGTGCTCTGGCAGAGCATCCTTGCAGAGTGGGATGTGGTTTGGGCAGTGTGTGTGTGCCTGTGCTGCTGTGTGTGCGTGTGTTGTGATCCTGCTGTCCTATTAGGTCAGGCTGTGTTTTAATGGTGCATAAGGAAATGTGGTATTGGAAAGGTTGCTTTGATGCTGTGAGTGGGTTCCACGTTGCCCTCCGAGCCTGTGTTGGAAGACCACTAAGCATTTTGTCATCTGTGCTTTAAGTTGGCTCATGGGCAGGGCAGCGGGGATGCTGCGGGGCAGGAAGGGTGGACATTGGCCAAGCTGAGTCTGAGGAAATATTTTCCTGCTCTTTCCTTTGTAATTCTTCATAAGGACTTAAAATTGGATGATGAAATAGGAAACAGATCCCCAAACAAAATGCCATCCTCAAAACCAGTAGTGACTGGAAGAAAGAGAGGATGTGTAAAGTTAGAGTGTGCAGGGAAGCGGCTGGGCTGGTTTATTCTGTGCCTGAAGCCTGAGCAAGCAGCTGGTGAGTGAAATAATATACACATGTGCACATGTGTGCACACGCACACACACAAACGAGCTCTGCATTTCTCAGTAACAATGTAGTAGTGTGGCCTCTATATATGAAAGATCATGTCTGTGCTAAAGGGGCATCACCCAGGGAGAGTTATGCTTTCAGGGACTGCAAAGGAGAAGATCATTGATATTTATTGCTGGAAGACCAAAAGGTTGCAGCAACAGAACTAACTGTGCTGTTTAGGCTTCGTTTTTACATTTTTATTTATTAAAACGCTCTAGATGCAGAAGAGCTCTGCTCATTATTTATAAGTGTCGCTACCGCCTGGAAATGGAATCTGCAGGCACTTTGATAAATGTGGTGAGAGCTTGTCTGGTGTCAGTGCCACTTCTCTGAAGTGCCTCCTGCATCCTCTGCTGAATTGCTGTTTCATCAGTTTGGACAGCAGTGTTCCTCAGCGAACTGCAGTAAAATTCTAGTTGCATCATCCCATGCTAATGGAAATGGAGCAGGAGGGAGCGAACGCCGTGCATGTCCTGTAAGTTCTAAGCAGAGCAGGGGCAGGAGGAAAGAGACCACTGAGCCCCATTCATGTCTCCATCCTGCTGAGTTTGGTGGGATAAAGACTCCTGTTCAGTATCGCTGTGAGCATGCTTTTCTTTTGCCCTGTGCTGACAGCTAGGAATGGCATTCTTGTTTGAATCTTCTGTGCCAGAGAGCAGAAATTAAATTGTTCCAGCATCAGCCCCTCCTTGCCGTCATCCCAATGCCCATGGTGGGGACATGCAACTGATGGGCTGTACGTGAGGCTGTCCTGACAGCTGAATGAAGGGAGCTTTTAAAGGGCTCAGAGAATGCAACTCCCCTGGGATTGCAGAAGACCGAAGTGTTGACATTGAAAAATCTAGTGACCAGAAGACAAAGGGAGAAATCTTGTTTAAAAAAAAACCCCAACAAACAAACCCACAAAAACCAATCAGCAAGAAAACAACCCCCCGAAACCTTGTCTCCTCATTTGGGCAGAGGGAGTTGCTCTTAGCTGATCTTGCTAAGCACAAGCTGCACTTGTGCTGAAGCAGGTGCCTGTCAGGATGGTGAGGCAATGGAAAGCTTGTCCTGCAAGGGGAGATTAGAAGAGCTTGGGCTGTTTAGCCTGAGTAAAATGGTAGGGGGAGTACGAGAGTGCTCTGTAAATGTGTCAGCAGGTAAACAGTGTGATGGAGGAAGAGCTTTTTAAGGCTAAGGGAAGGTGCTGGCAAAAGTACAGGCTCCTATGAATCAGTTTTGGTAATCCGGTCTGGGAATTAAAGCAAAATTTCAAACTGTTAGGTCAGAGTAACAGGAGCAAAACACCCATAGTCTTTAAGATGAATCTCAATCTGTCTGTGAAAGGGATTATATGATGGGGGCCAGGCTCTGTGTGCTAGTAGATCCTGTTCTACACTGCTTCCTATGTTCCTTGTGCCGCATTAACCATACAGGCTTTATGTATGAGATGTGCCTAAATAGAGATCATAGACAAAATAGCGGTTTGCTTTGAACTCATTTCTTGTGTTTTCTTTTATTTTTTTAATGGCTTCTTTCACGGTGTCCTTTTGACCCGGATAAGCTGCAGCAGCATTTCACTCAGTGCCCAGGTTTCCCCTTCCCCCTCCTCGAGCCGTCTCACTTTTGTGCAAGCTGTTTCCACCAATGCATAGCGCAGCTCAGCACTTTTAGGGGTTGAAAGCTATTTACCAGCTAAGAGGGCAAGAGTACAGAACTATTTTCAGGACCGTGACCCACCTCGGCCAATTGGATTGCGTCTGGCAATCCTATTTGGTGATGATGGGGTCACATAACCTGAAATAGTTTCTGCTCTTTGCCTTCACCTCCGGCTCTCATGCCTACACAGCAGCCGGGTTGCGGTGCCTGTGCTCTAATGCCTGACCTCCAGAGGGGAGGAGGGCAGCGTGGGGTTTCTGGCTGGAGGTCCCGCTCCCCACTTTCTCTCCACTGATGCCCCATAGAGCGGTGTTCTTGTGCCATGATGTGAGGTTGCCTTCTGCCCCTGTGGAGTCAGGCAGGCGCAGGTGTGTTTAGCTCTGACCTTCAGCTCACTAAGTCTCTGTCCTTCAGGTTCTTGCCTTGCTGAAAATCAGTGGGGCTTACAAAGTGGGTGGGCATCGAGGAGTGGCTGCTGGGCAGCGTGGAGGAGCGGCATCAGGCTCCACGTGTTGGGTTACTGACCCTCCTGGACCACTTGGGTGCTTACCAAGGAATTACTGACACTCTGACCCTGAATCCCAGCTCATCCTGTGCAGGCCCCAGAACTGCAGTGGAAGAAGCTTAAGCATGCGCACTTTGTGTAGCCATCATGGGAGCTGATCCCTGGCTGCGTGGTGGCCACAGGGATGATCTGGCACAACCCCACTGTGAGTGAGGAGGGAGAATGGGGTGAGGGCCATGGCCAGGAATGAGCCCCATGGCATGGGCTTGCTCAGTGAAGCTGCTGGCATTACAGCCCAGGCACCAGCCTAAGGCTAAACCTGGGCTTGCACCTAAGGTTTCGGTGGGGAGTGGTACCTCGGCATGCCACTGCAGTGCCTCCACTCTTACCTGTGCTCTCACCTCCTAATGGTCGTGTGTATCCTGGGATGGGCAGGAAGGGTTCAGGAGTTAAGTCAGGTAAAGAAAGGGGCATCAATACTCTCTTATACCATTCACTTTAAATGTTTAAAGTATTTAAAAGTCCTGAAAAATCTATTGCCTAAGTGAAGCTAAGAATGGAAAGGGCTGTTTAGCCCAAACTGCGTCTCAGACAGGATTTGAGGCTTCAGGTTCTTCTTGGTGCAGTAACTAAACAGTGCACTTGCAGGATCCATTTTTAGCTCAGTCTCACTGAGGAGTTTGAGGGACGGAAGAACTGTGAAGCTACACTGTCTGCTTCACCCTTCTAGTTTTGTACCTTACAGGACAATTTCAGCCCTGTTTGACAGACGTCTCAAAAATACTGCATTTGCCAGAATTCATCAAAACATACAACCAGATTTAGCAAGGAAAGCAAATTAATAACCCCAATGTGGGAAAGGATGTCTGTAATGTGAATTTAAGGAGATTATTAGGCATAAGAACACCCAAGTCAGCAGGTTGCAGGAATTTAGGCTTCAGTCCTGCTACTTAGGGATTCCTTAAGTATTTGGGAGTGGTGGTGTGTAGAGCTTAAAGTCTCTCTCTGAGCTTGTACAAGACTACAAAGCAGGAATGTTGCTGTGTTTTGTAGTTACCAGTTATAGCTCAGCTCAGCTGAGGCTCTTTCAGGCCTTGATTGCTGCAAATTTCAGTCCTTTGATTGACATAGGGTACCCTACATGCTGAGCTGGGTTCACATGCCTGCATTCTCTGTCATCAAAGATGAACAACTGTGGGCTAATCCCCTGGGCAGCCCTGACAGCAATGAGAGATCTCTGCTCTCCTTTGAGGGGTAAGATGAGATCCTCCCTCTGGCCCCAGCACAGGTCCTGCAGGTGCTGTTCAGCCCATACCACGGATCAATGCTGCTTCTGACTTGAGCCTGTGCTTAACAAAGCCATTCCATTAATTTCAAGGCATAAAACTTTGCATGGTGGAGGCGTATTCTCTGGAAGAGTGGGAGGAACAAGAAGGCTGTGTGAGGATAAGGTGCTGTCTGGTATGAAAGACTTTTGCATTTCCTTAGCTAAAGCATAAACTGGAGTTTGTGCTGTGTCACTAAAACCAGCGTCAACTCAGGCACGGGACTTTTGTTGCCATGGGTGCTGGACTGGGCTGAGCCTGAGTCTTGATGCTGTGTGTGGTGAGCCTTTGTCTGCCTTGCAATGCAGTAAAACAGTTGGCAAGTGTTGTCAGAAACCAGTGCATGCAGTACTTTGCACTGCTTTTGACAGCACTTTTCATCACGGGCCATTGCAGATGCTGAGTTAAGCCTGGCAAGAAACCCAGGAGGTAGGTCAAGTATGCTACAAGCTAGGGCAAGCTAGGGGAACATGTATAGTCATACTTGTGGAGTCAAGGGGTGGGCAGAGCAGGGGCAGACTCCGGGCAGTCTCCCTCTCTCTGCAGCATTCAGACCACCGGTGTTCATTGCATGTTGGCTTGACCACCCCAAGCTGCAGTTTCCTCCTCACCTGCCCCTCTGGCCCATGCAGTAGCAGCTGCTGCATGGGAATGAAGCACTTTTTCTGCTACACAATATGCAGCACTGCAAAATCAGGCTAGAGTTTCTCTCTTTCTCCCCCACCCCAGTACTCTTGTTCCTCTGTGTCTCTGTGGGGATGGTGAAAGCTTTCCCAGAGGTATTCAGCAGTGGCACATGATTTATTGTGGTTTCTTTTTCCTGCCTTCTCACAAAGTAAAACCATTTTCTTGTTTCAGTGTTGGCAACAGTAGGGGCATTGGATTTGGATCCAGCATGAAGATGAGCAGCCAGCATAAATCCTGGGCGGGTTTCTGGAGTAAATACTACACCCAATTCATCTCACTGTGTCATTTGCACTAGGTGTCTTGGAAACCAGTGCTTCAGTTAGGCAGGAAAGCCTGCACCAACTGCAATTGAAAGGATCTTTCCAGTCTGAGTGCTGGCATCCCTGGAGGGATTTCCTTCTAGGCTTCCTCGGTTTACCTGGACAATACTCATAACCTTAACCTTTCTTGCACATGCTTTAATCTCATGATTCATACTGTCTGTTGGTCACCTGTAGGGTCAGGAGGGCATTCCTCCCTCTGATCAGCATGGCAGGATCTGCTGTAATCTGGCTGGTTTTTTTCCCCCTCCTCTGTCCCTTGGGGCATGCTCCACTCTTTCAAATTTCTGGGCATTTTTGCCCAATAAATTCCTCCCGACATGAAGACACACAGCAGTGCCTTGCAGGGTGTTAGTGGAGCACTTCATCTGCCCTCCTGTCCCTGGGCACTCTGTAGTTACAGTTACAGTGTAGTTACAGTTTTGGGTCTTCTTTGGGATGCTCGCAGTCCGTGGCGGGGATCAGACTTCCTTGCGGACTGCCGCCGTGATTTCCTACATCCTGCTCCAAGTGCAGCCTGTGTCCTCAAGCTGCTCAGATCTGAGCACTGATGTGCTCCCCCTCCCTCCCTCTCTGCCATTTGAATCTTTTTGTTCACCTCATTTAGTTCTGAATTGCAGCAGTCAGGGTATAAAAAAAAAAATTTAAAAAAATCTGTCAATAATCTGGGTTTAGAAACAAGCCTCCAGGGTGTTTAATTAAACCCAGTGTGATGGAGGCAGCCAAAAGGCATGCATGGTGTGTGTGTGTGCACAGAGAGCTGGCCGTGGGGGAGCAGCAAGTGTATGTGTGAGTGAGGGAATAAAAGATCTGGTTAAATAGATCCTTTCTATCCATGCTCCAAATATAATGTTCTTAAATATGTAACCCACGAGAAAACAACAATCCCCTTATGAAATATGTGGAGAGGCTTGTGCCAGTAAAAGGTCAGCAGCCCGGCTTTGCATGGCTAGCGTGGCCGTGGGTTGGGGTGGCAGAGGGTTTCGGCGGGGAAGAGATGTCCCGGCCAACCCTTTCCTGGCACAGAGGCTGGATTTTCCCGCTGGGATCAAGCTGGAAGGCTTACGACTCTCACCTAGTTTGAAAGAGAGACAAGAGGCAGGCAGGGAAGGGGATGTGCGGGCCGTTGCTTTGCAGCGAGGAGCGGGTCTGTTGCTCTACCTAGGCATCAGATGCTGGCAGAAAGAAGGGGAAAAGTGGAGTGGAAACAAAGCTCTGAGTTTCAACTCCTGTTTTGTCCCTGGCATCCATAACCTCTATGCCTCTTTCCTTCATGAACTAAATACCACCTGGATATCATAAGGAATTGATTTCATTTTCTTCCTGAGTTATTTTGGAGGAGAAGAACAGGGAAACCTGGGTGTGCTGGGGGGAATAATTTGGTGCTAGTAGCCATGCCTTTTCTTTTTAAATTACTTTCCCTTTCATCATATTCACACTTTGTCTAGTTTTTCTGCTTGTGTTCTTTATTTGCCAAAAATATTTTGCTTCTGCTACCCCTTCACTGCCGGGCAGAGTCCCTCCTCACTTTCCTTCTGCTGCTGCCCCAGAAACGGGAAGCGTGGGACCCTGGTGCCCGGCAGCTTTCCCCAGTGAGCAGGCAGGAACCCTCGAGGACATTTCCCCTTTTATGGGCAGCTGAGGGTGTAAATGGGGTGTGTGCCTCCGTAGCTAAGTGCCTGCTGCAGTAGGTCCCACAGTGAGCGGTTTTCCTGCTGCCAGTGGTACCGGGTGCAGGGGCTGCAGCTGCGCGCAAAGCCGGTGTCGCTCTCACATGCCTGGCGCCCATTTGAAAACAAGGCGGGGGGTGCGTGTGGAAAAAAGGCTTTTTGTTTTCCAACTGAGAGAGCTTCCACAAGTCACAGGCACCACCTCCATAAATGCAACTGTTGTGTGCGGCCCCATGATGACCGGCTCCGTTGTGCTTGTCCCCACGCGGCCGTCAGGCCCACAGGGGCTCCTCTGAGCCAGGGGTTGGCAAAAGCCAGAAGACTCGCTGGTGGAGAACAGGCAAAGGATGACAATCCTTTGCAAATAACCTTGCAGCTGCGAGGATTGCTGAGTGCGAGGTGTAGCGGCTGCCGCTGTGCTTTTCAGCTATACGAGAGCAGCGAGCTATTGTGCTTGCAGCACTCGCTGAAATAAAAGGAATATTGCGGAAAAGTGTTACTTAACGACGGTTGCTTTGCAGTCTATGAAGCCTACGATCCCGTGTCTTCCCTGAAATATAGGATGGTGAAAATGATTAGGGTGGAAGGGCCCATCTAGCCCACCTGCAGGCAGAGCAGTGCAGTATGTAACTTTGCATTAAGGACTTTAAGCTGCATTTTTGCTGTCAGGCTTGGCAACTGCACTGCCTTTCTCTCGCAGCCTCTTGACTGCCTGAATGTGTGCGGAGCCATTGCACGTGTTGGGCCATCAGGGGAGGGTGGCTGATCTGTCGGGCTCCTGGTTCAAGCCTTCTGCTGGAGTTGCCATTTTTATGCCACAGCAGTCAGGCAGGTTGTCATCGGCTCTAATTAATGCTCCTGGCAGTGATGACAAGTGGCTAAGAGAAGTGTGAATCTAGTTTAAGGAGACTAAGAAGCCAAAAAAAAAAAAAAAAAAAAAAAAAAAAAGCCTTCTAATCTGATCCTTATGCTCAGGCCAAGAGATCAGCAAAATGATCAAACGAGGAAGAGAAACAACTTCTGGCTACTAGATTTTGCATCCCTATCCAGGCCAAGTGTTGAGGGTAACTACTGACGATTGTACCACAGTAAACATCAATCTTGTAACGAGCTTGGATAATACCCTCTGGTGAATTAACAAAGACTGCTGATATCTAAGTGCTTTTCAGCTGTGCATTGCCAGGAATAAGTCTCAGTTCTGGGGGGCCCGAGTCTCTCCTCAATCTGAGTTTAATTCCCTCCCATCTGCTGTCTGCATTTCACGGTGATCTTTGCCCAAGTAGGGCATGGTGTGTGTTTTGAGGGGAGCAGGGTCGTGCTGGGCTCTCAGTGGGCTGAAATTTCCTAGGGGGAGGATTTCTGCTGTGTGGGGATATCCAGGGTCTCTTGTGGTCTTCGTGCCCCCCGCATGTGCAACCAGGCGCCGCCTCAGCCAAAATGTCCCTGGAGCCTCTGCAAAGGTGTCTCTGCTGGTAGAACAAAACCGCCCAAGCTGGTGCATGGGACAAAGGCGGTCTCATTCCCACCATTGCTGGGAATAACGGGGATAATTATCTCATTATTCCTGCAGCCTCCACAGCTCGCAAAGAAAGAGCAACTGGTGTGCGACAATGCCTCTGCTGTAAATAACGCCCTCAGCACATTCCACTGAAGCAGAAGTTGGAGGTATAAAGTGCTGTTTGCCCTCGGACCACGCTCAGATTCACCACTTGGATTTTGGTCCACTGAGCTTTAGGTGGTTTTTTGGGAGCAGGGGAGGGAGCACTGTGTGGGCTTTCTAGAGTTTTATTTATTTATTGAATCAAGGGCATGGGTACATATTCAGTTTGCAGCTGCTTAGAATTGTGCAAGAAGCCTGCGCTATCCCTGTCCTGGACGTGACTGGCAACATCATGGAGTGGGCAGGAAGAGGAACCCGTGTCCTGGCTATGCCAGTGTGAAGTTAGGGGGTGCCACTTATTCATCCTGGATCTGTCAAAATATGTTTTCATCTGTAGGCCTCAAAAATGTCCCCGAGATCCTTGTTTGGCAGCAGGCTGGACTAGGGGGTAGGAAAGGGAGACGTTTTGCCGAGGCTTGTGCAACCTGGAGAGAGCCAAGAGCAGAACCAAGTGCCATGACTCAGGTTTGTTCACTTTGCCCTGTTTTAAAGGTGTTCCATAAAGGAAAATATACTGCCATTAGAAGCAGTGATGTTTCTTTTGTCAGAGTTCTGCACATTTCACTGATCCATTGCTGGTTTGTGGAGGTTACTGCAGTGCTGCTGATGACTGTGCCATTACCCATGGGTGTCTGAAATCCCCTGGAGTATGTTGTGGTTCTTTTCTCTACTTTGTTAGTCATGTGAGAGATATCAGGAAGATGTCTCCCAGGTTTTCCTGGAGGGCTTCTGGGAAGATTGGAAAGGTGTATCATGAAGTTTCTTCATCCTTGTCTGAAAATTGCATTGGCTTTCAGGAAAACAGTTTTTTCTCACACGCATTTGTCAGGCAACTGGTTTAAATAAGTGTTAAGATAAAGCAGAGGGTGTGTTTTCAATGGTTCTTCCAGTTTCCTGGCTGAGGCTTCAGTTCTGTTGCTTGTGATGTGACTATTTCATTAGCTCACTGGAGATGTCTTTAGCAAAAATTAGGAAGCTGAGACCTAATGTTTCTAATGTGTCTTAAAAAGAATTTAAAAAGCAGATGTAAAAAAACCCATCCATACATAAATTTTGACTTAAGCCCCAGACTATTGCAAACTTGTAAAAACAAAAATCCAAAGGCTGAAACATCCTCCTCTTGCAGCCCCACTGGGAGCAAGGCTGGTGCTAGCTGGCACATGATTGTTCTCCATGCGACTGCTGTGCTCCAGCTGGGCTGAGGGCAGGGGCAGAGTGAGACGGGTGCGGGTGCTCCTGGAGGGGAGCAGAGCAGGCTGCAGGGAGCTGGGGCAGCTCCCATCACTTTGTCCCAGGCTCTGCCATTGACTTGCTGCAAAACTTCAGTGCCTCATTTTCCAGCAGGTAAGACTGGGAAGGGTGACAGATGCTTGTGGTGTGGGGAGGTGGTGTGCAAATTAACAGGGGTTGTGCTTGTGCCTCTGCAAAGTGCTGGATGGATGTAAAATATCGTTATTCTGTGCGAGGCTGTGCAGAGGAGGGATCCCTCTTACTTGCAGCTTGTCTGCAAACCTTTCTGCTAGCAGCCTCTGCTGTTCCTGCACTGAGCCACTATCTTGCTGGTATGGCGGGGCTGTCTGGCCCTGGGCGAGTGGCAGCTTACTTGGAGGGTGGAGCTTTCTGAATTCCTGGCTGTAACCTCGGGAAGTACAGGCTGAAGCCAAGCAATGAGACTTCTCCGTCTTTGCAACACCATCTGTCTCCTCTAACTTTCTGTAATCCTTCAGCTGCTGGATTAGAAATTATCACCGGGCAGGGCTGGACTGAATCTGAAGCAGAGTTACTCCTTCGAGTGACTGAGGAGAGGAAAGCCTCACTGAAATGTGATGTCTTCCTGCTCTTCCTCAGGGCCCTACAGGGTCACCGCCTGACCAGCTTGGGGCATCCTGGAGTGGTAGAGATGGATTTCCGCTCTGCATCTTGGTATCTTCTTCCCATGCCATGTTGAGGTGCAGAGGGGATGGCACTGGGGGCTGAGCAGGACCAGTGCAGGGACGGGAGCACAACTGCTTGTTTCTCCTCTGGCCTTGGCTTGCCAAACAACATGCTCGATGCCAGTGTGCATGTGGGAGAAGTTCTGGGTCCTGCACTTGCTCATTATCAGTCTGAATCCCCAGAACAGGAGGAGAAATGGATCTTTCCTATGCCTTCTTACAAGACCAAATATTTTGAGGACGGAGACAAATTGCTTCCGTCCTGTGCACTGTTTCCAACATCCATGTTATTGCTGTGACATGCCTCCCACTGTCAGATGTTTCCTTGCTACTTAAAACATCTCTCGCCTTTTTCCAGCACTGGTGGGAGTCTTTCCGCAGGGCACACAAAATGGGGCAGCAAGGCTCAGTGCAGAGCGGTTGGTGCACGGTGCTGCCGGTGTTGCCCAGCCACCAGAGCAGACTTAGTGCGTTTGTGCCACATTTGTGCCACCAGCACGTGCAGGGCCCTGAGACACACCAACACCAAGGTGTCTTTCCTGCTCTCACCCCACTGCTGGTAATGCCAGTTTTAGCAGGGTGAGTGCTGCTAGCTTTTCCTTGAGGTTTCCCAGTTGCATCTGGAAGAAGATTTTGGGATCTGTGTCTGTCAGTGACACTGAGGTTATGACACTTGCCTATCCACAGAAGTGCTCCCATGCCAAGGGGCACAGCACGTGCCTGGGGTCCCTCAGGCTGGAGAAGTCGATGGGCTGGCTGGGATGGTGGGGAAGGAGGTGGCAAGCCGTCTCAGTTGGAGGACCTGGGAAGATGCCTGGTTCCTCATGCCAGTGCAGGAGCCAGCAGTGTTGTGTAAGGGGCTGGTGCTGCTGATTATAGGCATTATTTTAGGATGTGTTTTCTTAACGTTGAAATTTGAACCAGAAGAGGAACAGCTCAGTTGGTTGTGCAGCACCAGCAGGAATAAGGAGACATTAAAATGTATCTGGGTGAGCAGAGCTGGGCACGCGGGCGCACGCAGAGACAGCAGGTCTCAGCAGCGAGAAGGGGTCCTTTGGTTATAGTAATTTTTCTGACAGAAGCTGCACTTTTGTTGCCGCTCCCGTGAGGTGCAGCAGGGAAAGGATGATTGCCTGGAGGGTGCTTCTGGGAGGTGAAGCCATGTGCGGTTTCCTCAGGGAAGCGGCGGTTTCTTTTGTGAACCATCCCCCTGCATGTGTGCATGTTAGTGGTGATGAGGTGGCACTCGGTGTCATCCATCCCCGCCCCCCAAAAGAACCTGCACTACAGAAAGTGAACAGAGAGTGGAAAAAGAAAAGATGAGGAGCAGGGGATTTGTAGGCTCACAGGGAGGTGACGTGGGCAATGCCTTCGTGGTATATTGCAGGCAGAAGTAAGCCTCTTTGACCTTCCATCCGAGCCAGTGGATGCAAGCCAGCGCTGGTCTGAAAGCCATGATACTGCTTCAGTGCAGGACTCAGTATGAGCTAATGCACCTTGCATCTCAGCACACTAACCACAGCTATGCAGCTTTATCCACTCAAAGGATGGTCAGGGCTTGCTTCTGCCTGCAGTACACCAGGTAAAGGTACCTGTGGCTTCACTGATGCTATCTTCTTATTATAACCCCTGTTTTTCACAAAGTGCAGCTCACCTCCAAGTGCATGTTTACGGGAAGGCTGCTCAAGCTGTCCCCTAAATAAGTAAAATGGCTCTAACGTGCACCAGCTGGTCCCATCTTCTTCAGATATAGTTGTTTAATGTACACGTTGCACCTTAGTCGCAGCTTGGCAACTTGACAGTTATGCTGTGGTTTGGTCCCATGATGAGTTCACACAGGTGGCTCAAATATCACGGTGCAACATTGCAACATGACCATTAGTCTTCAACTGTACATTTAAAAACAATAGTTAGTCTGAAGCTCCCAGTTTCTGTTTCCCTATAAGGTTGAATATTCCCATGCTGTGGACACCTTTGGTGTCCTAGCAGATGGTCTGGAGAGTGCCAGTGTTTGGTAAGACACTTGCTACAGTGGTTGGAGGATTAAGTTGGGATGGGGTGGTTTTGCCCTGAGAAATGATACCCAAAATGAATAGTTTGGAGAGTCCCTTCTATACGCCGCAGTTGTTTGCACACAAACCTATATTCATCTATTCTCCTCCTGGGATTTGTTATTTCTCCAGAGGAGAGCAGATGAAGCTCTTCTGCAATTTCAGTGGAAGCCAGGGAGCTCTTAGGCAGGCAGAGCAGTTCCTGGCATCCCTGCCTCTCTACTGAAGAAATGGGACGACTGCTAACAGAGATGTGAGGTGTCACGGTCCCTTTTCATCTGAGGACAGAAAAGCACTTTACAGGCATTTAGGCTTTACAAAATCCCCCTGAAAATTCTGGAAGAATTCTTTACAGATGAAGAAACTGAGAAAAAATGCCTTGCTCCTGCTTGATCCATTCATCACTGAAAGAATTGGGGACAGGAACTGGGACACCTATTCCTAGCCCTGTGCACTGACCACAGCGTTCTCCTTCCCTGGCACCTTGCGGGGGATACAGCCCACACAGGAGTGCTCCTGGGAGAGCTTTCAGTATCTGCTTTGGTCAGGAGACTACTTTGCAAATGCTTCTCCTCCATTCATGCAATGACACATTGTGTCTGACCTTTATTTCTTACGGATATGTTGTTTAATCACCCCATTTCAGGTATGCCAGCCTGCAAGACTCATCCGTATGTGCCTCCCATTCCCTATCCCTCCCTCCTTTTCAGTCTATGCCAGTGCACTGATTACCTGAATCACAAAAAAAACCCCACCTTGTGTGGGCTTTTGTTTATCTCTTGGTGGCTCTGTGCTTCATTTTCTGGATTGCCTTGCCAGCCATAGGTGCAAAGAAAATCCGTCCATGGGGGAAGGGAGCAGGTTGGGAATGCCCACCCTCTCGGGGACATGTCTGGTCCTGCATGTTGTGAATGGGAGCTGCTACTCCATCCTCTCTTCCTCTTCCCTGCAGTGAGCTGACCATCTGCTTACCTTAATGGACCAGAGATTAGCCCGGGGGTTAAGTTATCAACATAATTAACCTAGATTTCTCCTCTATGGCTGAGGCAATTTTTACTTATGTACTGCTCAGGTGATGTTGTGAAATTTGGACGGCTCTCTAGGAACAACAGAAACTGGAGCAAGCAGAGGGGAAGGCTTTCAAAGTTTGAAATTATCCTGAAGCCCCCAAGGCACAGAGGTGAGAGATGATGAAGCTTGCACAGGGTCACATATGTTCTCGGTTATGAGAATGGTATTGCAGAAAAGTCTAATATATTATTAATACTGCCTGTTCCATATGTGGAGGGCTTTTCAGCTCTGTGTCTCAAGCCAGGCAAGATTCATTAGCTCCATGTGATAGAAATTTGTTCCTGGAACATATGCAGAAAGCTAACAAATTGAAAATATATGACATCCCAGCATTTCTGCCCAGTGGGCATAATGCAGAAGACTATCATAGGTGATACTCACCTGTAGGTCCCTTTCCAGCCTGGGCTCTGGGTACAAGCAGTTCAGTGACAGGCTATCATTTGATACTGTGGTCATATATGACCGGATACTCTTTTCATTCTGGCTTAGTATAACAGAACTAATGTGACTCTACAGCCAAGTGTGGGTGGCTTTTATGCTTCCTTTTCCTTGACAGTAAAAGGTTGCAGTTCCCACTTCAGAGCATCCCTAGCTGACTTTCCTGCCCTAGATTCATTCTGCGTTTGCGAATAGTGCTATCATACGTGTGCACAGGCAGTCTTGGTTGGCAGGGCAGTGCCCTAAGTTTCAGAGGGCACCAAGTTTCTGCTTAACCCCCATGAGGCTCTCCTGCCTGTGGCCATGGCATTCAAGCCATGCATATTTGCTCTGGAGTCAGCTTGCCATGGGTGGAGATCACTTGCAGAGGCTGAGAGAGCCGGAGCACTGTATGACCCATCCCTGCAGGCACTTCCCATGCTAGAGGATGTGCCACGCAGAACCAGAGGATGTCTGGCGTGCCGTCTGGCTTCAGAGCTGGCACTCAAACGATCATTGTAATTACCGTCCTGAAAGCGCTTAATCCCTTGGTTAAATAAAACCAACAAATGATAGTGGGAGTAGGAATCTGCAGATGGCTGGAGGACAGCCGTGCCACGAGCAGCGAGATGTGCGAATGGACAAACACCCGCATCCTGCCAGAGACACCTAATCTTGCTAATGATGAAATTAGCGTGCAGCTTTGGTCAGATCCCACCCAAACCTGGGTGCTCAGCTCCAGCCATCTCATTGTCACAGAGGCAGGCAAACTAGGAGTTCAAGGAAAAGCAACGATGATTAGGGTACTGGAGGGGAGCCGAGGTATGAGAAAAGATTAAAGCAACTAAGTGGGTTTGTCATAGGTAATTGGTGATTCAAAGGGGAAACCTAACTGTCTTCCTGTAATTTGAAGGGTGTGAACTTCAGGGAGAGGAGCTGCTCAGAAGGGTAGCAGGAGGTATATAAGTAGGAGTGATGTGATAAAGCTCAGGGAAAGAAATGTAGGTGGAATATCAAGAAAAGCTCCTAATAGACATTTTTTGTCTGGCTTATGAGTGACGATGGTAAGAACATCACTGTTTGGGGCACATACATACAGACAGAAAAATGCTGGAGGAGAGACCCCATAGTAGTAAATTATTCTGCCCAGTCAGGGCTGGACTGCCTGAGCCCACGCACATGTTTTCTCCCCTTCTCTACATCTTTTTTTTATATGAAGAATAAACAGCACCAGGGCTTCTTGTGATTTACAGTGGAGACGTGTTGCAAATGTTACATTTTCCAGTAACACTTTACCCCACACTGTCACTGTTAAATCTGTCTGCTGTCAAACTGTAGTGGTGTGTCAGTCCTTATGTCTCTTTGATAAGGTCTGGGAAGGATTTGGTGGGTGTTGGCAGCACCACACCCCAACCCGGACTCTGCTGAGAGCAGCTCTCCTTGGTGAAATGGGGGGAGCTCTGGTGGTATCAAGTTGCTTGGAGATAGGAAAGCCTCAGAGCATCCCTATATTGATTTTGTACGTGCTGCTTGGTATGCACTGCTGAATTGGTGTGCCCATCGTGCTGCTGGGCTTGCACTCTGCCTTTCAGTGAGGTTTAAAAATTGCAGACCTGTTCCTTTGGACAGCAGAGCCCCAGTTGCAGTGTAGGGAGGTTCTCCCTTATTTTGGGCAGGAAGGGTCCAGGTTTTCTTATGGGAGGTTTGTACACCCAGTCTGTGGTCTTGGAGACACTCAGAAGGACCATGGCTGGAGCATGGTAACAACCACCTAACGCATTAGTCCTTTGTTGTCCCACTATTGTGCAGAAAAGGCAGCACTCTCCTGACTAACAGATGAAGTGTCTACTTGAGTGCTTCTCATGATGGCTATGCTGCAGCCTCCTCTTGCATCTTCTCACTGGTTAAAAATATCTTATGGGCCTCCTCCCCGCCCCCCAATATTAATCCTGTCTATACACTGCTGGGGACTGCTCCCTGTATACAGGGATCTTCTCCATACACTTACACGTCCCCCCCAGCCACCTGCATGTTTTTCAGAGAGCTTGCAGAGTTTTTGCTGGCAGAAAACATTGCCTAGGATGGGTTCCCATTGCAAGCATCTCACCTCATTAATCTCCAAAACATAATGCATTTACCAAGTTTACAGCTGCCCGTGGGAACCTATCTGTAACACACGCAAATTCCTCACCTTGTACCTCATCTGTTCTCCTGCTCCGTTCTGCCTTTCTCCCCAAACCCACGTGATGGCCCCCCGAATGCGTTCCTGTTTTGTGCACCAGCTGTCCGAAGGCCACAGCGCCAGGTACTAGCACGGTGAATGCTGTGACGTGGTGCCTGTGCTCTGCCGTGGCTCTTACCTGGGGCGGCTGCTCCCCATCTTCATCATCCTAACACAGAGTGACTCAACTCGAATGCCCCTGCAGTAACCTGCCTGGCTGTAAATTGGAGACCTTTACAGCTGAAGGTTTGCCTCTAACATCTTTTTTTAGGTATAATTCTCTGCTCTGTGAGTGCTTGTAGACACCGTTGCAGATTTTATTTCCAAAACAGACTGCATTGTAATTAAGAGGCCCTAAAATGAACTCAACCTAGCAATAACAAAACGTAATAAACTGAGCTCCTAACAAGACTGATAGGAAAGCAGTGAAGCTGCACTTCCCTGGGATGTTTCAGCATCCACATAGACATTTTACCTGACAGAATAATAGCAAGTTTCTTTCAACTGTTATGTTCACCTTCTCTGCTAGGGTCTGACAGCTGCTGTCACCTCAGAAATCACCAGCGAAGGGGTGCATCCTTGTCTTTCCAGGGAGGCAACAGCATGAGCTAAACAATAGAAGCTTTTATCCTGGAAAATTTCCAAACATCTCTAGAGAGGAAAATCCTGCCACTGGCAGTGCAGAGACACTGGCTGTAGAACTGAATAATGCAACCGCCGGCAACCGCAGGATTGATCCTTCATCTTCTCCCCACAGGCAGGCAACGCTGATTAACTGCAATCTATGAGAGAATGCAGAAAGCCAGGGTTGGCAGCATGATGCTGACACAGATACCCAAGTTTTGAGATCTGGTGTCTTGAGGAACTGAAGACATCTTTCTCTCATGTAGAGTTGTATTGGCTATTTCACAGCCAATGCATGCTGGCCAGACAGTGTAATATTTGCTGACTTGCAGCTAGCCTGTTGGGCTGGGAGGATCCATCTCTCTGCATTGTGGCCCACTTTTGGTGCAAGCTGGTCTTAGCTTGCTTCAGGACATACGATTGAGCTGCTGGTCCTGGCTCCAGCAATGTTCAATGAACTTCTCAATCAACTGGCCTGGATACAATTTAGGTAGGTCTTGTTACTGGGTCTTGCTTCCCTTGTCTGGCAAGGTCTAGTGAAAAGCAGCTTGCTTGTCATCATGTCATGGTTATCATGTCTCTATGAGAGAAGACAGACAGTTGTCTAAAGAGCAAAGGATCCTGGCACCCCACAAAATTCTAAAATTCTTGTCCAGGCAAAGATCAAGACCCTTCCTTTAAGGCATCCCAAACCCACAAGACCTTGTGGGACAGTGTGAGATGGGAGGTTGTTGGCTGACAGGTGGTACAGAACAAGAGTAGTCCTCCTCCCTCTGCGTCCAAGCCTACGTCAACCCAGGAAGCCATGTGCTGCCTTCTTTGGTGAGGCCAGTCAGGGCAATTGCGTGTTGGTGGGGATGTGTGTGCCAGCAGGCAGCAACCCTGGACTGACTCTGCACCTGAGAGCAAACCTGTGCATGGTCCTGCTCTTCGTTCTCCCTGTTCCCTGCCAAAGGATGAGGCAACTCCCTGGCCGGGTCCTTCTCGCAGGCAGCTTCAGACGCAGGGAGTATGGCAGCTGCTGCATGGGTGGCTGGTGTCATGCTGGAGAGAGGTGGCAGCACTGGCAGAGGTGCAGGGCCAGGCAGGAGAGTTGTGTTGCAGCTGCGTGAGTGGCTGTCAGTCTCCTGGCATCTCCAGTGAACTTGACAGCTGTGCAAACAGTGCAGGCAAACTTATCCGAGAGGAAGTGACAGTGAGGAAATGGAAACGTCTGGAAGCATACCAGGGAGTGAAGCCTCATCATAATATACCCCCAAGCCAGATCAGAATTACTTTAGTGCAATAATACATTATTTTTTTCCCTGCTTTCCTCTCAGGGAGGAGATGCTACATATCTTGACTGGTATTGCTGGGTATGTAAAATGTCAAGTTGCACTCTTGAAAGAGATGCTGGCCAAGGGAAATACGAGGCCTGCATAGAAGAGCTAGCTTAAATGTGCATTTTCAGGATAGCAGAGCCTTGGCTTTCTGTAGTCAGCCTGTTTTAGAGTTTTCTTAATTTTGCAAGAGAAGCCCAAGTCCTTCGGGTCTTCTGCTGGTCACCCACAAAGTCCAGGAAGGTGTTTCCCTACCCTCTCCTCCAATATATATTTACATGTGATATTGGGGGTGGAGTGTGTGTGTGTTGTGTTTTCACCAGGATCAGATTTACTTTGGTGTATCAGGGCAGGATGTTGCCCTCTCTTTTAATACAGCCTGGATGCCACGGAGATGTGGTAGACCATGTGGCGTTCATCTCTCTCTTCCACTTTTACCGCACTGCCAGAAAAACAGCGTCTGGTCTTGATTTTTACCCTCCCCTGGAAGAGAAGAGATGGGAGAAAATAGCACACTGGATGTGTGTGGTGGTGCCACAACCATCATTAGAAAACCTCTGAGGCCAGTGGGCATCCCTGGCTGGTGGGTCATGTCATGATTGGGACCGATATTTGTCCGCAGTGGGGCTGTGACAACCAAGCTTATTTCAGCCTTTTTTTACTCTGTGTTGCAATCTAAATAAATCTCGGAGAGTGAAAGGCAGTTATGATCGTTTATCATTTGATGAGCTTCAGCTTTGTCTCTGGCAGGTACTAATAGAGAAAACGTCATCCAAACCCAAGCAGCCTTCAGCTGGAGTTAAATTACAGCACTGCTGAAGACTGACAGATTTGGGAGAGAAAATAATAACAGGTGGGCAGATTATTAAAATACAATGCAGTCAATACCTGGAGGGTAAATATAATCAGCTTTGAGACAGCAATGAAATCTGAGGAGCACTTTGAAGGCGGAGAAGGCTGGTGTACATGTGCCTTCACAGTGTGGACCCCTGGTTACACAGCTGGAGAGCTGATATCTTTATTTTAGCAACTTGTTTTCCATTATACAGGAATGCTTCTTGTACCTGATAACTCACAGGCAGCCTGGATGCATCTTATTTGTCAGTGTTTCACAGTAGGCTTCCCATGGCATCCCAGAAACCAGAAATGTCTTGCTGCAAACGCAAGTGCTTTGAGAGGCATCGGGGAGGCTAGCTGAAAGCCAGCCCTGGGTTGCAGGTCTTGCCCTGGGTCCTGTGAACCACTGTGTGGCTATGAGCACGAGCAATGCCAGTATTGCCTACTGCTGATCCCAGAGGAGCAGTCCCACAGCTTCTTTGGGTACGGGTGATGTGTCTCTTCTGCTCGTACATGCTTTCTTCTCCACCTCATGCACAGGCTCCGTCTCGCTCTCCCAGCCTCCTGCCCCCATGTATCATGTGAGCTTTCTGCTCTGTCTGTCCTGCACGCTTTCAGCTGTTTGTTCTACCATACGTTTACTTCAGAAGGCTGTCTGGGGAAGACATATTCATGCCAGTAAAGTTGATAAACTGCCAGAGAGCAAGATACAGTTTTAGTAACTGGGATAATGGTGAATTTGCTGACCTGGCACCGGGAGGGGAAAGGAGAAGGCTGGTGAATTAATTACAGTGCTGAAGCAGTGCTGAGGAGAGCCTGGCTTATCTTGGAAGTGATTCTGTTACTTGGCTTGAGATAGGTGTCCAACTGTCGTACACCTGAGGAGGTAACCAATGCACAAGGTTGAGAGTCAGGACTGCTCAAGATATGGGACTGGTTGGTGTAAGCTGTTTTGAAACCATGCTGACACCCTCTGCCTGGCCATCCATGACTTCCCACCACCTCCCCTGTCCTGGCATTTGCAATTGCACCCCAGAACTGACTCTTTAGATAGCTGCACAGTCGCTGAGGCTGACATGAAGGAGGTGGCAAGGTGTGGGCAAAGTCAGGACATCAGCAAAGCATGATTTCAGTCTGTTTTGATTCCTGTTCCCAGCTCAAATCCTGGTTCTAGCTCTGCAGCTGACCTGGGTGAAGGCAGGACACCTCTCCATGCCTCAGCATGGTCTCCTTAGCCCAGAAGCGCTGCCTTCCTTGCACAGCCATGCAGAGGCACCCAAGGCTGTTTGTGACCATCCAGGGGCAGGGCGGAAAAGGGCAAACTGCTGTTGTGGTCAGTATTGCCCGTTGCAGTCGGTATCCCCAGATGCTTTCCAATTGACTGCACAAACCTGGTACCTGCCTTGTTTTGCAAAGCTGAAGTTGTCTCTGGAGCGCTGCAGCCACACTGTGGTCCCCCGTCCCACCCGCAGGGTTGGAGGAGGAGGAGCGCTCATCATTCAGCACTGTCCCTTTCTCTCCTGCACCGCATTCCGGGCACCGGCTTGGGAGAAACAAATGGGAGGTTAGTATTTCTGGTGGGGCATTGAATGAGGTGGCTCCAGTGCTTCCCGGTTTTCTGAGGATTTTCCGAGAAATGCACAGAGGGCGAGTGAACTTGCTACCCATAGGGGGCTTTGAGGCTCAGGGGCTCAGCAGTGGGTGCAATTCAAAAAGAACGGTATCATGTTGAACAAAATCTCCAGAGATTTCAAGTATACCCTGAGTCTAGAAATAAGAGTGTCCCTTGCGAAAGGTTATATTCTCCCTAAAAGTAAAAAATAATTATTACTGTAGTGGTGTGATACTGTTAGTCCTCATGTTTATGAATCCTCGTTGCCAAAGGAAAAAGGTTTGAATACAATTTGAATATAAGCAGTCTCCTTAGGGATCATCTTATCTGTGATGTATGACTGATAACTTGGCTAGACAAAGGTTATTGCAAGAAATAGACTTGACCTTTTAAGCGTACAACAGAGATTTGCAGCAATAGTGAGCACTGCACTTCCTAAATGAATGTGTTAGCAGGCAACAAAAGCAGAGGAGTTCATCTAATTAAAAATGTATGTCAAAGAAAATAGATGGAATAAAAAAGGGTAAACAAATATTAGAGAAGATAAACATATTGTGACAACAGAAGTTAGAGCCAGGCAGCACGGAGAGGGAAGGGTCCTACATAGAACAAAAGCAGCCATTTTGAGAGCTGTGCTTAGCACCAAATTGCAAAGAAATACAAAAATAAAATGCAATTATAACTATACAGCTGGAGGACAAAGCTATTATGATGATGGTGCAAAGCCATCAGTAACTGTATGATGAGAAAATGCAAAAATCTTTCTGCCATCTGGTCAAGTCTAGTACTTACGTAGTTCTCATTGTTAATGGTCCTCACATCAAGTATGTATTGTAAGGCTGCATTCTTAGCAATATTTTAAGGCTGCATCTATAGCAATAGGATGTATGATCAGACATGCAATCAAATGCACACAAATCTCTAAATCATCATCAGCTCAATCATCTCTAAATCTCATCAGCTTTTTAAGAGAGCATTCTGCCTGGTAGAGAGTTAAAATACTTTTTTGCTTATCTGCACTTGTCAAAGTCTCTTTGACTTCAAATACGTCTGAACAGAGTCTTCCCTGAGCTTGGCTTGCTGGTTTTGCTGTGCCTCCTCTGTGAAATGAATGTAAGTTATTGAGCAAGTATTGGCTTGCTATTACTTCATCCAGTGAGACCTGTGGAAGGGTGGGGGGGTATTAAGGTAGGGAGCATATAATCACCTGAGCTGGAATTTAGCCATGACACTGGGCTTATCACTTTTAATCTTCTAAAAACAAGGACCACAGGATCTCTAATGGCTAGAAGCGGTCTGGTCCTCAGCTTTACCCCTGGCCTGAAAGCCCAGGTCTCCAACAGCGCAACTTTTCTGTGCAAGAGGCTGCTCTCCCAACCTGGGCTTGGCAGAGAGAACAACCTGCTGCAAAATCACCTTGGGCAGCATTTTATTTTTTCTCCATGAAGGTCTCCTTTCTTTCTATAGGGTTTTGCCTGTTCAGGCTCAGTGAGTATGGGAGCAGAGTTGGTGGGAGGCCTGTTTGTATCAGGGCTGTTAAGAAAGGGTAGCTACAGGTTTCTTGTGTTTACAGGGGTGAATGCTTTTGACATTTCTTTCAGTGCCTCGCTGTTTGGGGAGGGCTGAAGGGAGATGCAATGTCAGAGAAGAGGGGACCGAGTATGGGTTGGAGTGATGAAGCTCTCTGAACTTGGAGGTAGGATCACGCTTGCTGCTGTTGTTAAGAGCTTTGGGGCAGAGCATGGGAGGATTTCAGCTGCAGCATCTTGGTGTCTCCCGATGAGATGCCCATTCACAGAGACGTGATTCCCCAGTGTGGTCTGACCTCCGTGGCCCTGCTGAAGAGGGCTGAAGGTATGCAGTGGAGAGATGCTCTAGGCCGTGTAAGCACTTCTGATTCAAAATGATGGTTGCCCAGTGGCAGTCAGCCAGCAGAAAGGGCTACCTGGCATCAGACTCCCCATGGAAAATGCTCTCCTGCCACTGTTGGCTCATCTGTCCCTGGGGGTGCTGTGGAAGGAGAGCAACTGAAGTCATGCATTTGGTACACAAGAACCTGCCCTCGGCCTTGGTGGGTGCCCCAGACCCCCGGTATGGCAGAGGCATAGCCACTCCAAAAGGGTAGCTGCCTTCCACTGCTGCGCCGGCAGCTCTGCTGGCTCTGTACCAGGGCCGCAGGAGGAAGACGAGCTAACAGTTTTAGTTGACAAGGCTGTCTTAATACCTGTGTAGATCTATAGGCAGAGTTGCCTGAGGAAAGATGAAAAATTAATGGGGACATTTTCACCCTGGCTGGCTCACATGCCATTTTAATCCTGCTGCCAACATGATGGGCAGTTCCGCCTGAGAAGAAGTGTTGAGTGAAACCCAAATCCTTTGACAAGGAGTAAAAACAGCCACTGATGGGGCCTGGGGCAATAAATCCGTCTTTAAACACTCTGCACTGTGAGGAAGGTCTATACCCAGATTTTGTTTCTATGATGGCTCAGGCCAAGGTCTAAGCACCTCTAAAGTGTGGACTGTCTTCAGCAGAAGGCAGCCTATGCTACAAATGTGGAGAAATGGGGTGGTAGTGGGGAACAGGCATAGTGTAGTGGGGAAGCTTGTTTTATTCCAGATGGTTTAGGCTTGGTCTGTGCACAGAGTAGCACCGATGTAATGGAAGGTATGATTTGTTAAATTGTGCAAGTCTTTTGTTGGTCCTTTTGGTTGAAACTTAGCACCTCTATGTTTAGATGGTAGGTGGCAAGCACAGCGACAGCTAAGGTCAAGGGAACTATCATGAAAGCAATGGCTGCTGTATTTTAGACAGAAATTCTGAGCAATGTGGTCAGCTCAAAACCTGGGATGAAATACAGAATTCATTACTTCTGGGGAGGTGGCAGTGGGATGTATAGGTGCAAGAAAGTTAGAGCAAGACTTGGTAAATAAAAAAGTATTCAAGGTTTCTCCAGGCCACATGGTTCAGGTTATAATACCATCTCCCAGGGATCCCCACCTGGGAGCTGTGGGGTAAGGAACCAGTGAGTGTACCCCAGGGCTCAGGATGAGAAGGGGCACGCTGCTCTCCATGTAGTCCTCCAGCAGCCACTGTGTTACGACAACTCGTTCTGTGTAAGCCAGGCAAAAGGACTCATCCTCTTTCCAGAGAGATCAAGCCTGAAATGTAAAAATAGTCCGATTTAGACTGGAGCTTAAACCTAAAGTGATTACATGACTTCTATTAAAGCAAAAAAGCAAACAAACAAACCCTATTTTCCCCTGGTGATTACATAACTCACAAATCAGATGAATGGGCAGTCTTCAAAGCCATCGCCAGAGGAAAGCACCTGTACAACTCAAACCCAGCAGCCGTGTGCTCTGGTGGGACTGGCTCTCCAGCAGAGGCTAAGCCTTGGAACCATGGCTCTTGCCCTGCATGTACTTTGCAGCTTGCTGCTCCTGCTTTGCAAGGGGATATGTGTCTATTCCCAGCTATAGTAGGTGGTCTCATAACCCCTCCCTTGGTGTGGCATTTCTTATTGCACTGCTGTCTCTGTGCTACAGGGTATAGAGCTGCTCTGTCAGGCACTTGGGCATTGGAGAGCCACTAGCCAACTGGTTTTGCCAGTGTCTGTGCAGCAGCACGGGCAGCAGGGAACCTGCATATTGTACTGGGAGAGGATTGAATAGCAGAAGAGGTTACATTCCCAGATCCTGTCTATACACACAGTGCAACACAAATAGTCCTGAAGAGCCACATGGATAGTTTATCTGAATGGCAGAGCAGGATTTCACTGCAAAAAGCTTCAGCAAAAACTTGTGTAAATCAGTACTTGCTGGGGTCCTACTCTGGAGATTTCCCATAGTACAGGGAAGTTTACTTAAATGAAGCTTACTTACCCCAAATGATGGTTTTCCTGAATCAACAGCAGTTGAGAGATGGCTGCATGTTGTGGCTCATGCTCTGGGTGATTTCTCAGGTGCCTTTGTCCTCATTGCAGGTCATCAGTCAGTTTCTCAGCTGGAAGTTGCTGCTGAGTCTGCTACATATTTTTGTAAATGCTGAGGATGAAGGATATGATCTTTCAGCTTTTTGATACATAGCTTGAGGGCTTTGAGTTTTTCCTGGCCTGAAATCCTGCTGGAAACCTGCCTTGCGTAAGATCATCATACAGTGGCAGATCTGAGCGCAAATCTCCAAACTCAAGGTCCTCCTGGCCATAAGCTGGGGGTCCAGCAGGTCCCTGGCCCTGGCATGTGGTAAGGTGGTGGTGGCGAAGGAAGTGAATGATTTCCCATCATCTTCCTTTGCCTGCTGCTCTGGAAGTGAAATGCTGATGCAGGGGACAGCATAGCAAAATGTGGTCTTTAAAAGCTGGTCTGGGGAAGATAGGCTTCCAGAAGATAGGAAGATAGGGACAATGGATATGTAGGGATTGTGTAGGTAAGGCGTAGAGGTGTCATCTCAGTAGAGTTATGGGCAGGACCAGGAGGACCCCTTGCCCACACTGCTGAGTGGGGGGGGTGTTATCTGCAAGAGTGGAACCAGCACTTGGGTTTTAACCTGGGCCTCTAGCAAGGACTGAGCTCACGTGCCAAGTCCAAAATGTGTGTAAGCAGGGGCAACAGCCACGGAAGACCTGAGAATAACCCTGCAGTGAAGGTACTAATTTGGGGGGAAGTAAGGAGCACTGAGCTCTCCTAAGCAGCTGGGCTAGAGTCTAAGGCACTGAAGTAGGAAGCTGAGTAGTCCAACATGCAGCCTTGCATGCTGGTGATGGTAAGAACTCTTTGCCCTGGGCTGCTGTCCCTTTATAGGGTCTTTCTTGCACTCCAGCCTCTTGGAGTCATATCCTTGGGCTATTTGCTTTGCACAAAGGTTATCAGTATTTCACTCCGAAGAGAAAGGTATGACTGTCCTCTGTCCAGAGAGAGTTCACAGTCAGAATTGGGTAGAAACAGGGGCTTGTGATCCTTTACGAAAGCATTGGGCATCCTGCCTCCAGCAAAATGGCCAGTGCCTGATACTTTGTAGAAAGCCTCCCCTGCCAACCCCACTTGCCTACCTGTCACAGGATAGACACAGGAGGGCAAAGCTTTCTTTGTCTGCCTTGGAGACGGTTTTGGAGCAGCCTAAGATAGGCAACAGTAAATTGGTAAGGAATTTCTTCCACACATTTGTGTGCGTGCATATATGTATGTGTTGATTTGTGCACGTCATCTATTTCTTATCATCAGTCCTCCCTGTCAGGTTGCTGCCCCAGTTTGTCACTGAAGCTGGCTGATTATTCCGTGGTCAGAGTGGGCTGAAGGTGGAAATGATTTTATTTGGAGAAACTCCTTTACCAAATACAGCACTTCTGCATACCTTTTCCAGGACATGTTTTTTGTCTCCTTCTGAAAGGGTTTACCATGTCCTGTGCAAATGATATTTCCAGGCAAGATCTGTTACTATATTCAGCTTTGTGCTCTGTTTTGCCCCTCTTTTTCCCCTCTCAGATCAGCTGTCTTATTCCTTCTTCCCATTCCGTTAGGCCATTACCTGAACCAAATCTCCTCTCTCGTAGTGCTGCTGCCATCCTTATGACCCTAGCTGCTGCCAGACTCACAAAATTTCAGCAATACTGACAAATCTCAGCTTCTGTTAGTTTCTTCCCCTTCCTTTCAAGCATACCTCAGAGACAGAGCTGGATGTCTGAGGATGCAGTGAGGGGCTCCGGAATTTGCAGCAGGTTTTCTGCAATGAGTTGCAAAAGACGTTTGCAACGGTTTCTCTTGGAGGGCCAAGCGGGCCAGTGAGTCCAGAGAGGCATGATCTAAAGCCAAAAATGTAAGTGGTGTTGTAGTTAACTCCTTCATCACTGAGCAATAATAATATCCAGCAAATGTGTGAATACCGCAACTCCTAACTGCCTAACGCAACTCCTAACGTATTGCTGAAGTGTGAAGAGCCCTGTTGTCTCATTCTCAGCCGCTACAGCCTCCTGACAGCTCCTCTGCTTCAGAAACTTCTTGTAAAGTCATTGATAGTCATGGGGGGAGGGGAGGACTATAGGAAAGAGATGAGTTAAAGTGCATTTTACATAAAAGCAGTTAACATAGATACCGCATCCCTGACTGTGTGATTCACATTGCATTCAATTTGCTAAAAACTTGCATATAGGTGACACGGCTGCTGCCCTTGTCAGCGTCTGGCTCTCAGTTGCTGCAGAGTACACGGGGTCTGCCCGATCCAGTTTGGCACCTCTAAGCCATAAGATTGGTGAAGCTTTGAAGCCATCTGGCGAGCGGAAGGGAAGCCGCCTGTGGAGAGCGGCTGGTGAAATATAGACATAATCCTGCTTTCAGTAAACCTATCTATGAAAAGGGCTGTGTTTCTCCAAAGTAAGGCAGTGCCAGCAAACCAAGGCGCTCTAGGCACCTTGGTTTGGTTTAATGCCTAGACTAGGCACTAAAATTTATTGGTCTTGAGGTATTTAAAGAATCCTGCATTATTGATCATGATATCCGTAGGTATCGGTTTCTCTAGACAACTTGATTGCTCCAGCAATCTATATTGATTGCATTTATTGCCACATTAGCAAAGGTTGGGTTGTTTTTTTTTTTTTTCTGAATAGCTCTACCTAAATGTATACCTTCTTCTACCAATGATGCATGTCTCATTCTCTGTGTCTCAGAGATGCACTGCACAAGTGACACCTTGATTGTGTTGTTCCAGGTTACTGGCAGGCTTTGTCCTTCTCCTGTTACCCCGTATTTCTCGATCACTCTGTTACACATGTGAAAGTGCCTTCCGTTATGTTAGACCTGCACTGGCCACTGGGTAGTGGAGCCAATCCATTGCTCTGCTGAGTCTGGTACACCACACACACATTATATCTAGAGTTACCTCCTTATAGTTTTATAGCTTTTCTTTTTTTCCTTTTTTTCTGTTCACGGTCTCATCGGGTTTCTGCATCAGTGGTCCGTCCCATGGTAATGCAGAGCAGCTGGATCAAAAAGACTGCCACCACAGGCGAGCTCCATCTCTCGCAGAACAGATGAAACACGGGATTCTGCTCTAAACCATGATGGGGTGTAGCGCCATACTCAGAGCTCCCTGTGAAAGGTGAAGCACCAAAGCCCAGATCTGAGACTGAGCTCCCCCAAGGCTCCTGGGTTGAGGGCTCCAGCCCACCAAACTGACCCCTTCACCAGCCCTCCCCAGAGTATCAAGTTTGATCGGTCTCATCACCTCTGTAGCTCTTCTGCCTTGCACACTGTGCTACCATCCTACCTGCGCCATGTGCCTTGCTCTCACGATGCTGCACCATGCTGTGAGAGATGCATGTAGGGTAGCCCTCTGACCTGTTCTCATGTGTTGTGCACTAGACATGCCTTATCTGCTCAAGCAGAGGGTGGGTTTCTTTTTTTTTTCTAGTACATTATTGGTCTCATAAAAGACTAAGTGACTCAGTTCAGTGGTGCAGAAAAATGGAGTCTGTGTTTTCTGTCTAGTGGCTGCTGCTTCTTTTTAGTTTTCTCTGAGACTCATCCCTCCCCTGTGTTCCCCCAGTCTCTCAACTCCTCCCACTTCAAGCCGTGCACAACCAGGAGCTCTTACCCTTGCTCCTGCATTTCTCCCACAGCTTCCCTCCCTGCTTCTCCTTGGGCTTACATGCAGACCTGCCAGCCACCTGGTCATGGGACTTCACCCAGTGTCCAGGGCAGGATGCTTGAGGACAGTGGCTTCTTTTCCAGCTGTGCCTGTCTGAGAAGCCTGGCCATCTCCCAGGCTTTGTCACCTTCATACACCAGCCCTGGGCTGTTCTTGTCTCCTCACCACCCATGAGCCCTGGGCAGCTCTTCCCTACTGGCAGTGACTCCTGGGATGCCATGCAGATACTCAGCCTCCGAGCCCCACGGACCTGGCCGAGTTTGTACACCCAGTTTCACTTTACCCGTGATGTGGCATCAGTCTTACCCTATGTGAGCCGTGTCCCAGGAGTAACACTGACTCTGCTGGCCCGGGGCCTGAGAGGAGCCCCTGCAGCAGGTCCAGGCCACCCACCCCATGAGAGCAGAGCAGGGAATGCCTGCGTTGGTGGAGCGATGTGTGGGGGTATTGCCTGCCAGCACTGCTGAAGGGCTCCTGGCGCACTTGGCCTGACTTCCATGTTGTAGCTGAGTCTGTATTTGCCACGTCTTTTGAAAATTTTGGGAAGGGCAGGATGAAGTTGGCTGGGTTTGGCAGCGAGCTCTCTCGGCCCTTCCTTCTGCTCAGGGCAGGGGTAAAGTCCATGTATTTTTATCTCAACTTGGGTGCCGAATTCCATGTCTTTATTTGGCTCGCTGTCTTCGTCTCTCTGCCAGGATGCCTCTGGGTGTACCTGGTTATATCCAGCCCTTAGGCATGCATGTGGGGATTCTTGTGAGGGTGGTGGCCACCCCCTCCTTCTCCACCTGTTATGAAGATTTGGGGATGGGGTGGGGATAAGGACTCGGGCAGCAGTTGCGCCTGGTGGATAGAGTTAATCCCTGGAGTCTTGAGCGTCTCCTGTTTTGCTGGCCTGCCTGGTTTCCTGCCTCCAGCCCCTGCCCCGGTGGCGTAGGGTTACCGAAGATGCAGGGGGTGGGAGCCACGGCGGGAGCATGTCTATTCTGAGGAGCCGTGTTTGGTTACTGCTCCAAACCCGCGGCATGCCAGAGACGCTCGGGTATTGCTGGCGGGGAGCCGTGTGGTACTGGGGCAGGGAGGCAGGAGCAGCAAGATGGGAGAAGGAGAGGTTGGCCAAGGACCTGCAGGGCTGCGTGAGCCATTTTTTTACCCAGATGATTACAGAGATAAAATGTGTCAGTTCAAGACCAGGTAGTAGTGGCACTGAAAGAGCATAGAGCAGTTCATCTATTAATCTTAAATTATTCCTCCTCCTGAACTCCCCACTACTGTGCCTCCTTGGCAATGAGGGAGAAGATACAGATCTGGTTTTTGCGTGGATAGACATGGTGAAGTGACTTGTCTGAGGATATGGGGGGTTTGTGGCACAGGGATGACCAAAGCCTCAATTACAGATGGCCTGGTAGATCTGTAACTTATTTGCTAGATCGTAGTGCGTGTTGCAGAGGCTGCTTGTAGATACTCAGTTGTTCTGAATATCTCTACAGATAATGACCAGGCATCACTCAGATGCAAAGTGCTGTTCAACACACTTTATAAGCCACTGAGGTACAGAAGCTCAGTTTGGAAATAGAGACAAGAGACTTCATGACCTCAGGGACAGGGCATGAGGCAGGGATGTGATGAGCCAGTATACTCAGCTTGGGCTTGCTCTGATTTCTCTGTGCTTGCTGGCAACATTTGGGTGAATAAGGATAGTGCTGCACTTATATGTGTAGCTAACATCACTGTGCAGTGTGTGAGCATGCCTAGAAGGAGCTTGCTTACACTGATTTCCATCTGTACATACCTGATACCTGGGACTTACCCCTCTTTTATAGACCTTTAAAGAAAATGGCATTTTCACCTGCTGACACAAAAAGAAAAGCTCATTTGGGAACTTGGCTACCTGCAGGTTCCCGTCCTACATCCCCAGCACAACACATCTTCAGGCACTCTGTGCCCTGTCAAGGCTTTCCACCCCCCTCCCCGCCTCCCCGCCCCAACTGGTAACACTCAGCTCCTTCCTACATCTCTTGTGACCTTTGGAAATTTCCTTTACTTTCTCCTCTCCTTCCTATTTGCTTGACCAGGTACTGGTCTGGCAAGTACTTGGCTTTGAGATCTATGTGTGGTGATTGACTGCCTGGCAGGTGAAACCAGGCAGCTGTCTGGTGAGTTGTTACAACAGCTTGTCACAACACAAATTTACTCATCCCCTCAATGTCACAAAACTTACAGGAACCTAAATCTTGGAGGTGTCTACTGCTTTGTTAAATTTTCTGACCAGCAGGTTTGAAAACTGTGTGGGTGAAAAAATACTGACGTACACCCACACAAACTCACAGTGTGATCTCAATAAATGACATAAGTGTTGTATATATAGACAGTAATCACAGCTTTTTGGCTTAAAAGCAAGTCCACCTCTCTAATTTCATTACCAATCAAGTTTTGTCATTTTTCCTTCTGAATTTTCCGTGCAAACTCTCTTGGTCTTTTCTGAGCTTCTCTGTGGTGGATATTTAGTGGGCAGTTATGCTTGGACCAGAGTCGCAGTCACAGTCTCAGTGCTGCTGTGGTCCTCTGGCTTGGAGAAGACCCCAGGCATCATGTCTATATGCAGCTAGAGTCCTGATGCGCCAGCCCCCTACCCGTTTCCCAGGCACATACCCTGTGTGTGGATACTCTGAAGTCTGTGGCAAAATATCTATGCCCGCTTGTCTTTGTTCCCTGCTTGGCACTGCATGTGAAATTCCTGCTTGAGAGGGATGTAGGAGAGCCGTATGGGAAAGCATAGCACTGTTTCATGAATAAAGGGGTATTTACAAAACAACAGGGTTTGTTATAGCTACATGCAGACTTTATACCAGACAGTGATGCCAGCATTCCTAAGAATCAGCAAGCAGAAAGACTATTCACAGGCATAGTCAACTGATTAATTTATTCACTGACAATAATTCTTATGGACAAGCATTCTGGAAAATAGTATTTAGGAAATAAAATAAATAGTCCTTTTTAAGTATTCCAGAGCCATTAGGGAAAGGAAGTAAAGTCGCTTCATACTTTTCATTATGCGATGCTTGATAAAGCACAGAGGAATCATAGTCTCTCAGTTTGAGCATTTTTGCATATATTGCTACAGTAACCAGAACTAGTGCCTGCTGTCTTGCAGCTATTACTGATTGTGCTGCTTCAGCTGATAGGTTCAGCTCTTACTACAGCTTTGTCTGCAGTCTATCAAAGTTTCATATTTTTTTCCTCCAGATTTTCACCTATAACTCTATGTCTGTACCCTCACTATGAGAGTTTTTTCCTGCAGGATGCTCCTCCGGTGTCCCCTGTTCTCTCAAACTTCTGTCCTTAGTTTTAAAACTTTCCTACTTTGGTCCTTTATTCATGCTTTTACCTTTTTGTGTTCTTTCCCCCAAGCCTCCCACCACCTCTCCATCCAGACATAGTTTATTACAGCCTCAGTCACCAGTTCTGCCCATAGATATCTCCCTTTACAGTTTCTCCTGTTTGTGGTGTATTTTCTTTTCAGTCTTGACAGAGCTGCTTCCTTGTCCTCCTTTTTTTCCAGGTCTGTGCTATGCCTTCTTATACCAACTTGTTGTGTCCTGTTTTAGCTTGTTTAAGACCTCCTTGGAACCATCTTTTACTCTTAATGTTACCAAAGACAACGGCTCCCTGGGGTCTCTAAGCACTACTGTAGTACAAATACATATATAAAATTAATCATCTTGCTAGGGCACATTCCTCATGTCCTAACCTAGCAATTTCCTTGCACTTAGCGCGTGGGTTTTTCAAATGATGTGATAGAGAAGTATATTGTAGTCACTTAGCAACCAGAACTGGCTCTTGAAAGCAAAAATCTTGTTTTTGTTTTGTAATTTTGGTTTCTAGAACCTTAAAATTAACAATTGCGTGCTCAGGAAATTAATGAAGTGTTTGCAGGGTTGCAGAACGAAGATACCCTGTCAGTTTATGTGCTCGCTTGCATGCCCGTGTGTGTGTGCATGCTTACTTGCTTGGTCTCCCTAGTTATAGACGGGACAGCGTATTTTCTTGTCCTCTTCTTTTGCACCTGCTTTTCAGGAGTGTTGTTGAACTCCACTTATGGCCAGTGGGAACTTTGGAGCTCAAAAATCTGGAAAAATCAGTTCCTCTGCTGCAGACGCAGGCTGCCTCCGATGCATACCCAGCTGTGAAAAGTTCCAACTGCCCTTTATTCAACAGCCAGAGCTTCCAGCTTTGTCCCTGGCAAATTCTGCAATGCAGCTCCGAGTGATCAACGCAAAAGTCTTCGGCATATGAAAACTAAAAGTGTGGGGACAGCACAAAATAAATTGAATTGCAAAATAAAAGAGCACAGGCAATTCTCCTGATTGCATTATTCGGCTTCACATTTATTTAATTAAACCCCGGCATTTTCTAATTAAAACGCAGCCCCTGCAGAATTTGCCGGTTGCTGCCTGCGAGGCGGGGAGGCGGCGGGCAGGGCTCGCCGCAGCGGCCACCCGGGGGGGACCATGGTCCGGGGGGGGACCATGGTCCGGGGGGTGGCCCCCTCCCTCCCTCCCTCCTTCGGCGGCGATGCTGAGGGACAGCCGGGGGGACACCCTGCCCGGGGGGGGTGCCCGTGGCCCTGGCCCGGGGGTGGCGGGGGAGGGACACGACACACGCATGCCGCTTTCAAGGCGGCGCACTGCCCTCTAATGCTGCTCCCTGGTAGTGGAGGGGGAAGCCCTCCGGAGGATGCCGGCTGAAGGGAGCCCCGTGGGCGCCCTGTTGAGGTTTAGGGGAGAAAAGGGACTTTTTCGGTCCCGCCGGGGAGGGGGGGAAGCAGGGCATTGTTTTGGGGGACGCCCCGAGTCCAGCCCTGATGCCAGACCTGTGGTTTTGCCTCTCCATCCCCGTGGTGTGCCTGGTGCTGCACCCAGGGAGAGCCTTTTAGAGGGGCTGCTGAGGTGCCTTCTCTACCCAGGTGACCTGTGCTTTTCTTCCTGGAAGAAAACTTCTCCCGAAATCTGCTGTAAATGAGCTTCAGGCCAGAAATGTTGCCCCAGGGCTTTCTTTTTAGCTGTGACCTCTTAGCTGAGGCAACGGTTTGAGCTGCTGCAGAGACAATGCTGCCCTGCCCTTTGTCAGCATGGCCCTTTTTCCTTTCCTGGTGCTTCAGAGAGGCATGTCCAAGCTGTGTATTGCAGTTATGTCAGAGATGTCCAGAATTACCATATCTTGCAGATCGTGGGGGGGACTTCCATTGCTTGAGCAGGTGTCTGAACAGAGGAGCGAGATTTGCTCCCTCTGCTTCCTAGAAATGAATGCCTGAAGATGGATTAGCCTTCACTTTCTTTGCCAGGACGGCATTGGAAAGGGGCTCTGGTGGTCCTGACTGTGGGATCACCTTTTTTAATCCTAGTTGCCCATAGGAAAATCACTGCACCAGAAAGTGCTGGTGTTTTAGACGCTGGCCCGTGGAAGGCAGGCTGGAGCACGGTAGAGGCTCAATGCAGCCATGGTGCTAGCAAGCAAGGGCTGGAAGAAGGCTGTGGAGGTAGGGTGGCTGCTGCATCTCGTATGTGGGGTGACCTCTCTTTGGCCAAGGAAGGAGACTGGTGCAGGGCGGAAAGCTTCTGCCCGATAATGGAGTTCACTGTTTTCCTGACCTGAGGGCAATTGGGTAGGAAGCTTGGCTGGGAATGGCTCATCATAAGACTGTCATCAGTTGGTTTAAGTCGATACCAATTACAAGCTTATTAATTGAAAAAATGTGACTGCTGTGAATAATGATTGTAACCCTTTATTTTCCAGGCAGTCACATTGCATATATCTAGTATGAATTAGAGCTCTCTACATGCACTGACACTGGTAAAGGCTGTGCTCCCTTAAACATGTCTTTTAAGTGTCATAATAACATCTTTTTAAGTGTTAGGACTGATTTTTCTTCAGAGTTGGCTTTCTCCTGTCTTCAGGGATCTTCTCTGACTTGAGACCCTTATTCATTAATCTCCTGCTGTCTGAGAAAACATTAAAAGTCTCTTAAATGCAGCCCATCTTGAAAGGGTGACTGTTCAATCAGGCATGGAAACCCGCCTGATGTCATCTCTCATTCCCAAGAAAGTTTGGTGTTCTACTAAATGTTCCCATGCTTTCATCTGTGGGAACAAGATACTGGACTAGTCACCATCCTTTGCTGGCACCAAGATAAGAGCTTGGTGCTAATATTATTGCATATGACTTGTCTCCTGGGGTCAGCCTCCTGACTGTCTGGTTGCTGTGTCCTGGAGGAGGGAGCTCGGAGCTGGCTGGTCCACATGAGGACAGGAGTGTTTGCTCAAGCAATTACTGTGTTAGACCTGCACCTCTGATGGGTGCCTGGTGGATCCCTTTCCGTGTTTGCAGAGGGGCACCGCCTGTGGGGGGAGAGACGAGTAGAGGAAGGTGGAGAAAGGACTACCTGCATGGACATACACTACGATTGGCGTCGTGAAGCATGGCTTTAATCTGGTGGTGCCTTATTTCTGTTCTGCACCTGAGGCACAAGGGTAAAGAGATGCCTGGCTTTGGTTTATGGTTCACCAGCCAAACTTAGAGACAGCTCCAAAATGAGTGTACCCCAGCCTCCAAACCTGTCTCCCTATATGTCTAAGACAAACTGGGTAGCCTTACAGTGCTGTTCAGCTGTGCCCAGAAAAAGTGTGATTCCCCCCTCGCTGACACACAAATTGATGGATTTGGGGGCATGAAGCCTCCTCGGGGATGCACGTAGCCCTGGCTCTATCACTGCTGGGCAGGACAGATGTGAATCCACGTGCATCGGTGACGCAGGCAAACTGGATTTGGCCAGCTGCCGGGGCTTTGAATGTTCATTTTGGGGGAGGGCGGGAAGGAGGACAGAAGAGGGGAAAACCTGCCCTCTGCCTGCTCCTGGTGCTGAGGTGCCTGGGGAGGGAGGGAAGGGCTGTGAGCAGAGGAGGAGCCAGGGCAGGGCTGCTGCTTTGCTAAGAGGTCCTTCCCCAATTTGATGGCAGACACCTAATATCATGGGGCCAACGCACAGGAGCTCGACTGGAGCTGTCTGTCCTTTTGCTGTATCTGATGGATTTGTATGTGCCTGTGTCTGTGTGTCACTTTGGTTTTCCACCCTGTGTTTTTTTAGTAATAATCCCCTCCAAGGTTACACAGATATCATTTGTCAGGCAAGCCGACAGAGCTCTTTCTTACTATGGGATTACATAAGAGAACACAGGCTTTATTACCATTTTAGGACGTATTAGCATTGTGGATTATTTCCGTAGAGACTGAGCACAGAGGCAGCCTTCACTCCAGGCTCCCTCATCCTTCCTCGCCCCCCCCCGCCCCTTACATTTTAAAAATAATATTCATTAGCAAACAAACAAGTGGGAAGTGTCCTGTGAAGCCTGGTCTGTGATCAGTGGTGTATGTGGAGGGCTTACATGAGTGCCAAGTGTGCATCGCAAGCCTGCAGACAGAAGGAGGGATTTAGAAAAGAGGATGCAGAGCAGCAAGAAAGCAAACGTGCCTTCTTTATTCCTGCTTGTGCATGTGCCTTCTTGGGAGGCTAGGGAGAGCCGCTGTTCCTGCCTTGGTCATTCATTGCCTGTGGGATCGTGGCAGGTCAAGTCAAAGCTTCATGTCTCAATTTAACAGTCTGTAAAATGGGGGGTTTAATTATACTGGGGTATCGTGTTGGCCAGAGTAACTCACAAGCTTATGATTTATTCACAGCATCTTTTCTGTGAGAAAGGCCGATCCCAAAACAGCTGTCTCATGCTGGCTGTGCATCTTTTGAGCTGCTGGTAGAGCAGGAAAGGAACGTGCAGCATTGCTGTAAATAAGCGAAACTGCACATTCCTCACTTGGAAAAGCATCTTGCCATACGTTTAAGACCTGCATTTCTGACGTGCACTGTAACCGCGCTCTGGTGGGATCTCCTCCATGGATGGACTAGCAGGGGATATTTTAGGTCTTTCTCCATTTCCATTAAAACTTGCAGAGAGCAGAGATGTTCTTCCTCAGCAGGTGTAGGGGATTGCTGAACTGTGAAATCTGGTTCCTCCTCTTGGTTGTGCCTCTGCTACAGCTCAAAGTACTGGCATTTCTCATGGCCTGGCAGACATGGTACGAGAAATTTTTGGCCTTCACCTGTGCTGGGGGTGTCTGTTCCATGAAGTGGTTCATCATGAGTCTCAAACTGCATCGTGCAGAGCTGATAGTGGATTTGATAGACATGACTGCCAAGATTGATGCCAGTTCACCAGTCAGTGACTATGATCCAGGTCTGGAAGGGATTCTTTTGTTTCACCTCTTGCCTGGTCTTTTCAGGGGTCATAAGTCATCTAATTAGTGTTTCTTCTCCTGATGCTGCTCATATGTTACCTGTAACATGTTACAACATGTAAGCTGTACTACATCCTGAGTAACTCCCAGCTTAGGGAACACCTGCAATGTTTGCACTGCAGTCATATGTCACAGCTATCCCCCAGGGCCAGTCTCACATGACAGCAATCAGACAGCTAACCACATCCAAGAAAAAGTCTGCTGCTCTGTTTCTTGAATGCTTCTGTTTGGGCCTGTGCCCTGATGGGAGCTCCATGTACATGCCTCTCCCCTACAGGTGAAACCCCCAGGCTCCAGGTAGCAAATATACTCCAGTGACAAAACAGGCCTCTGCAGAAGAGAGGCTTCCTAAAGAAAGAGCAGGAGCTAACCAAAAAGTCACCAAGGATTGGTTATTCACGAGTAAGTTGTTGGAGAAAAATAGGGAACTCGTGGTTGTTGGAGATGGGTGGGAAAGTGCTATTCAGTTCTGCAATGGCTGTGGTGGGAACTCATCTGAGTTACTGGACACCTGAGAAGCTATATACCAGACAGTTGTAGGAAATCAGGCTTCGGATATTCTGCTGCTCAAGAAGCTTTTTGTTCCTTTTTGAAAGAGTAAGTGTAAGCAGAGCACTGAGGAAGTAGCTGTCCTGTTGTGACCCTGGCAATTGCATAAGTTCTGTGATTTTCCAGCACGATGCATGATCATTAATAGCATCCTTACCTGGAATGCTAAACTGAAAACCTTGAGCATTACCTGTAGGCTAATTGCACCCATGTTTTGGCATCTTTGCTGCCATTTCAAAAAACTAAGTGTATTTCTTGCTCGTCAATATTCTCTTTGCTGCTCTGGACAAGTGGGTCCAAGGGGGGGAGCGGGGGAGTGAAGCTCTCATCTTTGTGACCCGCCTAGACTTAGCACCCTTGTGTTCTCTCCTGTGCCAGTCACATGTTTTCTTCTCAACAAAAAGGCCTAACAGTCTTCAAAGCCCCTGAGAGATGCAAGTTTCTAGCTAAAGACTTGTGGCTGTGTAGGTAACAGGATACTTTGCTCACACGCGTAATGGTTTTAGATCTTCTAAGATTATTAGCTGGATTCTTCATCTAGTCCTAGGAAACCGGTCAGCCAACAGAAAGTAGTGTCCTATGATCTCTGCTTTCTGTAGGGGAGACCAGTTGTGATGTTTTAAAGACTGATTCCAGTCTTTAGAAAAGTCAATTTATGGAAGTCCTCTGTAATCGAAGATGTCTTATCCTAGCCAAAGTGGGATATTACAGCAGACCCCAGTGACATGAACCTATTTGTGGGAAACAGCCTAAAGAAAAGCTGTTCAGGCTGGAATGAAAATCCATATGTGATTGAACTACTGAGACCTACCTAAAATGTCAGCAATATATGTCCTTACTGCCCACCCTGTTTACTGCTGCTTGTAGAGTTAACATTGAAGAGATTCATGTGTGTCAGAACATGAAGCCATCACTCCTGGTGGCTAGAAACCTTATCCAGAGATCTGACTCTCAGCTGAAAACAAGACAATGAGGAAGAGCTTTCTTAGGTTAAATTTGCTACAATTCAAATAAGACTTGTTCTAGGATGTTTCTTATCAGCTTGCTGAAATCACTAGGGAATCCCTTAGACATTAGTTCCTTGACACACTGCTCTGCAGGGCTTAGGGCGTGCACTTTTCTTCCTGGCAGCTGCACCAGCATCTGTACACTACAACACCTTGGTCTGTTTCTTGAAGGTTTTGGCTAATTGCATTTGGACTGATGACTGACTGAGCAAATCTGCAGGCCTATGCAAGCAGTGGGGCTGGCTGTACTTCTCATGCAAACACACAAAATATGCATTCTTCCAAGGGCCTCAGGGAAGGGCACACATCTGAACGCTGGACCGTCTGTGGCAATGATTAGTATCTATTTATCACAGCTACTGTGAAAGCAGGGTAACAGATAAATAAAATGGAGGAGAAGGACCTTCTTTCTATCACATCAGCTCCAGGAGTGCCTTCACCTCATACTTGCTCATTCGTGTGGCACAAATCAATTTTCCTTGATGCCTAGCTGGACTGCATCTGCAGAACTACAGGGAGATGAGCAGGTATCATTTCTGTCTCTTGTGGTCCTCAAACCTGCCTTTAGCCAGGTTCTGACTGCAGACTCTCTAATGTCCGCAGCTGCTGAAGGTGTGGGAAGACACCCATCTCAGACCTTACTACCTTGTGTCTTGCCTTAGGTCTCTGTGAACTTCGGTGCAGTGGGAGCTCTGCAAAAATGATGATCAGTGATGGAGGATGACCATTTGCAGGGGCCCTGTTAATGTCTGTCAGAGCCTTCCCTATCCAGGAGCCCTGTGCACACAAGCTACTTGGGAGTAGCCTTGGGAGCCAAAGGTGTAACTTAATTCTTGCTTCTCTGTCTTTCTGTTTGAGAAATCCCTCACCAAAGTAAGTGTGCATGAGGGCTTGGGATGCATCAGATCTGCTGTACCGACGGCTGTTTCCTGAGTGGAAATAGCACAGTAAAGCTGATGTGTCCTAGCTGCAAGCAGCCTTGCACAGCATGGGGACAAAATTGTTCTTTTTTATAAGCTCTCAGACTATTCCTGTACAGGGGTGATGAACATCTAAAAAGACTATGGTAATAGCTAAATTTCTCTTTTTTCTGTCCTCACAGTTTTCCTGGATAAAAAAAAGAGGACTTGTTGAAGGGCACCCAGTCATGCAACAGTCCTACAGGCACTGTGTTGGTGTGACCCCTTTGTGGCTCACAATATATCTTGCAACCTGGGAGAAGCCTTGCCTAATATGAAATTCCTTATCTACCCTACTCTGTGTGGTCCTGTCTTCATCCACAGTGGAGACCTCTCAGGGACCTTGACAGCCAGCTGTGGAGCAGTTTGGCACATCTGTTCCAAAGGACTGTGGCTCTGATACCAAACCCCTCATGCCTGCATTGTATTGAGACTCTGGTGTTCTTAAAATTGTCTTTGTTAGACACTTGTCCTTATTTAGTGTAGGAATTGAGCAGTATATGTACGGTGTATTTACACTTACCATACCTCTAAAAGCTGCTTTATTTTCATAGGTGTTTGTGCTTCAGTCTGTAAAATGAAGATAATTATTCACCTGTGGGCAAATTATATAGTATTTGGTAGTCTGATTTTACCTCTGCATGGGCTTGTATCTGTGTTGAGCTCCTCTGAACTGTGCCTGAGTTTGATGCCTTGAGTAGGCAGTGTGACTGCTCTTCCAAGTGACTTCCAGGGTCACATGTATTGCTTGTAGCATAGAAAGGAGGATCCAGAAGCCGAGCCTTCAGTCTCGGAAAAGCACCCTCACCACAGAGCTGTCCTCCCTTGCCAGGTGCACTGACACCAACATTTCCATTCGTGGAACCCAATTTGTCTTGCAGCAAGGAGAAAAACACACTTTGACTTATAAATTGAGCACATTAATGGGGAGCAGCACAGGAGGAGTCATTATTAATAATTATTTGCATAACAATAGCCTTTCTTCCATAGATCTTGCAAAGCTGGGCAAACAGGAATTAATTCAACCTTAAACTACCCACATGGGAGGACACAAAGTATCATTATCCACATGAAGAGTTTCTCTGCACGATTTTACTAATTATAGTATAGCACTTAGGTGTTGTTATATGTGCTATATAAGATGGCAAATAACATTTTAAAGAGAGGAACAAAGGGCATTTCTTACCCAATCAGACTCTCTTTCCAGCACTCACACTATACTGTCTCCAGCAACGGGGAGAGTTATTCCAGCAGGAGGTGGAAGAAATGGGCCATTGATGGGCAACATGGCCAGGGCTATAAATAGGTGAAATGCCTTGCATAAACCCTGTAGAAGCGGGCCTGGATCTAGATTGTAACTCAAGTTGCACACACTCCACCATTCCAGAATGGCTTTTACCTTTCTCTGTTGCTTGGAGGAATCCCATTCCGGATCTTAGCATGGCAGTGTAATGCAACCTCCCCAAAAAGGCTGAGCTGTTTCCGTTGCACTGCCTTAAGATGTTACTGGGCTGGTCCAGCAAGGTGTGGGAGCATCCTCTGCTTTGTGATGCTTTAAGCATTAAGGAAACAGCTACTGCCTCAAAGCCCTGTGGAAGGAGCACTGAAATACTCACAGCCGCCTGGGAGCCTGTGGGTACTCCTCCTTCCTGGCATCTGAGACTTCCAGCAAGGCCTTTGCCATCCTTTTTCCCCTGCTAAGCTCATGGAAAAGAGCTGGCTCTAGGCTTTCCTGAGGACAGCCCAGCAACTGGGCATGGCGGTGTCTGAAATAAATATAGTTTTGGAGGAGAGTTCATTTCCCCTGAATTAATGCAGCCTGACACAGAGCACAGGAGCATGTGCCATCTGGTCAGATCTGCCTTGATTTTGTGAACAAGGGGGAGGGTAACCGATACTTTTATGAACTGCAGTTGCTGCACAGGCGAAAACAGTAACCCCCTAGGTACTGAAAATGCGAGATGCTAATCTGAAATTAAAATGAGTAAACGCGCACAGGCCCAGTAAGGTCGTGAAGGTCAAAACCTTGCTCTCTAAGGAAATGAACCTTTTTATCTTGAGAAGCCCTGAGCACAGCCATGTAGTCCATCAATTTAATAGGATGTGGTGGGGTAGCATGCTGCTCTTCTATTTCAGAGCCAAGCTTGTTCCCTGTATGTGTAGAGTGTGATGTAATTTCCTTCCTTCATCCCATGATGTATGTGTGTTCTCTGCAGAGATTTCACTCCTATATTACCCATCTATGCCCCCTGCCCCACCTCAGGTCCTGTTTTGCCATTGCCTTCCGATGCCGCTGTATATAAATTGGGCCGGGGGGTGTCCCTTTCACTCGTCCTCAGCTAGAGAGCAGGCATCTAATTCCACTTTCGCCTGTAGTCCTGCGGAGCATGTAATAAAATAGCCAAATTCTGCCGATTGTCCCAGGGAGGGAGTCTGAAACGGTTCAGAAGTATGTTGTAACTCAAGCTGTGATGGTGGGGAACCTGGAGGAGATCCTCATCTCTTTCCTTGCACTGCCCGTGGGAGCACGGCTTGCATGTTCACGAGCAGCGGGTGAGGATTCTGCACAAGCTGCCGGAGAGTTCAAGACAGCCGCATGTGCCCCATGGCAATGGCTAGGAAGTCATGGTTGGCTGTGACTTTGGTACAGGACAGGCTCTTAAGGCCAGCCGTGCTGGCCTTAATTTGGCAGATAATGGCTGAGTAACCCAGAGGCATGTGTAAGGCAGGAACAGAAAGTGTTTGCCTTGTTTTCCTAACAAAATTGCTCTCTGGCCAAGCGCCTGCCAGATTTTCAGCCATTGTCCTGTAGTACAAAATAGCAATGAGGGCTCTGAAGCTTCTCTGCAGATCAGGCAAAGCAAGCCTGCAGTGACACGAATAGCAAAGGGGAGAGCAGGAAGGTGGTAAAAAGCTGCTTTCATATGCAGCAAAGCAGCGGGAGAATCTGTCGGGGTGCTGGGTGAGATGCAGGTAATAAGTAATAACCTCCTTTTACCTCCCTGAGGTTTGTACTGCCTGTGCTGCTCGGAGGAAAAAACTGTGATCCTTTCACGTATGCTTGGGATGAAAGAGAGCTGCAGGCTAACAGAGCGTAACAAAATCGGGGTTCCAGAACAACAGATGTGGCCACTGCATTTCTTCTGGGGGTGTTTGCACACATGCATGCCCAAAGCCTCTGTCATCCTGGAATTCGTTTCCCCGAAACACATCGCTGCACCTCCCGCCTCAGAGGGTAATTAATGTGCTGCAATTAGGTCTTCCCTCACTGTTGTGGGTTCAGCCCCTCAGTGGGCAGTGGACAGGCACACAGAGCCAGCGTGCTCCACTTGGTGAGCAGTGATTCATGGGGAGGTGAGGGCTGCAGGAAGGACAAAAATCGGGAGGTGCATTTTCTATGCGGTTAGTTCAAGGAGAATATTGCAGCTCTTCTGGCCAGGAAAGATGCATGGGGAGAGGGTGTTTCCTTGCAGTGTCTTGGTTGTCTTTTTTCCCTGAGGAAAAGCAGGAGCAGACCCTTGAGGCATTCCTCTCATTCTCAGATGGAGTAAAACTTGCCTGGCTTTTTAGAGGGAGGCACATTACAATGCTTGGGTGAAAGATGCTATAAAAAAGGCTGAAGGTTTATCTGGCCTGCAAAGCCCAGATAAAAGGTCGAGGTTTAGGTTTAATTCGTGACAGGGAGATTCTGGCTCAGAAATTTCCATCCGTTTCATGAGTGCTGAGCTCTGATCATCTGTGCAAGGGGTACATTTCAATAAAGATACTGTATTTATTCCCCACCCCCCCAAGCCTTTTCTCTTGGAAAGGAAATATCTCCAAAACCAGGAAATTTTAAACACTTCTCCCTTTTTTCTTTTGCTCCCAACCTTGTTTTCATTTCTGGACCAGAATGCCTGATAAAATCATGCAAAGGTCTTTTATTTATGTTTGGCTAGGAGCTGACCAGATGCCCCAGCCTATGAAATAATCACCATCTGTTGATTGTAATCGCAAGACAAAAGCCAAAAGCCTGGAAGGTTTTTCAGTGATGTATTCAAAGAACTGCAGTTTGACTTTTCTGAACAAAAACAAAAGCTTTGGGTCAGACCTTTTCTTTCTTTTTTTTTTTTTTTTAATACCTCCCCACATGCTGAATGCCTATGAATAGCTCTGCTACTTATTCCCTCCTTATCAGGAGCAATTTGCCTTTGCGCTTTCGGGTTTTTTTTCCATTGCTGACTGAGAAGGTGGCACCATTGCTGTGCCCTGGTGCATTGCATCCATCCTGTGCAGCTGGGCACTTCAGTGGGGAGCATGCTTGTCTGAGGTCCCGTACGCAGTGAGTTTCTTCTCTCCCTCTTTTTGTCTCTCTGACATCTTGCCATTCTCACATCAGTCAAAGATATCTCTGGGGAAGAAGGACAATGGCGAATACTGCAGGTGCAGTGAGAATCAATAATTCATTTAATCATAAATTAATAAATGATGATGCTGCTTGGGGAGAAGGGGAGGAAAAGAAAGAGCATTAATAAAGTGGTTTCCAGATCAATTCCACGACTCTGAGAGACTGAAGAAAGGCTCCAGAGGGCCTGAACTTGATAATTATCAAGGTCTGTAGGATTCCCTCACTACCATCATTGCCGCTGCTTGGGTTTAATTCAGTGACGTGGCTGTTATCTGCCCCCTCTCCTGTGGAACTTGGAGGCTGCAGAACTTTGGTCTTTTCACAACACAGAGCAAAATGCCTCTGGGTGGGGCAAGTGAGCTGTATAGAAGTTTTTATGCTTGCTGCATAAAAGCATTGCAGCTCCTGAAGTGCATCTGCCAGATATTAAGAGGAAGGTGGGTCTCCAGTCCCAGCCCCCAAACCCCTGAGCTTGCTTCTCTGGGACTATGGGGTGCAACTGAGTATTGTTGCCACTGGGTGACCTGGGAACATTTAACGCTGTGCTGCATCTGGCCCTGCCCAAAATACATGGTGGGGAATGCACGTATGCATCCCATCTGCTTGAGTCTACAGCATATGAAGGCAGGCCAAGCCAGGATTTAGCCGTCAGAAAATGAGGAATGAATATAATAAGGATATTAAGTGTATTAACCTCCAGAAGACACCTCAGGCAGGCAATGCCTATTTATTTCAGTTAAGTGGACAAAGACTCTGAAAGCCCCTATCACAGCACTCTTTCATCCTGCAATAATAGGTGTAATGGGTGGCCAAATTTGTCACGAGTCACCACCAAGTAGCGGCACTTTCCAGTACTTTTCTCTCCAGTGGGCTCTGTCCTCCCCTGTGCCTGCAGCAGCACAGACCTTTTGCAGCAGCTTAGATGAAGGTCCTCAGGGCTGCTGAGGACTATTACTCTTGTTTTCTCCTTCATTGGCTCCTAAGTAACAGACATGGACACCTCCTGACTTGGGGGTTGGATTTGTCTTTTTGAAAATGTGTAGGACCCCGAGGATGTTCCTCCCTGGATTTAGTGCTCTGTGGGTGTACCTGCAGTTTGGGCTGACTTAAATTCTGATGAGAGATAAGAATGTTTATTTTTGTCATTGTCCAGGAGGAGAGGTCAGGTCTGTTTATGCAGCCTGGTAGTGTTTAGGGGAATTCAGAAACTGCGCCCCTCTCCCAGCCCTTCTTGTGGTCAGCAGGCATCTGGAAACATGACCTTTCTAAGGACAGGAGGTCTTCATTATGTATTTGTATGTCACTGTATTAATAATGGTAATGAATAGTGGAATTAGAGCCTTAGTATCTTTTACGTAACTACTCATGTTGCTAATGGGCATAAGATCAGCCAGAGCTGCTGAAATACCCGGCAATGCTGTTTTGGCTCAGCAGTAGTTTGAATTCTGCCCAGTGTTTGTATACTGGGCAAACTGTCTGCTTTTCCTAAAAGGAAGGAACACATCAGTGCAACCAAGAGTGCTGCTGGAGCCTGGGAGCTGAGATCTCAGACAGTGCAAAGACTGGAAGAGAGGGAAAGGATCTCCAAACTGCTCTCTCTGGATGTGCTCACAGCACCTGATTTCTGTGCACCTTCTTTCCGTGCACCTTCTTTCCTTTCTGTTGAGTTACTTCTAATTTTCACTGATGCAGAAGCAGAACCAGGACAACTTATTTCCTGACATAAGGCCGATTCTTTTTTTTTTCTTTTCTTTCTAGTTCAATCTCATAACTCCTAGTTACTACCTCCTCCCACTCTGCAGTATTCACATGCATCAAGTGTATTTTAAAGTTTACTTCCTTGGGGTTTTTCCTTAATAAGCTATACACATTTAACCCTTCTTAGTCTTCTTCATAAATTCTTCCAGGTCTGTTTATCAATCATCACTGATTTTTTTCTAGTTTGCTTCTCATTTATTGCTGATGAGGAAAAACTGATGGAATGAACAAAATTGAATCTTTGGGCTGGTTGTGTTGAAATGGTGCAGGAAGTCTTTCCTCCCTCCCGTTGCTGTGATGGGATGCCCCTCTCTTCACCACCCAAAACTGCAAAAGCCTGTTTTGCTAATATAGCACATCAAGATTTTTTATTTGCTATTTTCTGTAACCTCAAGTCTCAGAGAACAAAACAGATCTGTGCTTTCTCCCTCCTGCTGAGTATCCATCTTTTGGATTATTGCTCTCCAGGAACATTACCTGCATTTTTCTATTTTGTTGGGTTCAGCTTGTGGCTTTGATGAGCCTAGATTCAATCTTCCTCTGTCCCACTCATGCTACTCTCTGCTTTAACTTTAGGACCATTGCCCACACATGCTTAATTTTAAGGAGCTCTGTGTTCGTTGAGGGCCTGTTTCTTTGTCTTCCATTATATTTGCAATTTCTCTGTAGGGCATCAGCTACAAATTTCATGGACTGTTAGTGTTCGTTTCCTGTGACACTGGTTTAATAAGACCAACACAGATGCAAACCGTTTGGCACATCATTTGTCATTTCCCAGACCAACAAAGCGTGTTTTCTTTTGGCCAGTTTTTTGATCCATGGGCTATTGGTTCTGGTCAAACTGATGCAGTAGGGCAATATCAAATCCTTCAAATTCCCAAAGCTTCAAATTCCCTTTACTTCCTTTCCTCTGGGTGCTAGTTATGCACGTGTATTAAAAAGCAAAAGACTTTCACTTGTGTATTGCATGTGATTTTATTCTTTAGATTCTTAATGACCCTTCATATTTGTTTCATTATTTCACTAGGGATAGATATCAACTTGGAATTAAACATTGCCAGCTCTATTCCTTATTGAAAATCTTTATTATGTTTGCTTTTTTGTTGGTTTTGTGGAGCCTCCCTAACTCAATGTAAATTGTCAGATTATTTGTCACTGGGATAATACGTTTGTCAATGCCTTGCCATGACAAATTAGGCTCCTGATCCTGCATACATTTATGCAGGTGCTTATATGTATAGATTGCTTAATGTTCAGCCCTGTATTAATTCTGTTGAAGTGAAAAATACTTTTAAAAAATGTTTCTGTTTTTCCTGGATTAAGTTCTAGGATGTCGTTTGCTTTATTTGGTTTGTGGACATATCATTCTTCAAGCCCTTTTTGCTTCTGCCTTTTTTTAAACTTGCCTTTTTCCCTCCTTTCTAGTCCAAACTTCCTCTCTTTATTCTTTTGGCTAAGGACAGATTTAAAAAAGTTGCTCAGCCATTTCTGAACCATTAATTTAATCCTCATCCTCATTTATTAATGAACCTACCTTCTTTCTGGTGCTTCTTCTCCTCCTGATGAATTTGTAAATCCGTTCTTATTCCCTTCAGTGCCTTAGGCAACATAAATTCATTCGCTTTTTCCCCCTTGCCCTTATCTTTTCCCTACAGCCTTAACTGACTCTGTATATTCTTGTTTAATCACAATCTCCACTTCCATTTGCAGCGCAGGACTTTTCTTGTGGTTTTCTTAATGAAAAGGCATCAGTAGGAAAACACCGTGCCGTAGAGTGCAGTAAGATCTGAAGTGTTTCATTTAAAAGTTGTATGGTGGAGCCTTCTCAGATAGAATTTATGTAAGGAACAGTCACTGTGTGGCAAAGCCAGCACTTTAGTTTTAGCATGTCTTTGGCTTAATCTTTAAGCTCTCACCATGTCTTGAGCAGGGCAAGATGGGCAGCTGAGCAAATGGGAATTCCTCTTCTTTCTGAGTGGTTTCATCAACTATGCTGTGTTGGCTGTTCATTATGAGAGCTGCTCTCCTTCCCTGGTAGGAGATATAGAAAAACCTCCCTTTTTAAGAGGTATTCTTCTCACCTGAAGGGTGTGTGTGTGTGTCTGTGAGTGTTTCAGCCACTTTTTGCCCAGGCGAAGGCAGAGAAAGAAATCTAGACTAACAAAATGAGCAGCTGTAAGAGGGAGGAGGGAGAAGGAGGTCTTTCCATCTTTCCAGGCTCCCCTTCAAGATTTGGTGGCAACACTGCTGTGCTTGAAGGCAGGCATGGTCTTTGAGCCCCATCAGCATGTTAGGCGGGTAGAAATGTCCTATGACCACTGTGGCTGTTGCTAGCTTGGAGATGGAAAACCTGCCCTTGGGAAGCAAGGCTGGAGACTGACTGGCAGAGGGGTTGCTTCACAAGGTCTGGAAACAAATAAACTTGGAGACTAAATTTGGAAGGTCATTAAAGAAGACCCATTCAGCCAAGGCTGATCTTATGACCTGGAGAAATGCCTATAACTCAGCTCATGTGAATGGGGCTGTGCCACTGACCTGCCCTGTGACCTCAGAGAAGTCTCTCCTACATTCAGTTTGCCCATCTATAAAATAGGAACAGTGATACAGGGTTGTGGGTGTTTGGCCAGCTACTGACTGCAAAATGCTCCAAGAACCTGGGTTGAAATGGCAATGTTTCTTTCTTGTAGGAAGTCAGTGTGAAGGTTTCCATGAGGCAGGGCAGGAAGAAGTGGGCTGCGTTTAGTGATTCCCACCACCTCTTTTGGGGATGCTCCTACCCACCTTTCTCCCTCTCTTCCTTCCTATGTGGGTGCCATGGAGAGCAGCTACAGAGAAGCAAAGTGTGACGAGGTCACAAGTTCTCAGAATAGCACCAGCCATTGCTTCTTCAACTTTCCATATCAGTCTTGGTGTCCTTCCACACTTCCTATAGATGGACAAGTCCAAAGTCATGCAAAGTCCCGAGGAAGTGAAAGAAAGCAAAAAATATGCTTAAAAATAGAGGTTACCTCCACAGACCCATACTTCCCCCCTTCTCCTGTGCCCTATAGCATTGTGCTACATGAGGGCAGGGAGCCTTCCAGAGCTCTGGTCATTACATTGGATGTTTGCTCAGAGGAAATGTCTTTTTGTTTACATGGGGGAGAGAGAAGCTTAGAGAAGAAACCTGGCACAGAGCAGTTGGGATTTGGTTAATCTGCTTAGAAATACATTAATCGGAGGATCAGATGCTGTCAACAATACTTTTTCCCCTCACTCTCTTCCCTCTTTCTGTACCTTCCTCATCGCTGGGTCCTACTCCTCACCCTCCTCCATGTGTCCCTCCTCTCCCCTGCTGTGAAAGTCAGGGAGTAATGAAGGACAAGGAGATTAAAGCAAAATTAACAAGTAAAATATAAATCCTCGATCTAACTGAAAATTAGAAATGGATCTTTAGCTGTTTATTTGCTTCCCTGAAAATAGCCTTGTACCCCACCAAACTGAACGTAGCTAGGATTTCCCTGGAAAGTTCTGGGGAAAATGGGCAGCTCCCAAAAGATGAGCAAAAAGTGGAAATAATGGCTGCCTGCTTCCCCCGCCCTGACTCCATCCATCTCCCCCCACTTCCACTGGAGCCTGCAGGAGAAGCTGTGGGGCCACACTGAGACAGGGCATTATCATGGCGTTATCACAGCAACTGGAGAAAGGAATATTCCAAACCGCTAGCCCTCATTGCTTTCAGCAGGAACTGCGGGTACTCAGCTTCTGGCTAACATCTCTTGTCTAAAGATGGGCATCCGTAATTGTCAGCAGTCACAATTTAGTGGGTGCTCTGATTAAAACTGGAGCCAGGCAGTTCAGTTTCTCTTTTGTGCAGCTGGGATAACAATGTGCACAAGGCTATTACTTGTATGGGGAGAGAAGCTCTGAAAGAAGGTCCCTCTATTAGTGGCATATTTGTCAACATCTTCTTGTGTTCCTGCCTGGCCTCTGGTGAATTGAAAAGGCGGCTCAAAGGTGGAATCCTGTGGCTACATGGAGCTGAGGTTAAGGCCGAGTTTGCTGCTCTCTGAGCTCTGTTGTTGTAGAATAACTGTTGTCAGAGGAGTATTTGTTCTACATGTGCTGTCTTCTTCTAACATTTTTGTTTTATTAATTTTTCAAGAAAAGCACGAGAACAAAAAGCATTGCAGTGAACATGATATCAGTACCAACTGGGGGATAAAGAAAGAGGTAGATAGCTACTGCTTAATGTTTGCTTTGCACCCACAGTGTTTTATATTCCTGGGTTCTCAGATATGCAGCACTCTGTTTCATTCTCTGTTATGAAGATATCATAGGCAATGCAGGATGTGCAGTGTGGCTTACTTAATTTCAAGGGAAACCTTTAACTTCAGGGATCTCCTGACCTTTGAGCCATTGCTTTAACAGCATTACAGTTGCATTAATTTTGGAGATTTTGCAATCCCATGTTAATCCAAATGCCATTGAAGTCAATACACAGACACTCATTGTCTTAAGCTGGGGTTGTTTCAGGTCATTACTCCTCCAACTGTGGTGAGAAAAGGATGGGGATGAAAGGGAGGATGCAGCGGTATATCAGAGCTCAGCTTCTTGTTGTGCTTTCGTGGGTGAAGTAAAGGCTGGCTAAGAAAGAATTGGTCAGGGGGTAAACATTTTTACAGGAGGATTTTTTTTTGGGGGGGTGAACCGCAGGCATGAAGGGAATGCAAGGCTGCTGCCTAACGGTGCAGCAGTACTTGCCCCAGATGGGAACAACAGTGTACTTTGGCTGGAGAGTCCTCAGTGCATCTTCCCTTCCACAGGAAGATGTATCCTTGTGCCAGTTCCCCTGCTCTGCTCCCTCCTGCTGGGCCACTGCGCTGAAGAAAAAGTGAGAACCCACCTCTGGTTCTCTTCAATCTGCTTTAGAGGAAGATCCAGAGGAAACAGTGCTGTTCCCCTGGTTATGCATATACATGAGCAGATGCATTCAGCTATTTGAGGACATGTGGACCCCTTTAATGTTGGTGCACCCCATCTCTGCTTGGCATGCCTCCTGTATTCCCCCAGTCATTGTGGTGCACTGTGACCCAGCTGCCCAGTGTCTAAGTGAGGCTGCCAGGGTGGGCGGCTGTGCCTGCTGTCTGTGTTCTGCATGTCCTTCGCAGGCCTCCTTTCCCTAACGAATTTGTAGCGCTGATGTTGTGATCCATACTATAGCGTAAAGCCTTGATGTTCTGGGGCAACAGTTTCAAAAGACCTGGGCTTGAGCATTGGCCCTGCAACCAACAAGTGGTCATAAGACTTCCCAGAAGGCCATATCAAGATGTTGTGCCAGCAAGGCTGAAATGCTGAGTTAGCAAGTTCACAAATTCCTGCATCTTGGCTTCCTCCCAGCAAGTAGGAGGTAGAGAGCCAATAAACCTCACAGAGACATGTGCCTTTGAGAGCAGCCCCATGTACATGAACTGCTCTATTGTTCCTGGCCAGGAGCTGGGGCTCTGATACCTGCTGAACAAGGTTATAGCACCGAATCGGTGCATTTAGGGGTTTTGTCTGCCTGGGCAAAGGAGGGTGTGATGGCATTGCTGTATCTATTCTGTTCAGCATGAGTAAGAGTCAGAGGGAGGATGTAGTAGCACAGATCTCGCTGTGAGCTGCTATCAGGAAAGTACACAATGTCCTTTCCAGCATGGCGTCCCTGCTGGTTTTAGCATGCTAGCTGGATTAAACCTAGTATAGATACGTGTACTCATGCTGTGTCTGAGTTTTCCTTTCGCTGAGAACAAATACTTTTGGGTTTGGGGCTAGCCTGTATCTCCAAAATGTTCTGTGGAGCTGGTCCAGGTTTTTCCTTCAGCTGTATGTGTTGATGAAAAAATGGCTTTTTAATCAAAGACTGTTTTTCACAGAAGCTTCCATTACATTCTTGTCTTAATTTCATTTTTTTCTATGGAAAATGGTCAGGGTAGGAGAAGGAAGTGGGACAGGTTGTTTTTACTTTTTTCTGACACAACTTTCAACTTTCACTGAGAGGAAAAGGGAGGGAAAAGAGGACTGGAAGGAAGTCAAGGAAGGAAAGGAAAGGAAACCTTTTTTGTTGCTTTTCCATCTAAGTTTGGTGCTGGAAAACTCTTATCTACCTTTCTCCTGGTTGTCCTCTTCATCCCTTTATTTCTTGTGTTCCTTTGTCATAGCTTCCCTCATCCCAGGCAGTCACTTTCCCAAGAATATAAGTAGCCACAAGTGCTGATATTTGTATGGAAGGCTGGAAAGGAAACTTGCAGGAAAACACAGTGACTCAGGTAGAAATGTGCTTGGTATCAGTCCTACAAGCTAAGCTGGTGACCTCTTCTTGAGCTCTGAAGCTGGTCACCAGTCTGGCAAGCTGCTGAGCCAACAACTGGTGGATGGCCTTTGTGCTGGTGTCAGCCTGGTAAGCCAAAGGCAGAGAGAGCATCACCCCCCAGCTACTCAAGCCTTCATGTAAGAGGGCAAGCTTGAGCAAGCAGAGCTGCCCCTCTGCTCCTGGAAGAAGCAGGAGATTTTTCCCCCTTCTCTTCTTCCCTGCATGTGGAGGAAGGTGGTCTTCTCCTATCAAGTCTGCTGGCTTGAGGATGATTTTAAATGGGAATGGTGCCAGGCAGGGAGATTTAAGACCTCTTGTCATGCTCCAGTGCTCCCAGAAGGACATTTTTTATCAATGGTTGTTCTCTGCCCAAGGTTAGCCACTGCTTTTTCCATTCTCTTAATAGCAGTGGCTTTGCTGGATGTTGCCTCAGGCCCACCTACCCCCATAACTGGGCTACTGGTTGGAATTTGGGTTGCAGCAGATACTCAGAAAAGAAGATGTTCAAGGAGGTATCTTTTCCCATGTACCTTCTCCCTGGAGTGTCATGAAGAGAGAGATGAAGGAAGAGTTGCTTGCCACCAACCTCTTCCCCTGCCCAGGGTGTTGCCACTGGCTTCCTTGCTGATAGCGAAGATCTAAAATGACACAGTTCAGCCTGATGTGCTCCATCTTCAGGCTCAATGCTGTAAGTTGGTGTGGATGGTGTTTAGTGGGTTGCTGGCCTGAGAAGGGGGGTTGGAAGGACCGCGGAGATTGCACCTCCCAGTGTGGCTGCATGCAACACATGCACTATTGCTGAGCAAGCTGTAGGTGCATGGGGCGACGTGGGCTTCCTACACATTCCTTTTTTTCTGTGGCCTCCTTCACCACTCCTGGAGCCTGTCCCTGCAGTTGAAGCACGGACAAAGGTAGAGCTGCAGAAGCTTGAGAAGATCTTAGGGCATCTGTTTAGGCCAGTGATATGTGGACTGTGGTCTGTGAAACTGAGGTGAGCACGACGTAGGTAAACTGTATTAAATAGTAGCTTTTACAAACTCAGTGGTTTAATGCAGCTGCTCTCCAAAAATCAGATAGTGGATAGTGGGCCAAATGTTCAGGCACCACTGATCTGGTCAGTGTGCTGCTCAGGCAAAGTACCTGGTTAAGTCTCAGTCAGCCCTACACCCTGCCTTTAAAAGCTGCTCGAGGTGGAGTTTTCACAGCCTCCCTGGAGCAGTTTGTTTCAGAGCTTTGCTGTTGTCATAGCTAGATAGCTAGTCTGAGATCTCACTGCAAATTTTGTTGTTAATAAAGATGATCGGTGGGGAAAAGAGAACTATTTTTCTCATGCAAATTAAAAACATACTACATTTATCTTTTAGCATTTTTCTATCTATTTTTCTTCTGTTTCTTTTCTGTCCCTTTGATGTATCTCCCTATCTCTATCTCATTTCCTACCTCCCTTCCTCCACGATGATCACTTTCTCCTTTCACAGGAGGCAGAAAGAAATGTCTGCTGTGTTTTATGGGTTCCCACTTAATCCTGCCTGACCCCCCCATTGTTAGAAGGTTCCTTCCCCTCTGGTACCTTTGTGTCTGGTACAGATGAGTATGGCAGATCCCTGCAGAGGGTCCTGTGATTTTGGGATGCTTCCCAGCAAGCCAGCCAGCCAGCGCCTCCAGCCCCATCTCCTTCCTCTCTTAACCCAAACAGCTCATGTTCAGATGCTAATGTTATCACTCTTTTCTTCTAGCATGATGATGCCTGCAGCTTTCAAATATGTTCATTAATTAAGCCTCCTGGGGTGTATTCCCTGCTGACCACTCTGTGTACGTACATGGACCCGGCAGAGGGGAGGAGAGGGGAGAGGGCATGTCTGGCGCTGGAGCATACGCTGTGCATCCTGCCAGTTCACAGGCTCGCTTTAACAGTTGGTCATTCCTTAAAGCCTCAGCCCCCTGCAGAAGTCTGGAATGCCTTGGAGGGGGAACAAGATGCAATCGGGTTTGACAGGATTTGCACCACAAATTAAGTGCTGAGTGTTAACGTTTGACACTCCAGCTCCATGGAGCTTTTGGGTAGCCCCTCGCAGAGAAATCTGTCAGAAAGCCAAGCATCCAGAAAGCAGGGGGAACACCACCCTGCCACCTCCTGTTTTTCGCTTCTCAGAGGATGCAAAACACCGAATCAGTGCTGCATGGCCTTGTCAGCTCCAGGGAGCACCCCGACTCCATTGCCCTGGGGACGAAGGTGCTGTCATGTCAGGGAGCTTGTGCGCTGCCACCCCCCATCCCACATCATGATGTTTGCTGTCTTGCCAGCACAGGGCTGGAGGTATGGCCTGCAAAATGAGAGCAGGTCTTGGGGAGTGAGGATCCATATGATGCCCTTCAACTCAGGGGCATGATTTTTCCCCTCAGTCCCATCCTGTGGTTCTCACAGCCATGGCCAGCTGCACTGTTGCAGTGGTGGGCATAACTACACTTCTTTGGACCATGTCCTCTTGGGTCTTATTGGTGGGGGGCAGTGTTAGCGTTGGAGAGATTTGTGAGGGTCACTGACAGGGCTGCAGGAAAGAGGGTAGGTGTGTGGATGCCCAAGGCTCTTCTCTCTCTGCTAGGGAAGTGCTGAGCTGCTAGTCATGATTTTAGATGTAATGGGGGTGTGGAGGCAGCAACACCATTCCTCTTGATCAAAGAAAAAGTACAAACCAAACCCATTTAATTACTTTGAGCCAGGGATGTTCATGCCAAAAGACTAATGGAAGCTTGTTTTCATTTGTTAGACTTCCACTCTCCAAAGGTAGCTGTATTTTTTTCATCTGTCCTCTGTGGTTATGGATTGTTGCTGCATGTGCTCTCTGAAGTAATGCTGTCTTCCAGCCTAGCAGAAGTGCTTTCCTCCACTGCTGTACCTTCCTGCTTCCTAGGGCTTGGAAAAGACTTCAACATTTTGTGACATGAGTGTAGAAATGCGTATCAGTAGGTCCTATGGTAATGAGAGCTGGGCAAGCAGTTATAAAAAGCTGTTCCTTTGATGAAAGTCATCCCTGGATGGGCAGCAGCCTTGTGCCAGTTTCAGTACAACACAGCCTCCCACAATACCACCTTGCCATTAGATCTGAATTTCTTCCCCGTGGCCTGTGTTTACTATGAACATAAATAGCAACCCTGTGGCAGCCTCAAAAGACAATTCCTTCTGAGCTTCCGTTGTTCTAGGATTTATCCAGTGTAGTGCTGGTCTTTCTCAAACTCTTGGTTGCTCTTGCTCAGAGACTACTCTTGTCCTGCTGTATTGCTCTTTAGCCATTCCACACCCTGCTTAGAGATAGCCAGAATATCTGTGGAGATATGGGGCTCTTGCAGAGGCATCCAGTGGGCAGCCTTTCCATCTGCCTCTGTGGGGTGTGTCTTTTAAGCCATGCCAATTTAACTTCACAATCTCTCTCCAGCTGGCCATCAAATGTATACAGTTGAGTTTATTCTTCCCTGCTTTTCAAGAAATGTTTTTCCCAGAGTCATATTCTAGCTTGCAATCTATTGCTTTGAGTACTTATTACTTTCAACCTGCATGTAGACCTCAGGGTATGGTTTCTGCTCCTTCCATCAGTCTCTCTGCTTGTTTACCTGCCTTCCCTCAATACCACATGCCCAAGCAGCACAAAGTGCTGGTGGGGGTGAGGGGACACTGCCCCACTTCACAGCCAGGCAAATGGAGACAGGAGCAAGGCTGCAGTCAGATGTACTGCCCTGACTGCCACCGAGGTGGATGGAGAGGTCAGAGGTTGTCCCTGTTCCCCTTCCCCTTCCAGAGGTTACTGTCAGTTCAGGTTACCAGCACGGCTGCCTGCATTCTTGCTCTTTAACCTGACCCTCTTAGCATGACCTACGGTAGAAAACAATTTGCTCTTACCCACTAATGAAGATCTTTTTGCCAGAGCTGTGTGGGAGAGCTGTTACACCAGCAGCTGTGCTGGCAGATCTGAAGGAGAGAGGGTGGGATGAGGAGTGGGAGGGATGCTTACCTGCACCCCTGGGAGCACCCAGCCAGATGAGTAGGTCCGGCCTCAGCATAAGTGACTATCCCTCTTCTCCCAGCAAGTCCAAACTGCAGAGGATTCAAACCCATATACAGGTTTCTCAGTGGTAGACCAGGCCTTGGTATATTAAATCTTAGCCTTCTGACTTTAGGCTTGTTTATCTTAGCTGTTTTTTATGGAGTCCAGGAAGTAGCCTGCAACCCCTGAAAGATGCACCAGAGGCTGGAAGCCCGTCCTCCACCAGCTGAAACGATCTTCATGTTTAAGTGAGTGTGTGCAGCAGCCTTTCCCTCATGTCATCCTCTCTGAGCAGGGGAGAGCTGGTGTGAGCACTCACAGAAGTCAAGGAAACCAGGTCGGGTGAATACTGTCGAAGCAAATTCAGGCTTATTATTCAAACAGATGTTCATGAATATATTTTGCCATACTTGCAGAGTCTTAATTGTAATCTGACTTGATGGGCACATGAGTTTAAAAGTAGAAGACTGAATTTATGGAAGAAGAGATGATCTGAGAGACAAACAACCAAGTTGGGCTCTGGAGAGTGAGGGTTCACATCTAGCTCTGCACAAGCATAGGCAAGTCACCTGGGCTCATTGTCCTTGCCTCTCCTGGGTCCCAGGAGTGCTCAGATCCTGCCAGGAGAACACATCTGCATCCTGAGCAGGACTGTGTGCTGGAATGAATGTTCATTCATAATTGTTGCTTTCCTTACTTTCTACTTGGCAAATATAGTGGAGATCTGCCAACTTTTTTCCCTCCTGCCTATCACTCCCCTATCCCTGAGAGAAGGGCTCTCCTCCACCCCTCTTCTGTTTTCTCAGCTTCCATGGGAAGCTGTCTAAACCTTTCCCGGTATGGCCCCTCCTGCAAAGCCAGCTCTCTGTGAAGTTTTGGTAATACAATGACTTCATTGCCTGGTGAACAAGAGGAGAATCTGGGAAAGAAGCCAAAGCATGATTCTACTACAGAGATTATTATTATTGCCACTAGCAAATATGGCAGGAAAAGTTATGATAAACAAGGGAGAGATAAGCGCGATTTGTATGTGTTTAATCTCTTCCGTGTGTTTTTTCTTTTCTTTCTTTTCCTCCTTGATGACAACTACTGCTTTAAAGGTAGGGACAGATTGCATCCTTTTTGCCCTGAGTCCGGTGACGTCGGGGTTGCCCATTGTGTTGTGCAGCGCCGCGTATTCGCTCTCACACAGTACCTTTCATGCAGCAGGCAGCAGTCTCGACTGCAGATGAGAGGTCCTCTCTTCTGATGGCACCTGGAGGGTCAGAGAGGCATCAGCACATCCCCGAGGGGGGCACTCCCTCCCAGAGTTGTGCTCGTTGCCGTGCATCTTCCTTGCCTGGGAGGCGCATGGGCAGGGCTAACCTCGGCTGGCCGGGTGGTTCATCTGGCGCAGACTCAGCTGGCTGCAGGTGAGGGTGGCCTCCTGGGGATGGTCTCAGGTGGAGGATTTGGAGAGAAACAAGCCTGCAAGTGTAGGAAAGGGGGTAGGAGAGAGGCTGCTTCGTGATGGTAACTGCTAGCGCAACTGTGCCGAGGTGGCTGTTAAAAACATTGATGCTTAAAAAGGAAGTTTTACCCCTCATGGTAAACGACGTGGTACCACGCACTCTAGAGATGGAAACCTCTTGCTCAGCCTACTGCAGTGTTGTAAGACTGCAGCTGGTAAAAGAGCAAATGGCTCCAAAAACACTTGTAAAAAACCACACCACCTCTGCACAGGCTGCCTGGTCCTTCAGTCTCCCCACCACAGGCAAACAAAAAGGGAGCATAAAAAAGTAAGTAAAACTGAGGGCTCAGCCTCATGCTCTGGTTTCTAAATGAGAACCTTTGTAGCAAGGTGGCACAGGGTGGTTTGGGGACAATTTTTCCTTCCATGATGCAAAATATTTTCATAGAATCATAGAATAATTAAGGTTGGAAAAGACCTCTAGGATCATCAACCATCAACCCAACACTACCATGTCTTCTAAAACATGTCCCAAAGTGCCATGTCTATGCGTTGTTTGAACTCCTCCAGAGATGGTGACTCCACCACCTCTCTGGGCAGCCTGTTCCAATGCCTGACCACTCTTTCAGTGAATAAGTTTTTCCTAATATCCAATCTAAACCTCCCCTGACACAGCTTTAAGCCATTTCCTCTTGTCCTATGGCTTGTTACTTGGGAGAAGAGGCCAACACCCACCTCACTACAACCTCCTTTCAGGTAGTTGTAGAGAGTGACAGGGTCTCCTCTCAGCCTCCTCTTCTCCAGGCTAAACTAGCCCAGTTCCCTCAGCCGCTCCTCATAAGACATGTTCTCCAGACCCTTCACCAGCTTCGTTGCCCTTCTCTGGACACGCTCCAGCAACTCAATGTCCTTCTTGCACTGAGGGGCCCAAAACTGAACACAGTATTCGAGGTGAGGCCTCACCAGTGCTGAGTACAGGGGCACGATCACTTCCTTAGTCCTCCTGGCCACGCTATTCCTGATACAAGCCAGGATGCTGTTGGCCTTCTTGGCCACCTGGGCACGCTGCTGGCTCATGTTCAGCTGGCTGTCAACCAGTACCCACAGGTCCTCCTCTGCCAGGCAGCTTTCCAGCCACTCTTCCCCAAGCCTGTAGCATTGCATGGGGTTGTTGTGACCCAAGTGCAGCACTTGGCACTTTGGCTTGTTGAACCTCATACAATCAACTTCACCCCATCGATCCAGCCTGTCCTGATCCCTCTGCAGAGCCTTCCTATCCTCGAGCAGATCAACACTCCCGCCCAATGTGGTGTTGTCTGCAAACTTGCTGAGGGTGCACTCGATCCCCTCATCCAGGTCATTGATATTAAACAAGACTGGCCCTAACACTGAGCCCTGGGGAACACCGCTTTTGGCTGACTGCCAACTGGATTCAAATCAATTCACCACAACTCCTTGGGCCCGGCCATCCAGCCAGTTTTTTACCCAGTGAAGAGTATACCTGTCTAAGCCATGAGCCCCCAGCTTCTCTAGGAGGATTCTGTGGGAGACAGTGTCAAAGGCTTTACTAAAGTCCAGGTAGACAATATCCACAGCTTTTCCTTCATCCACTAAGCGGGTCACCTGGTCATAGGAGGAGATCAGGTTGGTCAGGCAGGACCTGAATTTCATGAAGCCATGCTGCCTGGTCCCCTGGTTGTCCTGCGCTTGCCCGGTGACCTCACTCAAGATCAACGGCTCCATAACCTTCCCCAGTGCCGAGGTCAGACTGACAGGCCTGTAGTTCCCTGGATCCTCCTTCTGGCCCTTTTTGTTGATGGGTGTCATATTGGCAAGCCTCCGGTCATCTGGGACCTCCCCTGTTAACCAGGACTGCTGATAAATGATGGAGGGTGGCTTGGCAAGCTCCTCTGCCAGCTCCCTCAGTACTCTCAGGTGGATCCCATCCAGCCCCACAGACCTGTGAGTGTCGAGGCGGTGAGTTCTCTGAAAAAGGTCCTCTGCCACAGTGAATTGTGGCAGCCTGGACCACATCAGGCACAGATGGTTCTTTCCTTAGGGCTGTGCATCTGCATCACTTTGTTAAAACTGGGGGTGTTTGTGGGTACCAGCAAGCTCAACACTGGGGCTGAGCTGCAGAATTCAGTGCAAGTCCTCCCCAGCATTGCCCACACTCAGACGAAGGTTGAAGCCAGCGATGTTTTTGATGCCTGTGGATAGGATCTGGTTTCAAAAAGGCATAACTGTGCAGGTTGAGTCAAGCCATGACCTTGCACCACTGCTAACCCCTGCTAAACAGGGGAGTGCTGTTTGGAAGTATTCCACTTCTTCCCACTGGCTCTGGGTTTGCTCCCCAGGACCACAGAATCAGTGGCAGTACTCCGAAACAGGACACAGAGACCCCCAGAGTGCGCCTTTCCCAGCTCTTGGGAACCACAACAAGGCCTCTCTGAGCTTAAAGGATAAATGGGGAGAGCAGTGAATACCTGTTCTTGGCTTCAACAGAAAGGAAGGAGTTTGGAGAGACTTCTTTGTGGCAGAATAGCACTGATCTGAGCTTTTAAAAATGCAATGGACTTGTAAGTGTTCCAAACTGTGAGATTTTTGAATGAATTTTTAATCCGGGCTTTAACATTAAAGATTAACATGTGTGCGTTGAACTTCAAAAAGGGAATTTACCTCTGAAAGGCTAAGACTTCCTTCAGTGGCTTCTTATGGTTTTGTTCTATTTTACTTTTTTTCCCCCTTGAGTGCAAAAAACAAAGGAGAAGGAAAACTGAGCATCCAGGCTGTGCTTGGGGAATTTTCAACTTGTTAAACCACTGTCCAATTGGGCTCTTTCATATTAAAGCTGCTCTGTGTGCTCTTAGACTTGGCAGAAGTGACAACATCTGTGTGAAAAACTGAGCCAGCTGTGCAGAAAAAAGTCTTTCTTAGTTCAGAGCAGTTGTGTACTTTGCTGCTTGGGCATAAGCAGCTTCCTGCATCTGTTATGGAGGGAAAATCTGCAAAGTATTTTCCTGAGACTCTAACTCTAAAAGACAATGGAAGCCTGTAGCAGCTTTACGTTTGCAAAAGTTTGCAGCTCTTGTAAAATGGAATTTAAGACATCAGGGGAAGGGATGATGACAGGGCAAGCATAAAAGCAAACAGAACTGTGAGGCTTGGTCACCCAGAGTTAACTTTCAGGACTTGGCATCAGAAAACAAGGTGGTCAGGAGGGAGGCACGTTGTCATGTACAATAACAGCAGCAGCTGCATTCACAAAGCCTCCTCCCTGTGTTTCAAGCATGTTATGATGATATTCTGTTGTTTGAAAACCTCCTTAAGCGTTTTGAAGTATTTTGTGGGCATCTGACACTTCCTTGAGGGTGGTGCTGTGCGCCTCCCAGCCTGGAGCGCTTTGGGGCAGGGCCTCTTGCAGAAAGCGTTTGCTCTTACAGTCACATTGGCCTCCAACAGAGCTGAACATAGTGAACCTCCTTGGTTATTTTTTTTTCTCATTGGTAAGAAATGTGTGTGCTAATTTGAAATCAATACTAATACTTGGCACGGTGGTGGAGAGCATGATTAATAGGCAGAGCAAGGCCCATGAATCAGGTGCCAAAGTCCTATTCTTGTCTCGCGATTGACCTGCTGCGTGGTGTTCAGGTGAGTTATACCCTCTCTCCATCTTGGTTTTCCTCACTGCAAAATGGAGACTCTCTGCATTGCCCCAGTGCCTTACCTGCTAGCATATTGTAGAGCTACTGGTGCAACTTTCTGCATTTGAGCTTTTTCAGCACGGTGCTGGGTACCCAACTAGAGGGCAGGAGGGCTGGGACTGGCTGGTGATGAGGATGCTCAGCATTTGTCACAAGTCAGGCCCAGTGATCTCCACTTGGACACTTAGAGCTGCCGATGCCTCAACCCTGGGTACACTGCGAGCAGGGAGAACTCCCAGAATTAGGACTTGTTTCCCTTTGCACCCTGTGCTGGCACGTACCCGCGTGTCAAATGGGCAGGCAGCAGATGGAGAGCAGATTTGCATTAATCTGGCTGCGCACATTTTATGCATTGGTCCTGCTTCCATCATGCAATGTGGGAATGATAAGCCCAAATGGCTGGAGAGTGAGGAATTGATTTATAGTCAGCAACATTCACAGCAAAGCTTTGGGTTTTGGGGCAGGGAGGTGAGGAAGATGGAACTCCCTGAGGACAGGGAGCTGGGAATGAGTCTCACTCAGGGAAAGAACAGCAAAGTGCTTAAATAGATGTCTTCCTATGGCACATGTATGAAAGTGTCTGTGCCTGATACTAGCCACTTCAGCAACATTGGGACCAAACTTCACATGGAAACACCTACAGCTCCTGAAATCTGAGTGTTTCCATGTGAAGATTGGGCTGGAGTTGTTTGTAGCTAAAGCTGGTAATGAAGTGGTCATCTATTCCAGGGAAGTCCTGATGTGTTCTCTCTGTTTTGTTTCACATCACAGTAAGACTCCAGATATTTTCGTGGATGGAACAAAAATCAGGGGAAATTTCCATTGGGAAAAGTTACTGTTCACATGATGTTGAAAGGCTGTAGCATATTGTATGTGTGTATAACACTGTACCATTACTGAATAAAATTATATGAAGTCAGAATTTATGTAATATCTAAATACATGGCAAAAGTTTAAATGGCTTGAAATAAAGTGTTTTTACCTTATTGAACTGAAATGTGCCAATATTACCATAAATAAATGGGAAAGTCAAAGCAATTCATTTTGACTTCACTCACTGAAAATGTCATCAAAGTTGATATTCTTACAACCTATTTTGATTTTAATGAAAACTCTTTTTTTCCTAGTGGAAAATTGTCCTTTTACAACCTCTTTGAGACAGCTCAACTCATAATCTGAAACATTCAATTACTGACCTGACATTTGCCAGATCAGAAGATAAATTTGGGTTTCCCTTTCTTTTCAATTTAAATGAAAAAGAGCCTGCCTTTTTGTTTCTTTTCTGTTTGTTTGTTTTTAATAATTTTAATGTTCTCACTTAAAGGCTCTCTCTCTACCAGCAGGCTACGGGAGTTTTGTTATCAAAATGGATGCAAATGTGATTAGACCTTTAAGCTCCGAATTGGCAAGCTACTTAAACATGTGCTTAATTTTTAAACATCGAGTGTATTTCCAGGGACTTAACTACCTTTAGTGGAATTGCTAGGGCATATCAAATCAGCCTGGGCAGCAGTGTCTGGCCGAGCGGCTGTGGGCACTCTGCTGGCCATGCAGGCGGCAGCATAGGTCAAGTAGGACTCACAGCGGAGTCACAGAGCAGGAAAATTTTTAGGGGAGCTCAAAGGCACGGTGAACAGCAAACTTCTGCCAAATATCCTTTTACTTGCAAAGCTTGTGTACTCCATAGGATGAGAGCATTTCATACATGAGACACAAAACTGGGGTGGAAAGCAGATAGCCAGCTTGTTGGCATTGCCTCAGCCAAAAGTTGAGGGTTGCTGGACCAGATCCTTTAAGAGTCTGATACTCATCCTGGTGACAGTCCTTCCTGACTTCAAGAAGAATGGGATCAGTCTATAAATGAAAACTTTTCTTCTTAGAAATGGCTAGTTTCTGTCTCCTCAGGGGTTGCTTTTATTTTAAATTACTTAATTTTATTTTGTTTTGTCTTAGGCACCCCATAGGCCATCATAACCAACCATGGGGTGATGATGGTGCTGGAATATCCTGGTATTGGGGGAAGGCAGGTAAGGTGGGTACCTCAGGAAGCATTGGGGGAGTTCCCCTGCATTTGGCGTGGACATGTGGGGCCATTTCTTGGGGAGTTATTTCCTACCCCCAGGCCCCACTGTTCATGGTCCCCTGCACTTCCTTAACCCCAATCCCAGCTCCCACGCTACTACCGCAGCCCCACATTCCTCTCCCCCAACCTCTCCTTCCTGGGGCTGCCCTCAGCCCCTCTCCAGCCTGATTTAGGTCTGACCCAGCCTTCTCTCTCCCCCTTGCAGGGAAGCTTTCTCACACAGGGAGTCCCAGCTCCTTGGAATCCTCATTGCTGACCCAAGCCCTGCCATGGCCTCAGTGGCTTTGTGTCATATGCGCACACCTGTGTGCATGGGTACGCTCCTGTTTGTGGTGGAGCCCATCAACATCTGGGTGGGTGGATGCATCATGTTCTTGTTATCCTTCTGCCTTGTCATTTCTGGAAGATGATGCAGCAGCACCAACAAGGCCTGGGTTTCACGTGGCAACCTGAGGTTCCCGGAGGACTTCCAGAGGATGTCAGTGGTGTCTGCAGGGAGGGAGCCACGCAGCAGTGTGTCCCTGCATCTTCACACAGCCTGTGCCTAATAGGGCAAGCATTGTCCCTTTTCTGTCCGTCACCCTCTGCTCTTCCTCCTTTTGGGGGAGGATGGACATAGCTCTTGGTGCTTTGGGTAAAAGTAGTTGAACCGTAGCTGAACTGTAGGTTGGGACTATATGCACTGGAATTAGACCTAATGATGGTTGTGTCAGGGTAGGTGAAAAAGCCACTCAGGTGTAAGTCTGCCGTCTGTGCAGGCACTTTTCCTACAATGGGGGCAGGAATTGGAGGGATATGCAGAATGCAAATCTCTCAATGCATTCTGTGTTAAAGTGTTAAAAGTCACTGATGAGCCGGTTGACCTTCCCCCATCCCCACCTCTTTTCCCATGCAGCTGCACCCTGCGGTCCTGCCTATCCCTACCACACACAAGTCATATATTCCAGCCTGCCCACCCATTCATCCTGCCTTCCCCTGTGCCAACTTCCCTTACTGGGCTTTAATCTTATTCCTTATGGGCTCTGTCCTTCCCACTCAATATACCATTGAACGTATTTAAACCCCGGGTTGTTTTTCCTTATTAAGCAGTTTATCACTATGTTGTGCTTTTTTTTTTTTTTTTTTTTTAACCAGGAGAGAAGGAAGACATTTATTCTTTTGACCATAAATCATTTACAAAGCTGCTGGGCCGTTAATGTATTTTTTATGGCTCAGCAAACAGAAAATAGGAGTAAGTGCCTTAGTAGAGCTTTGCCGACCTGTTTTGATTTCAGCTTCCTAACCCTAACTCTCTGTTCCCCCATCTTGGGAGCAGATACGCGTCTCTTGCAGAGGCACCAGCGGATACCTTCTCCTGAAGGAGGCAACTTTGCTCTGTCAGCAATGTCACGTGCTGTTGCCAGCACTTGGCACTGATCCGCAGCGCGACACATCTCTGCTGACTGGGCTGTGCTGGGAGAATACTAGAAAAGAAATGGGATGGGCGGGGGGGAACTTGAGGCTATTTTTGCTTTTAGACCCTGGGAAGAGCTCTAATTAGACTCCTGCTCTGGGGTAAGCAAGTTCCATATAGCTCTCATCTCATCCCATGCAGCCTCATCCTGTATTTTACATGTTGTGGGCTCAGCTAGCCTCAGGTGTGGTTAGAGATATCCGTGGGGACGTTTGAGGATGCTTTCAGAGACAGTGACTGGCCATGGTGGTGCTTCCCAAATGTTAAGAGCTGACTCCTGTGAGGTTTTGCAACTTGCTTCAGGAAAATGAAGCCAACATATGCCTTCACTGCTCTCAGTCAACTCTGTGCCTCTTCCCTCTTTTAGGAAACATAGATACAAAACTTTGCTTTAAAAGGTACACTTTCCTTTCTGATGTGCTGTGACAAACAGTGAGATAATTAAGAGGAGGGATGTGGGAGGTTTATGTTGGCATCTGAGCTAGATGAATGGGAAAGTCTGCAGCTCTGAGCTGTTGATGCAGGCTCTGTGTACACTTAAGCTGAGCTTCCCACCTTAAATATACTTGCATGAATATTTGGTAAGCTTTCATTCCCAAGTCACTTCAGCTAAAGTAACTGGCCATGGTCATTTAAAATATTCTCATCCCTAGACATTCATTATTGTTGGATGATGCCTCCACTGTAGCAGTGAGCAGAACAGGACAGCATGTCTGCAATGCAGCTTTTCCCTTTCACAGCAAAGCAAGTTAGCCTGTCCTTACACCTTCCTCAGCAGGTTATGCTAATTAATGCCTGGCTGTGAGGTGGAGGCACAGCTTCCTTTCTACTTTTGCTGGTTTGGGGGCAATAACCTTGTGCTAGGCGACAAGGCAAACAGCGGAGGATGACAACATCTTAAGTTACTGCAGCAGGATTCCCCAGAGCTGATCTATCACAGGACTAGGGATGAAGGAGGAGGAACTGTGTTTGCCAGTCACAGCTTTGTAGAAGCCAAAGAATGGGGAGATACCTTTCTGTGCCCAGCTAAACTTTCACTTTCTTCCTTGCCTGTGCCTGTGATTTGGAAAATGGTGCTTCAAGTATCTCTGGAGGACCCTAGGAGGGAAAGAAATGACTGGCACCCTGCTGCAAGGACACACCACCCTGTCTGTACCTTGGGTATGCTGCCTCATTGTGGCCTTCAGCCATCTTCTGTAGACAGACTGCATGCTCCTGATTTGCCCACCTGAGTCCTGGGGAGATAAGTCATTGATGACTCCAATGTTGGGCACAGTCAGGAATGGGCAAAGTTGACACCAAATGGTCCCACAGAGTGGGCTGAATTAGACTTACCCACCCCTCCCCTCTTTCAATTTAGGGGAGCGATGAGTGAGCACTTGAGGGAGTTCCTGATCCCCTTTGGGTCCCCTCTGCTCTTGCTCATCTGCTAAAGCAAAAAAATTCCCCAACCTCAGTAATGCAGCTGCTCCTTGAGTCCTCTGAAAATGCTGTGGATTCAAGGACTGCCAGCTCAGATCGCAGCAGTCTCTGTTTCCAGCCAATGCCGCATGCATCGGAGGGCAGTGTTAAACTTTCCATAATGTGCCTAATTGTGCAACACTATACCATGGAGAGGGGATTAACGCACGCCCCAGAGCACAGCGATTGATTAGTTTTATCCTAGCTAATGTCATTGTAGATGCTATTTTTGTCCCTATCAATGTCCCTTCCCATTTTTATAGTCTTGCTATAATACAATGCAGTTGTTCTTTTATCTCTAACTTGCATGCATACTGCATCCAAGGCAGCAGAGATGCAAGGCAACCATCCCAGCTAGCAGGAGCTGCAAAGAAGGCAGCTCTCCTGGCAGTTCCAGCCAGCTGGATAGAGACACAGAAGACAAGCCAGTACTGGGAGCACAGCAGGAGTCCAGAAGTGGAAAGGACCATTTTGGTCATTGGGCTCCTGACCCTGCTAACACCAGGGCATCTGTAAACCAGATTTGGGTTCTTGTTCCCACTTCGTACATGTTAGCAAGCTGCTCTAACACTATGCTCTTCTCACAGTTCAAAAACCTCTTTTGCATTTAAAGACTGTGACTAATTAAACACAAGCATTAAGATCTGTTGGAAGAACACTGTTTAGGTTACACAGAGAGCTTAACATAATGTGATCCCTGCTATATGGAGAGCACAGCCCCTCTTGATTTCCGTAGCAGGTTTGAATGATCAGCAGTTCAGCAGATCAAACCCGAGGTCTAAACCTGAGCAAATGAGGATCTGACACTAACAGGGACCCTCTGAGGATACCTGGAGCTGACTGACTTGCTCAGCAGGACCCAGGGAGTCTGTGCCAGAAATGGGGAAGGAATCAAATTCCTCAGTGTGTTATGAAAGCCCTTTTTCTACCCCTGCAAGAGCTAGTTCAGCTCCTCTGACAAGGACATGGGAGGGAACTGACACCATTCTTGAAGTATGTATAGCTGAAAGCTTTCCTGACTTTTTTTGGTCTTAAAGTCCAATTTTCTTCCCCCCTACGGCTGCAGGTTGGGGAGGTCAGGGACAGGGAGATGTGCTCCATGTCATCTCAATCAGACAGTTGTTTCAAATCCTCCTCCCAGGTGGCCTGCAGAGAAAGACCTATTTCTAAAAGGGAGGATGGCAGGGGTGGTAGTGACCGCTATTCACCAGGCCAACAGCTGAGGCCAGAGTAGAGTAGGTCAGCAGGAAGTTTCACTGTTAGCTTTCTGTCTAGTTCAGATGAGGTTATAAATGTAAGGGAGAAGGGTTGGTGTGATCAATACAGATTTACTGGTAGTCAATGTCCCTGATCAACTGGTCCAGTCCTTGGCAAGAAACACTGCAGGGCTCGAGTTCAAGACCCTGACGTTGTGTTTTCTCCCTGGATTAGTGTCTGCTAACCTGCATATCGTACAGGGTGTGCAGCAATCCTGAGATTGCTCTTACTGTCGTGAAATGGATCTATTTACTTGGGAGGCTCTATGCTGGAGTGATGACTAGATACCACCAGTTGTGTCTGATGATTTCTCCGGGGATAATGGTGCTTAGAGGTTAACTTGGTTTTTGACCTCCATTTAACAGAGAGAGTAACACTGTATATACCTCAGACGAAAAGTTAGCGTCAGTGTAGATTTAACACCTGTGTTACAGCGATCTCGTTCTAAAACCATGCTGGATGTGATAGTTTTCCCGCTGTTTGTTCCAGTCTGTCCTGCAAAGCCAGCAAAGATAGGAAGGAAAGAGTTAGAAATTATTTTGCCTTGTACACTATCAGGTTACTATCCCAATTGCTAGACCTGTGAGCCAGGAAGAGCCAGCATGAGCCTTATTTTGAGATATTGTCCCTGTTCAAATAAAGGAAATGGGCTTACTCGCAATAAATTCTCAGGCTGGTGTCTGAGATATTCAAAGTTTGATGCAGCTGTCTCAGAGAACAAAATAGCCAGACTCTGTCCAATTGATCAGCTACATCGTGATGGGGATAGTGCAGAATGAGGTGGACAGGGCAAGGGGAAGGGACAAGGTTGGCAAGTGTGACTTGCATGCCTGGGTTGCAGAGAGGGAAGGGCAGGAGCCCAGAGGCACCACTGGTGAGAGCTCTGGCAATTACAAGAAAGTAGGGGCAGCTGAGTACTGGACCAGACGCCTAAGCTGTGCTGCACAGTGCAGACATTGTCTGGGGCTTTAAAGACTAAATTAGACAAACTTTGGTTGGGAGTGGCTTAGGCAGTGTTTACTGTGTCTGGAGGAGGAACTGTGCTAGAAAGTCTCTGTCCCTCTTTTCTGACAGAAGCATGACATTTTCTTGGGTGTCCTCAGTATGCCCTGAAGGCTCTCTGGGAAGGCTCCCTGTAGCACCTGTGTAACACATGCCCACAAACTGGGGCGTGGAGGCAATCACCCTTCGGATGTCTGTGGACCAAAGTTTGCCTTCTCCTTGCTGTGAGCTGGCAGAAGGGCTATAGTGTGGTGGAGCCTTCCTTTTTCACCATTGCTCCCAGCACCCAGCATAATTGTTCCAAGGAGGTCTCTACCAAGCATCCTCCCCAGGAAAGTTTGTGCTAGGGCACATTGGCCCCGGGCTACAGTCTACTACGACAGTGTGCATCTATCCCAGATGCCTGCCCTGCAGAATGACTTTGGAGGCTGGAAGTTTTTCCATGGTAGAATTTCCTTAGTGAACTGGAAATAATTCAGCCTAGCTGGGCACTAACTCAGATCTGTGCTCCATTGGAGTGCTTGGTGATGCTGGTCCCACAAGCAGGGTGGAGTCTACTCCAAGCTGCCCCCAGATACTAGGCTGGGTAAATATTGCTTTTGGTTAGGTAGATTCTGAACTAACAAGTGTAGCACATCTAGAAAGACAGGAGGATACTCAGTCCCTGGTGAGAATGGGCAAGACCAGTATTCAGACAGCTTGTTGAGCAGCCTGTTTGGATGCTGTCATATCATGCTGGATAACCTCAAAATTATCAGTGTTTGCAACTGCAAGTCAGGCTCCTTCAGGGGCTTTTGAATGGTTGCTGCACTAGCTGGTCCTGTGGCAGAAGTACTCCCTGCATCTGTTATTGTCTCCTCCAGCTGTGAGTCGCTCCTGCCTGGGCTGTAGGTTTTGCTACTGCTCAGTGTGTTGAGTCGCCAATGTACCTCAGCTCATTTGGGGTAGGAGACATTTCTTTAGCACAGAAGGCAGCTTTGGTCTCAGACTCAGAGATGTGAGGCAGGCCAAAGGCACAGTGACTTGTGTTTTCACTTCATCTCAGAGACTGCTCTGCAGTTTCTCCCTCCATTGCCTGCCGTTGCCTGTTCGAACATTGTGTCCCTACCCTCGTCTTGAAACTTTTGAGTGACCTCATCTTTGCCTCTCTAACAAGGGACCCGAAATGTCATACTGCCAAAGGCGTCTTCCCCAGCACATGGCAATATGATTGCTAATTGCACTGGGACGGGGGGAGCCATTCCCTGGGTCTTGGATGTAAGCTGATACAGCTTGAAGTTTATCCTCATTTCCCCACCCCCAGCCACACACATTTCTGCACGTTTTCCCTGGAGGTCTGGAGATTCAGAATGCATGCAGCTGAGGGTTTTTTCATCCCTTTCACACCTCCCTCCCTCTTTTCTCCCCTGGCCATTTGCTTCCCTGGCTTGCCAGCACTGCAGAGTGAACCTGTACCCTGGCTTCTGCATATGCAAAGTCATGCTAGCCCAGCCTCAGGAGGTTGCTGCTAGCAGGTGCCAAATGCTGCTGACTTGCCAACAGTTCTTGGGGGTACTTGCAAAGTAGAGAGTGTCCTCCAGAAGGTGAGGCAGGGCAGAAGCTTGACTTTCATGGCAGGAATGGCTCTGCAAAGAAACTATTTTTCTGTGGTCCTGGGAGATCAACACTCCTAGGCTAAATGCAGCGCAGGAAGACCCTCTCTGTGCACTATATTACAATGCAGGCAGTGATACCCAGATATCTTGCTAAGCATGGTTGCCTCTGAAAACCGGGTGCTGGGGATGACCCAACAGTAGAGGAGGACATGCCCTTAGCACAACTTCAACAGCATGATCACAGTGCTTCCTGAAGGCACAGCCTCTGCAGCTTCTGGGGCCCTTGTGGTCTGTGACCATCTGCCATCATGGTAATATGGACTGGTGCACCAGCTGTTCATGTTATAATCTGGCCTATTGATGTGAAGTGATGGGGGTGGAAGTCCTCATTTCACTCATGGGGCTGTCAGCCGAGGTGATTTGCTGGTCTTGCTGGTGATCTCTGGCAGAGAGGAGTGGCAGTGGGCAGGAGCTGGGAACATTTTCAGTCAACTTAGTCTGAGTCAAAAGCGCTGAGATGTGCCCATGTCTTTCAGCTTTACTGCATCTGGTATATTCTGAAGCCTCTCAGGCTTGCAGTCCTCGTAGGGCAGCTAGCAAATATGTGGCAGCATCTGCCTCCTCCTCATACCCACCAGGGAGGCAAATGCTGGTTGCAGGACTGGGCCCTACAAGCTTGTGTCATGCTGTATGAACTATCTACATGGACTCCTTCATGGATGCAGGGGAGGGAGCTGAGTGTGCTACTTGGAAAAGCAGTAGTGACCCATCAAAAATGAAATCAGAGTGATCTTGTGTCAGAATAATTACTTGGTCCTGGAAATATGAAGAAACTCTAAAAAAGCCTCTGTAGCCAACTCATTGTTCTGCTGGCTGGTTCCCTGATAGGGGACAAAAAAATGGAGCATCCGTTCTAATTAGTGATGGGAGCTCGCTGCATCGGGATCAAAGGATAAAGCCTTTTGCAGAATCAAGCTAAGATCAAAGTGTCCTATGTACAGGAAGGGCCCATTCCTCTTTCTGCTGACAGTGGTGTACCCTGCTCTTCCTCCAGGCATGCTGCTTACGGGGGTGCTTAATTACTAAGTAAGGAGAAGACTGCACATAAAAGAGAGGGTGTAATGGCCATTGTAATCCGATTCTAAGAGATGATTTGGTGGTGATTGATTCTTGTTGTCTCTCACAAGTCATTAAACATCTCTGAACGCTTAGAAAAGATCTGGATTGTGTGCCTTTGCAAAAGGAGACCCTTTACAACATCCTTTGCTTGATTTTTCTGACCTCTTATGTGTAATTTGACTTAGTATGTGTATGCATATATCTATATTTGCATTTATATCTACCCAAGGGAATTCAAGTCCTCATTCCTTAGGCTGCATTGAAAAGTCCTTATCCCAATAGATATGCTAAATTTGAAAGTTCTTCCTCCCTCTCTCCTCTCTCTCCCTCCTTTTGCATTAATGCAAAGCCACATTTTTGCAACTCCTAATTTTGAAATGTTTAAACATGTAACATTTGGTTGTGTTTTCCTGCTAGGTGTCTTCCTGGGCATACAGGTTTATAAGTGTATGTGTCTTTGTGTGCATCCACCTGTATTTTGGGCCATGAGTATTGGTGTGGAACGATGCAGTCACGTAGATCCTTGTGTAGATGGACAAGGGCATGTGTAAGTGTGTTACATTTTCTAGTAGTCTGAGATATAAAGAAAGACACTGTACCTTCTGAAGAGGATTTGATCTTTGCTCTTTCAGCTCTCTCCCTGGGGGAGGAGTCACATTGTAGTAAAGCCCTCCCGGTGCTGTGTTAACACACTAGCCTACCTCCCTGTTTATGCTGGTGGAAGAGTCCTTTGCCTACATTTGGTCTCCTGACTCCCCTGTCGCCTTGTTTAAGCTTACTTGTCAGAAGCGGTTGTGTGTTTTCCCCAGCTGTAGCCCTGCAGGTGCCACTTAGCTTAACAAAATGAGTCCTTGTCTTTAAGTGCTGCCTGCCTTGTATGCATCCCGGGCCAAAGAGCAGCTGACGGGCCCTGGGATGCATGAAGCAAAAGCAAGTCTGAGGAGCTGGCTTGCCCAGTGGTTTAACAAGACAGAGACAGGACAGCATAGTGGGGGTGGGGGTGCTCATCTTGCATGCCCAGGTTCAAAGCAGCTGCCCTTGGCAAAAGAAATGGATGGGGACCTCAGCTCTTCCTTAGTGTTCCCCCTGACAGAAACCACTCCATGGCATTAAAATTAAAAGGGATGCTATGGTGTCTTGAAAGGGGGAGGAGATTATGGGGGCTGTGGGGTGCTGCAGGGTGAGAGTGGGCCACTGGCAGAGCAAAGGGAATATTACGTGTTTTCTTTCCTTTTTTAAATGGTTCATAAGTCGGTTGGGAAATTCTCAAATGTATTGAAAATTATTTTTACAGTGAAGAAATTATGCATGTTCTATTTTAGTGTTTTTAATATTCTGCAGGATGTTTATAGTCAACTAATAGTGAATACTAGGAGAGGCAAGAGGGTGGTTGGGTATGAAAATCACATAATCTCGATCACTGAGTGATTGATGTAACTAACCCTGCAATGCAAACTGTAAACTATAACTTTCCCAGTAAATTTGCTATTAGTGAATACTCACACTTAAGTATTACCTTTCCTGAGTGACAAGAATTTGAATGTGTGGGGTTTTCTTGGAGGGGAAAGTGGAGGGAATAAGCGATGAGGCTGAAGAACACATGTTGCTATTCCAAATCAGATGAGTAGTTGGTTTTCCTCGCATGGAGAGCATCTCATTAAATCTATGCTGAACATGGCAGGAGAGCTTTCTGCACCATGTTGGAGAGAGAGGTTAATCCAACAAACACCAAAATTATCAGGACTCCCTGCACACTGTTTAGCACATGGATGATGCTAGACTGGATGAGTAGTCATGGCAAGGTAGCCTTCAAATTTAGGCCTGCGGAAAAGACAATCCTTTGTCAGGGTCATATTCGGTAAGAGACCTCTCCAAAGTTGACATGGATCACTTCTGGTTTTTGGACTACTGCCACTGCCTGACCAGCCATAAGCAAACGAGGAGTCCAAAACCATTCCCAGTCTGTTGACCACAGATGCAGCTGGAAGGCAGATACCTTGTAATAAAGGTAATGCTTATTACTGGCTCTTCAAATTATTTACTTCTGCTTGCTGCTGACAGCCCTGCATAGGAGATTGATGGATTAAGCTTTCACCAGCTGTTCCTCATCCAGGCACCTAATTCTCTGAGATGTTAGCACGAGAGATGAACTGTTGCCCTAGGAATTTCCAAAATATTCCATATTTTTAACTATGTTCCAAGCCTGTGAGGAAAGTCAGACTTGGTTTTTTTCTGCAAAGTAAGAAACTCATGAATTTCACTTGGAGAGATTAAAATGGCATTTTGTCTGACTCTCTTCTGAAGCACTTCTGAGCCCTGCTGAACTACCTGGGGCTTTGGAGGTGGGAGATATGGAGGAGGGAATGGAAGCCCAGAGGAAGTTGCTGAGGATTTGCAAGCTGTGGTATTGCAGCTCCGGAGCAGTCAGTCCAAACCCAGGAACTCATCATAGGCTGCTCAGGTGCTAGAAACTGGATCTGAAGCATCTGAAGTTCAGCTCTTCCAGGCTCTGAGCACCCAATCTCTCCATTAGGTAGGCTGAGAAGGACCCCAGCAGACAGGTATGTGGGAGACCGCTCACCTTTTTCTTAGAAATTAGCCTGTTTGATATCTTTGTAGTTCGTATAGAAACCTATTTTCATGGAGCATTTCACCTTCAGCAAACCAGTGTCTCTTGGCAGAAAACAGAAACTTTCCTGGCAGTCCTTCCTGGAGTCAGCAAGAGAACAGGGCGGTCCACAGACTACACCTGGGTGCTAGCAATATTTTGATATTGCCTTGGCTCTTGAAAACACCTTGCCTTCTTCTCTAGCAGCCTCCCACATGCTTTGAACAAGAAGATAGTGAGCTGTCATATAGATAAATGGTTTTTGTAGTCAATATTTTGATTTTGTGGGGAAAAATCATTTAAAGAATTTTAGTGCTGATCAGAATGGTGGTGGTGACTCCTTGGTCGGTTTCATTTGACAAGATTTTGGCAGTAGGAATGAAGGTATTTCCCTGTGTGACTTGCAGTCTAAAAACTGCAGCCTTGAGCTGCTGCGCTGGGAAGCTGGGGCTTATCAGGCTTTGAGCGCTGTCCAGCCTGTGTGGAATGCAAAGAAGTAAATGGTGGAAATGCTGGAAAATAAATGAGATTTGATGAGATCCTCCATTATCAGTAGTCATTTTTCACCAGCTAGATAGAAATACCTGGACTGGAAAAGATTTAGATTTTTAACCCTTTAAATTAAAAATAGCACTAAAATGTTTCTGCTCATGCTGGATTTTATGAGGGGTAGAATTGGGGGGAGAACTGTGTTTCTTCTTTAATGATACACATTCTCTCTTCTTACCCCTTGGTGAAGACTTTTAGAATGCACTTTCCTTTTCTGTTTCAGTGATGTTGGGTATCATTAAGATTGATGGGTTTGAAAACATATTTCATTATCTCTTAGACACAGCTTGGCTGCTCTTCCAGCTCTTTCCCTGCCAAAACAAAACCTGTTGTTTTCAGAGGCTCTGAAACTAGAGTGCTCTCACTTAAAAGGTCCGCCTATCTGCATTTGCCTGTGAAAAATGTCTGCATGACAGCAGCCTGATCTGTTGAGGAAGGAATATAATTCTTTTCAGCCTGAAGTAATTGGTAAGAGACAGTTGTGTAACAACAGGATGCTGCTGTCATAATCTGCATGTGGGGGGGGCCACCTGAAATGTTTGAACTGGGTGTCCTCCTGAAATGCTTGAACTGGATGTCCTTCTCTTTCCAGGTCTGGTGTGTCCTCTGGAGGTGTCAGTCAGTTCAGGGAGTATCCAGGTTGCCCGAGGCCAGACAGCAGTATTGCCCTGCACCTTCACCACTAACGCTGCTCTCACTAACCTTAATGTCATCTGGATGGTCATTCCTCTTTCTAATGCCAACCAGCCTCAACAGGTAGGTCCTTTCTTACTGGAGCATGCATTTCTTTGGGGCTTTCCTTTTCCTCACCCTTTTTACACTGATCTGGATGTAGTCCCTTTACAATGCTGAGTCTCTGGTTGTCCCAGAACGTTCCCTTCATCACTGAACATGCCCTCTGAGTTTTACATGAATCTGATTTCTTCAATGCTTTGTTAACTGATGCACATAGGGCCCTTGGCTGCCTTGGCTGGATGTGCAGTTGGGGCAGGTGTATGTGATACTGTATGGCTGTCCTGGATCTCTGGTGGTTTGCATGTTCAAAAGAGCACAGGAGATGTAATCCAGGTTTAGGTGAGCTGGATATGGGTTTTGGAGGATCTGGGAGCAGCTGCAGGCTTAAACCTGTGAAATCTAGGTAAAATGTGCCAGAACACATGGCATCTCATAGACTTATCTCCCCTTTTACTTCCCCTCTTACTTTTTCACTGTCTGTTGCTTATGCAAGTCCATCCTTATGAACATTAGCAAATGACAGTCTATTGTGGTGGCACAAGAATCATAACCTGAGGTCTGCTGGCCTGGTTTTTGCCCACATACTCTGACAGCAGAAGAATGCCATTGCTCTGAAATTATTCTGTCTTGGGTCACACTGCTCCCATCACACTTGATATTCAGTTATGAGAACCTGCACTGAAGGGTACTTGCTCCTTGAGGACTTGGTCTGAGTACAGACTGCTATATCAGCCATCTGACTGGTAGAGGCTGCTCAGATTCAAGGGTTGCATTGCCTGTCATTCAGTTCATCCCAATGATCTTCAATAACCAGTGTCAAATCATGGCAAGATCTTACTGGCTGAGACTCAAAATGATACTGCCAACTGGGCAGATGCTTTCCAGCAAAGTACTCACTGACTGGCAGAGAGTCTCTGCCTCTCTACATCAATCCTGTCCAGAGGGGTAATGACTACTGTATGAAGCAGGCTGGTATTGCCAATCCAGAGATGCCAGAAGACTTGGTTATCTATCTGGTCTGTTACCTCTGTGAACATTTTTATTGATATAAAACAGGCTACAGAGTGTGTTCCTCTTTTAGAGAAAACACCTCTGCTAGGACGGGTCTGCCTGGGACAACTGAATATTGAGGTCTGGTTATTTAGAGATCCTTTAGGAACTGGTCCTTTCGGCTTTGGAAGCCCATGTTTTGCTTGCTGTTCTTCCTCCTTGCTCAGATCCTGAAGAGTGTTGTTTGAGTCTTCCTTTCTTTTTCAGGTTATTCTCTACCAAGGGGGTCAGATCTTTGGTGGTGCACCCCAGTTCTATGGGCGAGTGGGGTTTGCTGTGACAATGCCAACCACCAGTGCCTCCATCTTCATCAACAATACTCAGCTATCCGATACTGGCACATACCAGTGTTTGGTCAACAATCTTCCCGACCGAGGCGTCAGGAATATCGGAGTCATTGGACTTACTGTCTTGGGTGTGTTTATTGGGATTATGGGGGAGAGGGGAGAAACAGGGACAAGGGGATCCTCTGTGCATGATAGTGCATCATAGCAGAGCAATATGGTAGTGCATGCATTGAAGCCCATGGACATCCTGTGGTGAGGGACGGGCAGCCCTGTGGGTACTGTGGGAGTCTGTAGGGCACATAGCTTCATATCCAGGTAGCATATAATGGAGTTTTAAAATATGATGGAGAGAAAGCTTTTGTGGCAGCATTGTGATGTGGAGTTGCAAAGAAGCATGAATAAAGTTCAAGGGCATCCTGGAGAGCTGAAGGGACCATATGAGTTTTGTGCATAGCAACAGAAAAGAATTACTGTAGAGCTTTCCTTCCTTTTCATGAAAGCAATTAGTACTGGATGTACCCTACGATGTTAAATACTCCAGAGTGTGTGCCATTATAGGGATATGAGAGCAAAACCCAACCGCAGCAAATTCTGTCTGCAGCTCTGTTAACTTTCACCACCCTTGCTGTCTCAAACACAGCAATGTTCACCTTCTTTTTCTCTAGGGAGGAATCTAAGAGTACTGGGTCCTGTGAAAGTCAGCAGTAGTCTGTAACCTTGATGGGCTGGTGGGACAGGAATCTTTGTGAATTGTCACCCCCAAACCTTAATGGGCTTTTGTCTGCTGCCTCCCTCTTGTCCCCTTGTCAGCTCATGCCAGTGTCCTCGCTTTCCCCAGCAGCACGTGTCCAGAAAGAGCCTGCACTCCACTGTTTGGTCATATTTCCTGATCTGCTGTCACTTTCCCCTCTTCTCTCGTAGTTCCTCCTTCTGCCCCGCTTTGCAGAATCCAGGGGTCCCTGGACGTGGGCAGCGATATCACACTGACCTGCACCTCGGAAGAAGGCATCCCCCGGCCAACATACCTCTGGGAGAAACTGGACAATGTTCCCAAGTTGCCCCCAACTGCCACACAAGGTGCTCATTCTGTTGATTATCCTCTTATTTCCCAGGTGACAGCCTGGGCTTTCCTTTGTCTGAGCCACCAGAAGTGGCATGGCTCATTGAGTGTCTGCCATCACTTGCATGGTCACTTTATCGGAACGAAGATTCCTAGAGCCCATGGTGGACTAGGTACCCTCCAGTGGCCACTTAAATTTTCATGGTTTTTTGGTACAGAAACATGTTCCCCATTGAGGAACAAGGGTCTGGTTGAATGGGGGAGAGAGAGAGAGAACATGGTTGCCAGATGTTGGCATGTGGCTGGAGATTTCAGCTGCTGACTCACCTGCATTTTAAATCAAATGAAAGGCTTATAGATTGGAAACTGGGAGAATGGAGGCAGAATCATCCCAGGAAAATACTGCCAGCTTCTCACACTGAGGTCACTGTTGTCCAATAAGTTACTGTCAGAGCTGCCTCTCAGATGTATGTAAAAGCAAGACTCTGATCAGACTGGGTATTGCCCAGCCCCAAGTTCCAGTCATAAGATTACTTAGCCTAGGTGTCCTGACCAAGTAGTGATAGCTGTACTTTCGCCCTTTAACTTGTTGTATTTTAAGAATACGCAAGCATTTAAGTTTTACATAATTCAGGAATGAGGAAAATGGGCAGAGCAGGGGTTAGGGAGCCCAGGGATGGGAGATCAGGTGTTCTGCAGGGCAGGATTGAATTTAGCATGTAGATCTGGATGTAAGTAATTGCACATCTCTTCTTTCCTCCATTTTCTCACACAATGCTGAGTCCCAAGCTTTCATTTGCAGAAATCCATCTATAAGAAGAAAAAGAAACATCTAGTGTAAGCTCCTTAAGACCTAATCTTGTGTGTGTGTGTGTGCACAATGCTTCCATCTCAAGGTTATTTCCTAATTTATTTCTCTCTTAAGAGTCTCACATCACAATTCTCTATTTGCTGGCTTTGCCTTTTCACAGTTTTCCTCAAGGGGGGGAGGGATTTAAATCCTTCTTTTCTTTCTGACTAGACCAAGTCCAGGGCACTGTCACTCTCCGAAATATCAGCACTGTGTCCTCAGGTCTTTACCAATGTGTAGCTTCAAATGCCATTGGAACCAGCACTTGCCTTCTGGACCTACAAGTCATTGCACGTAAGTATTTTGCCAAAGGAGGCTTGGCCACCTGCTTCTGTCTTGTGACAGTAAAGTGTGTAACCATGTTTGCTGTGAGCCACCATGTGCCTCTCTATCAGAAGATCATTGTGCCCTGGAATGGGGACGTTGCCTTTCCCCCCTCCCAAGCCACAGTAGTTTCAAATGCTCATGGACGGCCACAGCCCAGCCCTGATTTCTCCTCCATTCTCTGTTCAATCGTACCCACAGCCCACCCCCGGAGCATTGGCCTGATTGCAGGAGCGGTGGCCACAGGTGCCGTCGTGCTCGTTGTTTGCATTGTGTTGGTGGCCGTGGCGCTGTTTTACTGGAAAAATAAACACAAAGAAGAAGAAGAGGAGGAGATCCCCAATGAGATAAGGTAAGGGCCAAGGAAAGGTGGTGGCAGAGGACTTCTGATCACCTGGCAAAAGCAGAGGCTGGTAGGAAGGCAGTCAGAAATCTCACTCTTGCTAATCCCAAGTGTGTTCCCCTGGGCCAGAGGAAGATGTCCATATCTGTCCAGAAAAAGGAGGGAGCAAATGAAGAATGGTAACGACAGATTTTGTTTTCAGTACTGCCTTTGTTGAGAGCTTTGGTTTGACATTTTTAGCTCTGTGGGAGAGTGAGTCTGCACATGATGGGGATCCTGACCCACAATACCAGACAGTAATAGCTGAAAAGCTCTGGAGATACAGCTGTAATCTTCTCTGGTGTTACAGCCACAGTGTTTCCCTCTGGTAGCTTCCTGCAGCTCCCCTGAGGATCAGCTTCATTGGTTGTACAGGTACAGTCATGCTGACTGCCTGCACAGTACCAGTGGCTGTGATAACCACTGGTTTTGCCCCCCTAGGCACGTGAATGTGGGTCGTTTGCCTCAGTGGTAGGCACATGGAGCAATTAAAGTGCACAGAGCTGGGCCCTGCAGAGAGGGATGAGTGAACGGGCCAAGGAACGATGCTGGTTCACGTTGGTGCTGTCCTTCACCTTGAACTGATGGTGTAGACCCCAGCAGGGTGTGGCAGGGGTGGGTGTTGGGCAAGTGGGGCATCATCCTCCATGTGCCCTCACACCCTCTCCTTCCCAGGGAGGACGACCTGCCACCCAAATGCTCCTCTGCCGCAAAGACATTCCATGCTGACGCATCCTCGTCGGAGAACGACACCCTCACCTCCTCCAACACCTACAACAGCCGCTACTGGAACGACCCCAAAGCCAACCATGCCACAGACTCCTTCACCCGTTTCAGCAACAGCAATGATGCCCACCAGCCCCCTTTCTCCCGCTCGGGGAGCACGAGCACCCGCCCCGTCTATGCCAATGGTGGCCATCCATCCCCGGCTCCCCCTAAGACGCTGGTGGTGACGGCCAGCACGGCGCCGTCCCCTCAGGAGGTGATCCGGAGCAATGGCTCGGTCAGCAGGAAGCTGCGGCCGCCACACACCCGCTCCTACGCCATCAGCCAGGCCACGCTGGAGCGGATCGGGGCTGTCCCCGTCATGGTGCCCGCCCAGAGCCGGGCCGGCTCCCTTGTGTAGGGCCATGCCGGCGGCCAAGAGCCGAGCGAGGGGCCTCTTGTACCCGGTGGGGCGAAGAGACCCTACTCCTTCCTGAAAGGTGGTGAGGCGGCGGGGGGACACTCACGCGCCTCTCCTCTCTGCCCTCCCCTTCCGAGGCTGCTGCCAGCCGGTGGGACAATCCCGGCCGTGCCGCATCCCCCGGCTGTCGGGGCTCCTCGCACCGGTGGACGCCGCAGATGTGCCAAGGCCAGGGGAGCAGGGAGGTCAGGACCCATTCCTGGCTGCTGGGCCCCGGCTGGGATGTGCGCCTGACCTCGGCGGGGACTTCTGCTTTTGTTTCCTGTTGGTTTTGAGAGGGTCAATTCCATCCATTTGGGTCTTTCAGGGAGGTTTGGGGAGATATATATATATTATTTTTTTTTCCATTGTTGTTGCTGTTTTATTTTCAAGAGGACGACAGCCTGCATCGGGGCAGGGAGGGGTGCTGAGGCAGGATATGCCTCAACATGGCGGCCCTGGCCCCCTCCCCGTGGCCCTGACCCCACGGCCGGACGAGGGAGGGCGGTGTGCCGGGGCCGGGTATGAGGAGGCATGGGCCAGGCTGGAGGGGCGAGACACAGCCACCAACTCGGCCAAGGGGGATGGCTGAGCAAAGGCGTGGACTAGGAAGCATTTATCTTTATTTCTTGCAGTTCTTCCCCCACCCCAACACGCAGACAGACACAGACACGCGCACAGACGCACACAGGTCCTCCTCAGACTGGATACTTTTCCTACACTAGCTCGGGGTGCTGCCACAGCCCTGTTCGTGGCTTTGGAGGACGCAGCCACCTGAGCATCATTCCCCAGGATGCCCCATGCAGGGCGAGGGTGCATCGCTGCTGCTGCTGTAGGGCTCATGTCTCTTTTTTTTTGGGTGTTGCTGGGGTTATTCAGGAGGCAGAGAGGAGCAGGTGGCGTGGCAGAGCAGCAGGCAGGTCCAGAAGCGTCTGCTGCCCCTGGGCTGCTCTGGTTCAGGAGAAGTGGCTTCAAACCCCACAGTGTTTGCATAGTGGGTTTTCCTCATCAGGCTATCCAGGGCTGGCTGGCATGGCAGGGCACGTGTTGTGCTTGGGGTCCTCACACAGAGGCATCACAGTTTTCATTCCTGCTCTCCCATGCCCACAGACTTCCCAGACACTGAGGTTGGCAGGATTCATTTCCAAATCTCTTTCCTTAGAAAGAGTGAAAGCAGGGGCTTAATAGGGGGAGTAACCCTGTGGAAGCCCACATGCTATCTCTCTGCCTCCCCTGCTTCCCACAATGTCCTGGGGCCGGGTACTGGTGGCATCTGCCAGTGGCTCTGCCACCTCCTCGCAGCCAGGGCGGTGGTTGTGGCTGGCACCTATCCTTCTACTATTGCAACTAAATAGCCTTAATCAAAGCCAAGAGTTGAAACCACTGAAGGAACCTGGTGCCATTTGGAGGGCTGGACTGAGGGCTGGGACTAACTCTCCTAGAGAGCACTGGCTCAAAGGGGCCATGCCTGTACGGGTGTGTCAGCCTTCCTGCATAACACCAACCCCTGCACATGTAAAAGCAGTGGTCACCTCCAAAAGCACCAGAGCCCTTTCAGGTCTGCTCTTGGAAAAGCAATGTGGGGAGTCACAGGTGACTTTCTGTAGCTCTCACACTGGAAAAAGGGTCTGTTTTTAAGCCAACAGACTCTTCCTCATCCCCACTTTCCTTGTCCTGGCACGGCTTTACTTTCCCTAGCAGTGCACAGACCTTGGGCAGGACCTTCTGCCTGAGCGGTACCTTTCAAATGCAAGCACAGACCCTGAGGAAGAGGCGGGAGAGGTGATGGCTGGGTTCCCACATGAACACACTAGCTTTTTGGGAGGTTGGGGGCTCCCAGACAGCACTAGGTTTGAAGCTTGGCTGAGATTTTGTGCCTTCTTTGCTTAAAATAAAAAAGAAAAGAAAAGAAAAAGGAGAAGAAAAAAATCCAACCTCCCTTCCTTCTCCCTCCTACAAAGGTTCATCCAGAATGGGTGTAAACCCCCGCAGCGGTGCAGGCAGGTGGTTGCACTGTGTGAGTGTACACACGTTTCACTGGAGCAGTCCTCTTTCCTGCCTGTCTGGTCACTTTGCTGCTGGGTGGTAGGATTGACAGGGGGAAGAAGAGTGGCTTTAGAAACCCTAATGTGGGAGGGAAAAAAAAATTCAAAGAAAAGCCCAGACACATTCTTTCTGCTTTTATAACAACCCCTGTGCAACATTTACAGGAACACTGCCCTCAGCAGATCCCCTCCTCTACTGGGAAAGCTCTTCTGGTTCCTACCCTCCATGAGACTGTTTGCTCCTCTTTCTTTGTTCTTTCTAATTGTCTAAAATTCAATAAAACTTTATTCATATAAAAAAAGGACTTCTTACTGCCTGCAGCTACTTTTATTTCCCCCCCTACCTAATTCTGTAGCTACAATGAATTTGGCTGTTAACACTCATCCTTGATGTGACTGGCAGTAAGCAGCGACTGTGCAACCAAGACCTGCATGTTATTAGGCCAGCCAGTTTGGTAGTGAACCCTGGTACTATAGCCTTGTTTTTCTCATTCATAATAGTCTGACACATTGCCCTTGAAGGTACAATTTTCCAGGCTTGCAAGGTCTCTACTTCCTTAGACAAAGGTGAGTTTTATTTTCTGTCATTTGGCATGGGAGATCCTTTGCTGCTTTGAGTGATGTGGGAAAATGTTTTTTTTAAAATTGCCTAACTTTGCTCATGTGTTGGTTTTCCAGTCTGAAACATGGCATGTTCAACCCAGATCCAAAATCTAAGGCAGTCATCAGGAAGGTCCTCACTGCTTTCTTAGGTGTCTGAATAAGTTTGATGGGGGAAACTGTCAGGAAGTTAAGAAAAGTGCTGATCCCCACAGAGAGAGCATGGGAAATTTCAGTGTCTGAGCATTCACACTTCCAGGGCATAAGGGGACTGGGAAGCACACACTTCTTAGTCTGTATCAACAGCTGCTAGCAGAAGGTTATTATTAGTTAGGGCAATCTGATGTTTTGCCAAAGATTTTGCATTTCTCTCTCCGTGTTTCATTTTCCTTGTTTCTTCTCTAAAATCCCCAAGATATTCTGAGAATGATTATTAAAACCCGAAACCTACAGATCCAACAGCAGTGGTAATTCAGCCCTGCTGCACCTGCATCATGTTCTCACTCCATGGTATTTTTCAACACCTAGTTTAAAATACTCCTGTAAATGTGTTTTCAACTATAGGCCTTACAGTAAATGAGATCACTGCATTGCCATTTTCAGAAAGTTGCCGTAGGAATCTTAATGTTTGCATTTTTCATCTTTTGATTGTGCAACCTTGATGTGACATTAATAGCATCTTTGCATTTTATTCCCATGATAGCCCTGTCAGTATTTTGCTATACTATCGATTCCTTGCCACTGGCTTGCCCCTTACGTCATTATTCTGCATGTCTCTGTCTATTGATCTAAAGCAAAATTTCCTAAGGTATAGGATAGTTTACTAGGTTTGTGCAGCACCCAGTATGCTAGAGTTTTAGCCTATAAATTGTACCTAGTGAGGCATTGCTGCAGAACAAATATCTAGCCAAAAATAATACCGGTTCGAAGTTTTGGTAGTGCTCCAGAGTGACTATTTATCATTAAAAAGCAAACAAAGGTTCAACCTGTTATAGTTGTAAGTGGAAGTCACTACTGAAATTCTTGAGTTTATTGACAGCCTTCGACACCAGCTGCGTAGTAGGGATTGTCCACCACAGTGGGTGCCACAGATGTTACTTTAAATGTCAGTACCTGTCAGTTATATTGCCTTCTACTAAAGAATATCAGAAGAAAACTTGTTCTAGCACAAGGATCAACTGTACATTTGAGTGCTGAGACAGAGAAATAACCATGTGAGGATGCTTTACACTTTAGAAGTGGACATCTTTTTAGAGGTTGGTGTAGGTGAAAGCTTAGTTTAAAACATTTGGGAAATCTGGTCTGTAGACTGCCAAAAGTTTTTTAACTTACACGGCTTGTGGACTTGGATCTGCTAATTCATCTGAACTAAAAAAAATAAAATTACCCAGACGCATGCCCTTCAACAAACTTGCCAGAACACAGATGAGTTTCCAGTGGAAGCCAGTTTACCAGATGGTGTCTTGTCCAAGACTGCCTGGCTTCCCCATGAGGACCTGGGATGCTCAGGAGATCAATACTCCTTACATCATGGATTAGGTCCTCATGAAGAGTACCTCAAATCAGGGTAGCCTCAGATGACACCCAGGGCTGAGGTACTGGGTGATCAATTTGGTAATGGGCAGAGGAAATCAAACTGAATTTTTTTTTATCTCTCCTCCCGCCCCGCAAAAGGAAAGATACTGGGGGAATTTTCATGATAAATTTCTGGTTTCCATCTGTACCCAGATTCTGTTAAGAGGGTCTTGAACATTTCCAAGACAGAGGGCAGGGAAAACTGAGGAAGCAGATCCCTTTCAGATGTTGACTTCAGAGCAAACCCAGCAAGCCCTCCTATTAACTCATATGGCCTCTGTTAAAGGGAGGCCTGGAGCAGAGGTCTTGTGAGGTATCCTGATGACTTGAGTTGCCCTTCTCCCTGTGCTTTTTCCAAGTGCTGCTGGCCATCCTGCCTGCAGCTTGCTGTCCTGATGCCAGCTGAGCCAGGGTTCCCCCACCATGCCCTTGTTACAGCCCCGCTCTTGCGAGTAAGGCAAGACGTGCTGATGAGGATCAGGAATATGGGTGTTGAGAAAGGGAATTCAGTGTCACTGAGCTATGCCTCTCATCAGGTGGGGAGTAGGTGAATATCAAGAACAAAGCAAGCCTTGAAAGCAGGGAAAATGAAAAGCTATGGCTCTTTTTTTCAGCCTGTTTTCTTCCACGTCTGCCTCTGTGTGTTGCAAGTGCCCAGAGGATGTTAGCGAGACTTACCAGCTCTGTGATCTCCTAAGCAATGGGGAGAACACGCAAGACATTTCCTGAGGCTGGCTCTAGCCCAGAGCTCTTGTCACCTGGTGGGCAGCACAGAGAAAGGTTTCATTAGGTCACCTACACTTTTCCTTTCCCTGTGGTTGAGGCTTCTTTGCTTTAGAGAGCACTGCTGATGTGTAGGAATGAGACAGTGTGCATGGCTAAGGATCAGACTCTTACTAAGCCTTCTAAGTTATTTTCTGCTGGTTGTTTGTTCCTGATTTCCTCTTTCCTCTGTAACATGTTTGAATGAGAAAGCGGGTTGGCAGGAAATGTAATCTATCCATGTAAAAAAAACCCAACCCAAACCAAACCCCCAAAACAAAGAACAGCAAAGAAGAGAGGACGTTAAGACGCAGCTTGCATGGCTGGCTGGCAAGTGGTTCTTTAGCACTGGATGTTGTCTGGGTCATCTCCTGGATTTGGACTTATTAAATCATACTTGGAAAGGGAAGACAACTTCCTTCCAGCTGATATGCTTTAATGGGAAAAACGGGTATGGTGCATGTGCACAGAGAAACATTGGTTAACGGGCCTGATACTGTAAAGCCCAGGGGCTCTGTTGTTTAGCTTGCTTGTATTTGAACCCACTGTGTTTGGTACAGGGGCTGAGCTACACAGCCTGCCTTCCAGCCTCCTAGCTACTACCAGGAACTGCAGAATTTCTCTCAGGTAGTTATTTTTCTTGAAGGATCTCAAGAAAGTTTGGTGAGCTGAGTACAGCAATCACCAGGTCCTTGTCCATGTGGACATTTGAGATGGAAAAAAGGTACGTCTGGGTTGCAGCAGCAGTACTTTAAGCTGTGGCAGTTTCTAAGATTGCAGAGCAGCCTAGAGACTCTTTTTTAGTGCTCTGCACCACTGATACAGCATTTCCACTCATGATTATCTCCTGTCGTCTTAGACTGAGGCTTGTGGTGAACGCATGTATGCCCCTGTGTCCCACATGAAGAACCAAAGGCAGCAGAGGCTAGAATTATCTCAGTAGAGAAGCCAGTGTGGCATTAGACCCTTGAAATGAAGACGCATCATTAGGGCTAGAAAGTATTACAGAAATGTGCCATGAACATCATTAGTGCTTCTTCCTTTTGGCTGTGCTTTGCTGCTGGACAAATATGCACAAACCCAAAGAATACCTTTTTTGTGACACAAATCACAGAAATAGGTGAAAAGGCTGAACGAGCACATAGATCCCCCACCAGCTCTTTCCTGGGTGCATTTGCTCAATGGCTGCAGACACAGTCCGTTCCTGCTATCCTTGAATACAATCTCCATGTTCACAGTTTTCTTTGCTTGTCTTGCTTGTGTGTGAATGCATTCTCCACACGCGTCCATGCTCAGGGACACCAAAAAAGGTTGAAAGCAGGCACGACTGTAAAGCTCCCATGCCTTTGCTCAGCCCAGTCACCTAGATCACACGTTCCATTTGTTTTTCAGGCTAACCTGTTGCACATGTCTCAAATCACGATGGGTTTTGCCGCTCCTCCTGTCCTTCCACAAGTTGCAGGATGGCCTAGAGAAAGTTGGTTACTTCTGGAAAAGTAAATAGGGAGGTCTGGGGCTACTGTCCGAGGAGCGACTGAACACTATGCATTCATTCACGCTCTCTCCAGATTTGGGTCACAAAGCTCGCCTTTTTTGGTGGCTTTACGATGACATCCTCTGGAGGCATGAAGAACTACATCAGCTCATGTTGTCCACTTGTTCAGCTTGTCTGCACCAGGCTTCACCTCCTTAGTAGCTCGTGGGTTGGTTTCTTTTCCTTGTGGTCCTGCAAAGAATAAAGTGCTCTTTGCCTTAAGTATGAATCCTTTTTTTCTCCTACGATTGTTACTTAGGATCTGCCCTCGGTACCGTGGTGTCTATTATGCTGTGGTGGGGGGGCTTGAGTGCTTTGTCTGTGTCCCAGAAGCAACTGGTTTTCACCATGGCCTGCCTTTAGCTTCCCAGCTCCTCCTCTTCAAAGGAGGGGGAATGGTCTGGTACATGTGCAATGCTAGGGAACAGATGGGACACAAGTAGTGGAAAGAGCTGCTGCTTCCTTATTTAACTGTATCCACCAGTGCAACTGACTTCTTATGGGCTCACAAGTGACTTAAATTTGTCCTTCTGCTGTTGAGCTTGAGAGGAGCTGCCTGGCTGAATTTTCTAGCTTCGCCACACTGGAGCAATGCTTCACAGCTTAGGAGAGCAGCTACTGCAAACTAAGTCTTATGTGCCTGCCAGCCAGCTCTGGGGATCCAAGGCTCCAGTGACCTTGTGAAACCGCACCCATGTCCATGCTCAGTTGCAACATCAAGGACATCTAGAGTTTGAATTCAGATATGAGAGCAAAGTACTTGCTCAGGCAAGGCTGGTGAGGCTTTGGTTCAAAAGGCAAGGTGATTATATGCAAACCTCCCAAGTTTGATTTTCTTTTCAGCTACATGTGGATGGGAAATAGGAGACATGACCCTAATAGATTTGGGATGTAACCAAGATTCCAAGGCTCTTCACTTTAAATGGAGCCATCTCTAGCCCCAGGCAGTGGGATCTTGGGATATTAGAAATCAGAGCTCAGTTCCAGAGCTGTGTTTACCAAAAGCTGGTCTATGAAATGGTCCAAACCACAGTTCTAAGCCCAGCTAACCAACAAATACTGTTTGCCTTTGAAATGCAGCTTATAATCAGGATTTCCACGTCATGCCCTCATTTCTATTCTTGTCGGTCAAGTCGAGAACATACAGCCCATGGGGCTTTTCTGGTGGCCTTTCAGCTGGGCTTTAATATAAACATTGTGCCCCCATCTCTCCCCAGCACATACCAGATACACAGTAGGTCTAACCTTTCTTCCAACTGACATGAAGTTCCTTGTCCACTGGCTGGGAGGGAGCTGCAGTGCCTGACAGCTGTGTCATATTTCTGAGCATGGAGTTCAAGGTCTACATTAAAATTGATCAAATCAGTCTCTGCCAGTTTTAGATTATTTTTGTTGCCCACAAAGGATTCTTGGGCTGTAGATTTTTGTTTTCTTTTCTTTTACAAAGGTTTCTGGAAGTTATCAGTGACAGTCTGTCTTGTAGATGTAACGGCCATGCATCTTTGCATCATATTTCAGTTCTCATAAACTTAAGTGTCAGCATTAGACTTGTGTTATTCAGAACTGTTGCAAACCCGTTGCTTGTTAGAGTGAAGCACAGAGGGAAGGGAACAGCCTTCACACAAATGCAACTGCTACAAAAGGTAGTAGTGGGAAAGAACAGGTACTAGGTGCTAGTTTGTTTAGAACATGGTCACTATGATGCTTCCCAATGTATTATTTTCTTTTAGGTCCTTTTTGTTGTTCATTTAAAGCTTCTGGTGGTGTTTCTGCTGCTAAGCTATACTTAATAAACAAGAGTATCCCTTTTCATACTAACAGATGACCTTTAACACTTGCTGGTCTCAATGCTATTGAAGTCACTGCGAATGGCTCCACTCCTGCATTTCCCCCCACCCCCACCCCGTCTTTATCAGCAATAAGATCAGTGACAAAATGAAACTGTGGTGTGACTTAGAGAAGTAAAGAGAAACCTCTGTTACCTTGTCTCTGTCTGAGAAAGGCATGCAATGAAATGGAGCTGTTAAATTGATTGAGTTAACTTGGGGCAAAGCCTGGGGGGAGGGAGGTGTGGGTGTGGGTGTGCATTTGGGGGTAAGAGCAGTGTAGTTTGATTTAGGTGAAGTTAATGAAGGCATTATTAAGTTAACTTGCGGCAAGGGTATTCACCCACAGTAGCGCACCAGTGTACTGAACACTGGTTTGCAGGCCAGCTGCTATTGAAGCCATAAAACATCTTCATATAGTGAAGCCAAGTAATATTCACCAGCCAGTCACATCTCAGCCACTAGGGAGTTAAATTCAAACTCCCTTTGAGCTTAAATATAAATGTTCTTCAAAAATTTTTTTTTTACTTTGTAGGTATGTGATTTATATCCTTTAAGGGAAGGAAATTACTCAAGAGGATAGGAAAAAAGCACATTAAATGAAGACAAATACATTGGGCACTTGTGATACGTGCTGCTGGGGTACTAGTTAGATCTGGGTTTCACTCTCAGCTTGTCATTGACTTGCTGCGTGACCTGTGGTAAGTAAGGATGCAGACACCAATCCTGGGGGGCCACAGCTGAATGTTTGGAGTGCATGTCGGAGACAGACTCATTGGTTAATCTGAACATAGGAGCCTGAGAGTGAAAATGTTAGCTTTATTCTCTCTGAAACTTTGGTTCCCCACCTGGAAAATTGATATAATCATAAAGAACAGGCTTGAGAATGACTTCAAAAAAATAATCTAATCTAATGTGGACTATAGAGTCCACAGTCTTACTAGGCGTAGGGATAAAAGGGAATGCTTCCAATATTGGTTCTGACTCACTGCCTTATAGGAGTTTTATTTTTTAAGGATAATCTACATATTTCTTCATATGCACATTGCCAGCCCTGGGTGTCAACTTTGCCAGATGCTGCAGAGAGCGTATGCTAGGAATATACAGATCTCTGTACCTCTCATTAAATTACTTGTAACCAGACACTAGGATTTTCCTTAGTGCTAACCTGTGTTTTCAAGACTGCCTAGTTCTTTCACTCCTCTCTGTAGGGGTTGCAGCTCTTCGAAGTAGGTGACCAGCCACACTCAAACTAGCCCTTAAGAGATGCAAGAAGGGATTTAATTCAGCGCCAGTCACCTTTGGCAAACCTGGTGGCTTCATCCAGTGGACAGGAAAGCCATGGTGGGGACTGGTTTTATCTAGCATGAAGCAAACTCAATGCCGGGGGTGTTCCCTAAGCACAGGAGAGCTGTGTATTACCTCCACAGGCAGAGCTGTGGTTAGCGTACACCTGGCTAGCAATCTGATGGCTCCCAGCTATGGCTGGGAACTGCAGGCTCCCAGCTAACCCTGGGGCCCTTCTCAGACCTGGATGGAAAGACAAACCTTTTTTGCTAACTGGAAGAAAAGAGGGCGCTATGGGTTTCATGTTTTTGGTGTGCCTTGTAGGAAATGGAGAGCTCTGGTTGCCATCTCATGTGGTCTTGAAATAGGGACCATCCACTGGGTTTGGGGAGCAGCCGGTGGGTTTTTAAGACTTGCCCCGCTGACTGAAGGAGCATTGCTGCTCTGTGGAGTGGTGCAGAGGCCACTCTTCTCTGTAAACTGGTGTCAGGACCTTGTCAATGCTGCACTGTGCGGTGGTTCGGCTTTCTGTCAGGACAGCAGGTAGAAGCATGAGCTCTGTTGCCCGGGCTGCTCCTGGTGGGACAGCTGCAGCATTAACAGCTTCCCAGCACATTGGTTGCTTGTGATCAGGGTGAGTGCTCGGAGGTGAGCTGGTCAAAACAGCTGTTTGTGAAGAAGTCACTGGGAGCCTTCGCAGTGAATACAGTTCCTTTGCACAGTGACAGCCACAGCACAGACAGGGGCAGATGTATCTTCCTCTGTGCTGTTCCTCTTCAAGTCAAGTCCCAAAGGCACAAAGTGCTACTCCCTCAACCTCCTGCTCTCAGACCTAGGCCCCCTCCTGCTTTCTCCATCTATTCGCCTCTTCCATCCATATATCCTCTCTGAGCTATTCCCTCCCTTGGTATTTCCCTCAGAGAGGACTTTTCTCTTGCCCCTCACTCTGCTTTGCCTCTCCTACTGCTGACAGGTCTGTTCCTTCTCTGTGGACTCTGCCATTCCTTCTCTTCCACTCCCTCCCCCTTTCTTTCCCCTGTCCCCTACACTCTTCAGTCCTGTCCCCTGGTCCATGAGGCTGAAGCCTCTTGTCTGGTTTCCTTTTCCTCACTCTCTGGCTTTCAACTCTGTGGGCTTTCCCTCACCCTTCCTTCCTCTGTTCATCCATCTTCTGCCTCCTCCCAGTTACCTTCATCTCTCCTGATTTTCCCAGTTTTATGGTGAGGCCCAGTTTGCCCCAGTGTGAGTCTCTGAAGGAACTCAGGAGGCTGGCTGGCAGGTTGTAAAGATGGTGAGTCTAATGATTTCACCAGTACCCAATGACTTTGTCCTACCATCGCTTAAGAGAGAACAACTTAGTCTTGATTACTCCTCTGTAAATCAATGGTGACATCAGCACATCTCATAGTGAAAATGTTGCCTCGTGTAATAGGCAGCTGCTTACCTCTTGGCATTTGCCCTGCCTCCAAGGTGCAGTGCTTCTTTATGAATGCTGATAACAACCCCTAACGTCCCAAATGACGAGAGAATCTACATCCAAATTTCCCCACCCCTCTTCTAGAGAGATGTAAACGGCGGTATAAACAACCTTCATGTCGCCGGTCATTCATCAAGGATAGTAAAGAAAAGGAGTAATGAAAACAGCCAGCCCCTGTTCTTGGCCTCCCCTGCCAGCAGGCTTAGCAAGGAAGTCAGGCAGGCCATGGAGACTACTTGCCCTTGTGAGCTCGTACAGAAGGTTGTTGCTAGACAAAGAGCGTGAGCTGAGCTGGCAGGAGCCAGTGTTTGGAAGAAGCTGGCCATGATACTCTGTGGACAGACTATACTAGGCGGATACCTTGTGGGCAGAGGGCTTTGGTCTCCAGGGCTGCCAAGGTAGCGGCTTCAACTATCAACATGGACCCTTACTGCAAGGTATCAAAACCAGAGCTTGATGTTCAGCTGCCAGATGCAGCCTGCAGTTTGAAAAAAAAAAAAAAAAAAAAAGAAAAGGAAAACTTAGGACAGAAAATAAATCTCAGTGACAGGGAATAAATAGCACCGAGTCGTCATCTTTAATAGACTTTTTTCCCTCCAGACCGTGACTGCACTTAAAACCTTTGAACATGACGATTTCGTGCAGGGTCACCTCTGCAGGCCCCCGGGCGCCGCGGCCCGGGCGCTGTGACACCCGGCCGCCAGCCCGGGGCTGGAGCCCCGCTGCAGCCCGGCCGCCGTGAGCCGCCGGAGCCGGGCCGGGGGCGGGCGGCTTGCTGGGAGGGACCGGCGGGGGGCAGCAGCAGCAAGCGCTTCGGAAGCCGCGCTCCGAGAAACCTTCCAGCGGGCTCTTGACTGACAGTCTTTTGCACCTAATCTTCGGGACCCGGCTTCTTTCCAAATCCCGGTCGCATCGGGCTGCGTGGCGGTGACACTTTAACATGCAGCATATGCATCTCATTTCCCTATTCACTGGGCTATTTGTAAACCTAATTTAAGCTAAATCTCTCCCTACTCTTATCGTTTTACATAGCTCCAAAGGAAAAAGGGTGGGAGGGGAAAAATGCAATCAAGTAAGAGAGTTGCCAGCAATGCACCTTTTTTTCCTCCCCTTCTGGTACAATAGCTTTGTAATCATTCATTTGCTGCGTAGGAAGGACCTGGCACCCTTCGTTCATATAACCTTGGGTGCAACCTTCGTGTCTTCCAAGGCCGATGTCGAAGAGGAAGAATCCTCTAGGTTTCCTGGGAAGGGGTGAAGGAGACTGAGTGGCAGATGGATTTCTAGCTGGGATCCATCACCCATCTCCCGCTTTTGTAGGGAGAAGGGCCTGCCTGGGTGAGGGGCTGCGCTGAGCCTGGTACGAGGCTGGGGTGGCAGCAGGCATACACACAGGGAAGCAGTGTGATTTTTGAGTGAGCACACAATTTCTTTCAAGTTATTAAAAAATGACATGTGGTTTGTTTGCAGATTAGTTTGGTTTGGGTTTTTTTTTGGCAAGGCTTGCAGATATGACCCCCCCTCAAGGTGTCGCAGCAAGTAAAAACCATGAAATTTAACTAAATTTTACAGTTAGAAAGGTAAATTATTTCACCTCCATACATTCCTACCAAAGTAGTTTTAACCAGCTACAGGATTTTCCCTCTCATTCTTCCCTGCTGCGATGCAGCTTTGCTGTTCACTGTTTAACAGCTGCTGCTGCTGCAAACCAAAAGGGGGTTTCATCTCCAACCTAGAAGTGCTGCTTATTTTTTTTTGTTGTTGTTTTTTTGTTTGTTTGTTTCTTATCATAATAAAAGTGGTAGGAACTTTTAAAGATAGAAAAAGGCTGTGGCGGTTGTTCCAAGGAGTTTAGACTCTGCTCTCCTGAAGGATGCAAGAAGACTGATGGTAAGATGAATGAGCGGGCCCATTTCATGTGTGCCTTTGTAGTTTCCTGTTCAGTAATGTATGTGTGTTTGGAGGAGCAGCAGAATGCTGGATTTGCTCGAAGGCATTTGAAAGAAGACCTTAGAAAACCAAATCTTATGGAAGGAGAGATTTGGAGAATGGCAAAAACTGCCTCACAGAAGGGATCAGAGATGCATCTTTGGTCATGGGACCCTTTCAGAAGAGGTGAGAGAGTGACTACTCAAGAGGCTTCACTAAAGGTGCTACTAGAAAGCTGAGTGAAGAAAGTGGTGCAGAGAAGTGAGTGGAAGATGAGCTGTCAAGGTGAGGGCAAAATGCTTCAAATGGACTGCAAAGGGCAAAGAGAACTGGTGAAGAAAGGGCTTGGAGATGTTTTGAGCAAAAGGTGTTGGAGAGGGTAATGGCAGCAGTGTCTTGAATAGACTGAGACTCAACATCTTCCATGGTCAAAGCTCAGGTAATACAGGGCTAGAGAAGGTTTTGTTATCTTGTATACATTCTGAAGGCTCTGTAACGGGGCTTTTCTTGTACAAAGAATAAAAATACCTTTCAAATGGCAACCTGGAGACATGTATAACTATTATTCATCCTGTACTAGACCTCCTTCAAAACAGTCTGGCAAAAAAAGAAAGATGGTGAAAAGTTCATATGAAATTTCTGTGAAATATTTTCGCAGCAAATGTCTGCTCTTCATAGAAATATTTTTTATCACAAAATAAAAAGCTTTCAGGTTTGGCAGTTGTTTACTGGGTGTGGGTATTTTTTTCTTTTTCCTCCCTCTCCCCACCACCTTGTTTTGTTTCTTCTGGCTTTGAGTTTCTCAACATAAAGTCAACATTTTCTCCAGCTGGGGATATTTACTATTTTCTCCTAGCTGCCAATGTATTTATCTGAAATCTCAACTGAGAAGGCCTTTGGATTTTCTTCTCTGTCATGAAATAGCTACATGGAGCAATTCAAGTCTTTGAAATAAGAAAAGAAGCCTTACAATTAGCAATGTTGCATCAGCCTGTGAAATCTCTTTCTCAGGGAACACCAGTGGTGCTGAGGGACACCCATATCCCCTGTTGTTACCTGCCTGAGATTTTCAGGGCGTTGCTGCCCTGATGTGCTGCTGATGGAGAAGCAGGACCAGCAGGTGCAGCTTGGTGGCTGTTCAGAGCCCCCGTGTGAGTAGCAGCTGGATTTGGCAGTACTGGCAGCAGCAGGGACTGCAACACGGTGATCTGATGTGAACAACATCTGCTGGAGACAGATAACAGGACGAGAGAAGCCTGCAGGCTTGTTGAACGGTAACTCAAACTTCAAACTAGTGTTTACAACACATTATGTTCTACTTCATCTACTTTCTTCTCTAGAGAGGCGAAGGATGCTTACAAACACCCTGGAAACATGCTGAATGGATTAACGCGCTGGAAAGCAGGTTGGCAAGAGGGAGCTAGGTCTGTCTGTGACTCAAAACTCACCCATGTTACTTCACTGTGAGAATATTGAGTAAGGATAAAGCATCCATCTTTCTTGGGTAACAGTAGAACAGATATCCTTGTGCTACACAAGGAGATGCTGCTCTCTAGATGTAGCCATCTTCCCAATATGTCTGGTGGTCACCCTTCAGGGAAGAGTGAGGACATCAACTCTGACACTTCACAACTGTCCAGCAGAGTATTCTCATCCTGCCTTTGCACTGAACAATTTCAATTGGGCATCACTTTGTTCCCGTTCCAGTCCGTGTGCTGATGTGGACAGCTTAACCTACTCAGTTAGATTGAATAGGCTGATTCCTACCAGGGCTGAGTGAACAGAAGGAGACATTCACTGTGAATATTGGTTCATATTTGAAAGTGAATTTTCATTCAGAACAGAGGCACGTCCACATGACTGCTGCAGCTAAACCAACCAAGCATTGAATTGAGGCTATTCATAACAAACTGTCCATGAATGGCCTGCAGGGCAAAAACTATCTGCAGTAGAAATTCATAGGCAATTTTGACTAATGAATGAATTTGGGAATTTGGCTTTCAGTTTGCAGACAGTTCACAAATAGAAAAAAACCCGTGTGAAACTTATTGAATAAATGATTTATAGTGAAATATTTGTTCAGCTCTAATCTCTATAACGTGTATAGTTTATGGTGTTAGAAAGCACTTTAGGATTAGCTGTGGGAGCTATATGTCAATGAATAGTCTGTGAAAAAAACATTTCTTTCTTAACAACTATATGGAGAAGTGTTAATGTCACCTGCTGCAGAGGGAGCCTGGTAAAGGGCTTGTGCTTGGGAAAGGACTGTTGGACTCCAGCAGTGCTCCTGGGCTCTTCAGAGCAGAAGTTAAGGCTTGAAATCAGCCCTTCTTGCTGACTGCAGTAACTAAGGACAAAGAGGGTGAATACTAGGGCTTATGCATGGGAAGGTTTGGCAGCTGTTTGAGAGAGTCATTTTGCTTCTGCAATGATATTCACTGAGAGACTGAGCTGTGATCGATTTTCACCAAGGCTGTAAGAAACATAACTCAAACCTTGTTATATAGCAAGGGTATTTATATATTCGAGGTGCTAAATGTTCATCTGCCTGGAAGTGCCTTGCAGCTAGGCACAGCATGCCTTTATGCCTCTATTCCATAGCATTTTACATGGTGCTAATACTAAGAGGTCCTCCTAGGAAAATAGTAACTACACCTTGAGTGAATATGCTTTCAGGTTCATATGGAGATGTTCCTAACTATCTTCTCTTTGGCAGTCAGCTAGATGCTCTTCCACACAGCATTGCCCCATTTTAAGACCAGCTTGCCCCTTCTGTACATACCCTCTCCTACTGCAGGATCTCTTTGGCTGGCTCCTACCCATATATCCAAATGCTTATGAACAGTCTTGAGTGCCTGTTTTACCTGGCAAGTAGTATGGAGCGCAACCAGCTCAATGCTTCTACATGACGCAGGCAACAGAAACTGCTCCATACCACTCCTTTGCAGCAGCAGGAACTGGCTTTGCTTTGGCAAAGCTGGAAGTGGGGCTGACTTCTGAAGCTCAGTCGATGCTGAATCCAAGGAAAGGAGCCAATGCTGAATCCAAGGTAACTCAGAAAATGATGACCCAGAATGAAACTGAAAATGTTCCTGGTCTGCGTTGGAAACCCTGGACAGCACTTCTGCAAGCACTCTCAAGTGGTGCAATGAAGAGGTTTTTGCAAAGCCCATCGTGCTTTTGCTCTTTTTCCCCAAATGCACTGAAAGCTTCTAAGTTTAGTCCAGCTGGGAGGAGACACATGCTGCACACAGCCATCATGTGAAGGAAAGCTATAGGAGCAGCTTGTCTGTGAACGTGGTGGAGATTAATAACAAGTATGCTGTATCATTTCATTACAAGTGTCTACAGGGAGTAAACTGCATTGTATGGAAACTGGTTTGTGCTGCTCCTCTGTTTCTCACAATATTATCAAAGATGGATCTCAACCTTCCTTCCCTTACAATCACTGGCCATAGTTGCCTCCATGTCCCCATTCAGTTATTGCTCCCTGCTCACTCTTCCAGACCTTCATCTACCCACCGTGGCTCACTTGCCACGTCTCCTCCCTGGCCTGCTCCAGATGCCTCATGGGGGGTTAACTAATCCAGTGTGTTGCATATCAGTCTTGTTTATGGTAGCAGCAGAAATAGAAACAGAGACAGCAAGAGCAAGGGTACATTGGCTCATACTCTTCTTCATCTTTGCTTTTAGTAACGTTGACATTTCAGGAAATAAATGGCCCAGATTGGACTATGAAGACATTTCCAAATGCATAAAGGTTTTAAAGTATTACAAGGCATTTGACTTTAGAACAATTACTGTTGAATTCTATTAATTTTGTGGCATGTTTCAGATGTCAAAAAAAGAGAACTTACAGTAATGATAGTACTCTATTTTGGTATAAACAATGCATAGCAAAGCAACTTTCCTGGAACTGCCCATCTTGCAAACATTTTGCTTCCAATTCTGACTCATCTAGAGGGATAGGGACCGGAGAAAACTACCCTGAAGCCACAATGGAGAATCCTTAGGTTAAGTATGATCTTAATAACATTTTTACATCTTTTTATGACTCACTTTCATTATTGCAAATCTATGCTCTTAAGTGAATGTATTCTTTTATCCTTAAATCTTACCTGGTGATAAAACAAATTTCTGAATAATAGGACACATACTCAGACACTGCAATCTTTTAGGGCTGCTTTGCCATTATTTAAGCTTGGGCTGGCAAACCCTTCTTTCATCTACTGTCCAGTATGTGGCACTCTAAAGTCATAGGGAAATCCACCTTTGTGCTACAAGGAGCAGGACCAATGCAGGCAGTACAGGCTATTGCGTTGTGAAGAGGCGAGAATTATTCTGAACGTCTTTGGGAAGCAACAAAAGAGTAATAGAAGAGAAATCAAGAGAAAATAATCCAGTGAAAATATGGTGCTGACTTAGGATCAGTAGAAATGCAGTGAACCCAAACACTCATTTGCAGAAACATGTGGGCACGCCTTTTTAATTTTTTTCCCCCAGCATTACTCTTAAAGAAAGAAGGAGCCTGAACAGAGAGTCCAGAGGATAGTAATGAGAGTAATCAGTGTTCTGACAAATATGACCTATGAAAAAAGACTGAGTGAATTTGGGTTAATTAGCCTACAGAAAAGAAGGCTGAAGGGGGAAGGTGGTAACAATCTTCCAGTATATAAAAGGCTGCTGCAAGGAAAAAGAGAATAAACTGTTCTTCTCATCTGTGGTGGATAGGGAAAGAAATAATGTGCTTAAATTGCAGCAAGGGAGATCCAGGCTAGAAATAAAATGGCCATGGTAGTGAAGGACCAAAATGGATTGCCTGGGGAGAGTGTGGAGAGTCAACCACTGCAAAGCTTTGTAAGAGCAGATTAGGTGGCCATTTGGCAGGTGTGGTTTAGTTCTAGTTCATCTTACCTCATAGCAAGGGATGAGCTAGATGGTTTCCTAAGGTTTCTCCATGCCTTTTTTTCTTTGTGGTTCCAGATGTGCCTGGGATTCAATCAATTCCATGGGTGGGAGCACTGGTGTCAAAGGCAAGAAGAACAATCCAATCACACAAGGTGTGATAAGAAGATTGATTCAGTGTTCCTTTGGACTGTGCTGAGTAATGGTCTTCAATGCCTGTCTCCAATGCTCAGGTGGGTTCTCTTCCAGTTGTGGTGGGAGCTAGGTGTTAGGAGAAGGGCTCGAAGCAAGGAAGGTTGAAACAAGAGATGTCCTGTGTGACAAGAGATGTCCTATCATGTTTATTTTTTAGGAAGAGATGGAGATGATTCAAGATAGTTTGGTCAAACTAAGTTGTTAAAATCATGCTCAGGCTTCAAACTGTTTTTCAGATTTATTCTTAAAATCTTCTTTGTCCTGATCCCTGTTACTGTTGTAGTAATTCCTGGCAGTCCTTTTCCCCATGCTGGTGTCTGCTGTTCTGATCTTTGTCCTTTTAACCCCAGAGGAATTAACCAACCAGTTCATCTGAAAGCCACACAATTCCTCCTCCTCTTTCACCCTCCCTCTGTCCTTTCAGCCTGCCACATAGAGACCGCACTATTCGTAACACTGTCAAAACCTGACAAAACCAAACGGAATGAATACCCTTTGGTTGCTGTGCATTTGTGCCCCAGCCGTTGCCTTTCCCCTCAGAGGAGGCAGACTAAGCATCTCTGACTGTTTCTTTGACCATATGGTGACACCATCTCTGTCTTTGTCAATTCATAACGTTCAGAAAATGTTCACTTGCTGCTCCCTCCCAACCCCCAAGGTCTCTCCTGTGCTGTCCCAGATGTTATGCAAAATACAGCAGGCATTTATCACACCAGGCATGTTTAGATGATTTATAAGGCAGTACCACCTGCCCTTCAGTCTCCCAGAAACATGTGCTGCTGACATTCTACAAGGAAACGCTTGTTCCTCCAGTCTAAAGGCCCAGTGACAGGCTCTGCAAACCAGGTAGGCTGGCTTTGCTGCACTCGAAGGAAGAATTATAAGGGACGGAAGGAAGAAAGCAAGCAGTTTGCTGAAGCAAACCTACAGCAGATCAGCCCCCGTTCCCAATGTTCCTGAAATCATAAGCCTCAATTTCCAGACCTTGTCAAGTTGAGGCACAGATCACACACCCTTTCCTGGCTCCTGCTGTGCCAGGAGAAGGGCATACTGACTCCAGCTTCCTGCCATGGCGCCTCTGCCTGAGCTAAGCTTCTTTGCATATCTGCCTGCTGAGGCGTTTTTTTTGTCAGGACCCCACAACTTGTTTTAGCCGTCTGAACTAGGTTAGTGATGACCTGTTATTAAAGGTAAGCCAGCTCCTTCTGCCTGAAATGTGGAAGAGATTGGCCACAGGAGCATCTCTGTCAGCAGATCTGACTAAGCAATAATGTCTCCTTGGCTGCAGCTGGAAAAGGACATGGCATCCAGCCCTGATATTTATGACTGTGGACATATGACTTTGTGCCACCAAACCCACACAAAGAGAGCTATGAGGCCTTATATTATCATAAATAAGTCCAATAATTTTTTTTGCCTGATGTGTGAGGGACAGAAAATAGAGAACCATTAGGCTGTCTCTACGCAGTTTAGGAACATCTTCTGTGCAAAGCTATCAACAGCCTAGGTGAGATATGTTGCAGATCGTCCCTCAGAGAGCTTTGAAGGGAAATTTCCACCGGCTGCCTGAAGAGACAGGTCTGGTCATCCCTGCCCTGTAGAGCTGTCTTATTGCTGTAGTCACAATTATTTCAGGTGAGAAGTAGTGTTCTGCCAAGAGAAGCCAATCCCAGTTAGTGTCTAGCAGAGGTAAGTAGTAAGTCCTGCTTCTTATTCATACTGCTGTGCTACTGAAAGCCTAATGTAACCCTAAATCCAAATCTTCCCACTTCATGGTTTCTCATGTTTGTGTGCCCTCACAGTCATTATTTTGCCTCTTCTGATCACGGCATCTATCTGTGTGTCATTTATTTTGCCAGACAATATTTTGAAAATGTTGCTGGCAATATTCATGATGTCATAGGAGATTTTTTTCTTCTGTTTTCTGTTTCCAGAAAACTGGAGTTTGTTAGTTCAATCCCTGCTCCAGCCCCACATTTCTTGTGTTATCCAATATGAATATCAGTATATATTAGACCAAGGAATGTAGAGCAGAGCAAAGCAGACTCTTGTACCATGGCATATTCCCTTAAAATGCTTGAAGGTTAGCAGGAGTGAAATGGAGCCCCACACATACAGTGAAGTCAGCCTCAACAAGCAGTTTGTGTGCACTTCAGGTCAGTTAAAGCAAATGAATAACAGATACGGCCTCAGAGAAGATTTCCTCTGAGTATGAGAACAAGCCCAAAAGAAGGGGAAAGTAGGTGTAGAAATCAGGCAACTCTTTCCCAAAACCATTGTGTTCCTTTGTCTTGGTGCTAGGCAGAGGAGACTGAAGGTTAGAAACAAGTGGAAAAGTAACTTCTCTCAGTAGGAGACAGTGAGCACTTCAGAGGAGACAGCAGGTTATAATGACAACCCCAGTGTATGTGGAAAGTACTCTGGGTTTGGGGAGATGGGAAAAGATACAGACCCGATCTTGCAAGTGTGGGGCACAAGGTACTCTGAGGTCTGGAGGTCTATGAAGAAAGCCCTGCACAAAGTTGGTCTCAGCAATGCCTTTGACCTCTGCTCTCTGCCTCTTCCATACAGATACTTAATTTCACATTTTAGACAAGCAGTTTTTGTCCAACACTCTGGATCCTTACTGAGTAAATCAATGAATGTTCAAAGAATGTGCCGCCTTCTACTGCCTGAGGTAGGTGAATGCAGTGCACTTAGTTCCCTTACGTGCCAAGCCCAGACCATGTGGTTTCTTTGCATTCAGCAGCAGATGGTGGTTTGCAAGGTAGTGGAGTGGTCTAAATTTACGCTCACCAGCTCTGTACAGTGAAGCCTCCTTTACACACTGCAATGCCCTCTTCTCACAACTGCTGTATTTTCTCCTGCTTTCAGATAGCAGTACTCTGAGCTCTGCCATCACGACATTTGACAGCAAACAACCATCTGCAATATTTCCTTAATGATAAGACATGCTATATTTCAGTCCCTCAGTTTTCTGACAAGAATAACAATGCCTCTTCCACTAGAGCAAAGGGCTGGAGGCATTGTATATTATTACTGTAGCTTTCTGTTTCTGGAGGCAGATGTTTGGTTAGACTCTCCAGTGATACAGATTTGCCAGGTATCCCTTAGCTGTCATCAGAATTTATAAAACAAAAACCCACCTGACCCCTAGTGACAGGATACTGAGACGGGAAACCTCTGTTAGTCCACAGAAACCAAGTAAATAGGGCTGGAAAAACCTCCAGAGTCCACTGCTGTACCAGAGAATGATTGTCTCCCAGACAGCTCTGCATGAGCAAAGCAACAGGCTTTCCTCTGGGAGACAGGTCAGCATCTCCATTATCGAGTGTGCCCATCAGAGGCTAAATCTCCACCCTTTTAATTTCACCCTATTCTTCATAGCTGTAAGACCTTTATTCCTCCCAGTACAATTATTCTTCCATCAAACACTTGTAGCAGGTTAAGTATGTTCCTCTGGGCATAGCTAGGCAGCTATACATATTTAGCTCTCTTTCCCTCCCCAGGAATCCATTTCCCCAGCCCTTTAATCATGTTTACTGCTCCTCTCTGAATCTGTACAGTTGCTGGGATTTTGCATTTGTTCCCATTCATCCCTGGGCTTTTTGACAAGCTGTGAAACTTCGTCTTTGCCTTTTTTCTACCAAAAGAGAGGCAACCTAGCAAAGCAGGTAGCACTCTGAGCTAATGGCCTCCCATGGCTTCAATTCTCTGCCTCCCTAAACTGCTGGGTGATCTTGGAGGTCAGTTGCTTGTTGCAGTCCTTCTCACTGGGTGAACCGAGACAACAGTTCCTTCTCCTGTGAAGTGCTTGGAGATCTATGTGTGCAAACATGATAGAAACACTGAACAGTACAGCTGTTATTGCTGCCTAGAGGAGTGGCTGGCATTGGGAAAGGAAGCCAGGTTCTTGGGCAGAGCCCTGCCTAACCTCCCTCGCACACCTACGCACCAGCACAGATGCATTTGTGTTCACTGACGTCCATCTCTGCTGTGCAGCTCATGTCTCTCTGAGCTGTGAAAGTCTCAAAGGGAAAAGGACAGCTTGAGCTCGAGCTGCGGGCAATTATGTTGCTTAACAATTTCACCTCCCTCTGATTCTTCCTTGTCAATGAGGGACCAGGACATTAACTCTCAATAAATTAAGCCATTATATTGGGTTTTAATCTCTCTGTAATATTTCACTGTTGACTTTTCTAACAGAATCAAGACAATTCTTGGCAACTTTTTCTTCTTACTCACCCTGGTATTTGATCCCTACAGGAGCAGTTTGGTTTCTCCCAGGATCTTGGATGCCAGTAAAGAGCTCTGCTCACCTTTCTTCCCTGCCATCTGCTATCCTGGCATTTCTTGGCCACAGAACAGCCAATCAGATTTCACCTTGATCAAGCTGCAAAGCATTAAGGTAAGAACCTTGGTCTCCAGGCATTGTGGCTTGGACTGAAGTAGATACCACAGTGGGCACGAGGTAGCAGATTCCTGCCAAAGAGCTTCCTGGTGCCAGTGCAGAGAGCATGGATACCTCCTGGACAGGACCTGAAGGAAAAGGGAAAGCAGCTGAGAGCTGGGTGGCTCTGCTTTGCCAGATATGTTCAGCAAACACTGCTGCCTGCCCAGCTGTACGGAAGTGACTCCAAGCCTACTTACTACAGGCATCCTATCAAGGCTGATAAGTCTCTGCCTGGCTGGAGAGGCATCATCAGCCAGTGGCAGAGACAGGGCAAATACATGCCAATGGATGTGAGGCTGGAAAAAGTGTCAGGCTGAACCCTACAAACATCTTTGTGAGTCAGGGAAGACATATTGCAGGGAAAGGGGTTTGGCTCCTTTTAGAGTCAGGGAAGGGAGAGAGATTTCTTCAGTGGGCTGTTCAGAGACATGTTATGGTCCACATTATCTGATGCCCAGAGTAGGACTAAGGTGAAGTTCTGGTCTTTCATTTAGGATGTAGTCACTCTCCCGTGTAGTCACAGATACTGTCCCGCTCTTGCAGCTGCCAAGACCCATAGGTTACTCAATTTTTATTTATTCCAAAGCTTCCCAGATGCCTATAAGTATCCTGGGCTGCATAAAAATACCCACAGTCTGATGGCTCAGGCAAAAAGCTGAGTACCACCTGCCTGAACAGTGCTGCCACCTGAACAAGAGGGGCATCCTCACTTCCTGCCCTCTGCAGATGCTATCAGAGCACGGCCTGTAACTGATGTCTGCTGTTCTCCAGAACAGGCTGGCAGTAGGTTGCTGAGAGGTGAAGTGGCTGCACAGTGCACCTGTCTGAGACCTGCAAGCACAACAGCATTTAGAGACAGATTGTGAGAGGGGTAGGAACTGTACTATCATCCTGTTTAACAGAAGAAGGCATGATTTTCAGTTGTCACAAGCTCTAAAATCCCCACTGAGGAGAAGGTACCATAGCTAAACGGTTATTGAATATCACACCCAGGCTGCCCCTGGGAGCTGCCAGTTGGTGTGGCAATGGTGATGCTGCTTGATACAGGTGAGGTACTCACTCTGCTCCTTCACAAGAAAGATGTTTGCCCGTGCTTAAATGTTTCCTCAGGATAACAGTAACAAAGACTAGAAGGTGCAATCAGCTACTACTTGAGCCATGAGGCTATGTCTGAAGTAAAGAGCTCAGAAAACTGCCAGAAATAGAAAATCTGAAGAAACCCACCATGTTCTAGTGACTTGTGCCACTCAGCCATAGGTGAGAGTGCATTGGACCATGGGAGATATTGTTCCCTCAAGGATGCTTGCCTACTGGGGAACTGAGGAGCATCACCCTTCCAAACTGCTCCTATGAGGCAATGGATCACTGTTGGGAGAGGTACTCGGCTTATTGGCTATCTGCTGTGAACTTCTTATGAAGGGAGCTGTGCTTTCCCTCAAAACCTCTCATCTGAAATGGATCCAAAACTACTGACTTGAAATATGAGACCATAATATGTCCATAGGTGGCATCTAGGCACAAGAGAGAGGCAAGGAGGACAGAATATTAGCATGGATTACAGCCCAAAAAATACCAGTCACACAATCTATCTGATCTCATCTGAGAGAAGGAAGACAGGGGAGACAGATGTTTGACAACAGGTTTTATCTGAAGTGGTGAGGTGATGCCTGCAAAGGAGTGCTTTTTAAAAAGGGGACTCCAGATATTTTCTTCTATTCAGCACAGGCCATGTCCCTTTGCCAGGGAGTGCAGAAGCTGCTTAGCTAGAGATATGAGTGGCTCAGGGAAAAATCATCACTTGTTTTCCTATTTAAGCAAAGATGCTTTCTCGTAATGATAACCAAGGCAGGGGGCAGTATCTCTTGGCAAACAAAGTGACATTAAAAGCATTTGCTGGAAATGCTTTCTACTTTGTTCCTGAAAAATGTTCAAAGTGTATTGATGGAGTAGCAGAGGACTCAGTTGTGCAGCAGGGGCCTGGCTACTGTAATTTGATGTTTGGGAGAGGAAGGACCAGAGGGGTGGTGAAGACCATCTAGTGGGATCTAGGAGGTTTCTTATATTAAACCCACTAATCACTTGATGCTATCTGGCATAATCCAAAGACAGAAAATATGTTCTTCCAAAGCCTGTTTAGAGGCTACTGGGATACGTTGTCTCTGGCAGGGGGATGATTCACCAGCACTGGAGAAGAAAACCACTGGGGAAATCATCCCTAGCATACAGATGAATTCGGGAATAGAACCCAGCAACGTTCCTTTGATCACATTGGTGCTCTGTACCCATGGGATAAAGGCAGCAGCAAGGGCTGACACAGGCTGTGTCTATTCCTCAGTGAAAGCAAGTTGTGCAAAAACACACAAATGCTTTGCACTCTGCCTGGCTTTGGGCTCTGTGGCTCCTTCACAGTCAACCCAGTCTGCTTTAGAGGCTGTGCCTGGCAGCAAGGTATCATGTTGGGTATATGTGGGCTTCTGTGGTCCTACATGTAGTGGGAAGCATGCTTCCACTATGCCTGAGGCTACACTCACAGCTTGCAGCACAGAAGATAGGCAAGGCTAATCTCAAGGCTGTCCTCTAAGACATCAGTGGCTGATGGTGCAGACAGAGACAGGATGCATATTGCTGGACAGGAGTCATTGACTCCAAGGCCTAAGCCTCTGTCTGAAGGCAGCAGACACTTTACAGGAGCTAGTCTGAGATGAACTGAACTCCTCCAGGAGTTAAGGCCTGTCTCTCATCCTACTGACTTTTCCTCAAAGCACAAGTGTTCCTCCTCATAAAAAAAAAAGTACAGTAGACCTTAAGATACAAGTCCCAAACCCTGTTGAAACAAAAAGTATGCACAGTTTTCTCTATGGCAAGAGGAAGAGAATAAACCAAAAGTGAATACTGGTATTTTGCATACTCCTTGGAAAGCTGTCAGCTCCGGTGGTACTTAGGGCAATTACAAGAACAGTGTGAGAGTCAATGCAACTAACTTTGCCCACTGTCTAACAGTCACCCCAACTTGCATCCATTGAGTCTTACAGGAATTCATAAAATTGGAAAAGCTTCCTTGGCCTGCAAATATCTTAGAGATTCCCAGCACAATGAGGGAAAGGCTTGCCCTCTGTCATTAAGTCTTACATGCAGATGGGACCCTGTGCTAATCACTTGCTTATCAAGGCCCTGAGCACACCTGTGGGCTTAACAAGCCTGACCAGGCTCACCTGGACTCTCCACCCATGGTCCAGGAACTGCTTTTAGGCTTCAACCCAGACTCTTAGTCCTGGCTTAAGCTATGTTACGGGTAGCCTTATTTCTAGCTGCTGCAACTGACTGGACTTCCTGAATGACCTCAGGACCTGGCTCATTTCTATTGCTATTCATTCACCGGACTGTCAGCAGAACCTGCTCCTGCCCTGACTCTGTTTGGATACCATAGGTCTGTGCCTCTGGTTTGAGAGGACACTGTGGGTATCCTCAGTTCCTAGCTCATCTTCCCTTGTGGAGTAGCTGTGCTTTTGTTGCCTCCTGATATCAGGTGAGTGACCTCAACCTGGAGGAAAAAGGCTGGAAAAAGCAAAGTGTTTGTTGGCTTCCTCTGTAGCTGCTGAGCCAAAAGAAGTTATCTGTGCACTACCACTTCTATTATGGAAATCAAGGTATTTGGAGTAAGTGATCACTAAAAAGAAATGACAGACAGATTTCCAGTTTTTCCCATGTGGAAAAGAAATGCTAAGCTCTTTTCTTTATTCACCTGTTTCTACTGTCTCTGGTGCCAATAGCTTAAACAAGTCTGTCTTATAAATCAGGAGCTAGAGTTTGGCCTCTTAAAGAAAGAAGCTGAAATGAAGCATATATGTGAGCATTAAAATGTGCAGGAAATCTGCGTTGCTGAATCTGCATTCCCTTCCAAGAGGGGAAAAATAGGTACATTTTTACAGTGTCACTAACCTGTGGAACTCACTGCCACGTGATAACTTCGGGGTCAGAAGCTCAGTAGAATTCAGAAGGGGAAGGGATGTTGAAATAGCCAGTGAGAGCATACATAATTACATTAGACAGGTTAAGAAACGCAGAAGGGATGCAGACTTTCATGCTTGAGGGTATCAGCTCACTAATAACTGATGGCATTAAGGAGGAAACTTCCCCTATTGGCAGGTTGTTAATTGCATAATTGCACACGCTTTTCTGCAGCTTCTCATGCTGATCACAGTGGGAGTCAGGACCCCGCACTGCATGGCTTGCAGACATGATCCAGCCTAGCAGTTGTTTTGCTTATTTCCTCATTTTGTTAGACACCAAGAAACTAATGGCAGGGGATGCATTCAGAATATAGTAAGTGGGGTGGCAGGTGAAACTATTTGTACAGTGATGTGCTGACAGATGTGTGAATTGTACACAAACACATTATATGAAGCTGTGCAGCGAAGAAATGAGTGGCACGCACTTCTAAATGGGGTCTTTCTTGCTGTGGAGTTCTCACTGCTGCTGCTTATTTTCCACCTCCAGTCTTAAGAATAAAACTCAGCAATCTGTAAAGTGCTCTAAAACCTGTCTCTAGGTTCTGGAGTAAGTTGCAAACCTGCTCTTTTGCTGGCTCTTCAAGGTTGCTGTAGGTGCAGAGTGGTGCTGTAGGAGGTGGGAGTGGGGGCCTCTGTCCCCACAGTGCTCAGGGCTGTGCAAGGACAGTGCTGCATGAGACTAAAGATGATAAACAGAAGTGAGAACTCAAGGAACAAGTATTCAGTCAGTGTCAGAACCAGGACAAGAAACTGAGCTCTTGATCACCTTGCATGTGCCCCAGCCATTTGCTGCCAAGGCTGCTGGACTTCTGTGAGAACTTTGTACTAAAGACCAAGAGGAGTGTAAATGAAAGGAGCAGGAGGATTACCTTTGTGGAGACAAAGAAACAAGTTTCATCACATCTTTCCTTTCTATGTTAAAAAAGGTATGGTAGAGGAAAACGTGTTTAGGGGCTTTCTAGAATTTTCCTTGAGACAGTAGCGAGTCCTAAAAGGAGTACTGCTATACCTTTTCCCTCTTGTCTTCTAATGTGGCAACAGGCTGTCTCCATAATGCCCCATCTTGTCTCTATTTGTATTGTACTCACATTTCCCAGCCATGTCTCAAATGGGATACTTTCCCTGAAAGTGTCACCCCTAATTAATATCCTCCAAGGCAGCTCCCTAATTAGTATACAGGTCTGGTTTCAGTGCAGCTTGTTAATGGGCTCACTCCTCAGAGAATGGTAATTAGGTATGACACTGATATACTGTGGTGTTACAGGAACCTGCCACAAGGCTAGATCCACTGGATAGGTGAGTGGTGGCCCCGTACCAGGAGAACAGGTCCTGCTTGGGCAAATCCAGTTTGGGTGAGAACAGAGTGAAACAAGAAGGGGCAATATGACATGGTGGAGGAAAGAAGCTCAAAGTGCGATCAAAGATCTGGTTGGTACACAGCATGAGCAAAAGAACCTCACTAGCTCATGTCCTATGTTTTCCACACCCATGCCTGCTCATGCCCACCATTCATGTGCTCCAGCACCTCTTCCTCACAGAAGTATTCTGAAATTGCTCTGCCCAGCTGTGAAAAAGTGTGTCAGTTCTGGCCTTTAGTACTTCTATAGTCTCCTGTTTTTTGCCTTTTCATGACCAAAAAGTGTATATGTTTATTTGATATTTTTGTGACAGTGGCAGTGAGGGATAGAATCATTCTGCAGAAGCAAAATCTGATTTCTATGGAAACATTCATTGCAAAACCTTTAATGTCTCTCACTGGCCTCTTCTGCTTGGACATCATTTGAAATGTTGGAGTTATTAGGGAATTGGGGGGGGGGGGGGGGGGGGGGGCAGAATCCATCAAAAATCCTCCAAGGCCTCCCACAGTACTAGGGTCATGGAGCAAGAGGAAAAAAACTGGAGGAAAAAAAAAGACCTCTTTTTCCAAGAGGTCAGACCAAAATGCTGGATTTGAACATGCTGAGTCATCAAGTGTGTTGAAATCAAGAGTCTCTTTGAATCAGTAAGTCAGCGCTGACTTGAACAAATATTTTCATTTGGGCACCTCTTCAGCTTCCTGGAGTTGTTTGTATGTGCAGCTTCTCTACTGGTGGCACCAAGGAGGCTGCCAGACTTGTCTCTTGCTGCAGTCTACCATGACCATGACCTCAGATGTACAGTACGTTATCCTCCATGATTACTATGATCCTCTGAGTGTAGAGACACCCTTGCCCTCTCTATGTACTTTTATAACCCTCTTTTCTCTGCTACACAGTTCAGCAGGCAGAAGTCTCCTGTTCTGTCTTATAGCCAGGGCCCAGGACTACCATCTTTGGTCAAGAGAAATCCTTAGAATCATAGAATCATTTAGGTTGGAAAACCCCTTTAGGATTACTGAGTCCAACTGTTAACCTAGCACTGCCAGGTCCACCACAAAAACCATAGAATCATAGAATCTTTAAGGTTGGAAAAGACCTCTAGGATCATCAAGTCAAACTGTCAACTCAACACCACCATATCCCCTAAAACATGTCCCGAAGTGCCATGTCTATGAGTTTTTTGAACACCTCCAGGGATGGTGACTCCACCACCTCTCTGGGCAGCCTGTTCCAGTGCCTGACCACTCTTTCAGTGAATAAGTTTTTCCTAATATCCAATCTAAACCTCCCCTGCTGTGACATGAGGTTGTTTCCTCTTGTCCTATGGCTTGTTACTTGGGAGAAGAGGCCAACACCCACCTCACTACAACCTCCTTTCAGGTAGTTGTAGAGAGTGACAGGGTCTCCTCTCAGCCTCCTCTTCTCCAGGCTAAACTAGCCCAGTTCCCTCAGCCGCTCCTCATAAGACATGTTCTCCAGACCCTTCACCAGCTTCGTTACCCTTCTTTGGACATGCTCCAGCAACTCAATGTCCTTCTTGCACTGAGGGGCCCAAAACTGAACACAGTGTTTGAGGTGTGGCCTCACCAGTGCTGAGTACAGGGGCACGATCACTTCCTTAGTCCTCCTGGCCACGCTATTCCTGATACAAGCCAGGATGCTGTTGGCCTTCTTGGCCACCTGGGCACACTGCTGGCTTCTATTCAGCCGGCCGTCAACCAGCACCCACAGGTCCTTCTCTGCCAGGCAGCTTTCCAGCCACTCTTCCCCAAGCCTGTAGCGTTGCATGGGGTTGTTGTGACCCAAGTGCAGCACTTGGCACTTTGGCTTGTTGAACCTCATACAATCAACTTCACCCCATCGATCCAGCCTGTCCTGATCCCTCTGCAGAGCCTTCCTATCCTCGAGCAGATCAACACTCCCGCCCAATGTGGTGTTGTCTGCAAACTTGCTGAGGGTGCACTCGATCCCCTCATCCAGGTCATTGATATTAAACAAGACTGGCCCTAACACTGAGCCCTGGGGAACACCGCTTTTGGCTGACTGCCAACTGGATTCAAATCAATTCACCACAACTCCTTGGGCCCGGCTATCCAGCCAGTTTTTTACCCAGTGAAGAGTACACCTGTCCAAGCCATGAGCAGCCAGTTGCTCCACTAGAATGCTGTGGGAAATGGTGTCAAAATCTTTACTAAAGTCCAGGTAGACAACATCCACAGCCTTTCCCTCATCCACTAAGCGGGTCACCTGGTCATAGGAGGAGATCAGGTTGGTCAGGCAGGACCTGCCTTTCTTAAACCCATGCTGACTGGGCCTGATCCTCTCATTGTCCTGTACGTGCTGTGTGGTGGCACTCAAGATGATCTGCCTTATAACCTTCCCCAGTACCGAGGTCAGACTGACAGGCCTGTAGTTCCCTGGATCCTCCTTCTCACCCTTCTTGTAGATGGGTGTCACATTTGCTGATCTCTAGTCAATGGGGACCTCCCCAGTTAGCCAGGACTGCTGGTAAAGGATTGAGTGCAGTGAGCACTTCTGCCAGCTCCCTCAGTACCCCTGGGTGGATCCCATCTGGCCCCATAGACTTGTGTGTGTCTAAGCAGTGTAGCATGTCACTAACCATTTCCCCTTGGATTATGGGGGCTTCGTTCTGCTCCCTGTCCCTGTCTTCCAGATCAGGGGGCTGGGTACCCAGAGAACAACTGGTCCTACTGTTAAAGACTGAGGCAAAGAAGGCATTAAGTACCTCAGCCTTTTCCTCATCCTTTGTCACAATGTTTCCCCCCCACATCCAATAAAGGATGGAGATTCTTCTTAGCCCTCCTTTTGTTGCTAATGTATTGTCATGGTTTTAGGTGGGATAGTTAATTTTCTTCACTGTAGCTAGTACAGTGCTGTGTTTTAGACTTAGTATGAAAATAATGTTGATAACACACTAATGTTTTAGTTGTTGCTAGGTAGTGCTTACATTAGTCAAGGACTTTTCCAGCTTCCCATGCTCTGCCAGGTGCACAAGAAGCCGGGAGGGGAGGGGATACAACCAGGAGAGCTGATCCGAATTGGCCAAAGGGTATTCCATATCATGTGACGTCATGCCCAGTATATTAACTGGGGGGAGTTGGCCGGGGGAAGCAGCGATCGCGGCTCGGGGACCGGCAGCATCGGTCGGCGGGTGGTGAGCGGTTGCAGCACTTGTTTAATTTTTTTGGGTTTTTTTTCCCTTCTTCCAAGGTTTCATCTCTCTCTCACTCATTATTTTTTTCTTTTCATTATATTGTTATTATTGCTGCTTTATTTTAATTATTAAACTGTTCTTATCTCAACCCACGAGTTTTCTTACTTTGGCCCTTCCAATTCTCTCCCCCATCCCACAAGGGTGGGGGAGTGAACGAGCGACTGTGTGGTGCTTAGTTGCTGACCGGGGCTAAACCACAACATGTATTTATAGAAACCTTTTTTATTGCCTTTTACAGCAGTAGCCAGATTACAGTCTGGTTGGGTTTTGGCCCTTCTAATTTTCTCCCTGTATAACCTCATGACATCCTTATAGTCCTCCTGAGTGGCCTGCCCCTTCTTCCAAAGGTCATAAACTCTCCTTTTTTCCCTGAGTTCCAGCCAAAGCTCCCTCTTCAGCCAGGCCAGTTGTCTTCCCCACCAGCTCTTCCCTCGGCACATGGGGACAGCATGCTCCTGCGCCTTTAAGATTTCCTTCTTGAAGAATGTCCAGCCTTCCTGGACTCCTTTGCCCTTCAGGAATGCCTCCCAAGGGGCTCTGTCAACCAGGCTCCTAAACAGGCCAACGTCTGCCCTGCAGAAGTCCAAGGTAGTAGTTCTGCTGACCCCCCTCCTTATTTCTCCAAGAATCAAACTCTATCATTTTGCGATCACTGTGCCCAAGACAGCCTCCAACCATCACATCACCCACAAGTCCTTCTCTGTTCACAACAACAGGTCCAGCGGGGCACCTTCCCCAGCTGGCTCCCTCACCAGCTGTGTCAGGAAGTTATCTTCCACATGCTCCAGGAACCTCCTAGACTGTTTCCTCTCTCCTGTATTGCAATTCCAGCAGAAATCTGGTAAGTACCTGAGAGTACTGAGGGAGCTGGAGGAGGAGCTTCCCAAGGTACTCTCCATCATTTATCAGCAGTCCTGGTTAACAGGGGAGGTCCCAGATGACTGGAGGCTTGCCAATATGACACCCATCAACAAGAAGGGTGAGAAGGAGGATCCAGGGAACTACAGGCCTGTCAGTCTGACCTCGGTACTGGGGAAGGTTATGGAGCAGTTCATCTTGAGTGAGGTCACCAGGCAAGCGCAGGACAACCAGGGGACCAGGCAGCATGGCTTCATGAAAGTCAGGTCCTGCCTGACCAACCTGATCTCCTCCTATGACCAGGTGACCCGCTTAGTGGATTAGGGAAAGGCTGTGGATGTTGTCTACCTGGACTTTAGTAAAGATTTTGACACCATTTCCCACAGCATTCTAGTGGAGCAACTGGCTGCTCATGGCTTGGACAGGTGTACTCTTCACTGGGTAAAAAACTGGCTGGATAGCCGGGCCCAAGGAGTTGTGGTGAATTGATTTGAATCCAGTTGGCAGTCAGCCAAAAGCGGTGTTCCCCAGGGCTCAGTGTTAGGGCCAGTCTTGTTTAATATCAATGACCTGGATGAGGGGATCGAGTGCACCCTCAGCAAGTTTGCAGACAACACCACATTGGGCGGGAGTGTTGATCTGCTCGAGGATAGGAAGGCTCTGCAGAGGGATCAGGACAGGCTGGATCGATGGGGTGAAGTTGATTGTATGAGGTTCAACAAGCCAAAGTGCCAAGTGCTGCACTTGGGTCACAACAACCCCATGCAACGCTACAGGCTTGGGGAAGAGTGGCTGGAAAGCTGCCTGGCAGAGAAGGACCTGTGGGTGCTGGTTGACGGCCGGCTGAATAGAAGCCAGCAGTGTGCCCAGGTGGCCAAGAAGGCCAACAGCATCCTGGCTTGTATCAGGAATAGCGTGGCCAGGAGGACTAAGGAAGTGATCGTGCCCCTGTACTCAGCACTGGTGAGGCCACACCTCAAACACTGTGTTCAGTTTTGGGCCCCTCAGTGCAAGAAGGACATTGAGTTGCTGGAGCATGTCCAAAGAAGGGTAACGAAGCTGGTGAAGGGTCTGGAGAACATGTCTTATGAGGAGCGGCTGAGGGAACTGGGCTAGTTTAGCCTGGAGAAGAGGAGGCTGAGAGGAGACCCTGTCACTCTCTACAACTACCTGAAAGGAGGTTGTAGTGAGGTGGGTGTTGGCCTCTTCTCCCAAGTAACAAGCCATAGGACAAGAGGAAATGGCTTAAAGCTGTGTCAGGGGAGGTTTAGATTGGATATTAGGAAAAACTTATTCACTGAAAGAGTGGTCAGGCATTGGAACAGGCTGCCCAGAGAGGTGGTGGAGTCACCATCTCTGGAGGAGTTCAAAAAACTCATAGACATGGCACTTCGGGACATGTTTTAGGGGATATGGTGGTGTTGAGTTGACAGTTAGACTTGATGATCCTAGACGTCTTTTCCAACCTTAAAGATTCTATGATTCTGTAAGTTGACGTCCCCCACAAGAACAACGGCTAGCAATGGTGAGACTTCTCCCAGCTCCTTATAGCATATTTTGTCTGCCTCTTCATCCTGGCTGGGTGGTCTATAACAGACTCCCACCATGATAGCTGCCTTGTTGGCCTTCCCCCTGATTCTTACCCATAAACACTCAGCCCTATAGTCACCATCATTAAGCTCCAGACAGTCAAAACACTCCCTAACATACAGGGCTACCCCGTCGCCTCTCCTTCCTTGCCTATCCCTCCTGAAGAGTTTATAGCCATCCATTGCAGCATACCAGTTGTGTGAGTCATCCCGCCACGTTGCCATGACGGCAGCTATATCATAGTTTTCCTGCTGCACAATGGCTTCCAGCTCCCCCTGTTTGTTGCCCATGCTGTGTGCATTGGTGTAGATCCACTTCAGTTGGGCTATTGATCCCGCCACCTTTTTGTGGGGAGAAGCCCTGATTGCTATATTACCATTCTTAAGTGCTTCCATGGTTTCTAACACATCCATAACCCCTGTGTCTTTACTGCTGCATGGATCTCCTTGGTGCAAGCTGTCAGTCAGTTCCCCCAGACAAGCCTGCAGTTTGTCAGATGTAGATTTTCCGTGATGCTGTATACTTGTGCATGAAGTGATGGTGATTCGCCATGGCGGTTGATGACAATATGGCTCTTATCAAAGGAACATGAAAGAGGGAGTGAGCCAGTGTGTAGCATGAAGGCCAGAGGCCTCCATCTGCTAAAGACCTGGATTTTTTTCCCCAGTACTGTTTTCCACATATTCATGAACTGAACATGTTGGTTTTTCCCCACATTAGTCACATCTTTCTAAGCAGCAAATGAGAGGAGCTTCTGGAAACTGAAAGTCTTCTAGGTAGAAATAGTCTATTGTAACAAGCCTAAGGCTTAGAGTTTGTTTAGCAGATTTTTAGAAAACAGTCAATGAAAGGTCTGAGCCCAGGAAAGTTAGGAATTGAAAAAAAGCTGCATTAAGGAGTGAGCTTTACAAAGCACGTATTCCCTTTAAAGCTGAGGTAAGTCAAGGGCAAACAATGTGGCATTGAGTAGGTGAACCTTCTGTACCCCTAGTAATATTCAGCATTTCTTAGCAGCAGGAGTCACTTCTTCAATTAAGGGTACCTACAAAAGAGGTTTGGTTTGCTTGTATATTAATTCCCTTTGTCTCTTGAATGATACACAGTGAAACTCTGATGGGGTTTTCTCTGCTCTTTGAGCTTTACTTCAAAAATATCAGGACTATTGAGGCTGAGCTTTCCTAAATTTGCTGAAGGATTCACTGTTGGACTAATTAAAAGGTCCCTGTCCATGTTTAAGTCTTAGCAAAGGTTTCCTACCCCTCTTGCTAAACAAGGCACTAGAGGAAGGTAAGTTTCTGAAGTGCTAGGATGTTCAACTCTGCTACAGCAAATGAGATAGATTTGTGTTTAGGCCCTAAACAACTGGCTTAATTTTAACATTCCAGGCTGCTTACCATCCCTGATGCTTAGTGAAACATTGGGCACAGCCAAAGCGGTAGCTCTGTATCATCTGAATCCTATTCTTGTCAATATGCCTTGGAGTGAGTAAGTGCAGAGCAGTTAAGCCTCCAATTCCTCACTGGCATCTCTGAAACAAATAACATTAAGACAGATACTTGGTCTAAGTGCACAGCATTTGTTTTTCTCTGAGGAATGGATAGTCACCACAGCACTTTTCAAGCTGGGTGCTTTGTAGCCATGAGGACTTGCGATCTCACTTAACCTGGATGGGACAGGATCAGATACCTGTGTGTGTCCCTTCATATCTTCTGACTATGTCCTTGAACCGTGACAGCTCTAAAACCTTTTCTTGTGTCTCTTGTACAGATCACGAAGGAATTTGAAATACTAACCTGACCTTTTGTCCCCTTAACACATTGTCCCAAGACAATTTGGTGGAAGAGACATTTCAGTTGCCCTCGGATATTTCATAACTTTAAATATTTTATAACAAATTAAATGTTAATTGTGTGCTGTCCAGGGGAGAAAATCATTGTAGTATTCAATTAACATTTAATATATTAGCCATCAAATATTTAAATAGCTCCTATCCAATGGATGTATTTCTTCTGCATTTTCTGTGTGGATCCCTGACTTAGCTTTCCACAGAACTTTTCACCAAGATGCTACAGCGGAATAACTTTAAAAGGATAGAAAAAAGATCACACTTCTGCCCATGTTTTCTTGCTTTTGAGGTTTTCCAGTACAATATAGAAGCTCTGGATACTAGTATGGGGGAAAAGGAACAAGCTGATGCCCCCTGCAGTATTGCTTTGCTGTTCTGCTAGCTCACCCTGGCTACAAGTCATGACATCTTTGAGAAGGTGCCTAGAGATCTCTTAATTATACAGTTGCCTCTTTAAGTCGCTTCAGTGCCTCTTCATTGTGCTGTGCATCAAAATCAGCTTCTCTTCTCAGGGCCTTACATCTTATGGCTCCTGCTTATGTTTCCGATTTGGTTTGCTTTTACAGCTTCTTTCCTTGATCTGTCCTCAGTGATTACTTCTTTCAACTTCCTCCTTCAATGACTCTTCTTTCCTGTCACCCTCATGTGCTTTTAATACTTTCTTATAAGGTCTGTTCATCAAGCTATTTTATTCTAAAACTAGCAGACCTTCTCCCCATCCCCTAAAAGAAATGGAAAAGTTGACTTGTTGTAATAACAAAACAGATGTGTCTGTGGGGAAGAGATGATAAAATCACTGCTTGTAAAACTTACACATAACGGAGGTTGCATGTTAATGAATGGCAGGGTGAGGCCACTTCTATGGAGCAGTGTGTAAGCAAGATGCATATTAGTCCTATGAAGTCAGGCATCACAAAATAAAGACTGTGGGGCAGGCGTTGGCTGGGGGAACTCTTTTGTGCTGGACTGATTTGGTAAATGACTTTGGGGTTCTGGTGTTAACGGGCTGAACATGAGTACTTGAGACATTGTTTGGGGACATCACAGTAGAGACAAGTAGAAGGTTTACCCCATGTCTTCTGTTTTGAGAGGCGTTTCATCTCACTGGACAGATAGCCATGCTTGCAAGTGTTGACCTTGGCACTCTGGCAGTACAGCAGTCCCCTTGTGAAGTGGTGCCAGTGATTGCAGAGAGCTGGGTTGCAGCAGGAGAACTGTTGTAGAACCCTTCAAATGGAAAATCCTGTCTTGATCCTGACTACAAGCCAATTGTGTGGTCCTCACTGAGATCCTAGATATATTTCCCACATTCTTTGGAGAAATCTATTTCTTATCAGGTTTTTATTCTCTCACTCTGTTCCAAGGTGTGATGCTTGCATATGTTTCCTGGCTGGCCTGGCAGAGCTGAATGTGGTATATTGCTCCTTGCTGCAGAGCCCTCAGTAAAATGGATTAAGTAGATGTATATTGGTGTACTCATTCCAGGTCTTGTTTCAGGTTTGGGGTCCACACAGCGAAAGCTGAAAATGGCAGAGTGAACTACAAGAAAGATTCAGGGTTGGGAATATTCTCATCTGCAGAGAAGGCATTGACATTTTGATCTATTTACCTTATCAAAGTGAAGGGTCTTGATCAGGGAATAAAGCCAACGGGGGAAGAATTTGTCTGATCTAAGACAGCTCTTTAACCTAGTACTCAAAGGTGAGAAGAGATTCGAGAACTGAAGATGGAAGCTAGACAAAGTGGGAGTGGAAATAAGGCACAGCAGAGTAATGAGCTGTTGGAAGAGCTCTGTCAGAAGCAGGGGAATTCACCAGCACTGAAGTCTTCAGTCCAGCCCTGGCAGCCTTCTACATGGGCTGCATGATGTGAGCCAGAAGTTATGAGTGTGGTGCAGGAACTATCGGGCTATGCCCTGTGCTCTGCAGGAGATCAGAGTAGCTCTGGTAGCTCTTAATGTCTGTATTTGGATAACAAATGATAACAGCCATAGTTCTGTGGCCTGCCTCTTCTGCCCCTGTCATGGTATGTTATCATCAGGGCACAGAAGGAATTTCTGAGGCCACGGACTTTAGCATTTCTGAGATACTCCAGTACTCTGTATATTTGCCACTAGCATTTGCCAGCTTTCTTGCTGGTCAGGTGTGCCAAGTTTCTATAGCCAAATGGTAACTAATTTAGGCCATATCCATGTGGTTGTGTCTTTAGGCAGTTATACTTGAGCTCTGTGACATCCAGCACTCTAAACCTGTACCCAAATGATGACATCCATGCTATGGGGCAGGGTATTCTTTGTGATTATCTTGGCCCTGCCGTGACTGTGAGGTTGGCTCTCCTGACTTTTTACTGCTATGCCTGCCTTCCCTTCCAGTGGAAAGTGGGTTGCTGAGGAGGCAGGGGAGAACGGTGTGGGGTCTAGTCTCATTCCAAGAATGAGGACTGTAAAACAGTGTTGTGTAAACACAGATAATCTGACGTTAACACCTTCTCTTACCTCTACAATAAATTGCCCACCACATCTTCCTGATGGCCTCTTTAAAGTAGAACAGATCAATTATATAGAAATATATATGTAGTACTCTAAAATAACAAGCCCTTAGAAACACCACACTGAGTCTGCGATGCTGTTTGCAGAGCATGGAGCTAATTGGTGTGAAACTGCTATTTATAAACAGTTTATCTTCTTGCCTGTAGGTTTCTGGGAGGAAGGGAATAGGGTTGTCTGAAAGGAGGGGGGTGGTCTTTGCAAAAAGTGCTGTTTCTGTCAGAAATAGAATGGCAGTGGCTACTTCTCTGGCTTTCATGCAGTCAGGGATGCTTCTGCTCTGGACTCAAGTCCTAACTCTTTTCCACATCTGTGCAGTACTATAGGTAGTATTCTGTTCCCTTGAGGGCAAGTACTTTGGTATGTGTGTGTATGGAGAAGCCTTAAGGTGGCTTTTAGGAGCTCAAGAGCTTCTTAAAGACTTGAATAAATGTAACTTTAGTGTTTCATGTCTCCCTCCCTTCTCTGGTGGGACCTGCTTGAGACTGTCTCTGTCTCATCCCTTCTTGGGTGAAGCGGGAGAAGAGGTGGAAGGGAGGATGGGAGATGACGGCATGTGCTCAGTACTCTTTCTCACCAGGAATGGGGGAGCAGGATTTGAGATTTAGTGGGTAATCACAGAACTGAGGAGCCTGAAGTGTTACGGGGAGGCTTGATGGGAGAAGGTGCGCATGTGTGCGTGGGGCACTTAAAGGGATACTGGCTGCCAGCTTTCCAGATCTCATCACTGAAGCTGGAGAAAACATTTGACATTGTTTTGGGATGGAGGTCCAGGGAACAGGACCAGGTTGCCTAAGGAGCAGGCATGAGAACTGCTATAAGAGTGAGTCTGTATTACTTCTGTATGTGTGCGCTGGAAACAGTGCAGGCCATTTCCTGGTAAAAGAGCGGATCTTTGGTACTTTTAGGAGCCACTGCCAAAATTTGGCCTCATTGAGGGGAGGAAGTGCATTTGGTCCCTGGTTTTCCCCTCAGCTGTTCCTCTCGGACTGTGGAAATCAGGTTGGGAGAGCCTCTAGTCTGTTCTCACTGGGGAAACTTCCAGTTCCCTTTAGTGTGCTTTCTTGCCTCATGAATAAAGAGCCAAGATCTCTTTTAATGTTCACAGCCTTTCAAGAAGAGTGTCGCTGTAAAACTTCATCTGCTTTTCTGAGATTTGAAGGATATGAAAAGGAACACTTCCTGGCTGGACCATAGATCTATGCAGTGGGGAGAAAAAAGATGTCTACTCCAAAGTGGACTATGGTTATAGCTAGAAGAAAGACTAAATAGCACATCCATGTCTCTTGCATGGATGCTAGCAAGACAGGTAGAACTGCAGGCAGGGTACAGGGCAAGACATTAAAGCTGCTATCCCCAGTGTTGGAAACTTTTGGGCTGCATTTGCTTCCCCAGTCTCATCTGTGATCCTCTGAGGCAGCTCTTGTCTTCACTTCTTTTCTCATACATTTTCAGGCTGGCTGCCCACTTGATCATCCCTTCATTGTCTCTTGCCTTTGTGGTGGTGGTTCCATCCTTTTATTTCAGTGCTTTCACTCACGAGGAAGGGGCCTAGGGTACCTTCCTCATGCATGCCACCAACCCCTTTGCTGGTGCTATCTGCGTCTAAGACAGGCACTGGTTTGGCTCCTGCACTGCTTTTCATTCTGCACCCTGCCCTGCTCCCCAGCTCATCCTCTCAGCCTTGTGCTGCTTCTTTTCCTTAAAAATCCCACAAAATTTGCACAACCTTTCCTTCCAATGCTTTCAGGAAATTTCTCTTTCTTTTACTGGTACTGCAGAAAGGGCCTGCCTATTTTCATCCCTCAGCCTAGTTTCACAGTTGCACCCATATTCGAAGCCTAACCATATGCTCTGAGCTGTGAGGACGCTTTGTCCCATCTTTGCTTTGTCTTTTAGACAGTTCTCCTCCTGTGGAGCAGACAGTACCTTTCCACTCTGTTCAGTATCTGGCGAACTGAAGGTACCTGGCATACTGTCAGTACTTAACAGAAAATAAATAGTAATAATACAAAGATACCTAGAGAGATTAGAGACTTGGTATGAAAACAAATGAAGATTCAACTTTGCAAAAATGAAAGTTAATGCATCTGGCAGTGAAGAGAATGTGGAGGAAAAGTAGCCCTCTATGAATATTTGAAGTGCGTAAACACCGAGTGGAAAAGGAATTAGTTAACATGTGTTGGGCAGAGCTACCAGTGATAGGAAGAAATAAGAATGAGAAAACCCTTATGGTGAAGTTCATTGAACTATTAAATATTTTCCAAAAGGAAAGGCTAGAAATTACTTTGCCTGAGATGCAATAAAAATACTATAACACACTGACTGAAATCCTGCGACCACTCAAGTCAGTGAGGAAATTCGCTCTGACACCACCGAAGCCAATATTCCCTCCCCAGATAAACATGAAAGTGAATTGGCAGAAAAATTGACCTGTGATTGAGTGTTTGCTGTTTTCAAAGCTGTTTTGATAGTTTCCCACCAATGCAGCATACAAAGGTGGCTTATGAGAAAATATAAACATAAAATACCAAGTATGACATTGTATATAAATAAGACCAGTGTTTTACAGATTCAAGGCACTGTTATTTTACATAATCACAGCATGCACACATCTGCAGAGTATGCAAATAATATATGGAGGTATTTAGTATCAGCACCATATAGATTCTTGGGGAGTTGATAGAGAACAGTGGCTTTCAATCTCTTTTAGTTTGCAAATCCCTACAAAATTTCCTAAGACTGAGGACCTCTCTATGGTGAATTAACATAACAGTCTCTCTTGTTTATTTTTATGGAGACTGTAAATATATCTCATGGATCTCTAAGGGACCAGAATCAGAATGTGAAAACTCTGGCAGGAAGATGTCTGGGTTGTATTCAGATGTGATGGATGTTTCTAAGGTGGTTATACTTGGCTGTATTTTGATGTAATTACTATTTTGTGGGTTTTCAAATGCAACTTTTTCATTGTTGGAAAGCCTTGGTTTGTATAAAGAGCTCAATGCATATTGAGTGCAACCTGCATGTGCTTGCAGGTCTTTACACACTCCAGGCCAAGTGTCAACCTAGAATTTACCTGCAACTGAAGAGTTAAATCAAAGCAGCAGTCAATCTTGGATGAAGGTTAGTGATCTCAGCTGCTCATCACCAGAAGTTACTACCTTCTGTTGGCGTAGCTACACTTCTTGACAAAAATGATGGGTGGACTAAACAGGGAGTGATTATTCATGTGTATGTCAGGAGATTGGAGATGACAATAAATTGTGGCAGTAGATGAGTAGCTGGGCTTGGTAACTTTTTGCTCCCCAGCTGCAGCCCACGGAAGATGTGTAGACATGACCCAGTTGAAGTTTTTCTCTGCCTGCTGAATAAGTCTTTGACATGTGGTGGTCTTGAGTGAGTTGTTCTTTCCCATGTGAAAGTGGGAATAACAGGTAGGAAGTAGCTATTGAAAGGTCCTGACCTGGAGAGATCAGAGCAGTATGGTCTGCAGATTTTGAGGACCGTTATGACAGCTGGCAACAGAAATGGAGGTTTTGCCCTGACGATGATTTTGACACTTCAAAATCTTATGTTGTTGAACTGGGATGAAAGCCCCAGTTGGTTTACTGGCTTAATTTGTGAAATACACATTAAGTATTTTTAGTTTAATTGCAACATAAATATTTTAAAGCTATCTGAAATACTTTGTGAAATATGTATTTGCACTCAAAGGTGTTTTGATAACATTAAGTGATTCTTTTTATACAGTCAATATATTCATGCAGACACTACACAGCTCAGTTATGTCAGATCACCATTTTCTGACAGACGACTATACTGTTTTTAAAGATTTCAGCTAAGGAATATACAGCTCCTGCTCCCCTGAGAAGAGAAATACCAAACATGGTTACAAAAGGAGAGGATTTAGGATGCCAACATCATACCTACCAGCTCAAAATAAGTGTATTTTTATATTTCTTTTTAATGTTACACCCATTCTTACTGTTTCATGTCATTCTGCTGTGTCAAAGTGTGGGCCCTTTAATTTAATGGAAAAAGTCCTAAAAAATGCTAAAAGCTAAATATTGAACTTAAAAAAAAATTACATTGGAAATGGAATGCAAATTTTTACAGTGGTAATGCATCTGCCATGGGAGTTTACTGAGGAGACTAGTTAACTAATTTTCCTCTGGAGTCTTTCTGTTGAGCTTGGGTATCTTTCCAAGAGATATTTTCTAGCATGTCGTCATGTATCAAACCTGATGGTATTTGCTTGCACATGGTGGTAGAGGAAAATAAAGTCCTCTCACTACAGATATTACTTTCTGAAATTCAAAAGTCTGTGTAATGTAGGAAGTCCATACTAATACTTAGTGGCCCAGTCTCCGATTCTGACAGCACAGTGACAATAAGCAGGATGTAAATGATTAACTGCTCTAATGCATCATTGTGGAGGCATGGGGTAGAGGTGAGGTTACTGGGGAGCTTTTGTGAAATTCTGTGAAATCTTGTGAAATGGTGAAAATGTCTTACTGTTGTGGAACTGAAGTCTTAAGCTTGAAGCTGTGATATGGCTGTTTTCCGTGCTGAGCACAAAACAAGGTGAGGGGGTGGCAAGGGGTTTTCTGGTCTGGCTACCTAGACTTCTTTACAGCTGGAAGACCTGCATGGAGGTCTTCTCTTCCAGTGGGAATGATGGCAGCTCAGCCGTTTGAACTGTTTGATTTCTTAATCATTATAGCTCAAGATCACATAAGTCTCTGAATTTTGCCAACCTAACCAAATATATTCTCTCCCTCTCTCTCCTGGAGAAGGTCAGATAGCTACTTGGCCTTCTGTCCTTGGGATGACCGACAAACTAAAACTGTATTACAAATTACCACTGTTATATCTTTCCAACAATTCAAAATTACGTTACTCTCACAAATTAACTGAGTCCCTGCCCCTGTCCTTGCCCTCGGCGCCTGATGGATTTTATCATTTAATGAAGCCTGATTCATTTTTTCCCCAAGTTTTATCATTTTTTATTAATTTAAAACTTTTTTGGGTTCAGAGAGATCGTGAGGTTGCACAGTAAGGCCATGCTGTGTTTATAAACCTGCTAAAATTTTACAAACAAGAGATAATGTGCATATCCCTGTGGTACTAAGTCATTACATTAGGGAATCTGGAGACACAAATGGCACTACTAAATCATTGTATTGTGGATTATGAAGACACAGTATTAACTTTCTAGCTGGGAATGGAAAGACAGTTCCCTTTGTACTAATCATTACTGTTATTTGCATTGTAGTTGAGCCCAAAACATGAGTTGGACTCAGAGCCCCATTAGGTGAGGTGGTGTGTAAATTGTACAGAGGGAGAGGGAGAAGACTGCTGATGTGTTTTACTCCTAGGAAGTGCTGATGAATTGCAATCACGGAGACTAATTAAAGCATCTGGATGGATAGATAAAATGGACATAAAACAGATTTAATTGACGGAAAGCGGGGGAGGGTTTGACAGTTAATTAATGTTTTTAATCAGTTGTGGATTTACAGGAGGAAAGGGGAAGGAGGAGGCTGATGGGGTCTTAGCCCTTGCTGACAGCAATACGTTGTGTTTGGGAGTGCCAGGGGTCACATGGAGCTAGAATGTTCAGATACCCATCCTTTCCTCTCCACTCTCATCATGGATGCATTTGGCCTCAAAAAAATGCTTTTTATGTACAGATTTTGCCCACCTCTCAATTTTCTGATCCCTTATATTTTTGAAGGGATGTGCAGACACGTCTAGGAAATTCCCATGTGCAGATCCTTGCAATGCACATCAGAGACAGAAATAGACCAAGGTCCTAGAGGTCTGCAGACCACAGTTTGAAAACCACTCATCTGGAAAATGGGAAGTGTTATACATACACTGGATACAGGCCTTAATGTTGTTCTTCCATTTGAGTGTTATGAGTAAGTCCTAGAGATGCTTCTCTAGACTGAGATCTGTTAAGGTGAAGGATATAATGAGTAAGAATACATCTGGTCTCCAGGCTTCCAGTGAAAAAGTAGTTATTAATACTCAGCACCAGTGTGAATGGGGAGCTCTGTATTTTTAATGGGCTTTTCACAAATGACAATTAATCTTCCCAGTCTCCAATAGGAGGGAAGGGGGAAACCATTGCAGCAGGTATTAATGCAAGAGGGTTTAATTTTATCCTTCCACAATTTGTAAACCCAAATGGGTCTTACCATATGCTAACATACTGCTGCCACTCCCAACATGGTTTTTTGTATAGATATACTTGAGAGCTTTTCCCGTTATTTGCCATATCAAAAGAATACTAATTTTCAGTGAAAAAGGTCAGTATCATTTCCGAAGAACACATATATCCGATAGCAACTGCAATATGGCAATTACATGCATGGCTTCAAGTCCTGGTACTGACACGGCCCTGAACTGCTTGCTTTCATGAAGTTCTACGGTACTGCCATGCTATGGGGACCAATGGAGGGATAAAAATGGGAAATGACTCACCCAAAGCCACTCTTAAATGTAGGCTGGGAGGATGGACAAGATCCAAACTATGGCAACTGGAATGCACCACGCATTTTAGAAAATCCTTGCTATATAAAAACCTAGTATAGCCTGATCCTTCAGGGCTCCTCTGTGATGTGCAAAAGAGCAGCACAGAGATGCTTGAGCGGGTACTAATCAAGTTATCTCTGGACTGGAAAACAATGCATCTTGCTGACACAGGCTTTACTGTTCTGGAGTTCTGTTGTAACAACCGCACAACACTCTACCAAGTTGAAGTATCATATCAGCTGGAGAGATCTTGGGGAAGTCTAAGACTTCTGTGCAGAGAATAAGGGTAAGAGATACCATTAGATGTTTACAGCCTATCCTATGGCAATTAGCCTTTATTAAGGGAGGGCTATATATGGCTGGCACTTTACCCAGCAATTGTGCAGCTCTCACTGCAGATGTTGCTTTGATTGGGTATTTGGGACTGAACCAGTGACGCTAGCATCTTGCTCTGTAATTGGGCACTGCTCAAAGGTGATATAAATGATGCTGTATGCTACCTGGCAGCAACTTAGTGTAACTTACAAGACCGTACACTCAGGAAATAAATGATGCAGGAGCAAAGGCAGCTCAGTGAAAGGTGTAAGACAAAGTGAGAGTGGGAGGTTCTTTATCTTAATTCTACTTGGTAGCTGCTTTTCTATCTACCCAGTCCTATTGGCCTGTAAATTACAACTACTTATCAACCAGAGGTAAAATGCAATATCATTTCAGTCACTTTGAGTTTGACCTGAAGTGTTTATATCCACGAAAAAAACGAATTATTGCCACGTATTTATTTATTTATTTTTACAAAAATGATAGGCCATTGTGCAGGAGAAATCAGCCTCAGCTGACATTCATAGCTGTTCTTTTATGTGGGAGGAAAGCAAAGTGAAAAGTATGACACACATGTCTCTGCTGGACAGTATTTTGGAATCTGCAGTTAATCTGCTCAAGGGGGGAAAAACATGGGGAGAATGCACTGCTTAGCAATAAAATACATCAATACACCCAACATCACCACATCAATAAACAGTGATTAAATTTATAGCTCTAGCTTCACGGTTGTTCTGCCTGAAAACCCCCAGGGTGGCCTCAAAGTCCTCTGCTTCCAATCCAAACTGGTGAAGCCACAGCGCTTCTGTCATCCAAAAAAAAAAATTTGCTTTGTACAGGAACAGATCTCTTACATATCCAAGTTAAATACAGAAACATCAGAATTCTTCCCACAAAAGGCTCGGTTAGGGAGGGTCTCCCATCACTTAGTGATCACCTAAGCAAATTTAAGAAAAGGATGAAATTGGTTATAATGGGTACCCTCAAAGCTGGAGAGAGGCAGGAAGAGCAGCTATTTTCTGCCTGTTGAGACTTCCTCATTTCACCTACTGCGGCCTTAATACCTGCTTCAGAGACTGCAACCAACATCAACACTTTCAGCAAAGGCTCCTGCTTTTTTAGATACCTTCCATTCCTGGCTGCACTGGCAGAGGCACGTGATAGCTACATTTATGCCAACTGTTACAATTCTTAAAAGGGACATAAGTGCCTGATATTGTGGGAACGAAATTAAAAAAAGAATGATGGGCAGTGGATCAACAAATGGACTAAGTCTTTTCCAGGGCTACCAAAGTCTAGCTTACAATATTGTCCATGGAAGAGCCACATGCCTCAGTGGTCCACATTTTTCTTCAACGATGACTGTTTCTCTCCCTTGACTGTAGATAGAGCCTGGGTCTGACACTGTGTATCCTAGGCAGTCTGAGATTCACATCAGCCTCTTGAATTTAGATGCCATAATCAGTTAAGTCACTGTGGTCTCTGGTATGTAGCTGGGCACTCAAAATCAGTTTACTATAAAAAAAAAAAAAAATAGACTAACCTGAGATTTCACAGGGAGGAACATGTGTCAACATGGCAGTTCAAAAGCATTTGGGCTCTAGCTGAAATTGCAAGGAAAACTAAGGAGGTGAGTACATTACCTACACAGACTCTGACTGGGATGATAAATCTAACCTGTGAAGGGAGAGCTCTAGGACTCCATCCTGCATGTCTGTACATTACCCATTCAGTCTATTGTAGAACAACAGTTTAGAGGGAATATGCTAGTTACCTTATCCTTGCCATGGTTCGTTCTTTCTGGTCTCCAGTTCAGAGCTGCCCCAAGTGTTCTTGAAGTGTCAGAAGAACATCCAGGGGTCCTTATATTTACAAAACTTTAAAGCTTTTAAATCAATGTAAAAGGTGAAAAAGAAGTTTTGTACCTGTCATATATGAAAAGGAACAATTGATATATCTTCTGATCAAAGATGAGTGTGCCATAAATGGATTACAGCCGATTCTATCTATATTGACTTTTATAAAGCACCCACCACTGTAGAATGTGAGCAAGGAAAGATCTGATCTATAGATACACATTCATGCATTATTAAAAAAATTAAATACAAGCCAAAATAGATGTTCTGTGAGGCAGAGGCAAATTTTCTGCTTGAAAGCAGCAATGAGCTTCTTATTGTTTACTAAATATTTGTACTGGATTTTCAGCATACAGAGAGATCATAAGCAAGAGATACAAGCACAAAACAAACAGGAAAGTGAGAGTGTACAACAGAAAGCAAAGCAAATCAGCGCATTACAGGATTTTCCAAAGCACAAATGTTTTTCATGCAAAAAGCAAGTCCTATGCTGTATGAGATAAAGAAACGTTTAGCATAAATGTGCATCACTGACACTGATAGCAGAAATGGATATTAGAATGAGCTGACCAGATTTTTCTGCCTTTTTTCCACCCCTGGAAATTTTCCAGTAAATTATTAGTTTGCAATTTCATAATTCTAAAGAAGTTTTGGTTGGGTGATGACTATCAACCTTCTTGATGAGGCTGAGCCAGGGTAAGAGCTGGCATGCTCCCAGGTGGCTTAAGAGGTCTGTGGGGGAGGTGACTGAAGTCACCCTTCCCTCCCTGCCCTATGCAGGCTTGTAGCTGTGCCATTTTAAGGGCACTCCTTAGCATTGATTGCTTGTCTTACAATGCTTGATAGTCATTGCCCAGGCTGTGCATCAGTACATCTGCAGATTACCAGACTTTAGGAAAATAGACTTGAAAACAGTGTGTTCATCAGAGTACTGTATGTATATATACAACTAGCTGTACCCAGCACACATGACTTTAACACCCTCAGCTGTCCTTTCTGCTCCTCTGCTGGAGATGACTGGAGAGTTGGCAGAATGAGACATATGCCTGTGCTCCAGTGGCTGCAGCTTTCATCTGATATATTAGCACAAACCCACCCTTCATTGGCAGTTTATGCTAATACACCAGCCTGAGCTAGAGCATTCAAGGTGCAGGCACACATTTCTTCTGCTTTACCTGCTGTTGGGGCAGTAACTTCTGGCAGAGGGACAGGGCAGACAGCTGGGGAGAGGTAACATCTTAAATCACATCAGCTAGGCTCTTTGGAGCTCATCTGTCAAATACCTTTGTACACTCAGAATGGGTGTAAATTGACTCTATTTTGCCTGGGACCATCAGTCATGCTAAGGAGGACAGCCTGGGACAAGGGCATGAAGCTTCATCGTAGAGTATGCCTGCTTCCATGTTGTGTGTCTGTGTTACCCCTTACCATCTTTCCTGCTCTTGAGAGAGCATGAAGCAGCTAGGCTTGGTGACTTGCTGCATCCCTGCTAACCAGTGAGAGAAGGCTGGGTTGCAGAGTCAAGCACTGGCCCACAGCAGTCTCTGCTGCTTAACTATTAACATGTTCCCTGCCATCTTTTCAGAATATGTCGACTAGCATTCTCATTGGCAATGCCTGGACATAATCTAGGAGGTGGCAAACATGAAGCATTTAATATACTTCTTGAGGACTAGTTTCAGCCTGATGGCTGAGCAAAGGGGCTGTAGTGGGAGCTGCCTCTGGAGGGTGGGCATCACTATCCTGTTACCTCTCATACCAAAAGTATGGGTTCTGGGAACAGAAAGTCTCAGCTTCAGACATGGCTGGTGAGATCGCTTGTCTTGTCTTCAGTTTTCACAATGTTTTCCTGATGGCATCTCACACCAACTTGTGCTGTAGCTTCCTAGATAAATTCATGCTCAATTCTATCTCTGCAATTTCCATATCATGTTTATTCAGAATAAGTTGTTTTTGCTTCTCTCAGCCCTGCGGGGTTAACCTGTCTTATGAAATTCAAATGTCTTCCTCTTGCTTTCTGTCTTGTAACACTTCTTTCTCTTCCTCCCAGCTCTTTGTTAGCTTCATGGACTGTGCTCAGCTCGCAGGAGGTACCAGAGGGTTGAGAGGCAGACTTGCTGCCCTAGCCAGCCCCAAGGCCAATCCCAACGCCTTCATATGGGCTGTGTTCTGGTGTATTGTGCATTACTTTTGAGCATGAACATGGCATAGCTGAACGCTCATTATCGCAGAAACTTTTTTCCAATTCCACTCTAAGGAATAATATACCAGTGGGCCAAAGATCTAATACAAAAAGCATTAAAAAGATAGGAAATTCTCCATCAGCTCAGCAATTTTCAGTCTTACTAAAGGAAGCTTCCTATTTTAGGGAATGTTTTATCTCTCTGTTAATGCCTAATATGTTGAACTGTTATACAGGGTTTTGCTATCGCAAAATAAGATGATAATGAAAATTCCTGCCTGTGTAGCCAATGATTCTTTGTGCTACTTATAGCTTCTTTCATTCAAGGATCTCAAAGCTCTTTATGCCTTAGCTCTTCAAAGGACCCTATTTGCTTAGACACCCAAATCCCACTGAACTGAGTGCTTAACTCATAGAAGATATTATAGAATATTAAATATTTTTAAAATTCTAGCCTATGTCTATTAACAAATAAGTTAAAAATTGCATTATTGCCCCTCATAACAGCATGAGTGCTTAATAACACATGAAGAATCAGAGTTCCAGAATGTATTCATGCTAATCTGCAAAGGGAAAAGTGCTGGATTTGGGTTTTTTTTTCCATGCTACTTTCTAATGCATTGCATGTTAGAAGAGCATGAAGTGTCTGCTGGAAGCAAGGTGGTAGGTGTGCTCTCACAAGCTATCATGCATCATGGGAGAGGTAGGCCAGACAAGGAGTGTGACCCACTGGGAAGAACAGTGGCTTCAAACCCCAGAAGCTGTGCATCACTTGACGGAAATGCTGTGTTTGCTCCAAGCTTGGCTTGAACGGAAATGTTTTGCTTTTTTTTTTTTCTTCTGTTAAACAAACTCTTTTCCCCTCTCCTTTGGAATTTCTTCTTGCTGGTAACATCAATGCTTTGACTTTTACTGGGCTGAAAGCAGGAAAAAGTTTTTTTCACAGTAGTGGATATGTCAGCTCTTGCTCAGCTCCTATTGCAGGCTCATTGGCATGGTTTGAGCATGTAACAGGCAAGAATTTTAAAAAGCACTACAAATAAAGACTTAGGAAACTGGAGAGACAAGATTGAGTGACTTAGCAAAATCATTTAAGTTCTTTGTCCCTTTTCCACTGTAGAAAGGCCTTGGCATAAGGCAAACCACACCTGAAATTAGCCATAAATAGTTTTAGTCCATGGTGTGACTATGAAGAACCAGAATATTCCAAGCTTAAGCAAGGAGCTTTATTGCCTTATTTAGTCATACCTAGCACACAAATCCTAATTTACACAAGCAGCATGCTGAAGGCAGTGTTTCCCTGTGCAGCAGAGGGCTGTGACCTTGCCAGATGCCGAGGTCAGGCAACTGCTCTAGAAGGTATTTAGCAGCCTACGAGGTTAAGTTTGACAATTCCACCTCGTGCCCTGCTGTCTGAGTGCTCCTGCATGCCGCACTTGCCTGCCTCCACAGATAAACCTCATCTTCCCTGATTGTGAGATTTAAGTTTTTACCTGAAAAAGACCAAAGGTTAATGTGGTAACAAAGCAGCATGGTTATTATTTGGAGTAGATAACAAATAGTTCTGTGCCCTTTGGTGCATAGCTTTAAAACTCTTCAGTGAAAGGGAAATGGTGAAATGGTATTCTGTAGGAATGCAGTTCGAGCAGCACAGGAGATACGTTTGAGTGGTTCACCTTAACAGGAATTTTTACATTTCCTTTTTCTTTTTTTTTTTTTTTTAATATCCTGGCTTCCTAAAGAAGCAAGGGACAGGTAATCATTCTGTCTGCCTGCATGTCAGTCCTACTTTTCTCTGGTATCAGTTGGCTGATTTCAGCCAAATTTCCTAACAGGATAGGTCATTCAAAAAATATGAAGTTCCTATAAGTAGCAAGAAAACTGGAGGCTGGGCTAGGGAGACAGACTTAAATGAGTGCCCTCACTGGGAGAAAAGATGATGGTAAGAGCTGAAGTGTGACTTGTGCAGTGTGGCCTCTCAGCTGGCTGATAAGCATGTGCATAGCTTAGAGCAAACACAGCGTGTGCTGCCTCTTGCCCTAGCTTCGGTTAGGTGACCATGGCGATGCTGCATAGGTATGCATGCGGGGAGACAGGGCTGTTGCCCTTTAGGACCAAATGATACTGCAGAGACTCAATGGACTTAGATACCAGAACACTTTAATCACAGATATATGCATTTTTATGAATTACACAACTTCTCTGCTCCACAGGAGAGATGACACAGCCTAGAAGAAAAGTTGGATGGATCAGCACAGCAGCTCCAGCTGTGCCATACATAGTCCCAGTGCTGGGTTGTGGGGTTGCTTGAGTTCTCTCCACAAGTGCCTCCAGGTGCTGTCAGGTATAGGTTTTGGTAGACATTACCTCGATTAGCTCATTTAAATTCCCTCAGTGCCCCACAACTGTCTGTTGTCACTGCTGGTGCTCTCAATCTGCTCATCTGGACAAGTGTTTCTTGACATATTCTTGCTTAAGTTACCCTTCTATTCTTAAATCTAAGTTATTCCCTTAACCCATAAGGTTAACTAAACATCGTATGCTAACATCATTGTCAACTAGGCCTCACTTACACTAACTGCTACAAGGAAATACAGGGAGAGAGTACAAGTAAAGTATGTCCGTAGAAGAGATAAGCAAATAGCTGGAGAGAAGCCCTCTGACATAGGGTTACGTGGGACGTAGGACAGAAATACATAAGAAATTAGAATTGTTTTGTGCTGTTGCCTGCAAACAACTTGTTAACTCCAATGTTCTTGAGAGGCAATATGCACTCAAACCACTGATATGTGCCCGCAACCTTAAATTCACCTTAGCAAAGTTTTTCTGTGTGCGTCGGTTATTTATTACTGCTAGAGCACTGTGGATGCCCAGGGGATTTCAGTAGCATGGGGATATGATTACACTCAATAATAAAAATAATGTGCTGTAATAAATCTGTCATTTAGGGTAGAAAATATTGACTGTTAATAAAATTACCTGTAGTATGGACTCAATTATTTTAGTACTATTAAAAATTCCAATTGCTAGTTTCATGGAGATGCAATTCATTTTACTGTTGGTGCAGGAGCTGATGGGTGGATGGAATAAAGGAAGAGGACTGGAGAAAGGTGGATGACTGCAAGGCAGAGCCTGACACTGTCACAAGGGGATCACAGGAAACAGCGGTGATGATGTAGCAGATGGAAGGTTATGCTCCTGGTGGGGAGAATAATCACTAATTTTAGGAGGGCAAGAGCTAAAACTGGGCAAACTCCCAGGCATGGAGCGTCCTTGGATCAGGAGCATTCTTACAATGTGGTTGGGAAAGAAGCTGGAGAGTCTTTGGAGGGCTTGGTGGCAGGGTTTGTCCTTTCAGGCCGTCTCCAGTTTCCACTGAGTTCCTTCACTGACTTTACTGGGAACAGGGAAGCGGAGAATTTAAAGCCTTGGTGGCTCTAACCTGTTAGAACCAAGCCTTATGGGGAGAGACTGCACAGGAGACTAACGCAAATGAACAAACCAGAGGTGTAGTGTGGGGCCAGGTGGGATAAAGATTTCATGAGGATGGGTGGCCAAGAGAAGAGGGCATGAAGGTACCTGAAGGGCTGCATGCTGCTTTCCGTTTCTTGGGGCTGGTGGTGCCAGAGAAGGGGAGGGAAGACAGGGGTGGCTGACAGAAGAGGAGATGTTGAGAACTCGGTTGAGAACTGAGTTGGAGCAGGAGGTCACTGATGACTTATTAATGGGGAGGACTGAACCACAGAGTTCATAGGGACTGAACTAAGCTGCAGTCAGGTATAAAGCATATTAATTGCTGTTGAAGAAGCACCCAAAGGTGAGCAGGAAGTTAAAGGGTGTGAGAGAAAATGGACAAAACAAGTGAGGTTGTATAATGATGGATCAAAAAGGTAATTCAGATTTTTTTCTGAGCTAAATTTTTTCCTTTGTGTAGAACTTCTGACCTGAGATTCCCATGTGAATCAGGCCCACTATATTTTAAGAGAAAAGGCTAGGTCTGAAAAAGAAGAGTTTGTGTTTTTTAAAAAAGAAGAGACTCATTAGAAACACGTTTCCTTTTTAAGCTCTCCTCTAAGCATGCTCTCATAGTGCACCATGATGAACAGAGGGTCAGTGTGGTTCCAGCAGATACACTGCAAAAAAAATGTGATCTTCTTTGAAGCAGTGAGCTGGGGCTCCCTCTAACCTCTTGAAACAAGCAGAATAGGACAAACTGCCCAGCTTGGCCCTTCCTACACAGATTGACCTGGGAATGGGTAGGTATCAAGACACTCCCTTGGCTGTCTTTCCATCTGTGCCACCAACTGACTGTGTGAGCCTGGTCAAATCAGTGCTGGTTTTTTTCATTGACTGGGTGGTTCAAATAATGGTGATTAGCTTCACTGTGGGCTATGAGGATTCATTAGCAAATGTTTTGAAAATGCTTTGATATCCTGCAATGATCATGGATAGATAGACATGTCAAAACTTAACCTGACCTCTTCTAATAGGGTATGTGTTGTGGGGTCAATTCCCATGTCCAGAGAGCTTGGACTTTGAATTATTGAGGGATTAAAGATACAAGCATTGCTACAGATTTTAATTCAGAATGGTCTCCATACCGAACAGAAACAAAACAGTGGGTCAAAATGTTAGAAGAGTTTGTGAATATTTGGTAAGACAGTCTTGTCTTTTTTGTTTGTTTGTTTGTTTGTGTGTGTTGTCTTTTTGGGGAAAAAAAGGAAAAATATTGGAAGGGAAAAAAAAAGACTAGAGGTATTTCTCCATCTGACTGACTTTTCTCTGGGCATCATCACTGCGATTGGCTCACCTAGACTAAGGCACACAGAGCTTTTATTTTCATTAGCACCCTGAGGGACAAAAATAGCTGTGGAGAAGGAAGTTGGACTCTTCTTACTTCTATGTGAAATGAAAGGCACTCAGCTTCACTGACAGGTCCCAACCTATGTTTCCACAGTTGATGCTCAAAGTAAATCTCCTTAGACATACCCACACATGGGTTTGGTTTGGATTTATTGAGAAACTAAAGTGCTATTTTTTGGGACAATGACATTATGTACTCTAGTTTACCCCAACTGGAGTACATTGGAGTTAAATGAGGCAAAGAAGCAGGCCATCGTGCCATGAATATAACAATTGCACCTGCAACAAACAATGAACTTTCAGTACTGAAGTGTGGCAAAAATAAATAAGGGGATATTTTATATAGTGGTCACACCCTCTTAAAAAAAGAAAAAATTCAAAACTTGAGAAAAGCCAGATCAAACTGTTGGGAAATAATGGAAAAGCTTTCAGGGAATCAAAGCATGAGGGTTTTTGTTTTTGTTTTCGTTTTTGTTTTTTTGTTTTGTTTTGGGTTTTTTGTTTTTGTTTTTGTTTTTTTAATTTTATTTTTATTATTACTGAAACATTTTTTGGGGAATAACACTGCTGGCAAAGAAATATTTCATCAGAGATACTCATACATTGAGTGGTCAGCAATTTTCTTTTGCAAGAGATTTAGAAAAAAAATACTGTAAGCGATGGTCTTCTGAGCTGGTGGTCAGTTGGATGCAAGAAAGTTTGGGGAGGAGCAGCTTCTCTGGTGGGCTGAAAGTAGAGATTGAAATTTACTTGGTCAGGCAAACACTGTCCTCATAAACCAAGATTCCACTTTTCAAGAGCATGTGAGCTTCTGGAGGTGTTGCCATATCCAAATGAGCATCCCAATCTACTTAATGTTGCCCATCCCAAACCAGAACTTGAATAACCAAGTATGAATCTGGAAGTATTTCTGTCTGGACTTTCAGTTCAGTTCATTACAGAGGGGAGGCCAACCCCATAATTTCAAGCAGTTTTATTGGATGCAGTGGCTTCAATCTGCCCTTGCAGGTGATAAATGATTCTCATTGCCTTGGTAGTTCTTCACTTTCTATTGCTGGGGAATCAGGCCCATGGTATTGGTTCTGACATATCTCTAATAAGGATGCTAAAACTTTCTGCAAACCAATTATGGAGTTGATAGAAAGGAATGCAAAGCTGTCCTTTAGTATGAGCTGCAGACGGGGCATAGAGAGGATGGGAAAGTATTAAAAACACAGTCTCGTAAGCCCAAAGGCTAACAATATCAAGACAACTTAAAATACAAGGTAGATTAAAAAAAATCCATTTGGCTGAAGGGAGGGTGTGTAAAGGAGTTGTATAGAAAATGAACAAGCAGGGAGATGGAATTGAACAGATAGCCACCAGTGCACACCTCAAACCAGGGAGGGGAGAAAAAAGAAGCCAAATCAAATCACACTTGCTTGGAGGGAAAAGAAACAAGAAAAGGCCTTATCAAAACATCCAGAGCAAGCGAGGCATCTGAGAGAGTTTCCAAATGAGAAAGTGAGGTGGGGGGAGGACAGGACAGTGGCGGAGATTTTAAAACACTATTTTTGCTCAATTTTCTTTGCTCCAGATCACATAATTAATCCTCCTGCAGGGCTATTTTTCAATATCATTGACTGCTTAAGACATATGCAACCCCTCAACCCCCTCCCTACCACCAGTGGAGAGCATCTTGTGGATTGGCACCTCCTGAGAGAGTGCCCCATTTGAGGCACAGAGTATTTGTTGGGTTTTGGGAGCAGCAGTCACAAGGTGAAATGCCAGAAGGATGGAGCTGACATCTGTAAGCAGTCCTTGTGCCAGACCTCTGTAGTTTATGCCATTCCTCTGGGATCCAAATAGACCTTAAAGGATAAGCAGGGCTTTTGGGCACATTCCCTTATTTCCTCTGTCACCAGCGGGGTGGAGCAGGGGACAGGCACTACACCTCTTGATAAGGAATATAGAGGAAACTCCCCTTTGGAACATTTTCCTCTGTCCTTGTCCCCTCCATATATAGATATATTTTTTTTTCCACAGGGAAGCAGCAAGTGAGCTTTTACTGCCCCTTGCTGAAAAAGGGTCTTAAGACTATCCCTCTAACTTTCAGTGCCTGACCCCAGTGAGACAATTCAGGTGAGCCTGGTGGCATTACCTTGCTGAATGAGAGCCTTAGCTGGATGATAAAAGCGAGTGCAGGAGATCTGTTATGCTTCGATTTCAGTGAGGCAGCTGAGATAATGCTGCATAATAGAAAGAAATGACATGAATTCCTAGCTGCTACAACATGCCATCAGAGGGATTAGGTATGGTTTTGCAGATGAGAAACAGAATGAAATTAATGGGTTAAAGTAGAATAAGAAAGGCTTTTACAAACAGATCAGAGAAAAAATTAGCAGTAGGGAGAAAGTAGGTCTATTAGTAAATGAGGATGGGAAAGAAATTAATGATGGCTCAAAAATGGCTGAGATTGTGAATTTGGCTCTCCCTCCCCCCAAAGCATCCTAAAGATAAAAAGAAACAAAAAACAAAAAAAACCTAAAAAACCAACAAACCAAAACAGTTTGAAAGTGAAAAGGACAAACTGTAAAGTAGCTGTTAAAGAGCAGGTATGGGAGGCTTGCAACAATATGTGTTGTAGGTCAGCTGTTCTGGGCAAGATACTGTACCAGAATGCTTTTGGCCCTTCAGGACCCATCCAGCCCTAGTCAGACCCAGCTGGGATCATCAAGCAGTCTCTATAAAAGGCTCAGAACAGAACTGGCAGGTGACCACAGGAGGTGATCCATTTTTGCAGGAATCACAGATCCTAAGACACTGGGGTCGGGGTGGAGTAGTAGGAGCAGTAGCAGAATGGTTTTGGCTAAAATGAAAAAAAAGAGGAGAGAGTGCTGTGGCAGAAAGTGGAGTTTATCAGCAGGTACTCTCAGGACTGGAGGGACTGACCAGCTGCTTTACACACAGGCAAACAGCTGCATGTATGTGTGTAGTTAACTCTCCTGCAATACTGGCAATTATTTCTGAAAAAGCAGGGAGATCTGAGGAGATACTGAAAGCTTTAAGAAAAGTGAGTGACCTTCAGAAAAGAAGTGATCCTGTAAGTAACCATTTTTCAGTCTAATTTCTGTATGCAGCAAAATAGCAGATAGAATATTTGGAAAATCACCAAAAAGCTCATAGATAATGGAACTGTAAGCAATAGCAAGTTTACAGAGAAACCCCATGGCCAGGCTAATACAAGTGCTTTTTGTATTGGAAGAGTGTAAATGTAGAAGACAATGGGCAGATATAACACATGTGGATTGTAGCAAAATGTTGAATAGCTTTACATTCTGTATTAGCTCAAGTGAATTTAGAGAGGACTGTTGGAAAGGAGAGTGAAAGCTGTCCTTGGGAAATGGAAACCAAGGCTTTTCTAAACTGACAGCTCATGTGGCTTCAGGGGAGCCATCTTTTTCCTGGCCTGGCAATAGCTTCAGGAAATCCTCATATCTCTGCCCAAGATACAAAGGAAAACTTGGGGCTTTACTCTCTGGAAGATCCCCAGTGTTACCTGGCAGCTTTCCTCCTGTGTTCCGCTTCTGGAAAAGTAGCACTGGAAGATCACTGAGGAGGTCACAAAGTCTATCTTCCCTAATATTTCGATGTTGCTCTTACTGTGCTTCTCTGGAGGCTAATCCCATATGGGGATTTTGAATGTGCATGTGAGACTTCTCAAAATGTTTTGACTTTCTTTCATAAACTTGAGTCGTAAGCCACAGATGTTCCATGCAAAGCATGGTTGGCTGCAGCCACAGTCCTTGGTTGGTTTGCAGACAGTGCATCTGGCACTCAGGTTGGAATGATAGCACTAATGAACTTAGTGAACTAGAAAGAGTTATCTCCTTTCTCTCTCCCTGCCTGGACAGGAATGTTTTTCAGTTGAACTTGTCTTTATAAATAATGCACTATTACATACAAATTCTATCCATCATTTTAATTTGTTTCTTTTCACCTCTCCTCCCCCCACACATGTTCCTCTCTGTGAACATTTCTGTTCAGTTTCTTTCTTTCCCCCTCCAGAGTCTTCTGTGTAGAAAAGAAAATGAGGGAAAAAAGGTTCAGCTGAAAGGCTGAAGTTATATTTTGTTTATCTGCAAGCTTTCTGCCTGCTGTCCAGATATGCTGCTATTTTGTCCCAAAGGAACAGAATAAATCTTTGTGGTGAAAGTCCAAAACTATTGGAGCTGAGCAAAGCCATAAGGCCCTTGTCACGAAGGTGGAGCTTAGCAAGAGTCCTGCCAGCTGGAAAAGTCTGTCAGAGGCCTAGGCTTACATAAACACCCCAATGGGCAACTGCAAGGGACTGCTGAAGGAAAGGCTTGCAGCGATTTATTCCTCTTCCTCAAAGCCCAAGCTCCAACGAAAGGGAGGATGGGAGAGGGTTTGCCATTCCCTTAGTTCTGGTGGTTACAGTAGCTCCTGGCTTTCTCTTTGCCTCCCCCTGGAATATCAGACAAAAGACCAGTTAGCTTTCTAAGGAATAACAGTTCATTAATAACATGTCTGGAGTTTCATAGAAATCCAGTTTAGGAAGAATAGTCTAACCTGCATGGGGAAAAAATGCTGCTCTGCCATTCAGGCAACGTAGGGAATGTGTCTAGCTCTTCCATGAGCATCCCAAAAGACCTTGAGCACCTGATTAAGGATCCCAGAACCTCAGCTGCTCATCTATAGAATGAAATTAATAATACCAAATACTTGTATCTCTGTCTTTAATGGCCCGGGGTTGTCTCTCAGTGTGTGCTTATCCCATGCCTGGCACAACGGACCTGTGAGCACTGATGAATAACTACAGGGAAACGTTCTAGTAAAAGTAGGTTAGGAGTGGTGTGAAAGAATTTATAGTGGTTACAGAGCACAAGATAAAACTTGATCTATGGAAATATAAATACCTTTCAGACAAGACAGCTCAGTGCTGCCAGGGCAGAGGGAATGAATGCTAATATTTGCGGCTTGCATCGGAAGCCACCTCTTTTCTCTCTCCCTAAAAGACCAAAGGTAGTGCTGCCAGAAATTTGGTCACCTGAGTCTTAGTTGCTCTCCAAAGTCAGAAGGCATTTTTAAATACCTTGAGATGTCTTCGTTTAGCCCAAAGATAATGTTGTAACCTTCCATAACTTAGGCTGGAGCAGCACTAAAAACTTACGTGTGTGGCAAGACCTGTTTGAAAATGTTCATAAGGAAATTCTGATCTATTTAGGAAACAGTGGACCACTGGAACTGAGATATTGTGCAGTGGGGTATGAGCTTTGCTGAAGCTTGCAGTGGAAAGAAGACACAGATATACTGCCCAGCCAATATGGTTCAATTCATTGTATGTCATCAGTGCCCCTAATAAGTTCTCTTTTCACTAGAGGTCTTCTTCTGAAATGGGTGCTTCTGGCTTTCCAGGCCTAGCTGAGCTGGGACTCTAAGGTCTTTGTAGGTAGATTTTTCTCTCACCTCTCTGCTTTGTAGGGTCACCAGCCCTTCAAACTTCTCAGCTGTCCAAGAATTTTTGTCTGCAAATTACCTGGCTTCTCTTAGCTTCCTGGGCAGATGGATAGCCCCAGAAGCCAAATACTTGGGAGAGAACGTGGGATGTCCTAAAATGTTTCTGCTTTCTTCAAAATATTGAACCTCTCATGGTTTTACCCTGTTTCATCTTAATTAAGGAAGATTTCTTACAAAAAGAGAAAAAATAAAGCTTACAGTTCTTTTGGGGAGTGGGTGGGGAGGAGAACTGTCTTTTCTGGCTATCTCTAACCATGCTCTCTGCTCACTCATTTACCCATCTATTTATTTCTGAACTTCTTGGTTTTGGGCACCCATGTAAAACATTACCAGGCTAAAACACCTCACTGTTTGCACCAGTGGGAATGTTACACATCCCCTTGGTCCTGATGCCAATATTTATGCCACAAGAAACTGGTTCAGTCAAATGCCCTTTCCAACTACTAAAGGCCAGTCATCTTTTTGGAAGGGGACTGTTGGTTAGGGAGTCCTTGGAGTTGCTTGAAGTGAAGCACAGAAGGTGCTAGGGGAAAGCACAGGAAAACAATCCCCTCATTAGATGCCTTCCTATTGAAACCCCGGTGCAATATATCCTCTACGCGCCTGGCATTGTTGGGGTTGGGAGTGTATGTGACATCCAACCCACGGAAGAGTTGCTTAGCAACTGTGTCCTGCCCTCAGGCTGCCCGCAGCTGCCTGTGATGTTCTGCTTTGATGATGGAAATTCTTCCATCTTGTGTTCTGGGGGCTCTGTGTGTATCCTGCTGGGTGTATCTTGTGTGCATAGATTTTCTATCGAACTTCTCTGATCTTACCAGCTTAGATGCCAAACTCACCTGCTCTTGCAGTTTGAATTCATCTTTGCTAATTAAGGGCAAGGGTTGTTTTTCTGTCACCTGGCTTGCACAAGAAACTTGTATCAGTTGAGTGCAAGTGATTTGCAGGCTGGCTGGCTAAACTGGTTCTTCCCCCTCTTTTGTGGATAAACTGCTTTTTCATGTGCTCTTGGGGTAATGTTCTTATCAGAGGGCTAAGCAAGACAGTCTGCACAAGGGGAGGGAATTTCACTGAGTCAACTTAGAGATATCTAAAGCAATTTTTAAAAAAATAGTTTAAATAACTCATGCTAACAGGCTCGCTCAATGTGAAGTGATCAAGTTATTGCTGTCACACTTGTCTCAGTGAACACATTTTACTCAGTGGCTGGGCTGAGGGCACAGAGCAATGGATGGTTCTGCAAACAGCTGAGTTTGTGGGAGATGCTGCAGTTGCTGACCATGGTCCCGCAGTGCTGGTGGTGCCATCCCTCAAAGACTTGCCAGTTGAGCTGCTTGTCTCAGTGCTCCCCTCTGTTTCAGTCTAAATGAGCAAGTTTGGCTTAAAGAGTTAAAATAGCAAGACCCAAAACTGGCGGAGTGGACTAGGCAGTAACCTCTGGTGGAAGGCAGTTCGCAGCAGGATCCCCTTCCCTTGATTTACGGGATACAGCAGAAGATCCTGTGTGCAGCCTTAATCTTGTATTTGGGCAGTGGCCATGTTAACGTGTGGTTACTCATTGAGCCCCAGTAACTTCAATGCTTTGGAGGATGGTACCATATTCCTCCAGCAAAAATCACCTAGGAGTTTTTCAGAACAAAACGACTCTGTAGGAGTGCTGAGTTGGCCAAGTCTGTGGACAGACTTAGTTAAAAAAACATGTCTCCCTTGTGTGCTACCTATGCTGACAGCTCTTTGGAAAGGTAGCAAGCAAAGGTGCTGAAGATCAAAGCATAAAATGGAAATAGACAACTCTAGCTGTGTTTAGGTGAGGACTTGTTTGCTTCCCGTGGTGCTTTTTCAAGATCACTGTCAGAGTCTCCACGGGAAGAATTTTTCCCCTGTTCTTACTGTCTCTGGGGAACTGTTTGATAGGCACAATGGATTTGCTTGCAAGCACTTCAAATAATTTCCAGAGCTTTAAGTCCCAGAGGGGGTCTAATTCCAAGCTGAAGCTGCTCAGTGGTTCAGGTCAGACCCTTGGAGACAGCCTATCTGATGAACAGGTTCACCCTTCAGGGCAGGGGATGTCTCAAGTACCTTAAAGGATAGTGTTGTTATTTGTAAACACATGTTAAGATAGTTTGCCGGCATTGTGTTATTACCATAATCATTACTTTTACTACTACTCTGCAGGTTTTGTGTAACAGTTCTCATTTATACATCTCGAGGCCATTTCTGCCTCAAGGAGCCATGAGATAAGGGAAAAACAGAGACAGGGAGCGCAGAGTGAAGTGACTTGCCCTGATGCATCCAGCAGGCTTGTGGCAGTACCCACAGCTGCTCTTATGCAGAATCATCAAACCCACTTCCTGGGACTGCACCCCTCTTCTAATGAGACTTTCCTCTAAAGAGAAGGTAATCACTGATCTCACAGAACTTTTGAACCGTGGCTCTTTTCCTTTCAGTAAGTTAAAGTATGACTGTATGTTTTCTTCTTGTTTTATGTACGGTGTCTGATTTAACTCCAGAATCCCTCTTGTTCCCTCTGCCTTTAGTGGGAAAGGTAATGGTATGGGTAACAAAAGCAGTGTGCAAAGAGCTTGCATTGCAAGAAACCCAAGAGATTGGTGTATTAAGGAAGAAGAGTTAGTAAGCAGCTGGGTGAGAGAAAGGCATTGTGGAAAGCATTCTGGTTGTTGTCTTCTCTTCCAGCAATACTTAAAATCCATATTTCTCACATAGAGGAACTGCCATCACAGAGAGAGGTCCAAGTCCAGTCCTACCATGGAGTAACTCTGCATGGTGCTCACATTATTGTAATGTCTAAGGGCAGACAGTCATATATCAACAAAAAAAAGTCCTCCTCAAAACTAACCAATCCTAATTGGCAACATCACTACTTCTAGGCCACACAAAATAGACAGTGGTCTTCAGTCTTGGCAATGCAAGTTAGTGAAAAGAGGACAAAGAATGGGTGAAGCATGAAGGATGTGGAAAAAGAGTGGCAGAAAGGGACTGGAATTGAAAGAGAAGGAAGGACGTTATTCAAAGTAAGAAAGGCAAAGTTTGTAGGAAGTGGCAACTTCTTTTGCTAGACCAAATGATACAGTTCAGAAAAAAAAAGTAGGGGTTTTGGCACAACAGCTAAAAACCTGATGTGGTCCCTACTGGAGACCACAGGAGAATGTGACCACCACAGAATCTTTACTTTCCAAACTCTGAGCTATTTTCAGACTTTTCTGTTTAGGCTTCTCTAGTGTTGATTCCCATAGGTGGCTGTTTAAGGCTTAGAACAGAACGTATTCCCATTTGCCATGTTGTGCATGGGGAAACATCTCTCTGGTGCTGTGGGGAATCCCTAGCTGTTGGAAACTGCTCTGTGCAGAACCACAGTAGTGAAAAGGCTAGAATGTACCCAGCTGTAGGGCAGGAGTGGAGGTAGGTCATCTGCTGGAGAGACTTAAGCCATTGCAATTCATTGGTATATTGACACATCTCATGGCATAGGGTCACTAAATGCTAGCAACCCTGTTCCTTACCCCACCTTTTCTTCTCAGCTTTAAATACTTCCAGGTGCTAGGGCAACTATAGAGATTAAGCTATTAAGTTTGTCCAGACAGTGTAACCACACTGGGAACTGGAAAGCAAAGGGACCTGAAAGCTATGCAGCAGACATGGGAAAAGACTGGCGTAAGCATGAATAAGTATCTAGATCAGGGAGCTCGTTTTTATTCCTTGCAGCCTCCATGTTCACCACAGCTACTCAGCTGTCTGAATGTGTATGTAAAGCAGTATTATAAATCTGTGGTGCTACATGCACGTTTTTATTCCTATTACACTATATACATATTTTATTATGTTTATCATTAATATTCAGCATGGGGTATTAGCAGAAGTCAGAAGCAGTCAGTTCTGCTATGGTTCCTCCAATGAGCTCTCAAAAGGGGTTTCCGAAAGCTGAGACCTTTTCATTCCTGCCTTGCCTCATATGAGCTCCCTCTAATGCTCATGAGAACATGCTACATTTCCTCATCCCTCCCCATCCCATTAGCTTTAGATACAGTCAGGAGCAAGCACACAACCTTTTGGCATAAACCCAGACTTTGCCTAGCAGGATGAAAAGTGACTAGGATTGTAATTAGTGTTGGTTTGGGTCTTCTGGTTGCTAAACTGGAAGTTGGCCTCCTCAGCCTTTTCCTTTTAATAATAATTAATTATTAATCACCCCAACAGAAGAGGAGGGAAGGGAGAATTACTGCTATGGTGTGGAAAAAACTTGATGGGAAGAGGTAGAAAATTGTCTGATAGGAAGTTGAGACTCCAGAGTCTGATTTGAGGAAATATTTGACCCGTTTATTACTGCATTTTAAACAGGCTCTGAAGCCCACTGGAGAAAGGGTTTCTCCCCCTCCTTTGCCTGCCGTGAGCAAGAACATGCTGGAAATCTCTATTTGCTCCCCTTTCCGACCTCAGCACCGCTCTGAGGCAGCTGGAAGCTACAAAGGCATTCTGGTTAATGAGACAAGCAAAAAGTCCTGTGTGTCCCACGGTGTTTCAGAGAGGTCTGCATTGTCCTGCAGGTCACTACAGAAGAATTCCTCTCTGGAAGAGATGGCAAAGCTCCCCCAGGGCTTTGATTCTTCCTTGCCAAAGTAAGGGATAGGTCCAAAGGCAGGGTCTAGGAAAAGGCATATCTAAATGGGAGCCATTTGAAGAAAAAAGTTTTAAAAAAATCAAAAACAGCAAACCAACAAACCCCAACAAAAAGCCCATGGTGAATGTGAGGTACCCACGAAGTTAAGGCAAGGCGTCAGAGTCTTTCTCGAAGATCATACTTGATTGAGGTAGCTTGGTGGTGATATGAGATAGGTCTTGCCTGGTGGAAATCAGAGTCTCTTGTAATGATCATACCGGTGCTTCAGTAACAGGCTGTCCATTTCCTTTTTTTTCTTTCTTGTAAGATGAAACCCTCTCTTTTTATTCCCTCATTTTCTGCGACCTCCCCATGGTTCTCAGTGATCAGGCAGGCTTCCTCGGGTGTTCTCTCTCCCTTTTGCCTCCTGGTGTGAATTGTGCCTCATCAGCTGCTGCTCTTTCGCTGCTGTTTGAGCCCTCTTTCCTCTTCTCTCTGCCTTTCAGACAAGTCCCGTCATTAGCACTGCTCCCTTTTCCCCTGCCAGTGCTAGCTGTAAGGCTGGTGTTGTCACTCCTGTGTGAGCCACACTAAACTCTCACATCTCCTTCAGCTTACCCTTTCATCTCTCTTGTTTGTCTGCCTGGACTCTACCACACCTCAGCTCAACTGTAACTTCCTGCCTCTGCAACTTTCACACATGGAACTGTGTGTGCCTGGGTGAAATGCTCTTCTTCTTCCTTGTGTGGAGGCAGCATGGACCATTTTGCAGGGTACTCATCACAGAACCAAGGCATTGATGTTATGCTCTTGGTTACGCTTCTTGGGCAAATGACTTGTTTCTCCATGACTCTGATTTTCAACATGTGAAATAAAGAAGGTGATGATGATCTGTTTTTTTAAAACATTTTGACATCTGTGAGTGAAAACTGGCAAATAAGTGTGAGGGATAGTTGTCAATATGCTTCTTCTAGTGCCACCTTTTACTAAGATCTCACATTTGCATTAGTCACAATTTCCTTATCTCTATCTTCTCTGTCAGGTTCGTGCTCCAGCTTCCCACGCACACACACATACAAGCTGCTTTTGCCACATGTGCTCCTTTGTTAAAATCCATCGTCATTGACCCATCACACCCTGACCTATTCGCAATTATCCCTTGTGTTATCCTTTCCAAAGCCATGATGGGCACAGCACCAGCAGTCAGGAATGCTGCAATTTGAGGGGAGGTTGAGTCATGTTGTGGAGAGGTAATTCCCCAGTGAGGTGCCCAGATCTGAGTTGCTTTTCTGATTTTCCCAAGCCCTCCGTGAAGACTTGTGAGACGTGTGTAATTGTATTGGTGTCAATCAACAACATCCCCCGAATTGCTGCTTCTTCCCACCCTTCCCCCTTGCTGTCACACTTGACCCCACACACCTTCTCCTAATTGATCCTTCCCTCTCCATTCCCTACTACCACTGCTTCCCTGCTCCATCACTGCCCCTTCCGTTTCCTCTCTGGGCCATTCCCACCTTGTTTTCCCCTCTCTCTCTCTACCTGCAACCAGAAGCCCCATCTATGTGCTGTGCATGCAACGCCATAGCTGGCTGTGTAGACCTTTATCTGTTCTTTTACTCTCCTCTGTAATGAGATGCAGGACTCTTGTGTGACGGATGCTACACGGAAATAAATTGTTCTGTGTAGTTTTCCATTATGCGAACTTACTGCGCCAAGAGAGCCGTTTGGCTGCTTTAATATGGTCTTCCCTTCACCGCTTGATGGTGCTCTTGGACACAGCAATTCTTTATTGTGCTGCAAGAAGGCCCAGTGCAGCCAGTGTCTCCAAAATTGGCCACTAGTTCTGAGGGGCTTGATTATCCCGGAGCTCAGTCCTAATCCAAAACTAAGTTCAAACCCATCTCTAAACAAGGTGCTACTTTTTTCTTTTTTTTTTTCTCCGATATAGGAAGCAGCATCCTAAATTCTTACCTGTTAGGGTAAAAGCCTGCTTGCTTCTTTTTCTATTCCCTTTTCTCTGGACTGGCTTATTTTCTCCCTATTTGGTCAAACTCTTTTCTGCCATCTCCTACTTTTTTTTTTTGTCTCATCTTTCAGTTTCTGAAAGTTGCTTTCACCTGTCTCTTCCCCCAGTGCCTCTCCCACATCTCCCAAATATATCTTCCTGCTTCTATTAGCTTTTCTCTGCTTCCCCTTCCTCCCCTTTTCTCCTGTGGTGCTCTCTCTAGGGTTCACAATCTTAAGTGTAGACTCAAGTCCCCGTAAGTCATAACAGAGGCTCAGAATAATTTTCTTCCTCTTGCCTTGGAAATTCTTGGATCTTGTCTCTCAGCTTCTGCTGTACTCTCAGTCACCTTGCATTAAAGAAACCTAAAGAACTCCAAACTCATCTTCTTTTCTGCATCCTTCTTCCTGCCATGACTGACTTTCTAGTTGTGTTGTTGGGAGGAAAAGCATGCCCTGCAAGTTAACAGAGGAGCCTCAGTACAGAGCACCTCAGAGAAATTCCCTGGGCATCTGCCAGAGCCATGGAGAGAAACATTTGAACTGTTGTGAAGAAATTCTCCTAAGAAGATTCACAGCGATTCAAGTGCAGAGTTCATGTTATTGGGTATATGCTCTCAGAAGCAGAGTACCATGTAGCTTTGGCTGCTGCTGATAGGGCTTGAGGATCACCAATGCCCTTGTAGCTTGAGTAAAATTTCATTTTTCACTCTAGGTAAATGGTTAAACTCTCCTATGAAATGACAGCAGGTTGCTAGCCAAGCCAGAGGCCATACAAGCACTTTAGCCACTCAGGAAAGACAACTTCAATGGACACTGAAAAAAAAAATAGGGAGGATGTATGTGCATGTGAAACAGAGAGAGAAGGAAACTTCAACACAAATATGGAGAAAGAAGGGAGTTGAAGCACAGCCTGTTTAAGCAGCTGGTAGCCTGACCCTAAGGAAAAGCTTAGCGAGTTTGATGCGGTAAGCAAAAAAAACTCTCTCTGGCTTATTTGATTTCTCCTGCATGGAAGAAAATATGACTCCATGCATTCTTTGCACATAAACAAGACATCATAAAAGAAAGACTCCTTTCCCACTCCTGATTCCCCTGGAATAACCCACAAGGCCCTGAATTATGATTAGCGGAATGGGGGGCAGGAGAGAAAATGATGCTATGAATTTTTTAACAAAGAACCAGAGCTCTAGAAAATGTGTTTTGTCTGTGAATCTCAAAGCAACATATAAAGCAGGATTGTTTTCTTCTCCCCATTTTATGGAGACGAATACTGAGGTCACCCACCGAGGTGAGTGTTTTGACAAGGGACATCTCCTAACTCTCAGAAATTGAATTCTTAGCTCCCTATCCCTGCCTGTAGCTATGTACCATGTTGCCTAACACACTGGCAGCAGTCCAAAACCACAGAGAGGGAAGGGTTATCTGTTGGTTAAAGGTGAGGACTCAGCTTTCACTCTGAGCAGTTTCACGGATACCACTGTGTGATCTTGAACAAGTTGTTTGGATTTTGTTGTCATTCACAGTGATGTAAATGGGGAGTTCTGCCTTAAGGTGTGAGCCCCTGGGCCAGCTCTGAAGTCCTCATCTGAAAGAACCCCAGAATCATGCTTAGAATTGCCAAATCTCTCCTGTGAGACAGGACCTGTGCTGTAAGACATCATGAAGGCGATGGAGCTGGTGGGCCAGACTTGCCATGTATAAGAGGCAACATTACAGTCCTCTAATCCGGCCGTGTGTGGTCAAAGCTAGTTTATTTTCTGTAGTAGAAGTTTCCAACCCACGATGTTCCCATAGCTCTGAAATGCCAGAGACAGCCCTCTAATTGGGATATGGTGTCGTGACAACCCACGTGAGTGAGATCAGAATCAGTCTCTCAGCACTTATAAAATTATTATAATAATATTGACTTAGTGGGACATTGTGACGATTAGTGAAGGACTGTAATATATTCTGAAACCTGCAGTTGACAGTGGGAGAACATAATGATCATTTTCCTCCTTTAGTTCTCATGTATATGGATCTCAAAGTACCCCATTAGCATTATTAAACTCCAGAGTTCTGTGTGAGGACATTAAGTAATTCAGTGAATCTGTGGTCATAGGAATAATTTTTGGTTGTCTCTACACTGTACATCATGGTGACTTCTATCTTCATTGCAGCACCAGTGATATAACTCAGGTCCTCTTGTTCCAAAAGAACAGGCACCTGCCACTTAAAAAAACCCCATAGCATCTCCATTAATTATGGTCAGCATGGGGATTATGCATCCCATTTAGCAAATACTGAGTCTAACCAATAGGCAGGATACAACAGTTTGCTGGTGCAGCCAGAGTGTCTTAGCAGTCTCCAGTGTCCACTGGTGGCATCTCCTGTGCAGCTCTGTGAGAGAACTGGACTTGCCTTACCTCAGAAGCAGCCCTGCGTGGGAGAGAGAAGAGACTTCTTGTTCCCTGGAATAGGGTCAAGGCCTCTTTGAGTTTCGCTTCTCTTAAGGAAGCAAAGCAAAACCAGGGGTAGGTATCTTTCAAACATGACCTTTTGGGTTGCACTTGCTATTAGTGAGTTACAAAACATTTATGCAATTACCTCAGGAGTCCTGAATTCCCTTCCGGAGGCACCTGCTTCTCTGCTGTAACATAATAGAGAGAGTAGACTCCTGGTTTTGGTCCTCTGAATCACATCTGTGTTAGATGCTCTATTAAGACTGTATGACTATCTCCCTAATGTCCTGCTTGGCAACCCGCTTCAGTCAGAGACTGTCCCCACCCTAACCTCCTGCCTCCCCTCAGCTTCCATCCAGTTTCTCCAGAGCTCTTTTGCTACAGCTGCCCAATCGCTACACTGGGATGTCTTTAAAAGGACACTGTCACATCTTATCAACCCCCACATTGCGAGCACAGTATAGGCTCCACTGCCTGCTCTTGTCAGCCTAAATATAGTTATATCCCTCACATGCTATGAGGAAAACAATGGGATAAAGGTAAATTGAGGGGACGTTCCTTCTACTCCCTTTTTCCCATGAACAGGCACATCAATGTGTTCAAGTGCAATCAGATAAAAACTCTCTGAACTGGTTGGATCTGAGCTAGAAACCATCATTTCTGTGCAAGTAGGGCACCAAGCACGAGATAATATGTTTTAACATGTCTGGAGGACGGCTGGCTCCTGCCAAGACTGCCTCAGCAGGCAAGGGGGATATGTGGACTTCAACATGCTGATCCTACCACAGTTTGCAATGCTGATATTTGAATAATCATGTCAGGGTGTTCAGTGGAAGACCTTGTCACCAGGCTGACGAGAGTAGTAATTCTCTATTCTCAGGGCTGCTCCTCTCTATTCTCTGGAGAGTCACATAAACATTTATTTCTGCATCTGTTGCACTCTTGCCAGTCACAACTGCTTGAAACAATATGCATATATATAGAGACACATATATATGCCTGTGTGTATAAATACATGTATGTGCATAAATAGCCCATACAGCTTTATAAAACAGGTGTGACTGTGGAATGAGAAAGTAGTTCCGTAGAGGTGCAGAGTGAATGCCAGGAGCTTCCAGTACGACTGAAGTTTCCAGGCTGCCTCAGAAATGTTTTTTCTTTATTTCAGGGAAAGTCATGTAGTTCTCTAGCACAGCAGTTGCACTGTGCAGCGCTAGAGTAACAGGGGAGGAAGGAGGAATTTTTCTCTTGCTTTGCTGTATACCTTTGCAAATGATGACTGTTAGGCTAGGAATAGGGCTGTTTGAGCTATGAGGTCTCATCTGGACCACAGAGATTTAGCTATACATGCTCAGAACTGCTCTGAATGAGCAGGCAGCGTTGATGCTTGTCTTACTGTGATCACTGCCTGGCTCAGTGCACCTCTCGCTTCCCCAGGGGTCCTGACAGCTCAGGACTGGGGGGACTGCAACTGAAGAGGCAAGCAGCAACAGGGCAGGACGAAATGAGAAGGGACACCTAAACCATCAATAGAGCTCATATCTAATCCCAGATCTTCCACTGGTGGGCTCTAAGGAAGCAAATCACTTCCTTTCTCTGTGCCTCAGTTTCCCCGTTAATTAAATGGAGATAATAATACACCTCTTACAGGAGCAATGTGGTGAGAGATCAGTCTATACCTTTAAAGTGTGGTGAGATCCATGGATAAAAGGTGCTGTGGAAGAGCATTGTTAAAAGTCCACAGCGAAACCCCACAAAACCCCCTGAACTGAGCCCTCTTGTCAACCTGGATATTTTCACTGCACCTTTGAAGATGAAACTCTGCCGCTTACACTACTTTGCTCCAATTCAGTAGGTTTTAAGAGGCCACAGGGGGACCTGTTAGAGTTAAAATGGATTGAAATTGTCTTTGAGCCTCTAGAATAATGAGTATTTCCCTTTCTTTAGGTTTTTAGATCCAGATGAGATGCTGTTCACTTGCTGTCATTCTGCCAATGTACGCCTTTCCATTGCATTGAAACCTGAACTCCTAGGGTCAGGCATTTGCAAGCAAATGAACATTTTTTTAGAAGTATATTAAGCAAAAGAAACTTAGGTAGGAAATTTTAATTACTTTTAAACTCTAAGCTACATCTTGTTCTCCCCATTATAAACCATTTTGATTCTGCATTACGCAGATGCTGGCTATTCCTATTATCTGCATTAAGGTGATGATCTTCTTAGTGTCTGGGCACTTTTCATGATTATTATTATTTCATATCTCAGCAGTGCCAAAAGGAGAGGAGAGAACATTAAGATGCTCGACTAAGGCCTGATTCCCGGGTTTGGCACAGACTTTCTGTGTGAACTTTGGCATGCCACTATGCAGCCTGTGTTTCCGCTTCATTTTCTCATCTCTGAAATGACACTTCCCTGCTTTATGGGGTCAGTGCATTCACTGGCACAGGTTGGGTCTTACAAATACTATACAAAGGGAAGGGCTCTGATTCATGTCCAGTTGTGTCAGATGCTGTACAGGTATCCATGAGGCTGTGTCCCTGCCTTGCAGGGCTTGCAGATGAATGTGATGGTAACCTACCAAAGGTGCGTGAAGAAGAGGGAAAGATGCCATTCCTTAGTACTGCATGAGGTGAGACTAAATTAAAATATCGAGAAGCTTTATGATAGGAAGGAGAATGAAGCACTGGAAAAGGCTGCTTGGAGGCACCATGGGGTCTCTCTCTCCACAGGGCTTGAAGGACAATTTCTGTCTGAAGTGCCATGGTTGCAGGGGATTCTTCTCCTGGACAGGGGGAGAGACTAGATATCTTCCTGAGTGCCTTCCAGCTCCATTTTTAATGCTTGATGACCACAGGGGTTTCCTCTAGAAGTGGAACTGAGACAGCATTTTTTTCAATCTTTTTTTTTTCATTTGTGGAATCTTAAAATATTTTAGGGGGAGGCATCAGCTCCTTTAGGAACCACATGTTTGTCAGGCTGCCCAGTAGCATAAGTAAACCTTCTGAATAAAGGTGGCTTTCTTAGTCACCTTTGGTGGGTCTTTGGAAATAGTCTCTGATCTCTCCTCTGTCTGCTGTGGTGTTACCTGATCTAAGCTGGCCCTGCTTTGAGCAGTGTGTTGGACCAAATTACCTGCAGTGGTCCCTTCCAACCCAAGTTATTCTATGAGCCTATGAATCACTTTGCTGCTGGGAAGTCTAAGGGGCAATGCAGACTCAGCCCTACCTCTTATATTTATACAGAGAACCAAATCAAGGAGGCTATATCTGTGCTACAGGATCATAGAAAGGCTGATTGGAAGGGACCTCTGGAGATCATGTAATCCAGCTTTCCTGGGACCATCACCAACACTAGATCAGGTTAGCCATAGCTTTGTTGAGCTGAGTCTTGAAAACCTCCAAGAACAGAAATCCCACAACCTGATCTGTCCAGCAACTTGGTTGCTGGAAGAAGGCTTGCCAAAAGTCATTAAGCATGCTCTCTTTTTGATGTTCAACATGAACAAAGTCCACTGCTGGGAGCCTTCTCTTAACCGAAAGCCCTCCTTCCTGCAACTTCCCCGTGATTTCGCAGTTCAAATCTAAGTTTAGCCTTGATAATCCATGCTGAAGGGAATTATTGCTTGCCGGTGATAGTAAGAGAAGCCTATTCAAGAAAGCTAGGCTCTTGCTCCCTTGGCTTGGAAAAGCCTGGCTAAAATGACAAAAGGTTGTGCTGCAGTCTTTTGCAATGGTCTTTATTTTTTCCTACTTGCCCCAATGTCCAGTTTCTATATGAGCAAGCCAGTGCTTGTTGCCCCTGGAGAACACAAGAGATGACATTTTCTGCCAGCCAAGTCTTCCCACTGCAGTCTCATGAAACATGCCCTCATTGGCAGTGGGTTACAGGCTTCCACCTGCAAGCCAAGGGCTCACAGCAGATGGGTCTAAACCGCAAAGTTTGGTTTTGGATTCAGTTCTGGAACTGAACACTTTGAGCTGGAGTCAAAAGCAGGGTTTTAATTGGATCTTTTTTTTTTTTTTTCTTCTGCTACACTTTCAACTGAACTTGGGCTAATTTAGAGCTGAACTCCCCATTGGGCAGATCTCTGGATGAAATTTTGTAGGAAGTGACATGAATATGGGGAAAAATAATTTCCAAACCAAATCAAAGTCAGATGTAACTGAGTAGCTCCCAGGTGAAGCTACTGAGAGCCTAAAGGAGATTCAGTTCAGACATACATTAACAGGTGAAATACTAATCTTGCCTTTCTCATGTAGGTATCTTGAATCTGTGCCTAAGCTTATGAGGGGCTGAGGAATCTCACTGTATAGAAAACTCAAGACTTCTGTATGCATTCTTACACTGTGAAATATGCCATGGTTTGTACAGCTCCTCTCTTTTCTTTCCAGTATCTGAGCACGTATGCCTTTTTTTTTTTTTTTTCCCTTTTTGCAAGGCACAGGAGAAAACAACACAGGCAAATTTTGCAAAATCTATTTCAAGTCAGTAATTTGCTAAGTGCTCAGAGCTTGTCTCTTTTTTTCTATGTTAAGTAATTTATAAATAAAAATAAATTCACACTCACTCTAATATTTGCTTGTACTTGAATTCTATTGGCGAGATGTGTGAAAATTGCCTGATGGTTGAGATCACCAGCAAAAGCGAAGTTACAGGGAGTAATTACAGAGAGTATTATAGAACAGAAGGATAATTTGATCTAAAAATTCGATCTAATGCTCTCGTTCAGGGACATATTTCTCTGGGAGAGGAGTTTGTAAAACAAAAGAGAAAAAAATAGTATGGATGTGAGCTGGGGAAAAGCAATTATTCTCTCATAATATGGGAACACAATGTGCCTGGCTCAGGAGAGGTATGAAATACAGGAGAAAGAAGGGGCTGCAAGGAGCCTTTATGTGTCCCAGCAGGGTTGCTCAGGAAGGTTATTCAAAATGTGCAAGGAAGACACAAGCTCCTGAGCCCAGTGGGGCAAAACAGATGTGCAAGGAAGGACATACAGCACTGGGTGGGAGGAAGGTGTATTGATGTTTTAATGGTGAATGTAAAGGAGGTCTAGGATGTATCAGGCCTGCTTTTGAGGTCCCTGCCCTGTCCACAACACAGATCAGAGGGGGCAAGAAGTTGCCAGGGTTGTGAGGAAGGGGCCAAGAGCATCTGGCTTTCGGCATCCCTCAAGGCTCCCTTTAGGCTATTAAGAGAAAGGCAGAGGAGCAGAATTTCCTAGCTTTGGTCTTCTAAGCATTGCTCTGGGATGCAGAAATGCTGGCAGAGGATACACCTTTCATTTAGGGCCCCTATTGCCCTCTTGAGATTCACCAGGGAGGAGTGAAGATGTTATGCTTTTCCCCACATGCTGACTACAGTTCCCTCCCCTTTTGACGTGTAGCCCCAAAGTTACAGCAAAGTTGGCCTATGGTCTACAGAGCAAGCATGTCCCATCATCTGCCCTGGTCTCAGTTTCACACCTCCCACTTAAAAATGGCAATCTTGTGCTAGCTCTTGTCCCATGAAAACAAATGTGTACAAGGTATCGCAAAATGTATAGTGTGAGTGATTGTTATTGTCAGTACATACTTGCCACTGTCCTGCCTGATCTCCAGCGTTGAGGTCCCAGAGGGCAGCCGCTGTCCTGATGCACATCTATGCTTTAAACACCCAGGGAAGTACCAGTTCCCCATAGGCACTCACCAGGTTAATGGCAATACGCAGCTCTGCTCGCAGCTAACAAGATTTAAACACAGGCTAATGACTGCATGTTTTCACTTTAATCAACACACAAATCGCCCTTTCATTATTATGGTGGGTTTTTTTAACTCCAATTTAATTTATAATTGAATTATGCTCCAGACTGTAATTGTTGATATAATCCACATCTCAAATTCCATGTTCACTTAGTGCTTCACCCTAACCTTTTGGCGAGGGGCCCGAGTAGCCCAGTGAGCAAGTCAGTGCACAGTGCTGGGTTCAACTCTTGATCTGAGCACTAGAGGAATGCATTTGATGGCCTCAGGCTGATCTGCCTGTGGAGCACTGTGCCATTTCCACAGGCTCCTTTCTCCATGCCCTGTACTAGAAATCACATGCCAGGAAGGGAAAAGATCATAGAATCATTTAGGTTGGAAAAGACCTTTAAGATCATGAGCTTTCGAGAATCCAATTTGGTAGTTGAACATGCTAACCACCCTCTCCTCCCCCGCCTTAATTTTGTTCCCCTCATTAAATGTCACCATCCTGACAGCCAAGCTTTGGCAGGAGACTGTGCGAGCTCTCCTGACCCTGTTCAGTGCAAAAGAAGTTAGCTAAGCTTAAATTACTTTTCAGCATAGAGGGCAATAATGCAGAAATAGGCAGATTCATAAGACTTTGTTTGCCCATGCCCTGAAGTTCAGATTGCTTGGAGGCCTGTGGGTGTCTGCCTTCTCCTGAAGTCCATGGAAGTTGGACTTCAGTTGTAACTAACATGATCTCAAAAGAAATGTTCGCTTTAGCGTACATATGGGCAGTGATGTTTCTGAATATGCTGTTTTGTCAAGGCACCTTAACATTAGCCGTGAGTAGCTAAAGTGTCAGAATATCATTTTTCTATATGAGGCATTGAGTGATACTTGAACATCACATTAGTGAAAATGTGTTAAGTAATGAGGCTTTGAAGATATTTTTACCGGTGGAGACATAGCTGAGGCCAGCTCTCGGTGTGGCAGTGATTTAGCATTCTTAGCAAAAAATGCAGAGCTGCTGTGGTGAGCCCTGGGCTGGGAGAGCTGGAGGGCTGCAAGGCGGGGCCAATGGCAGGGCTGGTTGTGGGCAACCCAGGTCTTGGGTCATGAAATATGGATGTCTTGAATGTTCAGGCTTCCCAAAAGATAGGCCATTCCAGTTTTGAACCATGAGTAAATTTTACCCAGGTGTTGTCAAGGGCCTAAGAGTGCCATTCTTGGGAGGACCCCAAATTTCTTACTGTACTCAGACCCATCCTTTCTCAGCTGTGGGGGCAGCAGGCAGTGCCTCCCTGGCAGAGCTGGCATTGGCACCTGACTCCCTGCTGAGTGCACCTTGATATAATTGTTTAGCAGATCTTGGTAGAAAGCAGTTGAGGAGCATTTATAACTTATTTCTGTTCTTTAGGTAAAACTAGCGAATGTGAATACTCTTTAACTCTCATAGCCTGTAAATTCATACAAAGAAAAATATAAAGCAGAATCAAAGAGAATGACAGACTCCCTGGGAAGTCTCCTAGCCAGAAGATCACTTCCCTTGCTCCCTGCAAATGATTGCTTTATGGGGTACATTGAAGTCTGATCAAGAGCTCTTGGCTGATACAAACTGATGCTGGGTACAAATGCTGTATTAATGTCTGACAAGAGAAGTGAATAGAAACTGCCCTAAGTGTAGCCCCTGGCTGTATATGTGTGATGTTGGCTGCTCGATCCTTCTGGGGTACCAGCACAAATACAAAGCCCTGTCTTCATTGAGTTGGCTGGTCAACTGCTCTGGGGGACCTGAAACACATTCTGCATCCTGATGCAGGGTTAGGAGGGATGGTTTTGGCAGTGCACATCTCCTGGTGGCATATCTCTATTCCCAAGAATAGGACAGCTTCAAATCCCTCACTCCTCAAGGCCCCACAACTTGTTTCAAGACCCAGATTGTGAGGACCAATGGGCCTAGAAGAATCTCCTACCATGCGAAAACATGAAGAATTATTCCACTAGAGCTCTCCCAGCCTTGGGACCTGCCTGGACTTCCCTGGGGGTGTCACTGGGGGAGTAGTTAGTGGTGGATTTTCAGCTCACTGGTGACTTCCCCATGCTCCCTTATGAATACTCCTAGTGCACATTAATGCATAATAGTTTATTCCACTTTCAAACCTGCCTCACCTAAAAGCACTCGTGTTTTCTGGCAGGATATCCATTAGGGAATGAATGAAGAATCACACCCTTGCTTACTGCACACTAACTTCACTTTATACGCGGAATATTCCAGAATGAAGAGTGTTTTCACTTTAATCAATGCACAAACTGCCATTTTATTATTATGGTTTATTTTTTTCTGATGTAATTTATGATTGAATTATGCTCCAGACTGGAGCATAAAAAATACTTTTATTCCAGTATAACTACTCCCCTTTGGAAGCAGAGTCATTATAATGGAATAAAGTCCATTTTATTCCAGAACAATGTAGTGCTCTCTACCGCCAGCAAAGGCCTGAATGTTGTAATTTATAAAGAGGGAAAAGTAAGGGTGAGAACAGGGGGAAAATTAAAGCAAAGATAGTTAACTGATAAAGGTTCTGAGAATATCATACACGTGAGGACTGAATATAGCCCATAGTGAGGAACACTAAACATCCACAAACTAAATAAAAATAATAAAAATGCCTCCCGCCTTCCTCTCATACATCTTACGAGGTGGTAGAAGGGGTTGCGGAGAAAGGATTGATGTCTCTTGCTGGGAAGTGAATTATTCAAACTCCTGGCTGCAGGGAGCTCCTACAGTTATGAATCCCGATCTTCTTTGTGGTTGCCAAGGCAAAGGTAGCCTCCGGTTCTCTGTGGAAGGTCACTGTTGGCTCTGTGTTCCCCCTTGCTGCCGAAGGCCAGCTCCCTGTCTGCCAGGTCCTTGTCCTCCAGGTCTCGATACCACCCCAGGTGCAGCAGAGGCTCCCTGAGGCTGAGAGCTAGTTGTGCTGCTGCTCGGGGCTGGGCAGTACAGGTGTACAGGGGGTGTACCCCTCAAGCATCGGTGTGCAAGCGGTCTCCTGGGCAGACGCAAATTCTGTGCTCCTCTATGTAGGATCTGCTTTGGTCAATGCATTTAATATTCGTAACAGCAACTCAGAATCCCTCCTCCAGGACTACCAAGCTGCAATCAGGTCCAACTAGCCTGATGAAGACACTAGCAAACCCCAAATCCCAGGTTTAATAGGACATATACACATGCTTTTTACCCCTTAAAGCAGTGAAGCATTATTTTAACCAGAGGGCAGTTATAGTTCACTAAATTCATCTACAAAAGGAAATGCAATCACCTTCAATGCGCTTATTTGTTAGTAATGGGCCAAACTGTCACATCTGTCACACCATTGCTGTGCTTTTGCAATTCTTGGGTAAGGACTTGGTGAGCTTTTAGGATGCGGCCATAGGAGAGAGGTATTTTTTTTCCCTCCTGTCAATAATTCCCCATGTGGAAATCAATTTGATCTTGCTGAGGGCCAGGACCTGTCTTTCAGAGATTTCACATTATGATGAAAAGGAGTGAAAAATGCTGTTTCTCCCTTATACTGTGAGGGCTGGTACCCTTATCTCATACCCCTTACCTGCTCCGGGATCAGAGTGCATGAGACCACGCTAATCCCAGACACATGGCTCTGCTGTGCTGCTGGACTCGCCTGGAGAGAAGATGGAGAGCCACTGGAGGGGAAATATGAGGGGAAATACAGCCTGCCTTTCTGCTGTCCCATTTTGAAACAGAGCTGGCCCTGGGGTGTGCTGGGACAGGGGAGCAGGTGGAGAGTCAGGGTTGTGCATAAGACTAATATCATGATGCTGTACCGAGAGAGTACCTGACGGTTTTGGTAAACTCTAGTGTGTTTCAAGTGGATGTGCTGGTGGGGTGTGAGCATATCTCCTGTCACTGCTGCATACACAGCTTGAAGAACAGCCCGGTCAGGCTGCAGTGCTGAGACATCCCATCTCACAGCACCAGGGTGGGCTGTCCTCAAGCTGACCATGTGGCTCCCTTGCTGACCCCACTTGTCTTCCAGAGGTGTGGAAAAGTCTGTCAAGATCATGCATATCTTACCCTGGTGGTGCCACTAACGCTGACACCAAAACAGTAAGATCATCTAACAACCTGATTCAGTTCAGTGCAGCTTTTATTTCCAGGCATGGGCATCCTGCACAGGCAGCACATGGGCAGAGTGATAATGGCCTTTAGAGGAGCCCCAGAGAGATATGGACTGGTGTTCACTCCACGGTGGCTGTGTAACTAGAGGTGGGCACCAGGCTGGCCAAGGGAATTTATATGATATGTCAGCTAGATATAATATCCTTCAAAATATATTGTCTGTTTCTTGAGCAGGGGTTAGTGTGTCTCATAAAACTTTTGGCTACACATAAGGAAAATAAGTATTAAAAGATTTAGGTATAAATTCTGGCAGGATCCAATAAATCTGGCTGCTGCTGATAGGTAGATTCTGCCTTGTTTGGGGAAGAGGAGTCTGTGGGATGAGGCCTTAACAGACCTTCTTCTGCACTGGGAGTACATTAAAAGCGGTGACTCCAGCGGTGACCTGCTCCTCAGCCTGGGGGAGGCTGACCTCCCGTCTGCCGGGTCTGCTCCACCCCAGAGGTGGCAGCATCTAGCAGAGCTGTTTACAAGCTGCCTGGGGATCCTTCATATGACCTTGCAGGCCGGGCAGACAGTGTCATTCTCAGATGAAGTCTCCTTCCCAGGAATGTGTGGTATCTTTGGAAAGCCAGCAAAGCTCCTGCCTGGCTGCAGGCACTGCTTCAGCTACTTGAGTCCAAGTGGGAAAGACCTTGCCAGGTTTGCCTGCTTTTGAGCGCTCCTCTTTGGCTATTGCCACTCATATTTTCTTTACAAATCTAGTAGTTTTACCAGGCCCATTAAATGGCTATTAGGCTGCCCATTAGCAGATGCTGTTGATGGTTTCACACAGAGGTCTCAGCATGGCTCCTTCTTTGTGAAAGACGAGGAGAGAGAGGTAGGGTTAGGGAGCCTGGACCAGGGCTGTGGAGCGAAAGAAAAGGGGGAAAGAAAAAAGTGGCACTGCCACTACCAAGTGCTTTTCACACAAGAGGGAGAGGGCTCTTGGAGGGTATGTGTGTGGGTCCAGATAATTAGAAATAAGGCTGAACTAAACTGGGTAAATCCTAGGTCGGGGCTGGTTGCTCATGCAGCAGTGGAAGGACCGGAGTCCCTCACGTAACAGTTGCCATCAGGTTCTCCGCCTCACTTTGGCACCAACATCACCTCAGAAATGCAATTAAAAAAAAAGTAAACCAGAATAACTGTGTTATAGGAAGCTCCTGGAAAAACCAAGAGAAGCATCTAAAAGCTGGTACTCCAGATCGCGGGCTCTGCCCACCTGCCAGGCAACTGGCTCGACAGCTGCAGGGCCATGCTGGGCTCTTTGCAGCACTGGGACTAGTCCAAGCATGCATAGCCCAGGCTGGCATCAGAACAGCTTTCATCATGAGCACAAATCATGCAATTATCCCAGCCTCTGTCCACCCCACGCTGCCACATCTTTGCATTTCAGATCACCTGGGATCAGCTGGGTCCTCCCTACGGGCGTCCTGGGAGGCAGAGCAAGCCCTCCTTCCTTACAGCCCAATTGCAAGACAAGGCCCTCCATTTTCTAGGGGTGGAGATGCAGGCTTGGGTGGGCTCATGAGGGGACAGCAGTGGTGTCCACAAGGGGGAAAGTAACAATTACGCTTCAAAAAGTGGTGGAAATTGGGCAAGAGGCGGCCACATTTTAAAAGCAAGAGTGCTGCACAGATACTGGTGTATGACTGAGAAAATACCGAGTGGATTTATACCATAAAGCTCTGCCAACACCCTGATCCTACCCTGCAGCGTCCTCTCCAATTCCAGTTCTTCTTATCTTTCCCTAATATGCATATGGGCACACACACGGAGAGTTTTGCCAAAGCACCCTCTGTCCTGACCCTCTTCTCTGGCAGCTATAGTGGTTCTGGGTATCCCCAAAGTCTGAGCAGAGTCAGGCAATCATGCTGAATTGTGTTTAGTGGAGCCAGGTTATTGTGATGCTGAAAAATGAGGGCAAGATTGAGGCCATCAAGCTCATTTTTATTGTTCGTTGGAACTCCAGATGTGAAAGCTAATGGATTTGGATTGGTTGCTAGCAGCAAAGCCTCATCAAAGATCTTTTTTTCCTAAGGGCATTCAGCACAATTCACTGATTGATTGGAGGCTTCAGACAGTTTGAATGTGGATCTGTGTTTGGGCTGGATCAGGCGCTTAAGAGGAAATCCAGCCTGCTGCCTTCAGGCTTGCACAGGAATACTGCAGCCTCAGCTCTAGCAGGCTGGGGAAGAGGAAGACAGCAGTCTTCTGAGTCTTCTCTCTCAGTAAGGAGAGATAGTTTTGCCGACTTGCTTTGTTACCTTGCTGGGTTTAGGCAATGGGGGAAAGAGGAAGACAGCCAAATCTCAGGACTAGCTAAAAGGGCTTCCCCAACAGAAGCTTTTCTTATAGGACAAAGGTACAAAAATGGTCTTATGCAGAGGGACAGCATAAGCTTTGAGGAGAGGAGTACAGAAAGATAGAGAGGTGTCCCCTGCTGGGAAGGTGAAGGTGGCTCTGAGGAGGAGATGCTGAGGTGTCTGGAAGACGCTGAGGGCTCTGCAGAGGAGACATAAAGGTTTAGGTAGGTCAGATGGGCCAGAGGTAGGTATCAAGATGGATTCTATATGTGAGATAACAAGGATTTGTGCGGGTCACAAAGGGCCTAACTGTGACTGAGGCAAAACATATGCTATCAGAGTTTCTGATGACAGTTTTACAACTTTTACTAAAATCCTTCACTCTCCATCAGGAAGCCAGATGAGTTACAGATCTGCGTGTGCCTGTCAGGTGCCTGCTGCTGCCATGCCAGCTTGTCTTCTGTTGGCATTCATTTGGGTAGTTTGCTTCTTTGTCTGCAGCACAAGTAGTTAATCACATGGAGAACCTAATTAGGTGGTAACGAACCCAGGTGTCTTACTTCTCTCAGTGTAATAGGACATCTGCCACTGCTCCAAGAGCACTTTACAATGACTGACTAACAATGGCTGTAATGTATGGTTGTGAAGAGAGAACAGCTTCCTTTAGTGTTTCTGCTAGGATGTGGTTAGTTGGGAAAGCCTGAATTCCCAGTCTCCTCGCCCTGTGCAGAAAACCGTGGGTACCTGCCTGCCAGGCAAGGGGAGCCCAATCCTGAATGGCGCGGGCGAGAGAGACGCAAGGAGCTGCTGGGAAGTGCAGGGTCTCTTACGGAACAGGACCGGTGAGCGCAAATTTACCTTGTCAAAATGCTTTGAACAAATTTGTTCCAACAGAGTGAACTCATACCAGCTCAGCAGTTCACCTGACATGGCTGCAGAGCCTTTGATCCAGTCCTAATAGCCCCAGGATCAGATTTACTGCATAGTCCAACCATACCCTCTGACTCCTACAGGCACAAAATGGTCTTTTTTTTCTGCCTGGCACCCAGGGTGGGCTGGTGTGGCTGTCACCAAATTCCAGCCTGCTATGTGCATAGGATTGCTGGATGCTGGCTGGTCCCATGTTGTGGCCAAATCTTTCTATATGTACTGTGTTCTCAGAAAGATTGAGCAAATCTTTCACCGCTAATAATCTGGCAGATGCATTTCACTTCTCTCTCTGTCTGAGGAAGGAGATTATAATTTTCCCAAAGCAGTACCTTCAACCTTTGTCTGCAAACGCATTAGTTCTCCAGCCGGCAGTTTAAAACGAGCCACGTCACCGTGTGGCTGGGTCACAGTCACATTAGGTTGCCTCTGCTCCCACTTTCTGTCTCCCTCCCCAGTCAACTGGAGGAGCACAACTCTGGCTATCAGGGTGAGTGCTCACAGGAAGAAAATCAACAGTTCCATTTTGCATTTGTCTTTCCATACGTTAGGGTAGCCTTTGTATCCCCAGAGCAGTTAGTTCTGGGAGCTGAACCTTTTCTTGTGTGGTCACAAGAGGCGCCGTGTCCCACCCCAACAAATAGCCAAAGCTAGTGGGTGAGAAGGAGACATCAATTCCAATTGTGTGGCATTACATCATGACAAGGTGTAGGATGTTTCTTCCTGACCCAAGCTGCTGACCGGCAAAAGCCTTGAAGCATGAGGATTAATAAGTCTACAACATCTATCTTAACTAGCATAATTGAGAAAGCTGTTTCTATTTGTACTACTGTCTACTTCCATCTTTTTTTGGAATGTGCTGAACCATATCACTCTAACCGAACAGGATACAAATCCATTTAGCAAATCCATAGCTCCTTCCCTAACCACATGCAAATACTTTCTCCTTATCTTGCTGACAAAAGTGCTGTGGAAGGAGAAGTACAATGGGGTGTACTCAGTGTGTGTACCTCCCCCAGGCAAGGAAGGAATTTTGCAACATGCTTCAGTGAGATGTTTGAAATCCTTCTTGTTTAAATTGTCCCAAATTTGTTGGTGCTTAATCAAAGTTAAGCCACATTCTAGGCTTTTCTCCTTCCTTTTCAGCAACTAAGGAAATTTCATGCTCATGAAGCTCAGTGACTAATAGCAGTTAATAGCATAGCAGCAGATGGCATACGAGCTCTGTTAGCTTCTACGCTGGCTGCGCCAGTGCCCCCCACAAAGCAGTCCTGCTGTTTCCATCCAGAGCCCCACACGCAGCTCTTCCAGTGTCCCCTCCTGCCTTGCAGCCCCCTAATATCTCCCAGCGCAGGGCTCCCCATGCCAATGCTGCCAGTGCCCCCTGTGGTCCCCCAGCCCCCGCAGCTCTCCCAGCCAGGGGGCTCCCCCACCGGCTCTGCCAGTGCCCCCCCTCCTGCCCTGCAGCACCCCTTGTGAATTTCCCTTTGTTTTCCTTAGCTCACTGACTACTTGCCAAGACAACTCAGATGTGTACATTGTGATTATACTGAAGATACCGGCAAAGGCCCCTCATCAGCTATTCTGGCTTTGTGACTACAGAACCAGCAAATGATAAGGTCTCTCCTATATCATAAACATAAATGTCACAGGTCTTACTCTGCAGCTGTTCTGAACTCCGCACTTACTTTGAAACCAATGGGAGCTCTGCGCACAAAGCAGCTCCCGAATAATCAGGGTCTGTCAGCTCTATAATGTCACAAAATATTCCATGTGTGCAAATATTTGGATTATTATTTATTGGGTGTCAACAAAGTGCAAATATCAACCTGCCCCAGAGATACATTACAACTTTCCAGGGTGGGAGGATGGGGGAGAGCACTGCATGCTCATAAAATAGCCGTGCGCCTGATACCAGCGCTGAGCGCTTGTGATAATACCCGCCGCTTTTCAAGTCCTTTCCATCAAAGGATTTAAAAACCATTCATGAATTAAGGCTGACATTTTCATTTAGAGGTGGCAGGTGGGTGGAGGCAGTACATCTCTAATTTGAGGCACTCTGGATCTGATTTCCAGAAAAGTTGCTCTCCATAGTTTCCATTTGAAATTGGAAGCTTTAGGCAAAATTAAGCAGATAACTCACAGATCCCCTTCCCTGAGAACTGCAGAGACTTGTGCTTTAACCAGTATGCTGCTCCTCCTGTCTCATTTGTTGACCAGTGCTGTTTAACCACACCTTTCCAGAATACTATAAAAGGCCACTGAGGTTTTGGCTGTGTATTGCTTCATGGAGTTGGATGTTGAAGCCACCTGAAGCTCTTGGTTCTGCTTCCTGCAACTAGTATTTGCCTCATGAGCTTGCTAAACATTGCTGGCTCTGTCTCAGAGTTTGAAAACTCACGACATTGCTACAGAAGGTGATTTACAAGTCAGTGATAGATGCAGTTGGGCAACCCAATTGTCTTGGCTCACAGACTTGGACTCCCATCCTAGAACCTTCTTTCATGGCAGGTGACTCTTGTTGATCCGTGAGACTAGTTTTTCACTTCCTATTCTTGATACAAGGCAATGAGATGTGAATATGAAAGCAAATACCAGCTATGCTGAGAAGAACTTGACCTTTCTAGTCTTATCAGTTGCAAGTTGATTTTGAGATTGCTCTCTTTCTCTCTTTTTTTGAACTTCTGGCATTTTCTGTATCCAGAAGGAAATATTTTATTAGAAAGATTAGTGTCTTGGATGCCTTGTGGCACCCTCCGGCCAGCAACAAAGCACACCACAAATTAAAAATGGAGAGGACCCCCCCAGGGAACAAAGAAATGGAACCAGTGGGAATTTTTTTTTAACTTCTTCAGGGTCTGCATGCCTTTTCAATGTCTGGGCTGTTACCGGTTCTTATAGCTCTATGTCTTTAGGCTCTGCTGTCTGTCATGTGTAATGCACATCATACACTGTTGGTGAGCAAACAGCTTCAGTTAATATTGGAAACTCCCACAGACTTTTTTGCTAAACCCATAGCATCACAAGACTCAGAACTACTCAGCTGAAAGTCCAGGTGTTTCAAAGACGAGAGGAAGATCTCTAATGTATCTGCCCTGGAAGGTTAGAGATATAACAGCTTCCAGCTGTTATTCAGAGTTTATGCAGCAGAGCTAGTGTGCACTCCTTATCTGTTTCAGTGCAAAGTCAGGAAGCTTAAACAAAGCTTTTCCTGTGCAGGATTTAGACCAGGGGGACACCAATGACCAGTTCCTATGTCTCAGCTGGGGAGACTGTATCCTCTACTAGAAAGGAATAACAGAGCTAAACCTGGTAACTCAAATCACTCTATTAGATTTCATAGTGGATATTTGTATCTTCACTATCACCTTATGTCCTCTTCACATTAGGCCAAAACTAAATCCATCACTGCCAACTTCATGGTGCAGGGTAACGAAAGAATTAATGGAAGGATAAACTGAAAGCTTGCCATAGCCTTACGCATTTCCTTCAACTTGATGGCTCAGTGAGTAAAGAGGTGAAAAATAACTCAGTGTGGCTTGGAGTTTGCCCAGCTAAACAGACAGAAGACCTGAGAAGATAGATAATTGCACTGGGAGATACCAGAGGAAGAGATTTCCATGACTGGCTCTACTACCTCTCTTGCATCATGAGTCACAGCAAGTTTTCTCCTATCCCATCTTGTCTCATGGAGATGGGAAAAGGATTTTCACTGTATGTAAAATGTGCAGCATGACAAGTTTTGGGTTTTGGTGGCGACTGAAAGGTAATGCTATTATGTAAGCAATCATAATAATCATAATTAGTATTATTATTCTGAATGAAGAATAATTTTTTCTCAGCAGGGGGCAAGTCAGCCAACCTAAATTCAATCTCTCCTTAGGGATTCCAGGAAATTGTCTCAAATACCTTCATTTTTGCTTCCATTTTTGTATTGAACAGTGCTCAGGAAGTACACAGCTACAGCCATGCCTGTATTTTTTAACCCTTAGACTTAGAGGATGGGACACCATATTCAGGGATAGGGCAAAGCTGTCTTTCCCTTCATGTGTTATTTCACTGCCTGCCCTTCCTCTGGGAGTGCTGTCCAGCTGCTCCATTCCTTTCTATACAGCTCCTTTGCACAGAGCTCTCTTGTGGCTGGTAGATGGCCCCCCTCTTTCCGTCCAACCTTTCACAGTGATTTTTTTTTTATATCTTGAAGCAGTGTAGCACTGCCAGTCCATCAATTTCAGTAAAACGCCGGCATGGCTCTGCCTATAAGCTCTGTTGGGAATGTTTTTCTGTGAAAGCTGGTCCCTGTTCTCATAGGCACCTGGCTGCCTTTTCCTCGGGGCTGCAGCTGGGAAACGTCAGAGATCTGGAGCAAATCTTCATTGCACATCAGCTACAGCCAGCCTCAAACCTGAGAGTGAAGTGGACACAAGGGGAAATGAGAGATATGGCCTAGGCAAGAGTTTATGTGTATGTGTCCGTTGCTCTTTGGAGGCTTGTACTGACTCTACAGACTTTAAAGCTGTTATCCCCTGGGAACATTACTGGGTATGTTGTTGTGACTTGATCCAGGTATTTGAGAAAGCCACACAGAGAGCGATGCCATTATTTTTGAGCCACAATTAATCTATCAATAAAACAGAGATTGTTGAGGAAGTCCTTTTCAAGGAGCAAAGATTATTCATTTAGGAACAACTAAGGACCTGAAATGGAACAACTTGAAACATGACATCTTAAAATAAAATATCTTTAAATAGAAAAAAACAGATAAATAAGCCAGTAGCCAGTACCAGGCTTTTCCAGGAAGCGTATGAGAAACTGGGAAGTATAGAGAAGTTATTTCTTTGGGATGTGCTTCTAGCCTCCAGGGATCAACATTTTATGGACTACCTGTGTCAGACATCATTCAGCCCACTGAACGGATACTCCATATTGTTTAGCTCCACCTGAAGAGTTTGTCTAATCCCTTTTATGGTGGCTTTTCTGCCCAACATTGGATCCTTCCTCTGCAGCATCACACTTCTCAGTTTATTTGTTGTGGCTAGTTGACAGATTCTGGGTGTCCCAACAGCCTTTGGAAATAAAGAAAGTAAAACCAGAAAGTATTGTTTTCCTCCAGTGAAATGTAAATGCAATTAGCATTCTGAAAATCCAAGTTGGGGATTTTTCTTATTATTCCCAGCCTCTGTTACATGTGCTAGATACCTCTGGGGATGTTGCTGGACAACACTCTATTCTTTCACTGGGCTATTGACTACATGCCAAATAAGATTTCTTTCCAATCGAACACTTCTGAAGATTTAGACACTGTCTCCATCACAATTGGTGGTGTCTAGTAAAACAACTCAGTTCATTTGCTACACCTTGCCTGGGTCACTGGGGAAGTCAACTGTGAGGGACTATTAACACCCCATAAAAATACTTTCTTAGCTTTAAGGCACTGTGCACTGAAAAGTCAGCAGCACTGTGGTGATGGGCTGCCTGAAGGCTGCTGTTGTGAGCATAGTGTGCTGCTGACCCTTAGCAAAACAAAACAAAGAGACAGTGCCTAAAAAACAAAGCTGCAGGGCGGTACTGAAAATCTCTTGTGGAGTTATGAGGAGCACAGTTCCCATGGCCTTGACAAACCACAGGCACACTAGCTACACCTGCACTTACAGAGAATAGCATGCAAAGCTCATCACCTCCTAAATTTTATGTCCTGATCTATCAAGTTTTATGACAGCAAAGATGATTATTTGCATAATAATGTGGCCTATAGAAATGAAGTAATTCTCTGTCTACTGTAGGATGATACTCTTCCTTCATATTGTTCAATAAATATCTGGCTTTGGTTCTCCAGCACAGGCTGTGTTTGTGCTGCAAGTAATGTAACTTGATTGAGCGCAGTGGAGTTTTGCTGAATTAAGTGATGTGGGCATCAGTTCCCAAGGCCATGAGAACTTGCATCAGTTTACCTGAAAGTTGGAGGGTTATTGTGTCTCCACAGAGGTCTGATAGCTGCATGGTTAGCTCTGCTCATTATCAAACTGTCTTTGGTACCAACAGCCATGGTACAGCATAGCCTTCAGTGGTGCCTTCAAAACACCTGGGTATTTTGGGGAGTATTTGGCTCTCAATGAGCTCCATGTTGCACTGGCTTCATTGTTCATTGAAAGCTAACGTGGGCATGTCTGTCTATGCTGTTATTACACCTTCAGTGATGCAATAATGATGTAATCACACCTACAATGGAGTGTAGTTAAACCAACATACTGACTGCTGAAAGACTGCTGAGATATCAGATAAAGAGCCTTCACCTGACCTGTGTTACCTGATGAGTTCCAGCAGCAGAACAGTGGACCCAAAAGGTGTAGGAAAGGCAGAGGAGAGAGAGCACAGGAGGTTTAGGCTCCCTGGTTTAGCTCTCCATCAATACTTCCTCCATTTGCATGATTTACACTGCAAAAGCATGCAAAAAGCATGTGGTTATGAGCTGTTTCTCATTATGTGCTAGTTAACACATGGTACTCACTTTTTTCCATAGTCTAATATAAACAATACATGAATGTGTGTTCCTGTCTCAAGTATATGCTGTCAGTTGCACTTACATGATCAATTATGTTTGGGTCCTGTCTACACTATAGTTAGCAGTCTTGTTCCTTTAATGCATGCCAATGAACACTGGTGAAAATAGCATCCAAAATGCTGAAAGCTGCTGCAAAACCAAAGGCAACCATCTTCTCCTTGTCCCGTTGATAAGGACAAAAATTAGTAAATTTTTATTACAAGAGAGATTCACTGGGATAGATTCTCCAACAGTAAGGGCAAAGACTCCCTGGAGCAGATCGTGTGGGGAGTGAGCAGTCTCCACAACTCATATTGTCTTAAGAATATGGTCAGACAAGTATGGTGAGAGTGGTTAGGACATCAGAAAGGACCGTGATCTTGTGATGTCCCTTTCAGCCTCGTTATCCATGGCACTATGTAGTGCTTCGTCCCACTTCTCTGTTTATTCCTATTCTTTTTTTTTCCTTCCTTCTGTTGCTTCCTTGCTGTTCAGTCCGAGTCTGGCCAGCCCTGAAAATGGAGTTATTTCCTGGGTTGAAGCCATGTTAGCAGCAAACTGCCCTTGTAATAGGAGAGAGCCAGTGGGAAGGAGCAAGAGTGAGGAAGCCAGGTGTTGTCTCAAGCCAGTGACATGAGCCAATATCCACTGGCTGAGAGTGTGAGCTGTCCATGTGTCCTGCCTGCAGCATCAGGCAGAAGCTTCTGTTGTCTTCCACCCCCTTGGGTGTGCTTGCCATTACTATTACAAATCCAGTGCAAATCTTAACACATACTACAGCAGAGCGGCTGTTCCAGACCAAACTGCCTCTTCTGTGCCCCCACGGGAGCTATTTTGGGGTTGGATCCTCAGCTCCACTCTACACCAGCTGTGGGTTTGTCCCTCAAGGACAGTTACCAATAAACCTGGAAGGCTGGTTCTTTTTCTTCTGGGAGAGATGAAAATGGACTCAGTGCATGGAAACCAGCTGGGGTGTGAGCAGAATTGGCCCAAACAGCTCTGGCTTAAAAGAGGCAGCAGCACAGAAAGAAAGTGGTGGGAGGGAGCAGGAGAGGGAAGGAGAACTGGAGAGGGGAGATAGTCATGTGTGTAGAAGAATGAGGAATGAGCGTCAGCTCCATCTCTTTTTTCTGAGTGATTGTGACAGTGAGGTACCATGGCTTTCACTGACCTCAGCTCTTATCCTGGGGTTGATGTGACCTTCTTGCTTCCCTGGTTTAAAACAGTTTTTATTCTATCAGTGTCCCATTCCTTCTCCCCATCCCCAGCTCATTTTTTCTTTTACAGCATGTTAATGAGCAAAGTGCTTATGCAAATGAGAGGCAGAAACAATTGCTTTGAATAAGAAAGGAAATTTTCAGGGTAGAGACAGAATCCAACTTCACTCCACTGAGTGTGTCTCTACTTTGGCTCTCATGACGGCCCTCTTGCTTTACACTACACCTGAAACCACAGTGGTTTTTTTTTTATTTATGTGCCATAATATTAACATTGATACCTGACTTTTTGGTAATACTTTTATACCACTTCATACGCCTATAGAATTGTATAAGCATTAGCACCAATTTTCATTTTCTTGCTGTACAAAGACAACCCAAAGGGGAGAAGCGTTTCATCTCTCCCTAGCTTGCTATCTCTATGCAAATTTTGTGTCCATTTCTAATTGTTCATTTAGAAAAGTGATTTTATGCTGTTTTATCAGCCACCCTTAGTGTGGATGCAGTCACACTAATGTAAAAGTGCTGGAAAGCTGTGTAGCTTAGTCAAACTGGACTATTAGTTGTATGCAAATAGAAATGAGCCTGCCTTAAGGGGCTGTTCTGTTTTTTTCGGCATTAAAGCAATGTATATGCTACTGTGAGCAAATATTTAGAAATGTCAGAGGTGTTCTGGCTAGTATTGCCCCATTTCATTAGAGGAAAAACCTCAAGGATATTTACTGTAAGCATTGCAGGATACGGATGCAAATTCTTTTAAGAAAGGTTTTCCTTCTACCAAGACGTTAACCGGATCCTGAAATTAAATGTGATTTTGTCAATACTTGTTTAGGAAAAAGAGCAGGTAGAAAATGTAAGACGTTTTTTGTGAAGCTGAGAAGAACTAGCAGAACCCAGGGTAGTGTTTATGTAAATCGAGGCCCATTTGTTTTCATTTGACTCCAGAAGTTAGCCGTGTAGCTCACAGCATGGGTACAGGGACATTTTTTCTTTCAACAGTAGGGTCTTTCAAGCACCTTCTGGCTGCGTGGAGGACACAACAGGCTGAAGCTGGGATATAAGAATAGGCTTTACTTCAGGTCAAGAGAAATGTCTGTGTCATGAAGGCTGTAGTCTGGACACCAAACTTAAGGCAACTTCTTTAGCACTTTCCCACCCAGTACCTTGACAGCAAAATCTGGGGCAACCCAATGCATCTTTTATACGAGGGCTTGTGAAAAAAAAAATTAATGGCTGTCATGTAGCTTCTGTCCTCCCTGCCCTATAGCATCCAACATAGAACTATACCTATAGATGGGTATAAAAGGGCAGAAGTAATGACTTGGGGTTCATTCAGAATCTCACCCCTGCCCAAAAATTATTTCTTTATTGCCGTCATTTGAATTTTGCTTTATTGTCTCATATAAAAATGTAATTCATCCACTTCTTCAGCTTTCCAGGGCAGATGAGACCTGAATGTCTAATGTAAACCTTAGTTCTGTGAAACTGAAGAATCTTAGTCTCCTGCAGATTTGTGTCTCAAGACCGAGCCCCCGTGTAGGTCTCCCAGTGTTTGTTAAGTGGCAAGCACACCACACGACAGCTGTTCTGTCTATAAAGACAGTAAAAGGCCCTCCTCTACCTGTCTGGCTTTTTGCACAAAGCTGTTCAGAGCTTAATATCTTTGAGACCTGCGCTCCTCTGCCAAACTGGGTTGAAACTGGCCAATTGACTCAATGACTATTATGAGAGACTCACATACAGACAGTATGATCACATGATCCAAAGAAAATCAGGATAAAATTAAGCAGAAGTAGGTGCTGTTTGCAGGTGAGCAGGATCATTTTTCATCAGTCGCCTCTACTGGTGGGGAGTGCCTTAGGATCTCTGGGATGACAGCAGGGGAAGGGGTTATGCTGGTAGGACATGCAAGAGTGCAGACGCTATGCTGCAGCTTTACCTTGCAGTCCTTATTGCCCAGGAGAGCATAGCCTCACACATGAAGTGGGTGTTCACCAGTGGGTGATGCACACTGAATCCTGCCTGGAATTTAGGGTTTGTTTAATTAATTAATGTACAGGAACACTAGTTTTAGGGCTAAGCTCTTTTATCCTGTTGCTCCCTACCAGGCTACCTACGCCTGGTCTTTGTAGACTATTCACCTGTGTTGTCCAGCTGATTTTACATGTCTCCAGTGGCGGCTAGGATTTTAAACATTTTCCTTTGTCTAGCTTAATGAGGTTGCTGAAAAGGGCTGGTAAAGCTTCTGATAAGCCTCTTGATTTTTATTTTTATTTTCCAGGCCTTATGTGAATCAGCCCTTTTGAATTCATCCACTAGTACCTGGAAAGAGGCCACCAGCACTCGGGGGTTGACAATATTATTAATGCAAGTCATTATTTGTGAGAACATGCTCCTGGCTCATATGAAGCATGTGGATTCCCACTGTTTCAAAGGAGATGGAAATACCTGCTGTATGCAGATAACCCACCCCCTCCTCCCTTTCCTGACCAACAATGCCCACCCCTCAAACCTGGCCCTCTCCAGCAGCCCTCTTGATGAGCAATGTTTATCTGCTCAAGGGTGCCTTTGTGAAACTCCTAAGGTTTTACAGCAGTGTCAGGCTAACAATGTGTAGTATAATTTAGAGAGGAATGGGAAATTATTCATCTGGGTTGAATCACAATAAGAATTTCTCAGATTTGAGGGGGTGGGGAAGTGGGGCGAAACAATAACAAAAAAAAAAAAGGACAGAAATACCCTGATTCGGCTTCAAACTATTTTTTTGGTCTGTTTTCAGTTATTTGGTGCTTTTTAAATTATTCTCCTTTTTCACAGTGTGCAGATGTCTATATCTGTGTAGGCCCATTTTTAAAAGAACCAGAGGAAGTTGTGAAGGTAAAAATAATTACAGGCAGGGAGGTAAGTGGGCTGAATGCAGTCCAGGGTTACCAAAGTGGAACCATTACAAACTAAGCAGGTACTTTCCTTGGGGAAGAGAACCAGCTTTCTAGAGAGAAAAAAACCTGTCAAATCTAATTTATTTTGGACTTCAGGAAGGTGATACCACATGGGAAATTGTACCAAAGGCTGGAGAAAACAGGGATTAGGAATAAAATTGCAAAGAAGTAGCGTGCTGATGAAATTAGCTGATGAAACAAAACTGAGGGACTTTCCAGACAAAAGATATATCGTGAAGGAAGCATTGGGTGACCTTGAGGATGATAGAAACAGGATGAAATTAGATAGTGTAGAGTGAAAGGTTACATTCTTGGGATTAACATGAGAATTTCTGCTATGTGCCATAATAAATAAATTCATAAATTGGAAATGACAGAAGGGGGAAAGGAGCAAGGTATTAGTCATCCTGTGATCAGCTAGTACTACCGTGAGCCACCTCTGGGATGCAGGTGAGAAACAAGCAAATGGAATCTTAGGATGAGAAGGATTTCTGAGACAGACAGGGAATTTTTAATGTCACTGTGTGAGGCTTTCCTGAGGCATTATCTGGAACATTGTCTTCAGCACCAGTCAGTCACATGGCTAGCTGAGCTCCAGCAGGAACGGATGCTGAAGAAGGCTGTGGGGGTGTCCAGGAGAATGGAGAGCCTGTCATATGTGAGGAGACTACAGAAGTGCACCACTTGTCTAACAAAACAAAGGCTGAGAAAGGATATGATTATTCTCTATAAACACGTTAAGGGGATAAACGTCAAGGAGGGAGAAGAGCTATTTAAGCTAAAAGACAATGTTGGCACAAGAATAAATGGGTATAAACTGGCCATGAATAAAAATAAGCAGAAAATTAGAGGAGAGTGACTAACCACCAGAGGAATGGGGCTCTAGAGCAGCCTAGACAACAGGTATAGATGAGGCACACATTTACATAGGTGGAAGGAGGCATGAGGAGTGCCTATGCCCCCCATTAGTGATGAGTGAGCACTCCCACAGCTTGAAACTGTGCTTGAAACTTCTTATGCTTGAGTGACAGCTTGAGACTTCTCCCTCATTCTCTCTGCCCCCACCCCATTATGATTAAGTCTTGACTCCTCTCGCTACAGTGGAGGCAAATGCTCTAACTGCATTTAGGGTGTTGTTTGACCAGTTGAGAAAGGTGTTTATCTAAAATGGTGCTGGCAATGGGAGAGGATTGGCTTCTGTACCTCTGTAGTATGATGTTCTGAAGTCTTTTCCATCTCCAGGATGGAAATGAATAGTCAGCTTTTCTCCTCTAGTGCTACATTGCAACTTCATTAGAGCAAATGTGAAGTGCTTGATAAAAGTAGCTATGTTTTGGAGGGATGTATCTACTTCTATGCTTTCTCTTTCCCCCCCTGTTTACCTCTGAGTTGGATTTAATCTTTTTTTTGACAATGGGCAGAACAACTCTGCCAGTTAATGGATTTCTTGAGAGAGCTGTAGATTCTTCATGGCCAAAGGAGGATTAGGAGACAGGGATGGTAAGAAAAAGGATGGGTGGATTTTTCCTTTTCATTTCCCGCTGAGTCACTGGTCTCTGCATTGTGCTTGTGGCATAGCTGAATCACCAGGGGAATCCAGGCAGGACTCCTCTGATCTCATTTAGGCTAACTTGAATTAGGAAGAGAAGGAAAAAGAGAAAAGGAAGTCAAAGAGGAATTCAACTGTCACAGCAGATTCCAGGTACATTCCTTCTGGTAAATAATCCCAGGTAAGGTGAGTCAAGTGGATCAGAAAGGCATAAGCATACATCTTCATTTCAGTTTGAGAGACGGAAATCAAGACGCTCGTAAGCAGAGTATTGCTGAACTCTTAAGAATTGCTTTGACTAGTTCAGGCTCTATCTATCACATTTGACATTCACTAACACACTGGATTTTTTTCAGCTTTCATGCCTCTCTCAACCACCAATCCCATTTAAATGTTGAATATTGCCTTCACTCTTCACTGTGAGGTAAGACCCTCTTTGTAAACATCTGTTGTCTTTGTGGTAGTGATGGAGCAATAGAAGGAAAGGAGCATGAGAACTGCTCAAGCTTCAAGCTTTGAGTATGGGGACAGTACTGATCAGGAGCACGGGGTGGTGAAATCAGCCTCTAACGTTAGACTCGACCTAAGGTGTAATTGCTTGTGTAATCATGGATGTATTCCAGTACCTCAAACAAGATTTGAGAAGCAGGCTGATATGATTATTTGAAAATGCAAGTACAGGGAGGAGAGCAGATAGAAAGTCCCAGTGTGCTGCTATTCTGTCCTGTGTTGTGACTGTAGTACTTTTAAAATACAGTTCAAAAGTATCAGTTTGGCTTACTGGTATGTATGAGCCCATCCCAGGCCTTAAAAAGTCCTTTGATGAGTTATTTTATTTCATCTGAAGACTTGAAGAAGTCATCTGCCAGCCCAGGCTGCATCTCCCCTTGGATGGTGTCATTAAAAATGTAGAAAAATCTTTGAAAAGTGCTGACAAACCTGATAATGGTGGTGGCACTGGCTTAAAGAGAGACTGCGGAAATAGCTATCTGAAACATATGTGAGTTGGCTGAAGCCTACCTAGTGTAGGGTAGGCTAATCTAATTTTAATCAAGATATGGCTGTTGCTCCTGCAGCTGTACCTGAATTAGATATGCATTTGCCAGCTTACATACTGCTAGCTTGTAGCTGCTGCAACACAGAGGTCAGGCCAGGCTGCAAAACCTACCTCTGAGACTGTGCATGCTCAGCTCTGTACTGCCATGACTCTGCTACAGGCAGAGGAGACAGGATTCAATCCACTGTGCAGGTTGTATCAAATACTCAAGGGAATTTAGACTAAAAAGAGTTTTTGGCATTTCTGTCTCTTAGTCATGCCAGAGTGGGTTTTTTGCTGGAGGTCTAACTGCTTGCGTCTTGCCTACACTTTTCTATCCACAGCATCACAGAATTAGGGCGAGAATGGACCATTGTGGTCCATCTCATCTAGCCATGTTCAAAAATAGGCAGTCTTAAACCCCATCACCTCTCCCCTCAACCATTTAAAATTGTATGCAGCTCTTGGAAAAATAACCAGTCTCCAGACATGATTGCTGCAGATGGAGAATCTGGTATACCTTATAAGTAATATATTAGTATAGTACATGCAAGTATTTGGCCCTGGGCTTCTCTAGCTTTGCTTAACATGTCTTTTTTTTAATCATGCACTCCTTCAAGGCTTTCCCACAGACCCACAGTCACCTGCAAAGAGAATATATTATGCTGAGGCAGGGTAATCGGGAATGAGAAGAGAGGAAGAGCTTTATAAAACTAGGAAGCCTGGAACAATTAAATTCAACCCATTGACAGAGCAGGAGAGATGAGTTGACAGTAGAAAGATAACCTGTTTGTAAATGCAGCCCTATTTTATCTTCCCACCAATTAAATTAAGTTTTCTTTGGCCTTCAGATAAAAAACCCCCAAACTAAATAAACACTGTTATGCTGCATACATCTTAATACTTCTAATCTTCTGTCTAGCAGAGCAAAAAATTAATATCTTCCTGCCTTAGTAAGAGGGAAAACAGATGCCATGGGGAGGAGGAAATGGGAGAGAATGAGCAACCCTAGGTTTCAGTTTGTGTGTCCACACGCACATGCACACGCACACATGGAGTCAAAAATAGCTTTGTGAAAGGATTTTTAAACCTCATTGTAATAATGCACAAGTATGCCAAAAAGAAAAGCAATGAAAATACAGCACTTTCACTTTACCTCAGCAACCCCAGGCAAAATCATCAGTCTAGCTTCAGCAGGTTTGTCCCATTGTAAAACTAAAGGCCTCTGCCTTTGCTGTGCTTAAGCTTGAGGATAAAGCATACATGTTGGCAGCCCCAAGGAAAATCTATGCCTGCCTTTCTCCTTGAAGATGTGGAGGAAATCAGTTGAGAGCTATGCTCTTTCATAACACTGCTGCCTGCAGCCTCAGGCAGCTGAAGAAAAACCCTGAGCAATTCCAGTAGTGCTGGCAGAGCTGTCCAGTGCAACACAGCATGCCTGTGGTCTGCACCCAGCTGGAGTAAAATCAGGGAAGCAGCTCAGGTGATGAACCTGGCACAAGGCCACAGAGGAGAGGTGCTCCAGGAGTCCCAGTGCAGAAGATGATAATGTGTCCTTCAAATGAAGGATGCCCTCAAAGTTTGGGCTTTTCCCAGTCCCCTCAGTTTTTGTTTCCCTTTCTTATGCTACTGAGTAAGTGCTCGGCAGGCCTCGATGCTGGAGGAGTGTGTGATTGCACTGCTGCTCTTGGAGCCCAACGTCCTCACAGGCAGAAGGGAAAAGGAAGCTGATGAATATTGCATGATCAGAGGGAGGAAGAGAGACGGGGCAGTGGCTGCTCTCCTCACAGCAGAGAGTCAAACACACACACACATGCCCAGGAGATGCTTGCAATATCAGCAAAGACCTCTCTGGCCTCTTCCCCTCTCCCTATCCTGCATCCTAACAGCATGTCCCAATGCTCTGCACTGCCGACCATGGCTCGCTGGACACCAGGGCACTCAGGTTTTTCTTTTGGGTGTCAGGAAATGCTTCCTGCTTTTCCTTGCTCTCATTCCCAGGCTTAGCTCTCCAATGGGAGAGGTGTGATGTGTTTCCAGCTCATCCCCTTTGCCTCAGAGGTGCCCTATTCCGATGCAGAGCTTACATCACAAGGACACATTGTCAAACAAGCCCCAGCTCTGTGTCCTGGCTTGGTCACTGCTGCGGATGCACAGCCACTGCTAATACACAGAACAGCATGTCAGGCTTGTAGGGCTGGATCTCCGCTGCCCCTGACCCATGCGGTCAGAGTGGCAGGGGCTTTTTCTCGTCCTGCATCGATGCCGACGACAAGTGCAACTCGCTGTCCTACCACGGCCCCCAGCGCTGCTCAGGCAGCATAACGAGAGCTTACAATGAGAAGAAACCATCCCCTCAGGATGCTCCCTGTGCAAACGGAGCTGTGGGGGACTGGGGCAAGAGCGCGTTGCAACAACGCTGTGTTCCTATTCTCAGGCACAAGGCTGGAAAAAGCTTTATCCTGTCCCTCGCCTCTCTTCCACCATGTCAGGCACAGGAATGCAGCAATTAAAAATCATAGTACCCCATTACCAGACCATCCATGCAAGTCTGACAGGGCCAAATGCCCTGCTCATTACTGGGAGCAGAAAAAAAAACTGTGGAATGTCTAAACTGTAATTTAGACTGTTGGACGGTTTTTCTGTACCAACTTTCTTAGACATAAAATAAGGAATTTACCATCATTCATAATATTCCTTTATTTTGTGCCGCTGAGCATCATATCTCCTCTGCAAGCAGCTGGCACAGCTTAAAGCAACTCTGAAGCTCCTGCACACTGCAGCGGGTTGTTTGGTGATGCAGAATTGTAACTACAGATAATAAATATTGTGCTACTCTCTTTGGATGCAACTGTCAAACTGGACAGAACTGTGTTTGTTTTACTACCTCTTGTAAAAAAAAGCTAGCTTACAAATTTCAGTGAAGGAAAGTTCGCCTTCATTCAGACTAAATGTCTGCTGGTTTCATTTTATCCTATTATCCTTTACTAGTCTGTCTTGGATCAGACTATTGCTACTTTAGCTTGTCACAGTTCCTTTTCACACAGAACTACTTTCTGTAGTTCTGAACAAAACCTCTTCATTTAGATTTGGTTTATGTACAATTCCTATATTTTTTCCTCCTTGAAGTATATTTTCAACATGGACCTGAACCACAAATATTACTTTTGTGTCCCAGATTCCTAAGCACCTCAGCATGTTTCATACATGCATGTTCACAGGTGCGAACTGTCAGAAGAGGAAAATTATGTGTGGAAATGTGATTTTTAGAAGCATTCTGTATCAGCATTATTTTCTTTTCATTGCCATTGATGATAAAGTACCACTTCCTGACTTCAGGGGGAAACAGAACTGAGTTAATGTTGAAGTGTTTTAAAAATCCCACTCACTGCAAAAAATCTGTAGTAGTAGATCCCCAAGGTGAAGATTTTATTCACACAAGACAGGCAGTTCAGACACAAAATGAACTATTGACATAAACAAAAGATATCTCAGATAACTAAAACTAGAAAGCTTTTTTTTTAAAGCTAATTCCCACTGTCTTCTATCTGTCATTTGTTTATTTGCTGTATTTCCCTCCTTTGTATAATGTAACTAGACTAGTGGGGGTTTTTTATTTGACTTTTCCATGGCCTTTCAATCTAAAATGTTTCTATTTTACATTAAAATAGGAGAAAAAAAAGTAAAAAGGTCTCAGTTGAAGAGATTAATACATCTGTGTCCTCTGTGACATCTACATGGCTCTGCCTCACAGAATGACTGTGGTTCTGTAGGCAGAGAGATACCTTGGAAACCCAAAACATACACACGAGCAAGACAATTTTGTAAGTTGGCCGTATAAGCAAGCACCTTTTTATATTTTCAGTTCTCACATCTAGTTCAGCTGGCTATGGAGTATGTTAACAGAAATGAATCACTGTGTAGTAAGCTATGCCATAGATTTGCTGTTCATTAACTGCTCTGTGGCAGCTTTTTTTTGTGCTTGCACCTACCTCATTGTAGATGTGATCCTGAAACTGAGGTAAGAATGTGAACTTGGCAGCTACCACAGATTAGCTACCGCAGTATTAATCCACTCCAGGTAGCTAGACCGGCTACCCATTGGATGGGAAGGGGTTGAGAAGCAAAGCAACTTCTTCAGGGATGAAGGCAGCATTTATAGACTGAAATCTTCTGCTTCTAGTTTCTTTCCCTTCCTCAAGCTTCTGTGTTATCTCAGGCTTTCTCTGTTTTATGCATGGGACTCTTCTTCTGTTCAGATGACCTTTCAAAGTTTTAAGACTCTGCTCCACTCTGTGTTTTATAAAGTCTGAGTCTCAAAGTGAAAGCATCCAAAGTCCCAGTGTGGTAACTACTTCCCTTTCTGTGCTCCTCTTTGACCCTGGAGCCACAGAGGCTCGGAGGGGCTGTAGATCTTTGCCTGTATGGCTGTGGCAGTGGAGTCACTTCCTAAATTCTTACAATGAATGCATCTGATTTCCTTATGCGTTGTGCTTCATGCATATGCCTATGTATTCACATGCACACTGCAGTAAGTTCTTTCTGAGATGTGATCACAAATTGTTCTGTTTACACAGAAACCTAAAAATGCTGCACATACGTGCATATAAGATTATAGGAAGCATTTGCATTATTTGTCAAGTAGTATGTTTTATTGCTCAGCACTGTGCGAGCAGGCAATAAAAAACCTTGCCTTTTGTGTGATTCAGACCTTGCCCTTCCCTCTGCACACGTTCATCTATTATTTTTTTTTTTTTGGAGGGGGACATAATATTTAATATTATTCTTACCCAGTAACAGTACTGGAGAGTATTTTTCAGATGCTGCCTCCTCTGTTTCCATTCTGAAATCTGTTCATTTTTCTTTGGGAACTAGGGATGGATTTAGGAAACTAATTTCAGAACAAATAAGAGCGGATAAATGTGGAGCAGGTGCTGACAATTTAAATGGGAAGGAGTGGCTGCAAGGTGCAAATGGATTTTCTCACTGCCCACCCTATGGAGGATGTAGCAGTCTTACCTGAAGCAAGTAGAACACAAGCCTTAGTTTTGTCCAACTGCAGCTCAATTAAGAGTATAAAAGTGTTTTCCTGCAAGCAGGTGAGTTTTTTTATGAACTGTTGGGCAGCAAGAAGAGGATGGAGCTAGTAAAGTGGAAAGGGACTCCTTTGGGAAGTATGTTTTGGATGATCTGGTGCTTCTTTTCTTTGATCCTAGGGGCTCCTAATAGCTTTAGAGATGTGATTATGCTGGAGACCATCGTGTCCTTTGCTACTGCTGGAAAAGCATGCCTCTCACCCTTCCCACAAACAGCATTGCAATGATTTCCCTTCTGAGTGCTGTGGGTAAGTGAATTACATGGAATGAGATTTCCTCTTGTCTCTGGATAAAGCTGGGTGACCGAGTGTAAAATTGAGAGAACTTTGCTTTCCCAATCTATCATTGCCTTCCCTTAGTCCTCTCTGTGGCATACCTGTGGGGCCTGATTCACTGCAGTTTAAAATGGTGTGAAGACAGTGTAAAAGAGAGACTGCTAGCTCTTTAGTATGAATTGTCTGTCCCACTGAGATGGCTGCTGCTTGCTAAAGCTGCAGCCCAAAGGGCTGCAGGATTTTTCTGCGCTTGTTATTCTTTCTGTTTCACCAGTGCAGCAGGTCTCATCATGCTCTCTCTAAGGGGAAGGCCGAGCCTATAATGCACACAGACAAAGCTATGAAGTGTCTGGCTCCTTCTGCAAGGTCCATGCGCTCTTGGCACCCGCTTCACAGCTGTTTCAGCCCCTCTCTGGCTAAAGCAGCTAAACTTATGATTGCTGTAAGCTTCTCTAAGACCTAATCCTACCTGCTTTTAAGGTCTGATCCTCCTCCTAAGAGAAGGGCAATTGGTGGGATGTACATCACATTAGCAGCTAGGAATAAAAGCTGGTTATCTCTCACCTGGTTACTCTAGAGGTCATTGAACCAGCATTTGAAATGGATGAGCTAAAGCTTATAAGGAAAGTGCCTATGATTGCTGTATGTCTGGAGGAAGGAGTAAACATAGAGTAGCATTGGGCTCTGGAGTAGTGTGCCAGCTTGCTAAACTAAGCCTCGGCATCCATTGTAAGTAAGTGGAGGTTTGTAACAAGCTTCTATGTTATGGAGGTTTCAGTGGTAACACCAACCTAACAATGGGGGTCAGAAAAACAATATCTTTCCAATCCAGGACTGTAATATGATCTTTAGTTTTCTTGTGAAAACTCTCCTGAAACAACTCTTACGCTCTCACTACAGAGATCAGTTTTCGAGCGTGGTGTGTGAGCAGTTAAAACTGGCATGACAGGGGGCAACAATTTGTGACCTTTCTGGGTGAAAGGAAGAATGGTCTGGGACAAGCTCAAGCTTCCAAAACCATCCTTGCTGTCTGACTGCACAGCATTTGTATGTGCAGGCTTCGGGATTCTTCTGCAGGTATCTCCTCTGAGCTCACGCGGTGGAAATGATAAAACTGAAACCCACAGTCAGTGGTGAAGAATGTGCTCTCTGCATAGAGCTAGCTGATTGCAAAAACCTAAGTGAGAAACAGTAATTGCTTTCTAAAAAGATTATTAGATGTATGAAGTGGCTTTATAAGTGCTCCACTTGGAAGAGCGATGGGAAGGTGGATAACTTGGCTGTTGGCTTGTAGTCATCATCTAGGAGTCTAAGACATTTTAACTGGTTTCTCTGCCTGGGTGTTCTAGGGCAGCCCCAATCTCTGTGTAATGTTGCTGATGGTGGTCTGATCTCAGCAGCAGGAGGACTGTAATAGTTGCTGTTCCCCTTACTACATTTTAAGTGACTTAGAAGGTAGCCTTGAGCTAAGAGACCTTCTGCCACTGCCTAGTGTGACATGACACCCTACTTGTAAGGTATTAGACTGTGAGATAGAAGTGAGAGGTGGCAGCTTCTGAAACTGAAGCAAAGCTTCAAGCCTCTGTCAAAGTTGTTTTCATCTTTCCTGCTTTTTCGCTGGAGAAAATGATAACCTTTTCCTCATGACTACCAGGCTTGTACACTCGACTATCTCAAATGCTGTGAATCAATTGTCAATGGCTGGATGACAGTGTTTGGCAATGCTGACTTGAATTGTTCATGCTGCTTTGCCATCCTCTGAGCATTGGGTGGGGGAGGATAAGTGACTGAGGTGTGGTGGCACAGGAGATGCTTGGGCTAGTTTTGCTGGAGCCCATTGTCTCCTCCTAGAGCATTTGGATCAAAAGCAGACACAAGTCAAGCCTCTTAAGGTGTAGAGGAAAAACAGGTGTTAAATGTCTCCTTTGAGGGTATGGCTCTTAACCTTTTGGCTGACTGTGTTACTTGGTCACAGTTTAACTCCAGACTCATTTACATTCAAAACGAAAGCCTATAAACCATGGAATGATGGCTTTGGCTGTGCTTTGGCTGTGTCATTTTTTTTTTGCCTTGGAAACATGATGAATGTTATCATATAATATTGCCTGGAGAGTGGGACTCCTGAGAATCTACCCAAAAAAAAAAAAAAAAGGTGGTCTCAGCTGCTGTTAAGTAACTCGCTGTTTCTCTGAAGATAAGAACTCAATAGCCCGGGGTGGGAGGATACAAACCAGCTGTGGTCACTGGGAGCCAAAACAGCTATGTATACCCCTGTCCTGGAGGAATGGAATTGATGGCAGCAATAAAAGCTGTTTGGCAGCTCCCTGGTCAGCACAAATACTTGTAGTGAGTAATTCTAGCTTTTCCTGTGCTCCCTGTTCTGGAAGAACAGAGTTGCTGCTTCCTCCTCTGAGGAGTGGAGATCAGTGTGGTAGCATCACGACTGACTAGCTTCAGTGAGATTCTTGGTGTGTGAAGACAAGGTATTACCTCAGAGAAAAGCTGCCAACTCCTAAATTGAAGAGATGGCTGCGATGGTTCATGCAAGGGAAAAGCTCTGATGGAGAAAGGTACCTTCTTTGGGTTTAAATGGAGGTGAGTGAGGACACCTAGGCAACAAATGGCTTCAAAGCAGGTAAAGGGTGGTAAAGGACTCTGAAGACTTGAGAAATGTTGCCACTGTAGATGGCAGCAGTATTCCCTTAGAAGTAAGGTGAGGGTTAGGCAGGACATACAGTTGCCTTGACTTAGGTTTTTATCTTTTCTCTGGAATATCTTATGATAACCTTTGGGATCAAAGGAAAAGATGCCTTTCCATGAAGAGGAACTGAAATGCTTTCTGAGCTTATCACGTGCCATGTCAACTAGAACATCTGTGGCAGAGAAACCCAGAGAAATGTTGTGAGGGACTTCTGTGGAAACCTCCTTTGCACTTGAAACAAAACATGTAGATGCTTCTCAGGGTAAGTATGATAAGAACAAATATGGTCTATAGTTCTCTGCAAACCACAGTCGTACTTCATAGTGGAAATCAAGCTGGTGTAACTCCTTGTTGCCTCTCTCTGGCTGTAGATGCTGCAAAAAGCAGCCTATGCAGCGCTGTTCTGCCCCAGACAAACTGCCTCGCTGTACATTGTTTCTCCTCTTGGGCTGGATGTAGAGGAAAGGATTCTGGTACGACCCAAGGGACTGGGTTTCTCTGGGACACTATAAAAACACGGGTGGTTTGGAATGACAATGGTAAGGACTGTCAGTAATGGGGAAGAACTGAATGAGTTTCATAATTAGCTATTCATACAGTCCTGTGGAGCATGATATCAAGGCCTAACCGTGAGAGATCTTCAGTCTTTGAAACAATTCTACAGACATCTTGATGTAGAGCTAGTTTCACTTTAAGTGGAACATCTGGAGGTAACATTTGTGCCTAATGTAGTAGCTTGTGCTATAAAACCAAAATGCCATTTACTCAAAAAGCCATTCATAGTCTGTGTCCTTCATCATGAGGAGATATCTTCTAGATAGCTCTAGAAGGTCCCTAAAAAGTTCATTAAACTGATTTGTTTGTACTGTTTCTGTGGTACAAGCAATCTTTTTTTTTTTTTTTTTAGAACAACTCTGTGACCCTTGGGGTGGCTGCAGCTAGACAGTATTCATAACTAACTCTTAAAAAAACCCCAACAAACCCAGGAAAAAAAAAACCCACCACCATCCTTCAGGATTAATTCCTAAAAGGCATGTCTTCTATGGAAAGCAAACTACAGCTACTCATATGTTCTCTCCCCTCCTGCCACAAGCAGGCTTGAAACTAGGATTTGAAATGCAGAGACCTCCTTTCCTGTGAACTTCACGTTGATTCAGGAAGTATCTGGTTCAATATCCTCCTGGGAGGGAGGCAGTAATAAATATAATATCTAATGACTGGAACTGTGCAGGAAAGCACTCTCTTATTCCCATAACTTGAGTGGCATAATTTCAAGTCTCTCTAAAATGGGAAAGTAATAGAATAAACTTCAGGTTAAAAAACCAAAACCAAATCCAACCCTGTACTTAAGTCACCCGCTGGCTACGGCCATTTACAGAAAGGTCGGATAAGCAGCTGAGTGAGTTGTTCCCCTCATTTTGACCCTATAATGAAACAGTCCAGGCAGAAGACCTCTGGGCTTGCCTCTGCTGTAAGGCAATGCTGCCTTACTGAGTGTGTTAGTCTCAATGTCTTAGTTCTGAACTTGGTAGAGCAGGGGTTTAAGGCAGAGCCACCTAACTACAATACCCAAAGTGCAATCCCTGGGATGTTGGTTATTTCGGTGTGATCCTCCCCCACGCCCCCATCCTGCCTTCTAAACCACAGAAGTATTCTCCTGTCGAAACTGATGTATATCACATGCAAAATTCAATTTTTTTTCTGGCAAAAAACTTTGTCATCTTTCTGACAGCTTTCCAGCCCTTACTCCAGGATGTCATTAAGTGAGACAATTTCATCAGAACCAGCTGTGGTAGTCCTAATATCACCTTGCCCTTTGCTACTGGGCATTGGCAGCACCTGCAGACTTCAGGGATGATAAGCAAGAGATTTCTTTAACATGTGCCAGACTTGGCAGACTCAGTATGTTGTACAGCTGCTGGTTAAAATCTTGGTCCTATGTTGTATAACTTACCCTAATAGAACACAGTTTCTGTCCTGAAGAACCATGGGCAATTAACACTCCCTCTCTTGAAATCTGCTATAGGAATGTAGCCTGATTTGCTTGTTGGCTAGTAGAAGGAAGCACTAAATTGTCTGAAGGGAAGGGGCATATGTGTGAAACAGGTCCTTGAGAAAGAGGGAAGCCAGAGTTGCCTCTGATCTCTTCCTTCCTGACCAAAGGGAACTATGAGGAGAGGACAGATGGCAGCTCTCAAATTATAACTTACGAGGACTGCCTGCTGTCCTCCTGTGATGATCCAATGTACACCTGACGGTCACTTCTCTGCGGCCTCTAGACAGATGCCACCACTAACCTGGACTCATTGCATCTAACTGGGAGCCATGGTGAGAGCTGCTGAGCAGCCATCAAAAACAATGCCTTTGTTCAGTAACAATTCCCACTCTCTGCTGATGGAACCATATTCTGGGTAGGAAGGGATTGGTGAAGGTTTTTCCATAAAATCTTAACTCTTGTATTCGAGGTAATCTAGGATTGGGGTAAGTCATATAAAATATCAGCCTTCCTTGAGAAAGGCACCAAAATAAATTTTTGCCTCTTTCAGATATTTAAGATTAAAAAAATCAGATGAGTGAAACAAATGCAGTAGAATCACCTTTATCTTTTGCAGATGTACTTAAATGGGAATGAAAACTTTTCCTTAAGCCTGTGGCTTGGACTTGTCTAGTGAGACTGTCATGACAGTGTCCCCTTTCATCTTTCTTCCCACACCCTCCCCATGTCACTAGACATTCAGGGATAGACGCTCATGAGGGCATTTGAATTTCCATCTGAAGTTATGCCTTTTTGACACTTCTGTAGTACTTATTTCTGCTTCTTCCTTTGCAGGAGGCTGGAGACCACAGGATATGAGAATCAGCTGGTAGCAGACAGCAATGTGAGAAGCCAGAACATTGGGACTGTTGCAAAGCATAGAATTTTCAGATAACTTATTGGAAGACTTGTAGAGGAGAAGCATTAAGGATAGATGATCCTGCCCTTCTGGGGATGTAGAGTACCAGTGAGTTGACAAACTCTTTTCTCTGCAAGTTTCTTCTAAAAAGTGCTTAATTGTTAGCATTTTGGCTTTGGTGGATTCTACCTTCCAGCAGGCTCTTAATGGACTAATAAGCTCCATCTAGTCTGAAGCTCCTCTACCACCTGCGTAAGGCTTGCTGCTCTGGTTGTAAAGAAGACCTATACAGAAACTGAGGGTGTTTAGTAGAACCCCTCTGATATTTCTGTAGTAACACTTTTTTTTTTTCTGGGGGAAGTGGCACAGCTCTAGGCATAAGCTCTGTGCTGTTGTGTCATTTTTATGATATCATAGAGGTGCACCAAACTCCTCTGCAGAAATTCAGTGAAACCCTGGGTTGAAAACAGCCTGAGGTAGTTCCTGATTTTAAAATTGGATCTTTAAGTTTATCCTTGAACTTCCATCTATTGATCCAAGCCTTGCTGTTTTCATGTCAGTGTTTCAAATGGCTAAAACCATCCTAGCTACACCCACAGTTTTAGTTCCTCCTGAGTTATCTGCTAAAGGTTAGAGCTCATCTGAGCTTTGGCAAATGATGAAATAATGTGCTATTTAAGTGTTAATGTGGGGCTAATAGCCCATGTGGATTCACTTCAGTTCCTTCTGCTTCTTTCCTCCTAGGTTTACTTTCATTGTAGTGCATCAGCCTGTGTCGCAGATGCTATGAAATCCTGCATACCTCACTGATCTCCTGAGAGGTAAAAGCTCTCTTTTTTTTTTTTGAGCCAGTACAAAAATAGGAGGCATCAACACTGTTTTCTGTAGTGAAGGTGTGGCTTCAAATGCGTTGTGCCCTGAAGTTTAGGGCACCAGCTCAGACTGTGGATGTAAGTAAATCTGTGCAGGGATTTCTTAAGCTATACAGTGTCAAAAAGCTGAAGGCTGTCTATGTATTTGTGTGCTTGTACTAACCTTCCAGGAAGTTTCTCTGAATTTTCTGGAGCCTCTATGGTTGAAGACCAGACATGGGGTTGTAGTGATTTTTAGACAACCACTATATCTTCTGAGAATGAAATGGCATTAAAGGCTATTCAGTCTAACATGTGAGATGGCATGGAAAGCCATGAGCATTTGCAAAGGCTCATGCTTAAACAGGAGAGCTTAACTAACTGGTGGGTTTAGTTGGTCCTTTTTGAGGATAGGTGCTCCTAACCAACTAACTGGAAGGAGAAGGAATGGCTGAACCCACCTGTGTTCTGCCTCCTATTTCACATCAGGATCCAAGTCCATCTTAGAGAAGCTCTGGCCTATCCTATCACTCAACACAGGATCACTTAATGATGTCTCCAATTTCTTGTGTTCCTCCTGAAAATGCAGTAAGCTATGGAGTTTGAAAACCATTATAGCTGGGATTAACTTGTAAATTCCTTGTAAGTCTGCATGGGCTGTTGTTATAAAAGCTCTCCTTCCATAGAGTCAAGTGAGTTAAGTAATCAGAAGTCCTCCCATGGTAGAGTGTCTGCCTTAATGCTGACTTCAGGGTGGATATTTACAAAGGGTTGACCTTGAGAGGTAGCAACCAATATTTGTAACATCAGTGCCATCGTGAGGAGCAGAAGAATGATGCTCTGTCTTGTGTTGCAGTTCTGGCCTTCATTGGAAGACTTTTGTTACCAGCTCTCGTAGTGGCTTGTGTTGCTCTAGAAGTAAGCGTTGCTTTGCTTCTGGATTATCTGAAGTGATGGCCTTAGTTCTGATACCTGCGGTGCATGGATCTCTGAATTACCAAAGCTCTGACAATCTTTCAATTGCTCTTGCTACCTTGCATGTGAACTATTTTTAAAGTGTTTAGAATTTTAAAAATATTTTTAAAGGACATGATGTTTCTGTAGACAAAGTATGTTTATCTGATCTGTATGAATATAAAAAAACTCTGGTGTTTTTCTCTTCCTGCTTCTCCTGTACCCAGATATTTTTGGCCCTGATTCTGCAGCCTCCCTCCTCTCTTCCCCCCCCGTTTCAAAACTCCTTCTCTCCTACATCCTTTAAAGTACATTTTCATTCTACAGATGCTCTTACCCTCATCTGCTCTGACAGCCTAAGATCCTTGCTGGTCTATTAATTTAATATTCATGAATATAAGCAGAAAGGACTCTAGTGTTTTACCACCAACCTGTTCCTTGGCCAGGACAAGGGGCAAAATCTTGCCTGCTGCGATCATTATTTCTTCTAAGGCCTGGTTAAGTCCATAACAAGTCAACTGTCTGCAGGGCAAGACACCATTTACTTGTGTCTGGGGAATTTAAGACTCAGTGTGAAGCCTATTTGCACACTTTGAATATTGACCCCTTGCTTATAAGACAGGACACAATTTTTATGAAGTGTTTTGGGGAGAATTAAATCTTTTCTTCCATTTCGCCCTTCCTCTCCTGTCCAATCCTACTTCTTGGGGGATTATCTCAAAATGTAGACTTGAAACAAGCCCTGAAAAATGGAAAGGCTCCAGGTACTAACCTGGAACTTGAAGTCAAAGGCAGAGTGGGAGAGCGGTAGCTAGTGTTGCTTTTAGCTAGTGTTGTTTCCTGATGTATAAGTCAAGGTACTTACTAGGTGCAGTTGAGTTTGAACTGTTCCCTGTGTCATTGTAAAGGTATGGAATATACTACAGACACATAGAGGGATGTGATGGAGACAAGGCAGGTCCCAGAACCGCTGAAGGCGAGTTGGAAAATAAGAGATCTCGCAGCTCCTGAGTATGAAGCAGGTGGGGAGAAAGGAGTAGCCCCTCTTAGAGCAATGCTGATGTTTGTCTCTGAAATTCATACTGCATCCTAAGCACTTTTGCTATCTGTTCTTTGGAGGCAAATGAGTTACACTTTTGTGTGAGTAGGTGACATGACATGTCAGTGTAAGTGCACAGACAGCTCCTACAATCTTTTGTAACCCTTTGACCATGTGTTTGCTTCAGCCTGGGAAGTCCAAGTACTGTTTCTACCGCAAAGTTAAACTCAATTTGAAAACAAAGTAACATTAATATTCAGAAACTCTACCTGTAATAGCAACAAAATGTGTTGCTATTAGCATGCTAGCAGTTGAGCATGATTCTTTCTTGTAACTCAAGCCACATGTGACTAGTTATGGTGACAATGTATGATCATCCTGCAGCCTAGCGATACTAGTTCCACTGAAGTGCAACCCTTTTCTATTCCTTCCAGGCTGGTTTTAGACTCTAGCGCTACTTTGGCTGGCTGAGACTGACTGCAAGGGCTTGGGAGGATGTATTTGGAATTCAAAAGGATATTGATCAAGTGGAGATACTGTCCAAAATGAACCAGATGGAATTCAAGACAAGTGTAGAGATTTGCCCTTAGGAAGGAGAAATCAAACACGTGAATACAAATGGGGGATGACTCTCTCAGCAGCAGTGCTAAGGAAGACCTGTTGGATTAAATGATCTGCAAATGACAAGAGTCTCATTCCATCTTCAAAGGAAAGAATGGGGGAGGGGAGAAAGAGTCCTGAAGGAATGATTAGAGTAATGCTTGCGTACAGGGAAGAAGCAGTACTTCTAAGGAAGCTTTAGCTGGAGCATTTTGCTCAGCCTTGGTAACAGCTTTGGTGAATTGGGCTCTTTTCACAAGGAGCATTGTGAAGACAGCCTCTCAGAGGAAGCACTAAAATACAGAGAGATGGGAATATGAGGGCTCATTTACTGGAGACTTGGGGGTAGGGGGGGATGTTAAGTAACTTACCTTCTGTATGGGTGAGGAGAGTATGAAGTAAAGGCAGACAAATCACTCTAATAGATGCTTCAAGAAAGCATTAGAATTATCTTCAATTTACTTTTTAAGTGACTGGATAAGGATCTTCAGAAATAGCCAAGGTAGGGCTGTCTCTCCTTCCTCAAGGAAGGATAGGAGGGGCTTTCCAGCCCTATGTGTTCATGATCTGTCAATGATTAATCAGATTATGACTACTTCATTTGACCTCGAGAAAAGATATTCCTAATTTCTAAATCAAAACTGCCATTCAAGAAAAATGAGTAGTGGCTTTGGGACCTTCCTGCGCCAGCTTCTCATTTATTCCTTTCTATTTGCAAGTTGTGCTCACTGGGTAGGGACCATATAGTTACCGCAGTGCCAAGACTGTCCTCCAGGGTGCTAGTATTGGAGACATATCCAGAATTTACAGTCTCTGCCCATCTTTTTAGTTGTCTCCAGGATCAATGTAACTCAAACTTACTTGTATGTCTCCCATTCAGGGTCAGGGTTCAAGAGTCATCTGCTTTCTGAACTTTACCCTGCTCTGTTATTCTGGTTTTTGTCTTGGAAGAGTTGTTAGGAAGTGGATACCACAGGCACTCGCTGACAAACTACAAGCTAGTAAAACACTGACCTGAGAGACAGCTAGCAACTGACGCTGGGATATGACAGGAGAAAATCCTGTGAAATACAGTTGTAAATGCACTGCAGATGAAATGGCATTCCTTGCATTGCTGCAGCAAGACTAGGGACTTTATCAAAGGTAGCTTACAGGATATGTCAATCTTGTGTACAGCTGCAGTTAAAGAAAAGACAGGCCTTAATAAATTTCTTCACTGAAATATGCTTTTCTTCCCCCTCACCCCTGCTGTCAATGGCTTGCTTTTGGTTACCTTTCTAAAAGGAGTGGTTGTATGTGAAGAAGAATCTCAAGAATATTTTCCTGCCTTTCATCTTTCCTTTAGTAACTTGCTCAGTCTTTCATTCTGTGCCTCCACAAGGGCTGTTTTCAGAAAGAAACTGGACAGTAGTCAAAAGGCCACAGTAGTTCAATGAAAGTATTGAGTGGCTGAACTGAAGTGTTGGAGTAATGCTTCAGAAATGTCCTGGTTAGAAGGAAAGGCATGGCCCAGGCAGTAGAGGATGCTAATTTTGCTTTTCCCAATGGTTATGCAACCTCTGGGAGCATCCTATACCATCACATACATCTTTTCTTGTAGCAGATACACACGTGTGTTCCAGTGAGTATAGAGATAATGTGAGCAACCTTCCCTGTGAAGAAAAGGAAAGGGTCTTGCTGAGATGGCAAAAAATTCTGTAGGACACAGAGGTGGTGGTTGTCTTCTTTGTAAAATGATCTTTCTGAATATCCTGGGCAACTTTTATCTGCGGCATCAAATATTGACTGTGGCTGTTCTTGAGGTGATCTCCAACCACTGCTGTGGCAAATGAAGTCCCAGGGTCCCCCACGGTCTGGGGGTCCTTCATACAGCAATCACCAGGAGCGGGATAGGTCACAGGGAGCTTCCCCCCACCCTGAGCAGGGAGCGGAGCAGCTGAACTGGATCACTAACTCAGAATCCTAGTGTAAAGTACTCTTGTAGTACATAGCAAGTTCTTTCCAAATACTTCCATATTCTGTTTTAATACAGTGCTGCTAATTGCAACAGCCATGTACTGTGAAATTTGCTTAAGATGCTCAGTAAAACATCTGCTGACACTTTCAAACTTGTGCTCTTCCTGAGTGGCTTAAGACTATTGCCCTACTGCCCAGGTGCCCAGAAAATCTGGACTGTAGCTGCCCAAGGGTGGGATAAAAGAGGGTAGTGGTAGGGTAACAATTGCTGGTGGATTATAGTCTGGCTAGTTTCTGACTAGTGGCTACAGCTAATGCTCTGACCAGGGGGACTTTGACAAAAGGTACTTACTGTTTTTCCTTAAATGTATAGTGATAATATACAGGTGCTGATATGACTGCCTGAGGAGTTCTTGGTGCTTTCTAATATAACATTAAGCCTTCTCCATGTACATCTTGCTGCATTCTAATGTGTCTTGCAAATGCTTCAGTAGGCAGAGACTACAGTGAAAAAGGTATCATATTCTGTTAACACTAGTAGCTCAGTAACTACCTGTGTAAGATGCTTAGTCAGGCTGCAGCTGTCGTGCTGAACATCTTTCCCATTGCAGGCGTTAACTTCATGCTATGTGGATACAACAGGGCTGTCCTCCTACTTGAGGAAATACACTGGGGGAAAAGTGCATGTGTAAGTTAAACTGCCCCCCCTCCCCTTACATTTGCCTAATGAGGTACCTCAAAATGCTGAGGCTTTTTTTATTAATGTGTATAGCTAATTCACCCCCTTCTGGTGCAATGGAGAAATGAAGATATAGATTTGAAATGGTATCAAGTGACTGACAGCTCTGAGGTCTGGGCTTGCGTCCTGATTCCTCATTGCGTTAGCATACGCTCAGTGACTGTCTTAAAATTTGATCATCAAATCCATTGTGAAATTCTGGAATTATTTTTGCCAGTGGTAGTCTACCAACAGGCAGCAGATGTTCTCTCAGACATAATGGAAAGTGTAGTGTAGCAGAAATGGAGGAAATCCAGTGTTTGACTGATCAGTGAGGGTTTTACATCAGCTGCCTTCTACCTACTTTTGTTACCAGATTCCTGCCTGTGACCTGACATGCCTCAAAACTCTTAAAATTATCAGTGCTTGCGTAATTTGGGATAATTACAGACCTAAATCAAATGTCCTCATAGGTGGACCTATAAGAACTTTAAATATGGACTGCTTTCATTTGAAAAGCACTTTGACTGATCAGAAGCCAGAAAGCAAGATCTCTTGTCCACAACTGAATACCAAAATTCAAAACAGCCTCACTCCCAAACTCTTGGGGTTCAGGTGAGGCTTTTGATACTGGGTTACTTTGAATGGAAAACTTCAAACTGGCTGATAGTCTTTTCCAAGTCAAATGTATCAAATTGTACAGTAACGCTTACCTTTTTAAGATGCAAGTGCAATAAGTTGAAAAAGCCTTATAACTACAACTGATTTAATGAAAACCCTTTAATCCTATTTGTCAGCGAAGCACTATGAGAGCCCCTTCTGTCAAACCTCTGCTTCAGACATGCTGTGGCCTCAGGCTATGTTTTGGAATTGAAGTTTTAGCTTCCTGAATCCCAACCTGATCTGCAATTTAAGTGTAGTCATTAGAGTGGCAATTTTGAGCCTCTTTCCATTCGTGGGCACTGTGGATGTGTTTGTTCCACAGGTGGCGTAGATCCTGGTGCAGTGAATTGGGCCCCACTAGTAATAAACTTAATTCTCAAAGTCACCTTTTTTAGATTTCCCCCAGGAACAGTGTATACCAGAGCTCCAAGGATCGAGCTGAAAAGTACTGCTAGACTATAGGCAGAGGTAATATATGGTCTTTCCACTCTGCCTTTCCCATCAGGGTGTTAAAGCTCTGCAACAAAAGGATCCATTCACTGTGGTGTGGATTGCCTTGATGATATATGTCCCCTAGTGATAGGCTTATCTCTTGGAGGCAGAAATGCAGCTTCCTATATATTTACCTGTCCCAAATCCAGGTGCATCTCCCAACCTTTTAGTGCATCTTTTCATAGAGAGCAGGTATCTAGCCACAGAGCCATGTGTGTGAATACTGCCTTGTGTCCATACTGTCTGCTTTGTCCAGGAGCAAGACTTCATGCCTCAATTCACCACATGCCCATCCAGCTACTCATGTGAAGGTGGCATCCCTTGTAGTTTGGTATTCACAGACTTGCTTCAGCTAGCCCTCTTTGAAGGAAAGCACTCTGTGTAGCTCTTCAGCTCTGATGTTATTAAACCAGAAGCAACAGTGTGAAAATGCCTTTGGGTCCTGATATGTTGCAGATTATAAATATTAGGAGAGAGACCCTTAGATTGGTACTTTGCTTTCTTCTCTACCTGAGGAACTGGTTCCCTACTGCTTTCTGGGAAATTCTCAGTCTGTCCCTGACAATGACACTTGCCTTGTATGTCCTCACTGTGGACTTCCCTAGCTGTTTCGAGGGAACCAGGGGAGATTGGAAAGAGGAAGGCTAATAATATGCATTTCTTATGTTTGAATGGGAGGAGCTACAATGAAGGTGCATTAAAGATAACATAACTGAAAAGGATGGAAGAGAACTAATAGATATGCCAAAACTGGTAGGAATGAAGAAGTAATGGGAAAGTCTGGATGTGGAAGGACCAGAATGTCCAGGAGAAGGGGGGCTGTAAAAGTGGCATGTGGCACCTGGAGTAGCAGGTCATTCAAATCCCAGCCCATCTACTTCCAGCTTCCCAGGGTGCCTAGGTTGAGGAGAGACAAAAAGGAAAGACTTCAAGTTATGAAGAGATGGTGGCAGGAAGGTAAGTGGAAAAACTAACTTATGTCTTGGTGTCTGAATGCTGGACAGACCACTTCTACTCATGTACCTTAGTGCTTTGTGAACAGGTAGCAAAGACAGTGTGAGTAAAATCAGTTTTGGTTTTGAAACAGAGACTGTCTCCTCTGAGGTCTCATATCACGCCCATGATGTTGCAACTTCATTTGCTACCCCACCATTCTCAAAGGCTGAGTCAACACTACGCTATGCAGATTTATATACTCATTGCCATCTCTAGCTAAGCAGCTTCAGTCTCCATCTATCCTTCCAGCAACAGAGCTTTTCCTACTGTTTAAATCAAATCTCTCTTACTGCAATTATATCCTGAAGGTTGTTGCTTGGTCTATCACAGACATACAGAACATTTTAATAATTCAACTTTTTAATGAAGTTTTATATGTCATCTTGCCTCGTCTCTTCTCTTTTGCTGAGCGAACCCAACCCTTGATCTCCAGTCATGCCTGTTCTCCACTGGAATAGTTGTAATTGATGTGTGTCTGTCTTGAAGCAGGATGTCACCAAAGTAGGCATGGTACTGCAAAGAACATTTGAGAGCACTGAATATGGTGGAAAAGTTAGTATAAACTTAGTAATGAGAAGCCAGATCATTAGAGAAAACAGAAACTAGTGAGATGACATTTAATTGGTAAATACAAGCCATTGTAATTGATTAAGGCTGAATACAGAACTAGGTCTGCAAAAAGTCTGTGCTTTTGTTCTTTTTAAGGAAAATATTGGTGTGTTGAGAGAAGCTGATGAAAATTTCAGGGTTTTTTTGGGGGCATCATGTTCCTTGGTTCTGAGTGAAATGAGTTGGTTTGCTTTTAAAGTTCTGAGGAAAGTTTAGTAGAATTCTAAGTAAACTGGTGTTTAAAAGTATGTTATTCTGCTTTTAATACATCGAAGTGAGATGTGGTGAAAAATTTGAAAGTGCTTTTTAACTAGTCCATTTTGGTGAGCTGGACATAAGTTCCAGAAATGTTCTGCTCCGTTCTACTTCTTTCTAAAGGCAGGAGGAATATAGATAGATAATGTGTGTGTGTGTGTATATATATATAAATAAAGTTTACCTATCCCATCCAAAATATGCATTTACTTTGCACAAAGCAAAAAAGCAGCAGCTGGTGATGCTGAAAGTGGCTATGGGAGTTGCTAAGCAGAGGGTAAATCTAAGAGTGCTTCAGTTTGGGACTTCATGTGTGGAAGTGTCATGGCATGGAGGTGGAAGGAACACCCCCTTTACATAGCACTAGTGCAACCTCTTTTAAAAATGCAGCATTGCAGTTTGGACACCTGACTTCCAGAATAGCTCGCAGGATGAATGGAGTGCAGAGCAAGAATGTAATCAAGGGTTGGAGTGACCTCATTTACAAGGACAGATTTAAATATGTACAACTTGGCTAAGTTATGAAGAAAGGATCTGTGCTAATTGTCTAGATATTTGGAGAGCTGTAAAGCCTGGAAAGCACAGGTCTGATTAAGGCATCTTAATAACCACCTAAGGTAAAATTTCACAGTGGATGGCAGAAAACTGCATAATGGTGAGATATTTAACTTGCCAACTGGTCTCCTTCGTGAGACAGAAGGCATCCTGTGGTGTGGAGCTGTTGTAATGTGCCTGAAAAAGAGCAGCAATAAATGTGGGTACGCATCCCTCCCTGTGGAAACTCCCCTGCACTGGCCAAGGGTTCCAAGTGAGCCAATATTTCTTCTTCCAGAAAAATATGCTGCATAATGGCAGAGCATAAACTGAGTCACTTTTCCATTACAAAATCTTCAAAGTGAAGCTGTGGTTAAAGGGGTGAGTTTTGGTGATTTCTTCAATTTGGAATAATTCTGAATTTGTTGACATGTCTCATTTTTAGGTTAAATGAAAAATTCTGGATTCCTAGTTCTCATCAGACTGGTCTGAAATCTGTCTGAAGTGTGGTCAGTGTTCAGAGAACCTCCAGTCACAGAATTATTCAGGCTGGAAGGAGATTGTCTAGTCCAACTCCCCTACTGAATGTAAGGTCGAGTATAGCACATAGCTCAAGGCTGTGTCCAGATGGGTTTTGAACAGCTACCAGGCTGGAGACTCCACAGCCTCTCTGGGCATCTTGTTCTGGTGTTTGACCACCCTCACTGTAAAAGAGTTTTGGTTTTCTTATGTTTAAAGGGAATTTCCTGTATTTCAATTTGCACCTGCTGCCTCTTGCTTTTTCATTGGCTACCACTAACTAGAGTTTGACTCTGTCTTCTTTACTGCCTGCCATCAGGTATTTATACTGATGAGATTCACCCTAAGCCTTCTCTTCTTGAGGCTATACAATCTCAACTCTGTCAGCCTCTCATACATCAAATGCTCCAAGTCCTTAATAATCTTAGTTGCCCATTGCTGGACTCACTCCAGTATGTCCATGTCTTTATCACACTGGGGAGCCCAGATCAGGGCACAGCACCCCGAACACTTTATCTCCAGTGCTGGATAGAGGAGAAGGATCACCTCCCTTGACCTGCTGCCCATGCTGTTCTTCACAGGAGGCTGCTGACTGCCTTTGCCACAAGGAGGGTACATTGCTGGCTCGTCGTCAGCTTGTTGTTCAACAGGACTCCGAGAGCCTCTTCTGCAGAGCTGCTTTCCAGCCAGCTGGACCCCAGCATGTATTGGTACATAAGGTTATTTCTCCCCTGGGTGCATGACTCTGCATTTCCCTTTGAACTCTTTGAGATTTCAGTCATCCCAATTCTTTAGCCTGGCAAAGTCCACCCAAATGGCAGCAAAACCTTCTGGTGCATCAGCCACTGCTCCCAGTTTTGTATCTTCTGCAAATTTGCTGAGTGCACTCTGCTCCATTGTCCAGGTCATTAATGAAGATGTTAAATGGTATTGGACTGCATAGGGTATACCACTAATGACCAACCTCCAGCTAGGCTTTGCGCCACTGATCACAACCCTTTAAGCTCAGCACTTGTCAGATTTCAGCCTTACTCTCCACTTATCTAGTCTGTCCTTATCAGTTTGCCATTGAGAATGTTATGGAAGACAGTTTTGAAAGCCTTGCTAAAGTCAAGATAAACAATCTATTGCCCTTCCCTCCTCTTCTAAACTAGTCATTTCATTGTAGAAGGCTATCAGGTTGGTCAGGCGTGACTTCTACTTCATAAATCCATGCTAACTACTCCCAATTACTCTCTTTTTATCCTTAATATGTTTGGAAATTTACAGAAGCACTTGTTCCATCTCCTTCCCAGGAATCAAGATAAGGTTGATGGGCCTGTAATTGCCCAAATCTCCTCCTTGCCCTTCTTGAAGATAGGAGTGGTGTTTGCTGATCTGGAAATTATCAGTGGAAACCAAGTGCCTCAATCCACTTCCCTGTTTTTTTTACTTGGTTTGGGAAAATTTGTGTTTTACTGCTTTACCTGGAAAAAAATATTAACAAGTTTTAAAGCTGTTTCTTGGGCTGGAAGAAATGCTTCCATAGTGAAGCTTGGTCAAGTGTAAGGAAGTCAGACAGTGGAGTCAGATCCTGCAAAGTTGTAGTTAGGAGTAGATAAAACTTGCGCTCAAGAGCTTGATGCTACTGAACTAAGTGTTGCACCAGTACTTCCCTAAGAAGAGTGTTTCACTACTTCTTCCCTCTCTCATGCCAAAGGTGATTATTATCAGTAACTGGCCACCACAGCTGTCCTGTGCCCTGACACAGAAGGGATCCCTCTTTCAAACTGCTGGGTGGGTGGGGTCTGCAGGACTGGCCTCTCTCCTTGTTCTCCCTGCTGCTTTTGTTCTCTGCCTTAATTCCCTTTTGAAGGGCTGATATTTTATTCAGCAGCCCCTGCTGTGCTGGAGCCTGTGACAGAAGTTTCTTAAAAGCACTCCTTCGACAAAATGATAACAGCTGGTCTTTGAAACTCTGGGAATGCTAGTTGGAGAGGTGAGGGTGGCAGGGAGCAATGCGGGGGACGAGGGGGGGGGGGCAGAAAATGCACTATTTGTTAGGAATAATGAGGCAAAAATGAGACAGAGGTTTTTATTGCAAATAATAGACAGTGAACTTCAAACAACAGCAGCGAGTCATTAAAAAAAACCACAGCAACAGAGTTAAATAAATGCCTAATTAGCCAGCACCATGAAGGTGGAATTTACTGCTCCAGAGATTCTTAAGGGAGAGTCAATAAATTCACAGCTGGGGTGTTTTGTTTTTTTTTTTTTTTTCTTTCCCCTCAGGAACAGAAGAAAATGTGAATGAGCCCAGGGCTGTTCTCAAGGTTTTTGGCGGGATTTCTCTCCTTGTTGGCACAAACCACAGCCTAAGTCTCGGTGGAGTCAGGGCTGCCAGATCTGCTCTCCTGAGGGAGCTGGGATGATTTGCGAGTGACAGGACTGAACACTGTGTGTTTGGGATTCAACCGATGAGTAAGCATGTCTGCTCCTAGGGCAATTCCCAGAAAATACAGGAAATGTGTTGCAAGTCCTGCATGCACCTTAGCATGGGTGTGTGTAAGACTATATATGTGTGTATAGGATATCACGGTATATTACTCCTGTTCTTGACTTTTGCATAGGTGTCTGAATCCTGCAGGTTTCTGTGTTCTGGGTTTGAGCTATCACAATGTAAGTTCTGACCCATGTGTGCATGTAGAAACAGGTTGTTGCGTGTGGATCCCTTCATAAGATGTGCCACGCGTGGGCACAGAGTGAGGCTGATTTTGAAAGATAACAAACTATATGTGCCATTACAGCAGCAAAATTCTATAATGGTATACCTACATGAGATACCCGTCCTGTTTCCCTTCCCTCCCCAGTGCCAACCATACTAGACCTGTGTGAAAATGTTCCTCACAAATGCTTCCCCCTGCCATCCCAGGAAAAAACGCAAGTTTGTTCTGAACTGATTTCAAACTGTGTTTCCCTAGGGTGCATTGCTTTCACAGGTTGCTTTTCCAACACACCTTCTCCACTGTGTGCTAGGTACAACTGAAGACCTATAAACCCAGGAAGCAACACCGTGAGTTTTGTCTGGTCAACTTGAGGCACCACCCTGTGTGAGTCCTATGTCTCAGGGTGTAACTGGAGCTGTAGTCGGGCCAGGAAGCAATTCTGGTAAGCAGCTGTGTTAGAGGAACATTTAGTTTGTTGAAACAATTTAAAATAGAAAATTTCATGCTACTTCTGTAAAACTAAATGCTTTGATTTGGAGATCATGAAAAAGCTTTGTTTGGATAAAAAATGTCAACATTCTGAATGGGAATTTCCATTCCATGGGAAAGAAAAGAAATTTCAATTTTTCATCACCAGCTTACAATGAAAAAAAATCTTCAGGTTTCCCAAGAGATGAAAAAGTCTTAATCTCACTAAGTTTTTCTCTGCATTACATAGTGACTCCCATAAAATTATCTACAGAACAGAATTGTTTTCCTTCCTTACTTCTAACCGAAGGGCAGAAAAGGCCGCTACACTTCATGCCACTTGATTTGAAGCAGCCACCTCTGCTGTGAAAGCAGTGTTGTCTTCTGTAGAGCTCTGCCTGCTCGCCTAACCACGCTACTGGTGGAGCAGACACCGGCTGTTGGGGATGAGGGCATCTGTAACTCTGCCAACATCAAACCTGCCATGTGAAGGCAGATAGACTTAGTCCAACGGGCAGTTAGGGAGCCTGAACTAAGGAATGTGACCCCGCTACTGCTTCTCCTACACCCAAAATTTTTATGCTAAGTTTGATGGGGTTTTTTTTGGCTACATGTGTAAAAATACAGACTACAGCTTGGAGCTGGATGGCCAGAGCTGAAGTACAGTAGTGTAAGAAAGGAGAATGACTCTCTAAAATGAGAGGAGAGGCTGAAACTGTGAGACACTTCGTACTCCCATGGCTAAAAGACAAATGATTTCAGGAAGGAGCTTTCTCTCAGATTATCTGCCGTGATAAACACTTTTCAGCAAAAATGTAATGAGAAAAAGCAGTGCCTAACCCCAGGGGAAAGGACAGAGACAACAGAGATCACATAGTGCTATCTATATGCCACCAAATCAGCAATTGATGCTAACGACAAATGGATGCGGAGATAAAATCACAGCCATGCATTGAAGCCTTGCTCTGCAAAGCCTGTGCCTGCCTCTGATGGAGACCTGGAGCTTTGCTTTCTCTTTACACCATAACAACGTATGTGCAGCTTATCTTTCCCAGTAAAATGCTATTGAGCAGAACTGCGTGAGAGCACTGTGTGGGGTGGGTGTGTGAACAGGTCTGCATGTGGGAGAACATTTGTGTGCTTGCCTGCGAGGGTATGAGCACCCTATGAGTGTCTCTGTACCTGTGGGAGGCATAGGACTGGGTGTATCAACCCCTTCGCACCTGCTGCTAGGAGTTAATAGGATTAGTCTGACATTTTAAAAGAGCTGCTGTTAAAGGCTTTTTGTGTTAGTTGAACATGTGGGTTACACATGGCACCTTGCTCTGCCTTGTAGGGGGTTTGGTGGAGGAAATCAGAATGACCACGTGTACTGAGGAGCTGCTACAGGGTATTATCTTTGCCACAGATGGTATTATTCCTGCAAGTGAAGCAACCAAGGGGGAACAGGAATTGGATATTGAGGTCACGGAGGGGAAACAGCATGAGGCACCACTTACATGCTGGGAGCAAATATTAAGGGATACTAGGGTTTGACTCATAAGGTTTTAAAGTAGTGCTCTGAAACCACCACTCATCATCTCTGCCTGGCAGGGTCAGAGAGAGGGAGGGTTGTGGGAGTTAGGGGACAATCACAGGTGTGTTCTGCCTGTTGTCCCATAAGTCAAATTTCCTAGAAGAATTATGCAAATGACTGGACCAGGCAAGTGGATGTTGTGCAGGGGCTGGGGTGGGCTGGGAGTTGTGCAGGTAGGGACAGCATGCTGCACAAATGCAGCCAGCACTGTCTCTCAGGAGGTACTCTGTGCAAGGTACATCCTCCTGCAACACCTGAGTACCCTGAGGAAGGCTTCTCATGTGGGAGGGTTCCTCATGGTTAGCAGGGTACAAGAGAGGCAGCTGTGCTGGGAGGGGTGGCAATACTGAGCACAGCAGCCTTTCTCCCTCAAGCATGTGGCACGAGGTCTTGGAGAGGCAGAACAAAGAAGGCAGATGTGCCAGGTGGAGGAGTAATAGGAAAAAAAGGGCAGCTGTAAAAATAACCCATAGTGTTTAATGTGTGGGAGGAGGGATATGGATGTTTTCAGGTGCTCTGGACTCTGTCCAACCTGTTGCATACCAGCAGAGTGCAGTGGCTGGCATGAGTGGGCAAACCAGCTCCCAAGAAGTGTTTGTGCTGTGCCTAGTCCTGCTTTACTTGCCTTCCTCTGTCAGAGTTTCTCTGTCAGGTCTGTACAGCCAAGGCCTGGGTGCAGTCATGCATTCTGCACACAGCACTGCCGCATCTCCCCTGATACACTGTCCGGGGTGGACAGGTTATTGCAAAAGTGGGGCCGCTGCCACACTTAAGCCATTGCATGCCTGGCAAATTGCTTTTGCTGTGACAGATCTACCCAACCTGCCCTGACCTAGCCCGAGCAGTAACATACTGCTGTTTGTATCCTGCACCAATGCAGAGAGACTGAATCCCTGTTTCTGCTGGATAGCAAAGGTCTCGTCGGGGGATTGTCACAGAGAGCACCAGCAAAATAAAACAAGGCTTTTTTTCAGATCTTCTGGCCTAGAAAAAGTTCAGGAGGTTTCAAAACAACATTCTTGCAGAAATTCTGAATCTCCCAACTAAGCTAGCATTGGCTGGGCATAAAGCCATAAATCAGGCTCTGACTCCTTTTGAAAGCATTGGGGTTTTTCATCCCGGAACTTCCATTTCGTGATAGAATCCAGGAGGGTTTTGCATGACGAGCCTGCAAAATGTTGTGGAAAGGTAAGAGCATACTCCAGAAGAATGCCCCTGAGATGTTCTAAGTCAGCAGACCAGAAACGGCTCAGGGCTTGTTCACTGCTTAGATGACATGGAGTGGTTTGGGGGACAGACTCACCCCAGAGCAGCCACAGGCTGTTTCTTCCACCCTTTGCTTCTGCCTTGCTGACTCTGTTTGGACCCTGCTTAGGTTGTGAACTGCCCCAAATGGCATCTATCATGTTTCCCTGCGCACCCCCTGCCCCTGTCCTCGCAGTGAGGCATTTGCAGGCATAGGCAAATGAGAAAATAAAGAGGTGTGCCTTTCCAGGGCTGTTTGGCTGTCCTTGTATGTGGACAAGGTGTGAGGATTTTAAGCAATTCTTACCCCTTGTGCTGCCCTTTCTGCAGTCCTGAAGCAGCTCTTACTGGGATCATGTGGAAAGGAACTGTATGGTAGATTGAAAGTTAAACTATACTGTTCATCCTGTGCAGTCAGTGGAGACAAACATGCACATTTTTGGGATACGTTTATTTTTATGCTGGGTGTCCCAGAAAGAAAGAGGTGAAAACCTACGTTTAAGCAGCTGCTTACAGCCAGCCCTATGACAATGCTCTGGCAAAACTTTGGTCTTCCTACAGCTCACCAGGATCCCCCTTTATCTCTTTACCTTATTTGCTGCTTTCGTATGTGTTACCAATCAGTGCAATTCCACGGGCCTACTGAGAACTGCTTTGTATGACCTCCCTGCAGAGTTCAGGGAGCACTGCTCCAAAATGCACCTGTGCCACAAACTCAGCATTTGCATGGCAAGTTTGTTTTCAGTCTGCTGCAGACATCCCATTGCTGTAAGCATCTAGAGTTTGGCAGCAAACTCTTGTGAATTTGTGGAAGTGGTAGCCTTTGCTTAACAAAGACAAGCAGAAGAAAAAGACATGCATGAGAATAGAGGTATATGTATATGAACACATGGTCCTAGCCACAAAAGGTTTTTGAAATGGCTGCACTGACTCAGCTGGTGTGGGTTTGGATCTATAATTGCAGTGGTTCTCATGATGCTCCCTCTTTCCAAAAGCTTTCTGGCAGAGACAACTTATCTAGCACGAACAACAGTGTGCAATGAAGATAAATGAAGAATATGAGCATGTGAATCCCTAGAAGCAGGCTGGGTTGATCTTATTCAGGTGAAAGTTTTCAGGTCCTGTTTTGTACTGTTTTTCCTCCTCTGTAACTAGAACAGCAGCAACACAAGTAGCAACTGAAGTAATCAATAGAGGAAAAAAGCAGCCCTGCAGTTCATATATCAGCTTAGGGTTCAAGAGAGCCCAGCTCATGTCTTGCTTTTCCTGTAAACTGGTGTATAGCTGCCTTGAAAAAGAAGAGACATCCTGCACATTCAGTTCAGAGTCTCAACTGAAGCATATTTTGACATGTGGCTCAGAGCATGTGTGCTGTTCTGGCTGGTACTAAAGCAGCAGCTGTAGCCTGGTGTCTAAGTGTACAGGTGGCATTAGCACAGGACATGGCTCTTTGTGGCCCTACTACTTCTGAAAGGAAGGGATCAGCACATGTCCAGAGGCATTGTGAAGAGACTTTTGCCTGGGAGGGTGGGTGGTAGGAAGCTCTGAAGCCTAGCTTATTAATTAAAAAGTAGATAATTGTATAAACAATAGATGGGTGTCCAGGAGGCAGATTTGTGTATTTGCCCTTAGGAGTCACTCTCAAAATGACAGTTTGACTGTCATGTGGTACGTGAGAGGGATGCTCATCGTGTGAAATCCCCCATCCAAGCAGTGGAATATGCAGACAGCTGAAGTCCCTGTACAACTGAATTCCCATGTCAAGGTTCATGCTATCCAGGTGTACTTGTTTGGATTATTTCAGGCAAAGGATGGAAGACCTGCACAACAGGGAGCAAGCAAGCAAGCTAGCTACCTAGCTAGCTTGCTTGCTCCCTTCCTCCCCTGTGCCATGAGTTTTATGCAGAAATGCAAAATCCCCATTCTGCAGGGACATAATTTAGTTCTGCTGTAGGTATTTTAATACCATCATGGGTCAGTCAGGTTCTAATTGGCTTTAATTAGCACCTTACACAAGAGATGTCAAATTCTTTCCTATCTTTGGAAAGTATTGAAGGAAATCACCTCCAATCTGATCCAGCTGATGGCTCTCTAATCAACAAGGCAAGATATCTGCCCACACATAGAGACTATTTTTTGGTGGTGAAGTCAGGTTTGATCTCAAGTCAAATGATCCCTTCAAGGGAAGTTCAGTAAAATAGAATTCCACTGTATTTTCAAGCTGTAAGTTACAGCAAGAGAAGAGACAAGTATAGATGAGTCACAGGTCATTGATTCCCTTTTCTCCTGAATTAGGTTTTCTGAATGTATTAGAAATTTTTGAGAGTCTTCAACTTTCTGCAAGATCCATCTTGTTCCTTTAATTACCCTTAATTTTTAGTTTTCTGCTCTGTGGTGGGTGTTTGTGTGTACAGTACTTTACATGCTGGATAAAGATGTACAAAGTAACCCTCATGCCTACTGACTTCTGTCAGATCGGTTTTTCTCCAAGAGCTGATTGCAAAAATAGGGATTTATTTATTTATTTATTTATTCCACCAGTGATAGAAAGCACAGATTTCTGAGGAGAAAAATGAAACATTTGGTCTAAAACTCAGGATGGTTTAATGCTACAGTGCTGCTGTAGTTTTAAGAAAGTTGTAGTTTAGGTGTCAGTGAAGTTGGGTTCCTAAAATGAATTCTGTCCTTGAGATCATGGGGGGTTTCTGCAAGCTGGCAGCATCTCTCATGGGAGATGGAGGCTGAGCTTCATCTACCAAGACTTTAAACATTTACAGTTTAGATGTCTAGGTCTGAACTCCTCACCCTAGCCACCTTGTGGAGTGTCGCTGTAATTCTCATTGCCAAAGGGCAGTTCTTTTCAGCCAGGCTGCCTGATGAAAGGAGCTAGGAGGCCTTCTGCTCCTGTGTCCTCCTCTTTGAGAAAAAAAAGAGATATAAACTCCTTCAGCCATGGATAGAAAAGTCTTTCTGCAGAGGCGACTTGAGCCAGCAGTATGATAGGTGAAGGGAGGAAATGATTACTCTTCCTTCTCTCTGACAAATGTTGTGATATTCATTAGAATAATTCTTAGGTGTTTGTGTGGGATATTTTTGCCACATTTTATTGCTTATGAGGAAAGACTTTTCCACTAGCTTCTTGGGAGACTACAGGAAGGAATATATTCTTGAAGCTGGATGTGAAGAAAGAGGGTCAGTGGGCCCCAGGGGAGAAGGAGGTCTTTGTGGCAAAAAGGAGTGTGAAGGTGGTTGGCTAGCTTGTACGGCCCACTGGTTGTTGAAAACATGCCTTGTGATAAATTTTAGTACTGAAATAGAAAGCCCTGTCCATTTTCAGTCTTCCTACTGGAAAGGCAGGGGAAATCTAAACTCATGTAAATCCACTCTGAATCCACGTGCATTTGGAGACAGCCTGAAACACCTCTGAAGGGTTACATAGAGGCCTTGTTTGTCTTAATTGACTTCTTTCATTTTGCTCTGAAACCTAACCTTGAATACTTTTGGTAGAACTATTTCTCCAGCATGTTTATTTCTCCCCTCCCCCTCCTCTGCCCATCATAGACAACCCTTTCCCCTGTCTCGAGATAGAATCAACCACATCTTTGCTTCCCCTGGTGTCAACTATCTTCAGGAGGTTTATGGTTTGCCTTTGTTTTTCACCATGCAGACTTCCTTTGTTTTTTTCAACACATTGAATTTCAGGCTGGATTGATGGTCCTGCCATGTTTTTCTGTGTGATAAATAACACAAGGGCTCCCCATACTGACCAAATGAAGCTGGGATTTCCAAGGTGACAGTGTCCATAGATTTCTTGAAGGGTTTAGGTTTCACATGCTCTGAAAAATTATTGTAATTGTAGCACACTAAAAAGGCTTGGCTAACAGTTTGCTTTTTCCTCTGAGGCTGGAATTGTTGTGGCACAGTGACAGTGTGCTGGAGTGGATGTTGTCTCCTTTGTTTGTCAATCTGAACACCTCTGCTTCCTTCAAACAACCTTTGAGCGACCTGATCTAGTGGAAGGTATTCCTGCCCATGGCAGGGAGGTTGGAAGTAGATGATCTTTAAGGTCCTTTCCAACCCAAACCATTCTGTGATTCTATGATTTGGAGAGAGAGCTGAGGGTCAAAACAGAGGCTGCTCTGTTCATGTTTTTCATTGTTCATGCTTGCTTTGGTGGATGTTACTTTTTTCCCTCCAGACCTCAAGCACTCATGTGGCTACATGCATGCATATTGCCAGGATGTCTAATGCTTTTCACCTTTGGTTTCTGACCCGGCTCCACATCTGAAAATCATTATGATTTGATGGCTGATTAGTTGCCTATCAGATGGGTAGATGAGGTACAGCAGAGCTCTTCACCCACCTCCTGAAAAAAATCTGCTGGTATAAATAGCCTTTCTATTGGGCAGTTAGCCAGGAATGGCTGGGACAGAACGGGACACAAAGATTGCAATTTTTCTTCCTTCTGTGAATCCCTTCTCGGTTTAATTGCTGGGGGTTTTTTACGGTAGGAAAGTAGTGAGGGAGAGAGAGATGGGATAATGGATAGAGAAGCTAGTGCTGGTATTGCTTGCAGGTCTAAACATGCAGCATCCCTTTACTCTTGCAGTTTGGCAGTCTGGTACCTTATGCTACCACAAAATTAACTTAAAATATCCACAAAGCTTTGGGGGAGAAAGCACAGTCAAAGTAAGGTAGAGTAGAGAACAGAAAAAAAACTGTCAGGTCCAACTAATCAGATACCCTGAGAACCCAGTGTTACTCAATCTTCTTTCCAAAAATTAAGCTGATGACTTTGACCTTTTTAGGGCCTTAATTTTACAGATGTAATGCCAGCACTTAATATTTTCCATGTGTAAGTCTCAAAGCAGCTTAAAAAATGAGGGAAGTTGCAGCAATCCTTTATTACAGACAGACTCGCTAAGAGAAATGATTTAACAAAGCCATTAATAGTCACAAGGCTTGCCCGTTCTGTGTATGCACAAAGTTAACATATCCTCCAGACTCTGTTTACCTCATCCAAAGTTATCAAGTAGCTCAGTGAAAGCGCTTCGTTAATAATGTTCTTCCCTCCAGCTTGCTGATGCTGTACTCCCTACCCAAAATCCCATGATATACTCTTTTTTCCCTGTCTCGTAAAGGCATACCAGGTTATGCAGTCTGCATTTATCTGACGGGCCTTCTCTATAGTGCATAAGTTACCCTTGGCTAATTGCTGGTCTAAAAAAAGTGAATGCCCACAGTAGCATGTTTGGATCCAGGTACCTGTTTGGTTCATTACAGGTGCAGGACCAGCTGCAAAGTTCAGTTATGACGCTGCACCAAGTACCATCAGGGCTGTCTCTGAGGTCCTAAGTTCAGGTCTGAGCCCAGACTGTGTTTTTTCAATAAAGGCAGTTACCCACTCAGCACCACCTGAAGTCCTCTGAGGAACAGGGCTGTTAGCTTCTGGAAGAAACTGATGGATACAGTCAGGCATTGCAGCTTCCTTAATGTTTGTATTTTGCAGCCTGGTGAGTCCTGACCTGAGCAGAGCAGTCAGTGATGAACCACAAGAAGACCATTTCTGAGACGTGGGGAGCTGAGCGCACTGGTCAGATGCTCATTACAGTGGCTGCCTGTAATGGTGTTTGGCAGGAGGAGCCCTGATAAATTCTCTCCCATTAACAGACCCCACTTCCTAGTTTTCCCTTCCTTGCATTCTGTATTTGGTAGTGTTAGACGAGGTACGTAGGCACCTGAAGCAATGGCTCATGTGAGGTTTAAACCAGCAGAGATCAGGGCTGCATTTCAAAGTCTTCTCAGATTCCCTGTTGGTGCTTGTTCCATCTACTCTGGACCTTCCTCCTGCCTGAAATGCCAGAATGAAGCACTCTCTGAAACTCTGATCGCACCGTCTATTTCCCCCAGTGGTGCCTAGTAGAAAAAATCTTGTCTCTCGGATATCAAATTCGAAAGCAAAAGTGAGAGAGAAAATAACAGTTTCTTTAAATAATGAATGAAAGCACCAGGAGATTTATTTCCCCCACCTTCTCCCCTCCCTCATGCAGATATTCTCTTCTTTAAAAACAGTTTTCCAAAGTGAATTTCATGCTGGATCGACAGCCCTGCAAAGCAGCATCCTCTGTTCGCATACCAAATGGGAACAACTAATGCGTGGGAGTGCAGACTTTCGCTCAGCAGTAGCAGCATGCCTTGTACTTAATATAGGTAGAAGGCTGCATATATGTGAAGGACTAAGGTTATCTCCCTGGTCCATGCAGTGACAAAATCTTGTGCTCTTCTGAACAGCAAGGACAAGAGCAGAATTAGCGACTTACTCATTGATTTCTAAGGGGGCAATAAATGATCAATTAATAATTTCACTATAGTAACTAAAAAGGGTTTACATGGTAAAATGTATCTGTGGTTGGCTAGATGTAGATGTTGCTACTAATGTTCAGTGAACCTGTTTTGCCTTTGAAATTGGCAGATTGGAATTATGAACATTGTTCAACTCATATTCTGTGTTTAGAAAAGTAGCATGCTGCTACTTTGCCCCCCACCCCGTTTTTTTCCCCTTCTATCGCATAGCTCTCTCTATCTTCACTCAATCTGCAGTTGTGATTGGTCATCTAACTCACAATATTAAGGGCAGCAAGCAGGTAAGAGCTCCTGGTATAAACAGTTGCCTACAGAAACTTAAAAAGTTAATTGCTGAAAGTTCTTGTGCCAGTAAAAAAAAAAAAAAAATCATTTTGATATTTCAAGCAGGTGTGAGGCCGCTTGAATTGCATTTAACAACTCAGGCAATTGTTTCTGAGCATTTTCTTTGTGTCATTTTTCAGATGTCTTATAACTGCAAAATATAGTTAGGGATATTTTTAGGACAAACAGGGTTAACCAGCTACAATAAAAATTGAATTTGAACTTTCTCCAAATCTCAAGCTGAACAGCTTTTCAGGTTCAGAAAGTTTCAATTAACTTTTTCATATATTTTTTTTTCATTATCACTGCACTTCCAAATGGCCAGGTGTCAGCAAATACCAGATTCAGGGAGCACTGATATGCTCTGATAGGGTCTATTCTTGTGTTATTTCTAAGCTAAACAGAAGCAAGATGAATTTGAAGTTTTCTCTTGAAAAAGTTTGCTCTGATGAGAATTCTGCCCCTGTTTTCTAGAAGACTGGATATTTCAAATGAGATCAGGAGTGGATCAAGCACCTTAACTGGAAAAAGGGATATGAACAAAGTCCAGAGCCAGTCTCTTAGTAGCTGTGCCTGCATCTATTGTTTCTGGCTGGCTACCAGCTAAGCTTATAATGTTATTCCCAAATAGATAAACAGATGAAGTTTTATCCTGAACTCATATGACCCTGAACTTGGGAATCTTGTCCACTTACTCCCCATTGAGAGGAAAAAAATTGTAGTATCCAGAAGGCATTAAGCGACAAGCAAATTCTAACATTGCCTGGAAAATTTTGACACCCTGGACTTCTTGTGGTGAAGGTTCAGCCAAGGATGTGACATAGAGACAGCCCTAATAGTGTTGATGGATAGGGGAGATAATAGTGAGCCAAAGATTGACTATTTTTCCAAGCATATTACAGGACTCGCCTGTTTGTCAGAGCCGGCTTGCAGCAACTGAAAACAAGAAATCATAAACCCATATACAAACAAACCCACAGAATTTAGCAAACAAAGCTGCTGAAAAGCTAAGAGAAATGAGAAGGAAGCCCACACTGAAGCCTGCTGTGGAATCTTAATTGCAGTATGGTGCACTGAGATGGTGGAGATGGATGGATGCCTTAAACAGATGAGTGGGTGGACAGAGAGGATGAAAGGTGCATGGGAACCCTCAGTGGGAAAGCAGTCCAGAAGTCAGTAAAGTCAGCCTAATATTTTCCCTGTCCTTTACTGGGGGTGGGAAAAAGCAGGATTGTTTATTTTAACAGTCTAGGAGATATTTCCTCACTAATGTGCATGATGTGCTCATCTATTTCTATCATCTAGTGTTTTTTTGCACTTTGCAAATGAAAAAAATGTGTTAAGTCAGGGGGGTAACTGTAGCAGGAACGATCTCCTGCTTGCCTTAGGTTCATGGGTGCACCAGAATGAGTGGGAATAGAGGCAGGATTTACAGCTGGAATGCTGGAGGACAAGTTGATCACCTTCTCTCAACAGGTGTAAGGGACATGTTGGAATTTCCCCCTGACAAAACAGAGACGTCCACATCCACCTTCCTGAGGACACAGTCCTCTGTGTGGATTCCCTTCCCCTCAATGTTGGCTCCAGCAGTCTGGATACTTGTCAAATCCCTAGCATGCAGCTGCCTGCATCTCCCACTCCATTATTATTGCTGATGCTAATCTCTGACCGCTGAACACGGGTCAGAACCAGGAGATAATTGCAGCTCAGATCCGCCAGGCACGGTCCTTTGTGAGTAGTTAATGAGTGTTCGGGGAAAATAAAGCAGAAAGAAGAAAAGGGGGATTGTGGTTTGCATACAGTTAGATAGAGAGTGAATAGGAGATGGAAGGAGGGGACAATTCACTGATGGGGAAAAAAGAAAGAATTAGGAAAAAAGAAATAATTTGCACTAAAGCTACTACTGCCTTCGTTTTGTTTTGCCCAAGTGCATGCAGCTAACTCTGGTAAGAAGGGGATTTAGCAAGCAGGATGCAGTGACACCCTGGGTCTGTTTGCAGTGCTTTTGTTCTGGATGCCATGAACACAGCTGTGGGGGTCATCATCTCCCTGGCCAGTCAGGGGGTTACACCCACAAGACAAATATCCTTGCGCTCTTTGATCTGAGTTATTTCCTCTCCTTTATTCTGCATCACACAGCCTGTGTGTATGAAGGTGCCCTCTAGAGATTGGCTATCTACTCCTAAAATTGACTTTAGCTCTCTCTTAGCTTGAGTGGCAGTGACCTGTATCTCTGTATCTGAATTACCAAACTTTATTCCCAGCTCTATCTTTATATTACATACAGAGGGATCATTTTTGGTGTCTGAAGGAAAAAGGTGACTTTTATCAAATCTTTGCCAGGTCCTTACTCCAAACAAAAGGTAGTTGCATCTAGTGATCCACGTGACATGACTTCTCGTGAAGACCCCGGAGATCATGTGTGTCCTCTGTTATGGAGGAGATGGCTCTACCTGCTCCCGTGACATCTGTCACAGGGGATAAATGATGCAATATGGGGACACAACAGCTTGGCGGTCTGGGCATATCTGGGTTTCTGGAAACCAGAAACCACCTCAATGGAGGGGAAGGAAAACTGCTTCCTGCAAATGAATTAGAGTCACTGGGGATGGAGTTTGAGGGGGAAATAAATGATTGCGGTACGTGTTTGTGTCCATATGAGTCCCCTCTCCCTAACGACCATGTTAATGTGCTCATAAAAAGATATGGCGCAAGGGGGACGTGACTGTTCAGGCTGATTAGCATTTTATGGCAGAACTAAGCTCCATGACAAATGGCTGGCTGGGTGGGCTGTTTTTACAACCCAGAAAACTCTACTTTAAGATGCTGAAAATATAAGTTCCTTTTCCCTATTTTGAGTGCCATTGCATTAATAATAATATTAGTTATTATTGATCTCTAAGGGGTCCTGCAAATCCCATGAATACACAAGATGGTGAGCAAGTTTTGGGGTGACTGAGGTGAGTCCTAACAAGAAGTGCTCCACACTGGCACAACACGGCAGAGCACTGGGCTGACAGAAATGCATACAACCAGCTGCAAAGCATGAGTGACATCCTGGGGCCTCTTGGACCTACTAACCAGAAAAATAGGTATTGAGTCCTAATGTCTTGGCCATACCTGGTGTCCCTCTACAGTTTGCTGTACACTTTCAGTGAAGTATTAACTCTGCTTTGCTTTCAGTCCAAACTCACATGTACCATGGTCCTGTGTTGCTTTGCAGTCTGGAGGCGTGTGTATTTTTCTGTTGTGTTGAATGACCTACATCCCCTTTGACTGGAAAGAGGTGCAGCTTTCCTCAGGCTGAGATACACTATGGATACACTTCCAGGTTTGGAACAGTCTGTGGAGTCTTGCTCCAGTCCCAAAAGCTGCTGGGCCAGATTTATGCACAACAATAATGGCTGAGAGACAAGGTATATGTTGATAAAATGGAATAGCAGAAAAAAAGAGGGTTTGAATCTGGCTGGGAATATGCCCTAGAGAACACTAGCCTTCCCAGCACTGGGACTATCGCAGACGTCCATGCAGAGAGTCTGTTTCTCAGAGCTGTGGAGCTGGTTCAAACAGCAGGGCTTTGCAAGGCAAGGAGCAGCTCCTTCTGCACGGCAGCGAGCAGAGGGACTATGCAATGGCGAGCATTTATCCCACGTGCTCTGTGTTGTCTCCAGTGATGGAAGGGCTCCATCTGGTTAGAAGTCTCAGTGTATAACTGCTTATCATATAATGTCACTCGGAAGTCAATTTTTTCTGAGGGGGGGAAGTGACAGGTATTGAATAGCCTAATGTCAAGAGAATAACAGGTTTTACGCCAAGAGATTTAGAAATGTGAGAGAAGTGGTTTTCAGGGCAGATCAATTCTGTGAGTGAATGTGGTGTGTTGTGCTGGAGAAGGGATACAAGCCCAGCTGCAGTCATGACTCTCAAGGGAAAGTGTAGCAGAACAGACAAGACAGAGCCATGCATCCTGCATAAATGTGTGTGTGCGTACACATGCATACGTTAGTAATGAAGACCTCAATTCAGCACTCTGCCTTTATTTAGCCATGTGCATAAGCATGTGTCTCTTCATGCATATGCTGAAGACTGTTATGACAGAACTTCCTGGAAAAACTGGAAATAGCTTTCTGGGTATTAGGAATAATTTTAAGCACATACTCAAGTGTGCACTGAACCAAGGACCAGAGCTCTGTGAGATACTTGCAAGGAAACCTGAAAGTATGTAAGACTCCCTGCACTTCTTATCTTGCTGCTGACTCCACCCTGGAGCTTGGCAAACCATTAAGAAAAAAATGCAATTACAAAAATGTGTAAATTTCTCCTCCAGTGTACAAAATGGGCTCATGTGGCATACGGTTTCCTTCCCTTCCTCCAGACCCTTCTCCTCCCACTGTGCTGCCTGGGAACACAAGGGGTGTTAGGTATTATTGATACAAAGAAATGAATTGTTAACTCATTTATCTTGAGGACTTGAGAAAGAGCTTGGACTTGAGAAAGAGCTTGTAATCAAGCTCTTGAATTTAGCTGAAAACCCGCAGGTAGGTTTTCACACTGGAAATGCCCATCAGTTCACCCAAGGGGTAAGCAGGAAGTTACCAAGGGGCAAGTGTGGCCAAATGGGACTAAGCACTGCAGCTCACAAACTGAATATTTGGGATCACTCCACCCTCAAAATAGGTGATAAAATATGGATATCTCTCATACAAATTCTGATAACATCGATGTAAGGAAATTGCTGTTTGCACAGGGATATTCCACAAGCTGGGACAGAGGGGAGAAAAAGACTCAAATTTCATTGAGTAAAATATTTGTTATTAATCATTTGCTCCATTTGCCTTAGTTTGTCAAAGGGTGAATTAACCCTTTGGTTAATGCAGGGGATCCCAGCCCACTTCTGGTCTCCTTTCAAACTCACGGACATGTTGCAGGCAGGATAGAACCAAGAGGAATGAAAATGGGAATGGTTTTCCGAGCTTCACCCGTGAGCTGCAAGCTCCATGCTAAGGTGCAAAGATGAAATCCCCACTGTAGTTCTTGATATGGTGCTTTTGCTTTCTCCTTTTATCAACCAGCAGTGAAACAGTTAATGGTTGTAGCCTTTCTACTGCCAGGGAGACATGGGAGCCCTTGAAAGGGGCAGGAGGGTTCACCTCTCTCAGAGCTGTAGTTTTGAGGTGTACTTTTGCCACGCGTTTCAGATGAAAAGCTTGAAATCTCACTCATGTGTTTCTCCCTCATTCAGATTGTGACAGCTCCACAGCCCTGTAGTTATGGTTCCCTGAACCTCAGAAACAATTGCTCACGGGGCACCTGCAAATGTTCTTGCATACTGTAATGGGTACCGAAGCCTTGGTAAAGCTGAATCCAGCCTTCAGTCCCTGCTTTGCAAATGACTGGTGTTCCATCATCTTTGTTGATGGGCTGTCTGAGGATGTTGGTAAACACATGAGAGCCCAGACTGAAGTTCAAGAGGGCGGGAGATGTCCTTGCATGGGCATGTTTGCCATTAGCTACCAGGCCTGCTCCTGATTGAAAATTCTAGCGCTGCAGAGCAACATGCACAAAATGAGCTGGCAGCCTGCCCGGGCTGCATATGGTGGCTGGAGACTGGGTACATTTGGTGAGAAATAGGGAAGCGGTGATGATAGGGAATAATAGCAGCTATTTCTGCTATAGGATTGTTATGTCCTGAACAGAGATGTGCTTTTGATGAGAGCAGGATGAGTAGTAGGAAGTTTTGGCTTGTCGTACCTACAGCCTTGTTCATCTCTTGTGAATGAATGTGTGTGGCCCTACATGTGCATCAGTGGCTTGCTTCTGGGGAGGAGATGATTTTTTAGTTCCATAGCAGAAGCCATGAAGGATCTGCCTGAAAAAGAAGTCCCATAGAGAAGCCACAACAGTGACATCCTTCTTGGCAGAGATATGATGAAAGTCGGTGGCTGTGACTTGGATCTTTCCTTCCAGGCAAAATGCAACTGTCCTTTCTGGAGGTGAAGAAAAGGCTACTGCTTAAGGCATGAGGCAAATGTTAGGAAGGCCAAGAGGTTTCTGGGGTAACAGCAGCAAAAGCAGGGATAAAATGAAGGGAGGGAGCAGTTGTGAATCTGGCACTGAAAGCAAGCAGGTAGATAAGATGTGTTGGACACAGAACTAACTGGAGAAGCAGACCTGAAAATAATGAGGGAGAAAACTGCTGTTCATTATGGTTTCTGCTACATTCAGGGAAATAGGCCTTGACACTGGCATTCTTTGCAAATAATCAGGATTATGCCAGTGAGCTGACCCGATTCAACTCCAGGGCTGGAGATCTCCATCTGTGAACACTGCTTAATTGCTCAGTGCAAAGGAACAGCAGTGCCGAGGCCACCACTGAGGTCTCAGTCTCAATTCCACCGTCTTGATCTCTGTTCTCCTGACAGAGACCCATGGGAATGAAACAGCTGTGCTTGAGGGTTTTTTTATGAACCATATTCTGCTCTTTGCAGGCTTTTAGAAGAGCATGCTTTGTACCTAGAACGGCAAGTGTGCTAGAAGGGGGTTCTGCCAACTAGCATCTTCCTCTCTCTATCAAGCTTTCTCTTTCCCTCAGGAAAGATCTTGCTTTCTTCTTCCTTAGTGGCATGGGTTACCCCATGCTGTAATCTCCTGAGACTGGACTTTTCCAAGGCACCCTGCAGAAGGTCATAGAGAATGAACTTGTTTAAAGAAGTGTACTGCAGGCTTCTTGCATGGGGAGAGGGACATGCACTTGAGGGATTTCCTTGTGCTTCTATGAGGACTCCACGAGTTCCTCCTAGGAGCCATGAAGGTCTCTAGTAAAAGGAGGTCCAAATCTTTGTAGTGAAGAAGGACCTCACTGCTCCTTTGATATTGTGGATTAGTCAAGGAAAGCTGCTGCTTTAGTGCTGATCAGACCAATCTTCCCATTGCTTGTGCCTTTCCTGCCAGTACTGAGTTTAGTACTGAACCAGGAGGTACTTAGAGCCCATATAAACCAGGACACTTTAGAAAAATGTATACAGATGGGGCATGAGGGACCCACATCTCTGAATCACCCTAAGAGCACAGGGTCTGTAGAGGCACAACGATGAATCTAGACAAGGACTGTCTGAACTGGGACAAAACGTTTAGTGCTGCACTGAGGAATGTAAGAAATAACACACTTGGGGTTGGTACGCTGCTCCAATGCAAGGAGCAAAATGAGATCCCCAGTCCAAGTGGGCTTCATCTAGCCCTCCTTATCTCATCTTTGTTGCCTCTTGCCTGTTCCCAGTGGCCAAGAAGCCTCAGTGGAGCTGCACAGGATGTGTGCCTCGTATCTAACCTATTGCATATGGAAAGGTTGGGCTAGCAATAGTGCTGAAAGATGACCTTTCTGACAAGGAATTGCCTGCCATGAGAGCCCTTGAAAGTGTGGCTAGGAAAAGTGAAAACCGGGGAGAATGCCCAAGCATTGTGACACCCAGATTTATGTTCAGGTCTGAACCCATCCTTCCCCTTTTCCAGCGTGCAGCATTCTGTTTGTGGAGGAGGATACGTATAATGCGTGTGAGGAGGCTGCAGCAGTGCAGCAGAAAACAGAAGTAAAAGGTTTATTACAGGGCAACCAATTGAAGAGCTGGTATCTTAAATGCACTCACTCCAGCCTGGCCTGAACCAGCTTCCTTACTAACGTAAATGGTTGCATCCTGCTAGCCTTTAACGCCAGAAAGAAAGAGACTGTCTCTTTAAATAGAGGAGAAAATGATAGGGGTGAGGTGATCTGATTAGTCTGTAAGATGAGCGGAAATTAGTTATTTTCATCCTTAATCACCCACGGGATGGGCCAATTATCGAGCTGTTAGAGACCTATTAGATGGCTGGGAACTCACCCTTCCTCACCTCCCTCCCATAACCCGGCATGAAATTATTGAAGTCACTCAATTTCACTCTCGTTGAAACCCATGAAGGGAGATCTCACAGCTGAGCATGGGGTGGCTGCAGAGGCCTTTTTCTAATTACTAGCAGTACTCCAGCTTCCAGAAATTGGTTTATTGATTTCACCCAAACTGACTCCCTGAAAATGCAACCTTCAGGTTTGCAGGAACAATTCTATCTATCTGTTTGTCTGTCAGCCTATCTGCTTGTCTATCTGTCCTCTCCTTTGACTAATCTGGGAGAGACAAACAAACTTTTAACGGCCGCCTATCTAATCAATGCAGCTTGTTTATCTGCTCTTGAACAAACTTTAATTTTACAGGTGTATTTGCTAACATATTCAGTGAGTGCTGCTTATGAACAAATTGCAACCTGTGAATTCCCCACTAATTGGATTTCCTAAGTGTATGTGTTATTTGATAGTGCTGTGGTGAAAGACGATCGGTCAGATCCATTTGCATAGCATTGGCCTCCTCCTTCCTTGCCTCTGACCGGGTAAGTGTAACTAACAAAATGAAGAGGGCATACGTAAGTCATTGTGCTTTGGGAGAGAGAATGAATAATTTGGGGAGTGAGGGGGAGTGAAGTTAGGGTTGATTTTTCTTTCTTGGGAATTGGATTTAAACTTAAGGCCCCACTGCTAGGAAAAAAAAAGTTACATGCTGGGGTAAGAGTTGAAATAATTTTCCCACTGCACTCACAGAAAGTAATCATCAGAGCTGATCGCGTAGTATCAGTAGCAAACCTGTGGCTCTGTCCTTGCCCCACTTGCCTTGCCTTGCCATGTGTTTCATGACCTTTAGCAGAGCGTTGTGCAGCACTAGCTGCAGAGGATGTAGTTATGTGTTCTTATCTTTCTGCCTGACTGCATTTGTGCCAGGCCTCTGTCTGGGGGGTTGTAAACTCTGATGCTACTTGGAACTCTGTGTTGCTATTCAGTGCGAGGAGTGTGAGTTATGAAAGGGACCGAAGGTATCTAACAGGATGCTTGAAATTGCCTTGGCGCTGGTTTCAGCAGAAGTTAGAATCCTGCATGCTGGCTGCTAAATAGTTTTGAAAATCCTAGTATGTGTCTAGCTGCATCTTTTGGCCTTTTGGATGCAGGCCCACATTCCTCAGGTGCCCACATTGTTTTGCATAACAACATTTTCAAATGCATTTGTTGAATATGGCCTGGCAACTTTCACCTCTGGCTGTCACTTGCCATAACCATTGTCAGAAAAAAATTCTGAATTGCTGAGCTAATAGTTCAGTTCAGTGGTGCAAATTTAGCTGCCTCTTCCCAGTAAAGATGCTCTAGGGTATCTGAGACAGCTGTGGATTACAAAGACCCATAGGACGTAGGACACCGTGCCCTTCTAGAGTGGTAGCTTGAGGTCATGTGGATATTGTCCCATGGCCCTAGATGACTGTGTTTAAGCAACTGAACTGAGTCCCCTTAGACTCTGTAGGGAAAGAGAGTGTGGGATTTCCTGGTGTAGCTTCTGTACCTTTCAGCACTGTGGCAAGCAACCTGGAGGCCTCTCCTGCAAGCCTCCCCCTTCATTGCAGGAGTGCGTCACCTTTCCCCTGAAAACTGGCAGCAGTGTGTCCTGGGAGACAGAAAAGTAGCTAGAAAGATGAAGGGATTAAGCCAAAAGGAAGCTTCTGATTCTTTTTAGAAATAAGAAGATTAGTCCTAGTCTGATTCAGAGTGCGTGTCCTTTTCTGGATCCAGCTGGAGCAGTGGAAGAGGTTGCCTACCCTTTAAAGCCAGCTACGCCGCACAGATGTTAGTGTGAGCAGTTTGCCAAAGCAGTGCCTATCAAAATGATCCCACTCAGCTCTAATCTGCTTTGTTTCAACTGCTGTGGGTTAGGGACCAATCACACAAGCAATTTCACTGGCAGGTCTGAGAAGGTGGCACCTTCCCCTGTAACAGGCAGCTCTGCAGGCCCTGCAGACAGCAGCATCTTCAAGTAACCCCAGTAGACATCTGGTCTGTCTTACACCTTCAGTCACCAGATGATAGCTCAGTGATTCACAGACCTTCTACTCATACCCTGCAAAGGCTGTAGCCTTTTTCTTTTGTAGACCATAGGAAAAATGCTCATATTATATGCAATGAAAATGAAATCAAGAGGAGCATGTGGGGTTCTTTATTTTCAGTCAAAGGAGCAAAAAAAAGAAAAAAAACCAACCCTGGGCAAATTCTGTGAAACATTTATGCAACAGATCTGCTTTATTTAATACACAGTGTTAGAGCTACTGCTAAGGGCAGATTTGATACAGGGATGTGGATAATTCTAGACCCTCTACCTGAGACCATGGTTCTGCTTTTACTGCAACTATTCTTTGAGATTTGGAATATTTAGAGAACAGAAGTTACTTTCACTTTTAGCAGCCTTTGGGCAGGTTTTGATCGCAATCATACCAACGCCCTCTGAAGGACTGTGGCCTGCCTTCAGGGTGGTGCCTGTGTAACTGAGATGAGAATTATCTTCTGGCTGCCTTTAGCTGCATCTTATCTGTGCAAGGGAGAAGGGGAGATCACTCTTGCCTACTTTCACCATCTTTGCTTGATCTTCTGTTAATTCACAGCTTCTGTTCATTTGCAAAACATAATCTACTCTGGATTTGTAGGACCCTGCATGGTCACGTGCAGAACCATCACAGCAGGTGTTTATGGAGACAAAACGGAAGGCCAGGCTTGTTTAAACCAGTCTTCTGTTGCTGAGTGTGTTTTCTAGCTGTTTCACACAGCTCTGCCTTCTTTTTAGGCATCTATATAGTGGGATAGCTAATGTACTGTGGATAGTACATTGGGCAAACAAGCGCAGGGCTAACTGTAATGATCTGTCACCATCTGTAGAAAGCATTTAGGTACTATGGTTTTGGGTAGCCTGTAAGCACCTGATAAATACTGTTACTGTGTGTTGGAAGTGATTTGATTGAACTGGCTGTTGCTGTTACAGTCAGTACCTGGGCTGTTATTTAATCTTTATTCTTGTGGCAAAACCCTGGTCCACACTTGGCAGGAGCTTCCTACCCCTCCTCACTCCCATCCTCTGGGCAGGGAAGGCAGGATCCTGAAAGCCCCTGTCCCCATGCTCACTTCAGTTGGCAGTTCCTCCTCACCCTCCCACCAGATTCTACCTGGACAAGACCCACAGGCATGAATATTTGGTCCTTGCTAGCTCTCTGCTTCTGGCTTTAGCCTCCACCTCCCTCGGTTTCCTTGCTCAAAAGTGCCCTAATCGAAGGGCAGCATATCCTTGACCCAGACTAAACAGATGGCATCTCTCTATGTGACATTCAGGCAAGAATTTGCTGCACAGGCTAAAGGAGAGGGCTCAGACAGGTCTGTTCCCCTTCATTAGCTTTGCCTGACATCGCACTCCAAGTCATGGGGCATAGGAATGGTTGTGTGGCTGTGCATAGCTGTGCCCCTATCCATTTCACGCCTGGATGTGGCCCTGGCAACACCCATGGCTGATTTTGTCTGTCCTAATATACAGATCCTGTGAGGCTGGGCCTTCTAAGATCCACAATTTAATCACAGAGAGCTGACATGATGCTGAAAGTGATTTGTTGTGTCCATGCTGGCAGTTAAGTCATTGCCAGCAATTGCATCCAAACACAATAAATTGCTAGAGTGTGGACTGTTGATGGGAAAGTATCACGGCTGTCATTTCAGCACGGGCACGGGCCGCATAGCTTTTCGCTCCAGCCAGGACTTTATCTAATGGGCTTCAAATCCTGTATGACCAAATTCTCCACTAGTATTAATTCATTGGGTTATGCCTTGGGAAAATTTTGCCTGCTGCTCTTTATGAGAAAATGGCCTTAAAAGGAAGAGTCTTATGGGGGAAAAAGGTGGAATTGTGATTCAGAATATAAAAAGCAGATGATAGGCATCTTTCAATTCAGTATTACAGGAAAGAAAAGTTAGAACAAAGGAGACTACCATCCTGCTTCCCTGCCCCAAAAAGGCTGAGAAGGAAATGTTCATAACCCAGAGCTTGTGTTTGTTAAAGAGTAGTCTGGGATTTACCTAACTTATTACAGCTTTAGTGCACAGCAGCAGTATCAGCAGCAAGGACGTGAAAAATATTAGATCCAGGCAAATAGAATATGTCAATCCAAAGTGGTAACAACTGTAAACCTTATCTATTTTTCTTTTTTTTTTTTTTTTTTTAGAGCTAGCAGGGAAAATATGTATATATTTTTTGGCAAAACCTCGGCCCCTTCCCCAGTAAACCATGGCTTTGGATAGTATATGTCACAGCAGCTTTGACAAACAGAAATCTGGGTACATGCTCATTTCCATGTAATGGGGGTATTTTGACACTGCTTTCAAACTCATCTCATTCTGTGATCCTGGACATTCAGACCCTGTTCCAAAGTCCACTACAGATGACCTTGGAATTTATGTCCATGAGATATGGATCAGGCTAATATGTCATCAGGTAGGTATTTATACTCTACTACACCAGGGATTTTACTTGAGAAAGATCTGCAGCATCAGAACTGTTCCTTCTAGACTAATTAACAGAAAGATCTTTGCCATGAAGAAAATTGATCTCTGACTATCATCAGAGATGATGTTCTCCGAAGTAAGCTCGAAAAAGATAGATGCTTGGCTGGACATCACTGAGATTTTTCAAGTGTGCATGGTTTCAGGTGAATTTAGTGCTGTGGAAGGGGCTGAACTGAGTACTGTGAAGACTGATGGACCCATATTGCCACCTACTAATTTTCGTATTAGCAGACTTTCCTTTATCCAGACCTAGCCCTACCAATAGGCTTTTTTCGTCCCCACCTTGATGTTTGGGCTAAAGAAGACCACCTGTCCTTTCAACTCCTTTTCAGTTCTACAAAACGTATGACAGTGTAACAGCATTGACTTGAATAGGGTTGCTCATACCTGGCACTTGGATTTAGTGAGAGGCAGTGTAGATCTCCTGAGCGGAGCAAATCAAATGTCAGCAGACTTGAGCTGGATCCTCGATTTCATCACTGATCTGCAACATGCTCTTGGACGAGGCCTGTGTTGTCTACGTGATTTACTTCCTACATCTGTAGTTAATGGTCCTTCCTATGGCCAAATAGCCCTTGAAGTGTTGTGCACTGTCAGTGTACTAAATTTTATTTATTAAGCACCAAAGGGTACCTAACCCCATGGAGATGTTTTATTAGATGTGGATGAATTTCTTTACCCGTTGTATTGGTCTCTATGGTTCCCGTGTGCTGCCCCGTGCCCAAGCACTCTGCTTTCACTCTGGTGTCCAGAAAGAAGAAGCTGTCACCCCCCTTACATCCCACCCCTGGGGAGAGCAGCCCTCTGCTGCTGCAGAGGGTCTCTCAGGCAGGTGTTCCACCTGGTGGCTTCCCCATCCCAAAGCATCCCTTCTGACTTTCCCCAAACGCTTCAGCAGTTTTTAATATTCTCCCCATCTCTCAGCCTTTTTTTTTTTTTTTTTTATTTTTATAGAGCTTCCTTTTCTTAACACAACATTAAAAAGAGGAATAAAAAAATAAATGGAAAATGTGTCAGGGCAGAAAGAAGACAGCAAGAGTTGCCTATCCCAACATGGGTGTCCTCTGCCCCCCTGTGCACTGAGAAGTTGATTTCTCAGCAGCCAGTCCCTTTGGGTGACCTATGGAGGCCTGCCCAGTGACCTGTGTCCTGTGGTATGCTTCTTTCTCCTCCATTACCTTGGGCCCCCTGGTCAGTGGGAGAGGAAAGAGGGGGATGATGTGGCTGGATCTACTCAAGATCCAGGCACGTGAGGCCCTCTCCCATTCAAGCTGTGGGGGACCCAGCTTGGAAAAGGCAACTGAAGAACAGGGGCAGAAGAAGCACTCTGGGGCAAGCCTTGTAGCCAAGACAAACCTACTCTGAGGCTGCAGGTTGTCACAGGAAGACCCCTGTGTCACTGTGTAAGATAGGGCTTTGCTGGCCCTGTTTAGCAGTCTGATTTCATTCTTTAAAGAGCATCCTAACCAGACACAGACAACCTAATGCCTCCTGCTTGTTTCTTAATCGGTGTTCAGTACTTCAGCCCGTTACTGTAATTTGTGTTCTGTCTGCCAACCCTCCTCCTCCCCCTTTGCCTTCCCAGAGTAAAACCTTAACCCACCTACATTTTCACCTTCCTGAGAAGGTTAAAACTCAAAGCAGAGTAACCCTTTTAAACTTCTTTTTAAGCTTCCTTACCTAATCGTCCCAGCCAGATGTTCCTCTTAAAGATCTCACACATGTAGATGCCATCTTTTCCCATGGAGAGCCAAGCCCCTTCCAATTCCTTGTGCCACCCATTCATACAGGATTTCTTTAACTTACAAAAGCCACATTTCTGGATGCTGGAAGCCTGGGGTCCCAACCTCTACTGTCCATAGACTTTGCAGTTTAGCTACTGGATTTCAAACAGGACTACAACATGGTGTTGTTCGCAATGGTACAGTAATGATGTGTTCCTCCTTCAACCTAGGAAATGGGCCTACAAGGTAAACCACATGTTTAGGCCATTGCAGTTTCCACAGGGAACTTGGATTCTTAGCTTTATGTGGCTATCAATAGAAGGAAGGCTGTTAATTTTTCTGTATAGATATGATCAGGGATGGGTGTGTGTGAGAGAGGCAGGGGAAGGGGCTGAACAAAGGTTACAAAAATAATTAGCTTTCCTGCCCTCTCTTGCCAGAGATGTCAACCCTTTCTATCACAGCTCAGCCACATGAATAGTTGATTTCTCACCACAATGACAGAGGTGGAAGCAAACAGCAGGCTGGGGACAAGAAAGTGTAGATGAGGGCAGAGTAGGGCAGCAATATGGTTTTACAGCTGGTCCAGGTTCCTGCTCCACCAGCAGCCCATCTGCTTTGGGAGATTCTTGCCCTCTTTCCTTTCTTCCAGCCTTCCCTTTCTGCATCTCTGCGTTTACCAGAGGCTTATGACCATCTTGGCTGCATTGAGTCAACGGGCAGTACAGCTGCAATATATACAACCAAGGGAGCAGAAATCTCTGGTGCAGTAGTGGGGCCTCTTAAAATGCTAATAGAAAGCTTTTAACTGGTTCTCACCTAACAGCCCTAGGTAGCAAGGCTTATCCTGGATTTAGCAAATCAGGAGACTGCTGCATCTCACTCTGCACACCAATATAGTGGAGGTTATTTTCAGTCTTGGGGTTGCTGACTTGCACTGTGTCCTGTCAGATGGGTGAGCTCCCCAGACTGCCAGGAGCTATGGAGAAGAGTAAGTGCCTTTTCCAGCTCAGGCTCCTCTCCTGCTGAGATGGAGCGTACAATTTGCTCAGCAGCCGAAGATTCAGCGTAAGGCTTTTTGAAGAGTCTCTGTGCAATTAGCATGGCAAATTGGAGCCTCCCAGGAGGATACACAGCATCACGTTCACCAGCAACAAGCTCTCAGCTCCTTGGTACAGAAGGAACCTCATTTAATGTATTAAATATTTAATTAATGAACTGAAGCTTTAATGAGGTGATGATGAAGATGCCAAACAAGACACTGGGACAGGAATACCCCACCCCAGAGATAACAGTTAGCTACTCTTCTCCCAGTAGTATTTTTTTCACTGGCAACACTGCTGCCTGGGGAACTCTCAGTACCTTTAGGTCTCATTCTGCCTAGTTGGAGGGAATTGCACAGGTGGGGTACATCCCAGATGTGGGATGGAAAGCTCCTTTATTGTCTTTTTTATCGAGCTGGAATAGATGAAGAAGCTTTGACTGGGGAGAACAAGAGTGCTATAGCCTCTCTGCTGCGTGTGGCAGCATAGGAATTGCTAACATAGAGATAAACAGAGATGGCGTGAAAAATCATGCAGGTAGGGATGCCATTGCTAGATCCATGGAAGATCCAGGTTTCTCAGAGAAGGGGAGGCAAGGGGGAGGTGTTGGGTTGAAGAAGGGTCACATTTTTTCCTTGCAGGGTCTCTTTTTTTATCTTGCATTGGATTTACACAATGTCATTGGTGCTAAGTTTGGTACAAGTACCAATATGCTACTGGTCTGGGCCAAGCATCTCCCCAGAGGTGTTGAGAGTGGACCTCTTGTGTTCAGGGGTATTCAGTGTGAGAGTGTTCATTTTGCCTCCTTCAGATGGGGTGCTGCTAAGATTGTACCTGAGCATTGGCCTTATGGTTGTTCAGGCTCTCCTACATGGAAGGATGAGGGCTGAGGGGCTAAGAGGCATTGAGGACCTGGTGTATTCTTCAGGCAGGAGGCGCTCGAAGAAGAGGCCATAGGGAATTCTGGTGATATGACAGAAGAATGTGAGAGCCAAGATAATTCTCACCATTTCTTCTCCGTGCAAGAATTGCTTTAGCTGATCAGCCCCTGTTATGGGAACCTTGGGATTTGGAAAGGAATAATAAAAGATTAATCGAGAAACTCCTGAATGAATTCAATAAAAATGACATATGGAGCGTGCACCGTGATGTTTTTATGATTAGGTTGGCAGATAATTGGAATGAGCAGATTCTGCCCCACGCTTGGTCAGGTCTGGTGTCTCAGAGATCCTTCTGGTTTCAGTGTTTCCTCACAAAGAAAAAATACAGAGGAAAAGGGAAAGAATGAAAAAGGAGGATGCAGACCAAATGCTTCTCTGCTCACTTCAAGAGAAAGCTCTGAGAAAGTTGCTGTTTAAAATGCATTTCAGTTTTCAGAGTACAGTCCTCCATGCCACAGGTTTTGGCTCAACTCACACATCAGCACCCTTGAAACCTGGGGCTGGGCTGGGATCAGGGGTCCTCTGAATCTTCAGCCTTTCTCTTCTTGCTTCCAACTGATATTTAGCAGTAGCCAGGCCTGGAATAATGGTTAAAGGGCAAAATTCAACACACAGACCCTACACACATCCCAACCTCTACAGTTGCAGATCCATTCTCAGGAACAGCATCTCTAAGCCAGGGCCTCAGTTCAGACCTAAGTCCTTCTTCCCCTGGGCATCACAGCACATTTTGCTAGGATTTTGACGAAGACTTTGCAGCATGCAGTGGCAAAGTCTACCCTCTGCTGCTCTGCTTTGACAACCCTCAGCCCAACTCTCTGCAGCCCCTCTCTAACATAATGAGCTTGCTTTTGATTCAAGGCCTGTTATGGCCTCCCTGCCCAGCCGTGGCAGGTCAGCTCTGTCCCCAGTCACTTCTCTGTGCCGGCACCAGTCACACACTTGTCAGGTTTGCAGAAGAGCATCTTTCTGCCTTCTTCCCTCCTCCCTGCCAGTATCTGCAAAGGCACCTCTGTGTTCTGCCCTCAAATCCATCTTTATTGTAACACATATTCCTCACCTCTCTCAAAGAAACCAAGCCAAAATAACCCACCCCAAACCAAAAGCAAGATAACTATTAGGCACTCGGTATACAGAGGTCTGCCTGTTACAGTCACATGTATGGTTTCATTGCCTCCTTCTTCCCCATGTGTCTCTAGCTACCACTCTCTTGCCTTATATTTAGATTTTCTTTTAGGCAAAGACCATTTTTTTTTCTCTGCTTGTACAGCATTAGGTGGAATGGGACCTTGCTCCATACTTGATGGATCAGAGAGTGTCGCAGCTTTTGTGATAATAAGTGATAATAAAAAGTATTGACGGGTTCACAGCATGAGGCTGTGATGAAATGATGGAAGGTTATATTACACCTTTTATCTTAGAAAGACAAAAAGAGCGGGGGAGAGATGCAAGAACATGTGGATTTAGTTTCTCTTTTTTTTTTCTGAGGTGCATGGAGTTCTTCAGGTGTGTTATAGAGCCCTAAGGATCCGTACTCTCTTTTCACCCTATTTTAGTATCCTGCCACTACTTCTTTGAGGCCATGCATGGGGTAACTGTTCTCAGAAAAATCCTCTGGAAGATCTCATTTCACCCATTTGGGATGTTCCTAGGTAGTGTGCTTTGTTCTTTATCAGGTACGGAGCTGGCCTGTGGATGACAAGTCCATGTTGGAGCCAGAAGTGTGATTTCAGGATGGCTGGAAATAAACACCCTAGCTAAATTAAAGTCGTGGTGAACTTCATGAATGCTAGCATGGGATAACTGTTTATTTACATAGATTCTCAGCTGAACTGACTTACAGGCTACTTGTAACTCTATTGCTACTCATATCAACAGCACGTGAGCTCAAGCTAGCTCATGTACATGTGTGCTTCCTGCAGTTTAACTGCAGTGAAGATGCACCCTGTGTGAAAAAGAGGAGGAGCCTTTACCAAGTCTTTTAGCCTCCAGAACTTCCCCGGGCATGAGATTTCCCATGGAAATGATTCTCCAAGGGAAAATACCATTTTCTTTACTATCATAAATAAAATACAGCAACATTTGACAGCTTTAAAATGTTAAAATCTGAACAGAATGTTTTGACTTGGGTTGGTTCAAACATTTGCACTTGCTGAAATGAATCAAAGCATTTTGCTGTACATTTATTTGACATCAAGTGGCACCTGCCCATGGGGCTGCAGTGCCTAATGGGAGTTGTAGTTTGGATGCCTCATGCATACAACTCTCTCACAGACTGGTCTGCTTGTCTGAAATACATTTCCAATAATATACTGCAGATCCACTCTGGCTGAGCTGAATAGTGCAGGATGAAAATCAGAGAGCAGCCAGACGTTACGGAAGATCAGATGCAGCACAGGCGAAAGGAAAGCTGTGAAATGTTCAGTATAATATCCCAAAATGAAATGTTTGGTTTCAAGGAATGTCAAAAGACATTGTTTGGATTGGTGAAGTGGAAAAATGACTGTATTTCCAGTTGTGTTTTTCAAAAAAATTTGTTCCTTTGGAAAAGTATGTATTAATTAAGCTTTTCATGCTGTCAAATTGTGGTGTTTTTCATGGGCTGGACCACCCAGTTCTATTCTTAGCTAGCATAAGAGCTCAGTTTCACAGTAGGTGTAATAGGATTGATTCTGTCTCAGCCACCCCAGGGGCGGAGCTAACCCAATGATTAGTGACACAATTAGTGAATTTTACCCTCATTGCATGAAAAGATGTGTTTCTTTATTCTTCTCTCTTTTTTTTTTTCTTTTTGCATTCTAAGAAGTAATTTTTTTCACTGGAATTTGAAAATCATTTGTGATGGACAGAGAACAGACCTACTTGCTTTACGAGCAGTGTAACCCCAGTATTCTTGTATAGTTCATATTAACAAAATTAAGAAAAGGAAAGCATTTTCCTTTCAATAATATGTCTTGGGGGAAAAACAAAAACCTTCCCCTCCTTCTGCCTGCAATGCTGCCACCTCTAGATTGGTGCACCTACTGTTAAGCAATAGAGCACAGCACAGCAACATGTTAGCAGAGCAATGAAAACTAGTGTCTTCCCCAGCTGACATTGCAGGAGAGGCTTACAGGGAAATGAAATATTACCCCTGGAATTTGCCTGGGCTGTGTAGGCTAAAATCTGGGGAGGGAAAGCAAGCCAGGAGATCATAAATGATGGCAAGTGGGCAAGGCCTAAATTATGTTTTTCATCAGAAGTGAGATACCTTTCCCGGGATCCCTTAGAGACACAGTCGCATACGGGGGCAGCTCTGCGCATACTGAGTGGGGCTGCTCTGAGCCTGTGATTAGAATGCACCTATTTTATCCTCTGAAGCTGCTGGATTAGAGTACGGTGCTCTGATTTATTTTGTCTGTTTGTGCTGTGTACACACTGTGTAAAGGAATTTGGATCTAATCTTTGCCATCATTATAATTAATTAGATGCTATTCTCCAGCATGTAATGGTGGCGATAGAGCTCTTACATGGATCTGTGTGTTCCTCACATACTCTGCCGCAAGAAGAGATCTGCTGGGGAGATATTTGTTAATTAATTGTTTAGTTCGTCAAAACACCATACTGGGCCAAGTTCAGCCCTGGTGTTATGCTGTTGACTTTAGCTGCTTGGTACCCAAAGAAGGATTTACCCCTAAAGTTTTTCCTCCCTTTCACTTACCGTCTGATGTTTTTTTGGATTGTGCTGCAGCTGGCAGCTAGATGTGTGTTTGTCCACATGGGCAAGTGGCAGGCATGAAGGGAAGGCCATCAGACAGCTATGTGCTAGGCTATGAGTTCAGCCATGTTACTCTTCTCTGAGGAGATCTTCAGAGGGAAACAGGGATGGAGGGCAGGAATGAGCTCTTGCAGACACAGAAGAACACCAACTTGATGAAGAAGGTGAATCTTGAAGAGAAGGGGTCAGTTCCTGGGAGCTAGGCAGACCTTCACCAATGAGGCTGTGATTCCTGGTCATAAATGTCATTCACTGTAGCAGTCTGGTAAACAGGTATTCCTGCGCTATGACTGATCTGCATCTGGCTGGGCAAGTGTCCCATTTGCCTGTGCATGTGTGGATTGTGGCTGGAAATACCTGCAGGCGTAGATCAGTCATCCAGTGACGTGTGTGGATGTTTGTTACTGAGCCTGTGTGGAGACCCATTGGGAACAGGGGATTTGTGTTGATGTATTGCTATAAACCAGTCACCATACATAAGTGTGTTGGGAAGAGGAACGCATGCATGTTGCTGAGAGCACGTGATGGTGTATGAGGTCTGTCACGCAGAGCATGGGTAGCTTGTATCGTGCGTGTGGCTGCAGGCCTGCATGCCTGGAATTGTTTGTGCCTGGGGAAATGACTGCATGTCCATAGAAGTTTTTATTCACGTTTGAGTATCTGATAATAGTTGTCAGTGTACAAGTCTGGGTTTCGACTATCTCCATTTAGGGTGTCCCTCTGAGTGTCTCTAATCACTTGTGTGCCCTTGTGGGCTGTGTGTACAGGGGTACCACTGGGAGTACCTTCGTTACCGTACACATGTGATGGGTGTGTTGTGCTCAGTACTCCTGTGACTACCAGTGCTCTCTGTATCTGTACACGTGTAAGAGATATACTCTTTCTTTCCATAGCAAACAAGCTCTTTAATTCCCCTTCCCTTCTCATCTTCTGCCTGTTTCCTGTGGCTCACGTACTAGCAACTTCTAGTTCTTTGTCTACAGCCAGTTATGGCTGGATTTTCTTCCAAGCACATGAACCTTTGTGGTAGACTGACAGAAAAGCACAGTGTACATAGCAACAGATGGATTTGCCCTGCACAGGTTCAAATCTGAGTGGAGCGTCAGTGGACACAAGGTACCAGCTCCTAGGAGAACTCAAACACACACACCGCTGGCCATTTCGTGCCTGCATAGCTATGAAGCTTTTGAGCAGAGGTAGCTGTGCTAGCAAACGGCCATCTGCATTAGGGCAATTGTCTTAGACATCTTAGGCGAAGTCTTCAATGGCTTTAGGCTAGGGTTGAACCCAGCCCCTGGATCTTTTCTGCCTCTGCTCCAGAGCGTGCTCTGGCGGCAGTTTCCTTAATGATCAGTCTCTTCATTCAAATTTCCCTGTCAGGTCAGAGGCAGCAGTAGTGGTACTTGTATTATGAAGCTCTAACTGAGGGAGAACCGCATCTTTCCAAGAAAGGGCAGTACAATTACCTGTTTCTACAAAGAAAGCTGAGAGAGGGGAAAAAAGGGAAGAAAAGGAAAGACACAGAAGTCTTGTTCCTTTATGCTCTGGGTTCTTTGTAGTTTTCTTTGCAAAGGTCAAAGAGTTGTCTCAAGAAATGGGAAATTCTCTGAATGCTTTAAACTCTAGTCCTTTTTCTTCTTAAAGTGGCCTAATTCTGGGGAGCTTAAGGTCTAACAAGGGATTTGATCCTACCTCGGATCTCTCTCTTTCTCTCTCACAGCAGGTTTGATGGCATTCAGATTGCTCATTTGTATTTTCTTTTGTGAGACAAAGCACTTTGGTTTCTCTGAGCTCTTCCAGCTGTCATATGTCTTCTTTCCTCTGTCTGTCTGGAAGACAACATTCCTAGAGAGGCAGCTGGCAGGAGAAATCTTTTCGCTTTAATTATAAGAGGTCAGCAAAATGTACTGAGTTAAGCTTTGTTTGAACATCCCTGAGATGTGAAGATCTGATGTCTGGGGTTGCTGACCAATCCAGCATGCCTCTGTTACTGCATGAGATGCTGCAGCCCTTCTCCCCATTATAGCTGTAGCTCTCTTGGTAGGGCTTTTACTGCACTTCAGCAAGGGCGACTAGTTTTCTTTTGCCCATGAGGCTTATGCATTCCTCCAGTAAAGATCCCCGACTTAGTGGGACTCATTCCTGCCTTTCCACTGATCATTTGCCTCCATATAGTTGACGTGCTTTTTTGCCCATGGTCACAGCAAAGCTAGCGAAATGCTAGATGGCAGAGATGTCTGAGTTCCCAGGGTCCTTCCCAAATGCTTGGAAAGAGACAGTGTGAAACACGTTTTTTTCTCTTATCTTTACACTGGGTCAGTCCCCAGAACAGTGCGAAGGTTCAACTTTGCAAACAGACGCAGGCAAAACTCTTTAATTAGCAGTAAAAGAGGTGGGACAGGGTCTGGGATGAGAAGACAAGTGAAGAGCCAGAACTGTGGATATGTTTTGCCCAAATCTGGCAGAGTTTTAGAAAAACCCACCACACCAAACACCCAAAAAACCCAGGGGGAGAAAGGAGATAAGAATTATTGTAAATGTCAAAGCATCTTGGTTTTGACTGCAGTGTTTCATTTCTGAAGCACTCAAATGTTTAATTTTGACATTCTTTTCACAGAAATAGCTTTGTTTTTTTGAAACGGCATTAACACTGATCTAAATGAAAAAGAAAAGATTAGGCAGCAGCTTGAATAACCCAGAGAAGAAATAAAACATTGTATTTGGATTGACCGAATTTGAGATTGGCCCAAGATGAAATGGTTGTGATTTATTTTTATGTTGCTGAAAGCCTTTGCAAAGTTTTGTTTCTGTTTGAATCAAACCTATTGTTTTTCTTACTGGGTTTTCACTGAGACACTGCAGCAAACAAGCCAAATCTTTCTTTGGTCCATTTGACCCCTGGCTACTCCTGCTTCTCCTCATTCGAGCAGAAAGAGATGGGCAAACTAGAGTATTCTAAAAGTGTCAGACTTGAGAGGCACCAGCTCCCAGGTCCAATTCGCCTTGTCTCATTCCTAAGGTATGTATGTCCCTGATGATGTAGGGCCTATTAAGAAAAGACCGTATCCTCAAGACATCTTTTCCTTAAGTGACACACTGTCTCCAGTATTTTTATAGGACAGCACTAATTTTTCATAATGAGACACAGTAGGCTCCAGCCCTTTAATAGACTTGTCAAGTCTCATGTATTCAGGATGAAATTAGCTCATTTGGTTCCTGTCTCTCACTCCCCTGTTGTGCTGCTAAGATGCAGATGTGCAGTGCCATGACCCTCCACTGCTCCAGAAGGACATGCCCAAATGTAGCCAGGAGGTCTGGTGCTGCCAGGAAGCTGAGGAGCACACGGAACTGCTGGGGTCCTGCAAACAGCACAGTCTGTGCAGTGACCGCTGCAGAACGACCCTGGATCCCCTGTCCATGTCACTTGTGCTCCCTTATCATGTCAACCAGTGTGTGCATGTCTGTGGGAGCCCTGTGTGCTGGCTCAGAACAGGGATGGAAGGGGAGGCCCCTTAGCTGAGGACTTTGCTCTGCTTTGTCCAGTTAGAGAGGGTCCCTCACCGTTTCTCTCTCCTGTGGATGGTCCCTCCAGAAGTGACTGCTCCCACCACCTCTCCTTCTTGAGGCAGGACCTTCCCAGCTCAGTCTGGTGGGGCAGCCCCAGCTCAGGATTTAAAACAAGCACTTTGAGTGGGGCTTCACAGCTAACCTCTTCTGCTGCAGTGGACTTGCTGCTACCAACAGTGAGGCCCCAATGGCAGCTAGTCTGTGAGGCCTTGTTAACCTGGAGACTAGCATCTAACAATTTGCAGGCAGGCAGACCACTTGGAGGAAAGGTGCAAGGCCAGTGGTGGGAAGGGAAGATTTGCAGGCGCTGGAGTGTCACCACACCAAGCAGCTCAGGGTGGCAGTGCTATGGCTGAGAAACTGGCTACTCTCCTGATGCCAAGAGACTTATTGAGATAAAATCCCACATCTTTTAGAAGGAATAATTCTAAAAGAAGAAAGATTTCAGTATGTCACCAACACACTGCAGGCTAGCCCAAGAGTGGCATTCCTCAGCAGAGTCCGTGACACCTTCCATTAGTAATTCACAGCAGCAATACTCCTGAGAGACTCAAGCCCAAGCAAGCGAGAGGTGGGCAAGGTAAGCTTGCCCTTCCTGGCTCTGCTGGGATTTGCTGTGCGTGCCTTCAGACCTCTTCATCTCTGGGGGGCTGATGAGAGATACGCACCTAACACCATAGCATATTCTGACATAGAGGAAGGAGGGAGGGACCGAAAGAAGAAGAAAAGATAAAAATGGCTTTGGTTAGGGCTTGGGGCTGCTAAGGCATGCTCTTTTTCAGCTTTCCCTTGTGTGCTGGTAAGCAGTCCCCTGCCACCCATCCCTGCTTTCTTTCAGCTTTCCTTGATCCTGGCACAAGTACGTATCCTGCCGTGTAGTGGCAGAGCACCGCAGTGTGTGTCTGCATGTGCACGTGCCACCCCTGTGTGTGTGCGCGGTGAGCGTGTGCAATGGTGACCCTTGCACCCGGTCTCGTGTGAATGCCAGTCAAAAAAGCATGCCAGTCCCAGTCTAGCAGCTGGCACATCTGAAGAACTTGCCTGCCTTATTAACAGTGCACTTATCTGGAATCTGCTCACTGGGCAGAAACTGCTCCATAAATCCTCCCGCAATTTGCATTCCTCTTCGCTGTCCCTCATTACCACTGACCTCACTTCTTCTGCTGGAGCTGATCAGCCTCCCACCGTCCTGCCTGCAAGACGCCTCTCCATTACCACAACCTATTAGCAGTGGCAGCAGCAGTGCCTCTGCGAATGAACGCACTACTGCTGAGTCAGGAAACGTTCCCAACTCAACTCCTCTCTCTTTGCTCCCTCCCCAGGCCCCGGGAGGGAGGCAGTGACAGCAAGCACAGCTCAATTGCTCTCCCTTGCGTGTTTCAAGGCCAGGCTCTGCATCCCGGGGAGCTCAGCGGGGTCATTACTGGACGTGCACTCTTGCAGGCACAGGTAGGAAATGAGGTGCGTCGGCTGGAAGCATCTGAAACCAGAAGTGCTTGCTAATCAGGCGTGGGGTTTCTCAATTAGCAGCTCACCCACTTGGTACATGTGGCTGCAGGTTTCTAGTTTAATACTTGACTCCTTAGTCTGTGGGAAGCATGTCTCTTCTGCTTCCTTCCTTGGGAGTAGAGGAGAAGCAAATACCTACGGACACACACACGTCTCATCACAGTCACAGGCTGAGAGGGGGCAGGAGGAGGCTGAAGCAGCTCAGCCTGCTTCACTGCGTTCACTCATTTCAGACCCAAGCAGTTACCTCTGCTAGGGGCTTGCAATGGGCAGGTCAGGGACAAAGAAAAGAAGGATTCCTGTTAGCGCTCTCCTTCCTGTGTGCCAGGGCAGCTGGAAGTGTGGGGGCTCATGCCGCCTCCTCTTTCCTCGCAAAGACATGGCAGCACGAGCTGAGTGCTAGGCTCCCAGGCAGAGGGGGCAAAGGCATGGCCATGCTGCGGTCCTTTGGTCCTGCTCGGTGCTGCAATGAAGGGCTGAAAAGGGGCTTATGTTGTACTTGTATATTGAACTTATTACACTGTCCCTTCTGTATCATGCTGGGGCTCCTATAGCAAAGCACCAACACCAGATGTTTCCCAGAGCCTCAAAATAGAATCATAGAATCATAGAATGACATAAAATAGTCATGTAATGCTCTTGTTTTTCAGTTCTCCTGTCAGGGCTGAAGCTGCAAGTGGCCAGAATGGCTGGAGGTATGCACTGACTCGAATGCCTCAGTTTAGAGCATGCTGGAGGAAAGGAGAAGGCTGTTTTGTGTAAATCCAGGTGTGATTACATAAGTTTTAGAAACTGAAAGGTGATTTTCAGGTGAGTCTCCTGGTCTCTGATTTCCTGTAAAGGTCCAAATCCATTGTGAGTTATATGGAAATAGTTTACATTGCCTTTACTCTGTGAACAAGCATTCATTGTGTAATGTAAGGAAGAGTTTTATTTTAGAGGGAACGGAAGAAGGGGTGTGGGCAGAGAAAAAGCCTCCTAGTATTCCCCAAGCTCTTTTCCCTTCGGCCCAGGCAAGCGAAGGCTTTCTTTGCAGGGGGAGAAACATGTTTACTTAGTATAGCAGAGGGACCAAGATGCAGCCTCATTAAAACACAGCTCACGTATAGCCAGGGGTTTCATATATAGCTTTTTTTTTTTTTTTTTAACCTTCCCTGTCTTGATGGAAACAAAAGGAGGAGAAGGGAAAAAAAAAGAGAAAGAAAAGGAAAGAAGTGAATTGCTTAATGGAGGTGCTCTGCCTGCATATTTAATACACTGATTTTATTGAATAGAAGGTGAAAAAGTGCGCCTTGTTTGTTGCTTGCCTGTCAACCCATGGCAAGAAGGCATCCTTTCCCCTGGCTGGTGCCTTTTATTAGTCAATGGTTTCCAGAGTGTAATTATACCGTAGATCTGAGATGCATTATACACACAATTACAATTCCCCAGCTGAGCCTGTTATTTATTAACCGGGGAGATATTTGTTCAATTGTTTTGGAGGGCTAAGGTTTTCTTTCGTTTCTTTCTCTTTCTTTTTCTTCCATCCCCTTTAAACTGTAACACAGATCCTTGCAAAAGGTCTGTCCTTTGTGGCTCAGCGAGAGTAGGGTGAATGGCCCATTCTCTGTTAGCCCACCATGTCATCTAAAAGCCTTGGCAAGAGGAGCTGCAGTGTGGGTCTGCATTTGCAGGGGCAGAGCAGAAAGCGCTCAAAGCTCGCATGGAAAGTTTTCTTTGCTGGGATCCTGGTTTGCTTTCATGCAAGGGAAGCGACCTCTGGGTTTTACACAGCCCCTGTAGGGGGACTGTTTGCGGCTAAAAGGCTAGCACAACCTTGCCAAATCTATTCCCTCCTGTGCATTTTTGTAAGTCAGAGAGTCCTGTGTTTACGTTTGCCACACCTGGCAAAGCCTATTTTGACTTCTTGTGCATTGAGACTACTTGAGAGCATCTCTTATTAAATTAGATACTACAGCTTGGCCTAACAGTTGAAAACTGGATTTTAGGAGTCCTTCAGGGCAAGCAGCATCTCTTTCCAGATTTTGTGGGCCACTCTGGACATGCAGAAAGAACATCTTGGCTTGCATTGTTTTAACAGCTTCTGTTCCTTATCTCGCTAAGAACCCGAAGGGCAAAGGAGAATGGCAACAAAAATATAAAGACAAGGTTACTGGTTTAGCCAAGCATTTTAGGGCCACAGAGCATAACATAATTGGCCACCAGTCAGTCAGACGAAGGGTCCACCTTGCCTTGTCCTGTCCTGTCTCTGACAGCAGCTGGTAGCAGCAGAGTAGGAAAGGATTATAAAAGCTTTGCAGCCACTCTCCCCTCAGAAATATGTTTCCTGAAATGTAGTGAGCTCTGTTAAAAATGCATCCCATCCATCTATCATCCCAGGTGCTGTCCTGCTGGGATTTTTCCATTTCCACAATATCCTCACTTTAATAAGGTGACCAGAACAGGGCGAGAATCATTTCCTTGTTATTAATTATTACCATGACTGCTGTACGGCAGTGTGCTCAAGGGTGTAGAGCTATAATCCCCAAGAACCTCCTCCTGAAGGGCATTTTATCTTCCCTCACACTCCTAACCACTGGTATGTCAGACCTGCCCCCCCAGCTTTCCTCTCAAGCTGTGCTTCAGCCCCTCTCCCCTTGACCCTGCATAACTCCTGGCTCCTAGCTCTTCCTGGCATGTGTTTTATCCCTTCCTTAGACTCTGCCTGTATGGGAACATCCTTCTAATATGACTGCAGAGGTAAATTTAAATTGATAAGTTTTACCGGTATAATCCTTGTGCAGGGTGCAATTTTTTGGCTATTAGAGAAGCCTATTTCAGGTTAGGTGATGTGACTTGGGAAGGTGTTTGCAATACCCCAGCCCTCTGCCCCTAAGCCCCCTTTTCTTATATGGGGATAATGGTGTTCATGCTGGGATTCATTCTGCTAAACTGTACATCTGCATCCCCTAACATGACTGCTGGAGCCTTCCCTTGCAGGCAAGACCTCAGATGGCGCTTGGGGTCCTTGTTTCAATGCGGCTAATGTTTCTGGCAGCTCTGGTGTTTGATGTTTGGCAGATATTACTGTCACCACAGCCACCACCCCTAGTGCCTGCCTCACTCTTCTGCTGGATGTATCTGCCTGTGGCACCAAAAAAACAGAGAGATGGCATATCTGCTCTCCAGCCACTGCAGCTGACAGCCTGAGATGCCAACAGAAGCTGCTGGTGAAGGTGAGTTTGGGCTGCCACTGTGTATGGCAGCAGCTAGAGCCCAGGCAAGTTCTGCTGCAGGCAGCGGTGGCAAGCAGACTGACATGGGAGCATGCAGCTAGGCGGAGGTGACTTCTGAGACCACCACAGCTGTTTACTTATGGGCACCCGAGTCAGATTCCCACAGGACTTTCTGCTGTTAGCTTACAAATGTCCTGGCAGTATTTGTTCCTGGCAGCATTTTCTCCTGGCAAGGAAGGACAGTAGCTAACCTGAGAGAAAACCCTAGGAGAAACAAAGCAGTTGTTTTCACATGAGTAAGGAGCTGGGATCCAGCACTAGTTTGCACTTTCTTAAAGTGGCTCCATCTTTACAAGCCTTTTGCACCTATGCTGTTACGATGAGTTAAGGGCCTAACTTTTTTCTTCCTAACAAAGACATGGTCCACTTGGGGTTGGGTTTTGCTTGTTTCCATTTACACTGACAATATGCTTGAAAGGGAAGCAAGAGGAGACCCTGCTATTTGGAAACAACATCTGTATTTTACTCCCCTTCATTAAGTGAAATGCAATGTCCATAAACTATATTGTGCACAAAGGTCTCTTTTGCACTTTGATGCATAGCAGAGCATGGTGTTGATGACAGCTCTTGCATCTATTGGTTTTCTCTGCCAGGCTAAATCCAGTTGCAAAAAATGATAGAAATAACTTTTAAAGGTCTTCGTTTCAAGTCCCAATACCTGCCCTATGTCTGAAAGATTGTAAAGATGAGATACTGGGTGAAATGTGATGTGTGCACAGCATATTTGATTTAAGATAGTGAAACCCAAAGAAATATGAGAAAAACAGGCCTGAATTTCAATGGGCATCTTTAAATGTCTACTTCGTAAGAGTTTTTAAATCTTCAACTGAAGCAATTATTTAATAAATCCATTTGTCCCTGGTGCCAAATTTGAAAATTGAATTCAGTAATTATACATCAGCCAGTGGAAATCTCCATACATAACCTTAGCTATAGAGCAATTCTGATACCTGTATGCTAGCTCCCACAAAACCTTCGGACTGGAATTAAGACTTAGGACTAGAATTAAGACTGCTAGTCAGTACACTCCACCAGATGTAAAGAACAAGGAAAGAACTGATTAAATTAGTAAATAATTAGGTTTTCATTTTCTTTTGCAAGTCTCTGTCACTTTCTGTCTCTCACCTGCAGCAGATGCAGTTCATATCTCAGCTGAACACACAAATAGTGCAAGTTCATTTCAGATATGTTTATTTGTTAGGCATCCATTTGTTTGCATGAGTTATATGGCTTCCATCAATTACACCTGACGTGGCTCATTATGTGAGTTCATTTTGCAGTAGCATAAGAGCATGAACAAGACTGTGATTCCTAATAGTGGCTGGGGGATAGGTTGCCACTACTATTCAGAGAAAATAATGGGAGTGGGGAAACCTGCACCATTATTGTTTTCGTAATTGTTGGTTTACATGATAGTAGTTCCTGTGTAGGAATTACAAAAGTAATAAGGTGTTTTAGGGCTGGAGTCTGAGTTTTAAATCAGAGTCTGCACCTCTCAGGATATAATGCAGAGCTCCTCCAAGAACAGGGGGCTATGGTTTTCATGGAAGACATTTTGCTTTTGTTACAAAAATGCTGCTGCTCATTTCCTTTTGGAGGCTTGCTATTAGAATGGCTCCCTGAATAGCAATTACAGGAAAGCTGGAAAAGTTTATAATTTTTGATTCAATGCAACCACTTCACTAGTATTAAACATTCTTATAGAAATGCCACTACATACTGCATATACAACGATTAATTTGTCCGTGACCAAATCAGCAACAATGTTCTTAGACACATATAACTTAGGAAGGGGAAGGTGATGACAAATTAGCTTTAGGACTATGATCAAGGTTGTAGTGTCTTAGATCAAAGATGATGTGAGCTTGGTGTTCTCAGCCTGGATCCCTATGGGCATGTGTCTATGTTAGGAAGCCACATTAAAATCTGGCATAATTCAATATGATTTGCTGGTTCTGTTCGAGCAAAAGCTGGTTTAATAGGCAAGGGTCCCAGAAAAGTGGAAAGAGAGGCTTCAAATTCAGGATAAGAGGCAGAACTGTGCGAAGGGAGCTCAGGGCTGGAACAAAATGGGAAAAGCAAGATAAACAGACACAGCTGTGAATGGGGACCCAAGCTCTGGGGTAGAGGGGGAGCTGCAAGGCAGGAGTGAGGGATACTAGGAGCAGGGTGGGTACTGGGACACAAGGATGCAAAGGTAGTGGGGAGAAGGAGGGCTGCAAATCAAAGGAGAGCTGACTGCACTCTAATTAATGGTATGAATTTTAAGGGGCATGAAGTCACCTCAACACCAGCTCACTGGATGTATAGGATTCATTTGTATAATAACGAAAGGGTAATAATCGGCATTTAATTGATATGGTTGATGAACTAGCTGACCCCTCAGCCCAGTGAGCATTTAGATAATGTCCAAAACCACACTGAGCCTAGCTAGTTCTTTATTTGGGAGGGAGGAGGAGGGGAATGGGATGGGGGAAGGGGAAAGTGGCAAGAAACATTTAATGAAAAGCAAAATATAGTAATTACATGCTGCATTCTCATGTTTCTCCTGACATTTTAAATCAAGGGTGGGGATCTTTGGCATCCAGCACTGTCTTTGCACATCAGACCAGCACTATGGCCAGCTTGGCATCTTGTCTTGTGACAGGGTCCAGTATCAGATGCCTGAGGAGGTACAAGAAACTCCACAGAGCACAGGTCCGTCTGCCTAAATTCAGACTGCCTTTCTCCACTGACTGCCTAAAGACACCCTCAGACAGGCAAGCAGTTCTGTAGCCACTCCAGCTGCCTCTCTGGAAGGGCAGGGCTCTCCCATGGGTTGTTTGTCACATCCACTCCTCCTGTGCAGACATTTCAGCAATCCTGGAGCATCTCAGATAGTACTACAGCCTGATGTTTATACACTTGAATCACTCCCCAGATGTCTGCAGGATTCGTTCCTGTTCTTCCAGGTCTGGAGAGATATCTAGTCCCTCTGCTCCTCTGTTTTAGTTTCTAGCTCCCCTTGGACCAGTTAAGTTCCTCAAAGCTTTCTAGGATTGGGGCAATAAGGAACAAATGTCCAAAGTGGCATGTCTTCCCTAGCCTTCTCCCTAGCTGATAGTTTTCCTTCAGCACAGTGTCCCTGCGTGAACCGTGACTCACTGTCACAGTGCACCCCCGAGGGCAGCATTGCTCAGGCACTGATTCCCACCTGGCTGTGTAGTCCTAAAGGACCCGTCCATGGAGAACTCCAGGGTCGCAAGTGATTTCTTCACCTCTTAGGCAAAATCTGTTGTAATCAGTAGGAATTTGCTTAAGGACTGACTAAAAAAACCAATGTTTTACCTGACTTGCAAGAGAAACTGGGATCTGACATTGGGAAGGTGTTTTTTGCTTCACTCCTTTACATTTATGGCATTGCCTTGATGTGGCTAGTTGAGATCAGCTGAAGTAGCAAACTAAGAGAGCCTTCAAAACCTGTGGAAATAAAAACTGTCAGTGCCCCTGCCTTGCTTGGGACTGACATTGGAATACTCTCCTCAATTAGCCATTTTATTCTAAAACATACCTCTTGTTAACTCTTGTCATTCTTAGCGCTTTGCAGCTTGCCCCACAGAGTTCAGTGGTGCTAGGTAGAGCAGAATAAAGTCTTACTGGTTGAGTGGGATTTTTGGAAGCAGCTGAGTGGAACTGAAAGAGCAATTCTAATGAAAATTGAAGGAAAGGGGAAGGCTGGAACTCCTAAGTCACTTAGGCTCCTTTGAACTTCCCATCTCACCAGGGCAAGGGTAATAGGACTGGTCCCTGTGGAAGGGTGCCAAATTATAAATGTTCCTCCAACACCATTCAAGTTCCACTGTCAACATTTTAGCACATGCCTGCAAACATTCCTCTGTGTTTGCATGCGCACACAAACACAGACCAAAGAAATCCACTATTAAAACATTAATATAAGGAATAATAATCCTTATGATTGTAGGACTAGATGACCCATGTTGTAACAGCCATTATCTAGCCTTGGCTACAGTGATTCTCTGTTGCTGGCAGCACCTTTTGTGAAGGCTTTGGTACTACTTGACTGGCTTCAGGGAGCAGAGGCTGTGACCCTAGCTAGTTTCTGAACAGAAGTGCTTAGGAAAACTGCCAGGGAACAGCTTCTTGTTGGAGAACCCTGATTTTTCCATCCACTGAAACCTAGATACTCTGTGGGAAGATAGCAGATGCTGTGATTTTCTGAAGGAAGGCTTCACTGGAAATGGTCGGCAGCATGGGCATCCACAGCACCTGGGACCTTGGTGTCTCCAGCAGGCAGCTGCACACCTGGCACCCCTAAGGCAGCAGGCTGGGACTTAAACCAGAAGTGATCTGCAGGGAAGAGTGTCGAGATTTGTGGGTGTCCCATGCTGTGCAGGGGGCCTGGCTGGCTGAGAGGGAACTGCTGTTCGAAGGGATTTATTTGGCAGGAGGTCAGGCAGCCAGAACTCCTGACATGCTGGAGAATGGCAATGGGGAGCTGGAGAGGTGACAAGAAACGAAGCCTTCTCCATAGAGCATGTTGAGGGCAACAGGCTGCCACAAAGAGGAAACATCAACTTCTGAGCACCTCTTCCAGGCTGGACTTTTTATTGCCTCATCACCAGCTGCATAGAGGAAGAGGAAGGGCTGATGTGTCTTGTTGCAAAGTGATTGTTACAGTGCCTTTTGATTGAGCGTTGCATTATGTTGAATTGAGGACATTATTATTCATGAAAAGGCATCCTAGAAAGCTTCAAAGAGGGCTGGAAAAAACTTCAGGTTTTAATACTAATTAGAGAAGCCTGTCTCCCAGGTGTGAGGTGTTTATCTGTGAAAAGCAGGAGATAGTGTAGCAAAGAAGAAATGCACACTGGAGAATAGAAGATCCAATAAATCGTTGAATGGATTAAAAAAAAAAAAAGGAGGAGGGGGAAGAAAGAAAACCAACAACAAAAAGGCAGATAATAAAATAAGATGTTTGCACTGAATATGAAGGGTTTGCAAAACAGCTCAGAGTTTATATCCAAACCTGCAAAAAACCAACCCTGAAAATAATACGGTAATGTGGAGCAATGAGAGAAGGTTCTCTTTTTTTTCCTCTTCTTATTAGCAATATTTGTCAACTCCATATTTCTCTTTCACACCAAACAGCACTTGTGTCATGACAGCTCAGAGCGGCTTCAAGGATAGCCAAAACAGGCTGTTTCTGGAGCTGTTGCACTGCCCTAACCAAGCGCTGACCTTAGTCATGCTGCTTACTTTGCCTGTGCATTTTTCTGGAAGATGTGGGGCTTGCCCCTCTCAGCAGCAGTGTCTGCTTCGGCTTGCACGCCGCCCAACAATGGAGGGCAGAGGTGGACGTAGTTGTGCCAGTCCATCCTAGCACATGTGCTTGCTGCCATCCTTCACCTTGGCTCTGAGAGCTCCCCCACTACACCTTCTCTTTTTCACCCATATGAGTAGATTAATCCTTCTACTGACCTCCAGTGAGGTTTACTGAGGTGAGGAGAGAAGGGGAATCTGGGACCAGAGAGGCTGCTTTTCTGTGCGGTGCCATAGCCCGCTGCTGCTTTGTATTCTCAGGCATGCAATATACATGTAGCCATGTGGCTGCAGTGCTATGACAGATTTTTCTATACATGTACTTTACAGTTTTCCTGCTGCTTTCTCCCCACTCTCTTGTGAGTTAAGGAATCATTACAGGTGCAGAAACCTTGAGAGAATGGATGGGCTTTCATAGCTGACTGAATGACAGCTGGCCAGCTTTAATTGCCCTTTGGTGTGCTCGTAGAAGGTAGTTCAGGTAAAGAGATTTTATTTTGCTATCTCTATGGACATGAAATGGGGACATCTTTGCTTCTACGGTTCAGCTGACGAACAGTAACTAGTTAAGCATCAGAAGCTTGACCACTTCTGATTGCCTACCCATAGCCTCTGCTAGTGACAAGATCACATGAGGGAGCAGAAGGGAGAGCAGAGCGGGGATTTGACCCTTTCTACCATAGTGCTTTGCACTAGTCCTATCACCCAGGCAATCCTCCCTCTCTGAACATCACTTCAGAGCAGAATTTAACAGAGAAAAAAACCCAGCGAGTTTTTTCAGTGTTTTTTCCTTGTGGAGCATTCCCTTAGATGACTACAGAGAAATGCATTCAAACAGAACATTAAAGTTAAACGAGGCGGTACAAGGCTCTATTTAAAAATAACAGAAAAATGTTTCAAGTTCTCGTTTGAGAGGAGTTGGGCAGCTATATAACCCTAGCAGGTCGCCATTCTAATGACAATCCCCAACAAGAAACACAGCCTGATAATGTGCACTAAGACAGAAGATGAGAGCTGTATTCAGAGGCATGAGGAACAGCAGGACATAGCTGTTGCACAAAGATGCTTATTCAGAGAAGTTAGACCCCCCCATCTTTCCTTGAACTTAGCATAACTAGATGCATAGCAAAAATATCTACAGCGTAGGACAGACATTAACATTAAAGATATAATACCATCACAGAGTTACTGATAAACCCTCACCTTTCATATTTAGCTAATTTCTCATCAACTCCTCTTAAAAAAAAGAATATAGCAGGACTTGGAGATAGGCAGTGAAAATGGTTTGGAGGCTTGGAAGGATTTTCAGATAAGGAGAAACTGAAAAAGATGAAGGAAGATATTTTTCAGAGAAGAGATGAATAAGAGGGGGTATGTTGGAAGCATATAAATAATAATATTTTAAAAGATTCTCAGTACTGGGACAAAAGGGTATCCTTTAAATTAAAAGGCAATGCAGATCTGCAATTGTAGAGAATATTTTTGTTTTAATGGTACCCTATTAAACGGTGGAACTGCCTGCTGCAGGGTGTTACCCACTGAGCTCACAGGCTTAGTTAAAAAAAAAAAGAAAAAAAAAGGGAAGCTATTTCTGAGGATAGTGAGAACATTCACAGTTACATTAGAGAAAATAAAAAATTTATAAGAAATATCAGCCCTTGAGATTCAGGGCATAAATCCAACCACTAACTGCCTGGGGTTATAAAGAAACTTCCCCAATGGAGATATTAGTTAGTTATTTCCCATTTTAAGTGTTTTACATCTATCCTTGATGCTAACCACTGCCTGAGACAAGGTGTTACAGCAGTTGGACAATTGGTTTGATTGGCTATGAAGGTTGCTATATCCTTGAAAAGTGTTGCAGCTCTCTCCCTCCCTTCCTCACCACCTCCAGCTGTGCCTCTGAACTGCCCTATCTTGGCATGCAGCAAACAGCTGACAACAAGACACAGCTTCTCCTTTACTCTCCAGGTACTCTGATGTGTGGGTAACCCCGGGGCTGACACAGTCCTGACGCGAACGTGAGAGTCCGGTACAGCTGGAGACCAGGCTCCCCACCGCCACCCTGGCCGCAGCAGGCTGGTACCAAACTGCTCCGACAGAGACCTAGCCGATGTAGCACTGCTGTTGCAAGAGCTGTCTCACCACTTCAGCCCCAAGGAGAACTTATAGCTCCCAGCTGGTTCCCATTTCCAGCTCCCCTACTGCAGCTTTGGCATTGCTTGTCCTCCCTGTGCAGCACTGGGGTTTCTCTGACCCATGGCAATGCGGCAGCACTCGTGCTACAGCAAACAAGCAGGAGATGCAGGCCAGCGAGGGAAGGCAAGGCAAAGTACCCAGCTTGCTTTCCCTTCTCCCTGCCTGCTTAAATTTGCTCTTCATCTAACCTCCTCAGCCAGGTGATGCAAGATAATCAGTGTAGTTTTTCTGCTGTTGTTATCTATCCCAATCTTTCTTTTTTTTTTGCAAACAGTGCCCCTTCTCATTTGCCTCATTTCTCTTCGTGTGATACCTCAAATGGAGAAAGCTCTGTTCCTGCAAAGCAGAGAGGAGTGAGAACTGGTTGTAACCACTCTGTCAACATTCACCAGCCTGTGCTGGAGAAGCTGAGCTGCTGCCAGCAATTAAAGCCATTTAGCAGTTCCCTGGTTAGAATAATCACTTGGGGGAAGTAACTGCAACTTCTTCTCACCTTGGAAGGAAGATGCTGTGTTGTTTTTGACCTCAGGAGCTGTTGTGACTGGTATACTAAGAAACATCAGTCTATAACAGTGAAGTCCTCATGTGAATGACTCAGTGTGTCTTTTGCAATGGGTCAGCTGCAACTACTCCAGGAAACATTCTCATCTCTTGGCCATCTCTTTGCACTGATTCAGAGACTGGCATGTGCCAGCCGCATTGCTGCATAGGACACTGAATTGCCATCCATGTGCCCTCAGCGGCTGAAGTGATGAGGCTAGCAGGAGAAGCAATAAATAAAGTACACTGTTCCTTTCCAGAAGCACTGGAAGAAGTAAAAGGGGAGAGAGATTCTTGGGAGGTAGAAAATGGGAGATGTTGTTTCCCTGCAGGTGAATTCTGTTACATGCCCTTAATTGCCTGATTTCACAGCCTCATGGGAGGACTGTTTGCCTACATGCACATGCTCATGCAGACACCCTCATCCAGGAGGACTGGTCTTACAGGAGGCTGGTGAGTTAATTTACTCTTCAGATCTCTTTACTATGAAACTCTCTTAGTTCTTGACTTATTTCTTTACTCTCACAACACGATACTGCTCATTTCTGGGAACGGCTGCAGGGTTGCCCTCCAACCTCCACTGTAATCATCTCCATATCAGAACCTGCTTTGGTCCTCTTTCTATATAACTTTTGGGGTGGGGGTGGGTGAGAAGTGGGGGAAAGGTTTTTTGTTTTTAAACCATGTGTTGGTTCCCTGGTTCCCCGCTCAGTTTGGCCTGGTCTCCTGGCTTTGCACATCCACTTATGCATTCAGTTCATCCCCTTCTTGCTGAAGCCTTCCTGACCTTGAGTGTAACCCAGCATGTTACAGCCTCACTCAGATAAACACCTAGACCTAGGCTGAATAGCTAAACAATTGGGCCTTGCATTCAGCAAACCAAGACTGGCACCTAGACTTCCCCGCAGCTTTTACCCTGCATAATCAACAGCAGCTAGACTGGACCCAACATTGTCTGTCTCTGTGTGGGCAGCCAGGTACCTTCCACCATGCCTGACTGTATCCACAGAGAAGATGACCAGGGAAGCCCCTGCTTTCCTGCCTTTTCCCGTCTCCTCAGTGAAACTAGTGTCTGAACACCTTGTAAATGTTACCATGTCCTTCCTGCTTCTTCTGAAGTAGTTTATTGACATTATTGCTCTTTCTTACAGTTAAGGAAATAAAAATTTAGAACAAGGCAGACTGATGGTGCCCAAGTCATTCATAAAAACTGTGCCAGAGCTGAAAATAAATCCCATCTCTCCAGCTTCTCTGCATAGTGTTTTGACTGCAAGACCGGGTTAACCTTAGAATTTCTCATTGCCTGTCTTGCTATACTTGGATGTATGAACTTAAATTCTCTGTTCAGCTCCTTCCTCTCTGTTTGCCCTCTTTCATACCATAGCTCTGTGTTGGCATCACTGTGGTCTTTTGGAAGATATTGCTTAATTGACATCCCTTTGAACTAAATGAACTACTGCACTCTTCCACTCTAACTGTTTCAGGGTTTCTTCAGATTTGGTTTTGTTTTTGAAGTCCATGAACAGGGCTGGGGCTGTTTTCCTAAGGTGTGAATCCTTTCTGAAGACAGTGTTTGGGAGTCAGGCTTGCATAATAAGTTAGAATAAGCCTGAGCTCTTCAGTTGGATTCCATTTTTGATGGCTTCCCCATAAAAAAGGTGTCTGAATGATAGAGCTGCATTACACTGCAAAGGCAGGAGCATGGTGTGATGCTATGATCTGAAAGAGAACTTTCTCATTGTCTCAGGCTGCTCACAGTCTCAGTTCTGTCCCAGTTATTACCAGAATAACCTAATACTGAGCCCCAACCATCTCCCTGTCCCACCCTTTACTTTTCTTATACTGCAGAAGAGTAGAGTTCACCTCAGTATAAAGAAGGAAGCCTGAACACAGTGCAAAGGAGCAAGCTCCCAGGCAGGCCAGAAAAAATCAGCTTTGGCAGAGTGCCCTTGCTTGGCACCAGTCAAAACAATCATATGGAAAAGGAAAGAGAATGAGGAATGCTCTGTCTGGGAGGATCGGTACATGGTGTGGAATCCTGCAAGATGGGCTTTTAGCAAGAGTTCACCACTGTTCGACGTGCCCTGTGCAAACCTGAGTGCTCCCACACTTCTGAACTTTCCTCTGGACAGTGTTTATCAGGAGGACAGTGCAGGGAGCATCCTCTTTTCCCACCTTTCTTTCCACCCCCTTTTTCTTCCTCTCTGTTTTATTCTCAGCCAAGCAGAATCTGCAGTGGTTGCCAAATTTAGCTGCTGGTTTGTTTTGCCCCCGCTCTCCCATGTTTGCCAGTTGTCTGTGCTCAGCCAGTTTTACACTGTGGGTTTGCATTGACTGACCTGCAGCCTTGGTTTATGCATGTTTTGGTCTGAGAGCTACTTGCAAACCCTTTGCTGTGAGTAGTCAATATTCATGATTCGATATTCGGGTGGCATGATTGGTCAATGAGGTGACAGAGCTGTGCCTTTGTTCCCTGATTAGATGGCTGAACCTTTGTTAATTACTTCTACCAGAAATGAAGTCTGTTGTGTGATTAAGTGGTTCTAAGCTACAGGCCTGAGATTTACTCCCTGTGAACTCTTGTTACAACGAGACTTCGCACGTGTGAGGGCTCTCTAAAGCAAGTATAAACAGAGCATAAAAATGGCCAGAGTCATATTCTATTTCTAAGTTATTAAAAATGGTTGACCTTCATGTCTTTGCTATGCATTTGGCTCTAGTAATGAGAACCTGCCTTTGCAGTACAGGAGCCCTCTTTTGGGACAGGTCCTCCCAGGATGTCTGCGGTACCAAAGCCCTATCACACACTACAGGGTGTAACAGACTGGCTAAAATCCCTGTACCAATGCAATAGCAGCACATAATCTTGCACTGACAAGCAGATGGAGTGAGCTGGGAAGAAAACAGCATCTCTCAACTCTGCTGCATCAGCCCCTGTTACGTTTTTGATCTGGTTTGGATGTGGGCAAAAAAGTACCTGTCTGTTGAATTAGCAAGAGCAGAAGCTACAGAGTCTAAGGTGGTTTTTAAGGGGTTTTTTATGCTGGCTTAGTGACACATAGTGGAGGACAGATGGTATCTGATACCATATAGAGTCCTTTGGAGCAAAGTTAAACCACCAGAATGTTCTGGACAAATTTTCAACCAGCTGAATTAATTAATACCGGGTTGGTTCTTTGTGTCACGTAGCCACAGCTTTTTTGACCTATTGGTAAAATAATGGATGCTATGTATTATTAACTGTGTGCTCAGAGCCTCAGTATCATACCAGAGGAGTAACTGAAAAATGAATTTGGGTAAGATATATATTTGGGTGAGATATATATTATCAGTCATGCTAGCTGCATCCACTTTCTTTACTACATGAGAAAGCATGTACAGGTATGCAGTTCCCCCAGCCAAAAAAAATCCTGCCAACTCAAATCCAACTGTTACACTTGACCTGACGGAACAAGAAGCAATGATTTTGGCTTTTGTTTTGGTTTTTGTGAATTTCAGTAATTCTCACCCCAGTAGATCAGAATAAACCTCTGGCAAAAAGGCACTTTCACCTAGTGTGTGGAAAACTTGGGAGGTGGGTGTTTTATAATTTCCTTGGAGACGTAGACAGAATGAGAGCTGCTTTTTATTTAGCTCCCCTATTCAACCTTTTTACTGGTCTAATGGAAAAAGGCCAGAGTTAAGATTCAGAGCAACCGTATGTACAAGGATTGCCTTAATTTGAACGTCCTGTTGAATACAATGTGATCTTAAAATGATGCATGATGGAAATTCCTCACAGACTGGCACAGTGCATTAGCATTAGTCATTGCAGTAGGACTGGGTGGAGCACGTTAGAAGTCGTCACTGTGATGGATGCGTGGCACGTGTTAGAATGAGAATCATTACAATGGACCAAGCAGAAAACACAGGAATTAGACTTTCTGTGATGGGCCCCGCGAAACACATCAGAATTTGAGTCACTGTGAGTCATGAATGGCACAAGGACTGGAACGCGCCCCATCCTTGCATAGGCACTTTCAAAAGAATGAATGACTTGGCTGGCTGTTATATCACTTAGTTGCGGTGCTGTGGATAGCCTCATAGCCGGTGTAAATGATGAGTCAGGATTCCTTGGTTCTGCTGCCAGCTCTGCTGCTGGCTCATTTTGTACCCTTGAGTGATAAACTTTCCTCTCCCTTCCCCATCGTGCACGTGACACTGTATTTACCCTTCCTTATAAAGTACTGAGACCTGTTTCTGCAACGACTCTTGCGTATGCCTAATATTATGCGTTGGAAATAGTCCCAATGCCTTTATGAATGAGTCTTTGGAGGGTGGAAGCTGTAGAATATGCTGATGAAAGGTGCCAAATATAGTCACATCCCATCAGACTTGTGCGATTTTTATTTTTGCTGTTTGATGATTTTTCTTACTTTCAGCAATTGTTTATTCTTTTGAAACATCTGTGTGAGACTGACCAGACAGTAAGGAACTCTTCCTTTCTGATGGGCTCTAGCTTGAGTCTTAAAGACGATTGCTCTGTTTCATGACTTTATCCACCTATCTACAGTATGTTCCTGAGTTAGTTAAAATTAAACTTAGCTATCAAAATGCTAAACTTGATAGCTCATTTATCTTTCTGTCTCCCAACTCTACATTACAATACAGCAGTGATTGATCTTGCGTCTTCAAGGTACTATATAGTATAAAAACTAAGAGAAGATTAATTAAAAGCCGTCGCATCCAGACAGGTTTTTAAATAAGTTTTAGATTTAGACAATATATCAGCTGAAGCAGAAAGATACTGAGACCATAAGCCTGTAACTCCAAGTGAGTTTTACTTTCCTTCGGGACATAGAAAACCCCATCTCACCACGAACTAACATCAAAATCTGATTTGGCTGGGCAGGCCCATGGCAGGTGGCAGGATGCTGTCACCTTCACAGGCTTGCTCTCCAGCAGTGGTGAACGTGATGTCCTTGAGGACTTCTGCTGGCTCAGGGGAGAATGTCAGGCTCATAGACGGACGCTGAGTTGGAGACAGTACTGAGGCAATTTTTTAAAGTAGTCCCCAGCTCCTGCAGGCATGGAGCAACTTGTCTGGGCAGCATTTAGAAACTGTGCAGATGATTAATCCCTGAGTGATTAAACTGAAACAGAACATCCCGATGTGGCGCAGACGTTTAACCTTCCCATCATTGCTGGAGTTTTCTGAAAATTTTTTTAAACAAAGGGCCAAATTTTCAGCTGGAGTGTCTGCTTTCATGCTGGCAGTTCTCTCTGTCACCCGAAGTCAGACCTATAAGAAGATCTAAATATTTTATTTTCAGGCACAGTCAAGTACTTGGACATCTAAATGACTTAAATTGAGCCCAAATTCAGTGACAGCTGCATTTGACCTGTCAGTGTTTGAGTGTGGGGATCTGCAGAACAACACTAAACAATCTAGTTTTATGGTATCTTTGGCTAAAGAAAAACACATAATTGCTGGTCAGCATGAGCTTTTTGGCACCACTGCTTGTCCCAGTAGTTGAGCTATGCAGGGTCCTCAGAAGCCCTCAGCAATTGCAGTTCTCGGGTGTTGAAGTTTGGAGCATCCAAAAACCTGGCTGCCTCCTGCCAGGGCCTGCTGGGGGACGAGTCCTTTGGAAGGACTCACTGGATGCTGGACTCCTGAATACCTGGCCTTTAGACCATTGGGTGTTTAATGAGTCCAAATGGCATAAACTTGTCTCTTGCCCACCTTTAGTCTGAGACAGCAAACTCATCTTGAGAAAGACGAAATGGTGAGGCTCTTACATTTTCATGAGTTTGCTTAAAGGGTGATACTTAATCCACCTGACAGCTGAAATATACTAGCTGGATGTGGGATGGTTGCCATGAGAGCATTCAAGAGCTCCCCATTTTGCTTGTACAGTGGCAAAATGCCTTGATCGCATACAGCTGATTCAGGGATTTTGCCTTGGGGTAGAGCAAGGGAGGGGAAAACAAAATGAATACAAGGTGACAGCAGCAACTCCACTTTACAGGGGGTTAGCAAAAATCCCTGCGGCATCAGTTGGGCCCAGCTGTGTCGTCTGTTACGCATTGGTGTAATTCTTGGCTGAATAGGGCTCTTCATCTCTAGTGTACAGCATTCCATAAATTATCAGGTGTTAAAATAGATATATACATCTTTTCTCTTTTTGTCTCTTACTCTTTCTTTGTTTTCTTTCCACTTCAGTTAATTTCAATAAGTAGACAGTTTCCGTGCTGTTTGGTCTACTCCCTGACATCGGTAATTAACTGTTTTTAGAAAATCAGAGAATCCTTTTGAATTTGCAGTAGTTCCATATTCATGTCTTGAAACGTTAGTTGTCTAGGATAGTCTGGGTTCTGTTTTTTTTTTTTTTTTTTCCCCCCTGTGTTTTGTAAATGGAATATGTTTTACTTTTAGTGCTGAAAAGCAATTTAAGTAAGTCAGGACGGATACCAAAAACACATCTTCCTTCCTTTACTCTTTCAGAACTTGATTGTGTGGGTTTTTTATCAATCCCAAATTCATTTAATTTCCCTTAACTGAGCTGATTGTACTATGTACTTCCTCTTGAAGAAAATCCTGCTGCTAGAAAGATGGCAGTCAAAGAGCTAATCTCTAGGGATATGGCAAACTTCTCATGCCTCATATTGAGCTCTTGCATGCATCAGATGTGCACACATTTTAATTCAGATGTTTCCCAGTCCATGCTCCCCTTAGGAAAAAGAAAAGCAGAGAGACTGGTGAGAAAGAGAGAACAGCTATTAAAAAAAAAGGTGAAAAGGCAGTTGGGAATAAAGTAGAGTGAAAAACAAATAGAGTGAATGTGAAATACAGGGCAGAAATGGGGAGAGGAAAAATAAAAAGGAAAAATAGAGAATGCATCTGTAGAGTATGGGCGATATACCTGCAGAAAATTAGGGACCTGTGGCATGCTAACATAAAAACCCAGGTTTTATTAGTCACCCGTGGATATGCTTCTTGTTCTCTTATAGCATGAGGCAGGATCTGTGTCTGAGAACCATCCAAGTGTCTCCTGACTTCTCCTCTGCTAAGCTTCATTTGGGACTTACTACTTGGGCAATGCTCTCAGTCTTTTTGATCTCTTTTCGTGTGGTTTGGTCTTTGGTATGGCTGATGTCGTGTTTGGTATAGCCTTCTGAAGAGTTTGGAGGCTGTTGACAGAGGAGGAGTGGAAATGCAGTAGGAGGATGGGAGGCTGGAGTACGTGTTCTCTGGAGCCACCCATACTTGCTGCTTGTCACATACTTTGCAGTGAGTGCAGGAATTTTGCCAGTGGTTTAGGTGCCCCCTTTCACTCTTGTGTGCCTATCTGCTTGTGCCTCCTCTAGGAACTTTGCAAAACTTGCTACTGTAAAAAAGCCTGTCCCTGCTCATTTAGGGTATATTTCTAGCCTTTACTTTTCCTGCCAGCTCTCTGCCCTTCTACCACACCTCCTTTTTCTGCCTTTGCTCTTCCAAATGGCAGTAGCCATGAACAAGGTCAGTGCAAAAACTGGAGACACATAGGTGCATCCGGGGAGCTGGGTTAGTTTAGGTCTTGCACGCTGTGTTCATCAGATGCTTCGGAGATCTCTTTCCCTCCCAGGCTACCGAGCCTATGGTTGGCTTTAGCGCTGCCCCTTCAGGTGCAGCTCTACTGAGGTATGAGTGTGCTTTCCAGAAGCGGTTGATGCTCTTCTTCCAGACGGCCAGAGGGGGTTGCTATAGACTGACACAAAGGGCATCCTACGGAGGGAGCTTTGTAACAGCTGTGTCTGAGTTAGTGTTGTTTCACTAAACAGCCAAATAGTCTCAAGTCCTGGGTCTGCACTGAGCAGTGATGATTCCAGCCTTCCTTTACAAGTTACATATCTTTCTTCTGCTGCAAACAAGTCACCGAGTTGTGGCTCTAAGGATCCATCAGAAATAGCAACTCCCAAAGTGAAGTGCTGCTATAGGTTCAGAGCTGCTCCTTGGGAAGTGTAGGGGGCATTAGCCCCATAACAGTCATTCTCAAGTGTTCTTTTCAGACAGCTGAGCCCCAAACTATTCACAGTTTTGGTGATCATCACCAGTACATGGTAGGTGCAGACAACAGGCAGTGGGAGGCAGGTATATGCATTATTCACCAGCTGAAGGATCAGTTAGAAGGTTTTGGACCTGGGATCCCAGGAGCAATGGTGAATCCACATGACTGCTGATACAGAGTACAGTAGGAAATGGGATCTTACCAGCTGATGAAGGCACAAATCCATTCCTCTGTTTATGAAATCATCCATCTGCAAACAAGCACCAGCTCCTTGTTAAATAGTGGACAGCTGGATTGGACCTTCTCTCCCAGTGCCCAGTGGACATGAAGGACCATGCGGCCTGTGCTCCAAGACTGCAGGCCACATGCGGTTTCATTAAGATGCTAACATAGGTCCTCCTACTAAAACCTTACTGGTTCCCCCAATGGCTTTAATGCTTGCTGATAAAAATTGGTAGAGAGATGGAACCTCCCAGGGGAGAGTGGCAAGCTGGAGAAATAGCTACGGGTAAGTGATATACCATAATGTGGTACAGTAAAAGACCTGTGTGCTACCTCAAAACCTTGGGTGGTGGAAAGAAGCTGCCTTCTCACTGGCTCATTTATTCCACTCACCATCATGGTGAGACTTGTTTCTCTAACCTAAAGCAATTCCTTTCAGGCTGCACTGTGTAGGTCTGCATTTCTGTATGTTCTAGACATACTCATGGTATTAATCTCTCATTTGTGTATAGTCCTGAGTGGTGGAAGTGATTTGGCTCCTCAGAAATCAAGAACAGAGAGAACTGGGCAATACTGTAAGCAGACACATGTTTTTTATTTAGTATTTTTGTATTTAGTATTTTTGACCAACAAAACTGAAAATGTCATAGAAAGCCAGTGAGCTTTCACTTAGGACTGCTGCACAGGACAGAAAGGAGGCAGAGAGATGCAGTACCTTCTGCAAGGTTGGATCTCATCTCTGTGGCAAGAGCTGCTTGTGGAACCCAGCTGCCCTTTCTCTCATTTTGGGCTATAATCCAGATTGTGCCCGCTCCTAATGACACACAGCAGGTAATAAGACAACTGTCTCTTACGGTCAAATGCATCTGAAACAGAAATCAGAATCAGTAATATCAGCCTGGCTATTTTATGTCTGCCAGTGGTTCAAAAGAGAACATGAGCTGTTGATATCATTGATACAAGGCTCAAAGGCTGAGAGATTCCTGATGAACAAAGCTAGTAAAGGAAGAGAGTACCTTTTACTCGATCACCAAAGTTTTATGCTGCAAATGAGTTGTGAATCAGTTCTGCGCACAGGTGAATGTGAACACAAGACAAATATCGTGGAACATAACTCTTTCCAGGGAAGTTTATGTACAACCTCCAACATACTTTTGGGAAATATTCACAAGACATCTAGATAATAGTAAAACTCATGTGGATTTTCAAAGTCATTGTAAAGTCACACGCACATGCAAATGCATGCACACAGAGGAACAGCAAGTGTCAGAGATGGAGGGACAAACAGCGATGGAAGAGCACTTTGCCTGCTCTGCTATGCCAGGTTCTGATCACAGGCAGTAAATTTTATTTTGAGAACATCTGATAATTCATGCTTCCAGTTAAAACTTTTCCACACTTTCATATTTGGTTCCGGCTGGACGCAAGACAGAAAATGGAAAAGGTGAAGAGGCCAAAGACATCTTCCACTCCCAGACTTCCAAAGCTTTCTAAAATGATTTCAGGTGGAGCAATCAGAGTTTTAGACAAAGGCTTTAGTCTTATTTAGTATGAGAATTTCATTGTGGTTCTAAAATCAATTTAATTTTGTCTCATGTCACTCCTGGCGTATTTGAAGACATGCTGTTCATTTCAAGCTGGGACAGCTCTCTGCAAAATCTAACTTTAGTTATAAACTTCCTCAGGGTGCTTATATCTTTTGGCAGGTACACGTAATGGCCTTGATGGATTGTATCAACATCTCTTGCTCATAAGGAGGAGCATGGGAAAGCAAGCAAGGGAAGAAACTAAGCAACAAAGAAAACCGACACGTGGCTGTCAGTCTGGCCACAGAAACTCATATACTTGCAGATTTATCCTGGTTACAAATTGCTGTGAGTCTGCTGTAAGTTTAGAACCAGATCTCTGTCCAAGTTAGGCTGCAGTGGTGATGCAAACATTTTTCTGGATAGGATGTCAAAGTTTTTAGTGTGCAGTGTTGCCTTAAACCTTGGCTTCCATTGGAGACATCCAATAAAGGTGCTGTTGAGCAGATGTTACAGTGATGTGGAAGTTACATTTGGACGTTTACTTTCACTGCTCCCTTCCATGCACTGGGACTCGTAGACCAGCATGTCTGCCTCGACTTCTGGGAAATGGACCTGATACATGTGTTTTTCTTTCCTGACCAGGAAAAAAAAAAACCCAAAACCACACACCCCCACCCAGCATGTGAAGAAGGCAGGGATGACAGTGTGTGAGAATGGCTGCTGGAAAAAAAGCCACAGTCACAGGAAATTACCTTAATAGAGTGAAAATTAAGAAACGACCGACAACGCAGTCTGTCTCCAGGATACGAGCAGTATTTTCACGCCTTGCCAATTATTCTGTTTGCATCAATTTTGGTTTATTTTTATTAAGTTTCATGTTTCTTTTTTATTTTAAGAGGTGGTATAATGAGGACAAAAAAGGATGAAAGCTTAGAAAATATTTAATTTTTGTTTTAATAAGGAAATAGTTATTATTTTTATTCTATGAACAGGAAAAGAACCCACCAATTGGGTTTTTCCATCTTTTTCACGTTGTTTTATGCCTGTAGAAAGGTTGGGAACTCTATTTAAGTGGATTATCTTCCCACTGAAAGGGAAGTGGGAAATGAGTTAGAGAGGTAGGGTTAATTCCTTTCACAAATATCTAAATGTGTGCATACATATATTTTGCTGTGTGCTATTTGAGAAATGCACTTATTTAGCTTTACAAGGTCACCTTAACCTTAAGAATTAATGGAACCGACCATTAGCTATGAGAGGATATAGATGCAAAGTCCCCAACAAATTGTGTGCAGATAATGCAAACCTATTCCCTGCTGGCCTACCAGGGCCCCATTTATAGCTCGGAAAGGAAGGCAGGGGAGGATTTGTCTCGCTTAGCGATGGGTATATACAAAGCAGGTGTCTATGTCCTAGATACACCCCTGCTAGACATCTGTATGCTATTATTGCTAATGGATACTGAGGAGAGTGCTTCAGCAGATAAAACATAGATGTTTATTTTAGGACACGATGAACTGCACCCTAAACAGCATTAGTTATATTGATTAGAGCTTTACCGACTTACAAGGGAAGCTTAGGATGGCTTCCCTAGATGCAAATTTCTCCGGCGCATGTCCCTGTATTTACTTGGGCAAATCCCACTGTCCATACTGTAATTAATCCTTCTTCTAGTCCAACATGGTCAGCGAAGTGCAAGCTGTAGTGATTTCTCTGATGGTCTACTCATTGGCTACTACATAGTGACCAATTTTTTCATCCTACTCACTCTTCACTGATTCTAGACCACTACCTGAGCTGAAGTGAAACACTTCTCTCTGAAGATAAGGGGTGTGACTTTGTTGCCACCGAATGAAGCAAGAAGGGCCTCAGTGACAGAAGCGGGCAATGGATTATATGCCTCAAGAACTTTTCCTAGGTTGTCCGTGATCTGTTGAGCAGGGAGGATATATCTGATGCATTAACAGCCCAAATGTTTCACTTGGGTGATGACTATCCAATACAACTGCTGTATTTTAATGTCCTTCATCTGCTGCATCTCAGCAGCTAGGATTTGTGGAGTTTGATCTTCTGAATTCACAGCTTCCCTGATTTCCAGGTTTGATAGGCAGAGAGCTGCATTTGTAATGTATTTATCACTCTGCAGAAATGCAGGTGAGAGTAACTGCGCAACAGAGAAGGAAGAGTAATTTCAGAAATACAAGGGAACAGTACTGTCAGTCACACAGTGGAGATTAACTGGGAAAGCCAGAGAGAGGAATAACTTCAGATCTGTGCTTGCCCTGGAGACAGAGGGAAGAGAGTGGCTTTCAAAGGAAGTTGCAGCTGTCATCTCCCACATTCAGAAAACTTTTCTCTTCCTCAGAGGAGGTTTTCCCTGGGGCTCTTGTGTGGCTGGCCAGTACGTTTTCCTCCACCTCTGTGGCAGGGCAAGGCTTGGTGCAGTGAGTCTTCATCCTCTGCTGCCCTGCGAGGCAGTCAAGTGTTGGGGACAGCCACGCTTTTCAAAATCAGAAACAACCGAACATTTTCAGTGGAGATTTCACCTCATATAGCAAGTTCAAACCTAGCAAAAACCACTGTGTTTTGCAGGTATCTTACATGGAGTCTTAAAGATGGGCAGTGGATCTGCAGTGGTCTGCAGGTCACAGGTGTGAAACCACATGAATTTGAGCGTACTCTTTCAAGTGTCTGGCCAGAGGAACTGCTGAGATTATTGCCGCTCACACCTAGAAGGTTGTTTAGCAACACAAGTGACAGTGATTGTACTTCCAGTGCTGAAGGTTAGAAACTCAATAGGAAAGGTACTTGATTTTTTTTTTTAGTATAACAATTTTCCATTCGTAAAAGCTGATTTTATGAAAGCTTCAGGGTCTGTAGAAATGTGCCCCATTTGATGAAATTTCACTCGGAAAACACATCAACACTTCCAGGAGGTTGAAATGTTTCATTTAGGCTTTTTTATAACTTCTTGCTTGGATTCTTATTTTCTCTTTGAAACTACAGTATAATGTAACATTAAAGTTAAGATACAGACAAAACATTCTGATTGACATAAAATGAAAAACTTTTTGTTAAGACTTTCTATGTTTTGTTCGTTTTTACTTTTTTTATTTTAACAAAGGCAAATTTGAAACTGCAGAACTTCCTTTGGCATATTGATTCCAAATCTTGTTCAGCTATATTAAATCACTGGATTAGATGTGTACACAGCTAATGTTTGTTGTACACACACCTTGCATGAAAAAGCTGCCACCCCAGAGTGGTAGAGATTCACGATTGCCTTGTGAAATGGAAAAGATCATGGGAGCTGCAAGCACGTAAGGAGTCAGCTCTGTGTAATTTCCCACTAGATATGGTATTTGGAAATCTCCCTTTGAGGTAGTATAATTGACTCCTGCGTCTGCTGTCCCTTGGAGACTCAGAGATTCTAAACATAATTTTTTAATAGCATGTCTCTGGGGCCTTATCTTCCTCTGTTATGTCTCCTACACTCTATCTTCTCTCTCTCTCTCTCTCTCTCTGTTGTTGATTACGGATATCATGTCCCAGGTACTGTAGGAATATAACTTGGTTTCCTTACTAAACTACATTCCAAGGGATCTTGTGCCATTTTTCCCTAACTTGGAATAATATCTTCTTCTAAAAATCTGTGAGGCTAGGCATTTTGAGAGAAAAGTTCTCCTCCTTTAATTTGCCCTCAAGAATATTTGTAATTGGACTTAAAAATTCTTGATGTCCTAAAACTCCAGGCATTTGGAGAAGGTCTTCAGGTGACTGCATACTTTGCTCTCCACATTGTCACGAACTCCTCTCCAGACCAGTTTCCCTGCTTCCACTGGGCTTCACTTCTGTTCAGTGAAGATTTCTCCACGAGGGTTAGATACGGTTATATGGCAGTGTTCCAGATCCATGATCCCAGTTGAATGGAAGGACCTTGAGTGTAGGCTAGGTGAGGATATGTGCAGAGGAAGAGACTGGCTGACGGAGGAGAAATGGAAAGGATAACAGGCTTGCTGCACTGGAGAAAGAGGCAGAGGATGGAATAGCAAGAGAATCAGTCAATCTGAAGAAAAGAAAAAGGATGGACATAGCTGGGGACACAGAAGAAAGATAAGGGACATTCACATAGGAAAGTGAGAGAAAACAGAAAGACCCAAAGCAGAAGACTCAGCAAATGAGGACAGCACCCTGCCACGAGTCTCCAAGGCTTGCTCTGTTTTCCAAGGGATGTCTGAGGCAGCGTAAATTTCTCAGTCCACGCACCTCTCGGAGCAGGATACTGGGACAGACTAGAAAAGCATCCATAGCATAGAGCCTCTCAGACAGCAAAGACACTCCAGACTTTCCCTTCCTCCTACCTTGCTCTGTACTTGCTAGAATGACTGTCTCTCCTTTCCCTTCGTCTGAGCTACAGTTTGCTGCATGACTGCAAGGATCACAAGTGGCTGAGCCAAAGGAACTGGCATCCCTGAACACTTACCTGCAGCTGCTGTGCCTTCCTGTCCAGACTGCTTCCACAAGGCATCCACCTGGGCCATGGCACAGAAAGTTGCCCACCTTGGCAACTTACCTTTGAAAATATGGCCTTTGTATGGTGTGATGTGTTCTTCCACAGACATAGCCCAGGACCGATGGCTTTGTTTTGTCTTAAGAGATGTGTTGATCCCTGGTACATCCAGTGGTGAATCCCACCATGAAGATCTGTGAACCCAAAGACCATCCTGTGAAAAATCTGGTGGTTGACCCTCATGCCAAGACAAGTGTTATTGCCAGAATCCCACCCGAGACAGTAAAAAATTTCTGTGCCATGCTAAGGAAAGTGCTCAAAGGAGTAAGTGAAGCTCAGGTGAACTACGGTGGGATTTCTTATGTGCACAGAGACAGTAAGAGTCACAGGACTAATGTTATTGGGTAGGTTTTCAGACAGCCTAACCCCTGAGAGGCATTCCCAAAAGATGAGCCATCATCCAGGGAGAGATGACTCCTGTATGCCTGAGAGATTGATTTCTGGCATTGAGGTAGCACAATTAATAATAAGATTTTAGTCTAGGAAACAGAGTGGTAGTTTGGGAAAGGCTTGTATAATATTTTTCCCTGTGTTTGTTTAATACACAGAAACACTGGGTAAAAAGGATATATAGCAATAGTTGGATGTATAGCAAGGAATAAAACAAAAAGGCGAAGAAAGTGAGAGTACAAATGTTGACTGGAACAGTAGTGAAACTAGTGATACTGTTTGGGGAATGCTTGCACACAGTTTAGCTAGAAAAATGGGCAAGATTAGACTGAAATAGCCAAGGTGCATTAACATTAGTCCAAGGAACATGAAAAACAGCAAAATACCTATTTGTTATTAACAGTTTTGTATAGAAACATGTTAGAGTAACTGTTGTGACTGGAACGTAGGTATTGAAGGGTATATGGTTTTCAGGAAAGACAGAAACAAAGAGGAAGTTAGCTGGGATTATGCACATTAAGGGTGTGATGGGCAAATAAGTAGTAGCAAAGCTAAAAGGGAAATGGCTTGGGTTAAAATCACTTTGGGGAGGAGCTGGAAAAATGTTACCCTGGGTGTCTGCTCTAGCCTGTGGGATCATAAAGCACTTCAATATGTATGGGAGAGAGAAACATAACTAGGAATTGAGTGAGTTTAGAAGACAGTATTTTCTGAAAAGTAGATTGTAAAATAAGTGCTATTAATAAAAGTAGGGCCTGGTTATTCTTGAATGTGATAGCTAAAAGACTTCATCACCAAATAATCACTGAGCCCCATCAAAAGTGCTGCTATTGTAGCCTTGATTTCAGTTAGCAGAGAGAATTTTGCAGGAGAGCTTTATGTGGGACCTAACAATAGATTGATCATGAGTTGGATAGCAACATGGTAAATAACAGGCAATTTGATTTTGTCAGGAACAAATTGTATAAAGCCAACCTGATTTCCTACTCTGACAGGTAACAAGCCTTGCAGATAACGACAAAGCACGTTGACTTGTTAGGCTTTGACGCTGCCTCATGTGAGGCTTCCATTAGCAGGCTAGAGCAATGCAGCCTGGATAAAATTACTATGATATAGATTCAAAACTGTTTGGAAAACTGTACTTGTAAAACAGTTATCAGTGATTCACTGGGTGACTAGAAGGACGCATCAAGTTGGGTACCATGGTCACTGATGACTTAGGTTATGAAATAATGCATGCCCTGTTGAAAAGCATGTACGTGGTGCAGGGGACAGGATTCACATTCAAAATTATCTAGATGGATTGGAGGAATAATCTGGAAAAAATGGGATGCAAATCAATGAAGATGAGTATAAGGTGCTGAGGAGCAATCGATAGCACCAGTGGAAAATGGGAGCAGCCGGACATAGTTCTGCTGAAAAGGATATAGAGGGTTACAGTGGATCACAAACTGCCTGTGAGTCAATAATAGTAAATCACCTGTTGCAAAGAGAGCAAACATCGTGCTGGGATGTATAAATAGGAGTGTCATGTGTAAGATATGTGAAGTAATCCTTTTTCCATTCAGCCTCAACTGCATCAAGTTTTAGACGCTACATTTTAAGAAAGATGCAGGTCTCCTGGACTTAGTCCAGAAAACAAAAACAGGAATGCTCAGAGATGTAGAACCACAACTAGTGAGGAAAGATTGAATGAGCTGGGAGCTGCTTAGCCTGGGAGGAGAAGATTGAAATGGTTCATGAGGAAGGAGGAAGCTGCCATGAAGACAATAACCTTTTCTTTGCACCTGTGGTAGAGAGGACAAGCAATAATGGTCTTAAATGGCAGGAAAAGAGATTCAGATGAGACATTGGGGAACACTTTTTGAGGGCAGTGAAAGTAATACAAGGAACAGATTGCTTGGGGAGGTTATGGAGTCTCTGCCAGTGGAGGTTTAAAAGAGCAGGTTAAACACATGCCTGTCAGGAGTGATGGAGGTCTGGACAGCTGATCACTGCTTGGGGCAGAGATGGACTACATGAGCTCTTAAGGTCGCTTCAGGTCCTACAGCTATATGGTTCAGTTCAAACTGAGTGGTTGGATAAATAAGAATGAATCATAACTGAGAGTTTCCTTTTATTTCCAAAGGGCAAACTTTGTGCAAGCAAAGAAATCAGTAAGTCAGCTGGACTTGGGAAATCAGAGACTTTAAAGGAGGAGGAGTGGGGGAATACATTTAAATGGGTAGTGATTTGGAATTTGCATCCCAGGAAAAGGGAGCACACTTGGAGAAGATGAATGACCAACGTCTTTTAAAAGCTTAACTTTAAAAACACCTCAGCCACAAGCAGAGAGCCTAGAAGGAACAGAGGAGGGCAGAAGCAGCACATTGTCTACAGTATTAACAAATTTCTGAATGCTGCCATCCCTAAATATGAAGATCAAAGAAGTAATTTGTGGTGGCAGTGCAGAGCAGATGTGAGGTGAGTGAAGACAAGACGAGCTGGGAGGCTGCAAAGGAGTTGTGGGAGGTTTCAGGGAACTGTAGTTAGAGAAAGGAGTCTTCCTCTCTCCGTCCACTACTCAATACCCTTGCAACCACTGTCATCAAAATGTGGATCTGCCTCTATTTCCTCCCACCCTCAGAGGGGCTATGGAAGTGCCCTGTTTCTGTGCTTCTCAGGCTGACGCTTGTGGTGGCATGTGTAAAAGAGGGATTCGTGCCCCCAGGAGACAACATGAAGAATCGGGACTGGGAGGGGGATGTGAGAGAAAGGTCTAACTTACTTCTCCGAGTGCCATCCAGAGGAGCAGAGAATAGAAGCAGCAGTTCCCATTGCTTGGAGGGCATATTCCCACAGCAGTAACAGCCACCCTGACCCTATCCATGTTGGCAATCGCAGCAAGGCTAACTCTGCAGCGCTTGGCATAGGGCAAGCAAGCCATAGGTCTGTGGCCCTTTTATTACCATCCCAGCAGTCTGCTGCACTTGATAACTGCCTAGTCCACCTGCACATCAAGGCAGCCTTGGAAAGGGGATTAAGCAACAAAGAAAGGTATGTCTTGGGAGGTCAGGAACTACAGGGATGAAGTGAGAATTGCCAGAACTCAAACTGAGCTAGTCCCTGCAAAGGAAATGAACCAACAGAAGGATCCTTAACACTATAAATAAAAAAAGAAGTGGAGCTTCTGTATGAAGAGAGAGATATGAGAAAAATTTGCACAGCTCTAAACTAGCGGGATACTTTGCCCCTGACAGCAGAAATATAGAGTGTGGGGGCAAAGTCAGGTGGACTAATGGGAATAAGTTTACTGAAAGGGCAATGATTGCATGCAAGATGGAAGCAATTCAGAGAGCTTACTGTGCTCAAACCAGGGAGGCTGCAAAATCACCCTCCCCAGCATACTCAAAGAACTGGCCCATGAAATCGCAGGTCTGGTAGATGGGATTTTTAATAAATCAGTCCAATCACTGGGGGTTCCTTTGCCTGCATAATAGCAAATGTAGTACCCATATTTAAGAAAGGGAGGGAGAATGATCTAGGCAGCTGCAGGCTTGTTATTCTGGCCTCAAGGGCATAGATAGATTCAGGGCAAATTATGTCGGAAAGAATAATTGAAGACATGGAATAAAAAATGGGATATAGTGCAATATGCCATTATCAAAAAGAGATTGTGCCAGACTAACTCGATATCTGTCTTTGATAAGGCAACTGATGTTCTAGACAAGGGAAAAGTAGTAGATATCCTCTATCTGTACTTCATTAAAATTTGGTATGGTGCCACCTGGGAAATTATTAGTTAAATGAGAGAACATGAGGAGTAGTACAAGAATTGTGAGCTGAGTAAGGAACTGGTGAAAGAGGGGAAGGTGGCAGCTGTGCCGGAAGGAGGTTGTTAGGTAAGTTCTCAAGCCTTGGTCTTGGGACTAATGTTTTAGATGATAACTTTTGGCCTAAAATTAGGAGTGGGTTAACAGGCAGCATGATCAATGCCTAGAATCACCAGAATATCACACAAGGTATTCTGGGGATTGGGCTAACAGGGATATGAGGGAATGCAGCAGCATGAAATCCAAGGCTGCATATTTGGGCACTGTGAGCAAGAGTTTTTCCCGCACATGGAAGGCTTATCAGTTTGAAACAAGGAAACAGAAGACAGAGTTGCTTGTAGCAGTCAATCACAGTACAACGATGAGATTACAACTTGAAACAGCCATGCAAGAGGCAAATGAGATCTTAGGATGTACCAGGGGAGGAGCACATGCTAGACACAAGGGGATTAACATGATTGTTATACAAAGGAGGTGTAGACATCACCTGGAACAGCCGGTGTCATTCTTTGTCAATCATTTTCAAGAGGGAAGAATTAAAACTGGAGCAAATGCCAACACTGGAAACCTGTATGATCAGGGGAACGGCAAGCCCATCACGTCAGAGGAAATGAGCCTGCGCTGTTCAGTCTAGTCAAATGGAGACTGGGGGACACACTTATTCTCTGTAAACACATAATTGGATCAAACACAAGGGAAGGAGAAAAGCCACTTTAATTGAAGTTCTCTATTCTCACAAAACTGGCCAGCTAAATTTCTGCTGGGAATTAGATGGTATCTGTCCATCAGAGGAGAGTAGTCCGATCATAGCTTTTCAAGGGTTACAGTAGGGGCAGACTGTATAAGGTGCCATGAGCATGCTGTGTTCAGGGATGAGACAGTGTGACCTGGCTCTCTGTGAAGCCAAGAGGCAGAGCTCAGTGCCTCAAGAGGTCACTTTCTGCTATTGTATCCTATATAGGCTGGCGAGCAATTTCAGGGCGGTTGCAATTAATGCTTGGATCCCAAGGAGCTGTATCACTGCCAGTAATATCTAGCAGCATACATAAAGGTGCCATATCCATGCCTCCTCTCCTCAGGCTGTGGCCCTCTCCCCTTGCTTGTGTGCACAATATGGATTTGTAGGGACAGCAGGGTGGATGGTGGTATGAAGCAGTACCAGTGGGGTGGGCACAACAAAGCAGACTCTGCAGGCAAACTCGGAGACCTCCTGATCGTACCAAGAGGGAGAGGCAGCAGTATATACCTCCTTTCCCTTGCTCCTGGGATCTGTGGTCATTAACAGGTACCCATGAGACCTCTCCCTCATCCCAGCCATGAAAGGAATTGCTTCCTAATGGGAGTGGAGGGGAGGATGAGGTTGCAGCCTTCCAGGCTGGTCCAGTAAATTCTCATAAAAACCGTGCTGGTTCCCTGGAATGTGCTGCACTCGAGGTGTTGCACACCCGTGATGGTACCACAGGCTGCATAGGAACTGGGGTGGTGTAAGCAGGCAAGGTTTCTAAAAAGGACTAGGAACAGAGATTTATACCTCCTTCTCTTCTGAAATCAGGCTCTGCGTGTGTGTGAAACAGAGTTATGGTGATAAGAGAACTGTTGATGGAAAGAGATCCACCATCCCTTGTGGGGATAGCAGGGAAAATATCCACCCCATTGCCCTCTGCACTCAGAGGGAAATCCCATCTCAGGAAACCTGCCACTACCAACAGGGACTGATGGCTCTCCTGTACTGGTTGGTGGCTCTTTGCTGAAACTAGTGTAAACATCACAGGTGCCATTGCTGAGAACAGTCACTCCTTCTATCCTTCATCTCCCAGGGATTTGCTCCTGTCATCCCCTTGTTTTAAGCTGGTGAAGAGAGTATCACAGCCACTCTTAGTCAAAAGAGGAGGGGGTGGAGGCCCATCTGGGCCCTTGGTTTGATTTCATATTTATGAAACAGCTTAAATGTCAGCTTGAGTGAAAAATGACACCTTCCCAAGCTTCTCATATTAATGCCTGTGGCTGCCACTGGTTTCTTTAGGAAGGCAGCTTGTGGTTTTTCCTCTCGCTCTCCCCCAAAGGCTGCAGGCAAAGATGAATTGGACTGATAGATGAGACTGCAACTGCCAATAAGCTGCTTTGCTGACAGGAGAGGGAGATGGGGGGATGGCCTATACTGAGTGAGGAAGGAGGAGGAGAGAATGAGGAAGGGAGATGGAGGAAGGTAAAGTGAGATGGGGGGGATGGCCTATATTACAGAGAAGTGGGAGAGTGGCCTAAACTGAAGGGGGAGAGAGATAGGGAGGGAGGATGGCTGACTGTGAGGAGAAAAATAGGAAATAAAATGGCATATGCTAAGGCGAGGGAGATGCGATGGGAAAAATAAAAATCATATGCAAGATTAAAAAAACACTGCAGAAGCATTAATTATACATTACAATGTATATATGCAAAAAGGAATAAATAAAAATACACCCACCACCAGCAGAGGAACCTCCTCTGAGGTCTGTGCTGAGCGCTGCACTGGGTTGCTGGAAGCTGTAGATCATTGGAGGGCCTCCTTCTACAGGTGCATTTGTGTGTCACACCACTGAATCCTGAAAGACATGCCCAAGGCAGAGCTGAGACAGCCTGTTCTGGAATATGACAAGCCACCGGGGTGCCATGCTGCAAGCAGGGTTAGCTGGCCAGGACCAGTCCTCCAAAAGTGCCTCTCCACATGGCTGCGCACTGATATAGATACCTTAGCTTGCTTGGCTCTAACTCGGGTATCTGCACATTTCATGGCGCAGCTGCACTTGCAGAGGCTTGTCTTCTTCTCCATCTGCCTGAAGGGGCTGGAATGGATGAAGCCCCCACCAGGACTAGGTTAGGAGGTTTCGGCCTGAAGCCAGCTGGACAAGCAGGTTGTATGGGCCAGCAAAAGGTGGCACCTGAACCTCTCCAGAAAATTAAGTGAAGAATTAGAAAAGAGCCCTGAGTTTCTTGGGAAAAGAAAATTACCTGTTATTCTCTCCGGGAGGAGTCTGATACAGGTTTCTTTTAATGACAAACGCAGAACATGTTGGGTTGAGTCTGAACAACATTGTTGGAAATGAGGATACTGGAACAGAGAAACAGTGGGAAAGCAGAGGAGGGCAAACACCCTGTCTCTTGCACAGATGTGCAGGGGGCAGGAAGAGAAGAAGATTTTTTTGGCCCTTCTGGGCTAGTTCTTGAGGGACATCATTTGTTCTAGATAAGAATAAAGAAAGGTGGGGTCTCACTCTGAGTATGCTGGGGTAAGGACAGCCTCTACTGTGTTTATATTCCAAGGGAGAGGCACACCTGCCTTTTTCACCATGAGTCACTGACGGCAGTCTCCAAAGTTGCCTGTGGAGTCTAGTGCTCTTGGCGCTAACATCTGCTCCCTTTTCTCTTGCTGAAGGCTTTCAGTTAGTTTGTTGGTTGTTTTTTTTCTTTAACTGAGAGATGTCTCTGAAGTCTTATTCTGTCTGGGTTCATGATGCTCAGTACCTCAATCAGCTGTTACAGTGTTTTGAGCATTATTCTTGGCAATAGCATATCACTCACTTTTCAGCATCTCAGTCAGTTCTTGTCACTTTTTTCTCCCTGATTGAGATAGTAAAAAAGTCTGCTTCCATTTCATCTTTATCCCCCATGGTCAGCTCTGTTTACAGACTCACTTCTTGCTTTTTTTCTTTGGCAAAGCTTTTTCCTGTGGTCTAAAATCCCTGTGCTGCTGGGGATCCAAGTCCCTGTGTGCTCTTTTGTGACATTCCTCGGCTTTGTTTCATTTCCCTGTTTAATCATCCTCCTTCTCGCCGTGGGTCGTGCTAGGTTGGTTCCTGACATCGCATTTATATACCATCTGCTGACTAATAACATGCAAGGGCTTGGTTTCCGCTAATAACAAGCCAGTCTAGTTTAAGACTATTTAGAGATACTGAACCTTGCTTCCCAGACACGGGCATGCAAGCTGGAGCTGAACACTTCTCTTGTCTCCTCTGTTCTTGCCACTCAGCACCCACTTTTTAACAGCATATAGGACCTTTTCCCCCATATCCTAGATTCTTTGTTCTGCTGCTAAACTCAACTAGATCTGTTTGTTCCCTCCCCACTTGAAAGGCCTTATCCAAGTCCAGGAGAAGGTCTCACACCTTTATGTGGCTCAGTCCACTGGGGAAAGCCTGCCTCAAAAGGGGATGGCCCTTCTCTCTGTTGAGTAGTCCTGAGCAGACTTTTGGTGAAAAAGCCTACTTCTGTACCAAGGAATCGGATATGTCTCAGAAAGGTTCCCTGGTATTGAGGCTGCTTAGCCTGCAGTGCCCTGCTTCTACTCAACAAAGCTATTCTTCCCTCCAGACCAAGGTGGCTGTGTGCAAGCTGCCTATGGGGAAGGATCCCTGGCCCATGCTAAATCACAGGCGATGCCCAGGAGTCCTCTGGGATGCTGCTGGCTGGCCTGGGCCAAAACCATGCCAGGGGCTGTGCCAGCAAATTGGTGATGTGGATGGCTGTGTTCCAGTTACCAGGAATGCTCTCTGTGCCTGTTTGAGTCACTAGCCAGAAAGAAGACGATCCATTTGCTTCACAGCACCCTGACGTTTAATACCGGTTTGCACCTCAGTCCTGGCACTAAAACATTATGCCAAGCTTCAAACTTCTTCTCAGGATCAGGATTTCAAAATCTGACCCAGACAAGGATGGGTAGTGGTTCCCAGGAGCTATGTCTTGCCTCCTTCTTCGTCCTGCTGTACCAGTGACCTCAGCAGCTTCCTTGGGAAAGCAGCCAGTTGAGACAATGCAAATTAGACAGGGGGGTTGGAAAAGGAGTCAAAGCAGAGAATCACATCTAATGTTATTTGCTCAGAAAAGCCTCTCTTGTGACTGCAGGAGAGAGTGGGATCCCTTGCTTGGAGACAGCATCATGTTGGCTACTAGCAGGCTGAGCATGCCGGAAGGGCACACTGTGCAGGGGAGTGGCTGCCTAATCCTGTGACACTGGGTAACCGGCAGCAAGGCTGCACACGGTCTATATCCAAACGCAGATCTGAACCAGCCTTCTCGCAAGGATGCTGGCCAGGGAGTGGCAGGAGGTTTTGGTTCAAGTTTTCCCTTTACACTTAGCCTCCCTTTCCTCCATACCCTTGCTGCAGACTTGCAATTACTCACTGTTCCTGCACAGCACGTGCCTGGCTCCCCGGGGGACCTGGGAATTAGAGGCACTAAGTGCTGGAAGGAAGAGCAGTGCCAGGGCTGCAGCCAGGGAGCGAGCAGGGAGCTAATTCTGGGGATGAGCATTCCTGGTCCCCTGCTTCCCTAGCAAATCCTTGCCGGTAGCCTCCACTGCGAGCATCCGGGGAAGCAGGCAGGCTCCTGCTGTCTCCAGGTGGAGCTTTTACTCTAGCTCCCGCAAGGTGCTGGCTGAGCTCGACGAAGGACGCAGCAATGCACGATGTGAAATTACTTCAGTGCTTGAGCACACATGAGCTCTAAACAAACCCCAGCCTAATGCTCAATCCCCATTGCTCAAATCCTAATTAAACATCCACCAGTAATTCTTCTGTTAACCCTCTCCAGTCAGGGCTGAGTCAGGATCTTCTGAACTGGGCCCTTGGGCTCTTTAGATTTCTGCTCTGGATCTCCTACCTACAGGATTTAATTAAAGTGACCTAGTTTAAGGCTGGGAAGGCAACAAAGAATAATCCTCTGCTCCTTCCCATATTGGCCCTTCTAATAACATTTGACAGAACTGGCAATATTGCTTTGCACTTTGGGAAGGTGGGGAGAGGCACTACAAGATCCACAGGTGGACCTTTTCCCCTCACCTTTTGCATATTGCTCTTTCGTTTGAAAAAAAAAAAAAAATGCTCTATGGTTTCTTCCTCTTGGGGCCAGTTGGCGCTGGCGTTGGAACTAATGGGGAAGAGTGAGCCAGTGCCTGCTGTCTAAAAATTGGTTTACAGGTGGGGATACCCCCAGGGTATCAGCTGCCTCCTGTTTTCTCTAGGCAAGCGAAGGAACATGGATGCCTTGTGATGAGAAACAGGTCAGGTATTTTTGTTACAATAGCCTTCTGTCAGAAATGAGCTTTCATGTGTTTCCTGGAAATTAGGATGTCATCACTGATGTTTTTATTTTGTTGATTGGGGAAAGGGAGATGGATAAAAGTGCAAATGAAACAGAACCAGGAGGGAGAAAAGAGGTTAGATGATGTTTAAATGGTACACATGATTGTTTTCCTTTTCAAAAATTACTCAGTCATCGAGAAATACACCTTTCGTAATAAAAATGATCAAAATTACATATAGCTATAATTTCATTGTAACTAGTGCTCTTACTGACCCAAAACATTATGTCTGCATTTTTCTGCTCTACTTAAAAACAGATTAACCGGATTATGTTTTTACCCAACACCAGCCAACCTCTTTTTGGTGGGCCTACTTTCGTGGTGTTCATTTCCCCTCCTTTTTCTGTGGCACTTGGCTCTGGAACTGTTTATTGTAGGAAGCCATTCCCCTGCTGTAGAGAACAGACCATGTTTAAAAATGTGTTTGTTAGGACATTTGCACCAGCTAGAGATGACATACAAATTAACCAGTATGTTATACTAAAGCCTGAGCTGAATTAGCCCTTTGCAAGCACATGGAAGAGAAGAATGCAGTCATGTTGGGAAAGGTGCAAAGAAACAGCCTGTCATTTTGTGACCTGTAGAAAGGACCTAGGAGCACCTCTCATGGGGAGATTTGGTAGTCTTTTGGTATCACTGTCAGCCCTGGCTATAGGTCTAGCTAGGATCCAGCTTTGCAAGCCTCTCTGCATGTTCGGGAGGTTAAGAGTCTCTCCTCTCCCAGCCTCTACACTGCTTCCTTGCACACAGGGATGGGGCTGCAGGGGTGTGTAATTTCATTTGACTTGCTCTAGTATTAATATCTCCACGTGCAGCAGTCATTGCAGTGAGAATAAACTGTTATTTTTTATTTTAAATGGTTAATATTCATCAAATGTTTATGAAAATACTTAACCCATAATGATGACAAACACAGTGCCTAATAAAGATGGAAGTGAAGATCCTCTTTGTGAATATGTAATCAGAAGAGTAAAGAAAATTACATTAAAAAGACTTCATTATGCCATTAAATGTGTGAAATGACTTTTTCTTCTCCATTTTAATTTGTGTATTTCTTTTTTTTTTTTCTTTTTAAATATCTCTGACACTTTCATGAGACGGGTACTTAAAGAGGCATTGGCTGCTGTAACAAGAAGAACTCTGACTGGCGGCATCTGTCATTCTCACCCAAATTTTCATTTCATTTATCATTAAGAAAAATCAACACCATTTCTACCAATGATTGTCTTTTTTTTCTTTATTTTTCTTTAGCGGGAGAGAGATCCTTATTACTGCTCCGAATGCAACACGTTGTTTCAAAACCCTCTGTAGGGCTGCAGGCCCAAAGCAGAGGCTTACTGGTGTGCAAGGATGGGTGCGCCTATTTTTGTCTGACACCCAGGGGCTTGTAACTGGCACCTCTGGAACCAATACGGTGAATCTCTGCCATTTGAAATAAAAAAAGTAAGGGCTTTTGACAGACTCTTTTCGTCTGTGTACTGATAGCTCCAGGCAAAAACAGGTCAGGCTGTAGGTGCCATGTGTTTCACCACCTAGGAAGCTGCCCAAAACTTCACAGTCCCAGACCAGTCCTAAATGATGTGCAAGCTCCTGTTTTTGTTGAATTGCATTATGATGGTAAATCCCTACAGCTAGAAAGAAGGAACATAGTTACCTAGATAGAGGCTGTGACAGTCCTCTCTGGGGAGATGGCAAAAAAGATGCCACTGAGCACAACCCTGGTGACAAAAAAAGGCTCATGAGAAAGCACAAAGCTAGGTGCACCCAAAGGCCTGGATGCCTCCACAGCCTGCACTGCCCAGCCTCACTGATCAGCTGGGGAGAAGGGCCACAGCACATGTGCTCCCAGGGGAGGCTCGTGAAGCAATCAGTTATGGCTTTCTTTTAAGAAACAAGGAAAAGAAAAGAAAAGTATTTCTAGTTGCGTGTTAATTGCAGTGTTAATTTAAAAATTAATGTTAGCTTTTGGCAAGAAACTCCAGCAGCTCTGTATTTAACGTGCACCTTTATTGCAATAGTGCTTCACAAAACGTTCTCTTTTATTTCAGCTCTTTTGTTGTACTCATCTCCATGGCAGCCAAGTAACATACACCTCTGCTGCATCACCCAAGTCATGTCCTGTATGTAGATGTCTAGGGAGTAGGTATGTCTGCTCTTACCAGGACTTTTTCTGAGAAGTATTACGACTGACTTTGGACATCTTCCCCTTTGCAGAAGAAATGTCTCCTTGGTAAGCTAGGCTTACCAAATGCCAAATCTGATGGTTCCCAATTTGTGAAAGGTTTGAAGACCAATGCAATTTTTGTCAGCTGTGTATTTTCAGAAGCATTGCCTCAGTTGTGTGGGGATGTTGTGTCCTTTCACGGCATTGTCTTGCTAGCTCTCCCTCCAAAGCTCAGGAGGGACTTTGATGGGAGGCGAATCAAGCGGAGGTATTTTTTGGATAAACAGCTTGTGAAGAAGGCTTGAAGAGTTATGAGGGGGAGGAGGGTCCACAAACCAAACCTGTAATGAAGAGGCTTCCCAATCAAAATGTGATCAAAGAGGCTGCTGCCTTCTCTCAGCCTACTCCTTTCCGTCTGAAACAGCTGACAAATGGTTATGTTGTGTTTGCAATTACAGTTCTCTGAAAATGATAAATTATTGCGATTATTCCTAAATACAGGACTTTTACGTGTATAATTAATACATAGAACAGACTATCTGATAAGTGGTATGCCACGTTCCAGTTCCATTTACACCATAATAGATCTGGAGTAGCTCCAGCTGTCCCTGTTCATGGAAAGCTGCTGTTAAATTGGGCCTGCACACTTGGAGTACCTTGCAGAAGTCTTCCCTGTCAGAGCAACAGAGAACATAGTACGGCTCATACGTTTTAGTCCCCACATCTAAAAATCTCAGTTCTAAGGTCTCTCTTTCCCAGTGTTCTGCTGACAACCTTCTGCAGCAATAAGAGGGAACTTGTCTCTTACATACTGCACTGATATGTCCAATAGCAAGTCCTAACCTACTAGCTTCAGGCTCTGAGTGCAGTCTAGCCCTGGTCACCTTATTGAAGGTGAAAAACATGGGTGTGGAACATGTGCCAAACCACCTGTTGATTGTGCCAAAGGACAAGATGCACAGCCTCCGTCACGAGAACCTGCCTTCTCCCCTGTTGTCCGTTGGTGGTGAGGAAAAGCCAGTCATACATTTCTTCTAGCTGAGTTCTTCCCTAGAGGACAAGTACTGTGTTCAGAACTCAGAACTGTGATGTAAGGCTGGCACTAACAGCAAAAAATACTCTAAACACAGAACCAGCATAAGAATAGGAAAAGGAAATTGTACAGTAATATAGTCTCCTGACACGGTTACCCATTAATGCCAGCTTTAAAGGTTAATGCAATTTAACTCGCTCTCGGCTATTACTCTGAAATAACATACCAAAGCTGCCTCTATAAGCAGATAACAGATAAGGATGCTTTATGATAAACACCCACAATAAAACTGCAGAACTTTAGTGTTATGCTTGCAGGAGTGGCAGATTTGCCTTTATTTGTGCATGTGTGTGTATGGAGGAAAGCAGAGAAGAGAGGAGAGAGCTGGAAGAAGAATTCTTGGCTCTTAGACTTTCAGATAGCTTGATAAATCTGTCTTGTGTGTGTTGCTTCTTGCCAATACAATGGAAATGAATTGACATATCATGTGTCTGCTGCAAGTTGAGTTTTCTTCTGCATTGGCAGAAACGAAGGTGCTGCTATACAAACCACCCATCAGAAAATTTGTTGAGTTTATTTATTTATTTATCTTTGACAAGGCAAATATCATCAGCTTTACTGCATAACAGCAAATGTAGAGCTTTCTCTCCCCTCCATTTTCTGTTTTAAAGGTCTGCAAAATGATTCAGTGTTGAAGGTTTTCTTCAAAATAATAACTGAAAAAAACCCGCATAATCACGTTTCACTATGGAAAGTGTGGGGTAACTTAGTGCAGGTCTTACTTCATCTCCTTGTGGAATACATAGAAGATATATAAGCATATGCTGCCTGGGGATTATTGTAACTTCTCACCAATATTCCTAAAGCACTCTGAGGTCTTCCATTGTATTCTTTCACAGGTTAAAGGATAATATTTGCCTGTCTATGGGACAGTGAAATATTTTTATTAAAAAATATTAGCCTTAAAATTTTAGGGCTCAAGAAAGACATCGTAGGTTTTGTATGTCAAACATACACATGCACACACACAAAACACACACGTGCACACACAAGCATGCAAGGAGTACTAACTCTTAAATTACTGGGCAAAAAGCGCTACACCTTGGAGAGACAATCTACGAGCTCTGCTGCAAAGGGCCTGTTCAGGACTCATGAGACAGATCCACTCTCCCTGTCTTCTTTGCACTCAGAGTCTCCCCTCACCAGCATGACACTGTCAGCCCTGCTTTTGCCAAAACGCTGACATTAGCAAGCAGTGACAGAGACTTGCTGTGAAGCTGAGAGGTCGTGCAAAGCTAGCGCACTATGATTTTGTACAGATGTGCCTTGCCTCACCTCATCTTTCTGACTTTCCATTATTCCTTTGAATTACCTTTTCTACAAAGCTGATTATGTCTTTACATTTGCAGGGCAGTCAGGGTTTTTTTCTTCCTCCAGAATTGTCTGTTGTTCCTCAGGATGCTTTCATTTTTCTGTTTAGCATCTTCCTTTTCTGCTTCACATTTTCTTCGCCATTTTGCTGGAGTATGACATTCCCTTGAAAAGGATTAATGCAATTCTGGGATGTATCGGGCAAGGGTATTTCCAGAAAGGGTTGTATTTTAGTAGTACACTGATATGAGGGACTGAGGAGGCCTCCCTTAAAATATTGTGGCCAATTTGGGTCACTTCTGATCAAAAAAGGGAAAGTGACGTATGGTAAAGAGTTGTGAGAATGATTAGGAGAAGTGGCAGACCTTTAAAAAGTGTGTGTGGGAGGCTCAGTTAAGCTAGCAAAAGCAAGATGAGGAGTACAGTTTTTCTTCATAAATACACTTTTTGTAAATACCAGGATGGAGAATTGTTTCAGCTGAAGAAAAGCAGTGCTAAAAGATCAGATGAGTATAAATTAGCTTGGAAATCAGGATAAGGTTTCTAAACTTCAGAGGAATGAAGTTCTGGCCTTCCATACAGGATAACAAGGGCAAGGAATTTAAATAATTAAAAAGTAGAGCTTGCTGAGTTCATAGAAGGAATTACACTGCATTTATATTTTAATTAATTAATTTCATGCTTCAGAGCTCCCACTGACCACTGTTGGGGTAGAGAAGGAAGTCCCTTCATTTCCTAGTCCTTTATTCTCTTGGATGTGTATGTAAGGGTGGGAGGAATGAGGAGTGGGAAGAGGGCAAATTGATCTTCCTTTGAAACATTAAATTACCCAAACAAGAAATTGGCCAAGGCTAAAGACAGGATAGTAGGTGGGTTATAACTGGTGCTCCTAGTGGTATTGCCTGACCGATGTGTCTTGAATTAAAAGCATTGATTGGATGTGGGGTCAGGAAAGAATTTTCTTCTGAGTGAAAAGCAAGGATTGTTTGGAGTGATTGCTCATCTGGTCTTCCTCTATAGCCATGTGGAGCATGATCCACTCTCAAGAAATACCTGAATGTGCCCACCTGCATGCAACTGTATGACTCTAAGGTCTTCCCAAGGCCCTTCATCCATCCCGTTGTCTTGGTTGGACATGTTATAGTCACTGCAGCATTGGCTTTTTTGTATCAAGTGTTGTGAGGTTGTGCTGTTTTCTGACTTAGAATTGGAATGGGGATTGAAGCAGACATTATGGATGTTTCTCAACTTAATGCCTATTCCATTGTTTGTAGTATTTGGAGGCTGGAATTGATAACCTATATGGTTGCCTTCTGTTCTATGTCTGTTCAGTGAATATTTTCTCTCCTCTTTATTTTTGCCACTACCTTTAAATTATTTGGGTTATTTCCCTCTGCTTTTATTTTCTCCCCTTTCTTTTTTCCTGCTTTGTTGACCTTCCTATTTTGATTTCTTCACCCATTCTCTGCAGGTTAATCTTGTCTTGTCCTACTGTTCCTTCTTCTTTCCTTCTGCCTGTCAGCCCTTTTCTCTAGAGTTGTCTCAGTTGCAGCTAAAACAGAGCTCCTGGCACCTGGTAGAAAGAAAAAAGATGTAACTTTCATTTCCTTTTTTTCCCATCCCTATGGAATAAGCCTTTTAATGTGTGCACACTGAGTGGGGGCATGCCACACCACTGCCACGTCATTCCTTTGACCTTCACATCTGTCTTTGCAGTTCTGAAATGGGAAAAAAAGAAGTAATCTTTGTGCATGTGTCCTGGCTAATGACAACCATCAGACAGAGAAGACTCTGGATCTCCTGCTTGCTGTTCTTATGCCAAGAAGTTCTGCTGAGTAGCAGCAGGCTGGTATCATATCTATTCAACTCAAATGCCTGCCAAGGTGGTGGAGCTGTGGGCTTAGATATACTAGGCTTCTGATGATGCCCATAAACTCTGCTTTTCCATGCTAATCTTTTATTTTGGAGAATAAAGCCTTCTTCTGTAGTGCCTTTTCTGGAGAGCAGTAACGCAAGAAGTATCCAAAGGACCTGCTGACTATCTTGCCATCCCATTGCAAAGACCTTATCAGTAGAACCAGTTCTGAATTATTCCACAAAAACCTTTCTATTATCTCCCATGGGAAGTTTTGAGATTGTAGACACCAGATGTTTTTCTTGCAATGAAAGGGGATCAATGAAACTTCTGTTTAGAAAATTTTCTCAAGAAAGGAAAGAGCTTTGCTGCAGGACATCTATTAACCAAGTGCTCATTTCATAAGAGAGAGAGAACTTCAGGTCCCCGTTCTTCCTGATTCAGGCCAAGGACTCAAACCCATGTGAACTGCATTTCACATAAGTTCCCCAGTTACAATGTTATCTGTGAGTAGCTAAACTCTTATTCAGAATGACAAAACATATCATATAGCAAGAAACTAAAGATGTCATAAAACACAGACATCGACTTTAACCATAGGTCTGTATATGTTGTGTCAGAAACAGTACTGAGGAAAGAATGAATGGGAAACACATGATTTCGACAAGAGCGAAAAGGAAAAAAGAGTAAAAAGCACTTTAGCTCAGACAATGCCAAGGCCTAGCAGCATAACAGCCAGGAAAATGACATGAAAATGCAGAATAGCTTTCTGATGGGAATTCAGGCTACACGAGATGGTGAAGGTAGAGAAGGGATGTTGAAACGAAGTAAAGCCTTCATTCCTTGATGGATAATACTTCCTTTCACCATGGAAATCTGAATGAAAAAGGTAGGGAAAACATAGACTTCAGCAGTACCTGAAGTAAGTTGGGTCCTATATCTAGTCTCACCACTCCATCCCTTCTTTCTTTTCAAATGATAGTTTGAGTCTTGTGAGAGACTGGCTGCTTCAGGAAAGCTGTTTCCAAAGTTTTTATCTGACTTAAATCAAGCAACCAGAGGAAAAATGCCCTGCCAGATCCCACACTGCATGCACCAGAAGCCTTGGAGCTACTCAGCTGAAACAGTTCAATTCAGCAGCTGAAGAACTGGAGGAGAATCTCACACCATCCTGCAGGGTGATGGTTCATAAGGGGATTTTTGAGCTTGCCCAACTTCACATGTGCAAATAAGAGATGAGTAAGTCAACATGTGATTTCTCAGTGCTCCTGCACAGCCTGTGCCAACTCTGGCTATGGAGAGCTGAGTGAGAAACATCCTCTGACTCTTTGTATTGCTGAGAGGCAGCATATTCTCAGAGGGACTCTGAGCCTAACAAGACAGCCCAAAGCAATGTCTAGGGAAAAGACAAGTGCAGGCAGTGCACTAAGCTCTGTAGTCAACTAGAGAAGGGACGAAATCACATAATTTCTGAAACGTTTATGCCTTCGAATGTCAGTGTGGCTGCTAAGCCTTCAGCTTGCACATCCCTCAGGCTACAGCAACCACCCCTCCAGAGTCTTTTTAAAGAGTTGAGTGATTTCTTAGGGCTGTTCTGAAGCAAATTGATTTAACTCCTTTGTGCCTGAAGCTGAAACTCCCTTAATTGATGAAGCAGCAGGAAAAATGTCAGGTCAACAGAAAATTCTGACATTCTCTGGCTGCCCAATGCCAAAAGAGCAAAAACAATGACAAGAAGATAAATGCCAGGCATATAACCCATTCCACCATATTTCTGTCCCTTTGTCAGGTCTTTTTCCTGTGTAATGTCATGAATGAAGAGAAAACACTCTGGAGAAGCTAGAGCACAGAGAATCAGAGGAGGGTGGGCATAACTGGCAGATGAGTGTCAGGACAGACAGCCTTTTAGAGGTTCTCTTTTAATATTTTTGAAAGACCCTGGCTTGCTTTGCCTTTACTCTTTGTGACAATTTTTTCATACCTGTTCTGTGATGACTGCTTTCTCTGTCCTCTAAATCCTGTTGATGACAGGACACCACATATTGCATTTCCACTGCAAATCAGGAGCTTAATGCCCTGGTGAATGAACTTGGGAATTGTTCTCTCTATATAACTTTTCTTCTCTTGCATGGCCTCAGGTGAATTCAATTTTTTTTTTTAAGTCCTAGAAATTGCCTGCTTACCGTCTTGTAGCTTCCAACCACCGAAGTCCCGTGTGGCTCTTCTTAATTGTCCATATAAATTGCTTTCTATTTTGGACCCTGTGAATATCTCAACAGCATCTGCTTCTCCCTTCTGGGCACCACCAACTGTGCATGAAATTCCCCCCAAAGAGGCCAGGTAAGAACTCTTTCCCATTGTTGAAAAAATAAAGAAATAAAGGAAGTTACACAAAGGACGAGCTGACTTGCCAGCACAGTAAGCAGGTGAAAATGCAATAGGGTCTGGTATTAAGCCAAGTGAAAGAAGATGACAAACAGGAGTAATCCGTCTGTTCATAGCCACCTTCCAGCCAGAATGAGGACCATAGTGCTCAACAGTTTTCTTCACCAGGAGCTGTTTTGGTACATTGCTTAGCAGCAGCAACTCCATATGAGGCATAGACAGGAAATGAATGGCTGTATAGGCTGAAACTGAGAGGACTCCAAAGGATGGCTAGGGGACCTATTTCTTCTTCAACTCTCTTTTAGCACCTTCCACTCTGCAATCTCAAAGCAGAGTTACAATTGACATTGACTACTCTAGGGTCTGCTGCCTGGGAGAGTTAGGTATCATTCACTTTATTTTACTGATGAAGAAAATGAAGCAGAGAGAGGGAGATTAAGTGATGGCTTTGCTATCTCATAGCAAGTCAGAGCAAAGCCAAGAATGCTATTGATACATCCTGACTTTCTAAATTAAGCACAAGACCACCTTTCCTAATGGAAAGTGTGCCAGAGAGTCTCTGCCGGAAAGTCTGCCAGAGAGTCTCTGCCAGAAAGTCTTGAATAGACAATACTTACAATACAATAAAATAAAAAAAATATTTTTTTTAAAGTAGTTGAAAATGGCCTTCTGAGCACACTTGCCACTATCAGTCACTCAGATGCACCATAGGACTAGGTCTGCACTGGAAAAGGTCTAACTTACCTTAACTTGGGCTTATGTGAACCAGAGACTTCTGCTCCAAGCAAGAGTGAAGACAGAGCAATTTGGATTAGCAAACAGAGTGAAAAGCATGTCTTGAATTTGTTTTCCAACATAGACATCCCTTTGAGAAAGTGCCTCTCCCACATCCCTTTCTGGAGATTGAGATTGCTGGGTATCTCAGAAGGTGTCCTGCTCCAATATTACATCTCCCCCAGTCCTCCCCTTCTGTCTGCCAGCTTGACCTTTTTTTAGGAGGTGTGGCAAAATCATTGCCCAACTGATACGGCTGCAGGCATGAAAACGAAGTGTGAAAAACTGCCAGACACAGTGCCAATCTTATTATTATGAGTCAAAGCTGCATTTTCCGCTCGGCATATAATTGTGCTTTGGACTAGATGGGTATAAATTGAAGATTGGCTACAGCAAAAATGTTCATTAGATTGAAACTAAAACAAAGCTAAATTATCAGAGTCAGGGAGGGAATGTGTTTTCCTATGCACTGTGTTGGCAGCACCATCCGAGTGCCTGTGCATTATGCTGTTTTCATGTCTCAGTTTGGAAGGAAAGAAAACAAAAAGATGTGACATGGAGGAAAGAGGTGCTTGAAAGCAGGTGTTGATTTTCTTTTCATTGGCCACACTGTTCTCTCCTTGCATGCTTCCTTGCTATCTGTTCAAGCTCTGAGTGTTAAAGGAATTGCTGAGGCTGAGTTTGGGAGAGGTGGACCACAAGTGCCAGATGAGGGGAAATCAGTGATTTGCTGAGAATAATGGAGAGAAGTTGTGTTTGCTGTTTTTCTGCTAAGAGCCCTTTGATGCCACTTTTTTCCAGTATAGCTTGATATTAGCCAAGGAGGCTCTCTCAGGATCCCTTGCTGCTCCTGGTTATGACATGGACAACTTTTCTCTCTGTATTTCTGACCAGGTAGTCGTCTTCGCACATAGGCATTACCTAACTTACCTTAAATCTCACCATGCAGCACAGATAGCCCTGCTCCTTGCTTTTGATATCCTTTTGGTTTTTTACGTGGCACAAGGTGCAATGCTTCGGATCCCTTTACCATGCTACATTTTCTGTTCAGTGTGCTGAGAACCTTCTTCCAGTTCCCTTTGCCCTCGCCATCACCCTTCCCCTTGTCTATCTTGGTTCAGTCCAACAGCTGACAGTAGGCCATATTTAGAAAAAAACCATGTTTCTTTCCTCTGTCTCCCTTACAGCTTGAAGGTCCACACCCTGGGTACTGCATGATGGTTTAAGGCTCTTTCAGAGGCTCTCTGTTTTTGAAAGCATCATGTGATATGGCTGTTGTGCTCAGCCAGGCATTTGACTAAACATTATTTGGGGTTGAAAAGGGGCTATACTTTCTTTTATTTCTTTCATTGGATACTGTGAGTCAGAGGAGCTTTTATGAAGGGTTGGACGTGGTAAGTCATTTCAACTTCTATGTCTGTAAGTATTATTTTATAGCACCTAGTTACTTTTGTTATAGGTATTATGAGATAATAAATAAATAAAATATTATGACTTAGTGACTGCAATGCTGATTCTGTTAACAGGCTTATTCTCCCTCCGTTACCTATATTTGTTTAAAGTGGCTTCATTTAACATTTATGTAGGTTTTGGTGTAGAGAATATGTGTTACAACAGGAGTTTGTCCTAAGGGATCCTTGCAGTACTAACAGCTACATCATCTACAGAGGCAGATATTGCTAAACACTGATATGAAAAGACATCATCTAGGTCACTTAAAATCATTTTTTACACACTTATTTTGCAACATCCCCTGTGAAAGTTAATCTGAGCTTATCCTTTTGCCTTTCTGTTGAAGGCAACGAGGTGCAGGCATTACCTCGGCACTGAGCAGAAGATGAATGCCATCACATTGCTCTGATACAGCTCCAGCAGAATAGATTGCATTACTCCGGTCGTGCTACATGAAGAAAATTCACTTTCTTTGCTCATCTGACTTCTCTGCCCCGCTCCATCAGTGGATTCCAGCCTAAACCTGGACTTAATCATCTTCCCCTAAGGTCGGAGAAAAATTCAGTGCCAGAGTCTTCAGTAGGGTGAGAAAAGAAAAAAAAGGAAAATAGGGAAATCTTCTTTTCTAGTCTGCTTTATGTTTATTTCTCATTATGTGGCTTTGGGCTTTATCTCATTATTTCTTTGTACTGTGCTTTTCCCATCTGATAGGTAGGGTTGATGTTAATAATAACCTCCTGCATCCTGCGTAATGATAAGAGCCTGCAACATGTCCATATGAAAATTGAAATTCTTATTACTACAAAATACTTATTTTCTGCTAGATGCCTCAGAACTGTTCTTCTTAATGGAACCCTGCCTTAGTCTGCTGTAACTACCTTCTCTTGGGATCAAAAGAAAACTCCCAAAGAGAAAAGCATGTATATTTACCTCAAGTTTGGGTTCCAACATGCTGTTGTGCTCTAGGGGTATTAATTTGAGGCAGGAAAGGTGACTTGTTCCTGAAAGAGTGAAATCAGTCTCTATGCTCACTCTGTTTTGGAATCATGCTCCGTATTGCATACTGGTGAGTAAATAGTACTTCGGGATATCAAGAAATATTCAGAACAAACGCAGTCTATAGAACAGCAACAGAAATAAGCAGGAATACATAAACGTCAGAGTCAGAAATAGCCTACAGAAAAAGACCAGTGAGATAGTTGTAGGACAACTGGGTTTGTTTAACTTAAAAAAGGGAAAACTGTGAGGATAACAACAGTCTTCAAGAATATAAGAGATAGTGGAAAAGACAAAGAGAGGAAGTGATTCCCCATGGCCATGATGGATAGGGCAAAGAACAAATAGTTTTAAATTGCAGTAACAAAGGTTCAGGTAAGACAAAGATTGCTTCTGGAGGTCATGCAGTCTCTGTCATTAGAGATCTTTAAGAACACATTAGATAAATAAGTTTCAGGAATGACATAGGTGTATTTGCTGCTGATCTGAAGTCAGGAAGATGGACTAGATGACCTGTCATGGTCCCTTCCAGCTCTCTGAATAAGACAAAAGAATTTGATACCTTACATGTAGTAAGAATGTTGTTGCAGCTGTGATGACCTAAGGATATCAGCAAGGCAAAGTTTTATCAGACAGACTGAAACAGGTCTTTTATTAGACTGATTTTAGATCAAAGAGAGACAATATACCTTGAAATTTTTTGCTTCCAACCTGAAAGAAGAACTCATATGTCTCTTCCCCCCACCATTTTTCTCTATTTGCTTAATAAAAGACCATACCTTTCCCTACAAATTTTGCCTTGATTAGTCCATCCCTTGCAAAGACCTAAGGATATCTGGGAAAAGCTTTGACATTTCTACAGTGTCTTTGTTCTTCAGAATGGATTGTAGGAATTATTTTTGTATGCTGTTTTGGACAACTACTATTCAAAATGGCCTTTTCAGAATATTTGCTTTTCATTTCAGCTTTGATTATTTGCAGTTGTTCCAATGAATCATGTGATATTTCATCCATTTCCAGTTTGCACAAATATACAGGTATGTCTCTCATGATGTGAAAGACTTTGAAAGGCATTGAAATACAGTTGGTCTTTTAAGTATTCGGGGAGGGGGGGGGAAGGGAAAAAAACAACAAAGAACTGATCACACCAGCATTCTTGGAAAGTGTGTTTGAAAAGTGCCTATGTTGAAAGACAGAGTTTGTAAGGAAAAAAACAGGTATCTATCAGTAGCTATCTTTTTCTGCAGCATTATCCAGGCTTTAAGGATCTGCTTAACTGTGTCATTCCTGTTCTGGGGACATCACTTTTCTCTATGCTGGAAGAGGACCTCACTTGTCATTTTTATTTGAGGCCATTCTGTCAGGATATATTCCCTTCCTGCCATGCAAAGATCCATCTCTCTTAGAGTTTCTCAATGCCCAGCATTGCTGTGAACACCTATTCCTACCTACAGAATATATATCTTTTCGGTCTCCAGAAAGACATTTCATAATACAGGAGTGGAAAGAGAGAATGAGCTGTCACTGGAAGGAGTCAGAGATGGTTTATTGTTTTCTACCAGTTCCCCAAATCCTAAGACTGGAAGGTCAGTGGATTGGACTAAGTTGCATCTACCATAGTTCCATGTCTCAAAGCCAACAATTTTGTGCTCTTATGAAACAAGCTGATATGTTTTGAAACCTGGTACTGGATCGACGTAATTCAAAATGGTCTGTGGCCAGAAAAGCGAGGACCAGAGAGAAAAGAGTGGGACAAAGGGACAATTCGCACTGCACAGAAATACAAATTCCTTCAAGCAAAAGTATATCTCATTCCCCTCACAATCAAAACAACTTTAAATTTTAAGAAAGGGACAGGACATGTTACTGAAAAAGTGGGAGAAAAGCATCCTCTGTATGTCACCGAGGCAAGCAGCTCTGGTGCTGGCAGGATCTGCAGCCGAGTGCCCCAGTGTGGTGCACAGGGGCGTTTCTGGAACCAGGGGAACCTCAGGGGGAGCTGAGAGAGCCGCCGGGAGTCCACAGCTCGCATGACAGCAGCTGATGAGATCTGGCCGGGGGCAGGAGCAATGGTGGCCAAGCCCCTCTACACGTATAAAAGAAGCCCCTGGGGAGGGCTAGCGGCCAGGGCCTGGTGCATCAGCAAGGGTGTGGCATGGCAGGGTGTGCAGGAAGGGTGCGCGGGAAGGGTGCTGAAGCTCTGTCAGCTCGACCAGGGAGTAACAGTATCCACCCGGCAGAAAGCCATGGCCTCTCTGAGCTCTGCATCCACCACGACTGATGCAGCTTCCCTGGCAGAGCTCCGGCGGGAACACGCTGCCACCCAGGTGTCCAGCTGCAGGGTGTGCCCTGCTCTTTACCCGGGTACCAGAGGGCAGCAGTGAGCACACCTGTGGGAGATGTGCCCGGGCAGGGAGGGGAACTCCTCTGCTTAGAGAGAGCTCCGGGAGGAGGCGAGTAGGTTGAGAGAGCAAGAGAGAGAGACACAACTGGAACTGCACCCTACCTTCCCTGGGACAGTGTTGTGGTTTAGCCCCGGTCAGCAACTAAGCACCACACAGCCGCTCGCTCACTCCCCCACCCTTGTGGGATGGGGGAGAGAATCGGAAGGGCCAAAGTAAGAAAACTCGTGGGTTGAGATAAGAACAGTTTAATAATTAGAATAAAACAGCAATAATACTAATATAATGAAAAGGAAAATAATGGGCGAGAGAGAGAGGAAACACTAGAAGGAGAGGGAAAGAGAAAAAAAAACAAAACCAAAACTGAACAACAAGTGATGCAACCGCTCACCACCCGCCGACCGACGCTGCCGGTCCCCGAGCCGCGATCGCTGCCTCCCCCAGCCAATTTCCCCCAGTTAATATACTGGGCATGACGTCACATGATATGGAATACCCTTTGGCCAATTCGAATCAGCTCTCCTGGTTGTATCCCCTCCCCTCCCGGCTTCTTGTGCACCTGGCAGAGCATGGGAAGCTAGAAAGTCCTTGACTAGTGTAAACACTACCCAGCAACAACTAAAACACCAGGGTGTTATCAACATTATTTACATACCAAGTCTAAAACACAGCACTATGCTAGCTACAGTGAAGAAAAATCAACTATCCCAGCTAAAACCATGACAGACAGGCCCAGCAGGCAGACAGGACGCGTGATACGGAGGATTCCCTGTCATCTCCCCGCCTGGCTGGACACAGTGACTTACGGGATAGGGGGCAATGGCGACAAGTTCCTGCCCAGCGCAGCAGGCGCGTCTCCTGACTGCCCCACCTTCCCAGGTGCCCTTGTGTAATAGGTACGAGGCTCCGCAAGTGGAACCGAACAGTAACGAGGATGACGATGGTTCATCTAGCATGGAGGTGTCGCTGAGGTTAAGTCAGCCTTTGCCCTGCGTTACAACTGCTTCCATAAAGAAAAAAGACGGGTCATTGTCATAGGAGACTCCCTTCTGAAGGGAACAGAAGGCCCAGTGTGCAGACTGGACCCACTTCTTAGGGAAGTCTGCTGACTCCCTGGGCCTGGGTTAAAGATGTGAAGAGACAACTTCCTACCCTGGTACAGCCCTCACATTACCATCCATTATTGATTTTTCAGGTAGGGAGCGATGATGTTGCAACAAGAAGTCCAAGGGCAATCAAGAGAGTCTTCAGGGCCTTGGTACGACTGGTCAAGGGACCAGGAGCACAAGTACTGTTCTCCTCTATCCTTCCAGTTGCAGGGGATCACGAGGAAAGACACAGGAAGAGCCAGCAGATCGATATCTAGCTCCGAGCCTGGTGTCACTGGCAGAATTTTGGGTTTTTTGTTCATGAGTTGGTCTACAAGACACCAGGCCTGCTGGCAACAGGCGGGGTACACCTGCCCTCAAAGGGGGAAAAGGATCTTTGCACAAAAGTTAGCAGGACTCATTGAAAGAGCCTTAAACTGGATTTGAAGGGGAAAAGGTGTAAAACCAGGCTTGCTAGAGATAAGCCTGTGTAGCAAGCCAATGTTTGAGGGACGGTGTGTTAGCAAGGCCCTCTGGTCTGCAGTCTCAGTGGAGGTAGGGGATGGAGATCCATGCAGCCACAAAGATGCAAGGGGTTATGGATGTGTTAGAAACCATGGAAGCACCTGAGAATGGTCACATAGGAATTAGGGCTTCTCCCCGCAAAAAGGTGGCGGGATCAATAGCCTAACTGAAGTGGATCTACACCAATGCACACAGCATGGGCAACAAACAGGGGGAGCTGGAAGCCATTGTGCAGCAGGAAAACTATGATATAGCTGCCGTCATGGCAACGTGGCGGGATGACTCACACAACTGGTATGCTGCAATGGATGGCTATAAACTCTTCAGGAGGGATAGGCAAGGAAGGAGAGGCGACGGGGTAGCCCTGTATGTTAGGGAGTGTTTTGACTGTCTGGAGCTTAATGATGGTGACCATAGGTCTGAGTGTTTATGGGTAAGAATCAGGGGGAAGGCCAACAAGGCAGCTATCATGGTGGGAGTCTGTTATAGACCACCCAGCCAGGATGAAGAGGCAGACGAAATATGCTATAAGGAGCTGGGAGAAGTCTCACCATTGCTAGCCCTTGTTCTTGTGGGGGACTTCAACTTACCAGATTTCTGCTGGAAATACAATACAGCAGAGAGGAAACAGTCTAGGAGGTTCCTGGAGCATGTGGAAGATAACTTCCTGACACAGCTGGTGAGGGAGCCAGCTGGGGAAGGCGCCCCGCTGGACCTGTTGTTGTGAACAGAGAAGGACTTGTGGGTGATGTGATGGTTGGAGGCTGTCTTGGGCACAGTGATCGCAAAATGATAGAGTTTGATTCTTGGAGAAATAAGGAGGGGGGTCAGCAGAACTACTACCTTGGACTTCTGCAGGGCAGACGTTGGCCTGTTTAGGAGCCTGGTTGACAGAGCCCCTTGGGAGGCATTCCTGAAGGGCAAAGGAGTCCAGGAAGGCTGGACATTCTTCAAGAAGGAAATCTTAAAGGCGCAGGAGCATGCTGTCCCCATGTGCCGAAGGAAGAGCTGGTGGGGAAGACAACTGGCCTGGCTGAAGAGGGAGCTTTGGCTGGAACTCAGGGAAAAAAGGAGAGTTTATGACCTTTGGAAGAAGGGGCAGGCCACTCAGGAGGACTATAAGGATGTCATGAGGTTATACAGGGAGAAAATTAGAAGGGCCAAAACCCAACCAGACTGTAATCTGGCTACTGCTGTAAAAGGCAATAAAAAATGTTCCTATAAATACATTAGCAACAAAAGAAGGGCTAAGAAGAATCTCCATCCTTTATTGGATGCTGGGAGGAAACATAGTGACAAAGGATGAGGAAAACGCTGAGGTACTTAATGCCTTCTTTGCCTCAATCTTTAACAGTAGGACCAGTTGTTCTCTGGGTACCCACCCAGCCCCCTGAGCTGGAAGACAGGGATGGGGAGCAGAACGAAGCCCCCATAATCCAAGGGGAAATGGTTAGTGACATGCTACACTGCTTAGACACACACAAGTCTATGGGGCCGGATGGGATCCACCCAGGGGTATTGAGGGAGCTGGCAGAAGTGCTCACCGAGCCACTTTCAATCCTTTACCAGCAGTCCTGGGTAACGGGGGAGGTCCCCATTGACTAGAGATCAGCAAATGTGACACCCATCTACAAGAAGGGTGAGAAGGAGGATCTGGGGAACTACGGGCCTGTCAGTCTCACCTCAGTACCGGGGAAGGTTATGAAGCAGATCATCTTGAATGCAATCACATGGCATGTACAGGACAATGAGGTGATCAGGCCCAGTCAGCATGGGTTTATGAAAGGCAGGTCCTGCTTGACTAACCTGATCTCTTTCTATGACATGGTGGCCCGCTTAGTGGATGAGGGAAAGGCTGTGGACGTTGTCTACCTATAGTAAAGCCTTTGACACCATTTCCCACAGCGTTCTGCTGGAGAAACTGGCTGTTCATGGCTTGGACGGGTGTACTCTTCACTGGGTAAAAAACTGTCTGGATGGCCGGGCCCAAAGAATTGTGTTGAATGGAGTTGAATCCAGTTGGCGGCCGGTCACAAGCAGTGTTCGCCAGGGCTCAGTACTGGGGCCAGTTCTCTTTAATATCTTTAGCAATGATCTGGATGAGGAGATCTAGTGCACCCTCAGCAAGTTTGCAGACAACACCAAGCTGGGCGGGAGTGTTGATCTGCTCGAGGGTAGGAAGGCTCTACAGAGGGATCAGGACAGGCTGGATCAATGTGCTGAGGCCAATTGTATGAGGTTTAACAAGGCCAAGTGCCGGGTCCTGCACTTGGGTCACAACGACCCCATGCAACATTACAGGCTTGGGGAAGAGTGGCTGGAAAGCTGCCCAGCAGAAAAGAACCTGTGGGTATTGGTCGTTAGCTAGCTGAATATGAGCCAGCAGTGTGACCGGGTGGCCAAGAGGGCCAATATCATCCTAGCTTGTATCAGAAATAGTGTGGCCAGGAGGACTAAGGAAGTGATCGTCCCCCTGTACTCGGCACTGGTGAAGCCGTACTTCAAATACTCTGTTTAGTTTTGGGCCCCTCACTACAAGAAAAACATTGAGTTGCTGAAGCGTGTCCAGAGAAGGGCAACGAAGCTGGTAAAGGGTCTGGAGAACAAGTCTTATGAGGAGCGGCTGAGGGAACTGGGCTAGTTTAGCCTGGAGAAGAGGAGGCTGAGAGGAGACCTCACTGCTCTCTACAACTACCTGAAAGGAGGTTGTAGTGAGGTGGGTGTTGATCTCTTCTCCCAAGTGACAAGCCATAGGACAAGAGGAAATGACCTCAAGTTGCAGCAGGGGTGGTTTAAAGTGGATATTAGGAAAAACTCCTTCACTGAAAGGGTTGTCAAGCATTGGAACAGGCTGCCCAGGGAAGTGGTTGAGTCACTATCCCTGGAGGTATTTAAAAGACATGTAGGTGTGGTGCTCAGGGACATGGGTTTAGTGGCGGATTTGGCAGTGCTAGGTTAATGGTTGGACTCAGTGATCGTAAAGGTATTTTCCAACCTAAATGATTCTATGAGTCTATGATCCTATGTTATACTAAAAATGGCTTTGGGCCTGAGCAAATCCTACATTGTATGAGAAGGGGCTGTTTGTGAAGCTGCAGTTGTCTGTTGACTTCTTTAGGAAATCATAAGACATTGGCTTAACAAGTTGTGGTTAACTGAATCGTGATAACTAACTGTATGTTCTCTGATGTACAACAAATGCCAGGTAAAGCACAAGTCTTTAAGCCTCTGTCAAAGTGGACTGAGCTAATATGTTTTTCTTGCACCAGTGAGCTACCAGTCAAGAAGAAATACTGTGGAAACAGATGTGCATCTGAGCACTTACACAAATATCAGCCTAATATCCAAGAATCTGTTCTATGCTGGTATTTTGCTTCCATCCTCATTGCAGGATTTAGGCACTTTCCAGAAGAGCTTGCACTGGCACTATTAAGGCATGGTTTATTCCTGTGGACAGATCTGTACATTCAATAGTATTCCAGCTGATTTTAGGACTTTGAGATTCTTTAACACAAATGTTTTTCACTTTGCTTCTTTTTCCCTCCTTTTTTAACACATACAGGCAGTAAATTCACATTTATACTAAAGAGTAGCACTGTTAAAGAAATAAATCTGGTACCAGGAATGAAAAGTCATAAGGCTTGGAGTGGTCTGTGGAAGAACCACCCCTAGAAATCATAATATCAATACTTGTAACCATATCAACACTTGGCACCAAGAAAATTCCATCACTTGACCAGGAAAGTATTCCCTTAAAGATAGACTCTCACTATGGCAAAGAACAGCATCTGCAATGGAGAGCCTTCTGCAGTGTTTTTAGTGTCTTGGGCCCAAGCTATGACAATAAAGAACAAGACATTGAATTTTGCTGTGAGTTCTGTGGGGAGCCAGCATAAGCAGCAGAGGACAAGTAAGATGTGCTCAGAGTTGTTCATATTACCGCAGGGAGCTTTATCAGCTGAGCTCTCCAAAGGCTCATTGCAGTCCTGTAATCCAAACAGAAGGTGACAAAAGCTTGGCTACCCAAGGCCAGGACATGATGTGCCAGGATGGAGTGGAGTCTTCTAGCCAAATGGGGACGGCAGAGAGCTCTGCCTCGGCATGCTCTGTCCATGCCAGAGGGCTCTGGGGCCTTTCCCAGAGCACTGCCTGAACAGACCGTTTGTAGCTGTTCACAATATGTAAAGGCTGCCACAGAGGGACCATAGACTATGCAAAGTGCTTTCTTTTGCCTGCCAGCATAATCTCCATCTTTCTTGGGTTCAGCTTGCACAATCTGTTCTTCATCCACAGACCCCGTCATGTCCAAGAGATGAGTCACCCCGATCTAATGGGCTCATCATAAGCAGTGAAATTAAGGCAGACTTCTCTAGGTCTAAAACTGAGTCACCTGGGTTCACATTCTCCCACCAGATGTTAGGACTGAGAACTGCTCTGATGGTTCTCTCTGGGTGGAGCCACGAAAGCTGGAAACGCGCTGATATTGCCAAGAGTTTTGGTATAGATGTATAGGCTACTTACCAATGCTTTGTCAAAGCTACACATTCCACACAATGGGATAGGTTATTCCCAACCTGAATACTCTTCTTTATTTTCTGATATTTAGGCTGTATTCTGTCCACTTTAATGCTGCTCCATTTCTTTTTAGTGGTATGCTTCTTCTCCTACCACTTCTGCTATAGGACCTTGAATTGATGGGATTGCATTTGTTGTGTAAGTCTTGGTTGCTTTTGTAAGAGAAAAAGGTGGGATTCAGATGCAGGTATAGGGCTGGCACACTGCTACACTTCACAAGCTGCAACAAGCAGATCCGTCAGGACTGAAATATGTGACGCCACCACCTTTGAGGTGCAGCAATCAACAGATTTCTGATCCAGATCTGAACTGTCAGTATAATTTTAGGACAGCAAGTTGAATATAAGCCTTCAGTTTAAACTGTCATGAAGAACGAGACTTCCTATGAAATGTGTGGACATGGCTGGACAATGTTTGAAGGGTTAAAATTGAGTTTAAAAGAAGTCAACTGAGTGAAAAGAAAATTGTTTTCTGGTTTGGTGGCCAAGCCAGACATGCAGGGAGAAAAAGGTCTGGTTTGGACCAAAACAGAAATTTTGGCATGGATTGGGAAATAAGCTGTTTATTTCAGTGTAGCTTGATAAATTAAATTTAGGTGGCCAGTGTTTCCTTTGAATGTCAATGTCATGTTTTGTTGTGAGTTATTTAATTCCATTTTAAAATAGATACATATATTTTCTTGTTTTCTCTACAGGGTTGATCAATTATTAAAAGAGTATGAAAAGGTTAAGGTTTGTTTAGGAAATGTCAAAGTGAAACATTTCAGTGTATTAAAAACTTTTTTATGAAAATATCTCATTAGAACTTCTCCATTACCCAGCTTTTCTGTTTATTTATTGCAAGGACTTTCCCCTAAGGACAGGGTAGAATACTAGAAAAGGTGGGTTAGTCAAAACTATTTGCTAAATCAGGATGAAACAGGAAAGTATTCTGCTCCTCCTAGTCTCTATTTTTAAAAGCCATTTTTACCATTCCTCATGATGTTCTTTTCCTCTTTTAAGGTGGACTACCAGTTCGTCATTTGGGTCATCACTTTTAAAGCACTAAATCCTAGTTACATTTCTACCATGGACACGACAATTTAGTCAGGCCGAAGACTTCTTTTGTATAGATCTTCTGTAGCTCTAGGCAATCAGGTGAACTGCAGATTGTAATGTCTCCAAATCCCAGTTTCAGTACTTGTGAGTTTTGCTTTGGCCCAGAGTTTTTTTGCTGGGGGGGTGGGGTGGGTGGGGGGAGAATGGTAGAGGCACAAGATTTTGAAGCTTTGCCACAAGCTTCTTGAGTGACCCTAGGGAAAGCACTACAAATTTTTTTACATTGGTTCCCCATCTGTAAAATGGAGACAAATGACACTGAACCACACCACTAGGGGGTATTTTGAGGCTAAATTATTTAATGTTTCCAAGGCTCTCAAAGCCTGTACTGGTGAGCTCAGTAGAAAAGCCTACATGTTGTATAAACCCATTACACAGGCCTATGCAATTAGAAGTGATAATAAACCTTCTCTATTCATGTGCAGGAGACAGTTTTTAAATATTAATAATGTGGGGGGTGTTTGTTGATGAAGTTGTTTTTCCAAATGCCAGATGTGCTGCCTCTGCCTCCAAAATGAAGAAGGGCAGTGGGAGTTCATCTGAAAAAGCAAAGCCACTCAAATATTTACATGTTACATCAGTACAGTGAGAACTTCAGCTCACCATGAGTGGAGCCAGCAACCCCCATTATCAAATTGTAGAGACAAAGAAGTCATTGTTAACCAGTACTGGCTTTTGGGGATCCCAGGCAGTGTTGTTCACATGTGACTTTCTTTGTTACCAAACTGAAAAAGCAAAATCCAAGAATGAGTTTTCCTGAAGACAAATGCCTCATCTCAGTATAATGCTAAGTCTCTCCAAGGCTCTTCTCTCTCCCAGGGATTTTTTCTCTTTCAGAGCACAAAGCCGCAGCCAGGAGTTTGGCTGCCAGCAGCATCCCTTCCTCCCCAGGATGCTGCTGCGTACTTCACAATTGAAAGCTGTAGCCAGAAACACAGATAGCTCAATCTGAGGTTACCCTTGCCATAGATTTCTGTTGTATGCTTTTCCTGCATCAGTGGCCAATCCTTTGATTCACTGTAGCCAAGCACATTTTCGTTCATGGACTTTACATGAGTGTGTGTCGTGCAAACTGGGGATGGATGATGCTGGTGGACACACAGGAGGAGGATGGCATAGGGACATGCAGTGAACCATGTGGCTGCAGGCTGGGAAGCTCAGTCATCAGCCAGAAACGGAACTACACGTTTCATGTTTAGCCACCTCATACGGGCACAGGACAATGAACTTGCTTCACTGGCCATGTCCTCTCTGTTGATCAGCCATGAAAGGAGATAAATACCCTCCAAGTGTGCTGAATGTTTGCCCAGAAGTTCTAAAGACTGCATGATTGCAAAGGCTGTGCAGTGCTCAGTCCATAATGAGTCCATTGTCAAGTGCTTGCAGGCAATGCAGACACAGCCAGGAATAAAACTCAGGCTGAGGTCTTGGTCCAAAGTCTCCTAAAGTCAATGGATGTTCTTCCAAGGACTAGAGCAAGAACCCTCTTTATGACCACACTGTAGAAAGGTAAGCAGGAATGGGACATGCGCTATTCCCCCTGGGGCATGCCATTTGCAAGAGAATAAGGCAATCACAGGCAGCGAAATTTTTACAGATATTTTTGAGAAGCTGGTGAACGTGTGTAGACCATGACTGCTATGGTTCAATGGAGCTGACTGCATAGAAGTCTAACCCTCTTCCAATTTCAGTTGGTGGAAGTGGTGGAAGTGCTCACACTGATTTCAAAATGACTAGAAGTTTAGCTCAGAGTGACTACTGACTGTCACAGAGGCACAGCTTTAGCTTACCTTAAGTGAGGGTGAACAGAGCAGAAAAGAAAGGGGTGGTGATAGAGGACAAAAGGACAGAGCTTAAAGTCAGCTCCTGCTGAAAGGATGGCTGTGATGGCTGCTCTTGGATGAGCTTTTCCAAAGCACAGAAACAAAATCACCACCCTGCCAAAACAACATGAGCTATGCTAGTCCTGTAAATAGGAAGGCAGAACAAGCAGGCTCTAATTGTCTTGCAATGGCCCTCCCCGAAGCTGCGGCATTCTTTACCTGTAGCCAAGCAGCTCCTGTAAAAGCCTCAGCTTTTTCCCACGTTTGCACACATCAGAGAAATGACTCCCAGTATGAACCTCACAAGCAAAGCATCCTAATGATCAAGGCAGGAGAATGGCAAACACGCTCAGCATCACTATGTAAAATCAGTTTTGATCCATGGAGCCATTCAAACCACCACTAGTGATTAGTAAACCATATTCCACAGTGCATAACATAAGCTTTCTCCAGTCGAAGAAAGGACTTAGTCGTGTCTCTGGAACAAATGCCTCCATGAATTCTCCAGATCATCCATAAACCAGATTCTGTGATGAAATTTCTGCCTTAATTCTAGCCTCTGTGGGAATACAAAAAGGGCATAGCAGTATGTGTTAAACCTATGCATATCTTTCTTTGCTCCTTCATCCAAGGTTTTCATAGGCTGTGCCATACAGTCTGTACCTTTTAAGACAGCAAGACTATCGATGTATATTCCAGGAGAGTTGTCAACAACCCAGTTTTGGTCTAATAAAGCCATATCTTTCATATGGCATTCCGCAAGGATCTGGAGCACATTTTAAAGGCACTGAGAGAGGCTGCAACTGGTCTCAGCCAAACTTTGCAGAAGATAATTGCCAAATCACTATCATAATTAATTAGTGTAATGAAAGATTAATTTTAATAGTCAATGGACATATCAATAAACTAAAGGTATAATATGCTGTGTAACCTGAAATATTTACAAGGTTAATAATTGGGCATGGATCCTGCAATAAGATACTAGTCCTTTCTTCTAAAAGAAGTTCCCAGCATAGCTGTTCTGGGATGAAGATCTGCACTGTAGGTGTAGCCTCCACAGCCTGAGCCCACAGGACTTTTTTTGTTCTTTCTTGAGGGAATGTGGGCTTTTCAGCCCAGCTCACCACTGACTGGTTTGTGGCAGAGTGAATGGCCACCCTGGAGACAGGGGAGGGAGCCCAAGCAGCCTGCTCTAGTGGATCCTGAATCCACCTGGAGACAGCTGAGGGAGCATGGAGGGGCATGGGGGAGTTCCTCTTCCTCTGAGGAATTGCTTGGGCCTGGGTGGGCTTTGCAGGAAGGCAGTATGTGCAGAGTCCACTGAATTATGGAAGGAAAAGAGTAATGATGCTGTGAGATTAGTTTGAGGTTGGCGTTTCAGGAAACTTCCTCCTGCTTGTGAGGGCAGTGGGGCAGAGGGAGGAGAAAGTTCTTCAAGAAAGGGTGAGAAATAGGCTTAGCAGATATGTCTTTTCCCTCTAAAAATATTGCTGTGTTTATTCTAGCTTCATTCTTCTTTCTAACGGTCAAATCATCTTTCTGATTTAGCAGACAGAAGTTGCCAAGAATATGTGTGGGCTTCTGTCAGTAGCTGCTGTCCCAGCTGTGATGTTTTCTACTGGGACTGACAAAAACAGCTGAGAAAAGAGAGGTGCTTTGGGCTCGTACTTTCCTGGGTTATATTTCCCTCTCTGTGGGTGTTTGGCACAGCCTCGAGGTTGGGGAAGGGGGTCTATCAGGAATACTATAATGTATGATCTTTCAGCTGTGAGGTATAAATGAGAAAGTGAATGGCAAGAATCTCAAAAGTTATTTATGGCAAGAGTCTCAAAGGTTATATATGATCAAGGCTGTGATTCCAAACTCTGTATTCTGGCATGGCTCCTCATGGAGATGTGATGGAGAAAAAAGGCAAGAGGATTTTGAGCTTTGTGGGTGATCCCCTCTCATATCTTTTCTAACCCTGCTGTGCCTTCCTTCCATATACTAGTCTTCAGTGACTTTCAGCCACTTCTATACCAAGTGTGGATTGTCCCCAGGCTATGAAAGGCTCTGCTATCCCATTACCAATCCCCTAAGCTATCATTAAAAATAATAACAATAATAGAGCTCAATATCTTCAGTTACAGGCTATGCATAGGAAATATCTGTGAATTAGCACCAAATCAAGATGGAGCTGTAGTATCTGGGGTTTAATGCTTTAGCTGTGCTTTAGGTCTGCTTAGATCTTGTCTGAGGATTTGGTTCTACCTTCAAGTATTGCCAACACATACAGGAGAAAATATGCAAAAAGAGAACTCAAAACCAAAAAAATCTCTTTGGTATGTCTCGGAAGGGATACTAGGATGATGTTTTCATTTTTTTTTAATTAATATTTTTAAGTAGGATAAGCAAAATAAAAGAGTAGCAAAGCGTTCCCTTGACATCATCTGGTATGGCAAGGACAGCTTTCATACACAGTAGGGTGACTACCTCCAACCTGCTGCTCGGGCATGGTCCCCAGCCTGAGCTCACTCTCAAGAAGGCAGTCCCAGAGCACACCAAGAGTTCAACACCATCAGCCACTGCACACCCTGGGCTGTGAGCTTTGTAGTTCACTAGTGGAACTGTGACATCCTAGTCAGTATGAAATGGTCTTTTTGCTTCTGTGGTCTAGCAAGCATTTGCAGAACCAAAGAATGTGCAAATTCTGCTCAAGGTCACCTCTTAGGGGCTTTCTGGCTGCTGTAGCTATACCAGGCTTTAACTGGATCCAAAGGGTATATAATCAAGGTCCTGATTTTAACAAATAGTTTGATTTTATTGGGAGTGACTGCCTGGCTTAACGGCATAAGTCAGACACATTCTCAAAGGTTGGCTCAGGACTCTGGTTAGGTTTGCACTCGATGACAAGTCTGTCTAGACAAGTTACTTTTCTCCTTGCCTCTGTTCCCAGAGCATCTTGTCTGTATTCAGAGTCAATGTGAAATCTCACCTCAGAACATGATAGCACTTTGTGGACTTGAAATCAGCTTTAGATAACTCAGAGTCTTATAAATGGCCCTTGTGATCAATGAACTGAACAGAAAAACCTCTAATCAACAGAAAAATGTTTCTGAGGTTTGGACTTCTAAAAATAGAGAAGGTATGGAACCTCAGCTATTTCACTGCAGATTTTGACACATTCGTGGAAATAATTGTGACAACACAGGTGTAAACCTGGAGTTAAAACTAGTGATGTGAAGACTGCAGTGTCAGATATGCTATTTTCTGGAAGGGGTCTGAAGGGAGACTTTACTGATCTGTACTTACTGCATTTAATCTGTGCTTCTCCTGAAAAAGAAAAAGGTGGGGGTTCTTTTTTTCTTTTTCTCCTTGACTTTTGAGTTAGCTTTCAGGTTTCGTGGCTTATTTAGAGCACACGAATGTTCCTGGAAAAAAAAAATCTTTGGTTCTTACAGTCTTGCTTCAGAGCTGGAGTTATAATTAGAGGCTGAAAGAAAGATTTAATCCAACTCACTGACAGGGCCTAGGAGGGGCTTTTTTTTTTTTTCACCCCTTTTCTCTTTTTGCCATGTTGGGTGAGATGGATTTTTAGGATGATGCCTTGGGGAGGTGCCTAGAGGGGATCTTGGCCTGAAAAACCTCAGTGGTGGAGATCTGTGAACTATGTTTGAAGGATTTACAAAACGTGACTGAGAAATGCAAACCTGTATCAATAGACCTGTATCAATACAGGGGTCACACACCTACTGCAAGATACTGAAAATGTTTGTTGGAGACCTCTACACTTTATGTGTCTAGCTGTTGCAAAGGTCCAAATTGCTGGCATCCTTGGTTCCATGTTTTCTTTACATATTTTTGAGGGGAATGGGAGTTATACTTCAGGGTTATTAGTGCATAGAGTAGTATACTAAGAAAATACTAATTCTTGTGGCTGTTTCTAAATTTAGTATCTGGTGCCTGGTTGTCTTTGTTTGCAGGGCTTGAAGGACTTGGAGTCCTTCCGCAGCATATAATCCTGTACTATTCACTGTCTCGCACTGATAGTGTCCCAAAACATGATACATACACAAGATGCCTGTTGTTGTAAAGGGATAGTGAATATTTGGGTTTGAGACAGTCACCTACACTTGAAAGCATCCCATTTCATCTGAGAAGAAAATTCTATCAGCATAATTCCTCAGTGAGGGTGGCTGGGAGCTGTGCAGACTGGCATGATGGTAACTAATGGCTAAAGAGTTAATGTTTTGCTAGTGAAAGGAGATACTCCTTACATTCATTTGCATGGTTGGGAGCAAGCCTGGACTATTCATATGAAATTACTCAAGCTTTTGACTTCTTGCTCTTATCTGTTCCACCAGACTTTCTCTCATGACCCCATCTTTTCCTACTCATTCGAATTTCCTGCCAAAAGGAGTGTGTGTAAGGGAACTCTGATGCTTCTTGTGCTCTTCCTCCTTGATGAAATAACGGTTTGCCTTCAGGCGGGAGACTAGCAGTAAACTGACACAGGAAAGGTATCAGGCTTTTTGTTCTTTGGGCTCTCTGATGTCCATACTCATGATGTCCCATTGATGACAGCAACAGTGGGAACTCTGGAATAGACAAGAATCCTCAAGCTGGGGAGAATGCTTTGAAGTGGCTGGTGGTCTTGGCTGAATTGTCTGCAGTTAAGCTCCTAATGTTGCCATGGATGCAGCAGTGGGAGCAATATGGGAGAGGGAGAATGGATCTCTGGTCCAAAGTAGCTTAATACTGTAGGCAAAAGCCAGCAGCAGAGGGGAGTTGATCCAATTTATCTGAGCCGGGAATGGAGCTGCTTAGTTCTGCTGCCTGTCCTTGATAGCAGAGGACAGCTGGTATACTTGCTAGATGCATATAGGGTCATGTCTGCCTCCTCTGCCTGGGGGCAGGTGGAGTGGCAATATACTTGACAACACACAAAGTGTCATATCATTAGCCTGTAATCTGCAGTGACTTATTGTGTGCCTTCTGTGCTGTACTGAGTGACACTCCCCAAGTGGTCTAGGCAAAGTGAGAGTGCTTTCAGGGCAGCCAGGACTCTCATCACTGTCTCCTGTTGATCTTAAATCAGCACAAATTCATTGCATGTTTCAAACAGGGCAAATGCGGTGGGTTGGCCACTGCCTCCCTCCTCATTACCACATGCAACTCTGTGAATCACTGAGTGTCTTACATAGCTCTCCCTGCTTGGAGGGTCAAAGGTACACAGTATGCAAAGGCTGTTGGTGGTCTCTTCCCCCTTCCCCCTGACCTGCCGGTGCGTCCCATGGAGAGGCAGGGAGGGAGGGTGCAACTCCAATCTTGTGCCACGTCCGTCCTCTCATGTCAGAGAAGTTCTGCAGAGCCCAGCCACTCCTCCTCACATACTGCACAGAGCTTCCTTCGCTCTCCCACCCACAACTCTCTGTGTCATGGCTCAGGAGTTGCAAAGACACAGGAAAGGGCTTCTGCAGCGCACAGTCCGCACCACAAGGAAACAGCGGCTCTTTGGAGAGTACCCAGTGAGGACTGGTGCCCTGAGTTTCCACAGCAAAGAGAAGAAATCCATGCGGGCATATCCTCAGCTCCTTTCCATTTCCTCTGCAGTGTAAGAACGTGGACCTGCCCGGTGAGACCCCAGCATGGGCCACCGCCAAAGCTCCATCTCTGGCCAGTAAGCAGGGCTTTGCTGAAGTCCTCTAAATCTAGCGAGAGGCTCCTTTAGTCTCACTGATCCTGCCTCTCTCTCCTCTAGTGACTGTGAGGATAGAGATTTTGCGGCTGACACAGAAAATATGATTATTTCCTAGTGACATGGTGTGGGACTATTCACTCATGTTCTAGTCCTTTGCCTTCTGTACTCCACACACATGCAGGAAAATGGGGATATACCCATTTCCCTTGAGGAATGAGATCTCTAGCAAGACACTAAATGGTATTTCCAGTCCTTGCTAGTACTTACTGCTGTATGGGAAGAACAGCAAACAGTGGGAGCAAGGATGCTGAATTTCCACATGCCTCCACTAAGTGAATAGATTCAGAACAAGTTGTTCCTGAGTTATTGCATCAAAGGCTTCAAACTATCTGCAGCACAAACACACCCACTTTAGGCAAATGAGCCTTTTGTTCACTCAAAACTAAGCACTTCATTCAAGTATCAGCTCTTCCACATCCTACAGTCCCTGAAGCTATGGATGTGAAGAATAATCCTGCAATGAATGCTGAAAAGGCCTCAGACAAGTGCTGAATTCCTCTCTTGAGCAGTTCCTTAACATGGGTGGGATGGCTCGATTTGTTGCAACCTCAGATGCTCAGATCTGGAATTTGGGGATAGGAAAAACTGAGGTGTCCAGATTTGTTGTAGTGGGGGCTGGCTCCGAACGTGTTATACACTGAGCAGCTTTCTGGACTTGCTTATACTGAAGAGGCTTGAACAATCTAACTCTTGACACTAGCCAAGCAGCAGCTCACACAAATACTGACATGCTTAAAGGTAAGAGCATAGCATATGAGAAAAGCCATGGGGTTTGTGATAATCAAGATCCACTAGTCTGGAGAACTGGGAGGAAATTTATCTGGGCTTCTGAGATAAGAATCGGATGTTGTAGAGCAGGCTTTGCACACAACATGCTGGATGGCTGCAGCTGTCCCTTCAAGATCTCCTCAGACTTGAAATCTTTCATACTGGGACAGTGAGAGGCATGTGCTAAGCAGAGACTTATTCACATAATCTTGTGGCTGCAGAGAGCTAACTGCTTTGCAATCTCTCATTTCCATCTCCTTTCAAACTTAATCTGAAAACACCTGCTCAGATAACTCCCTCTTCCCCCTTGCTTTTGTTTGCTTGATATATGAAAGCTTCAAGTAATTCTTTGTATGAGGTTTCAACGGCACTGTCTTGCTGCTTTCTGTCACTTGCTTAACAGTGGTTGTAGTACATCACTAGGCCATCTACAGGAGACCCATCATTCAGTGTAGTACAAAATTGAACTGTGCTGCAGCGTGTTTTGTTTACAGGTATTGTGAATGAGTCATGCCAGGTCAGGTACAGAGAGCAGAGAAAGAAAGGAAAACCCTGTTATTGCAGTCTGAAGTAACTGTGTCCACTCACACCGAGAGTTTGCAGGTACTTCTCGGAGAAAACAAATCTGACGACAGCCAACCATCCAGGCGGTGGGCTTGGACCTTTCACCATGCACACGCAATTCTTTGTGGCAGAGGGGGAGGCACCCTTGGAGCAAGAACCTCTGCCGAACCGGGGCTCCAGGGTCAGCCAGTCCCTGTCCCCAGGCAACTGCTGGCTGTGGGGCAAGGGAGCCAGCCTCTCTGCGCATCCATGCAGGCTTGCTTCTGGCACTCTGTCTTCTTCTTTTTAGTGGTACTGACAACTCTGGAAACAAAATCCCATCCCCTGGTAACGGGCCAATTCAGCTGCAGATTCCTTTATGCCTCTGCCAGCAGCGCACACCAAATGCAGAGCCTGAAAGAGTTGCAGCGTCCAAGCCTCTGCTTCTATTTCCTCTGAACTCTCCCAGTGATTCTTCTTTCAGGATGAAATTGCTCATGCTTAGTCTAAGCCCAAAGGATTTGTTTAGGAGTTGTTGGATTTTTTTGACAAAATTGATCTGGCTATTTCTGACTTACACAAGGGGAGAAATATTTTTTAAAAGGACCCTGAATGTTTTTTAAAGGAATATTTTAAAAATCAAGCTTGCCACAGATTTACAGAATTAGATTTTATTTTCATGTATGCTTGAATCTATCAGTAGCCATGTTTTTCAGAAGCTTTGACTGCCCTTAGCTAGTGAACTCAAAATGAACTGCAAGCACCAGCATCTCAGGAAAGCTGGTTTTTGCTTCACAAACACTGGGGGAGTGAGAAATTGCAAATAGGAATCCAGCCATACAGCTGCAAGCTGTATCTCAGAAGCATTTTCCACTAGCCATAATTTCATCAGTATCATTTTCAGCTTAGCTTCAATCACCCTGTCCACCAGCCCACACGTGCGTATGACTTACTCAGCTGTGCTTCTTCCCTGAGCATGCATGTTCTGCCCCTTCCTGCCCTCACGCACCCCCTGCCAACATGCCCTCTGAAACCACACAGCATCAGTGAAAAGATAAAGGTACACCTTCTTTCCAGACACAGTCTGCTCCAGTGTTCAGCCATAGGCTGCAAAGAAGCCAGTGTGCATCAAGCCTGGATTAATGATTTCCAAAGTGAGCTATTCACTCACAACATAGCTAAGAGTGCTCGTCCAGGCTAGAAATTTTATTAATGGAAAATTAAAATGGGAATCTTTTTCCACTGGAAAATGTCAACTTGGAAAAAACTTTCCTGACGGATTGGTTTGGTATGTTTAAAAATTTCAGGGAAAAGAATTTTCAAAAGGACGTTTAGAAGCTTTTTGTCAAAGTGAAAATGTACATTAACTACAGCAAAATGCTGATTTTTTCATACAGGTTTTAAAAGTGATTAAAATAAAATGTGTTCAGTAGAACTTATTTTTGATTTTTAAATTCTCCAGTTTAATTTGAGAATTAAATTCCTATTCATTTTGGGCTGAGGAAAAAAATTAATCAGCATGACATTTATCTTGCATGCTTAGAATATAAGACAAACGGAGCATGCTCTGTCTGCAGAACCTTTTCCTTCTCATTCACCAAGAACTTTTGAACTGGTCCAGTTTTAGTGAAAGAGTATGGAAAGAAAAAAATTTTGTTTTCTTTTGATACTAGCAATAGGACGAGAGGAAATGGCCTCAAGTCACAGCAGGGGAGGTTTAGATTGGATATTAGGAAAAATGTCTTTACTGAAAGAGTGGTCAGGCATTGGAACAGGCTGCCCAGAGAGGTGGTGGAGTCACCATCCCTGGTGGTGTTCAAAAAACGTGTAGACGTGGCACTTCAGGGCATGGTTTAGGAGGCATGGTGGTGTTGGGTTGATGGTTGGACTTGATGATCCTAGAGGTCTTTTCCAACCTTTAAGATTCTATACAAAGGCTGCAATGTGAAGCACCTGTTACTAAAAGTCAGAGAAGCTGCTTGTAGCTAAGCATAGCACAGAAGAAACCAGACTTTACTAATCCTCATGAAATGTGTGAACATGGTGTTCTGGGGCTGCAAGAAAGACTTTGTAACCAGCTCTCATTTCGTATGTTTAAATTAGGATGGAATCTAGGAGTTATAGGTAAGGATGACAATGCTGAAGGGATCCATTGGGAGTAACGAAGTAACTGGGAAATACATCTCTGGTTGACACTAGCAGCAAAAAGGGAGTGCCTTTTTCTGAAGGAGTGCATTTTTAAAGAAGTTATAACCTCAGTGAATACATGTCTTCCACAAAAAAAGTAGTATACATGACTAAGGAGTCTGCTTTGCTTCTTGGATCTTGGACAAGCTGTTTCATTTCTTTTCTTTTGGATATCTTTGCTAGGTGGCGTGGACTTCTCACTTGCGTGTTTATTCAGCATCTATCACAGTGGGAGGCCCTGGATGTGACTGTAATACAAACAACACTGACAAATCCATGTTTCCATGGTAGGCTAAAAATCTCTACCTTCTGTACCAAATAATGGCAAGGGTAAAAACTACTTACTTTACATCCATAGATCAAAAGCTTTCCTGAGCACTTCCTGTAAAAGCCTTCCTGTAAAGTGGCACCGACTTAAATTGTGCTATGTGAATTGGCAGCCGGTTGTGGTCTGAACTTTTATCTCCTGGATGCTAATTTTGTGAACACTGTCAGTTTCTGTGGGAGGAAAGACGGTAAATCTTCTGTACACTTTTCCAAAAAAGTAAGGATACATCTGTCAGTTGCTATGTCCAAAGATAAATAGTTGCACTGATTTTTACCCATTCCGGATTACTGAAATCCAGCTTCTGCATTCCAAAAATCAGAGGAACTGTTCCACAGTGGAAGACCAATCCTTTGTAGTACATAAATGAGTCAATGTTTGCTAAGAAAAAGGGAGGGTATCCTCCTCCTTGCAAATATAAAATGGCTTTTGCTTTCTCTGCATTTTAGAACAGTGCAAATACATACTGCATGTCCAAACCTGTGCTCAGCTAGAGAAACAAGTCGTGCTTCTAAATCTGTTTACCAGGTGTTCTTGGGAGTGACTCCAGACCATGGCATGGGTCTGCTTCAACTCAATACATAGAGAAGGCTGCCAGAAGGGCTGCCCCTCAGTGCTGGAATCCACACACATATGTGCTGGACTTCACGCAATACCTGTCTCTTCCTCTGGATTAAATTGTTCCCTGTGAAAAATATTCTGCAGCTTTTTCCTCATCAAAGTCCAGGTTTTTTGATTCCCAAATAGAAAGCAAGAATTCCCAAGAGAGTCCTTAGGCATGAATACCAGCATGACAGGTAGAAGAGCTTTGCAAGACCAGCGAGAAAGCTGTTAAGTCTCACCTTTCCTTGGCTTGGTTAAGAGCAATTTGTTTCTCTGCTGTGACGCTTGTTTGGGGCACATAGTGCTTTTTAAGCACTGCCATCAAGTTTTCTTAGTTTGAAGCACCTGAGTCTTGAGGGAAACATCAGTCTTCCAGGACTGCTACTGTCTCTCTTCTGAACATAGTTCAGAAAATGGATTTTTTTTCATGACAGTCTTCAGTAGTGTTGGAATGAAAATACTGCAGCAACCTTTAAGCATAAACTGTGGCCTCATCTTCTTTTCAGCAAATTAAAACTCTCTTCTCATGCATTATCACCTGTATATTACTTCTTGATCTTGATGATGTTGTCTCTAGGCTGGATGTCTTTTTAGACCCAACCAAGTGTCCCAGCCACCTGACTCCATCCTCCTCAACACTGGTGTTTTCCTTGTTTCCAGACCAATGTAAGACAATACTGATTTTTACAAGACTTGACTACCACCACTCCACAATCACAGAGCACATCCTCTTTCCAAAGGTATGGTTCTCTCCGTTCTCCAATTCCCTATCTGAAGACTTTGCACATGGTGACTCCGCCCCATACATTATTCCAGACCTTCAGATATGGGACAGCAGTTCCTAAAGCTCTGTGCATCCATCAAAGCAGTGGTGTTCCCTCTGGACTCAGGAAGAACTTGTGTCGCTCTCCATGCTTCCTCTTCCTAAATGTCACAACTTAAGCACATCTCTGGTCTTCCCAGGGAGCATGGGACAACCCCTCTTGCAAGCTCTGCTCTCTCTTAGGATGACCTGTGACTATAGGTGTCCCTACAACACCTCCCTGCAATGTTCTTGAGAAGGGAACCGCGTGCTACTTTAGCACTTAGATTCTAGCTTAAAGTTGCAGGAAAGGGCTGAAAGATCCATCTCCCTTTTGGAGCGGGATGGATGAACTGAAACAGCAGACAGAGCCTGGAGGGAGAAAGGAAAGAACTGGTATGAATATTAATACATATAAAATATATACTATGTGATGCATCTCTCTTCTCACACATCCAATGATCATCTATCCTCTCTCACTCCCCTCCCCTCTGCTCTGCCTCACTCTGTCTATGGAGTAAATGTTGGATTTACATTTTCAGCCTATTTAAATCTCTCATTTTTGCTGCAGTGTAGCAGGGGAAAAGCCTTAACTCTCTGTTTGCTGTGCTGCATCTGTCAAACAGTGGAAGAGAGCAGAGCTTTTCTCCAAAGCCATCTAACACTGCAAACTTTTGGTCTTTATTCCCTATAATTCTAGCTGGGCAGAGGCCACTGAATCTATCTGCAAAGGTACTGTACTTTTATGAATCCAAGACCTCTTTTCCACCCCTTTAGGTCTTTAAAATCACTTGTTTAAAATGCTACACAATTATGAGCTACCAGTTCTTGGAAACTTTGCAAAAAAAGTCCATCTGCATCTGTTGGCCTTCTGCAATGCTGAACAGAGTTAATATACTCAAGCATGCATTTAAAGTAAAGAGGTTCAGTGGTGCAGTAGCTAGGTTAGCCATCTACTTGTCTGGGAGGTCCTAAGTGGAAACAATGAGAATGTATTTTGCATTGAGCCTTCTTCCATGAGTTGCCAGGGCTAGGGTGCATGAACTGTAGACCTATGCCTGCTCTGTAACTGTTCATGTACTTGTGAATTCTAGATAAATGCACAAAGACTTCAAATTAGAGCTGAATAAAATTTTTTGGGCAAAAATGCTGATATGTCTGAATAGAGTGATGCATCATAAATCTGACAATTACTTGTTCTGTGTGGGTGTGCAGGAGACCTCATCTTTGTCTTGTGGCAGGACATTTGTGAGTCTTCAGGAATGGCTGAAGGAACCAGGAGCAAGGAAGAAGGCTGGGGCTAAAATAACCTGTAATATTCAGGTTACCCTGAATTCAGGGCCCCTTTTAGATTTGACTAAGCAAAAGATTAATCTAGCGAGAACTTTGACATTGGCTTCCATCCTTACTCTTCCCTTTCCAACCTTTCTTACAGGCAACTGCATGCAAAAGGAGAGATGACATGGATACTTTTAGGCAGATGTGTCTCTGAGGCCATGCTGCAAGGCCTTACTGGGATCTGGGGGGGGGATGTTCTATCAAGAAATCAACAAGAGATATGGCAGCTTAAATTATCAAGCATGCAATAGCAAGTGTTGAACAGAGAACATGTCATATAGCACTGGAAAGCATCTCATGGGCCTGAAGGACACAGTCAGCCACCAATTTTGAACACTGACCCAACAGTTAACAGTGATGCTTCAGTAATCTGCCATTTGTCTCTTTTCCACTTTGTCATGGTTTAACCCCAGCTGGCAACCAAGCACCACCCAGCCGCTCGCTCACTCCTCTCTGGAGGGATGGGGGAGAGAATCAGAAAGGTAAAAGTGAGAAAACTCGTGGGTTGAGATAAAGACAGTTTAATAGGTAAAGAAAAAGCTGCACGTGCAAGCAAATTAAAATAAGGAATTCATTCATTACTTCCCCCTGGGAGCCAGGTGTTCAGCCATCTCCAGGAAAGCAGGGTTCCATCACATGTAATGGTTACTTTGGAAGACAAAAGCCATCACTCCCAATGTCCCCCCCTCCCTTCTTCCCCCAGCTATATATGCTGAGCATGATGTCATATGGTATGGAATATCCCTTTGGTCAGTCGGGGTCAGCTGTCCCAACTGTGTTCCCTCTCAACTTCTTGTGCACCCCCACCCTCTTCAATGGTGGGGTGGGGTGAGAAGCATAAAAGGCCTTGACTGTGTGTAAGCACTGCTCAGCAACAACTAAAACATCTCTGGGTTATCAGCATTATTTTCAGCACGAATCCAAAACATAGTATCATACTAGTTACTATGAAGAAAATTAACTCTGTCCCAGCCAAAACCAGCACATTCTCCACCTGTAATTCCATACCATTTACATCATGCTCAGGTCCAACACTATCCAATACAACCTCATTAACCACCCTGCCCAGTTCCCATCCTTCGATATAATACACAGATATCATTCCCCTAGTCTATGGACCACCCCTGTAAAAAGGCTGTAAAATGTCCACAAATTTCCACAAAATGACCACTGAGTTCATTCAGTCCATGACTTTGGGCTCCATCTGTTATGGTGGTCACTCGGGACAGGAGAGGTGGTGTGTTGCGTGGAGTTACTGGGCACCAAAGCCAGCTCAGGCCCAGTCACTGCTGCACTTGCACTGCTTCTTGTAAGGCTTCTCCTCCACTGGTTCAGGTGGTTCCTGCTATAGTAATTCCTGTAACATGCAACTCAAATCCAGGGTTACAAAAATTTAGAGGTCTTTCCATTGCAGTCTCTACCCCTGGTCCCTTTGGGCCAGGTTATAGGATTTAACAGTAGAATGAACTCCTCCCCTTGTCCCTGCTCCGGCTTGGACATTTCCACAGACTGCAGTCCCTTAGGGGTGTACCTGCTCCAAGTGGAGCCTTATCTATTAGCCACAGTCTCTCCAGAGTTATATCTGCTGCGGCATGGACTTATCCACAGCCACAGATGCTTCGAGGTGCACCTTCTCCAGCGTGGACTATATCCCTGGGCCACAATACCTTCACAGTTATGCCTGCTGCGGCACAGACTTAACCATGGCCACAGACGCTTCGAGATGTACCTGCTCTGGCGTGGGCTTATCCACGGCTACAGATGCTTTGGGGTGTCCTGCTCCTGTGTGGACTCATCCACAGGTCACAGTCCCTTTGTCTCGAGTTCACTCTGGAGTTCCAGCCTGTCCAGTGCAGCAGCACAGGAACAGCAGCGATGCCCTGGCCATCTGCCAGCCCAGGCACGTGGCTATTGCTGTTATCAAAATGTTCCCAGGCACAGCACAGTAAGGTGATAAGCAGTACAGCAGCACTACAGCAAGCAGTAAAAGCAAAAAGCAGCCACTAACAATCACTAGACTCTAATATACTGTAAGGCAAGCAAGCCCCGTGGCAAGCACAGGAGCCTGTCAATTAATAGCTAAACAGCAATAACAGCTATAAATTTGATCTAGCACATTCCAATCAAATCTGTCGTTATCGCAAACCCTTTGAGACCCATGTTGGGTGCCAAAAAGGACTGTTGTGGTTTAACCCCTGCTGGCCACTAAGCACCACACAGTAGCATGCTTGTTATAGAAACAGGAGCAACTAAAAGAGCCCTCTGGTCCCAGCCTGGTGGGCAGGGTCTGCCAAGGAAAGGCCGATGAGTGACTAACAACTGACGACTACAACTTCCACAGTCCACAGTACTGTGTGACATGGTCACAACTGGTTATACGGCTCAGTAGGAGTGGGTGGCAGGGGCATAAGAGGAAAACAGGGACCTTGTGCTGCTACTGAGCAGATCCTGCAGGCCTCTTAAACTCCACTGTTGCATTTCCCCACATATAGAGACCAAATCAAGCCAACTACCTTGGCTCTGCATCTCGGTTTAGGACCTCAGAGGAGCTAGGGCTCTGAAAGGCTGCTCCTCTCTCCATGGCACAGAGTCATAGGAGGAGCAGGGCACGGCTGCCTCCCCTGTCAACCAGGGTGCAGATGGAGCAAGTGTTCCTGAGAAATTCCCTAAGCCATCTCCTCTCCCTACCAGCCTGAAGGTAGAAGAACGTGGAGATGAAGTATAAGGGCTGCTGTCTGATCACCTGGGAGGTAGGGCCTTTGGGCTGAAGGGAAACAGGAGAAGCTCTTAAATTTGTCTCAGACATCCATCTTCCCCTTCTGCTGGAGTCTGCAGTGAACACTTACAGCAGGTGCTGGTTTTTTAAGATGTGATTTTGGTGTGTTGGGTTACATTTCACTATGATTCTTGCAATGTGACTGTACCTATCCTTTGTGTGCTGCATTACAATAATCTCTTTTGCAGACATGTGGTAGCAGGTAGGTGGGAAGTAAAGTTGCGAGGCAACCCAGTGTATAACTGAAAAATAGATTAGTGACTAGCTCATGGGTCCTCATAGATCACTGCCCAATATGTGTGCTGAGTGTGGAATGGGCTTTCTGTACACCGCTGCAGGATAGGGTTATTAAAGACCTTGGTAAAATACACATGCAAGGTGAATTGTGGGGAGGTGAGAAGAGGAAGAGGGTGAATTAAGGCTTCCCAAACAGACTTAGGTCTAAGTGTTTGCTAACAAGCAAGCACTTGACTTGGCAACATTAATAATATTCTTTTATGGTAGGTTTATATATGAGCAAGACGGAAGATGAATCACATTGCAGAAACAAAGTCAAGCACTCATGATGTTGAGAATTGGCTTGGCTGGTTAGGGAAATAAAGGGCCCTTCAATCAGGGAGCCGAGAGCTAATTGTCTCATTAGCTTATCTGCCTGGATTGTATTCCCCTGAGAAGAGTGTGGGAGATGGAAAGGAGACAAATGAAATAAATGAAGCAGTCCTCTGGGAGGAGGATTTTCCCTGAGAAGAGCAAGGGACTAGTGGCTGTACAACAGCATGATCTGCTGCAGTGGCTCCAGCGCTTGGCTGCTAAAAGATGAAACGTGGAAAGTGATGGGAAATACCCTGGAACAAAAGGGCTGGGGAGGGTTAAAGGAGCATGACTGGGGAGATCTCTGCTCTCCCTGCCTCAAAGTTCCCTGCCCCACTCTCTCTTCACGTGGTTTTAGCATCTTAACATCATGGTACTATGGTTTTCATATTGAGAAGTATGTAGCAGACTTGAGAGACCAAGCTAAAAGTAATACCCATGGAATAATCCCAGAACCTCTTGGCAAAGCCACTGGGGATCAACTTGCACTGCTACATTGGCATTTCTCCCCAAAATATAGCATCCTGGGAACAATATTACCAGTGTGGTATTTCCATACTTTATATATATAGCTCTAGGATTTACCATTCATATTGTGCTTGATCCAGCAAGGTGTTCTAACACCACTTTAATGCAAGGAAGCAATGTAACACAAGGGGCCTTTCTATCAACTTTAGACTAAGATCTTTGCACCAGCAAGTTTATATTTGGCAAGATAGATCCTCCGTATTTTTTTCAGATCTACAAATCTACTTGCATGCTTCAAATGACTTCTTGCTTTTTTTTCTTTCCTTTTTCTTTTCTTTTTCTTTTTTCTTTTTGGAAAGGGGCTATTTCTAGAGTTGCTTCAAAGCTTCCAGAGAAGGTGTTGAATGCTGAATCACAAGATCTATTCTGCCACCAGAACTAGCAGCAGTGTCTTTTGGAATAGCTGCTCTTGTGAAACTTTCTTGCAAACACTCTGTTAAACTGGAAGGAAGTGAATTTCAAGGGCTGTGCTGCTCAGCCCACGAGCTCTAGGGCTGTGGGCAGAGGAGCTATCAGGAGATGCGTTCTAATCCAGACCTTCACCCAACTTTGGTGGTTTGCTGAATACCAGCCTGCTGAAGTTAAGCTTGCTCCTGAGATAATATGGCATTAGTCCCTTATCGTCTTATCTTATGTCATCTTATAAGCTTATAGGAAAATATAGAAATAACAGGAACTTTTGTAGATACCATTTAACATGAATGGTTGTGAGTCAGGTTCCCTATGAGTCAATGGATGCTGACTGCTGAGATAATTCTCCGACCTACATGTTCGCACTGGAACCTGGAACTGCATGCGAGCCCAGCGTTTCCAGACAGCTTCCTGGTATTATGCACCACAATAATTAAATAGCCTAAGATCATCCTGAAATGAATGAGGATGTGGCTTCCTAAACCCTAGACTCAGTGACATCTTGCAGCGTTGCATTGCTGAAATATCATCTGGAGGAGAATTGGCTTCAAAAAATGACCTGATTGCAAAAAGAAAAACATTTGAAAGAATTTAAACTCCTTGATATGATACTTCTGGCTTGAAATACTCTCCTGTTTTGACTTTTAAAAAGCTAAGAAACAAACTGATTTCCCTTTATAAAACTTGATATACTGCTTATTTGATGGGAAATTTGATGTTCTGTTTTGGGATGGGAGGGATAACGTGGGGTTCCATTCAAATCTGAGACTGCTCACAGCAGGAAGTCATTTGCTGTCTAATTCCACTGATTTCATCAACTCTGGAAAAGGCTTCCAGTCTTTTAACAGCTGGCTGCAAAAAATCCAGCCAAAAGATCATTCTAACTAGTATTGGCCAGTGCTTAAAAATGTGACTGTGGTCACAAAGAAAAAATCCTCCAGGACAAGGGCTGCTCAGGACATTTTCTCAAAGATGCCATCCTGGGTGATTTTGCTTGCTGGGATCTGGTGCTTATGAAAGTTATGTTTTGAAAACCAAGGTGTCCCATCCTGTGGATGTCCATGGACTGGAAGGGATGTCCACAAGGGAAGCTAGTGAGCAATAACTGCTCTGCCCTCTCTTTCCATGTTGGCAGCCTCTCAGAGGGATACATACCTGTTTCTATGCCATCTGCCATTTTCTCTGTTTTTTCCCTACCCATGTATGTGTCTGTGTCTGTCTCCCTAAATCCCTTTGCCTTCTCCAAGGAGGAAAATGTCATGATAACAGGGTATGTGAGGGTAATACAGGCTTTTGGAGTCTGCAACCATATTGGGCTGTCATCCAGCCCACCACTGATCTCGGAGGGAATGAATTCACCATCTGCAGAGAGTCCATGTCTCACCGCAGCCATCTGTTAAGCTCCTCAGCCCACTTGCACTCTGAACAATGGCAGTGCCTTCCAGAAATCCTGTAGGAGAGCATCTCTTCCTCCCTCCCTCCTTTGGGTGACACTCAGTGCACAGTGCTGCCTCTGAACACAAGTATCTGTGGTTCTGCCAAAAAGACAGCTTTTCAAGGCAAAACTATTTGTGCTCCTAATCTGAGCATCGTAAAGAGCATGAAGACCTGGGAATAGCTGCCTTGAGGTTCCTGAGATTCTGGGACTCCTAACTTTCTCATCATCTTTAGCATATGGAGGATCTTGTAAGCTGCTCAGCTTACCACAGATAGATGGTTCTTCTCAACCCTCTGTTTGAGCAGGACAAAACAACATGAATACCACAAGCGTCAGCAAAGGTCCTGCTCTCCTTTACATGGAGAAGACACTGCAGAAGACAACTTGGCAGCACCACACCAGACTTCAAAGTGAACCTGATGCACAGGCTGTCCCTGCCAACCCTGTTATATTCTGGTCCATGCTCCAATAGGAATCATCTATTAATCAATCTCTTCATTCCTGCAAGCACTCCGATTTACCACCCATAGTATTAACTGCCAGGCACCGGTAGAGCAGGGTTTAAGCATTCAATGATTTCCAATGTCACAAAGGCAATCTAGATATTGTTCTTATTAAAAGGCTTAGTCTACGTCATGAATCCCAGCTGTTCTTTCAGAGACTCTTTAGGGATTACTTAATTCAGACATCTTTCTTCAAATTCGTTACTGCACTGACCAGTCAGCCACATCGCCTTGATAGAGCTAAGTCAGAAACTGATCTAATGGATTGGTGATGGCTTCTCTCCAAAGGCAAGAACTTCAGCTGGACCTGACACCAGAAAGCTGAAACAGCATCAGGCAGGGCTGTCTAATTCCCCTACTCCCACATGTCATCTTGGCTTATTTCAGCTGCCTCCTGAGAGCTGCTGCCACTTCCAAAACCATGTGATCCCTGGGGTTGCAGGGTGTTCCTAGATATTGCTAGGTAATTCCTGTCTTCCTCCCACCCTGACACACATCACTTGCCAGACTCTGAAGGAAGGAAAACTTCTCAATTAACATTTAAGAGAGACACTTGCCTTTATTTCACAAGAACAGGGATTTGCTCTTTTTGCTGTTATTTCACCACCTCCATCCTTTGGTGGAGCCAAAGTGGGAAGAACCTCTCTTTTCTACCATCTCACCTGCTGCTGCCTAACGTTTGCAATCTGCATACCAGCCCCAGGCAGCTGTCTCTCCAAATTCTGGCTTGGGATATGAGGCCCTCACAGAAGATAATACAGGGGACAAAACTCAGATATGTATTGAAACAGGGAAGGAAGATCTGTTGCCAGCTGGGAATAGGGCTTTGCTTGCAAAGGAGAGGGTGCCCTGGTAGAGATGTCTTCTGCCACTGAATGCTACTGTAAACAAGGGAGTAGATGTTCTGTCAAAAAGCTGTCAGGGAGTCAGACAAATATTTAAAGAAGCAGATTTCCTCCTGAGGGTGAAGACGTACAGCTCAGCACTTGACAGTGCAGCCTGGTAGCTCCCAGCCCCCAGGACAAATATGCTTGCAGCCCCTGTATCCGAAGGACAGAGAGAGAGTGCAAGGAGATGAAAACAGCCAAGTAATTTCTACATACAAGCAATCATGCATAGACAAGAGTCCTATAAGTTATGGTATGTCTACATAGAAACAGACCCTTCTTTCTGCAGTCTTCCTGGGGGAAGAGATCACCCCCTCTGCAAGCCACCATCTGCAGGGAGGCAAAGGTACATGCAGAGATGAACCAGAGGGCGGTTGGACATACACCACTACCTTGGGAAGTACACAAGGATGTTCCCATCAATTTACATGCAGGTTTTTTCCCAAGCCAGACTCTGAAACTAGCTCATACACATGAATGTGCACTCTGGTGGGGTCTCTTTCTGTAGAGGAAGGAACTGTGTATAAACAAAAGGGCAGTATTTAATGTCCCAAAAAGAAATGGGTTTCTAAACTTATCTGGGCAAATAGGACAAAACAATTGGTCTCAACAGACCTGCCAGGTAAGTAAATTGCTCTGTATTTGATAAGCAGCTCATGCAGCCTGAGTGGCTGAAATCCAGGTCAAAACTACACCTATGCACCTTGCTCAGAGATTCTGGTCTAGCTCTTGTCTACCTGGGACAGTGTGTGTGACCTGACAGCTAGCTATCCAGGGAGGAGAAGAAAGGATGCTCACATGCTCTGCAAATGCCTTTCTGCATATTTCCCTTCCCCCAGACACTTAACTGAACCTCACACTTCCCCCAGTCCTTGCAAAAGAAACACCGTTGTGAGCCTGGGCTCTCTCCTCTGTGAGCATCCGCTGTGGGAAATTTAAATATTGTCCCCTTTGGCTATGCTGTCCGTGGAGATTAGTAATCTTCTCCCTTCCCCGCCTCCCCGATGTGGGAGCCTGGCGCTCCAGATCCTTCCAAGCCACTGACCTAGTTCTCTCTGTCCCCAGGGACAGGCTCTGCATCCAGGTCCATCCCATGCCAAAGGCTGGGCCAGTGCAGGGGCAGGAGAGATGCTGCCCATGGACTGGTAAAACAGGCAGCAGCAGAAGCGTAGTGCACACAGATTGAAAGTGGATTTGAATATGGGCTCTTGAAAAATATGAGATAGCGCACAATATGTTTTCCTCGGTGCTGTAATGTATTTCAAACAGCTCACTTCCATCTCCTGCACTTTAATTAGCATGAAAATTGGCCAGTTCCACAATCCCTTTAAATACATTCGGTGTGTTACCAAATATATTTCAAAAGCAGTTACACACAGGGAGGCCAGGGCCTGGGGGTGGGATACAAAGCACTCCCCATTTTGATCCAACTCATTACTAACCTGTCTTATAGCCTCTGTGAAAGGAGGCCGGTGGGTTTGGGTTCAGTCTTTAGTGGGCAAGTGTCACCAGGGGAAACCTAAGCACGTCGAACCGTACCTTTGACTGTTGGGCTGATGGGCTGCAATGAGAAGACAGGAGAAGAATAAACCCCTCAGCTCCTCACGTCCTACTTGCTCCCCAACCTGAGGGAGGACTGTGGAAGATGCTTGCTGGTCCTGGGGATGGGTTACTCCACAATCCCCCAGCTGTCAGGCCAGCCAGCAGGATGCTCTCCAGAATATATCTATCTGCTAGAAACACAACTGGCGACTGTTGCAGGAAGGAATTGCTCATCAAACTTAACTTGGTTTTTGTTAATAGTGGAAACCAACATATCTTGTCTAACCCCAGACTCAGACTGTCTCTAAGGTTGCGATTTCCAGTTGCAGTAAGATTGCTGGTAGGTGGTTCCCACCTCCTGACCTGCACACTGTGCCCACAACCTCACTGGATCCTCCAGTGTGGGGGCCCCAATGTGAACTGGGGTTCCTGGGCTCGGCCCACAAATATAACTGCGCTGAAACAACCAAGGGGAGCCGCGCAGAGCTGGAGGGGCAGGAAGGTATGGCAGCCATCACAGCAGCTGGGAAGTTCTGTGCTTAAAAGTTTTGTGACAGCAGTCCTTCAATCGTATGATTTGTAGCTGGGGTTACCCTTTCTTTGTGATACTCTAGAGACACTTCTTCTGCCTGAGGATAAAAACCAGTATTGCCCATGCCCTTTCAGACTTGGCCTTGGCTCCAGTTGCAGACACTCCCCATCTCTGGGCCAGTATTTTCAGCCTACATGCACTCCAGAAACTACTAGGGTTGGTCATTTTTACCACCAGTCCTTATTTCCCTCCCCATGATGTTGCACAGGGTGCCAGTGGATTGCCTTGCCCCAGCTCATGAGGGACTGAGGGGGATCCCTGATCCCCACAAGGGCTGGAGCCAACATCTAGCTGGTGATGCTGTGGGCAGCATCGCCTTGTTGCATGTGGTGAGGAACGGAACAGGACAGACTTTCTTCTACCTGCTAGAAGTTGTCCTCCCCAGCGTCCTCCTGGAACTGCCAAGGAGGAAAGGAAGAGATGGGGAAGGGGAAAGGGAGAGACGTCTCAGGAAGACTTGCTGAAGCTGCTGGCCCAAGTCCTGGTCAGACAGGAATTTCCATTGGGCTGTGGAAATGCCCCAGCAATTCCATCCTGGATTTTCCCAGTGCCTTCAGAGCTCAAGGATGGCAAAATTAATATGTTGCTGGGCCTGTGTGAGAAGCCAGGATCTGGGGAGTCTTGGGGAGGAGCTGCAAGTCCCTTGTAGCATCAAGCATCACTATATGCAAATGCAGGTAATTTCATGGAAATGTATGTAATTTTATGCAGATTTAAAAGCTATTGACTTTCTGTCACAAGATGTTGGCAGCTATGGTATTTGTTTGAGTCTTTTTCTTTTCCTATTTAAGCTTTTTTTTTTTTTCCTTTTGGAACTTAAAAAAATTAAATATTCATGGAAACATTTCTATGAGTCACAGGGAGAGACTATATCAAGCTGAAAAGTTCAGATGTGTATCCAAACTTCCTCAAAGTGCTTTGGGATAGGAAGTGGGATTTGAGAGTGGGCAGTTTTCAGATGCAGTCTGCAGAAAAGCGTTTTCCACCAGAACTTAATTTTGGGCTTATGGGTGACCCAGCAACTTTTCTAAGAATAAATGAGGCTTGTTCTTGTTTAGTCAGAAAGCATCAGAGAAACTCTAAGTGGAAAAGCAGAGGAGAGATTGCTCCAGCTTTTAGCACAGAAGCCAGACCCAGGCAGCAAGTGAGAGTTTTGCTGTTGCTTTCTGCAGCTTTCTTTGTATTGCCTGGAGGTGCTCGTTATCGAGGCACAGCACAGTGGATAAAGGAATAGAAAGGATTTGATCGCCCATGAACAAAATGGGTGTCAAAGCAGAAGCTGCATTCCTTGTTTATTTTATGCCCTGGTGTATTTGTAAGGGTAAGTTCTCTTCTCTGAAAGCTGTTGGGTAAGATCTGGATATCTGCCCTCTAAATATTTTAGGGCAGGTTGCTTTGTGCAGTTTTAGTTGACCTAAACTAAACTAAACTTTAGTTGACCTGAACTATGACAGTGGCTTGTTGGATCACCGCTGAGCCAGTGCCACCTCTGTGGCAGGGAGAGGTGGACTAGGTGGTCCGCCCACTTGCAGGGCATTCTCCAAGAAAATATGGGGACCTCTGGGAGTGACTCCCTTACTGGTGTGGAAGGGCCTGAATTTTATGGCCTTACAGGCTTGATGCAAAAGTCATGTATTTTTAAGAGGTGATTTGGAAATGGCTGACATAATTTTTCGGAAATGGCAGTAATAGAAAGGAGGTCTTTGCAGCTGACTGAATTGAGATGGGTTAATTTGTTCCCATCTGAATGCTTGTTTTTAATGATGCTGGAGATATTATTCTGTTGTAAGACTAAAGTATTAAGCACGGCTAGAACTTTTGCCTGAATTACTATTTAGCTGCTAACTAAATCTAATGAAAAATAAATCATGTAAACCTGGACCTTAATAAAGCCTGGGTTCACTATATCCTTCTCCCCTTGGTTAGAATATCATGTACTGTCTAGCATAAACCTTCAGCTTAAATAACAGGAAAGATTGGCTAATGAAGTTGTGTTTGTTTTTTACCCTCTTGATTCAAGAGGTGTTTAAGTCCACACACTCTAATGTTTGTCCTCTTTTGACTTCCTACCTGGTGAGACTTTTTAACAAGTTAAGAAATTTGCATCTGGATCTGAACTGAAGACACGCTGAAACTTGGAGGAGAGAGGTCTGTGGTGCATGGTGTTGTGGGTGGAATGAACTGCAAAGTTTGGACTGCGATTTTGCCTCATATTTCAAACATCCTAAGTCCAGAGTGATTCAGCCTCTGCTTTCTGATTGAGGAAATTCCTTCTTTTTTAATGTTATAATAGACAGAAAATGTTCTAGCCATGAAAAACTACCTTTTATAAAAGCTCTTAGTGTTTTATTTTTTTGTCTCCATTGCTATGAAAGTTGCCAAAGAATTGATCTCCTGTCTCTGAATTGTTCTTTGTTTCAGTTCCATTTTTTTAAAGACTTTTTCTACCATCAAAAAACCTAGAAACAACTATCAGAATATTAGTTGAGAATAATTCTCTGTTCCAGTGTTTTCCAGACTACAGCTCAAAAACAAGTTCTGAAGAGTATGAATCTCATCACCTACCCTAATAAAGGGCTAATTCTGAAACCTACTGATGTGATCTTCAACAGCTAGTTTGCTTCTGCTCTTTTGTTGCTGTAAATGTCATTAAATCCTTTCTTTTCTGTTTGAGGCTAGCTGCAGCTGCCCATCTCCATCTGCTGAAACTCCTCAGTTTCTACCATCCTGTCACACACTTCAGAAAAAAAAATCTGATATCATATTGAAAATGTGGGCTATGTGTACCAGTTATCTAGCCAGGCTATCATAGTGCACCTTGTATGTCCCAAAGGCTTTGTGAGGTGCTTTCCTACATATGATAAACAGAATCTCCCATATACTAAATTAATTTGAATGCAAATGTCATCCCCTTGAAAAACCTTCTCTGCTTCTTTTTCCTCAAAACATTTATAAGTTGTCATAGTTCTATATATGCAGCAGCAAGGTGCAAGACAGGCATCTCTGTCCTGTCTTCCTGATATAAGTCAAATTCGAGACCTCTTGCCAGAGCTCCACTGTGGACACAGAATGCCTTCCAGGAGCAGAAAAGCCTTTTACACCTTTACGGCTGGTCATGGCTTGGGGTAGGATACATCTGTAAGAGACAGGATCCCCCAACACCACAGAGTGCATGTGGGGAAGTGGAGAAATGTCTGTTTGAGAAGTGATTCAGAAGAGACTATCAAAAGGAAAGGTAACAGCCAAAATAAAAACCGCACGCTCTGTGATAAAGGCTGCTTGAAGCAGAAACGTCGGGGGGTTTGGGGTTTTTTTACCACTGTTCCTCTTGTCTGTATTTGAATACATGTTAGTGAATGTGGGTTATTTGTTTTAAAGTCTCTTTCTTCCTTATCAAAGGCTGTCTTCTGACTTCACTCTGTGTTTTTGCTGGAAAGCTGCATTTAGTAATGTAAATGTGATTCTTCCCTGAAGCAGCTGTGAAGAGTGGCACAATTCTGTCTGTGCTTGCATCAGTAGCACACATTAGCACAGAAAGGGAGCAATTGATGGATGGAAGGGATGGCTCAGAGGATTTGTACCAGGTTGGGGCCCCATCCCTTCAGCTCTAGGACGTCAACTTGCACCCAGCCCTGGATGAATTCCAGTGTCCCATCTAGAAGAGCAGAGCAGCACAACACAAAGCTAGCAGGAGCAGGTGAGCAGAACATGAGGACAGAATAAGATGTTGGTGGGTCTACTGTAGCCTTAACAAGCCTGTAAGTAAACAGCGCTCCTCTTTTCCAGGTCTTGGTATGAATGCAGTTAAATGCAATGCTAAGTTCCTTCCTTGCATGTAGTTCCTTGGCGTGCAAGGAGATAATGGAATTTAAGTGATGGACCCAGCCTATCAATCAATTTTTGAAGCCTTATTTATTTGTCCTCCGGAGTGATTCTTAAAAAAAACAGGCCTGTCAGGTCCCACAAATTTGAAGAAGACTCCTCTGTGCACCCTCCAGCTTGTCTCATACCTCATGTACTTCCAGCACAGCATCCTGCAACCTCTCCATGGGTGCTTTCTTGCTCTAGTCTGAGGTGACCTGATTTCATTGCATAGGGCCAAGGAGTGCAAGGGGGTGTTATGTGTGGTGTTGTGCCGTTAGAACACATGGTCCCAAATATGTGGCCCTGCTGCACCATTGCAAGACCTTGTATGGAGGCCACATGAAACTGGAACTGTAGGTACTGTTGGAAAGCCTGGGAGAACCAGAGACTAAAAGGGTTAAAATTTCCCTGTTCCTTTTTCCCAGAGGAGATCAAAACCCAGGGGTTTTTCAAGGCCTACACCTGACTATAAGAATTACAGGGGTTTCGTTTTCTCTCCAGTGGGGGAATGGAAACCATACTATGAACCTATGATTAATCACAACAAACCAGCAGCTTATGGCTAGAATAATAACTATGGAATACACAAGCAACGCTTTTGTGATCAGTCTGCAAGGTTTTGGTGGTTTTTTTTTTTTTTCAGGAAAAAAAAAAAGCCCTGCCAAAAATGTGTTGAGTATTTTCAAATAATGAGTACATTCGAGGAAATTTTGATTTTGCTCAGGGACCATCTGCGAGCAGAGAAAGGGACTAAATTTTTTCAGCAAATTACTGGCTGCAAATTATTTTCTCAGCACTAGTTATGAATGTTGGAACTGCACAGCTGAAAATGTATTATTAAGCTGAGAACTTGGGATTTAGGGACCACAGATTGTGAATTCTTTTCTTTTAGGTGTGTTTTTTAAGCATCCCATGGCACAAGAGACACCTTTGATTGGAAATGTCAGGAGGTTCAAAAGGAGCACCACAAGCTAAAATACCGCAATATGATGGGCAAGGATAAATTTTAGAGCATATTCATGTGTGAGCATCTGCAGATGCATAAGGGGCGGGTTTTGGTTACAAAAATGAACTATCTGCGCTGCTGACGTAGAAAGATATTGTAAATGAAATCTGCTTAACAGATTTGAAGCAAGAAAATTTGATGTTTAGGGGCTCAGCTGATTGTTCAGCTCTGAGACTGCCATGGCTAGCAAAGCCCTCAGATGAGCACTTAATCGAGGACTGGTCCAAAGTTACAGAGTGAAGTGGAAGTTTCCTTGCTGGCCCTGTGGTGGGCAACCATTTCCTTTCACCAAGGTGGGGGAAGGAGATGGATGGTGGAATTTCAAAAAATGCTCCATGGACCATTGGTGTGTTGGAAGTCACACCATAGCTGCATCACACAGGTGGGTGCCTGTTGCAAACCCTGCGCCTGGCCTTGGTGCTGACCATCATTCCCAGGGGCAGTATCTAGCAAAATAAAACCCATGACCATCCGCACCCAGGAATCAGATTTTTGAAATATGGGCTTGACACGGAACTGGAATTAAAGCCCTAATTTTTGAAAGATGTTTTCTATTAGAGAATACTCTGGGGAAACGATTTTGTGTGTGTATTTAACACTTGATTCAATGTGTATTTTGTTCTGATGAAAATGAAGAGTCTTTCTTTTAAACTGTTTCTTCTTCTGTTATATAATGTGCCACGGAATACATTTTCTAGAATTATCTAATGAAAAATAATCTTATGAAGGAAAACCAGAGATATTTTCCCCCACCTCTAGCTTCCCCCAAGAAATTCTGGCTAAATTGACCTAATTTCATGTCACTTTTTGATTCCAGTGGAACAGCAAGGCCTGCTGTATTAAGCTCTGTAATCACCACTCGCTCACTTTACTGTAACCAAAAAAAAATCAGATTGCATGTTGTGAAATAATCCCATTATATTTCAGTTAATTGAATCCAGGAATACTTTAATCAAGCTGGGTGTAGACCAAAATGCCTGCATGAAGACCTCAGAGATGTTCAGATCTCAATACAAATTTTGCAGATTAGTTTGAGCCTTAAACATCATTTCCAACTCTTGAAGCTTCAGCTGAGCCCTAATGGGTAGGGAAGTGGAGGCAAAATTATCTCACCTGTCTCACATGTGATTCCTCTGCCTTTCTCTAATGTATGTCATCTGTCTACCATCAAGGACAAGAGCCTGGGCTTACCATAAGGGATGAGACTCAACACTCATTTCCTAACCCTATCAGGTCTGAACTGGTCTCCTCCCCAGTTTGGAGTCATAGCTGGTTGCAGATGGAAATATTGAAATGTAAGCCCAAATCCAGAATTATGACTAATTTGTAGTACTGTTCAGGTGAGGGAGAGAATTACCAGAGACATTCCAAGCATTGCTAGTTCAGCCTGAGATGCAAGAGTTATTTGGGGATTACATTAAAATGGAATTCAGCAAAGTTATACAAAAAGTTTTCTATTTGAACTGCTGGTATTTACTGCCTGTCATCCCCAGCCTCCCCAAAAGTCCAAAATACCTTTTGGCATTTTGTTTCTCTCTTTTTTCTTTTCTTCTCTTTTCTTTTTGTCTGCTGTCTTTTGTGCTCTCTCTTTCTTCCTTTCTTCCTTTTCTTCCTTCCTTCCTTGCTTGCTTGCAGGAATGGACCTCTGAATTTCTTTCTTCCCTACACTGGATTTCAAGTGCTGAGAGGCTTCTGATCCATGAAAGACTTCATGGTAGGAGGTCATTTACTGATTCAAGGGACCTGTATAAAGATAATATTGATACTAATTATAGTCTACCCATGGCTTTGAAGGAAAAAATACCCCTTCTGGGACCTTACTTCCACACCCCAAAAGAGACTCCACTCCTCTGAAACAATGTAGAGTCTCCAAAAAGAGTGAGGAAGAGGCAGATGCTGAAAGAGTCAAGTAAAACAGTGTGAACATGCTGGGAAGAGTAGGAAGAAAGCGGAGGAAGGAATGAGAGCAGCTGTGAAGACAGAGTGACTTCGGAGGCAAGGGGAAAAGGGGAAAAATGATGGGAAAGATCAAGAAAGGAAGGGGGAAAGGTGACATCATGTGGGCATGGGAAATGAATGTAGAGGCTGAAGAGAAAGCAAAGGGGTGTGTGCATGTGTGGAGGGAGAGATTAAAAGAGGCAGTAACAGAGAGAAGTGAAGTTGTCTAACATACAGAGATGGGAAGTGACATGTTTGTTTGAATTCTGGGGCTGCTCAACCCGGCTGCACTCTGGTTTCTGCCTTTGATCAGCTGCATGGCAGGCTGGTGTCAGATCAGAAAGCAAATGAGATGATAAAGCAGCTGAAGCTGCAGTGAGTTTAACAGCAGCAGAGTGGCAGGGGGTGGGAGGGAGAAACTCTTGAACGCAGTGAATGCTCCCTGTGCTTTAATTCACAGAGTCCTGGCAGTGAATGCAGCTGCCTCCCCTGCTGAGAGGTTGCAAATGGCCAGAGCAAGAAGCTCCATTGCACTTGTCAAATACAGAAAAAGGACCCGTCTCTACGTGTTGGTACCGTTGTCAGCAACATTCTTGCCAACTGTAAGCCTGGTTGAAGCATCAAAGAGGGTTAGTGGGCTGACGGAGTGATTAAAAATATTGATGCCTGCTTTAGCTCTGCCTGCTTTAGCTCTGCTTGCTTTCCAGCTTTCAGGTTTGCTATGGCTAGCAGAAATGCAGGCATCTGTGAGAAGCATTCCTGTGGCTGGCACTTATCAGCTATGGATTAGGGTAAATGGACAGAATAAGGAGGCTTTGCTCTGGGGAGAAAAGGCAACTATCTCATTGACCACCTTGGACAGTCACAAGGGGTTGACACGGTCTTGGGAAACCCCTGTTGTCTTGGAGGAGGGGGAAGTGGGAATGATTGATCTGTGAGTGGAAATTCAGGACTCCAGAGGGAAAATAGAAAGGACAAGGATCCCCAGCAGCCAACTTGATTCAGCCAGATGCTGATTGCATTGCCATTTTTGATAACTCCAGGTGCAGTGTCCAAGCAGAAGCCTTGGAGGCAGGGCCCAGGTCTGGGATGGAGTCGGTGGAGCTAATAGGAATTGCATGGAGCTGGAGGTGGTGTTTTCTGCAAGGTGAAGCAGGGGGGTGTATTGATCAGGGTCCTGAGCACTCTCACTTGACAAAGTGTAGGGTGACCAGAAAGCATCCCCATACCTGTCCATACAAACCCCTTCCCTCCATTGGTAAGTTACTCTGCCTTTACTGTTCACTGCCCTTGGACTGAGTACCTAAAGGTGATCCATGAAAATATAAGCCCTGTTGCAATGAGACTCACGAAGTCCTATTCACAGCTGGCACAGGAATGCGTGGCTGTGAAAAGAAGATGCTAGGAATTAGGACTGCTTGTCCCACAAGATTTCTCCTCACCTTGGAAAACCCTTGTCTCCTCCCAGCACAGGAGAGCAGGCACCTGTCCTGGTGTGGCTACTGATACACCAGACAGATGCTCTGAGAGCAGGTAGCTTCATATCTCTGCCTCATATGTCCCAGCTTATAAAATGGGGTTTAGATTTCCTATCTTTGTTCCTCTGCAGAGAGTTACATTGCTTTATTTTCCTGGTAGCAGAGTATATTCCAGGCAAGTCGTGTCCCGATTCAGGAATCTGGCACAGATGCTGGGTTTTTGACAGCTCCATCGTGCCATTCCCGGAGTGAGGATTTCTACAGCGATGTTCTGGGGGCGGAGGTTGAAAGAAGTTTAGGATATCACAGAACTAATTAAATGCAAACTAGGCTGCCTGCAGAAAGCCGTGCGTGCTGGTTGCTATGTTTCTGGCAGGAACAGACTGGGAGAAGGGGGGCTGAGGGGGTGCTGTTTGTTTTTTCAGTTTAAAATCAAGATGCCGACAAAGTTCTGGTTATTCACCAGCCTTTGAAATGTGGATGAAACATGAATTCTTGCAGCCATAAAAATAAGAGAAGTGAGAAGAAGAGGTAGGTTTAGAATAGATGAATGGATGGATAGATTAGATGGAAAGGGGAGTAGGGGCTTGCTTCTGTTTGTATTCATGCATTGTTATCTCTGTGTTGACATATGCTTTGCCTTCTAGATTACCCCCAGTTAATATGGAGGTTTTGTGCTCTCCTTTCAAAACAGTTCCTCGTAAATTACCTTGAAGCAGAAACCTTCAGAGCACATAAGCCTTGACAGAAATGTACGCTGTGACCATGTCAGCTCCCCAAAAGCAGTGGAGAAGTTCATCGGGGGCCAGCAGGATTTGGTTTCCTCTGTGAGGGGAGAACTAAAAGAACTAAATGAGCATGCAAACACATGTGCATCCAGACTCACTAAATCTGTCCTTATTTCATTAGTCCTCTGCGGGTAATCAGAGGACATGTTAAGCACAGCTTTCAACTGCTTCACCTGAGCAACACTTGGGGGGATAATTAAAGACTTGCCTGAGAGAGCAAAGAGAGAGGCAGAAGAAAGAATTAAGGACTTTTTGAGAAGGGAAAGAATAAGCTAACTGGGATACTTCAAGAGTGAAGTTGGCTTTGAAGAACACCCACTGAAGGTATCCAACCTGCTGGAACGAACGCATTTCTCAAACACCCATGTGGAAATCAATATTGAACTACCTGAGGTTGCTTTCATGTAAATCCCTAGGAAAAAGAGAATAGACTAGTTCAAAGAATGGGGCTTCAGTGATGTCATGCCATGCTTTAAACATCATCCTGGATCTTGGCACAACCTGGCCAGTGACAGAGGCCAGAGAGAATAACAACAGGCAGAGGCAGCATGGGACAGGGAAGGAGTTGCAGGCACCACTCGGTCAAGTATTATGCTCAAGAAATCCAGTCAAGCACCAGACAGGTTAGAGCTGTACCAGATGGTTTGAGATCTATGAGAGTGGCAGCTATAAATGTGGGGGACAGGGTGCCAGGTGCACTGAATAGGATGGCCAGGATGATTTAGAGACAACATGCCACCTGTCACAAGCAAGGGGTGTCCAGCCAGCTGGCAACCTCTGCCATGACATCCCAACGCACGTGTGTTAGAGGGTGAGCACTTTGCTCTGGTGGTGAGGCAGGATGGCATGCCAGCAGTCAGGGCTGCCTGCAAGCTAGTCCAAGTGCAAGCAGGGTGTGCTGGCACGCTGCAGTTGACCTTGCAGTTTCCTCATAGTGCTGGGGAGATATTGGCATTGACACACTGAGGAGGCATGTGGCAAGGGCAGGACAACGGTCCAGACTTCACCCAGGAATAGAGTTTTTCTGCCTCTCCTTGATTCTTTTGCTGCATAGCTGGCACTCCCTGAGTTCCCAGGACACAGTCACAGCTCCTTGCTTCCCCCCATCTCTAACTGCAGCTCTCTGCTTAGAATGTGAGGGATGGCGTTGTCCCAGTAGGAGACTGGGAGCCCAGAAGAGGGAGAGAATAGTGTGGTTTAAACTCGTGGTTGGCATGTCCAAATAATCCAGAGCATAGGCACAGGTCCTTGCCACATGGAGAAAATGTTACGCCGGCACAAGGCATTACAGAAGGTGGGAGCATTTCAGACGAGCACAATGTTTCCTGCCTTCCCCAAAGTCCCTCGCAGAGAAGGAGAGTACTAAATTCTCCATCACTCACCATCTTGCACAGGCTGTACTCACTGCACATCCAGGAGCCAGCCCCTCTCTGCTGGAAACCTCTTCCCTTTAATGGTAGCACCCTGCTCTAATGAACGACAATTTCTGTGACAGCACAAAATAAATGGGGAACACTCTCAATCTGAAGTTTGTATTGAATTAAATATTACAGCATTGATTGGGTTATTCATTTAGCATCTCACTCAATAAACATCTCTTGCAGCGCATGTTTCTCCATTTATCTTACCTTCTCGTGGAACCTGCGCTTACCCACCGTGCTTGGCACTGCTGCCCGGCTAAGGTGGGGAGGAGGGAGAATGCATGGCCCAGGAAAGCTGCGTTCAGCATTTCTTCCAAAGAGCAAGAGCTCTGCTTGGGAGTCACAAAATAGACCAGAGCTCTGGACTGTGGAGGAGAGGTACTCACTTCTCTCATAGCTGGCTAAAGACAAGACAGACTTCCAGGGTCTCTGCTGAGCTGTGACTCAAGCTCAAAACACAGGACAACCAAGATATGAGGAGAGCAAATAACATGGAAAGCTAATGCAGTGCTGAGGGCTTATCTATAACCTGTGCACGTGTTTCTCCAGAGGCTCTTATTTTAATGCCCCCAGTAAGTAATTTCTGTGGCTGAAAAAATGCAAAACCTAGTCTGATCCTGTTACTTAATCAGGAATATTACAAGAGGACCAGAGCTATTTTAAACTTCACCCCTTAGAAAACACTTGCGAAGCTAGAAAGCCCCATAAAAATGTCAATGCAAATGCAAGCATTCAGTGATTTGGGTGTAGGCAGTGAATCCACTCTCGTAGGCACAGAATGGACATAGCCTGTAAAATGCTTGGCAGGCTTTTGGGCTCCATAAGTAATCCCGGAGCCATTCTGGGAGATGGAATGCAATTACTAGGACTGGTTGGTACCAATTTATTTAGTGAATTTGCTGTATTCTGCTCAAGATCTGATTGCGGCTGCCCAAATTTGTTTGTTGTTTGTATTTGTTCATTGAATTATTTGTGCAGGTAAATTATAGCCTATTAATCATGTTTATTATGACAGTGCCTAGGGATTGACCAAGAATGCACCCCCTCTGCCTGTTTTCTGGGTAGTGTGCAAAGACAGAATAATAGGCAATCCCTAGCCTCATTTATGTTTGAATTGAGTGCTTTGATTATTTGCTATTTGTCAGTTGTTGGCCATTTAAGTTGTTTGGCATTCTTTGTTTTCCTTAAACCCAGTAACTTAAGCTCTTCAAGTAAGAATTAAATGTTACAAACAAATCACTGGAGCTTTGGTTTTCTCGGAAGGTGGGTGGTGGGTTGGGACAGTGGAGGTGAGAAAATTCCCTAAGAAGAGAGAAAGAACACTTGGATCCCAATTTTTCCAAATAGCTGCATGCCTTGCTAACTTGGGGGAGGTGGGAGAGCTGTATGCAATAATGACCTTGTGTTCCTTTTTCTCTCATCATGCTGTTTTGTTGCATGTACCTGTATAAGAATAATCTAGTATATCAGAACTTAAGCTGGATTCTTCCTTATTTGGATGTTTAAATAAAGGAACTCAAAGCTAGTGTCTCGTCTTCATCTCAACTCTCACTGTTTCAGCTACGACACTCTGCTCTCCAGGCATCAACATTGCTCCTTGGTGGTACACATTTTCTGGAACACTCTTTGCTGCAAAAGCTAGGGTTGCTGCACAGGTCTGAAGACATGCCCTTCCCAGCTGATAAGACACATTTTCCTACAGCATCTGAAGGTCTGACAAAGCCACTCCTTTGACTCTTTTCTTCCCTGCTTCCAACATGGGTTGCAACTGATTCTTTGTCTGAAGTCTGCTCTCTGAAGTGAGCCTCCATCTTTGCATCATATTAGACCCTCTGCCTTCTCTGTTGTCCGCCTCTCTTCTCCTCCTTGTTTTTATCCTTTTCCATACCTTGTCTTCTATTCACTTCTCAGCACCTTCAAACATGGACATACAAATCTGTGCCCAAAATTTGTTAAAGGTCCTTTTGTTTTTTTTTTCAGTGGGTAATTTCATCTTGTTTCCTCTTGTTCAGATGAAAATTCTTGAACTAGAATTCTGAATGTCAAAGGAGCCCAAAGAAGTTAAACCAAACTCATGTCTAGTGAGTTCCTGTTCAACACAGTTTTTTCACATAAAGCTGACCCCAAAGAAGAAGATTTTCTACCAAAAAAGGATAAAAATGAAAAACTTCTCCACTTAACATTTCAAACTGGATCTCCATTTTCCACTTAAAACACTACACTTAAAATATTTTACTTCAACCTTGCAAAGTTAGATCTTAATATGGTGCCACAATGGCAAGCGCAGTTCTTCAGACCTTCATCTTAGGATTCACATCTAAGCAAGACCCTCTCCCAGAGGATAATGGAGGAAAGCTCAAACCCCGTAAGGCCCTGCAGCAGCTTCCAAAGCATAACACTGCTTTTTGCCTCCATTTCCTTCTTAAATTTTAGTAAGTGAAAATCCCAGGGTTCAGTTCAAGGAAAACATAAACAATCCCAATGGGTGTTTTTTGACCCAGTTGTTATTAAGACCTTTGACAACCTCTTATATTCAACACTAGAATTCTGCTGGGTATAGAGTTCAGATCCTTAAAGCTTGTATTGTCCTTAGCTTTCATTCTTCTCTACCTCTCTTTTTCTCTTTCTCTGACATACAACTGACCACAGTGAAGCTTTCTTTGACAGTTTGCTCATGCTTGTTATTTATCTCCCCTCCCATGCCTTTCAGCACCCCTGTTTCTTTTCCAGATAAACAGTGATCCTCAGGGAAAGCAGAGAGTTGGAGTTGAGAGAAGCAAAGGGAGGATTAGTCCCAGAGGGTACCATGATCAGCTGAGTTCTTAGTTTGAAGTTCTGGAGGGCTGTATTCCCTGGTGGACTAGAAATAACTGCAGGTATGAAGCTTGACATTAGTGCATTGTGTTTTAAATCCTCACAAACCAGGAGTCACCGTAGCTACACGGCACAAGGAAGTGTGCATGCTGAAACAAGTAAGTGTGCTTTGTCTGGAGAGGGAATAGAAGCATTTCAAATTATCCCTTTGAAGAATAGTTCTTCCTGGTGCTTATTTGATTTTGTTATAGGTATACGAAGTATTCAAGCTAAATGCCTTTGCTAGCTCAATTACTGCAGTTTACTTACCAAGGCTCTGTTAAATGCTTTCAAGCACAAGTCCCCTCTGTACCATTAAAGAAGCTTTCCATTTCTGTGATACTGTATTAAGCTTCACACTTCCACTCCCTAGTGGACTTTGGCTTGTAACTGGATCCTAATACATCCTATTATACAACCCAAAGTGATGGGGCAGGGCTGTGCTAGAGAAGGACTTTTAGGACCTGCTGTTCTAAATTTCTCAAAGCAGTCAGTTTTGTGCTAGTCCTTATTTCACAAATTTTCCAAAGTCAGCCATTAAGCCTGGTTATTTTACCTGACACCACATTTTCCACTTGTTCACTACATCTCGGTTAACATGGTGGCCGGGATGAGGAGAAACACAGCACAGTCTCCTCTAAGGAGAATCTCTGACCCAGTTACTGTGCAAGCTTTTGATCCTGCAGTCTCCAGTGATACCACAGGCAACCAAGTGGACAACAAGCTGTAGCTGTGAGGGAATATTGTTATTGAAAGTAGGAGGAAAGGGGAACTCCAAATTTGTCTGCTAAGTCCGTGACAGAGAGCCCTCCCATAACATTTGTGGCCAGTTCTCCCCCATGTGAAGACGAATGAAACTATATCCCTAGCTGCCCAGCAACTCTCTGTTGTAGTTCCTCTAGTGCTGCAGGACCCACTTTTCTGTCTGCTGGTGTCTCACAGTGTTAGCTGTTTGCAAACATGCTGCTACCCGCGTGTTTACTCGCAGTCATCCCAAAGGCATATCCGCATATTCCACAGGCGCTTCACGTTTTAGGTTAAAAAAAATCATATGGAAATTTAGGCAGGTAAAGACACTAGTCACTGTGCTGTATTTAAAAAAATCCATTGACAAGGACTGGGCTGCAATATGACTTTAATGACTAACCACGCTGGAGGGAAACCAATAAACACAGTACAGGTGAATTGCTCAGTCTGTGCTTCCTAAAATAAAATTTGCCTGTGTGGGGACCCTCAACATTTTCTAAAGCGTGGACCACCTCCTGTTTGAGAAGCTGCCTTACAGATGCCTCCCTTTCCGTTCAGAACCAGGGGGGATGTGTTTCTTCTCCTTGGCAATTTAATAATACCCCTGTGACTGCTCCAGTGATCACTTGCACAGAGAACTCATATGCTGAGGGTATTTTGTGTATTGTTAACATCTTTAAGTGTGATTTAGCAGCTGGAAACAAGGAGGAGAAGCTGGAACCACAAGACCATCAGCTCTGCATCGCCTGTGTTTAACAGCTGTGAGCTCAGAAATGGAGGGAAGAAAGAGGTTCTTAGAGATTCTTGCTGCTAAAATTTGCCACAAGACAAATGAGGGGCTGCGGGAGGACTTCTTGGGTGAAGTTGCCCTTTTCTGCATTCAACTGAATCCTGCCTGCCTGCGCAGAGGTATCCCCATGGCACCAAATAAATAAAAAAATAAACAAGATAATCTCTACTTGGAAAGAGAAATATGTCCTGTTTAAAAGGCAGACTAGATGCATTTGCCACGTAAGTTCTCTGAAACATTCCCTGAGGCAAAGAGGCTCTAAGTGAACAAAAAACTCCAGACTACACCTCAGACAATATAAAGCAGATCAGGGTCTCCTTTTCAGGGAGGTCCAGGGACAAAATAGAAATCTTCTTTGAGAAGTCCAGGCAAAAAGTCTGGTTTGACCAGAAAATCATCCATACTATCAGGGGACAAGCAGAAAAGGTGAACTTCTTAATATGGAACTCAGCCCACCTTAATCATTTCCTCTGTTGTGTGTGTCCTCCTATAAAACTGGGATAATCCAGTGGCTGGAGAATATTTTGAGGGAGCCTCCACTTTAACTTGCTGGTAGCAGTCCCCTGATCTCTGAGATCTTCCTACCTTCACTACATGTGCCCCACCATGGTGTTATCCGGATGCCTTCAGGAGGGAGGCACAACTGCCCCCTGCTTTGATGCAGCAAGTGATGTGCGAGCATCACTACAAAGTACCACTCTGGAAAGTGCACCCCTCAGCTGCAAACAGTCTAACACACAGCATGCTGTACAGCAGGGCTGGGAAGCCTGCAGCATGGTTCAAGAGTGGGATGAACCAGCATTTTGGATCTTTGTACCTGAATGGCAAAAAGGCCAGTCACACAGTGGCAAGCTGCTGATACAGTGCAAACTCACGTGGATAACCAGAGCGTGGTGATGGGGGAACTGTTTCTGCAGGCTTCGCACTGGAATGGGGATTTGCTATGTGTGTTCTTTTAATGTTAAATCAGATAATTTGGTGTCCTGTTTTCCCATAACTGGCATAAGGCAGGCATGCACTCCTTATTGCATGCACAAGAGATGTGGCACCATGCGGCAGTGCCTGGGTCAGATCACATTTACATGACTGAAGTCATTGGTACTGTAAGGATATGGTACTGAAAGTCTTGCAGGTGAACACCCTGAAACACTGCAATATCCCTGCTCTCTCCTAACACGGCATTCTGGAAACCCTAATTCTGAGGGACAGGGAGGCAGCTTTTATTTTCGCTGGTATAGCAACATGAAGCCATTTGTGATGGTGGGAAATCCCTGCCTTGGGTGTGCTGGGGCTTTAAGGCATTGCATTGGTAGAATAAGCCTACACTTGAGTATGAACACTCATGGAAAGGCACAAATTCATCTCTGATCTGAGGGTTTTTCCCTGCAGTGGGAAGGCAGGTGGAAGTGAGGATGACCTGGATTCCCACACAGGTGATGAGTGGGACAGGGAGGCAGCAGGTCCACGTGAGGTCCAGTGCACAAGCCCTTCACTCCCAGCCATAAGGACCATCCGTAAGCAGGCCGTTTAGCCAATACATTTTTTCCTCTTTAGTACATAATGGTAACCTGAATAAAAGGTTTGAATTACAAAGCAGGCTCACCCAGCACATTCTCTGAGCAATGACTGCCATTTGTGTCAAGAAAATAAAGAAGGAGAGAGCGGGCTGGTGCACATGGGCTGGAGTGACTGAGCATAAGGGAGAGCAGCGACTGAGGCAGTAAGCTGGAAGTGAGAGGCTTACCCCGCTGAAACGAAATTAAAGAAAGCCACAACGACACAGGAAATTTGATTAAAAAAAAAAAAAAAGTAGATTGTTATTATTGGAAAGTCGAGTGCTTTGTTCCAGCAACAAAGCAATATTGTTCACAAAAACCTAATAACGATTGCTTCTCTTCCCCTTTCCTGTGGCTTCTTGCCTGCCTTGCATTCCCCACAGCCAGCCAGTGAGCCAGGGCCAGTGGAGGTGCGGGGGGCACAGTAGCCCCACCATGTGTAGGAGCCTGGGCTGTGGGGTGGGAGAGCCATGGGGTAGGAGAGCCATGGGGCTGAGGCAGCCAGCATCCCTCTGTAACTCACTGAGGACCTCACCCTTCCTCTCCTGCCGCCTCTCCTCTTGCATCTCTTGCTCAGCCCCTTTGCCTTTCTCTTTCCCTGCTCTGTGGGTGCCCTTCTCTCCCTCTCAGTGCCTCTTTCCATCCTTCCCTCCCTCCTTCCCTCTCTCCTCCTGCCTCACCGTATTTTTCCCTTTTCTCTGCCTATCTCTTCTCCCTTTTCCTCTTCCCTGCCACTCACCTGTGCCTCTCCTTTCCCCTCTCCCTTCTTCCCCTCTCTCTCCCTGGTTGCACCATGTTACTAATGTGCAGTAATGGTATGGCTGGAAAGTCATTTGCGCTCCCCTTCTCTTTATTTTTTTCCTGCAGTATTATTAAAACTGCTCCATCACTAGCTGTAATGGGAGCGTCTGTATTTTCTCCCTCGCCCGTATCCCTGACATGACATAATGCCTGCCCTCACCAAGACGCTATAACACCGAGGTAATTGAAACATAACTCACCGTAAATTACAGGCCGTTGTTCCAGGCAGGGCCCCGGCCATGCTTCCTGGAGCTCATTCCAACTGGAAGCTAAACATTGCTTTAAAAGGGATGCTTAAGCAAAACAAAGCCATTTAAAGAGCAACACAAACATGGAGAGGGAGGGGAGCACAGGGCTTGGGCTCTCCTGGAGATATGGGCTCCTGCCTGCCAGTGGGACTGAGCCGTCAACAGGTGCTTACGGTGACTTTTCTGTGGTCTGTGCATACTGAGCCGGGGGGACCAGGGCTGAGGTGTTCTTGCAGAAGCAAGTGTCAGAATCAAACATGCATCTCCGTTAGCAGAGACATGCAAAAAACTTCTTAGCTGAAAAGTGTGTTCAGCAGGTCAGAGGTCAGAGGCTTTGACGGGATGCTTGCAGAGTCGATGTGCCCTAATACCCATCGCAGATGTGGTAACCTGAGGCACCATCCATTCCTGCAGGATCTGAGTTCTTCTTGTTGGAAGTGATGAGGCTGCAGCCTCCAAAAGGCCCAAATAAATGTGGGCCGCAGGGTCCTAAATGTTGCAAAGGACACTCCTCCCTCCCCATTCATAAAACTAGCAACAGATACCTGTATTTAGAGCTGAATATTTGCTGACCCTGAGACTTGAAAGACCTTGGGCTCTTGAGTGTTCATGGTTTTAGTCCCAGGTGTCCCACTCACTTGCTGAATAACCTCAGGTAAGTCATTTCACCTTCCTCCATGCCTCAGTTTCCCCTTCCACAACACAGGGGACAAAATACCAGTTTCCTTTGTCAAGCAGCCAGTGACCCAGTGATATATCAAAAGTATATGAGGGTGAGGCAGGGATAATTACCCCATTGCTGCTGACAGGAGTGTGAGCTGCTAGGAAACATCATTTTGCAGTCAGAAGACAGCCCTGGAATCAGGTTCCCTGGTTTTTGGTTTTGACTCTTGCTTTGGCTGGTTCTGTGCCCAACAGCAAGCCCCTCCGGCACCCCGTGGCTCAGCTGCCCCTGCCTTGTATCATCGCCCAGAGAACTGTCTGGTTTGGGGGTTGGTCTGTCATCCTTTGAATTCTGGGAAATTTTGAGCAAACACACAAACACCAAAATGTGCAGTGATTTTTCTTTAGTAATGGAAGGGAGTATTTGGAAACTTTGAAAAGGTCAGGATTAGACAGAACAGCCTATCTCTCACAAGCACAAATTGGAGTCTGTCCAAGGTCTTTCCATTTATTGTCAGTGGACACCGTGGCCCAAATTTGTGCCTTGGTGTCACGTGGCTGGTGCTATAGGAATAACAGGGTCTTGTGAGAAACAGCCCTCGGGGCAGTGTTTCACAAAATACAAAGGGCTTTATTTTAGGGAATGAGATTTACTATTTGTCCAGGATGAAGTGGCAAAAACTCAGAGAACTATGACCCTGTGACTGCTCTGGTCTTCCCTGGAGCCCTTCCCAGTCAAAACTATTACAGTCAGCAACCTAGCAACTGCTGTAAACTGCCCTGGAAGAGCCCGCGGACCCCGTTTAAGGGCTGGCTTTCTTGCAGCCAGAGCAAAGTCCCTTCCATGCGATGCCCTGCGGTGGGTGGGTCCACCAGGGTTGCATGCTCTGGGTGATGCATGGGCTTGCAATTGATTACTGCAGAGCCACGGGTGACAGGGGACGCAGCTGCAGAAATGAAGCCTTGGTAGTGGCTGCTTTGCAGTGTTAAGCAATGCACGTCTGAAGCAGTTCTGGTAGCAGAGGGTGATTTGCTCCTGGGGCCACAGGGCTGCTCCGTGGGCACCCCATGCTCCCACCCCACAGTGCCTGCCCTTCTGGGCTTCACACCTACATGGGAGCAGGATAAGCCATGTTGCAGTGTAGGGCAATAAATATTGTGTGGAGAGTCCTGCAAGAGGTCAGACCCTCTGTTTTCTGGCATGCCATGGGTTAGCACTTGAAGCAGGTCGATGCAGCATCCTGTGCCTCCCCTGCTTGGGCAGCTGCAGCAGCAGCAGCAGCAGCGTGGAGGTACCATAGGTGTGTGCTCTCCCACCCCTTGCTTTCCCTGGTGCCTGGTTGGAGTTGATTGCTTTCTGTGAGGCCTGCCACATGCCGCTTCAAAATGTTTCTATCAACCCTCTTACTGTAGCTAAGGTTTCAGCAATCTCACCCCTCCTCTCCTTGACATTATTAGTTTATCTTTGTCCACTGGCAAAGTTCCCGAGCAATTCAACAATAACAGTTGTTTCTCTGTGGCTGAAAAAGTCATCTCTAGCACTGGCTCTTATTGATCATCTTACAGGAACCAGACATTTTCTTTTCCTTTCCCATTTTTTAAAATACATATTTTGAGTGAGTTTCACTCAATTTTAGTGCTCATGAAAGTGAAAGACTGATGGTGTTGACTAGAGCTAAACTTAGCTCTATATGGCTTCCCCTATGCACACATCTCTGCTAATGCACTACATTACCAACTTACAGTAACTTCTTACTCTCCCAGCCTGGAGCTCCCCTCATCAGCTCTGCCTTGCAGCCCCCCTGGCTCCTCCAGCCCAAGGCTCCTCACGTCAGCCCCTCACTACTGCCCTGTGCAGTGTTGATCTGCTGTCTCTTGGTTAGATAGAGGTATTGGGCTGGAGTAGTTGCTGCGCCCCAGCTGATGGTGGGAGGTGCTGTCAGACTTGCCAGAGCAGAGTGAAAGCAAGGGTATTTCACTGCCCAGAGTGACAGATCATCAGCCAGTCATTCTCTTACGTGGTCAGACAGTCTTTTCCAGCCCCATACACCTGAAGCCCCGGTGGTGTGCAGGGACAAAAAAGAGGACACCCTGGCATCCCGCTCTGCCCTCAGGCTGGGGTGTGCTCTGTCTGGATAATCCCAACAGAATTGGCATGGGACAATGGGACAAGGTAGGACAGCTAAGGGGGATATGCTTTTCCCACTGCACTCTTCTTCCAATAGTACCAGGCTTATACCGAAATCAGACTGAGTCCTTACTCATCTCATGACACTGTTTCCTGCTCTCTCAGCTTCTGCAGTTCTGTTCTCCACTGGGGGTAGCCACTGTGAAGAAAATTATGTCTAGGGTGCCTCCTGTCCTTTTGCCCTACCATGGGGGCAAATGGCCATCTAGCTACAAGCTGTCCAAGCAAAAGGAGTAGCAGAGCCAAATGACCCACTTCTTGAGAAGCCCTGGTACTTCAGCATCCCCTCTTTCCATCAGCCCTCTGGAAATCAGCTGCTCAACCCCTAGGAAAGTACTGAATTGTAACTTTCATTTCAAATCAACATTTCTAAATGAAATACTAAAAGTCTTAACATGTCATTTCATTTTCAGGGTATTGTTCCTTCTTTTAAAAAAAAAAAAAACCAAACAAACAAAATCCGAACATATATTGTAGCCTGTTTGGCGGGGGGAAAAAGGCATTTGAGGCTAAAACACAAATTGAATTTTTGATTTTGAAGTATTGATTTGAAATAGAGGGGAGGAATTAATTTTGAATCAATTCAGAATTTCTGGTAAGAACATACCCATTTTTCCCTTGTCTTCTGTCTCCTTTCCTCCCTCCCTCTGTTGTAGTCTATCAGGTAAATTAGGTAAGGAAAAATAACAGCAAGCAAGGACACACATCGGTGATGCCAGGTTTTTCATTAAAAAGTTTTAAGTTGGGGCAATGACTCTCTTCATCTTCCACCCTCCATGGGAAAGCACAGCACACATGCCTCTCCTGTAGGGAGCCTGAGAACAAAATGGCTGTTGTCTCAGCAAACCAGCCAAGATCCTAAGTATTCAGTGCATGGAAAGGTCTCCCTTTGGTAGTTGCATAGATAGACAGATGCGTGTGGTACTACTAGTACCCGCCGTGTCCTCTTTTTGTTGTGCAGGGAGCTTTGCCACCTATACCCCACCTGATGGCTCTGCAGGGACTGAGCTCCTGACTGTGGGCTGCCCCAGGGTCCCCATCCCCCAGAAGTCCAGCCTCAGGGTCCTGCAGCCAAGCTGCCTTGCATTTAATTATTTTGCCTTCCTTGGCTTGTTTTTGGCCCAAATCCCATTTGTCCTGGATCCCTGAGGAGAGCTCTGGGCTGCTCAGTTAATTGGAAGTGGCTAAAGCCATGGAAGGCAGCTATGGAGGCGGAGGGGGCATTGTTGGGTTCAATTTGCAGAGAGTGTTGAAAATGTCTTGCTTAGTTTAACAGTCATTTGCTATTAGGGTGAGATGCTTGTCTGAGTACCTGTGGGAGATTTCTGAGATGTCCCAGGGGACTGTGGAAGTGATGGCAATTATCTTCATCTGTGCTGTGTTTTATTAAATAATGGTGAGGACCTTGAGAACTGGGAAAGAGGAGAGGGGTAAGGCCGAGTGAGAGGATGTGGGAACAAGGTATATGTTGCAAAATGAAAGGGTAAGAAGCATGCTCACATGGCCAGGTATATAGAAGAGTGAATGATTAAAGGGAATGGAGGGGAAGAATAACCAGTGTGCTGGCTTAGTCTGCAACAGAAAAAGGGCAGCGACCAGGGAGGCTGGGGTTAAAAGGAAAAAGGAGATGGGGTAGCAGTGGGATGGGACTCAGTCAGGTCCCTTGCGGGAGAAAGACAGGGAGGAAAAGGCAAGACGGAAAAATGTGTGTGTGTGTGTGTGATGTGTGCATGTGTTACACAAGAGAAGAGGAGAGAAGGGGACGTGCATAATGTCTGTGGTAATTGGCTCTGCCGGGAGGAGGGAAGGGGCTGGAGCCGACAGAACGCATATGTGCTGGTGAGGCAGTTCCCTGTCCTGGAGTCCAGGAAGGCTGCAGCATTTAGGTTTATGCTGATGACACATCTTTCCACTTGGGCAAATGGACGGATTCCCTCTCTAAATCACTCCAACGTGATTTTAATAGCAGGCAGAGGTGGCTTTTGGATAATAAATGGGTACTAAACCCTAAAGAGATGCAGGCTGTGTCATACAGAACAGATGGTAAATTAAAAAGAATGGAAGCCCGTGACTTCGCTTAGCTCTGCTCCAAGCCAGGGAGCTCTCACTCTTGTTATGCTAAGTATTTAGTATTTACACTGCAAGGTTGCTACCTCGTCTACCCTGACTTGGAAGATCACAATTATGTATAATAGCAGCGAGATCACACTGATTAGAGAGGTGGCAGGAATGGCAAGGCTGGATGATTGTGATGATAATCATCATTCTTATTAGCGATCATCAATAATTAATAATTGCATTGTTTATTCTTCATCAGTGGCGGCAAAGACACCCAGACATGCCAAAAGGTTTAAAAATCAGCTTGCTTTGTTTTGTTTACTGACAGAAAAAGTCTTCCTTTGCATTTGCTTTTTACTTGGGGTTGCCAGGGCCCTGGGTCCTTGTTCACATTCCAGAGGGTATTTCAACCAGTGCTTAGTGCCCTTTGGCTACAACGGGATGAAAGCATGTGTTAAGGGCTAAGCACATACTTAAACACAATGCAGAGCAGAGACTGAAGCGAGCTTGCCTTTGGAGTCATGGGAGCACCGGGGCCAGAAAATGTATTAATAGACAGCGACAGACCAGAAGTGAAGCAGCAGTAGAAACCCTTCCTGCGAACGCCACGGAGTGCAAGGTGGTCCTCTGAGGATGCTGGGGTGGTTCAGACCCAGCTGCTACCGCCCGCTTTCCCCTGCCTTCTCCCCGCTCTCAGAGCTAGGCTGACCCCTCAGGTGTCCCAAGCTGAGGTGCTGCAGGAGGCAGCGCAGGAGGGTCAGCAGAGGCACCCCTCCAGCTGGGATGTGCATCCTGACGGCAGCCGGTCCCTCTGGAGGGGAACAGCAAACAAGCTATTGGACTAGCTCTAGGTTTGACAGTGGTACTGCAGAGACTGTAATGCGATTGTCACGGTGTCAGTGCGAAAGAGTGCATATTCATAAGCAAAATGTGTGTCATGGTACTTCTTGGGCTATTTCACGGCCCTGTGAACTGGGATAACTGGGATTGTGTGACAAAATCTAGCAAGGGATCTCAATAAGAAAGCATGGAAATGCATGAGCCTAAGAAATCATTGCTTTAAACACAAAAGCAGCCAGATAAGGCAACACTGTTATTGCTTCTCTGTCTGACGTACATGAGCGGGAGCAAATCCTAAAAGCAGCTGAAACCATAAAGGCAATCACTTACAAGGCCATAAAATATTGATCTTCCCCCATCTGAGCCCTGTCAGGCTGGCATATTGGAAGATGTTTGTACCTTTTAAACAGGTGTATGATGAAGAAAGAGTGAAGACAGCACTATTAACCTAGAATGTTGCTTGGAAGATCTAAGAAAAAAATCCTTCATCTAGGACCTGAGTTCTGTTACAGCTTTGCTGGAAAGGAGCTTTAAAGCCAAGTGCTCCTGGCTCTGCTGAGCTCTCAGAGGGGGAGGAAAAGGAGGAAGATGAGTGCATTTATGTTTTGACTGGAGTTCTACATAAAAGGCATTTTAAACCTTAACTTCCCTATTGTACAGCCTCCTAGTCCCCACTAATTTAGGGCAGTAATCTCGAATTTGCCCACTGAATGGCAGATACATAAACCCACATACAGTTAAACTATCAGAGGAGCCTATGAATACTAGGAGGAGGAACTGGAAAAAAGAATAACTTAGACTAAATGTCTTTTTTTTAAGAAGCATTTTTAATTCTTTGCCCCCACAATTTATGCACTTCTTTTAAACTTTGGTGACTGTTTAATAGGTATATGTTTTTAAAATAAAATAATCTTCCTAATGCAAAATTTCCTTTAATAGTTTGAGGGGAAAAAAATCCCAATAGGTGAAGGAATCCCTGATGCTTAAGCCAAGTTATTAGTTTCATATATATTTTTTAATGATGAAGATACTAGCCACTGGTAGTGGTCAGCTAAGAAGAGATCTTCAGTGTATTCAGCACCACATAAATGTGGAGAGCAGATGTTCATTCCCCTATAAGCTCATCATCCAAACAGACGAGACATTCAGAGTGTGAAATGGATCACTCACACACACTACACTAAAGTGAGAGATCCAGGCACACTTGCAGGAAGCTGAGCGTCCGACTAACCTGCTAATGGAATAGTACAGTCTTATAGGATGATTGATGAAATTGGAATATAATTATATGCTTGTTTATTATGTCACCACAACCACCACTATAAAAAGACCAAGTTTTTAAACAGCAAAAGACTAGGAATGGTCCAATGGGTGGAAAAGAAAGTACAGCAACAAAGAGAAAAAAAAACCCAACCAAGCAGAAAACCAAAAAACAAACACCTTGAAAGTAGGAACATTTGGGTTTTGTGTAGGCTTATATTGTAGGGAGGTTGATAGGAGCTCAACTACACAAAATGATTTTGATTTGCTGGTGTTTGCATTCATAATTTTCCACAATTTAGATTTACCAGTTTTCATGAAAACAGTTAAAGCAAAACCATACTTTCTCACCAAGAAACAATTTCAATAGGTTTTCTACTAGTAGGAAATGCTAAGTTCAACAGTGAAAACAGATTCATTGAATAGATGAGAGGGGTCCAAAGAAAAGAGAGGACACAAATATAAAAAATAAAATGGAATAAAGTCCAAAACTAGAAAACAACAAGAAGGTTCTAATCTTCAACTTTAAACTTTCCAGAACTCCTGAATAATTTAGCAAGCTGTTCCTACCAGCCCTGACATCTAGACCTTTAGGAAGGTACCCTTGGTTATATGGAAGTAGCCAGCAGCTAGTATTCAGCATCTCAGAAGAGCAGACTAATACAGATGTTTCAGTGCAGACTGAAGCACCTCACCGTGGTTTTAAATCCTATCTGTGGACCTCTAAAAATTGCCTAGTAGTGGTACAGATCCCTTTATCATCAAATTAGTTTTGGAGATATTAGAGTGACTTTTCTTTACCTTTTGTGTTTCCCTTCAACATAGCCCATAAGCCATTAGCAGGGCTGAATAAGTTGAAAACCACTGCATTAGATAACTGTGCTTGAATATGGCTTTTCAAGGCTGGTTCTGCACAGGAGTGACAACTTCCAGCTTTAGCAGTGCACATGTTGCCTGAGAGGTTACCTCCCAAGGTCTGTTTGTAGAGACAGACTGCTGTGTTGGTGGAGCAAGATGTTCGTCAAAGCCAGGGAGAGTGTTAGAGTCAGCTGAGAAGGTTGAAAAGGCAACGCCTTTAATGATTAGAAGTATTTTTGGGTTGTAACAGCACTCAAGATTTTCTGAACTTTCCTAACATATTTTTTCCCCTGAGGCTGTTAAAAATATATCTCTCCTTTTAAGATTATGACAGAGGTGTACAGATAGCTCTGTGAAGAATTTTTTTTTTCAAATTTTCAACTTTCAGTGTCATTTCAAATTTCAGAAAATAAGTGTGGAAAACAGCCTGATGACAGCTTTGTGACATCCACCCCTCTACCTCCATGTGCCTTTTATCCAACAGGAAAACAAAATATTCAGTTAAGGAAGACTGAAAAAATTAAAATGTGTGATCACCCTTTTCCCTCCATCCGCTTCTCAACCACCTACATTTATGATTTGTGTACTGACTGGAATTTTGTCACCTTTTTTTCACTTCATATAGGTCTTAATCCCAGACTGTTTTGTTGTCGCCTGCTGTACATGTGACCCTTTAAGCTAGGATGCAGGGTGGAGGGGATGGGAGTGCTGGCAGCATGGGACACAAGAATGAAAAGGCCATTGCATGAAGCTGCACGAAGATATGGCTGGGTGCCGTTCAAGCAGATGAGTGCTCAGCACAGCACTCACTCACCTGTGCCACAAACCCAACCAAGCCCTTAGATGGGCCCCTTTTTTTTGGGGTGGGGGAGAGGTCGTGGTCCTGCACTGCAAAGGAATCTTTTGACATTGCTTTGGGGAAAACATGAGGCAGAAGTCAGTTGGATGAGGTCTGGACTTCATAGGTGAAACTTTATCTCACAAACTCCATCTCGTCTCCTACCTGTCTCCCGCAGAGCACTGAAACTCAGACACCAGCCCCATTAAAATAAGGATGAGTGTCTGTTACATTACAAGCAGACTTGATTAGTGACAATGGTATTTTCACACCAGCAACAGCAAGTTCAAGGCAACTGCTGTGCACGTTAAAGCGAACACAGCTTTGCAGCGGTGTTCAAGAGCATAGAAAGCACACTGCCATCTGTGCTTAATTACATTTGTATGGGGTCTCACTCTTCAAGTCATTTTGGAAAGTCCAGTACTATTGATTTCATAAAAGTTACATAAATCTGACTGCCAATGCTGTTATTAAATTTCACTAGCCATTTCGCTGGGGGACCTTGAGATCTCTCTCTTCCCAGCTGCTGGTACTGGAATATACAGGGACATTTCTGTGATTTTATTTGAGGTACACCTCAGTGGGCCATTTTTAGGCTCGAGTTAGAGTGACTGCAAGGCAATTAGGATAGACAAACATAGCTGTTCTCAGCACATGCAGAAGAAGGGAACTAATCTCAGTCAAAATAAAGGGGAATTTTGCTGTCTGAGAGACAGAAGAGGTGCCCTGGCTTTGCTGAATTGCATCAGACATCCCAGCTGTATTGATCTGGTCAGATGGCTGCCCTATGCTTTGAGCTGTAATCTGCCAGATTTCTGTACAAATGGCTGCTGTGGCTGTTATAAAGAATTGCTACAGATGCAGCTGATCTGTGCAGATTGGTCTACATATGCACAGGAGAACTGGTGTGCAATGGATAGGACCTACTGCTTTTGCATCTGCCAGTATCTCATCTACCAGCATGCTTGGTCACTGGCTATCCTGATTGGTTAGTGATGTGGTTCTGCAAAGGGGATGAGATCATATAGTAGTATTTTGCTTCTTTTTGGCTGGTTCATGAAGACTGGAAACTTGGCTGTCTCTAAGATACTCAATGTTCATTTGGTCACACCAGACCCATTCAGCGGCCATGATTTAGATGTAGCATCTTCAACTCCGGTGTCAGCAGCTGTGCACGACCTCCACTGTCATCTGCTGGTGTTTGTTCTTGCAGATTCAGTGGTCGTGTACAGATTTATAACAAGAGAAATACTGGGGGCTTTTTGCACTCTACTTCTGGTTTGAGAGCTTTGTTGATGATCCTGAATTGCCTTCTGAAGCTTTTCCTTATAGCCTTATCAGCTAAAAACCTCCGTGTTTTTTTCATATGTGTCTGTTGCAGGCAAAACAGTGTCAGATCAGGGAATTTCACTGAATTTGGTTTATTTCCAATTAACATAAACTTTTCTTTACTGATTTGGTTATCAGAAAACAAAGATGTCTCAGATAGTTAAACACCAAGGGAAGCCCCTTTTTCCCCATTCCTCAGGCTCAGCTTCAGTCCAACACCTCTCTCCCATGAGCCCCCCTCCCTCCATATTCACTGCGTTTTACACTCAGTCCCTGCCAGTCCCTTGGGTGAGGAGATGGGCAGGGCAGGAGGTCACTTTATTGCTGTCACTCCCATTGTTTGTTCTTTTCTTCTCCTGCTCTTCCCTTCTCACTAATACCCTGTAGTATATATATCCCAGCCTCGTTCATCCATGGGCTGCAGTCCCTTCAGGGGTGTCCCTGCTCCAGTGTGGGTCCCCCACAGGCACAGTCCCTTCCCAGCATGGAGTTCCTCCCTTCAAGAGCTGTTCCCAGCCCTGTCCCCTTCCACATGCCTCCTCCTGTATCTGCTGCTCTGTCCCTTCCTGTGTCTTCTTTTGTGCATCCTCACATATCCTCCTGCATATCTTCTTGTTTCTTCTCTCTTGTGGCCCCACATGTGCCCTCCAGAGTCCCCCATGCCAGTGGTGCCACCCTCCCCTAAGCCTGCTGCAGCAGCAGGGCCAGGGCCCTCTGCCTGCGTGTGGCATTGGTGTGTGGTGGGTTGGTGCCACCCATTAAGGAGCTAGACTGGACCAACTGGGACCAGCATGGGGCAGCCCCTCACCTCTCCTGCACAGGGCACCTTGTGCCCCCACCACCACTACCAAAACCCTGAGAGTGACACGCAAGACAGTGGCCCTTTACAGGGATCAGAGAAGAGACTCCTGTGCTCAGGTGATCCCATGGGGCAGGGCTTTGGGAGGAGAAGAAATCTCACATTATATGGTGCGAGGCTTAGGCTACTCTCCCAAGAGTGGCTGTGGGCCAGAGCAAGGGGGACCATGCCTCAGGCATCAGAGGGGTCGCTGCTGCTTTCTGCATGGGGATGTCAGTGAGAGGAGTCACAGGCAGACTTTCGATGGATGTGCCCCCCACCCCAAGGCACCTTTTTTCCTCTATCTGTGTGTATCCTGGCCTTCCTGCACGTGGGGGTATTCAGAGAGAGGGATCAGAGGGAATTTCCACCTTGTAAAATTAATCAATTTTCTTCCCCAAAAGAAGGCAAAGTTGCCAAGTTTTCAGTACTGGAGAAGTCTAACGGGAAGAGTGTTGGATAGGAAGTCACCACAAGCCCAGGTCTGCTCCCAGCTTTGTCGCTGGCTTGCTAAATCCAGCACTTCAACTTCAAAATGCTTCCTTTTCTTAGGCACCCCAGACTGTGCCTGTTACGGTGTGTTTATTCTGGAAGCTGTGCAGAACAAGGTCTGCCTCTCACTGCATGTGTGACACTCGGCACAACAGGGACCTGGTCCCTGCTGAAGCCTTGAGGCACGACAGTAACACAAATAATAAATAATAATACCATTAGCAAGAGAACATACATATTTATATGAAAATGTACTGATGCAAAGCACTGTTGATTGACAAGCAGTGCTCAGCACACACACAGTGACGGGTTTACATTATATCTGTGGCCATAGCTTTATACACAAAGCGCAGCCCATAAATAAAACTGGAGATGATCTCTGCCAATGGCACTGGCATCCTCACTCATTGCTCTCACAGGGTGTCACACCAATAGCTTCTCACCAACACATGGCCCCAGGGCCACCTGGCCTGAACAAGGGGCAGGTAGAAGGAGAATCAGGACAGGACCCTTTCTCTCCTGTGCATTTGACTTCACCATGCAAGGTCTGGGACTGCCCCCTGATGTGATGCCTAAGTAAATATGACAATTCAGTGGGGAACAGCCCTTCCTCTCCCCTCCTTTCTTCTCCTCTCCTTGTCTCCTGTCCTCCTGTCCTCAGTCTGTGCAGCAGAGATGGCAATGCTGTGCTCCACACTCAAGATAAATGCAGCACAGTGTGTTTTCCCATGGCATCTGGCATTGTGTGCAGACCTATTCCCCACCAATTTAAACCCTCTTGCTCTAGCTGGGTACCCCCCAGCTCAGGGCCAGGAACCTGGGCACCGGTGCAGAGGAAGCTCTGAAGAACACACACCAGCACCCGGCCATGCTGAGAGATCTTCCACACTGGTGGTAGAGTCTCCCTGAGTCATCGACATGGAGCGTGCTTCAAGCAGCTCCGCATAAACACCGCCTTCAGACAGTGAAGGGAAATATTTTAACTCACCCACATCCCATAAATGCAACTACAGATCTTTTGATGGCAGCAACAGAACTGTCATCACCTCAATAAATAGACAGGGTGTCACTTGTTTTTCCCTTATTTCTTCCCCATAACCATCTTCCATGTAACATGGGGGTATGTCAGGTAAATCTGTGCCTTTTCCCCCTCTCCGGGAAGTGTGTGTACGTGGTGGGGGAGGCAGTCCGCCCATGCACAGACGTCTCCTTGGCTCCTGTTGGCTTCTAAGGGAGATTCACATAGGCAGGGGAGCAATCGGGTCCCAGATGCTCAAGAGAAAACAGCAGAGTAATTCTCCACTGCTGCTTCAAAAAGACATTAGGAAAGAGAGAAATGCATAACTGAAAGGTGCTGAATAATTTGGGGAAATGGGGTCACGCCCACCCACCCATTTGTAGAGCTTAGAGATCTGTATAAAGATGCAAATGAATACATCTGTTGTGTCATTAGATGCAACTGCAGCAACCTAGATGAAAGGGAAAAGGAGTGAGGGAGTGAGGGAGAAGTGCTGACTGGTAATATAACCACAAAGTTGTCTTCTGTGATGAGGATCTGCCAAGTGCAAAGCCCTAGGCTAGTACTCTGGGTCCTGGTTCAGCACCCATTTATTCTTTCTCTCCTTCCCTGCTGCTTCTCATAGTTTCAGGGCCTGGCACGCAGCACTGTGCAGCAACCAGAGTCCCTTGTGCGCTTCCTATGAAGGCTATGAGAGCTGATGGATGTGGAGCCAGTGGTTTAATCCCCTCTTTCACCTCCCTGTGGAGCCTGGCTACCTCAGCTGGCATTTTGCAGGGAAGGTAGAGGACAGGACAGAGGCACCTGCACCTCTGACGGACAGCAGCCCTCCACTGCTGGAAGCACCTCTGCCTTTGGGAAGGGACGGGGGACGAGGTCAAGTGACAGCGCGTGTGCACAGGCTGCTGTGAGTAATTGAATGTGGGAGTGATCCTGACAGCATCTCTGGCCTTGCTTGCTGCCTGGGCGTGAGTCAGCTGTGATGCCAGGGTCTGAAAAGACACTTCAGAAATGTCACAGCTAGAAGGGACTGTTAGTGTGACACCCAGCATCAGGCTGGCACTGCCGCCCAGCCGCACTGGCTCAGCAAGGGGAGGGGGCAGACACTTCCCCCACTCCCTCAGCAAAGCAGGTAACACTCCCCTGACCACCTCCTTCCCCTCCCCACCATCCTCACCTCAAATCCCTGCCAGAGAGCAGAGGTCCTCCCACCTGCAAGTGCTCCAGACTCCCTCTATCCTGCTGGTATTCCCTGTCCAGGGACACACCATGGTGACAGGTGGGAAGAAGGTTGCTATTTACCGGAGCCCCACTCTGGCTCCTGCAGCTTGCTGTGCCCCTCTGTGGCAAGGTTTTGTACAGCCCTGGCATTATAATCTCTCTTCTCCTCCTGAGGGGCGTCCACAAGATCGCTGCAGTGGACACAGGCTCTGAGACCCTTTCTCCTGGCTTGCTGGGGCTGGAGCTTTTGTCACTAAGTTCAGCGCTGGTATCTGATTTCCCTCCATACCTATGGTTGCCAGAAGGGAGCTGGCTGGGCAGTTGCATTTGCCCTCAGATTCCCTCATTGTGGATCTGCTTGCTTATTTGCTTTTCCTTTTCAGGGCTACCTAAGAACATAAATGAGGAATGCCCCAGCTTTGGCAAAATGACTTTTATGTACAAATGTTTTCTCTCAGGGCAAGTGCAGAGGGAAAAGCACAGATCCATAGAAAACCAGTAAAAAACTACATGCAGCATTCATCCCTGCAGTGTAAGCGCTGCTCTGGAAAGCCCTTTGCATTTGGTCAGGTTCCTTTTCAGGTCCTTCTTGCCTCCTACCTGCCCAGTCTGGGCTTCTGGTGGCTGCAAGGGACATGGCAAGTGTAATACTTGTCCTTTTATGACTTCGGCTGTTCTTTTTATTGTCTATACAAAGGAAAGTGGATTAAATATAGAGTGATCTTTAGGTTCCCATATAACTATTCTGAACATCAATCTTCTAGTTAATACTGGTTGTTTCCATTTCTCCCTTTTTTCTCCCAACATGGTACATAAGCATTCTGAATTTCACACTACCTCCCTCACTGCTCAGTCTTACTGCATTTTTCTCCCTAGTCATCTTCTTATGTGACTGTGCCGCAGTGGCTTCTGAGGCCTCTCATAAACTTTGCTGAAAGAGGTCCCAATTCTCATTAATACATAAATGAGTATTTATACAAATATATACATACATGTTGTATGCTCTCTCCTAATAAATTTTACTTTTGACATTTGGGAAGTTAGCCTTTTCAGAGGGCCAAGTATATATATTTATATATATTATTGCTTGGCACCGTACTCCCTGAGCTCATATTCAGTGTAATCAAATCATGATCACTGGTCCCTGTAGCTGCTTCCAGGGGTTGACAGCTTCTGCTGCAACAGGTTTGAATGAGCATCCAGTGAATATAACCTTTTATTAACTCTATCTGCCAGGTGATCAGTTGGACGGGCATGTGCGAGCCCATTTGTGGGTGTGTGTTATGTGTGTGCAGGTGCAGGGATGCGCACAAATGCTAAAGCAATCCTTTTTCCTACCATTTTTGTACCTGTTTATGCTGTTAATACTGTCCAACAGTTTATGCAGGTGCATATGCCTGCTTTTCCCAGTGACATTTCTCTGCACTGTTATTAACTAGTCATACACTAATCATGCAGTTAAGCATGGATCATTGAATAGTTTCTCATGCCAATTTGCAGTCCAGGAGCTTATCATTCTTTTAAGTTATTTATAATTGTCCTCAATGTTTGTCTCTCTTTATTTATGGCTCCCAGGCTGCTTCCTATCAAGCCTGCACATATCAGTGCAATGTGTTCTTGAATACATTCAGTAAGTCTGAATTTTTTTACTTTATACTGATTTCCACATCTGTTTACCTCAGCCTGCACCCCTCATTGACTTGAGACCTACCCTCCAGAGTCAACGAACAGCTTCCAGACCAGCATCTCATTCTTCTTCATCCTTCCTAATGAGAAAAACAGTAGACTTTTACCTCAACCTGAATGTAATATTTTCAGAGCAGAAAATTATCATCTCTACACTTCAGAAGCATCAGTGATGTTTCCTGTTGACTGCATAAAACCTCTAGCATCTTTTCGAACTGGACTCCTTCCATTATAACTGTATTTTGTATTTCCATATGCTACAGAGATGAGCAGAATCATTATTAAATCATTAATTTAGTGGTGTCTGAAAGACCTCAACAGTCACCCTCTGAAAGGTTTTACTAGGAAATGTAAGGATCAGTCTCTGCTCTGAAGAATCGAGTAACTGAAAAACACAGTGGCATCTTTAATGCAGAGCATCACCCCTATGCCTTTACTCACTCTGTTTTTCCTTAAACATTTGTAACTACACTGTTAAAAATTCCAAGTAATGTGACTAATCCCCACAGGTTTCGGCAATGACAATAATATCAAATTTCTTCTCATCAATAGGAATTTCCATTTCCAGCTTGCTTGTTCCCCTGATGTCTAGGACTGCTGTATAAGTAATAGGAAAATCTCTTTTCTTCACAACTTTAGCACAGCAGCTCAATTTGTTTGCAGCATGCTGAGCTTGAGTTTGTATTGCATTTGCCTTCTTAGCACCTTCCCTTCGTGTCATTAGTCAAGCGACCGCCTGGCTGCTCCAGCTTGTTTCTGACAGAACGGAGTAGCTTTGAGATGGAGGCCATTCTGCTCATACGTGGTTGCATATATATATAAAAGACTGAAGGCAGCATTATGAAACCTCCAGCAACTTGACTACACATTGCAGCCACTTATTTTCCACTGACACCAGAACACTCTTTTTTCCTACTCACCAGCTGGCGAGAAGTGTCAAGTGACAATGCCAGCAGATCGCAGGAGGAATTGCTGCCTTCAGACACCAGACTTCATTAGCATGAGGACAACTGCATCAACCCTGTGCTACTGCCCTTGAAGGTACTTACACCTCGAGTACCCCTGTTCCTCAGCTCATTCCTCAGTAGCTGGCAAGAGGTGGGGGAAAGGATGCACATAAACCTCTGAGTAATCAGCGTTGCAACAGAGGATCTGCCGAATCAGATATTGTCTGGAAATTTCTTCCTCAGCAGTAACACCTTGCATGCCAAGTAATCGTACAGACCGACTAGCACTCCTCCTCTTCCTCGTCCTTCTTCTTCTCCATCGCACTCACAGCCACTGTGCTGATCTGCCCGTTTGTCACCCGTTGTGTTGACACAGTGCTGGGACAAAGCAGCAGCACAGGAACCTTTGCTGCCTGGTCTGGGCAGCCAAGAAAATTTATATCCTCTTTAGAGGAGACTGACATAAACTGAAATTTGATGACCACACGGGAAAAAAAAAAGGGTTTCTCTTGGTAGCCCTGGAGTGGAAGTGGGTGATTATCAAATGGAGACCAATTCAATAAAGCTTCAATTTAAGAAATTACTTGAATATGTAGTTTCCTTTAAACATGTCTTTAAGACGTTTCTTGTCTGGCAAAGGATGTAAATACAGGCAGCCTCTAGCATATGCTGAGGTACTCTGAGGTAGCGACCTCAACTGTGTAAAAAAATGGTTGCCATAGCGTAGAGGAAAATGATGACATAAAGCATTTCTCCTGGGCTGCCTGGCACTAATGACTTTAATACAGAGAGTTGAACAAACTTATGTGGCAGCAGTGACTGTGAAGGAGGGCTTTTAACTTGCCTACAATAACTACCTTGCTAGGAGCTGAGTGTTTCAGTCAGTGTGATGAATAGTGAATAGGAGCCATAGCAAGGGCAGTGCGTGGAGGCAGTGTGGAAAGTGGTCCTGGATGGGGCAGGGTGCAGGACATAGCTGTAGAAGAGCATCTCTGGCAGCAGTACAGTGATGTGGTGAAGCATGCACTTAATCCCTAAAGCTTGCAGCAAAAAGCTTGGCTGCACAGGGAAGGAACCGCCAAATCAGGTCTTGGAATACAGAAGTGATACAGGTAAAGGTGTGTGCATGAGTGCTTGTTTCCCCCAAGAAATGTACACATGGGAAATGGTTTGGGGGGTGCTGGCAAAGGGCCCACAAGCTCAAATAAATCCATAGCAGATTCAAGCCATACAGGAGTCTAATTATGAAATACTGTGATGGTGGTATGGGTGGGCAACCTAACACTGCCTGTACCACAGTTGTTCTTGTGCACTAGCAGGCAGTGACATAAGAAGCAGCACAGTTACAGGAAGCAGCACTTACAGAGCTGATAGAGGGCTGTATGCAGAAACTCCCTTGCTTTGTGTCTCTGCATCCATCCCAGGCTGATGTTCCAGCGCCTGTAGGTCTCCTCCTGCAATCAGTCTCAGTACTGTTCACCAGACTGAGCCATACTTCCAATTATATTTATAGGCCTATTAGTAAAACTGGTGATCTATTCATAGACAAGCCATGAACACAAGAAGAGAGACAAACAGCCAATAAATTGCCTGCAAGAAGTAAACTGTGCCATCAGCAAAATTTTGTATCTCTGTTGTTCTCCTCTTTCTCTTAGATCGTTAATAAACATATTGAACATCCCTGGTCCCAATGCTGATCCCTGGAGCATCTTGCTATTAACCTCCTTTCATGCAGAGAATTGGATGCTTATTCCTTTCCTTTGTTTCTTACCTCTTATCTAGATTTTAATCCATGTCAGGACTTTGCCTCCCACCCTACGGGCAACAAATTTCTTTAATAGCCTCTTGTGAAAGATTTTATCAAAAGGCTTTTGAAAAGTTTAAATAAATTATATCCCCCCTCCACCCCTTCTCCTCAGTCCAGTATTTCATTAACTCTTCCTCAGAATCCTAATAGGCTAGAGAAGCACAAGTCACACTTACAGAAACTGGCAGACAGGTTTATCTCTATCACGTTAGACTTGTCTAGAAGCTTTCTAACTCTATCTTTAATGATTTTTTTCAGTGTTTTCTCCTTGTTCTGAGGTAAGGCCCTCCGTTTTATAATTGGATCATCTTTAGCTTCTTTGTAAAACACTGTTAACAATAATCACCCCGCTCCCAGCCCCTCAGTCCCACAGGCGTTTGTACAAAAAGTTGTTTGAATCAGCCACTGCCTGCTTTGGTTAATACCTCAACTACTCTGAACTCCCATTCCTTGGGCATTCGCAGATGCTTATCATCCACTTCGAAGTTCACATCTTTATCTGCTGCAACATCTTCTCAAGCCTCTGACCCTTCTTAGCCTGGGACTTTCACAAACATCCAAGAGTTACCCTCTCCTCTTACTCTTTTCCTCACCTCTCCAGGTGAAAAAGCCCAGAGGAGAGAAATTAATTGGTTTCCATGTGCCTGGTCCCACTCCAGCTATGGATGAAGTGTCAAGTTGCAGCAAGTGGTTGGGTTTGGTAAACTGGTGTTGGCTCTTCAACCTTTTCAGCTACCCAAACAGTCTGTGCTGTTGCCACCTCAGCCCTCCCACTTCAGCCTTCTGGTTAGCCAGGCAGTCCTAAAGACAATATTTATGGCCATTATCCACTTGCCTGTCTTTGCAAGGCAGCAACTTTCAGCCACCTTGTTTGAGAGAACTGATGGGCAGAGCTCTTTTAGTGCTGGGCACACAAAACAACACGCACCCAGAGGGAGAGCTGATTTCCACCAGTGTGAGAGAAGTTGACATCCCCAAAGTACCTTTGGGCATGGCCGAGGGGGATGTTTTGCTTCTCCCCGCATACAGACAGCTCTCCTGCTGCAACGAGGTGTTTTCAGTTCCAAAGTGCAAGCGATTCACCCGGCCCCCAGGCAGAAGAACATGTGGCAAAGCTGTGGCTGTCACAAGAGAGGAAAATAAGGCCTGCAAAATGTCCATTTGGTGTTACAGACACAAAGGTCTCTCTGCTGACCCTCACAGCTGCTGCACACATGCCCAGCAGCAGCTTAGCATACTGCTCTGTAGCATTAGGCCCAAAGGCTGGCTTATGCAATGAATGATGCGTATAGCTCTCCGCTATGTACAGGGACTGAATTAAAGCCTGGAAGACACTACAGGTTACAGCAGGCCCTGGATCAGGCCCAGGAGCAAGCGTAGCTGAATATCTCAAGCCTACCTTTGTTTCATCAAACCAGGACCTCTTTGTCCTTCCCCCCCCCCCCCACCTCCCCCGGAGCCTGCTACTCACCTGGCACCTCCCAGGTGCTGTGCCCCCTACCTCTGAAGGCTACCCTCCTACAGGGCTGTCATGCTTGAGCTGCTTTGGACAGGAAGGTGCATGTTGCCCTGGTACAGATGGACAAGCTGATGCACATCAGCTAGTGCAAGGCAATGTGCTCCTGAGGGGGCATTGGCTCCTGGTTCTTACCCTTGTTCATTTCGTTTCTATGCAAGTTATCTCTAACAAGCTTCTTCCACAACACTAAAATGTGACGCAGTCTAAAAACGAGTTGATACTTTTGGAAAGTAGGCAACATTTGGCCTCCTCTTGGGCAACACACGGTGCTCTAACCACAGCCGCTATCCCTACTGTGTCATCTTCACCTCCTTCATAGGCAGAAACCATCACACCAAGCAGAAGCTGGAATCACAGAGGAGACTAAGGAGCTCTGCGAGAGGAATCTCCTCACATCCCCACTCTTACAGAGCTGCAGTGTCAGTCTGAGGAGGCTGTTTTACTTGAACAGCCGAGGAAACTTTTTATGTACCCCGAATGCCTCCCTGGGGTGAGCCAGCTGACGGCTCACCATGCTTACATCTTGCGCATTGTTACGAAGGCTGCCTCTGCGGGACAGCTCCTGTGCTGTGGGAGGGATGGCTCCCTGCTCTGAGCTCTCCTTTGTAACCAGCTCTTGTCTTCTTACTCAGCAGAACTGCACCATTTTGCTCCCAGGGGGATGTCAGGTGCCCACAGAGTTTGGGCATGGATTTGCCACGGTATGATTTGTTCAGCAAAGCTCCTTATACCCTCCTTAATCTCCATTTTATATCTCCCCTGCTGTACTTTACAATCTCTTATATTACTATAATTTGGACTGGATTTCCATATTTTAGAAAATGCCTCAATAAATGACTATATCTTTCCTTTTATCCATGGTGTTACTTCTCAGCATTACCTCCCACCTGTGGGGAGAATGTATATGCATCATATGGAATTATGTTGTGGCTGTAGTAAATGACCTCATATCATCTGGCTGTTCCCCACTCTCCTATGCATGTCGAGTGTAAATTGGCATTAGAGATACAACTATAGTGTTCCTTCCTGCAAGCCCTGAGGCCACTCTCAAACCTGACTAGCTTGCTGTACCTACAGGGATCTCTTGCACATCTTCTAATGAGGCCAGAGCATGGCCTCCAGGCCTTGGGTGCTTGCACATATCCATTACCACGCTGCCAGGGTTTCTTGCTGTCCCAGAGGCTCTGTGTGAAGAGCCAGGGTGGACAGACACCACAGGCAGTGCTCACAAATTCCCTGGGGGCTGCTTTTCCATTACAATCATGAATCCCCAGGATCCAAGACTCAGAACCTGTGCTGCTCCTGTGTTTTTTACGCCTTGAAGTTTCACATATTTCCTGTTCCACATGAGTCATTAGGAAGAGTTATTGACAAACAGGAGCTGTTCAAAGGAGAGCAACTGAAATGATCAAGGGAGTGGAGGAATTGATTTAGAAAGAAAGATTAAAAGGATAAAGTCTGGAGAGATTGGTTAAACAGCAACTACTGTGAGCATGATAACCTACACACACTTAAAAAGTATTTCAGAAACAGGAAAACACTAGTAGCATGATACATAGGGAGACAAGTGGAAACAGGCAGAAATCGAGAGTAACTTGAATTTTCCCTTTGAGATTAGCCTTCAAACAATAGGAAAGGAAATGCTCACTGTCATTACCCTAACCTGATGGCAGCATGTAAGAAACCCAAGTGGTCTCAATTTTATAAACCCTAGGACAAAAAACACTAGTAAATGCAACATAAGGTGAGATGTCCAGAGATGTCACTGGGTCAGGGAATGGTGTGGACATCCTGGTGAGGAGGCAGCTTTGAGAGAAACTGTGGGCAAAGCAGCACTCTTTCCAGAGCCCCATCCAACCCAGGGAAGCCCACCTTAGACAGCAGACCTTGCAACATACCTCCCTGGGAGTCTGCTCTCCTCAGTTTGCAAGTGAAACAGCTTGCAGATGAGTCTGAGACTTCTCCTCTCAGGTCCACATGCATGGCTAAGGTTCCTGCAATCCCCACTCACCATCTGATCCATGAGCTTTGATCTGCTACAGTCATTTGGTAGTTTTAAACTTGACTACATCACATACCAGAGCATACAGCTGAGCAAGCCTGACCAGGTGCTTAGCAAGTGTAAATTGGTGCAAATGTCTATTTATATCAGCTGAGGCTGTGCACCACTCTTTATAATGAACCATGTGTCCATTGTATGTTCATAGGCTTATGGAGCTGAAGGCTAAAGGCACTACTAGATTGACTGTTTTGACCTTCCAAGTACCACAAGCCATTAATTTTCATCCAGTTACCCCTGGATTGACCCAATAACTTGCTTTTGACTAAAACATAATATGTGTTTAGCTAAAATGTAACTCTTTGAATGAGGTCTGTTGTTGACCTCAAGACATTCAAAGATGGGTAATCCTCTCCTTCCAGTGTGAGTTTCTTGCTGTGGCTAATCACCTTTGCTCTTTTTTAAAAAGCATGCAGTTTCCATTTGAACCTGCCCTGCTCCATCAGGTGTTATCTGCTATTGAGGTCACAGTTTGTTCATGCTCAAGCCACAATGTCCAATAATTTGTAATCATTTTCATGTTTGCTCAGAGTTTTCAGGCAGAACTATTTTGCGGTGTGGGTTGAAAATAGTTTATTGTGAGAGTCACAGAGTATTTGATATTCTCCATGAAAACCATTGTATGTTAAAAGCATGTGTATATTCCTTGACTTAGATGAGATCAACTAATCAATCAACCTGTTTGTCTGATCAATCATAGTATCTCACTTACTTGAATATTTAAACACCTCACTGTGATATCAGTAGCAACAGCAAAGTCCCTGATGGGTTTATACTGTGGCATGCTTGTCTTTGGGAAAGTAGTTTCTCTGTTCACACATTTCCTTGAATTTCTTCTTGTGGTTGTACGGGAGACAGTATCTGTGGTAGAGGGACCTGTGGTCTGAATCAGCACAGCTGCTTTTGTAACCAAAACTCTGCTTAAGAAAGGATGTGGAAGGCTTTTGCTTGCTATCAGTTTTCTCCTTTCAGCTACTACGGGTTTTGGGGTACAAACACGAGCCTGAGTTTTGAGTTTCATTCTTCTAGTGGAAATGTTTTTTAATGGAGACAGTGAAGAGACCTGTAATAACAGATTCAAAATGCACTTTCTGCAAATAGTATGCAACACTGACTTAAAATTTGCCATGTCCACAAACATCCCTGCCAGTAAACTGATTTGTGAGATTGCTCATGGAAACACAGCAAAAAAGGGGAGTGAACTCAGCAGAAAGGAATTAATTAAAAATTTGTAAGAAGATTTGTGGGTCATTCCTCAGGACCTGCTAACAGATTTAAGGCAGCTTAGCAGAGAGCTGATTTGGGGGTATGGTTTCGGGTATGGTTTCACAACCCCAAGAAGTGCTCTGCAAAGGTATCTTCTCTTCCATGGCTGAGGACAGCATAGGAACCTCTCCCAGGAATCCCCTGCCTGGCTTATGGGCCAGACACCATATAATGCTTCCGACCACAACAGTTTTCTTGTTTTTTTAGGCACTTCCAGAGGCACACTGTCTGAGAGTGATCCAAATATCAGAAAACAGAAACAAAAATAACAAGCTTTCTGTCTTTTCCCCACCTCTGCCCTGCAGGGGAAAGAGCCTGATTAGCTTATAGGGTGACTTGTTTGTTTAGACTTCTGGGTGTGCTAATGAGTGGGTGTGTGGATGTGTTGTGTTTTGCACCCACTTGGGTGAGTGCAAAAAGCTCACTGATGGAGGGCTGTGTTGGGGAACTGCATTCTCCATGGAGAGGGCAGGAACTACCATGACAGTTCTCAATATTCCTGTGAGTAATTCAATACAACCAAAGCCAAGGGAAATCCTGTCTCCAGCATACGCAGACCTCATCCTCGGAGTCAACAGTCTGCTTGTTCCGGCACGGTGTAGTAACCATGGGGTTATGCAGAAAGGTGAATTTCTTCAGCAACTCAGACAAAACCTGTGGCAGGGTCGGAGTATTGGAGCAGAGACATTGAAGGTGACTGTCTTCACTGGTGGCCAGTACAAACGAGGGAGCAGCAGGGTGATGTTCTCACAGTAATCGGTGTTGCTAGGGAGACCAGAGACTGCATTTTGTCAACTGGAGCTTTTCCAGGATGTCTGCTTCTTCACTCGATATTAGCTGCAATAATCAGTCACTAATGCCTGGATCACTGTGCTGAGACCTGTGTCTGATAGGATAGGACACCATCTTCTGGCAGGTTGCAACTGGAAGTGGGAGCATTTTAATAATGAGGTTATCTGGGAGTTACATAGCAGTAAGGCATCCAAAGGGACTTCAAAGCTACAGGCGGACTTAACAGTCCACGGCTGATGCCTTCAGTGGCAGGTGGTGCTATGGAAATACATAAGTGCTTTGAAGTGTTTCGCTTCTTTTTGCAAGCATCAATTTGGTTGCCACTTTCGTGCTTTCTCCTGCCACAGCTCTTTCTTCAAAGGCTCCTTTACTGGAGGCACAGTGTGCAGCACCTCATAACAAAATATACTATTCCCTGCCTATGGAGGCATTTCCCCAAGAATAGCTGTTCTTGCAGTATAGTCCCAAACAAGTCTGGAACCTGTTTGTGCTACTTAGGTTTACTTAACTGATCAAGGATCTCTTCTTCCCTGAATTTAAGCCTTGTCTCAAAATAAGTGCACTTCGATTAAAAAAAAAAATGGAAGGATTTTTCCTATTAGTAGCACTTACTTCCCAAACAACTAACAGAAAACCTGAAACACATGAACTGCAAAATGAAATTCCATATAAAAACATGGATCTAAGGCTACAAGGGAAGATTACTGGAATTCACGTAAACAAAAATAATAATGTAAAAATATCTTTCCAGAATGATATGCTTCTCTAAAAAAAACCTTCCAAACCCATCAGTCACTAAAAGCGTAGGAAATTCAAAGTGAGTGTGAAGATATAAGAATCTCTAATAATGGTAAATACAGAATTGCACGGTGAAGCAACCTTAAGTCTGACTCCAGCAATGATTTGAGAAAAATCCGACATTCTGAGACTAACCTTGTCCATCCATTACCCACAGTGTCATCAGATCAATGGCCACAAAACTAGAATGCTTTATTCTCCATCGGTCTGAGGTTGTGCTGACTCTGGCCCTTCTTTACAGCCATGCACCCTCTACAGAAAAACACATATTTCACAAATTCCTCACCAGACAAATAGCACATCGAAGCCATCACTCTGCACTTGTCATTCTGATTCTATTTACCCCAATTAAAAAAAGGACTGCAAAACACAGGGCTAGCAGAAATGAATCTCTTTGGCTCTGTTCCCTGCCTATGCTTGCCATGCAAAGCAGCCCTTTATCAGAAAAGCAGAGCCTGGCTCTTTGGGAAGTGCTGGGCAGGGCAGTGACTCTCACTACCTAGCACTTCCCCAGTACAGGGAGCTGCATGCCAGCAGAGACACCCACTTAGGCACCCCAAAGTGGGGAAACCCCACTTGCCTGGCCCTGCCTCAGCTCTAGCAGTCCCCACACTGCTGAATGGGTGCTGTCCTTCATGGTCCCTGCCAGCCTGGGGAATCTCTGCCCGGTGTTGCAGTGTGCTCTGCAGACGCTGTCTGAGTTTCGCAGTAGAGAGAATGTTTAAAGAAGGCACTGGCATTGCTTTGAAACTTCTCTCTCTTGCTAGATTGCTATAAAGAATACATGAGTAGCAGGACAGCAGCACTTTTACACATTCGTAGTGTCTGAACCTAACTTTCTGCTATGCATCATTTATATTGATATTTTTAATGCCCTGCAATAACTACAGCTGCTCTCTCATTTGCAGACACTGCAACAGAGGGGAACTGAGTAGTGGATGGCCAGAAGCTGGAAACATGGGCCTTGAGGCACCCAGAGGATGCCCTGGGGTCAGAGAGATCTGATGTCTCATTCCAGACAGCTGTGTAGTGGCATTGCACATAGCGGAGAGGTCCCTGCTACAGACCTGAGCCAGCTCTGCAGGTGTCAGTGAGCAGCTAGAAACAGAAAACCAAGTCCAACATTGGACTTGACACATAAGACTATGGCCGGATCCAAAAGACACAAAACATTATTGCTTGGAGATCTCGAGCGAAACAGAGCTGGAATATCTGCTGGTTTAAACAAACCTCGGCCAAAGGAAGGCTGCAACACGCTGCAAACACAAAAGTGCTAGACTGTACTTTGCTGTGAACAGCCTTTCATACTAGAAAACACTTTTCCAATATTAATGTTTTTCTGACTGAGTCTGATGATGGCACTGGTTGTTTTCTTCACAGTTCATGGAGAGGGCCATCAAAAAATAGCCAACTTTTCCCTTCTCTCTGGTGAAAGTCTCCATAACCTTGGTGTGAATTTATAGTCTGTCATTGCCTTTTGAGATGCCATATGTGCGAGAGAATAAGAGGGAGGGAGACACTTTTTTTCTGAAAATGATGCCACGGTTAGCACTGTTACAGCATTGTGGACAATGTATATCATTTAAAGTAACAAGAAGAGGTCTGGGGTGAAAGAAGACCTTGTGGCAAGCACAAATGTCTCTTGTCCTTGGGAGCAAAGAAAAAAACCCAAACCAGCCCCCCACCCTCCTCTAATTAATGTAATATAATCCATTCCAAGAGGAAGAAAGTTCTGAATTGTTTCTTAATTATTTCCCATGGATAAATCTTCTCTGACAGGAAAGATTCAGCAGTACCCAGTGAAGGGCAGCTATTTCTAAGGGTAGAAATTCACTGCAAGCTTCTGTTCAGCCTAAGGGTGACATCCTAGCCAGGAGATTTATGGAGAAACTACCTTCACACCTGACTTTTTTGAGTCCCTTTACTTTGATTGACCCTAATGATTTGGTGTCACCTTGTGGATTTTGCTAGTCCTATCTTCTCTTGCTCAGAAAACGAAGCCCAAAAGAACCTGCAAACACCTCTGCCTCTGCTTTTGCTATTCCTCTGGCTATTAACTGTTGTTGTTGTTGCTATTATTATTATTGTATTGAAATAGAAGCCCCCTAGAAGCTCCTGGACTAGAACTCTATTGAACAAACACAGAAGAAAAATACAAGTTTCTTATCCTGTAAAGTTTAGGGTTTATTTGCTGGCATCATTCAGACAAATGACCCATGGCAAAGTGGCTTAGTCTTCACAGCCACTGAAGCTGTATTGCACCTCTGAGATCCACTGCCTTATGCCTGCAAATTGGATCATCATGTAGGCAGTGTCTGGCTGCGTGTGCTTGTGTGTGTGTGTGCTGGTGATGTGCCTCCTAACCCCACAACCCCTTCAGGTAGAATCAGTGGTGATGGTGGCACATGCTTATGGCTATGTACCGGGCTGTGTTGGTGCCAGAAGAGTTTTCAGCCATTAGTCAAACTCACTTCAAACTCACTTACTTGTTATTGTCCTATTAGGAAAAGGCTGAGGGCCATGTGGAGGCATCTGGAAAGCTAAATCTGGGTTGTGATGGGAGGAATTAGGATACCTTGCACATTGCTGGTCCAGGCAGTCAAGCAAGCACTTCTGAGTGTACCCAGGTCCTGAACCACAGGATACATGCTGCTTCCCATGCTCCTTGATAGAGGAGCTCTGAACTGATTCAAAGATACATTTGTGCATCCATGGGACTCATGGCCAATTCGCAGATCCCTGCTGTGTAACAGGGCAGATGAGCTCTGCCTCTATCCTGTAATGATGCCATTGTTTTTGCCTTAACTTGTTTTATTTCTGTGTGTCCCATTCATGGTACAGCATACAGGTACATGATTAGGTGATCAGACCCGCAGTGTAGAGTGAAAATGGATGAAAACAAAATAAAAATGAAACCAAACCAAAAAAATCATGTCATGACAATAAGTGTCTAGTGGAAAATAATAGTAATCAGTAAAGGTAGGAATAATATTTAGTTCCTCTCATAACTTCCTGAAATTTTCTCAACCATCAGCATGCTGGCCATACTTTACCAGCTAAATGCAGCTTTGAAAGAACGTGCTTTTCCAAGAATCTGAATGCTGATATAGATTGTCAAGTTACTGTGACTCTTCTTTAAAGTCTTGGCAAGCGACTACAGGTCATGTATGACATTATTATTATCATTACTATTAATCATGGTATTATTTACTGTAGCAAAACAATTGTGTTTTTTCTCCCCAAGGTTTTATGATTTTTGTTCCTCTCTCTTTCTTTTTTTAAAATTATTTTTAATTTTCCTCCCAAAGAGATGCAAGTCCTCAAAAGAGATTCTAACCTACCAGTTTGAGGCTTACTTTTAGACACTTTTGATAGAACCCTTAAAAGCAGTGCCTGGACTATCTGCTGAAAGCTACTGGAATAAAACCCAAAAGAACTCCAGAAACAATCATCTTTGCCCATGTGTAAATACGAATATCTATATTTTGTGTCGTGCTCAGCGCAGTAGGAAGCTAGTCCCAGTCTAGGGTTTTGAGGTGTTATCACTAAGACAGTAATGCACAAACAAGTAAAAATAAGACAAGTGGGAAAAAGAAGCAGATAAAAGTGGATAGGGGGAGCAGAAAGTAACAGCAAGATGATTAATTAATGAAAAGCTGAATAAGCAAGCAGTTCATCTCCTCTTCCAGGCTATTAGAAAATGACATCATGAGTGGTGGTTCATTTTTTGTAGGGTACTCTACTGTGAAGTCATCCTCCCTTCATGCTGGCTATTGACCAGTGACTTGTATTTAAATACAGAATATATATAAAGCAAGGCATATAATTCCATTTTAACAGACGCATGTATAAGTCTAAATCAATCCATCTGGCTAAATAATATATAAACATAACCAAGTCTGAACCAAATAGACCTGAGAAGGGTTCACTGCCTGTATGAACAGGGTTTGCATCCTTGGCTGCTAGCTAGGCAATGCCAGAGTTCTTTGCAGGATCATAATGCAGTGGCTGAGGCTGTCATTCCCATGCAGGTAGCACTGGATAGGCCTTTGTGGTAGCTTCCCCCACCCCGCCCCGCCCTGTGCCTTTAAGCAGACAAAACACCTCATTGATTGTAGGTGTGGTAGGACTCCTTCCCACTGTGCTAGAAACAGCAGGATAGCAGGAGCTCTTTAAGCCTGCAGGGAAGATGCTGAGGCTCGGCTCCATCAGGTGCTCTGTCTAAAGGGTGGGGCCAAAGCAACTCACCTGGCAGCCCTCAGGACCTCAAAAGGCCTAGCAGGGGTAATTGCTTAGGTTTGCTAGATTTTGGTGTCTGTAGGAAGGGTTGTGGTGAGCTGCAAGGGTGGGTAGGGGGGTGAGCTGGTTAGTGTTCTGATGCCTCCTGCCCTTCAGTGTTTAGGGCTAGCACAGTGTTTGGTTGTTAAGGATAGAGAAAGAACCAGTCTATCTTTCCTGAGCTGCAGTCAGCTACAGAATATGAAGGGTCTAGCTTACAGCAGCTGTGTCAGATGCTTTCAGAAATGCTTACAGGCTAGATTCTAAAAATGAGCTAAGGAAACAAAGGAGAAAACCTAGATATTAGGTGCCGGGCTTGCGGAGCATAAGCAACACATTTCAGCTCTCAGTGCCCTGTGTGGAATAAATCAGATGTTTCAGAACAATAACAACCTGCAACTTTCTGACAGTCTCCCTGGAAAAAGAAGGCAGTTACCTCCCAAAGGTAGTGTGTGGGGTGGAAAACTCCCCTTGACGATCTGTGTGAAGAAATTGTAAGCCTGGTATGAAAAGTGCCAGTTTGCCCCCCCTGCTCACAGGGAGGGTGCATATGCAAGTACAGTAAAGGTCACAAAGTCCTCAGACCCAGAGGTGGTGGGGACAACCCCTGTGTAGGTTGGAAAGGTATTTTTAGCACATTACACACATGCAGTATGTAATTACTGTTACAGCCCTGTGGAAGAGGAATGGGGGGTGGACCCTGTAGACCATTGCTGTAGCCCGAGCTGTGTGTATTGATTGAGGGAGCAGGTTTCTTCCATATATTCATAGAGGCTGGTTTAGCCTGAGCTGGGACTCAGAGACTGTGTCTCTCTCTGGTTATGATTTATGACTTCAATCCAATTTATGGCCATTTACAAGAATGCTGAACTGGCTGTAAATCAGAAAAAGACCATAAAATACTCATGAGAACTGCTGAAATCCATCTGGGTGAGCTTCCTTCCCTCCCAAGAGCAGCCAGCTGAGGGCAGGAAGATGTAGCCCTCCCATCAAGCCTGCTAGCAGTGACGGGGTGGGGGCGAGATGTAATGCTCAGCTGGAGGAAAAGGTGAAGGCAAAAAAGAGGTTTGTTTTCTGAGAGCATACAGGAGTCAGATGAGCCATTGCCTGAGGAGCAGAATGATGATAGCATCAGCTCTGTAGGGCTTCCTCAGAAGAGCTTCACCTGAGAGCAGGGCTTAGGTGAAATCCATGGCTTCAGCCACCCAAGGGGAAGCAGTGAGTGAAGTCACCTTCAGTGATCTACAATTGTCTTTCCATGGGTCAATGTTTTATTAAGTCACTGATTTTTGTGGGCAGTTCATGGGAAACACAGACATAAACTTCCTGACTATTTTTATTCTTACCAGCTACTCCAATGACAAATTCGTGTGGCATGTTGGTTTGGCTGTCACAAGTTAGAATCACAGTCCCCAGGTATTTTGTAAGGTAAGTCTTTACCTGCCGATCTTGCCTAAAGATCTTATCTTGCTCCTCAGCAAGGAGACCAGATCGTGCTCACAGTGTAAGGAAGCTATCCAAGCAAGGGGCTGCATTGTGCCAAATTGCGTGTTTACCCAGCAGCAGGAGATGATGTAGTGCACTACAGAGCCACTGGGATATATCTATTGGGATTCAAATCCTATCTTTGCCTTGTTTGCAGTGCAGATTTTCCCCCTCTTCCCCAAAAATGCCTTAGCTGCCAAGCAGCAGGTGGAATTTGATGAGAATATTTGCAAGTCTCCTTCTTCCTTTTTACCCTAATGTAAGTTGACGATCTGGCAACAATGGAGCACCAGGCTAGAAGGCACTGCAGGGCTCAGCTGGTCTTGTTCTGCTCTTGCTCTCTCTAGCATCAATGGGGTTGTAGAACACGATCGGTAGAAAATAACTGAAGGGTCCAGAAGTATCCCCCAAACTCTCACTCTGTAGCAGAGCACTTCGAAGTGTATGGCAATGTTCAGCTCTGCAACAAATGATCAAAAGCTGGAAACTCCAGCATGCCGGAAGGAGACTAAACACTCCTCAAATTTCTCTGCTCTGAATTGCAAAGAAAGGAAAGCTATTGTTAAATCCTTTACCTCCCCAGCGGGGATGCCAGGTTCTTGGGTGGAAGGAGAGCTGTGGTGATGCTCTGCTTTTCTTTCCTCCTATGTCTTGGTGAAAAGAGGACTAAGCTCACTCAGGTGCCTAGGCAATGAGATTCAGAAGGGGGTACAATCTTGCTCCTCCTGAGCAGTACAGTTTAAGCCATTGGATTCACCCACTGAATGTCTGAGAAGTCACAGTATGACAGCCAGCTGAGATAGGTTGACTTGGTTTGGTTTCTATAACACTGGAAGACAATAGAAAGGGTAAGAGTGCCTAAGATACTCTGCTGGCTCAAACATGGAGGAGGAATAGAGAAAGCCCTCACAAAATGCATAGTGGGATAGTCTTGTATATTCATCACCCATGCTCCTGGACTTTCCCACACCATGGTCACTGTGTGATGAGGATCCCCAAATTAGGGGACTGTCTGACACAGGATCCTTGGTAGGAAGGGCAAAGGAAGACCCTTTGTTCATCAACTCCAGTGCTCTGCATGATAGAGTGCTATGGGTAGCTCTCTGATAATTCCTGCCTCAAGTCCCGAGTGCTGCATTTGGACCACAGCTCAGAATAATATAGGCTTGACTTAAAGACATCCCTGCAAGGAAGCCTCCCCACAAGCCTTGGCACACTGTCCCAGAAGGTAATTACCCTTGCTGTTAAACATTGCTAGACCGAATCTGCCGAGCTGCAGATCTGTGGCTGCCTTGAGCATCATGCGTGTGCCAATGCGGCGTGGTGCTTCACCTCTGAGCCGGTATTTCCAACTGGGCTGGCTCAAGAAGCTGCTCACCTCTGGGATGCCACTGCAGTTTGCCAAGAGCAATGAACCCTAGCCAGTGCTGTGTATCTCTATTTTCTTGTATGCAATGCCTTGGGGAGAGATAAGTGATTGTGCTGTCTATGCACCGTCTGTGACCCTGTAGTACCCTGAGAATGAAATCCAGGCTGTACTCTGCTTCACATTCAAAACAACAGCAGAAAATAACTTCCACTTTCTTAATTTCTGTGGGCTTGGACTCATGGACGATGACTACAAGAAATTGTTACAGTCTAGTGGTGAGTGAGTGAGTGAGCAAGCCTGAAGAACGTCTCCCTTATCCCTCTGGCCAGCACAGGCTTAAAAAGCAGTGCTGATCACCTGGCTGCTTGGACATGGCTAGATCCATGCCAGGAGAAGCCTTGCTGAGAGTGAGAGGAGGGGGGAGGGAAGATAACTTGCAATAAACTGCTGAAAAGCTGAGAGGAACCTACATATCCATGTTGAATAGGTTATCCTTTGTCCATCTAATGTAGGATGCAGACCCTGTCTGCTATTCTGCACATCACTCAGCTGCTCCTGGATGCAGGACTTCTGGGAAAGGAGAGGCAAATTAGGTCAGCCTCTCTGAGCTATGCAGATTCTTCACTGTTGTACTCTTTTGACTGGGCTCCTTCCAGGGTGTCACCTGAAGCCCAGGACCCATTTTCTCCATAGTCTTATGCCTACTTGGCAAATAAGCAGTTTCCTCCTATTATCACTTTTTTTCCTAAGGAGAATTCCCTCTCGAGGTATTCCTTACAGACAAGCCAGCAATGTCACTGTCCCATGCTGAAAGCTCCCAGGGTTGCAAGTTTCCCTCTCACTGACAGATGTTTTCTTTTTTTTCATTACAGGAATTAGATAACCATCATCTCATAGACCTACTGCTCACCGCATGTGCCCTTAATTCTCTGTGGGGAGTTCAGCTTAGGATCAGGACACCTGAAAGCCAGTGATGTTATAAGTACGTGAAACTACTGCTAAAGGTTTGGTTATAATTAAGGGATTATATAGTGTGTGATTCTCTGACAATGGAATATTCTACCATGTGTCCCATAACGTGACATTTTAATTCAGAATCTAAGGAGTCTACAGCTGGTTTGCTCTTCTACTTATTTCAGATTGAGCTGTGTGAATAAAGGAATTTTTTTTAATTCGACAGCTGGACAAAAATAAATAAGCTGAAGGAAAAAGAGAATGGTGGGCTCCATTGACCAGAAGCATCTTGTTCAATCCAAAACTGAAAAAGAAAAGTTTCTTTTAATTGTGGGGAGGATGTTAACTCATTTCTTTTAAAAGTTTTCTTTTTTTAAGACTTGACTCTTAAAAAATGGTAACACGATTTCAACAGTTTAAAAAAAAAAAAGAAGTCTGACTCTCCTAAGATTTCTTTTCCCCATCTTTCCCCACACCTCACTTTTATCCAGCAGTGTCTTTCAAAATTGACCCAAATTCACTCAGGTCCTCACGAGTGGAATTTTTGTTCTGCTCAAAAAATATTATGCACTGCCTCTCCTGACAGCGTCTGTTTTGTGACGTGGCTGTTCCAGTGAGTTTGCGGGGTCCCACATTTATTTCCTCCAGGTACCACAAGAACAAATAGTCTCCACTTGAGTGAAATGCAGTTCCTAACAAGTTCTGTAGTGCTTAATGGTAGTTTCAAAGTCAAGCCTCAATGAAGTAAAAGTTTCTGCAAGCCAAAATGAGGTGCACTGGTATGCTGAAAGCTTCCCTGCTTCAGCTGCTTTACACAGATGTAGCTGATTTGAACATAGTAAATAATTTGTTGTATAGGAAGGTGTAAACTCCTATTCCTTCTTCCAGAGCTGAGCTGGCTGGGTAGGACAAGAAAAGTTACTTTGGTAAGTGAATGCACCAAATCTGATTGTGATGCATTCACAGGAAACAGATTTGTTGAATGTGAAGAGGCAAACCTGCCATCTGATAGTAACTGGGCAGGTGGTGATTTGTGATTACTGTTCCTGAGTAGCTGAGAATTATGCACATCCTATTATGTTTGTTAACCCATCTGTCCTGCTTTCCCCCCCACATACTTTTATCTTGTTCTCATCTTTAAAGATGTTAGTTCTTTCTGTAAAAGGTTGTCATTTAGTCTGCATTTGTACAACCAATATTGCTGAATTATGTCACCAGTGTGTACCCAGGTATATCCTAGCTCTATGTATGCCCTTCTTGGCCCTGAATGACTGTGAGTAAATATTCAGTATTTGAAAGAGATGATGTTGCTGTCATTTAGGTCATACTGATTTGAGGAAGCAATCTGAATAGCTGGATTGCTGTCGCGATGAAGGCAATTTTGGGGTCACAGTTGCTCCTTGGGAGCTAGGCTTTGGGGTTCAGTGGAGATTTCTAAAAAGGAGATGGCTTTTGCACACTGTTGGTGACTGGTGTGTAATGGCGGGGGGTGCATTTGTGTGGGAAGCCATTTGTTTGAATATGCTTGAGCGGGCAGTTTTACTTCCACTGGGAGCCAATCTTTAAAGTCCAGTATCTTGACTACCTGTGGGCAATAGTAACAAATGCTTATTCCAGTCTTTTGTTAGCAATTTCCAATGAGACTATGGCAGCGGACCTGTCTGTGATCAGAAACTTACATGGAGGCAGCCCTTTATCCCTCATCACCTGGAAACTTGAGGTGGCCACTCAAGTCAGTGTGGGTATGGAGGCCCAGGAGTGAATAAGGTCAAAACTTATTCAAAACTAAAGTGAAAAAACAGTGTAAGATACAGGAAAACGCAAGGCCCAGGATCCAGCCAGAATTAAAGAGGCCAACTTTGCACACAGTGTCTAAGCTATTAGTAACCAGCAGGGAAGAGCTCCTGAGGTCGGTTCAGACCTGGCACGCAGCAGCTCACAATTGGCTCAGCTGTGTGCTGGTGCAGATGGCGGCAGCTGCTGTTGTACAAGGTTTCCCCAGCCCACTGTTATTACCTGTTGCCAAATAGAGCAGGGGGAAAGAAAGGCAGAAGGTGTGTGGCTTTTCTAAGCCTCAGTCTTAAGCCAACTTCACCCATTCATGATGCTGAAATTGGGAAATGGCACTCAGGGCAATGCATGCAAATCATCTGAAACAGGATCAGCTCTTTTCCATCCCGCTCTTTTGCTTTGATTTCCATGTTAGCTCTCATTTTTTCCTTGCCTGTGTTTTCCCCCAGTGTCTGACCTTTCCTCCCCAGTCCCCTGGCCTTTTCTATTTGAAGCTGATAAGAGGGAGCTCAGAGTTGAGATACAGGAATCCCCGGACACAGCTATTTTTTTTTTTCATCAGTAGTTAATTTTCCATTTCTTTTATTTCCTTTGAGATTCAATACATCTATTTTCATGCTTCTGTGATTCAGTTTGTGGAGGAGACAGACAAGGAAATGCTGAATAAATCTCTTGCCTTCTCTCTCTCTCAATTCTTTACTTCCATCTTTGCATTTCTCCCTCTCCATTTCTTCCTTCGTACACCACAGTTTTCACATTGCTCTGGGTTTTTTTGTGTTGGTTTTTTTTTTTTTTTTTTCTTCCTAGGACTCTGGCTTAGGACAATTACGGATGCTGAGAGGGAAGTTGGAGACAGTCATGTTTGGTTGACTAGAAGCCATTGTGGCTCCAGACCTCCCAGATTTTCACTGTGCACACTTTAGAAAGCTGCCACATGGCTCCACTCAGAAGCTTCGTTGGTCCTGCATCTTGCCAGTTCCTGAGGAGTATGCACCATAGGTTAGTGTTCTCCATAAATACTATCCCTTTCAAGGCTTTCATCTTGATGATAGAAGAAAAAGTTTATTAGAGAGGAAAGGCTGCATGCTGTGGAAATGCATCTCCACCAGTAGGAAAATAGGAGGAGGGAGATGGGAGTGAAAGGGAGGGGCAGAAGAAGGAGAGAAAATGATCAAAATGCCTCTCCTGCAACATTAAGCTCAACCCTCTATGTCTAATTTATCACCTTCTCATATGCCCTGAAACTGAGTAAATATAGTTCTTTGGGCTACTACGTCACTACTATGTTCCCTGCTTTTCTTTTACTCAGTGCAGAGGCAATGGTTTTCTATTAAGAAATAGTCTGCTTAGTCTATTATCCAGCATAATAAACTGCCATCTCATTACTGATAGGGGTTGCTAGCTAGCTAAATGCTATTTTATACTAGACTCATGTTTGTAGCATCTGACTATGTTAAAATAGCTGAAGTCACAGGCTAACAGTACCTGTCATGTCTGAGGGGAACACGTGTTGATTTCTGAGCAACTGTCTAGTTCTGTGATTTTTAGGAGACATGTCTGAGGGAGCACATATGGGCAAAGATCTGCCAAATGCATTTCAAACTCGTCTGGGAGAAGTCTGCTCAGCAGCCAGCCAGGACTCAGACACTGCATCCAAATAAAAGCAAGCAAATATAATTCAGATTATTAACAGAGCACAAGAGGATACAGGATTGTTTCATGCATGCACTAGAAAGATTTTGGATACAGTAGTCCAAATGTCCCTCTTTGTATAATGGAGCCAATGATGATGAAGTCCACAGGGACAGTACAATATGACAAGGATTAGCATTTGGGCTGTTCAAGGGCTAAAAACTTTTCTTATATTTCTCTGATTTCTCTGGTGGTCAGATGGGCTAAGAGATCAAAATATAGTTGTTGAAGTGTTTGACTCAAGCTAATACAAACTTTGTTGCTCTTTTAAGACCGTAGAAAGGAAATTGGTCTTACCCACCAACCAGGCACTGACAGGAATATTCACAGCAGTTTCCAATCTGTCATAGTGGGATACTAATACTGTGTATGACAGTATAAAGCAATCTGTGGTCTGTAGTCTCCATCCTTAACCCACTGCTTTCACCTAAATCAGGAGATAAAACCTCTTCACTGGATAATCTCTTTGTCACAACAAAAATATCTTTCCTCAGTCTTGATTCTTTTATGAACTGACCGAACCACAAAGAATAAGTCTGTGCAGCTGATCTGATGCACAGAGCCCTTGCAATACTTAATGGTCTTCCTAAGTATCAGGGAAGCATCCCATTACCTGGCATCATGAGTCATTATTGGCTTGGTTTGACTGCAGGAGCTCCTTGCTCCTAAAGGGAAAGTGTCTTCAGTGAGGATTGGTGAACAACTCTGGCAAGTCAGAGGACCGTACTGACCCCAAAGGAATAGCATAAGGTCCAGCAATGAGATAAGTAGCTGCTCAAGGAGCCCCCAAGAGGAATTAATTCTCCATTGCTTTCTACTGCCGAAAAGTAGATTTATGGCATTTTTATTCAACTATGCAAACGTGACCTGAGCTCCAGGGAAAGGCATGTTCTATAAATCTAGAAAAATATCAGTCAATGAAGCAAAATGTTTATATGTCTCAAAGGGGAGTCCTTGCTATGTGGTAAAATGTCAGTTATCTTGAGCTGAGGATCTTCTGATGCAAATTTGAGCCAAGAAACAAGTAATTCACTTTGGGCTTCAAACAGACCTTGCAGAGTAATGGATTATTTAGTGTTGTGACTGGGCCAAAAAGTTAGTGGAAACAGTTGGATTTTAGCCAGAATAGAATTTTTTGTATTAGTGTCACTAAAGCAAGGCATCTATGCCTTCCCCTTTGGTATCATCTTGGTCAAATCCAAAATGCCTTCTTTAATTCCCCTCAAAATGTCAGCTGCATTTTCAGGATAACAGCTATTAAAATGCTCTTGTTATGTAGAGCATCAGGCATTTTTGCAGCACGATAACGCAAAGATCCTTACTTAAGGGAAGCGGGACCTAAATATCTGTGGAGCTTTCCCAAAGAGCATCTGTGTATGTTGGGGTGGTTTTTAAACCAGACACAGCACTGCTATTCTTTCACTTGGCAGGAGATCAGTCATGATTGATGCCCTCAAGATGACTTATGGTCTTGAAACCATCTTATTGTACTAGATGATCTCAGGAGATCTCTTCCAATCTCAAAGATCCTGTGATTCTGAAATTAAGCTGCTAGTGATGGCAGCTCAAACTGAGTGACCAGTTTGGCATCTTGCAGATGGGCCCTTTTCACCCCCAGAAGGAAAATGGGTTAAAATCTGCCTTTGATGGGTTAATTGCACCCAAATAAATGGGTGCAAAGCTGGGCCACACTTTCTGGTTGTCCTGAAAGTAAGCAAGATTCTTTCTGCAGTATGAACAGCATCAAAATAAGAAAGCCACTTACAGCTACATTTATTCTTCTAGCAGAGAGAGGATTTGGTAATATCATCTATCTCTAGACTAGGCAAGGGTCTTGGATATGTCTAAAGCTTTGGCATGTCTAAAATGCTGTCTACAGTATCAGAGAGATTGGTCTTGTATCCTTGCATATGCTGCTGCTTGAAGTACAGATGGGAGTCTAAGATTTGTTGATTGTGCCTTAGATTAAAAACAAAAATCCCAAACAAACTCAAAATTCAGTTGATGAGCTACTTTTGTTCCATAGCTGAAGATGTTTGTCCTACTGTGTGCTTGCTTCTCCTGCAGCTACCACTACTCATTGAGAATTTTGATTATTTGCATTTTCCATCTTCTGCCACACTTACTCTGAAGATGAGTTCATCTCTGGTTTGGGTGAAATTTAAATGTGATTGCACTTGCAGGACAAAATCAATTTTTACATATATAATGGAAATGGATATCACTTGAGATTGTGTGAGCTTCATAAGAAGAGGAAGCAAGTCCTGGACTGGCAAGATGGGGACCACTATGATTGACAGTAATGATGCTTCAGTTCAGACAGATCTGGGATATCTCAATGCGAAATGAGTCCCAGAGATGAAAGAAATGCAAAGAATCAACTGCAAGGTTTCATTGACAGTGATGTATGAAACTGAAAGTAAGCAAGTATAAGCTGACCAACCCACCTAGGGTGTTCGGATTCTTTAAAAGCATTTACAGGATTGGACACATTAAAGAGACATGCAGGCTTGCTTAAGGGTGTAGGAGTAACAAAGGGATGTTAGTTAGGTTGGCTTAGGGATGGAGGAATAATAGGATGTCATTTATATTGCTTAAGGATGTAGAAGAAAGAAGATTTACATAGCATGATTTAAGGCTGTTAAAGAAATAGGATGAAATTAACCACATAAAAAATTTAGGTGATAGGAAAAATTTCCCTTAAGTCTTACAGGATGGTTTTCCAAAGGAAGCAATGATAGTAGCATCAGGCCAATTCTCTCTGAACTGAATAAGTCACCAGGGAAAATACCTTAAGCTCCTGTGGCATCTCGCATGCAGAGATGGAAACAGGAAAAAAAATATTTAATAGGCTTTGATTGGTTTATCCAGTATATATTTTCTACTTTAGTTTCTGACCTTTAAGAGCCTCCTCTGTGTGATGTTTTTTTTTACTGCGTATGGTATGTAGTTATGTGTAATATTACGGGTGAGAAATCAAGCACACAAAAGCCTAGAAAGTAAAAAAAGTGATGATTTCTCTTGCAACATTAACTTAACTGTGTTACAAAATGTATCAAAGGCCTGTTGACAAATTGGAAGGGGTTCAGATAAGAGCCCACTGGAATGATGCAAAGTTTGGAAATCAGCCCTAGAGCAAAAGACCTAGGAAATTCAATCTATTTAGAGAAGACTGAGAAGGATCATCACCACAGGCCCTGCTTACCTACTTAGGAAGATTTCTGCAATTCTGGCAGAGAAAAGACTGACAAGACCCAGTAGTTTCAAGCTGAATTACTCAAAAGAAGGGCGGGGGGGTGGAAGTAATGTATTTTTAATAGTGAGGATAACTTTCCATCAGGATGAAATAACTGGAGAAATGCTAACTTTCCCATATATCAGCTTTTCAAATCAAGACTGGCCTGCTGTCTAAAAGAGAATTTATAGCTCAAACACAGGCACTTCAATACAGAAATTTTTAGTTGAAGGTTAATGGTCAATGCTAGGAAATCAGGCAAAATCATAATCATAGAATCATAGAATTAAGGTTGGAAAAGACCTCTAGGATCATCAAGTCCAGCTATCAACCCAACACTGCCATGTCTCCTAAACCATGCCCTGAAGTGCCACGTCTACACGTTTTTTTGAACACCTTCAGGGATGGTGATTCCACCACCTCTTTAGGCAGCCTGTTCCAATGCCTGACCACTCTCTCAGTGAAGAAATTTTTCCTAATATCCAATCTAAACCTCCCTTGGTGCAGCTTGAGGCCATTTCCTCGCATCCAATCACTAGGAACTTGGGAGAAGAGGCCAACCCTCACCTTGCTACAACCTCCTTTCAGGTAGTTGTAGAGAGCGATAACGTCTCCCCTCAGCCTCCTCTTCTCCAGACTAAACAACCCCAGCTTCCTCAGCCGCTCCTCATAAGACCTGCTCTCCAGACCCTTCACCAGCTTTGTTGCCCTTCTCTGGACACGCTCCAGCAACTCAATGTCCTTCTTGTACTGAGGGACGCAAAACTGAACACAATATTCAAGATGCGACCTCACCAGTGCCGAGTACAGGGGCACAATCGCTTCCCTACTCCTGCTGGCCACACTACTCCTGATACAAGCCAGGATGCTGTTGGCCTTCTTGGCCACCTGGGCACGCTGCTGGCTCACGTTCAGCTGGCTGTCCCCCAGCACCCCCAGGTCCTTCTCTGCCAGGCAGCTTTCCAGCCACTCTTCCCCAAGCCTGTAGGGTTGCATGGGGTTGTTGTGACCCAAGTGCAAGACCCAGCACTTGGCCTTGTTAAACCTCATACAATTGACCTCAGCCCACCGATCCAGCCTGTCCAGATCCCTCTGCAGAGCCTTCCTACCCTCGAGCAGATTGACACTCCCGCCCAATGTGGGGTCATTTGCAAACTTGCTGAGGGTGCACTTGATCCCCTCGTCCAGATCATTGATAAGATCATAATCTTTCCTTCTGGTCTTGATGTATGAATTTGTGCTTTGTACTGCATATTTGGTATCTCAAGAATAATAAGGGTAGCTATAAAATTGGGATGTTTCTATCTTCTTGCAGAGCTTTGTGACTGTTCTCAGGGGTTACAGGGAGACTGCGCACAAAAATGAGCTCTTCTCTAGAGTGCTCTTTCCAGCACACCACCACTTCCAGAAACTGACATCAGTATTTTTCTAACTAGAAATGTCTGTTTGGTCTGTGTGCAAGGATGGACATCATCCTTACTGTAACAGGAAGGCCATACTTGTAGGACTGCCAAGAACATGTCTTAAAACAGAAATGGCAATACGGATAGGGCCTGGGCTTTAAGGACTCCTCCAGTCGGGGGAGGGCAGCAGCACAACACAAAGGTGTCATGATGTCTGGGAGGTGCTGTGCCTCAGGCACAGGGGATACAAGTTTTATGACACAGGCTGCTGCAACTCTACAGAATGGCTGCCACAGAGAGTAGGAAGGGAAGAGGGCAAGAAAATGGGGTTTGTTGTGTGAAAGTAAGCACAAGTAAACCAGTGTTCCTGCCAAGGTGAGCAAAGTCAGACAAGTGGAGTTGGAGGTGAGTTAGTGTACCACAAAGGAAGGATGTAGAATTTAATTGGTTGAGAAATGATGCTGAAGTACATTTTACATGAAGAAATAGAAGGCTAGGTGAATGAGTGGGGAAAAGTAGGAGGCTGTAGAAGAGTGTTATTAAGGAGTCATGTTTTTCTACACAGGACTTGTCACTGAATTTAAAATAGACTAGCCTCTCATTTCTCTCCCTCTGGGTCCTGTGTGCTTCAGAGGTCTCCACTACCTCAGCAGGAACATTTCCAAATGCTGCTCATGTACTAGGCCTTCAAAGGAGAGCAGTACTTTGCAAAATGATCCTCTGATATTAAGGATCTGGCTTTCCTCTAGGTCTTTTACCTAGAGGTTCCTCCTTTTTTGTTTTTCAGGGTGTTTACCTTCCTTCTTCCACTCATATGAGGTGATGAAGTTGACCTTCACTGGAAAAGAGCGAGTTTGGAAAAAGACATCCAGTAGCAGAGAGAAAGTGAGAAGTCTGGACATGTGTCAGCAGGAGAAATGGAAGATCACTCATGAATAGAAGGCAAGTGCTTCCAAAATAAAGGCTGTGCTTTTTAAAATATGAGATGAATGGAACACATGGCCTTGCAGCCTTCCTCAAGGGCTAAATTCTCAGGCTAAGAGAAAATGGAACTTACCTTTCCCTGTTTCACAGAAGTCTGTATTCTGTGTTGGAATAGAAGGTTAAAATACAATTTTCACAGCAGCAGCTTGAGGCACTACGGTGGTTCATGGAAACTGCAGTTGGGGCAACAATTTTTTCCTGTCTGCCATTCTGTCTGCTGATGCCTGTCCCATAACTCCAAAGACCAGCAGTTGGTGTTGCTCTTGGGCTGAAGTCTGATCATTGTGGCTGTCTTTACTCTGATGGATAAGTCCTGGACCCATTTAAACTAGTTACTGTTAATGCTTTGGACCTATTATGCATATGCACAGTGATTTTGGGAACAGGGAGCTTCTATCTTCCTGCATTTTTTTTAAAGCAGAATCCTTAATTTCCTATTAGAAACCAGAATGATCTGCCACGTTTATCCTTTTTGGCAGTGGTTTTAGCCCCTGGCCTGTAAGTTAACACATAAGGATGTGATCTCTTATCCCAAGGCCATTTCTACTTTCCTTACAAGCTCTATCTGCTGCAGAGGGACAGAATATGCCCAGCAGAAGCAGTTGAGCCAAGAGTGATGGTACAATTCCCTCCCCTGCTTAGTAAAGAAATGAAAGACAAATGGTAGGGGTCCGGAGGAGGAGGGGGAAGTCTCTTTTTTGCTGGCACAGAAGGATTGGGGTGTAGAAATAAGCTGTCAGAGCGAAAGCTGCTGCTACTGGGTGATAAGCCACCCAGTCAGAGTCAGCTGGGAGAGGTGTCCTGGAGAACAAAGGCCTTTCTGGTTTGGTGTGCTGAGATCAGGCTGATGAAACAGCTGACAGAGTTGTTAATGAGTCCATGCCATTCCCAACCAGAACTGGCAGAGCTGTAAGAAATGGAGACTGGTGTGTGTGAGAAGTATAGCTTGTGTAGGGAAGAGAGGGCTGGGAAGAGGCTGGGTAGGACCTGATGAAGTACAGAGCTGAGGGCAGGAAAGATGGGCTGAATGCATCTGGGTATACTTACAGGGAGGTGAGTGGGGGAGGAGAGGAAGTATGTGGTAAGATGGGGTAAAACTTTACTGCAAGTGTAGGTTACGTCAGTGTAAAGGAAAAATAGAAAATGTTTCCTTAGCTGGGACTAGATAGTCTCAATAAGGTATCGAGTTTCATTCCCTGCTTCCTTAGTGGTACCACCTCCACATGACTCTGCTTGGCTCATAGGGCCCCTTTCCTTTTGGTGAGGAGGTAAAGAAGGATCTCTGTCTCTCCCTGCCCTTGCACTGCTGTCACCTTCCCTAACCAGCTCTCATTTAAGCACAGATATAGGGCAGACCCTGCAAATGCAAATACTGCTCAGATACTTGCCCATAGGCTCTCCTGCGGGGTAAAGCTCCCACCTTGGAAAGGAACAAGTGTTTCATACCCAGTCTTTCCAAGTGGAAGCAAGACTGGAGAATGCTGAAATACTGAAGGATGAAAAGACAACCTCTGCAGAGCCTGATCAAAGAGGTAAATGTTCAGTCATTTCACTTCTGCTCCTCAGCCACTGCCTGCTGCAGTCCTTCTCTCGGGAATGCAGCCAGTGACAGATTGTTGCTGATATGATGTGGGACTGGACCATAAGAGCATCCTGTGTCACAACCCCTTGTCAGGAGAGACTCATGTTCTTTAAGGTGTCTGCTCCAAAATTACTACCATTGGACCAAATCCTAAAGCCTTTATTCATTCAAAATTTTCAGCATCTTGGAATGATGTTTTGTCTGAGTAACAGCTGCAGGATTTTGCCCATTCATCAGCTTAAGTAATTTTACAGAAATTACATTATTTAGAGTGCTCAGCCCTGGCTTGCATACATCCCTACTAACGCTGTGATTTTAGCTACTCTTGCAGAGGAGTCATATGAGAGGCTGGTAAACTTGAGGAGGGGAAGTCTCTGCAGCTTCTGTTTTCCCATGGAGGATGGTGGGCAGTTAATCTATGAGGCAGTCAGGCAAATAGCAACTTGAACATAAATTTGAATGTATTTTTTCTTCTTTGCTTTTGACAGGAGTCCTTGTATTTACAGTATTAGATGAGTTTTCTGAATGCAGTTAGGTTGGAAGGAATCTGCAGTGCTTTCCCTAGCTGAATGGATGTGTAGCTTAAGTCCCTGAGTCAGCTGGAGAATTACCAAAGGAAGTGAGACAAGGACTTTGATAGCTCTGTAGCCTGCCTTGAACAGAGGGCAACGCCGACTATTTCAGCAGAAATTGCAAAGTGCAAGAACATGGAATAATCTACCAAAGAGACAGTTGCTGCTTGACTGGTGAAAGAGTTATGTGAACGAGTAAAAAAGTCATATCCTCTCTAACCTGAATGGGGGTGCTTTTACTGGTAGCATCTAGTGCCATTGTAATTTACTTGGTCCTTGGCTTTGTCTGCCTCAGCAGTGAGTTCCACAGGTAATACACTGAGAGGTGTTTTTTTCGTATCAGCTAAAAATCTTTTTGTAGTTGCTAACTACTGAGAGTGGCAGGGAATTTGTGGAAGATGAAGGCTGCGATACACTAGTTTGCTATAATTGTATTTCTTAGCGGCTAGCCCTGGAAAAGGTGAGAGGTGGCTAGTTATTCCTTTAGCTCTAGTGGTTAAAGTCTAGGGGTAGAAGGTTCAGCCTCTGGCAGGCAAATGCTCCCACTGCATGTTGAAGCTGCATCCCACAATAGCTGCACTTGTGCAAGTAAGAAGTCCGGCAGCTCTCTACATGGGCTGCAGCAAGAGAGCTGGCAACTGGGGAGGCCCGGTAAAGGAGGAACTTTCATATTATACTGATTTACTGCAAACTACCAGGATGCAACAGTAAACTCTTCCACTCTCTTCACATTACTCTTATTTATACTTAACATCCAATACTTTGGCTGTCATTCTTTAATCAAGATTTCTTTTAAACCTGTCTGTGTTGCTCGGGGAAAACCCTGGGTAAATATTGTTATTAGTTAAGTAATAAGACACAACAGGATGTGAAATATTACCCTATAACTCATGCCTGCTCTATAGCAGTACGTTGAGTGGCACAAGGCCAAATGGCTTTGTGTGTTATTTTTTTAGTTAAATCAAATTAAAAAGACACCAGCAAAGTGTCTGTGGCTGTTAAAACATGGCCATGGTGGTAGGGGGGAGAAGGGAGAAGTGTCATTTAATAAGGTGTGCTGTCAATTGCTCACTTTAATTTAGTGAATGGTGAAAAGTACTAAGCGGAGAGCCCTGGAGATAGGTGTCCTTCACTTATCTAAAGGACAGATTGGACAGAAGCAGCAGCAGCGTGAGCTCTGCCATCACTCTGTGGCAGCAGGCTTGCAAGTTCCACCTCTGATGGGTTAAAAGGGTCCATTTGCAAGATCCCACTCAAACTTTTGTCACTCAGCATGAGCTGCCATTAACCGTGGCTTAATAAGGTGCTTTCAGGACCATAAGTTGCCTTGGGGGCATCTGTCAAATTGGAAGACCGATTGAGGCTGCCACTTATGAAAACCACCAGATACGTTTTTACTGATGACTTGAGATTCCAACCAGTTCCCTGGGACCAAACTCAGCCTCTGCATAAGTCAGATGGTGCTGTCTCATTTGTGCTCAGATGGCAGGGAAAAGGCATCCTTAATGTGTAAGCACCGAGGCCAGTGTCGCACACTAAAAGACCTGTATTAACTGCTTTCTAACTTCTTGAGCGTTAGGAGTCACATCTACAACACTCTTTTCTAATTCAGCTTTATATACCACAGCATGCAATCTTGGCTGCACAGGATGGATGCTTTGGCTGGGATTGTCAGGGCTGCACTTTGGCTGCAGAGATGAACTGGCCTCCTCTGAGCTCTTGCTTCTGTTTTAGTTTAGAATGACCTTTTTATGAGGAAATGGGTCCTGATCTCTTGCTCTATTTAATAGCCCATTTGCTAGTGGCAGGAGTCTATGTGTGTTTCCAGGAAGGGGCAAGTGCCTCTTGGGTTGGCTAAATTGAGTATGGGCTTTTCAGGAACAAACTCCTTGCACTGCAAAGAAAATGTTAAATTTTCCTACGATCTTTTTTGTTCACTTTGTACAGACAGCTGCTGTTGTCTCCCTCACCCAAGGCCCATTAGCTACCCAGCAGCTTCTGATTCAGACAGTCGGGCTAGAAATGTAGAAAACCATATAAAAAGATGCTCATTAATCCTTATTTGGTTCCTCCCATAGGCATTTTCCTTACATGCCCAGCATTTCTTACATGCTGGACTCCCTCTGCAACAGGAGGCTTCCATTTGCTTTAGTCTTTAAAGATCCAAGCAGTTTATTTGTGGACCTTGCCATGTTGCTTACTTTCTGATGTGGGGCAGAGGGGGGGGAATCTGGTCTAGTAAGACAAGAGAAGGGGAGGAACCTTCACCTTCCCTTTCCCCATACTAAATACCGCCCTTCTGGGCAAAAGAACATGAAAGCTGACAAAGTGCTTTCTCACTGTGGTTTGAGGCTGGGACAATTCCCAGAGCAACACCATGTCCTTCGCATGTGCTCACATGTGTATGTTGGCTTGCAGTTAGCACAGAGATATATCAATATTCCTGATGACAATAAATACAGGTATTAGGATGAGTTGAGAGCTTATCTTAATTGGGTAACAGATGAGCAGGCGTATGTTGCTGTTGAATCCATCAGCATTAGCTGGGAAGAGGTAAGTTTGATCAATACTGACACTTGAGTGCATGGGTAGCCACTGGAAAATATTAATTTACAATCATGATCAGCACCTCTCATTAACCAGAAATGTGTTAACCCTAATTGGTTCAACAGGGCCCTGCTGTACTGCACTGTGCTGCTCACAGTCTTTCTTCCAGTGTCTGAGTCAGAGTTTTCTACTGATGGGAGCTTGATGGTGCTCAAGTTTGTGCTTTGGATGGCCAGGCTGGCAGCTGTACTGCAGTATCCATCAGGCCAGGAAGGTGCACAATGCACACCCACCTGGGTATACAGTCCATACAGCTGTGTAGATGTGGGGATCCACATATCTGTTCTTTCGGCCAACTTGAATAGGAGTTAGGCTGAGTAGGAGCAACACTGATTTACACCGTCTGCAAGGCTGTGCCACAGATCCATAAGCATTCATATGGCTTTGTGTCTCTGGGTGCACTTGGGTGTTGCATGCAGATATGGACTGAGTACACTTGTGGATAGCATTAGGTTGCCCCCAGAACTGTCAGGGTATGTAAACAACACTGCTCTTAATGGAAAAACTGTATATATGTGTGTGTATGGAATACTTACTTATGAGGGTGTGTGAAAAATGTTTCTTGTCCTATAATGCCAGCAATGGCAATTTGTTTTCTCTACCACAACAAAATCCTCACAGCAATCCATTCAAAGCAGTAGTCTTTGGTATGTGCCATAAATATGCATAGTGTATATACAAATATGAGCTGTGAGGGTTGAAATCATCTTGTAATTAAGGTCCACACCTGACAGAAAGGGAAGCTGAATTTGCTGTTAGACCTTTGGTATCTGTGGAGATAAGACTGTTATGCACCAAGGAAAGAATGAGAAGTGATGAGCTTAAATTGCAGCAAGATCTAGGTTACACATTAGGAATAACTTTCTAGCAGTAAGAATAGTTAAGCACTAAAATAGATTGCTCGAGAAGGGTATTGAATCTCTTTTTTGAAGTCTTCTTCACAAAGAACCCAAGTTGGATAAATATGTGTTGGGTCTTGTTAAAGCCAGAAAAAGGTCTTTATGTCTTTTGGAATGCTTTCCACCTATGTTTTCTCAGGACTTTAGGAGAACAGATGTGTCTCTTCTTCATCTGAACGTGGTTGGGTGTCAGTGCTGCTTATGCTTACAGAAACCTCATTTGCTACAAACTTATCTGTAAACTCAACTGGCCTTAATCTCTGTCCTCCATTTTAATGGCCAAGTTTAAATAACGGCCTTTGCCAGTCATCACAACTCGGCTGCCCTTCTTTGATATTTTGGGAGCTGCAGTGAAAGACACTGGGCAGAAGGAAGCAATTTCTGAATCAAATGAGTTTCAAGATCAAGAAAGCTTTTTCTCTGCAAAACTTTCTTGTACTTGTGACTTCTCAACTACTTAATCTTTCTTTTTTGTTTTCTCTTAGTAGTGAAGGGTGTTATGAAGCTTTCAGTAAAAATTCAGTCCAAATATATCAACACATGAAAACATTCAATTCTTGCCCTGCTACCAGGACGATGCTCTAGATGCTTTGCTTCTGGCGTGCTTCTGCTGATTGCCCAGTCCTTCCAGAGTCCCCAGCATTTTTTTGGTCTTATTGTTCCTCTCATCAGCCCAATGATTTCTTTTTGACACTCACATATCTACACTATAATTAATTTATTTCCAAAGTATTTGCCTTTAAAAGAAAAAAGCTATTGCTTCTATATGATTCTACAGAATAGTAAACAGTTCTCTTCTCCCTTGTGTCTATCAAAAACTTTATGCCCTTATCTGAAGTAAAAAAGCTGATTTTTGCCTTCCTCTATACCATCAAAAGGGACACTGTGAAGAGGTGCCTAATACCCAGGGAATATGAAGGAGAGCAACAACTGGTAAAGCAACATATTCTAGTAGCTGATTGTTTGTGTGTATGAATAATTCCAGTGAGGCTGTCTGAAAGATTTATTATTTGGCAAAAAGATTAAATGAAAAGGAACAACTGTTGGCTTGTTTGAATGCTTCCACAGTGAATGAGTATGGCATATGGAGATTGAGAAACAAGGTCAGACTCTTTTATATCTAACTCTTGCTGACCTGTAGCCTGGATACTTGGTATTTATAATATTTGTACCAACACTGTTTCTTGGAGCATCTTTCTCAGAAGCTCAATGGGGAATTTTCTGACAGTTTTGTGTCTGACTTTCAGTTTGTTGAAATATGAGAATGAACTGGTTGGTTTTAAATGTAACTTATGTTTGGAAGTAATTTTTGGTTTCAGCTGGGAATTTTTGATGAAAGAGCCTAGCTGGACCTGAGTACCAAAGAGCATGGTGGCCAAGTGTTTAACCAAGGAAGCTGGAAGTCACACAAAAACCCCATTCTTTCTCTGTTCCCAACAACCATAGCTTTTCTCAGGTGTTTTTTTTTCCCCAGTTGAAGCGCTTTCTTAGTCTTGCCTGAGGGAGCCATTACACTTTGTATTAGCTGTCCCCATTGTTTTCAGCTGGGGAGGAAGTTGATTGTGTAGGCCTGCTGGAGCACTCACCTGGCATGTGGGAGATGGGAAATACAGGAGCAAGAACTAGGACCACCCCAATCCAGCCAAATGCCTACCTATTTTTTTATGCTTGAATCATTCTTTCTTGTTTTTCAAAAACAACTTTGACAGGTCTTGGTTTTTTACACCTGGTGAGCAATGACTCATTGCTCACTGACTGACTCAAAAGCTAAGCAGTCTCACATATGCCTGCTGGGGAATTTGTACTAAGGTGCCTTCCCTGGTTGGCTCTTGCAGCTCTGGAAGTGGAGAGTTCCCCAGAATGTGCAAAAGCCTTAAAGCATGCTGAGAGCGTCACTCACCAGCACTGAAAGCTCAGCTTCACTCCACCAGCACCCTACTGACCCTATCTGGATGCCTTACGCTGTCCAAAGAGGTTTTGGCAGACAGGGTATGTGAGAGAGCAGTGGTGAGAGGTGCGGTGTAAGTGTGATGATGTAGATCATCTGCAGCTTTCTGGTGTATGTTCTTACAAAACTGGGTTCCTATAGAGGGAAATAACCTGTGACAGTGAACATCCACACTCTTTCAGGGGTACTCCAGAGGTGCCTAAGGGTCTGGGAGTGCTGCATTGTTTCTTTTTGGTGTGTTGATGGGGTCACTCTCATGATGCCCCACGGATGCTCTAAGGCAAGCTAGGCAGTCAGAGAATTTGACCTCAGAGGTGTTGGCAGAAAGGACTAAGAATATTATTTATGCAGACACTGTGGCTTTGTCCTGAGTCTGCCCTGCCTCCAGCTGTATTATACGTGGTGTGGAATGAAAATTTTTTGGCAATCTGAGAAAATAGTATGGAAATAGCATTTTCTGGCCATTTCTAGCCTGCTATCCTCTTTTCCAGAGTAACATTTACTTCAGAGACAGTTAAAATAGACAAGGCATTGGTATTGGGCATAGTGAGAAGGAAAGAGATAAAATCTCGTGCAAACAAGTGTTGGCAGTCAATGGAATTGTACTTCCTTTTCCAAGGGCTGAATCTGGCATCATGTCTTACAAGCTTTAAGAGATTTATTACCATTTGACTTGATCTGTGAGACAAGATTTATGGCCAGGCTGAAACTGCCCAGAAACAGTACTTCTCTCACTTTGTACCAGCACTCAATCTACCCAACAGAGAAATGCCCACTAAGTCAGAAATGCTCTAATGGCGGACATCACTCAAGCCAGGGAGGTCAACTGTCTCTATGGTGGAGGTATAAGGTTCAAAAGGAGGCCCTGTGTCCACACAAGCGGGGGCAGTGAATGGCTCCATGACAGATCTCCAGAGTGGGAGGACTTCCAGGTTCTCAGAGCCAGATTGAAGCATTGCAAGGGTGTTCACACCTGCCTCTCACATGGAAGGGCCATGGGATGGCAGACCTCAGGAGGCAGGGATCTTGTCTTTCTGGGTTTTCTGATATGCTTATTAACTAGTCACCTGAAAAGTTTTATGGTGGAGGCATCAGAGCTGCTCTTCCATTGGCCATACAGTGAATTGAAAGCTCTTCTCCAGCGAACACCACTCCTTTTTTCTAATTGTCACCCCAATTCCTTTCTACACAGACTCAGAACTTTAATTCAGATGTGATTCTCCCTATAACTGGCATTTCCGTATTTCACAGTGCTTGTATTAGTGCTAGAGACACAGAATTATGGGCACTTTGTTTATCAGCCCGGAAGTCCTTGTACACATCAGCCTTTCCAAAATAAACAGCACCCTGCTCTGTGATTTCCAATCTTCCGTTCAAGGAAAAAATTGCCTTAATATGTAGCGGTAAGAATCTAATGTGATTGACCTCTTCTCTCTCATGTCTCCTTTGGGACTCGAAGTGCACTGGTAAAACTGTGGAGTCACAGATACAGGCCTGTGACTATTTCTCCAAGCCAAGGAGGTAAGTCATTCCCTCTAAACCTGATAGTGGGAGATATGGGATCTGGGTTTTTGCTTTCTAACTAGTTTGGGTAGCTGCAGGCTACTGTTTGATGAGAGGGTAGGAGCCAGGGGAGGTAAAGGACAGTGGAGCAGTTCTTCAACTCATGATGGTGTGTGGAGGCCGTCTGATTTGGATTTTCTGAGCTGCTGTACTCTAAGTCCACCTGAGCTGAAGGCTGTATTTCCACTCACAATGTGGCTTAACTGAGTGGAATTTTATTTCCTGAGTGCACAATAAAAAGCACAAAGGTTACCACATCTGTGAAATCCCAGGAAGAAGGGAGAGGATGGGGTAGGGGGAGAGAGAAAGAAACTCCAATGCACACAGTTCATCTCCAGGGTGACAGAGAATAGGAAAAGGATCACAGAGGGCTTCAAAGCAATTTATTGCCTCTTCTTCATCGTTACTGATATTTCCAGAGCACACAAGCAACAACTGCAACCAATCCAGCCTCATTGCTTCCCTTTTGTTGTTTTTCTGTTGGCTTCACCGCTTCTTTCATCTGCCTCTTGGGTGATTTTTTCCACTATATTATTTTTTGTCACTTTGGATTGCCAGAGACCCCCTGGATGCTATATAAGGTGACAGTTCCTGAGCAGCTAAGAAGAGTTAAATAGGATGACAGAAGCACAAAAAAGGAGGGAAGAGAAGCCCTCCAGAGCAGCAATTTCACTTTCTTTATTTTGCCTGGTTGCAGGGGCAATATCAACAGGAGAAGAATGACAATAGACTGCTCCGCTTCTAATGACATCGAATGGTTTGAATCTGACATTGATGGGGTATTTTGAGAAGCCACCATCAATTCTTTCAATTCTTCCTTTCCCTTTTCCCTCCCTCTTGACTCCAAGCACAGGTCTGAAGAAAAGATGCCACAGCAGGTAGCTATTGCCCAGGAATGGAACAGTAAATTCTTCATCTCCATCTATAGTCCTAGAATATTGTCTGACAAGCACAAGAAAAATATGAGGTGAGTTAACATTCCTGCTATATTGAATAACTAGCATAAGGACTCTAGTTTTTTGAGGTTACATACTCCATGTGACCTCCAGCAAGTCTGTAAACCTGTTGGAGAGATTCCATGTTTTCCAAGGTCAACTGAAGCACTGTCTACATTAAGAAAGTTGGCACCAACATAATTACATCAATACAGAGCACGTTTTCTTAATGTAGAAAGGGCCTTGATGTCCTTTCAGGGATGAATCTTGCATATAGATCTTCCTGAAGGAAAACAATGAATAAAACAAATCTGGAGTTTACAGACATAGCTTGTTTTCTTCTGTTTTGTGGAGAAACCTTTGAAGGTTTTGAAGAAACTAGAAAAAATATTTTTTTTTTACTTTTACAAGACTTCTATTCCTAAAAAATATTTTCCAAATGACATATAATTTCCTCCCAGAAGCATTTTCCTCTGATAAGTGATCTAGTCATGCTGAATTTCAGGAAAAGATGTTTATTGAGAAATTTAGACACAATTAGAAACTGAGATGTGAATGGAAATTCACCGTTCTACCTTGAATGTTCTGACTCATCAGATGTGTAGGTTCTCCATATTATGTGCTGTGTACAGAAGAACTTGCTTGCTGCTTTTGCAGAGATCATAAGGGAGGATTCAGAAATAGGAAGCACTAGGATCTGAGGATGCTATTTTTATAAATTTCAGCTTCACTTCTCCGCCAGGATTTACTCCTCAAATGGGAGGTGCAGCCAAACTGTGGACCTGCCAGGGGTCTGCTGTCTCTTATAGTAGTGGATCAGGAGTCACCCTTCTCCTTTACCCACTTCAATCCTTATTCTCCACAAGCAGGATTCAGCTCCATATTCAGCCACTTGAATGTGTCTGATGCCTAGATTGACAAGCAAGAGTAGGCTTTGGTTAAGTGACTACATTTTTGCTAATCATCTGATCCTCAAATCACAATGTACTTGCATTCAGACAACATGAAACAGAGGATGATGAAACATGTTGCCATTGTCATTCTCTTGTAGGCAGGGCAGCACTGGCAATGAAGCAGTTTTCAATAGTAATGATAATTGGAATTTAAGGATCAAGAAGCTGGAGGGTATTTTTCAACAATCCTAACAAGTGTTGTTGACTGTGGTGAAAACAACACAATGAACTGTAACTACAGTTCCTGGAAAATCTTCTCATGCACCTCTTGTTCATTTCCCATCTTGCAGATCACTATCAGCCCATCTTTGCTTAGAGAAGAGTCAATGAAGGTCATATTCTTCCAAAAGAGTCTATTTTCAGTTGCATTCACGTTGTTTGATGTTCCCTTGCTCCTTTTCTCAATAGCAACAGAACTAACTGAACACCATACTCCTAAATCTACTGATGACAACAGCTTCAGCTGAAGTTTTCTTTATGTGCCTGGATAACCAGGCGTTACTCCAGGAGGGAGAGCCAGTGTGAGTCCTGCTTTCCTTAGCTGATCCCTGACTTTGTGCCTCTTGAAACCACCAAGCCTATCCTGAGCTCTGTCATACCTCAATAAACTTCCTTGCTGTATGGAGTCAGTCATGAGACTGGACTGTTGTCATCTGTCTCATCTAAATGGCCCTCACAATAATTCTGTCTTTTTAGGAAAGGCTTTATTTTCTTTTGTAGACTGCATATAATGGCAACCTGAACCCATCTAATGCAACTGCACCACTGCTACTTTGCTCTGTTCGTGCATATGCATTACAATTATTTTTTTCCTGCCTAATGTGGAATTTTCTGGGCCAACAAACCAATGAAGGATTTGGTCGGTGTGAGTTGTAACCCAATTTCTGTCATGACAATGCTGGTTTGTCCCTTCACTCATGATAGTATTACCATTACCTCTCATGTTCTTAATAATCCATCTGTTTCTCCAAGTTTGGTAGGTGATGCAAAAGGATAACAAAGGATCTGTTTAGTGGAGGTACGTAATCAAGTTCCTGGCTGGCTAGAGGCTGTCTGAGCTCTGCTTGCTTCCTCTGTGGCAACTCTGAAATTAGAGTGACTGAGTACCTTCTTCCTATCTCTGTGATCTCAGTGTGTAGGGTGGTGCTGAAGAAGATGATCTGCAATTTAGTTTCTCTCCTACTAAAGCAGACTATATGCCAGGTAACCACTTTTTACAATGCCAGCCAATCAGTAGTGTTGACACTATGATGTCACCTTTGTGACAGCTACATCATAGAGATAATGGAATGGTGGTAACTAATTAGATTTTGCTGATAGCGATACCACAGTGTCTGTCCAACAGGGAGAAGGTGTACACTCAGAGCTTGACAATAATAATATAACTGAAATGACAAAGCCCATAGAGGCTACCATACTGTTGTATTTTAGGTAGCTGCATATGTAGAGCCCTATGGGAGGGTACTGACATACAAGGAATAGATGATCTTTAAAGGTCCTTTCCAACGCAAACCATTCTACATACCGACAAATTTACAAAGCAATAATCTGGCCACAAACTATTTTCAGAAGGTTAAGCAAGAAGAACAGGCTGCATGGCTGTCATATCTCCCCTGACAGAAGATAGGGGAGCAGCTATTCTGTTCACGTGGTGCTTGCCTTTACTGTGACAGAGAAGCGTGAACTGATCTGTGCCGTGTTCCTGTATGGAAAGCAGGTAACCTTCTCTTGCGTGCCTCATATAAGGACAGCAGGGAAATGAAAGAGGCTGCAAGCAGCACAATTTTTCTGGCCACTGCAAGAGCACTGTGTGCAGAGTCACCTCACACGTATTCAGAGAACAGCCATGCGTGGCCGCTCAGACTGGGTGTTTTAAATCATTCTAACCTTTCGCAATGTTTTAAGTTTGCTACTTAAAAAAAAAAAAAAAAAAATCTATTTCATTTCTACTTCTGAATTTCTGTCTTTACACTCTGGTGCGCTCTTCGCAGAAGCAGGGAATATACATGCACGCTCTGGGGACAGGTTGCTTTCTCTAGAATAAAATGAAAAGTATTCCCCGTAGTTTTTCTTGAACAGGGATGCAAACGTGCTGGTTTTCTGCCTTTGCTATTCTCTTCCCATCCCATTCTCTACAATGAGGAATGTCCCTTATCTTGCAGTTAACCCTCATGATTCCAATGCTAGGTGAAGGTATTTCCAGTTATTTGTTCTTGGCTTGAGAAAGTCTGGAATTAACTGTTCAAATCAGGTCATCTGTCTAGAAATGCTTTTCTAACTCCTACCTGTGTTAAGTGCTTGATATCCAACAACTGACATGGAAAAAGTTTTGTATACCTCCTCATGTGTACATACACCTCCTTTGCACACTTCAGTGCTTCTGCATGTACAGTTGCCATGGGTGTAATTGCACATAAGAATATGGACAGTATAGATGGTTGTCCCTCCCCCTGTCTCACCCAGGCAAGTTTTTATCCTGGCTTCTGAAATGGCACTGAAGCTGTTTTGTCTTCATCAGCCTTGGCAGGTAAATCATATTCACAGTGGTACAGCTGCACTCATGGCTGACAATGGGGTGTATTTTTCATAGTGTGGTGAAGGCAGGAGGCCTCCTGCTTCCCTGTAAATTGAGTAGTGTGTCTGTTTCAAATGATGAGACAAGCAAATAGACACAGTGATCTGAGGCATGTGCTAGATGGAGCTGCTGTTCATCCTCAAGGTAGTTTGTGTGACGGCTCTACCTGCAAAGTCTCCCTCTTTGCTGCCTGAAAGACTTGTGACTCCAAACCCATCACTTATAGAGCTTTGCCCTATATTGTGCTTCTCTTATGTGATGTTTCGAGATTTCATGTTAAACTCAAAATGAAATTAGTATTTTCCTATTTTCCTTGCTGGTAGAGAAAGTTTCACTTTTTGTATGGTTTTGTATGGAGGATTTGAAGGCTTTGTTGGTTGTTCTGGGGACAGGGGCAAGCATTTTTGGGCTGGAGTGACTCAGGATGCAGGCCTATGAGGCCATATATAGAAAGGCTCAGCACAGAGTTGTGGTTATGGTCATCCCGCAGCCACATAGCATCAGCTTTAACCTCACAGTTGCTTCACTCCTCCCCTGAACAGCAGTTTGTGTTTGCAGGGCATGTGCCTCTCAGGCAGAGATGAGTAAAGGGACTTCTTGTCCTGGCTTTAATATTATCTCAGAGACTTTCAAGGAAAAACAGGTCTTAGAGCTGTAAACTCACAAACAGGCGAGAGGCTGACAGAGTCTCATTATCCAAGCAGAGAGGATGAGTGGCCTTGAGCTGTGCTTTGCCTGGTCCTGGCAGGTGCTGCATCACCTCTGGGCATCCTCTCACCTGTTCCATACCAGTGGTCCCTATACCAAGCTCTTCCATATAGGATAAAGATTGCATGCACATAGCAGGCTTGTGCAGGGCTGCTTGCAACACAAGAGGCACATGAGCTCAAATACACCCTGTAAAGCAATGTATGCTTTTCCAGGCATATAAGAAATGCAGGAAGAGATTAAATGCTGTCAGTAAATGGCCCAGACTACTATGCTGCTCTCAGACATAGAGTACTGGGGTCAGCATATGGGGGTAGCTGTGTGAAATCCTGCTTTAGATGTGAAGGCAGAATCCAGATTAGAGTGGTTCCTGTTGGGGTGTTGAGCTCTCTGAGATGCTACTGCACTGTCGTTTCCATCACCGTGCGTGTATAGGGAAGTTGGAGGAAGACTGAGATCCAGTCTGTCCTCAGTAAGGGGCAGAGAGATGCAGACATAGCTGGTCCCAAAGTGGGTAAAGGGGAAAAGGGGAGAAGCAAGAATGGAGAAGGGAGAGAAGCTGTCCCCTCCCCCAAGTTGGGGATGGAGGACAGCTGAGCAACAGAAACCTGTCAAGATAGTAACTAATAACAATTAATAATTTATTGTACATCAAATAGCTCTTTTCCTCATGGTTTCCAAAAGCTCTTTACAGACTATATATAGCGACTGCATTACAGTGTGGTGTGCACTTTTCAGCAGCATGGTTTAGGAACAACCCTGCTGCTGAGGCACAGTGGAGCCCGGCCAGCCCAGAGGAACACTAGCAAAAGATTTGCACCCTCTTAGTCCTGCCTGCATGTTTCACTGTTTAAAAAAAACCCCAAAATTAAAGAGAGTGCAGTGGAACAATCATTTGAGGAGTAGTGAGAAAGCGGATCATTGTACAGGTGTTATTTCTTCCTGCCTATTAAGACAGGCTGTGCCAATAAATTCAACTGCATAGACCTTGAGAGACGGGGGATGGGGGCTGGAAGGAAACAAATGCATTTTAGAAAGCCCATGATAACGACTTAAAATTGCTTTTCCTCATAATTGTGATTTTTAAGAGCAGTCATCTAGTGAAAAGCCAAGTCCTAGATGCTGATGGCCCATAGAACATGGGGTCTTAAACTCTGACTGTTACACACTAATTCTTGCCTATCCTTGGACCTGTTTAATTCAGAAAGGGGATGCTTATGAGGCAGTTGGGGAAGGCTGAATTAGTGGCAGCAGCAAAGGTGGGCACCCAAAAAGAGCAAGTCAGCTGACAGACAGTGCCATGCAATGTACCCTTTTCCCATTGCATCTGGATCTGCTCATCTCCACCCCAAAATGCTGCCTCTGGGAGGGAACACACAGAGCAGGTGTCCGAAGGGCAGAGCTCGACACTACAGGGCAGGAGGTGAAGAAGTGTATGCCTCACTGAGAAGACTGCAGGGAGTGTAATGCTAGTAAGAAAGCAATTAAAAGAGCTGAGCAAACAAATGATAAATAACGTAGTAGGAGTTGGTGTAATGACCCTCCTTAGGAAAGCTGGCCCATAGGCCAGATGCAAGTTCCCTGAACCTCAGCAGGAGAAACCCCACCTCATACAACCACCCAGGGCATAAAGACACTTTGGAGTAGCAATTAGGGCAGAAGCTGCTTACTCCATAGCTCTTCGATCATATGCTGTTAAGTTCAGGGGGTGATGGGAAAACCCCAATGGATTGGCTGAGACTGCTTTTTGTAAGTGAAAGCTTGCTTATGTAAATGTGTTTAAGAGGTGCCTTTCAGTGAA